>CM028137.1:649958750-651187500 GCA_016271365.2 Neoceratodus forsteri
GGAGGTGCACCGTGGCCCCAAGGGGACTCACCTGGGGACTGGGGGCCAGCACACCCATATGCTCAGTCACCAGCAGTTGGAGTGGCAGGCTGCCACAGAACGGACCATGCCTGCACCTGTTGGCCATTATGTGGCAGAGGGTGCAGCTGTGCATTGCAGCATCCCTAAGAAGAGGAGGGCCACAGCAGCACCTGCTGCTCCACCAGCACCCCCACCACCACCAGCAGGTCAGCCTGTAGAACATATGGACCCCAGAGAATTGCATGTAACACAGGATGACTTGGCAGTTCTCTGGAGTGCTGTCGAGGATAACAACGAGAGGGTGAGTGCTGTGGAGCAGTGGCTGGATCACATTGAGGGACATCAGTTGCAAATTATGTCCATGCTGGAACTGCTGTTGCTGGATCACCATTGGATCCCACATTAGTTTTTTTTTCCTCACACCATGTGCCCCCCCCACACCTTCCTTGCTGTGTTATAAAATGTATTCCTCCATCATCCCTGACCCTTGTATGTAATAATACCCTTTTTTTGTTGTTTTCCGTATGTGTGACACTTTGTATTCTGAGCAGTGCAAGAATACTGTACTAAACTGCATGTGTGCAGTCAGTCTTCTTTCCAGTCTGTGTATGTACTGCAGACACTGTCCAAATCCCTGATTTAAAAACAAACATTAATGAGTACAATGGTGGGGTGGTGAAGCATGGAGAGATACTACAAAACAGGCTTACAACACATCCAAGTAACTATTAAAAAAAAATAATGTTGTGATTTGTGACGTGATCGTGAATCGTGATGAAGAAATGTGAATGCCTATGGCTGTACTTCCCAGGGTTTTAAATAACTGATTAGCAGTTTTTTTCTTGGGACAATGCTAACTGTACAGAAAGTATTTGTGAGGCAAGTGCTATGCATTTTCACAATGTTTTAGCACTTTTATGAGCAAAACGCTAATCAATTTTTGGAGTTAAATAAATCCCTGCTTCCCCAATGAGCTGTAGCTTAAAACTCCCAGACTTAAAAACACATATCAATGAGTACAGTGGTGGGGTGGTGAAGCCTGGAGACATACTACAAAATAGGCCTACAATACATCCAAGTAACTGGAAAAAAAATTAAAGTTGTGATTCGTAACGTGAATGATCGTGGATCGTGATTTGTGACTGCATTTGTGACCGTAATGATGAAGAATGTGATTTGTATCAGGAGTGACTCGTAATGATGGTCCTGACTTAAAAACGCATATTAATGAGTACAATGTTCATGCAGAATTAAGCACCACAACTGTCCAGTACTCTGAAGGGAAGCCAACGAAACAACTGTGACTTAAGTTACAAATGGAGATTGGGTCCTAAAGAGATGCAAATGCACAGACAGATTAAGATTGCGCTGTGCACTGAAGAGATGCAGACACAAAGGCACAACACCTAACCAGTGCTCACCATCAGAAATTCAAATCTGGAAAAGAATACCTTTGCCGGTTGGGGCATGCCATGGTTGGGGGGGGTGTGCATTGCATTGCTGTAGTAACAGTCACTTGTACTAGTACCAGTAAAGATACCACAAAGAAGTACAAAAATCACACAGCTGCAGTGGACAGCAGCTTCACATGGCTGAAATTATTATGTGACACAATAAAAGGTGTCTGATTTGATGACACACATCACACACATACTCACACACACACACACACCAAGTAATGCATAGCAAATTGAAAACTTCAGTAATATAACCACATATTTTAAACAAACTAAAATCATGCACTGCAGCAGTAACAGTCACTAGTACTAGTTCCAGTAAAGATACCACAAAGAAGTACAAAAATCGCACAGCTGCAGTGGATAGCAGCTTCACATTGCTGAAATTATTATGTGGCACAATAAAAGGTGTCTGATTTGATTACATGTGTCACACACATACTCACACACACACTAAGTAATGCATAGCAAATTAAAAACTTCAGTAATATAACCACAATTATGCACTGCTGCACCACAACAAACAGCAAAAAAATGGCAAGAAATATTGAAAATATTACTATGTGCACATTAACACAGTTATACAAGAAAAATATCACCAAAACAGAAAGCAGTCTTTTTCTCCAAGTTAATCTATCTACACCAAAGATACACCCCTCCCCCAAAGCACACTTCCACTGTCTCAGTACACAGACTGAATGTTGTACATTAACATTCAAAATCCGTACACAAACAATAAATGCTCGATGATATGAGCACAGGAGGGTTTCCTATAATCGATGAACTAAAGTTTCAGCAAAAAAAATGACTCAAAAAGGCTTTAACAGCTTTTTGAAGGTTTGAATCCCAGAGAGCTCTCAGAGCAGATTGTCTCCTAAAGCTTCCTACACACACTACCCCAAACTGAGGCTGTGCAGAATAATCTAGAGCCCATGGGCCAGATATTCAAAACTTTGCCCCTGGGCTAAGATAACACTGCCTGGTGGGCAAACATAGCCCAGAGCACAAAGCAAGCTATATTCAAAAGGAATAGCCTGGGACAAACAGCCTCTGAATACAGCATGGGAAAGAGGCCAAGCAAACTGGGCTGGGAGTGCAGGGCAACGATAGTCCTGGAATATGACAGCACTGAATATAGCAACCAGAAGTGCAAACCACAACAACAACACAGTGCACAGTGATGTGAGGGTAGGTAGAGAGGAACTATGTGGCCAATATGTGTGCAAGCAAATGCGTGGACCCAGTATAGCTGCAGGCAGCAGCAGATGTGAAAGAACAGTAATCAAAACTGTAAAATATTCTGCAAACCGTTAGCACAGCTTTAGCGTGGAGCTAAGCGGTTTGCCCAGTGCAAACATGTTAGCCCAGCACTAAACTTTGCCATATTCAAAAGTGACATGCAAATGAGTCTACTTAGATAGTCTCTGGGCAAACAGCCACATTAGCATCTCATCATGCCCTGATTTGCATGCAGTTTGCCCAGCCTTACGGCAGGGTCCCACAGTTCCACCTGTAGGTCAGTCCAGAAGTACAGGGGCTGGCCAGGTCTGACCACAGCTCCACCTGTATGTCAGTCAGGCAGTGCATGATAATAGCTGCAGGCTACATGTGAACAGTACACCATACCATAGCATACTGTACCCCAGGGGACAACACAGCATAGACACAGGTGGCGGTGGTGCTGCATGCAACCATCACACTGTAGGTCATGCGACAGTGCACAGCAGACACTACAGTAGCAAGGGGGCTGGTAGTGTGAGGGACACAGCAATGACTATGGTATGTAGGGCGGTGATGACCACTGCACTGTACACAGTGATAGGCCCAGCTTGCAGGTAACTACTGACAGTGGACAGTACTATTACGCTGTTGTGTGATCCACAGATGCTGCATCTGTGGCATGGGATGCACACAGTGTCATGTACATGGCTGGCTGTGTGTGCTGTGGCATCTGTACAATAGTGTGGTAGGCATGTAAGATCTGACAGGCACACAGGTGGTGGTGTATTCCCACTACTGACCCATGTGTACTAAGTGACGTGTCCCAGCCTTGTGGCCACACCTGGGCTGTGTTGAGGTCTGGCCACCCATACACCCTCCCCCACTGGCCACCATGCCCACAGTGCTGCATATGTGTGCTGGCATCTGTTAGGCACCACAGACATGTGGTCTGCAGGTGTGTGCTATATGGCCACACTACCATGCTGTCCCTTGTGGGTCAGATCACTCCTTACTGTTTGTGCTTGGCTGGGACTGGTGGCAACTGCTGGCATCATGATGGTGCCATCAGTGAGCAGCATGTGTCCTCCATGTCTGGCATTTTCTAAGTGTCATACTCCTATGTTAGGGTTGCGCAAGCCATGCAAATCCCACGCAAACACCACACAATGCACCAATGACATGAAAAGCTGTTTGCCCAGGGTTAAGACCAGCTTTTCCTGGGCAGTAATTTGCACCACGCTATGGGTCGCGCTAAGTTGCACTAAACACCTTAGCACGGTGCTAGTCCACTGTATCTCTCATTGCACCTGTATTCATGTTCAATTTGCCCCTAGCATATCATTATGGTTTGCCCGGCTCTAATGTGGTTTGCGCGCGCTATTTGGCCTTTTGAATATAGCAAACCCACGCTAATCCCACGCTAAACCTGTGCAACTGTTTTTTGCCTGTCGCAAAGCTTTGAATATCTGGTCCCATGTGACCTGAAATCCCATGAATCACTGCAAAATTCGCCTTTGGAGCTTAAAAACAAGGTGAAGTGAGGCGACGTACATTGTTTTCAATGTACTTCACCTTAAGAATTGGTGGAGTAGTGGTTTGAGAAGTCGAAGTAACGCAAAGTCATTGTTTTCAATGGACTTAGCATTACCCATTAATAACGCAAAGTACTCCGCTTCGCGTTGCGGAGCACTCTGTGAATTCACCTTCACTCCATGAATCGCCAGAGCGAATTGGGGCCACTTCACCCATCACTATATATAATCTCTGTTTACTAGGCTGAAGGCCTTACTTGCATTTATTGCCACTGCATAAAATTATCATTTTTTATAATTATTATTTGTGTTTAATGTATGAATAATTGTTTGAATTTTCTTGTTGGCTTGGTACAATGTTTGACCTGCTATAAACCCTTACTGATCATTGTGAATATACAGTATTTACTCAATTGGGTTTGAATTTTGTTATTAATCATTTTGGCAATGAGCTTGCAGTTCACATTAAGTAAGGCTATCAGCCTATAACTTTCAGTGGATTCAATAGGTTTACCTTCTTTATGAATTAAAATTATTTTGGCAGTTTGCATTGATGTGGGAATCTAATTTTCTACCTTTTCATCAAACAATTCCTCCGTCATCTGTTTTATCCAGGGTGCTAGTTCATTGGGAAAGACCTGATTAAACTCACTAGATAGGCCATCTAGTCCTGGTGACTTACGCCTTGAAAGGGTCTTGTTTGTATCCTTTATTTCATGAAGTGTGACTGCATATAATTAAAGGAAGTGGAAATTATAAAGAGAATAATGGATAGCTAACTGGGTATTACCAGTGAGTAATACCATTGAGAGGCTCTGGATACATAGGAACCTTGAGAGCGAAGCTTGAGAGGTTATGGTGTCCAGAACCTCAAGATGATATCTCACTGGTAATGCCCAGTGAGCTACCCTTTATTTATTTTTTTTTAACATGTGGATGAGAGTTGTTTTTTTCTCTGTGCACTTTTGTTACGGGCAGTTGGCTGTTCAGTGAAGGACTGTCTTTAGTCCTAGACGTCTGCTGCGCTTTCTCTCAGTCTGTGCCTGTTTCTCCCTCCCACCCCTGCTGCCCACACGCAGACACAAAGGGCCAGATATTCAAAACTTTGCCCAGGGGCAAAATTAGCACTGCCCAGCGGGCAAACTGAGCCCGGAGCACAAAGCAAGCCATATTCAAACGGAATAGCCCAGGGCAAACAGCTTCTGAATATAGCATGGTAATGAGGCCATGCAAACTGGGCTGGGAGTGCAGGACAAACATTGCCCTGGAATAAGACAGCACTGAATAAAACAACCAGGAAGTGCAACCCACAACAACAACACAGTACACAGCAACGTGAGGGCAGGTACAGGACGAACTACGTGGCCAATGTGTGTGCCAGCAAATGCATGGACTCAGTACAGTTGCAGGAAGCAGCAGATGAGAAAGAACAGTGATCAAAACTTTACAATATTCCCCGTACCATTAGCGCCTGCTAACACATTAGCGCGGAGCTAAGCAGTTAGCCTGGAGCAAACACGCTTGCCCGGAGCTAAAATGTGCCATATTCAAAAGTGCCATGCAAATGAGCCTACTTAGGTAGTCTCTGGGCAAACAACTGGATTAGCATCTCATTATATCCTGATTTGCACACAGTTTGCCTAAGCGTTACTGCAGGGTCCCATAGAGCCACCTGTAGGTCAGTCTGGAAGTACAGGGCAGACAAGGTCCAACCGCAGCTCCATCTGTAGGTCAGTCTGGCAGTGCGCGATGATAGCTACAGGCTACAGGTAAACAGTACAGCATAGCATAGCATAGCATATTGTACCCCAGGGACAGGACAGCATAGGCACAGGTGGTGGTGGTGCTGCATGCAGCTGTGTCACACTGTAGGGCATGCTACAGTGCACAGCAGACACTACAGTAGCAGGGAGACAGTAGTGTGAGGGACGTAGCACTGCCTATGGTTGTGTAGGGGCAGTGATGCTGATTGCACTGTACACAGTGACAGGCCCAACCTGCAGGTGTTTACTGACAGTCGACATTACTGTTACACTGTTGTGTGACCCACAGATGCTGTACCTGTGGCATGTGATGCCCACAGTGACATGTACATATCTGGCTTTGTGTGTTGTGGCAGTTGTACAGCTGTGTGGTATGTGGCTGGGGGGGCATATAGTATCCGAAAGGCACACTAGTGTTGGGGGTATTCCCTATTACTGGCCCATGTGCATCAGATGCTGAGTCCCAGCCTTTGTGCCACACCTGGTTCGTGGCACAGCCTGGCCACCCATACACACTCCCTCAACATCCTCCATGCCCACAGTGCTGCATGTGTGCTGGCATCTGTTTTGTCCACAGATATGTGTGGTCAGCAGGTGTGTGCTGTATGGCTACACTGCCATGCTGTCCACTGGCGGCAGGGTCACCACTTACTGCCTGGCATGGCTGGGACTGGTGGCAGATGATGGCATCATTGTGATGCCATTGGTTAGCAGCAAGCTTCCACTATGTTTGGCTTTATCTATGTGTTATATTTATGTATTGGGGTCAGCAAGACCGCGTAAACAGCAAATCCCGCGCACAGCCATTTTATGTTGCGCCAAAGCTGATTGCCAGGATTAAGACCAGCTTTCTGGGCGGTAATCTACACAGCGCTAACTGTCGCCATTCTGGAGTCGCGCTAAACCATGGCGCTAGCCACTGAAATATGCATTGCGCTTGTATTCATGTCAGTTTGCCCTTGCATACATTATACTTTTGCCTGGCGCTAATGCAGTTTGCCCGCGCTATTTGGCCTTTTGAATATGGCAGACCCGCGCTAATCCCGCGCTAAACCTGCGCAAATGATTTTTGCCCAGCGCAAAGTTTTGAATATCTGGCCCAAACAGTTTTATTTCACTCCTGCCTTTTGCTTTCTGGGAGGAGCACAGGATCTGCCACATAAATCCTTTTGTGGTATTTTTTAGAAAAAGAAAAAAAAAATGGGAACTGCCATGAATGCTTTACGCTCTAGCTAAGAAAAAGACTGCCACCATGTTTTTGAAAGTGTTTTGGCCACCCACAGATAGAAAGTGGCCAATGATTAGCCATGTTGTGACTGTGAATGGTGGACTTTTGGCAGGTTTACTGATTTGGGGAGTTGTGTGCTTATGAGCTTGTCTGATAATACTATCATTCAGGTCCCGAATTATACCAATACGGGATCTGCACAATAGTATTATCACACTTGAAGTGTGGTATTATCACTTTGGGGGCCAGATATTCAAAACTTTGCCCTGGGGCTAAATTAGCACTGCCCGTCGGGCAAACAGCCCAGAGTACAAGCAAGCTATACCGAAAAGGAAATAGCCCGGTGCTAATCCTGCTGAATATAGCAGTTTAATAAAGCTGGGCAAACTGGTCTGGGAGTGCAGGGCAAAAATAGCCCGGGAATAAGACAGCACTGAACACAGCAACAGGGAAATGTAAACTGCAACTGCAGCTCATTAGACTCTGTAGCAAGCCAGTGTTGCAGGTGAAGAACATTTTGTGTGATTGCACAGAGATGTCTCACACCTACTGCAAATGCACCTCTCAACCCCCGCCTCATAAATCAGGGACAAGGCTTAAAAACATCAGGGACAAAGGTTTACAATCAGGGATACATCTTAAAAATCAGTGATATCCACTCAGGAAGCTGGTAGAATAAATGGTTTAGTGTAAAATGCATTGTCTAAGGAAGAACACATCTGTAAGATTAATGTTTGACATTATTTTATGCTTACAACCCCCACTGTTTGGCCATGGAAATACAATTTCTAGGAAGGACAGCGTAAAATTTTGAGGAAAAATCAGGGACAGTTGAGAGGTATGGCTGCAAACAACAATGTAAGCCACACACTGCAGAACTGTGCTATGCTGAAGTGAGGTTTGCCCGGGGCTAACCTGATTGCACAGTGCTAACATATTAGCCTGGTGCAAACTGGTTAGCCCAGGGCAAACGGGAGCTATATTCAAAACTCCTATGCAAATGAGCCTACTTAGGTAATCCGTGGGCAAACAGGTACATTTGCATCTCATTAAGTGCTGCTTAGCACACATTACCATGCAATTTGCCCAGTGCTACTGCATGGATCACAAAGCTTCCCCTTTTGGTCAGAATGGTAGTACAGGCTGGATGCTGCAGGCCAAGGCATACCCACAGCATCCCTTGTTGGTCGGAATAGAAGTACAGGCCAGAAGCAGCAGGAACTGTGTGCTGCCAGGCACAGTCGGTGAATCCTGACCCATTGACAATAGAATTTAAAGTATGTCCCTGGTAGTCTAGTGGTCCCCCAACCCCGCTGCACGTATCCTGACCCCCATTGTGAATACATGTAAATCCATTTCCCTGGTAGTCTAGTTGTCCCCCAACCCCCAAACACGTATCCCGACCCCCAGTGCACATATTTAAATGACAGTTTCCTGGTAGTCTAGTGATCCCCACCCCACGCACGTATCCCATCCCGGTGCACAGATTTAAATTACAATTATTCCTGGCAGTCTAGTGGTCACCCCACCCCCACACACACATCCTGAGCCCCGGTGCACATATTTAAATTACATTTTCACTGGTAGTCTAGTGGTCCCCCCCACCCCCACGCATGTATCCTGACCCCCCATGCAAATACATTACATATCCTTTCCCTGGTAGTCTAGTGATCCCCCCCTCAGTGATACCCGCTCATCCAAATCATGTCCGAGAACAAACTTTAAATATGTGCACTGGGGATTGGGAATTGTGCTTGGGGGGGGGCACTGCTGCCACATACCACCAGCCTTTTCTCAGCAGTATTCAGCGCCGTCCTACAGGTTGCGCTAATGCCTGTAACACGATTGCTATACCTTCAATATGCCAGTGCACGGCATTCAGGGCTCCAAATGTCGGCGACACATTTTAATTTAGGCCGGCACTAACACCCAGTGCCAGCTAAATGTCCATTTAATATAGCAGTCGAGTGAATTCGCACTAGTCCAGTGCAATGGATTTGCACCCCTGTGCTAAACTTTGAATATCTGACTCTGGGATATTCCTTTCCTTTATGACTGAGTAAAATTGTGTATTTTAGTTGACAAATCTGACAAAGCTTCTTGAACACTGTCATATATAAAACTTTTTGCATCAATAATAACTTTCATTTTTGCAGGATAGGCCATAGTAGCTTTATATCATAGTATCTACAGCTTATTCCTAATGGTATCAAATGTCTTCCTATCTTGGATTATTTCCTGTGGTAGGTTATTATAAATTGTAATGTTTGCACCCAAGACATTGATTTTCTTTTTCTTGTAAACACAAGCCATTCATTATTCTTTGTCCCCAGAATTCAAAAATCTTATAATGACTGGTCTTGGAGGAGTTGTGTCATTACCCTTAGAATGTAATACCCAATGTATTCTTTCTATTACAAACTCAACATTGGTCAGTTTGGTTTCCATGTAAGCTGCAGCAATTATTTTGAAAGGTTCACAAAGTGGTCTGGCAGTGTCCCAAAGGTCTGGTATACCAAAAATTCTAACATTGTTTCTCCTTGCTCTTGATTCTTGGTTAATCATTTTTTCTTTTAGCTCTGCATTTGCAATTTCTAGAGTTTTTATTTGTGAGGCCAAAGGTGCAGTGTCTTTAGATAAAATAGACAATTGTTTTTTAATCTGACTTGTCCTCATTTAGAGATTTATTATCCCAGAGTAGCTCTTGTGTTATTGTAAAGTACTGTTCAATTTGGTTTTGGTGTTTAAGCATAATTTCCTGCGTACCTGTGATTGTGTTTATTTTAGAGAAAAGCTGTTTAGCCCATGTATGTGTGTGTGTGTGTGTGGGAGTGGGGTCCTCACTCTCTTCCTGCTCTGGTTCTGGCCTTTCATCCCCTAGTTCTTCAGAAAATTATTCATATGAACTTTCAGAAGTAATAGCATGAATAGTTTCTTCTATACATTCCCCTGAGCTTTCACCCCCAAGGTGTTAGACAGGTTAAACTTAGCCACGTTAGTTGAATTTGCTTTCAATCCAGTGCCCAAATTTTGATTATCATCATTATTATTAGCATTAGGTAATGTAGACACAGGAATAGTTTGTCTTATCCCATCTTTTCAGTTCAGCACTGAAAGCTCACCACTCAGCTGGATTTCATGATTCAAAGAGTCAGGCTCTGCTTGCTTTGAAGATGCCACCTCAGAGCTTTCATACAGCTTTGCAAGTTCTATGAGTGCAGATAACTTTAGCTCTGGCTTGTTGTTGACCTTGTTGATTCCAACAGGAAATTGACAGTCATTTTCCAACAGACTCTCTTTAGAAACGTCAATATTCATTAGCCATCTCTAATGATGTTCTTCTGGGGGCATACCAGCACAGACCGAGACTGCTATTTGCTTGGCCCCTTGATCTATGATTTACTAACTCAGTAAGTTCTCTGCAGCAGAGTTTTTTAATTCTTTATTCAAATTTTCCTCTGCAGTCTGTTTCACCCAAGAATTTTTTAAAGTGATGACTGCTGTTTTCAGATGTACTAGGCTGAGCAGCACTATTTTTCATTTCCATTAGAGATAGTGTATTTCCGATAGGATCAAACTGTTGTGATACATTGCTATATTTAACTTTGTTGTTTGAATGGAAAAGCAGAAAAACAGGCAAAGAGACTGTACTACTCAATTTATTACTTGCAGTAATGTTAGTTTCTGCTGCAGTCACTCAAGAGTTTAAAAGTTTATTTGCCTGTGCCTGTGTCTTCCTAATCATATTTAAGTTTTTACCAGTTTTTGATTTAACTCCGATTGTAGCTTTCTTTGTGTCTCTCTTAGAGGACATAATTCCAAATCCAGAGAATAGTTTAATGGTTTTTATCTAGATGCTGGTATCCTCAAAGGAATTATATGCATTCATACCCTTTTCAGGTTACTAGAAGTGGGGAGGGCAAAGGTCTTAGGAGATAGCTGTAGCGTCTGCCTGTATGGCGACTAACCTACTGCCATGGTGCACCTCCCCCTCATGAGCATGTCCAGTACCCTGAAAAACATATTTATTTATATGGTTCACAATTGACACTACACAAAAACATAAGAAAACCTATTTTCAGTCCCCTTTAAAGAGCTACTGACACCATCTGGTCAAAAGTGCTACATTGCAGAATTGGAACAAGCATATTCCCAGTAAATTTCATACCAAAACGTAGATTTCTATGTTAGACATTTTGTAACCCTGATTTCACTACCTGTTCAAAAAAGTCTGTTTCAGTGAAGAGCTGCTGATGATGTCATCTAGGGGCCTGACAGTCTAGTATTCCCTGTCAGCAAGCTTATAGGACCTGTTTCCCTAAAGTTGTAAAGATCATGTGCAATGGTTTTCATAAGTAAAACAGGCACCACAAGTCAATAAACATTGTTTTAATAACTTTGTGTTTCAGGTTTTGAAACAAAGCTGGCAGTATTTTGTCTGGGTGCCTTTTTGTTGTGGTCCTTTTTTCCTAGGTTGCTGGATGTTGGGTCATAGCACACTGTTGAGAGGTTTGCAGATTGAACAATCTTCTGATGTGGTGAAAGGCTGAGCTTATTCACACCAGTCAAATGAGGTGATTTCTAAGAATGGCAATTTAAAAAAACATATTCCATCTCCTTGTCAGTGGGGGTGGGTCAGCTTCATCCATGTTCTACTCTAAATTACAATGATCATTTTACCAGAGCTAACACTTCCACTTCTAGTAGGAATGAACACATATAAGGCCCCTATTTAAACAAATTATAAAGCAGACACTGAAACAGCAGTGAAATTACCAACATTACTAGCAGCAAATACAACTTCCTAACAGGCAAAGTAGAGTAATAATAATAATAACTTTATTTCTTTGGCACCTTTCAGAAAACCAAGGCGCCTTACAAAATGCTAAAAACATATCAAATAATTCAAATCATTAAAATATATAAAACAATTGTTACATTTAGAAAATTAAGATCAATCACCAAAGCCTGAATATATAAATAAGTTTTCAGGGCCTTTTTGAATCCCTCCACAGTCGCTCACTCCCATAACTGATGGGGTAGAGAATTCCAGAGGGTAGGGGCCGCATGTGTAAATGCAGGGGCCTTAGAAGATTTCAGACACATCCTTAGAATCTCTAGCAACCCCTCATCAGCTAAGTGGAGTGATCACCCAGGGCAGTAAGAGACCAGAAGCTCTCTCAGGTAGTCCGGACCGGATCCATGACAGGACTGTGACAATATTTTCATTGAACTCCCTGTCAGCAACACTGGCAGGTCGACCGCATTCTGCAGTCGACTGCCAGTTTGCACTGTCCATCCTTTTTTCTTTGGGGGGGCTTTGCCCCCCAAACCCCTTCATGAGGAGGCTGCGCCCCTACACCCCCCCACTTAAAGATTATCAACTCTAAGTCAGAGCTGATTGGGGGGGTGCAGGACCCCTGACAGACAGCACCAGGTTCCAGTGGGTTTCCCACAGTGGCATGGCATAGTAGTCACTGTAGGGGACATCGCTGGTGAAATGTCGCTGTCGGGGGGGGGGTAACCGGTCCGGACCAAGTCCACGTAGGGCTTTGAAAGTCTGAAGACCAACTTTAAATGTGATCCACCACTGAACTGGCAGCCAGTGTGGTCTGTGCAGGACCAGAGAAATATGACTGGACTGAGAGGTACAGGTCAAAAGCCAGGCCGCTGCATTCTGCATCAGCTGCAGGTGGCAGATTTCAGTCCCAGGAAGCCCTAGGTAAAGGGAATTGCAATAGTCCAAGCATGAGGACACAAAGGCGTGGACCATAGTAGAGATATCGCCAGACGGAACAAGGTGCCTAATCCTGGAGATATTCCTCAGATGGTAAAATGAGGACTTCATGACGGCCGACACCTGCAAATGCAGTGTCAGCCTTTCATCAAAAATTACCCCCAGATTATGCACCTGTTCAGTGGTGGGGAGTGGAACACCCCCAAGAAAGAGTCCGGAGGGAGAACCAACCCTTGGACCCCCTATCCGATGCGTCGGATCCACAACCAGCACCTCTGTCTTTTCCGAGTTCAACTTCAGCCAACTCAAATCCATCCACTCCCGGATTTCTTTGAGGCAGTTATTAAAGATCAAGAGAGCTCCATCCTGGTCCAGTCGGTTGCAAAAGAAAGGTAGAACTGGGTATCATCAGCATAGCAATGAAACCTCAGCCCATACCTTCTTACAATGTCTCTGAGGGGCAGTATATACACTGTGAACAACATGGGGGTTAACACTGAGCCCTGGGGAAACACACAAAACAGGGAAACTGGGTCCAAGGAATAAACCCCGGAAACTACTCTCTGCAATCCTCCAGTGAGGTAAGATGTAAACCACCTGAGGACTACATCTGAAATTCCACAGATGAACCTCAGGTACTCGAGTAGAACCCCATGGTCCATAGTGTCAAAAGCTGATAAGAGATCTAGAAGAACCAAGATGGAGTGGTTCTTCCGGTCCCTAGCCATCAGGAGATCATTGAGCACCCAAACCAGTGCTGTCTCAGTACTATGCCTCTTTCAAAAACTGTACTGGAGGGGTTCATAGATATCATGGATGGTCAAATGTTTCTCCAGCTATATGGCCACTACCTTCTCAATCACCTCCCCTAGAAAGGGGAGGTTTGAGATTGGTTTGTAGTTTGCATGGCAGTCGGGGTCCAAAGAAGCTTTCTTCAGGGAGCTAGAAAACTCACCTGTTTTCAAGGAGCACCAGATTATCTGTGCTAGGACTGGACCGATGGAATCAATACAACCCAATATCAGGGAAGTAGGTCCAGGATCCAAACTACAGCATGTAGGGAGCACAGCGCGGACAATCCGCATGATATCTATGAACTCTGGGCAGTCGAAGGTACTCCAGGAAAGCTGAGGTGCAGTAGCCATGCACTGATCCAGAGCAACACCCTTAGAGTGTGCTGGTTGGAGTGCCGCCCTAATGTTGGCCACCTTAGTTGCAAAAAATTGAGCAAATTCATCACACTCTATTTGCGAAAAGGCCTTTCGAACCTGTAGGCAGGCTGGGTTGCACCGCCTGTCCACGGTGCGAAAGAGCTGAGCTGGTCAGTTCTGAGCAACTGCAGTCTCCCTGGACAGGAACTCTGCCTTCTTACTGGTGATTGAAGATTGATAGGCTTGATGGTGCTCCATCAATCTAAGGTGGTCAACATCAAGGGAGGATCTCCACCAGCGCCGCTCTAATCTTAGTCCTAGTTGCTACATCTCCCTCAAGTTCCCATCAAACCATGGGGACTGAGGGTGAAGGGAGAGAAGGCGAACACAGACAGGAGTAAACGACATCCAGAGCCACCGAGATAGCCATATTATAGGATACCATGAGGGCTTCTGGGTCACTGTTTGCCACTGGAAAGGATGATAGGTCGAGTACCGCTGCTAGGCCTTCAGAGCTAACATCTCGTAAAGGGCGATACCTAACCATCTCCACAGGGGTAGGCCTATGAAGGGGGGGAGCACTAAAACTAAACCCCACAGTGTAGTGATCAGACCATCCGACTGGTTCCACCTCCAAATCAGAGGCCTCTATTCCCAGGAGAAAGACTAAGTCAAGGGAGTGACCATGTTTATGGGTAGTAGTGGTAACTATCTGTGTGAGGCCCAGAAATTATATCAACTGGAGGAAGTGTTGTCCAAACTGCGAGAGTTTGTCGTTGACCCAGGCATTGAAGTTGCCCAGAACTATCAGTCTGGGTGACTCAAATGCCATGTCGACAACGAAGTCCGCCACTTCCTGAAGGAACTGCTTCTCATCTCCAGGTGGATGGCAGATGACAGTGATCCTACAACCTACACCTGCTACCGCAGTACACTCAAATGACTCAGTCTCTTCAACTGGTATGCTCATGAGGTTGAGTTCAGTCTTAAAACAGACCCCCCCCCCCGATCCAATCTTGGGCGGTGAATCACCGAGTACCCAGCTGGAGTTAGAGTCTGCAATATGGGGCTAAAATTCTCATCCAGCCAGGTCTTGGTGATGCAAGCCAGACCCACCATTTCTACAAGATCTGCAATAATTGCAGTCTTGTTTTTAATGGACCTGGAATTGCATAACACAGCCCGAGCTGGATGAACCTCCAGGGCCGCCCGGGCCACCTGCCCACCACTATTGGTGGTGCCCTTGGTTATGGAAACCAGGCATGGTGCACCACGTTCTAGATTCCATTTCACCCCAGAGCATCTCCTGGATCTCACAACCCCAATGTGGTGGCCCTGCTCACTCATCCTCCACTGTTCGCTACTCCCACCCCATCCTCCCCTTATGGGCAATACCCAGTGCCCTACTACGCTGCTAGGTTGTAAACTGCAATGGGGAAGGAATAAAGGGATGGAGAGCGAAAGAGCAGAGGGTGAATAGCGTATGACCGTGGGGGCAGGCCTCCGATAAATTCCAACAATCAAATTATCAAGCAACTCTCGCTTAACTTAACCCACGCACTAATAAAACACAAACAAAAAACATAATACCCTAAAAACCTCCTAACCCCTACCATAAAATAAATAACCCTCACTTGACCCTCCCCAAACAAAAAATACCAAATTCTAAAATATAACCCCAAACAAAAAACCCAAAACAAAACAATCTGTGGCTACAGCGTAGTGAGTCTATAAATTATAATCCAATACATGACGTTGAACAATCAGTATCTTCTTTAAATGACATTAATTATACAAATCCATCCAAACAGTTTAGAGATGAAGAGGGGTAGCTCTCACCATAACACCTCTTCAATAAGTCCAAACACGTGGCCCTCTCACTGCCACAGTTACAGTCTTTATTAGAGAAGTTTTAAAAAGATGAGGCACTTCACTGCCTCCCTATATAAAATAAGTTTACAATACCTTGCCTGAGTTAAGAAAGGAGAAAGGCAGAAAATTTAACTCAGGAGCTCTCAGCCTGAAAGTCCTCATCTGTTGAACAAATGAAAGAGCTGTCGTTGATGTAAATATAGCCAGGCCCAAACCACAGCTCCAGGACAGGCACCCAAGCCAGGAGAGCTCCCTACGTATCCCACTGGTGCAACCCAGACAAGCTGGGGGGCCACGGTGAACAGAGGGAGAAAAGTTTACACCCCCCCTTCTGGTCGGTGTCCTCAACTCCCACGGGCAGCCCCCAAGCCGAACACCTACCCCGAAGCCTAGTCGGCCTAGCATACAGTTACCACACTCCGTCGTGACAAGGACACCAACAAACTCCTGATTTCTGCAGAGGGAAAGAAAACCAGTCTGACAGTGACAGACAATTAAATCCAGGGAGCTGACACCCCCAGCAATAATCCCACCACTCCAATAGGATACCGCCTCCATGAGATGAATACTCCAGTAGCACTCCACATGGCTTCAGCAGCCTGGAGGCATGCTGACTCAACATCCAGCAATCATGGAGAAATGAACCACACCAAAACAGAATTAAATAATACAATTTTATCAACTTTGTTACAAAACCTGAAACATATATAGTTTTTATAGCAATGTTTACTGACTTATGCTGCCTGTTTTACTTGTGAAAACCATTGCACATGATCTTTACAACTCTGGAGAAACGGGTCCTATAAGATTGCTGACAGGAATTACTAGACTGTGAGGTCCCTAGATGATATCAGCAGCAGCTCTTCACTGACACCTGCTTTTATTGCACAGGTAGTGCAATCAGGGTTACAAAATGGCTAATAGCTTTAAAATGAAGTAATGTAAAAATCTAGTTTTTGGTATGAGATTTACTGGGAGTATGCTTATTCGGATTCTGCAATGTAGCACTTTTGGAATCATTGGCTGTTTAAGCATCCTCAAATGTTATTAGAAGCAACCATTACTGAATATTTTATACAAGAGACTTTGTCCTTGACAACAAATGGCTCGAACTGGCAACAAAGTAGACCACTGTCAGCTCTACTAGCAAAGTACATGGTTCTAAGAGGCTAGAAAAAAACATTAATTTTCCCCCTTCCCCTCCCTAATTAAGCAAATAGCTTTATCTAAAGAAAGAAACCTTGGTGGAGGTGGGGGTAGTTGAAATTTAGAATGCAGCCCAATGTGTTCAGGAGATACCCAATCCCCCCATGCACAAAGCCAAGCTGCCTTGGAAAGGTGAGAGGCAATTACATCACTTTGTATTACACTGGTCAAACCCCTCTAATTTTCAAAGGCTGTGGCCAAACTCATTTGATGGGCTTTGGATACAACTATGGGGGTGGTGCATCTGCATTTCAGCCCAGGATATGTGATTTAAATTACTATCATGTACAGTAAATAATGCATACTGCTACAGTCTTTGTTCCATATTTTCAGGGATCTAGGAATGCTGGTGCCTTTCAAGTTTTAAATATCAAATGAGGCCTATGTTCCTAACAAAAAAAGTCAGAGAAATTTGCTTTTCTTAAAACTGCACTGAGAGTGTTGTAAAACATTCTGAGAGTCTACTGTCATGGTACAAGCAAGACTCTGTTTTCCTGGACTAAAATCCCATACAGAACATTGTGTAATTTGTGTTGGTTTCTACAGGCCATTATTGCAAACTCAGCTTCTTGGAACCCCGATGGGATAAAGAAAACTGGATTTTGCTTTTATTTGATGGTATAAATGGCAGTTCATGTCTATTGCAAAAGAGATCACAGTTCATAGCAAGGTTTATGCCAATCCCTTTGAGCAGCATAATACCAAATTCAAGATTGCCTTTCAGTAGGACAGACATCTTGCCAGAATAGGAACACATCTAAATAGAGATAACACAGTAGTTTTATTTAGTATTTAGTTCTATGAAGGATTACCTAATGTAATGTTATTCTAATAGGTTTGTCTGAGAAGTGAAAATACAAATTTTAGTTCATTGTCCAAACAGGGATATGGAACTGTGCAGGTTATTTCTGAGTCATACACAATTACACACAAAGGCAGTGCCAGTGAAAAAGTGAGATATGGGGCACAAGCTGGAAAACTAGGTTATAAACTGCCTAACAAACAGGAAGCAGAGGGTGGTGGTAAATGGGATTCAATCAGAGGAGAGGGCGGCATACCTCAGGGATCAGTTATTGGGCCAGTCCTGTTTAATGTCTTCATTAGTGACATTGCAGTAGAACTGGAGGGAAAGGTCTGCCTGTTTGCAGATGACACCAAGATCTACAACAGGTTGAATATTCCAGATGGGGTGGAGGGAATGAGGAAGGACCTGGAGAAGCTTGAAAAATGGTCTGAAGTGTGGCAACTAAGACTCAGTTCCAAGAAGTGCAAAATAATGCACCTAGGAAGAGGGAATCATGGGGAGAGCTACAGGATGGGGGGAGGATTTGCTGACTATCAGCAAGGAAGAAAGGGACCTGGGAGTTATTATTTTTGATGACCTAAAGGTGTTAAAGTAGAGTACAAAGGCTGCAGGGAGGGCCAGTGGCATGCTGGGGTGCATAGGCAGAGGTATCACTAGCAGAAGGTGGGGGTGGTGATAGCATTGCACAAAATGCCAGTGAGGCCTCACCTGATGTACTGTGTGCAGTTCTGGAGGCTGCACTTTCATAGGGACATTGACATGGTGGAGGCGGTCCAGAGAAGGGCGACTAAGATGGTACAGGGCTTGCACCAGAAAATATATGAGGAGAGACTAAAGGACCTCAGTACAGTATGCACTTGCTGGAGGAGAGAAGGGATTATAGGGATCTTAATAGAAACATTCCTGTACCTTAAAGGAGTAGTCCACCCACAATACACCAAAAAACTCTGCAAAAGATAATTTGTCACTATCCTGTTTGGCCCAATCATTCCTTTTCAGGCTGCACTGTTTTTTTTTTTCTTTCAGCTGAGCTAATCAGTTTTGTTGCCTCTGGGGGTTGCCATCCAGGCTTCATTCATTGCTCCTTCATGCTTTCAATATTCCCACAATGCCTCTGTTGCTGACATCCCCAGGCCCCTCTTAATTTGACTTTGTAGTAGTGTCCCTTTTGCTACTCCACGGGTAAGTCCTCTTTTTCATGCCTAACGCTGCGTTGCCTACCATTATCTGTTTTACTAATAAACTGTTTTTTCCCTCAAAACATGTCTGTCTTGTTTGTCCATTCTGTGACCATTGTTACTTTGCATCTTCTTTCTCCCTGTAGTTGTCTACGCATTGTATTTTGCACTGTGACCTGAAGCCATATCATAGTCAACTCGCTGACTTGTAAACTTTGCAACATGTGCTCTGCATGTTTTCTTTCCTACTTCCTACAAAGTACACATGCTGTAGCCTTGTGTCTTTCTTGTGTTTCCATTCTGTGGTCTGTTCGACCACTGCGTGCCCCCTGCCATGTGCATTCTACTTTTCCCTCACTTCAAACTGCCTCCCTTGTTCAACTTTCTCTCCCTGTCACAATCAGTGTGAGTTGCCTGCGATTTATAGTGCATCGTAACATTGTTTTTAAATGCATGCTATCTTTTTTTTTGTTGATGCCAATGTAACAAAACAAGAAACACCCCCCCATAGCGCCGACCCTCACAACCACTCATCTTCCGCTTATGCAGTACCTTTGCAGTGTAGTTCTAAACATGTTAAGCTCTTTTTGATGGCTATATTTGTATTTTTGTCTCCCATGCACTTAAATCAATGAGCCTATATTACATGGCCTGCCGACCCCCCACAGCCAACAAACCAACTGCAACATTGAATCTCTTTGTTTACTTGCCTCCTGTCCCTGTTGCATCTTCCCTGTGGATTCTAACCAGCTCTGTTTTGTGTTCCCCTGTCTGCGCAAGTGCTCATGTAAGCATTAATCACCGACAGAGGAGGGCTCTGCCGGTGGATTAATGCCCGCTGGGGGGGATTGGTGCATGAGGGCGAAGCCCGAGGGTTCCAACCCCCCAGTGGGCATTAATCACTGGAAAAGCCTGACTCTGGAGGTGATTAATGCGCTTGTAACATGGCAAGTGTGACGGGAGTACTGTCGGAATACTGGATGAGATGGCAATATAAAGCGGTTCGTGAGAGTGGCAATGTTCGCTGGTTTCCTGTGGTATCTTTGGCTGCTTTCAGCTGAGTCTGCCACTGTGAGGGCATGTGCGGTCACAGCACATGCTGCACAGTCTTTTACATAGTGTTGAATATTAGGCACTCGAGACGAGGAGAAGATTAGTGCGAGACACATATCTTCCGACCCTACTTTGTCCATTCCTACCGGCCGTTTCTTTGCTGTACCGTTCAATGCTGGCTGCCGATCATGGAAGGAAGCAGTGCAGTCTGGGACACATACTCTCCGCCCCTACCCAAACACAGCTCACAAGTGCTACTTAGACAGTTTGCATGTACAGAACTCCAGCTGGTGTTGGGGTCAAAGTGGGCAGGTACTGGATCAGCCACCCACTGGTGACGGCACGGTCTCTGGCAGGTGGGCACTGGAAGATTGCAGCTCTCGAGCACTGCGGATGGCCTCAGGGTGTGGTGACAGAGTGGACGGCTCCCCTCTACTGCTGCTGTGGTGACAGGTGGTACTAAATCAATCCCCCCCCAGCGGGCATTAATCCACCGTCAGAGCCCTCCTCTGTCGGTGATTAATGCTTACATGTACTCCTTCTGTAGTTGCTATTTGGCCTCCAAATGCTCATGTTACCCCAAGCATTTTAGTGGGGATTGGGGTGCAGTGTTCCATACTGCATGCAGACTTATACCCGAAGGACGCCATGTTTTTGCCAAGGTCCCGGGAGCTGCTGTTTATTTACATACTTCCTCTCCTTTGCTGTTATGGGGAAGTGTTTTACTGTGCTGGAATGCATGTAGTTCAACTTTCACTGGCATACTCAGATACAGAGCAAACGAGGTTCTGGTGTGAGCATCGCGCATGTGCACCATGTTGTAACTGTGTGGGGTTGGGGGTCATCAAATCTACCACTGAAATCTCCACAGTACAAGACACTTCACTGGTAAAAGGGAGCAAAGTCTCAAAACCCCTTCTTATAAACAAGTTTCTCTCCTGTGCTTTTTTGGTCCCTGGCTAATTAGAAATGTGCACCCTTAATAAATACATTTTTCAATATTGTGCTCAGATAACCTGGTTTGCCCTTTGGTGGGGGGGAGCACAGTTTGTTGTTCCCTTTCCCCGCACTCATTTTTCAGCATGCATCTGCCTCTGCCTCTCCAAATGCCATCATGTATAAGCCCATGCTTAGTATATGTTGGCCACACTTTTCAAGTGTTCAGCCCTCCACATTCCTGGTGTCCTGCCATGTAACAGAAACTGTCTTGAGTGCACAGTTAGTGTTACTCATGCTGGGTAAGGAAGGAAGGAACATAGAGGGCACTTGTCTGGAATATAAGTAAATAATTACTAACTGGTTTCTATGATTGTATGATAGTCTTCATGCTCATCCCTGAGCTAGCTATGGTTTGTTACAGACTCCAAAGTCATTAGGTACCCGTGTTGTGTTTCCTCCTTTTTTGGACATACATTTTTCATTTCTGTCAGATGCTCACAACGTTTCAAGATTGCCCTTGTCTTGTCAATTTGAATGCCATTTTGTACTGCAAATATCAGTTTGGGTACTGTCGCTAGTGCGTACATCATTACAGCTGTAATCAGTGGGTGTCATACGAACTTACAAACATACGAATGTGTCAGCAAAAACAGACCACCTGGTCTATCTAAGTCTGGTCGAGTATGCAGCTAGCACCCCTAGTTTGCAGCTGCCTCACCCCCCTCCCCTTTGTCATCCCAATGCCGCCCCCAACTCCCCCACCTTCACTCTCCCCTGTTTTCTGTCCCACACCCTTTTAAAGCTGTGCACGGATTTACGTGATACCACCCATTCTGGTAGTGTGTTCCATTTTGCTACCACCCTCTCTGTGAAATAGTGTCTCCTCATTTCCCTCCTAAATCTCTCCCCCCTCTATTCTTAGCCCATGCCCCCCGGTGTCCCTCCCCTTCTTTAGCTGAAAGACCTGGTTTGCCCCATCCTTATTGATTCACCTCAGATGCTTGAATGTCTAAGTCATGTCCCCCCTGTAACTTCTATCCTCCAGGGTGTACATATTCAGGTCTTCCAGCCTGCTCTCATAGTCTCTCCCCTCTATTCCACATATCATCTTCATTGCCCTTCTCTGTACCGCCTCCAATAGCCTGATATCATGCTTCAGGTATGGCCTTCAAAACTGCACACAGTACTCCGAGTCTGGCCTTACCAGCGACCTGTAGAGATGCAAGATTACCTCTCTTTGCCTGGACGAAAAACCCCTCACTATGCACCCCAGCATTTTGTTTGCTTTTGCAGCTTCTCTCCTGCACAAGGCAGTGTTATTCATGGTCCCTGTTACCATTACCCCTAGGTCTTTCTCCTCTTCAGTGATCCCCAGCTTAACCCCTCCCAATCAGTATTCTTTTCTTGGGTTCTTCACCCTGAAGTGTATAGCCTTACACTTCTTTGCATTGAACCCCAGCTGCCACCTCTCAGACCACTCCTCTAGCTTGCTTAGGTCCCCCTGCACCTGCTTCCATCCCTCCACTCCATCCACCGCTGCTCTCATTTTGGTGTTGTCTGTGAACAGACTTACCTTGCTTACCACCCCATGTGCAATGTCTGATATGAAGAGCCCAAATAATACTGGTCCCAGCACAGAGCCCTGTGGCATCCTACTCATCACTGACCTTGGAGTTGAGAGCTCCCCTCCCACCACCACTCATTGCAGCCTCCCACTCAGCCAGCTTGTAATCCAGTTTGTCATTTTTGGCCCTTCCCCCTACACCAGTTAACTTCCTCCAAGCCACCCATGAGGCACTGAATCAAAGGCCTTGCTGAAGTCCAAGTAAAGAACATCTGCCGCAGGACCCTTATCCATCCATAAACGGTACTATAGTGTGCACTGCCAAGTTCTGACATACTCTGATATGCTGGCAAATAGGGCTAATGCTTTTTGCATTTTTAATGATTTCAGTGGTCTTCTGGCATGCCTTGTTTTACACTATTTGTGTCCCAAAGTATCTCTACTATGCCTTATAGCATTAGGATAACCATGTGGGGCAAGGGTTTACTTTAGTGCACTGGTCATAGACTTCACAACAATCAGTTGCAGTTCAGATAAACAATGATGCAATTTCTTCTTCTGTTTTGGTGTTCTATTTCTACAACAAATGTTATACTACCTGCTGGTATTGTTGGTGTATGTCTAGGCCCTTTGAGAGCAATTCTGGGCCCTGGGAAAAGTTCAGGCAGTGGGGACCCCTATGCGGCTGCACGTTGTTGTATGTAAGTTGGCCATGACCCCTTTTTGGTGTTGGTGTTGGGCCCTGGCAATTAGCCCCTGCTCCACCACCCTCTCAAGGGCACCTGTGCATGTCTGAGCTCCTTTTTATACCAATCATTCCTTGCCCACCTTCCTCTCCACCCTTTCCATGAAGGTGATGTTGATGTCTGTTCTTAGTGCTGTGCACCATTACTGAACTTCATAGTATGAAAGCAGCATTGTAAGTGACTGGACAGAACCAGTTGAAAAGTGTTACAAAACAAAACCAAAAAACAAAAAAAACACTCGGCATGTCACATCTACTCTAAAGCTCTGTGCTTACAAACATACAAATCTGCCAGCAGAAACAAACCACCCAGTCTATCATTGTTTGTATGTGTGTGCAGCTAGCCCCCCTAGATTGCAGCTGCCCAACCCCCTCCCCATCTGTAATTCCCATGAGGGCCTCAGCCCCCTCCACCCATACCCTCCCTCGTGCTCTGTCCCACGCCCTCTTAAAACTTCCTACTGTCTTGCATGATACTACCTCCTCTGGTAGAGCGTTCCATTTAGACACCACCCTCTCCATGAACTAGTGCCTCCTCATCTCCCTTCTAAATCTTCTGCCCTCCAATCTTAGTCCATGCCTCCTCATGTCTCTGCCCTTCCTCAGTTTAAATACCCCTTTAATGCAGGGGTGCAGACCAAGATTGCCATTTTGTGCACACACTCTTCAACCAATAGTCCCTCCTTGGGTTCTTTGGCTCGAACTGCAAAACTTTGCACTTTTTTGCATTGAATCCCAGCTGCCACCTCTCTGACCATACCTCCAATTTGGTTATGTCCCCTTGTAGTTTCCATCCACCCATCCTCTTTATCCACCATTGCCCCCATTTTGGTATCATCTACGAAAAGACTAACCCTGTTCCCAACTCCATGTGCACTATTGGAGATAGAGAGCCCAAATAGCACCGTGCCCAGCACTGAGCTCTGTGGCACACCGATCTTCACCAGTCTAAGTGTCGAGAGCTCCACTACGTCCCATTGCAGCCTCCCCTGCAGCCTGTTCCTTATCCAGTTTGTCAGCTTCGTCCTCACCCCCTTAGCAGTCAGCTTCCCCCCTAGTCTCCCATCAGGCACTGAATCGAAGACCTTGCTAAAGCCCAAGGACAGGAAATCTACAGTATGACCCATATCCAGCAATCTTGTTACCCAGTCCGAATATTTGATTACATTGGTCTGACAATACTTCCCCAAGATGATCCCATGCTGCCGCCCATCCTGGAGTTCATTACTCTCGAGGAATGACACCAGCATCTTCTTCAGTATCATCTCCATAAGTTTTCCCACTATGAGACTGACAGGTCAGTAATTTCCTGGTTCAACCCTAGGGCCACTCTTGTGTATGGGCACTACATGAGCTACCCTCCAGTCCTAGGGCACCCATTCCATGTCCAGGGAGGTGCTGAATAGGTCTGCTAATGGCTCAGCCAACACCTTCACCATCTCTCTCAGCACCCTGGGATGGATGCCATCAGGACCTCGTGCCTTGTCCACCCTTGATGTCCTCAGACCCTCCAGTACTCTACTCCCCTCTATCATTCCATCCATCATCTCCTCCCCTCCCACCCCCACCCTCCCAGTCCATGGTGGTAGTGGACCATCCTTCTCCTTTGTGAAAATGGAGCAAAAGTATTCATTTAGTACTTCTGCATGTTCCTCTCCCTTTTCCACCCACTCCCCTCCTTGCTTTATCTTCACTATATGGTCTCTGCACTGCTCCTCTTTTCCTTGCCATATCTAAAAAAAGGTCCTTCTCCCCTCCCTTGATGGCCTGCACTAACCTTAGCTCCCAGGAGGTCTTGGCTACTCGCACTTGCTTGGTCACCTCCTTGGACCAACTCACATAATCCTCCCTGTCCTTTTCTTTCCACTGTTAGTTCCCTCATTGTCTCCCATTTGACAGCACCAAGTCCAGCATGTTACCTAGTCATGTTGACCCACTGACCAGCTGTGTCAGAGACCATACTGGATCACGTCTAGGTGCACTTTCTCCCTGGCACTGGAGGTGGTAGATGTGGTCCAGTATACACCCGGCAGATTGAAATCCTCCACAATCACCACACTCCCCTTTCTACACACCCTTTTCTTATTTGCTCTGCTAACTCCCTGTCCAGTTCCACCAATTGGGCTGGTGGTTTGTACACCAGCCCCAGCTTTCTACCCTTGGAGTCCAGCAGCTGTGTCCATAGTGCCTCTGTCCTCTCTTCCTCCCACTCATCCCTCTTATATCCAATCCCTTCCCTCACATAGAGTGCTACCCCACCCCCTCTCCCAACCCCCTGGTCTTTCCTGTCAATTTTATACCTCGTGATTGCCAGATCCCAATCATGGTACTGGGTGGCCTAAGTCTAAATCACTGCAGTGATGTCCACACTTCCCTCTGCAAAGAGCGCCTGAAGCTCTGCTGTTTTGTTACCCGGGCTTCTTGTGTTTAGGACAGTAGTAGGCAACCTAAAATAATCTGAGGGCAACATATGCGGCCCTCAAACCCCCTTGAGGACCGCATGACCCAGACTGGACCCATTTCACCACAAAATTAATCAAAAGCCCAGAACCTCACCAAGGGGTGGGGGCTGGGACCTTGTGAGGAGGGGAGTGCTATAACAGTGCCATGCGTGGGCACTGATTCATGAGCAGACTTGATAGATCATTGGGCTTAATCTGCTGGCTTTTTAGTATGTTAGTAAAAGTGACAGATTTGAATGAAAAAAAGTTATTTAATGGACTGGTAACATCATTTAAAGTTTAAACACGGTATAAATAGTATTAATTGCAGTTAAAACTGAGTTTATTTCTCTTTTGTGCAGTGTAGTGCAGTCCAGTTGTGGTGGCAGAAATGTTCTCGGGGGGGCCGCAGCTTAATCCACCGAGGGCCACAGGTTGCCAACCAATGGTTTAGAAAGAATACCTTCTACCCATTCCACCCATTCCTATCTGTCCTCACCCCTTACCCTCAACTGCTTGTTGGCTGTCTCTAACCCTATCGCCTCACTGGTAACATCAGTCACATGGCTGTCAAGGATGAAATAACAAATCAGATAACAAGTATTTAGATACCAAGAGGAGTGTCTACAAGTTGCAAGGAATGTGGGAACATTTCCAACTGGATGGAGACTAGAAAAAAAAAAACACAACGTGCCCATGGTTGACTATACCTGCAGCAAATAAATATGTGGCACTGGCTTATACAAAGCAGATAACAAGTATTTAAATCCAAAGAGGAGTGTCTGCGAGTTGCAAGAGACATGGGGACATTTCCAAATGGATGGAGACTGGAAAACAAAAAAACACAATGTGCCTATGGTTGACTATACTTGCAGCAATTAAATGTGTGGCACTGCCACATGCAAAGCTAGTTGCCATGGCAGGGATGCAGGCTGGTGCCAGCAGGGACATTAACAGGAGACATGTCTAGTCATGAGCGAGTGGCCATAGGTACCGGAGACCCATCAAGGCACAGATGCCATGATGGCGTTACACTGAGTGGAGAAGCACAACAGTGCCAGGAGCTCAGTGAGGCTCTTAGGACAAAGGATGTGGCACTGTTAAATGTGGAAGAGGTGTGGGGATAACAGAAGAAAGAGAAAAGAAAGAAAGAAAGAAAGAAAGAAAGAAAGAAAGAAAGAAAGAAAGAAAGAAAGAAAGAAAGAAAGAAAGAGAGAGCAGTGTCAGTGGCTCAGCAGGTATCACAATTGCCTGTCAGGCTGGGAACTCAGAGGGTTGTTATAGGTCTATCGGTTCAATTTCCACAACTGACACTTGGGTTGTTAGGGGCTGTGGATTAAAATCCCAAACATGGCACTTGGGTTACTAATCCAAGACTGACACTGTAGTGCAGCATGAGGGGGGTGCTGCATTTCTGAGGTACTGTATTTTGGATGAAACATTAAACTGAGGCCCCATATGCTTGTTCTGGTGGTAGTTCAGGTGGATTTTAAAGATTCCATGGCACTTATCGAAAAGAGTAGGGGAATTTTCCAGTGTCATGGCCACATTTTCCCCCCATTCACTAAAAATATCACCAACTTGGTTCAAGGTCAGTCGGCACTCACGTGTGTGGGGTGGGCGAGGGACAGCTGCAGAAAGTGGGATGCTAGCTGCAGACTTGATGGACCATGAGACCTCTTTGTGCTGGCAAGTGGTAAGTAAGTAGATAAGAACACACATATATTGATAATTGTACCATGCTTACCAGGACTGGAGGGACAGAGAAAAAGGCCACAACAAAAGTGGGTGATAAGTGACACTGTGGGCAATCAGTACAGTAGAGGTATTCATGAAGGCCGTGGAGAAACACAAGGGGTTATCTTGTGGAGGAGGGGGACAAATGTGGGAGGGGGGATGTAAAGAATCAGCTGGCCATGAAGTTCCGTTTATGACGAAACATGTCTATGAATCAATGACATCTAATATTCCCCTATTTTTTGCTACAGTATTTTAGACTTAACTATACACATTACCTTTTGGAATCTGCTGATATGCCACATTGTCTTGCCTTTGGATGTTGGACACATATTGACAGACTGCCAGCTGGAGTCTCCATTTATCGTTTTCCCCAAAGACAGCAAATATGCTGAAATATGGGTTATAAGATGTCGGACAGATGTTGGTAACATACGCAATTAACAAACAATTATGTGAAGCCCCTCAAAAATACAGTTTGTGTTCACTTCATTTTGAGGACACAATGTTTGAGCTTGATTAACAGATGCAGCTCTTACCATCTGAAATGCGTCCCCTCAAGTTCTTTAGACATCTCAAAGCCAATGTTGTGCCAACTATTTTCCCGGCAGATAAGACAAGGGAATGAAACATGTCCCTCAACCGCATACAAAGCCTGGAACAAAAGCAGGTCAAAATTGAACCTCTGCTTGTACTTTTCATTTTATAGAACTTAATGCCAATTAAGACAATTTACATCTAACTACGGTGTGCATGTTGTATCTGTTTCAGCTTGTGGAGGAACTCATTGACTTGGCCACAAAGAAACGGTGTGTCCTTACAATTGCTGAAAATAGAATACCTGCAGAGGTTTGCAATTAGTTTCTAGTCAGCATTCTAATATCTGTACAGTATCTTTACCAATGGTAAAATATGTCTCTGTGTGATTGGAACATGCATGACAAGTGTTGTTTGTGTTAACGCCATCAACCGCATTCTCCATACCATTAGCACTACCCATCTACATGCTGTGTCGCCCCCAAAAAGTGTGTGTACAATTCACAAATGCAGCCACTGTTGGTGTCCGGTAGACTGTACTACCTATGTGACACAGAAAAAATGTGTGTTGACAGCTGACAGAGGGCTGCAGCCCACCCCCTTTGCACATTCATGCATGTAAATGTGCTATTTCATCTTCCCAGCTGACACTGATGCTCCCTTCCCTAGAATCTTTGAAGAATGATGTCCTCACATTTTCCATGAGCTTGTGTCCCTTCACTTTAATTCCATGTTCCCTCTTGCAGCCACCAACTGTACTACATTACTGCATACTTACATATTACTTTCCCTGTTTGAAAGCCTTCTATGCCACACAGTGTCAAAAGCCTTATTCCACTTCATTGAAGTACAGGTAGGCCACATCCACTGCCCACATCATATCCTACTCCACACCCCCAACATGTTTCTGCCTTTCTTGTCAACCAGTCTAATGATGCAATGAGGTTCATCTGCAAAAACTTCCCTTCATTATGACTATGTTGCAACGGGTGCAGATGGCCTTTGACAACCTTGTGGTACACAATTATGTCCTTCTGTAGTCTTTCCAAGTTTGTTCCCACTACTGTGTGCCTGTTGCTGTCCTTTGTTTTTATGCTTCCTCTGTTACCGGCCTTGGATTGGGAAATTCGGTATCTGTTCCACACTGTTAGTGTGTCTTCGCGGTTTGTATTGACTAGCTGAAGCAGGGCTGGCATTGGCTTGTACACCACTTCTCTTGTATCCAACATGCAGCCTGGTGTGTACACCATTTGTCCAATGTGCCTGGTCTTACTTTCTGTATTTCTGTACCCTTTGCTGCCCTTCCATTGTAAAATGACTGTATTCTTTTCTGAAGCTCTTCAGACACTCTTGAAAAGCCACTATGTCACATGCCCTGCATACTCATTTTCAAAGACTTTTCAGCAATATTTGTTTTGCAAACTTAGAGTTATGGGTATACCTCTCCACACTGACACAGGTTCCTCCATCCAAGACATTATATCCATTTCAGCCAATGCCTACACCATTGATATCCACCTCCTTCACAATAACAAGCTCCAGAACTCTGAAAATGGCAATCTTTTGTTGCCAGGTGCACCCACCTCCCTTAGTTCAAACAGTGGTGACTGGTGGGCAATGTTTCTCCAGCACTCAGTATGTGGTGGTCAGCACTGTTATTTTAATGTTGTTTTACTGTCTACATTTCACCCTAACATTATGTTTCTTATGCCAGCAGTCGTCTGTGGCTAGTGCAGATCATGCAAAGTCACCCACCAAGAAAAGGGGTCGAGGCAAGGTGAACCAATCAGTGGCTCAGGTATGTTACCAATCTGTATGTCATGCTCAAATTGATGTTGACATATAGCTGAAATGTACTGTGCAACCCCCTGCTGTACCATAGAATTCAGTGTATAGAAATATTTACAGTGAAGTTCAAGCCTACAATCTCAATAGTTGGCTAGTCACTAAGACAGACAAAAAGTTTTGTAAAAATGCAGTCACTATGTGCCGTGCTACTTCATGACAGTACTATAGTTGGTGTCTCATCAACGCAAGTAATTGGCATAGTCAATATGGGCTGATTTTGTCAGTGCAATGATGTGACAGCTGACATTTTGGTGCCCAATGCTTGATTTATGCACCTACAGGGGTAAAAACTGGCACATGCATGCTCTCCAAGTGCAGGTAGATTTCGCATTGCGCTATGCTACTGCGATTGTCATTTAACTAGGCCTGGGTGTTTGAACTGGAGAAGGCATCAGTTCCATATGTACACCCATTGTGCCATTGGAAAAATCTGTGGGGCCAACGGAGTTTCCCAGGCACTGGCCCAGTAGCAAAACCTAATTTTGACCCCTGAACACATCCATGCCAGTAACTTTACTGTTGGTGAAGGTTTAGGAGTCATGGATGATCCACCACCAGAGCTGATGTTGCAAGCATAGCTGGTATTTGACAGATAAAAGGCATGGATTTGTAGCAGTTGCTACATTGCACAGCATAGGAAGTGGATGGTAATGAGTACTGTGTGGATAAAAAGAGAATGCTCAACAACACAAGGTGTGCCTCAACTTGCACGGCTCACCTCCCAACAAAAATCGAATCAGCACTTCATCCAATGCTTCCCCACTGAATGAAGTGCTGTTGACAAGGTTGAGTTTTATTGGGAAAATTGTTGCACCCCAGTAATTCTGCCACTCATTGACAGTTACATGGCCATCCCCACTCATGTTAAACAGGGGGGCACATGTACGATGTCTCCAGATGCACAGAACAAACATTCTCTGGTGACTCAACATGATGTATACAAACAAGATGTGCTATCACCACTGATAGAACATCTTACAGGAAACGTGCACCCGTGTTTGGTTGCAAAAATGGTGGAACACCAACACACAGTTGACCCCTGTGCACCACTGGAATACCCAGCCCTTCAGTGATTTGTAACAGAGAATGGCAGCCCATCAGTCCTCCCTCCCCATTCACAAAGTGTTGTGTGTCCACTACCCATCACTGAACACTTCCTTACAAACACCACCTTGACCTAATCTGGGTCAGCAAATCCTCTCCTTACCAGACACCGCTGGTGATTTTCCATCACTCCCCTATACCCTGCTCATCTGGTGACAAAGAAGGCAACCACAACCTGCCACCAACGAAATTGTCCAGGAACAGCACTGTGCCTCAGGGTTCAGTGTGGGAGATATATATTTCATAATGTTAACTGCCACTGGCCAGGGCAGTTGTTAACATATGCGATGGGAGGGTGGGAGTAAGTATTACATTATGTTGCCAGGATCCCGACAGTATTTCAATGTGGTTTATCACACATTTACATTCGTGGATCGGCCCTGTGGTAGGAGGAGACACAGTGGTGTACTGGCTGTCATGATGCTGTGCTGCATTGTGCGCTACAGCATCTCGCCTCTGGGTGGGCATAGGTTATGCATGCATTTTTCATGCATTACGTGGCACAGCTCATCTCCTGCACTTGTGCGGCCCATCTATTGTGCATATTCCATTCTGCTGGCTATTCTTGTTCATGCCTGCTCAACTTTGTCAACATACATTACATTTGGGCCGTGTTGCATCTAAACCCATGCAGCTTATCTCCCTCCTTAGAATATGGAATTTGGGAGCAGCTTCTGATATGAGTGGGATCATCACTGTCTGTTACATTGATGCATTGCTCTTCTGGTTGGAAAATGTGGTCACACATGTATAATGAAGACGTCATTATGATGACATGTGGTCACCTGTTGATCTCAGTGGAAAGCTCTTTATCAATGGACATTGAACAGGTGACTCACTCTTTGCACACACTGCCAGCAGCTTACCCTATATTCTTTGGTATCACGCTACTCTGTGCCAGAGCTAGTTAATACCATTGTGCAATATAAGTTATAGTGGCACTTCTCGTACAGCAATGTACTGCAGTTACTAAACATGTCTCCATTTGTCATTACACTTCAGGTGTTAGCAGCTGATGACATTCCAAACCCACAGGACCACCCCCAGTGCTATCTCTCTTACTGGAATCTATGCTCCTCTGATGCAGCCAAAAGCACAATACCAATTGTTTTGGCATCACGCCACAGTGACTTTGCTGATGTTGGCACACAAACTGATCCACCGTCAGTATACTGCTATGGCACACAACATAGAAACATAGAAACATAGAATTTGACAGCAGATAAGGACTGCTTGGCCCACCTAGTCTGCCCATTTTCCTACCTGATGGATAAGCTGTAGATTCTAGTTAATCAACAGTTTACTTCCTCCTACCCCGCACTAGAAACGCCTTATGCCTGTCCCATGCATTCTTGAATTCTCCCACTGTTCCTGACTCCACAACCTCCTCAGGAAGGCTGTTCCATGCATCCACAACCCTCTGTGAAAATATGCTTTAACATTACCTCTGAGCCATCCCCATCTATCTTCAAATTGTGCCCCTTGTTCTTGCAACATCTCTTTTCTGAAAGATGCTACCTCTTGTACTTTGTTAATTCCTTGAGATACTTGAAAGTTTCTATCATGTCCCCCCCCCCTTTCCTCAAGGGTATACATGTTAAGCTGCTTTAGTCTCTCCTCGTATGTCTTCTGGTGCAGACTCTGCACCATTTTGGTTGCCCTCCTCTGAACAGCCTCCACTCTGTCTATGTCTTTGTGGAGACGGGGTCTCCAGAATTGCACCCAGTAATCCAGATGGGGTCTCACCAACTGTCAGTACAGAGGGATAACAACTTCCTGTTTTCTACTGCTGTTGCCTCTCCCAATGTATCCCAGTATCCCCCCAGCCCTCCTTACTGCCTTCTCACATAGCTTGCCCACCTTTAGGTCATCTGATATAATTACTCCTTGGTCTCTTTCGATTTTTGTTGTTGTTATTAACTCACCCTCCCCCCATTGTGTACTCTTCCCCTGGGTTTTTGTTTCCCAGATGCATTACCTTGCACTTCTTTGCATTGACTCTGAGCTGCCACATATTTGACCATTCCTCCAACCTTGCCAAGTCCCTTTTCATCCTTTCCACCCCACCTTCTGTATCAACCCTGTTGCAGATCTTTGTGTCATCAGCAAAGAGACCTTTCCTTCTAGGTGCTCTCCAATGTCTCTTATAAAGACATTAAAGAGGACCGATCTCAGTACTGAACCCCGCAGTATCCCACTAGTTACCTCCTTTCTTCACTGTGGACTCAGTTTACTACTACCCTTGCATCCTGTTGTCCAGCCAGTTTTCTATCCAGGCTACCACCTTGGGACCCACTCCAAGGCTGGCTAACTTGTATATTAATCTTTTGTGTGAGACTGTGTCAAATGCCTTGCTAAAATCTAGGTAGACCATATCCACAGCCCCTCCCTGGTCTACTACTTTGGTCACCCAGTCAAAGAAATCTATTAGGTTCATCTGACATAGCCTTCCTGCTGTGAAACCATGCTGCATTGGGTCTTGTGCTCCACTGGACTCTAGATACTCAACAATTCTTTCCTTCAGAAGTGATTCCATAATTTTCACTACCACTGAGGTCAAACTAACTGGTCTGTAGGTTCCTGCCTCTGCCCTGCTCTGACTTTTGTGAAGTGGAATCACATTTGCCCTCCTCCAGTCCTCAGGTACCACCCCATCCTCCCATGATTTGTTAAAGAGTGTAGTCAGTGGTGTTACTAGTTCTACCCTTAGTTCTTCTGGAATTCTTCGGTGAATCCCATCAGGCTCCATTGCTTTGTCCACCCTCAGTTTCAAGAGTTCTTTCAAAACCCTTTCTTCTGTGAATGGACTGGTATCAACCCCCCTATTCAGAGTTTCTCTCTTGTTTGGTTTTGATACCTCCCCCTCCTCTTCCGTTGTGAATACTGAGCAGAAATATTTGTTCAGTATCTCTGCTTTTTCACTGTTACCCTCTGCCCACATTTCCTCCCCTTTATTAAGTCTCTGTATCCCTCCCTTGATCTTTCTTCCTCCCTAATGTATCTATAAAAGGTTTTATTTCCCTTCTTAACAGAGTTGACTATCTTCTCCTCAGTTTGTGCCTTTGCTATTCTGACTGTCTTCCCTGCCTCCTTCTGCTTTAACTGATAAAGTTCTCTATCCTGCTCCTTCTGTGCTTCCTTATATTTCCTGGATGCTATCCTTTTCTCCTTAACGTTCCCTTCCACCTCTTTTGAGAACAATAGTAGTTTTTTCCTTCATTTTGTTTTGCTGATTTGCTTCACTTGAAGGCTTGTTGCCTCTGCAATGGCTGTTTTGATTATTCCCCATTGTTCCTCCACCCCTCCTTCTTGCCCGTTTGCTAGTGCTTTTCTGAGGCACTCTCTCATTTTCCCAAAGTCAGCCTTCTGAAAGTCCAATACTCTTGTTTTTGTATGGCTTGACTCTATGGCTGTGTTTATTGTGAACCACACTGTTTGGTGGTCACTTGTTCCCAGATGGCTACCTACTTCTAAATCTGAGATCCTTTCTCCTTCCGCATTTGAGAGTACCAGGTCTAAGATTGCTCCCTCCTGAGTGGATTCCAACACTAGCTGTCTGAGGCATGCCCCCTGTAGGGCATCAAGAATGACCCTGCTCTTGGATGTGCCTGCAGCAAATGTACTCTAGTTATCATCAGGTATATTCAGGTCCCCCATCAACAATATCTCCCCTTTTTCTGCCATTTTAAGGATGCCTTCTATCATTTCCTTGTCCATTTCCTCCCCCTGAGATAGGGGTCTGTACACAACCCCTATGCGGATTGTGGTGCCATTTCCTGTCACCAGGGTGACCCATAGTGACTCATCAACTTCCTGTTTACTCTTTAGTTCTGTTGCTTTAATCCCTTCCCTTAAATAGACAGCTACTCCTCCTCTTCTTTTATCTACCCTGTCCCTCCTGTAGTTTGTGTATCCTGGTATGTTGACATCCCAGTCATGGTTCTCTGTGTACCATGTTTCAGTGACTGCCACAATATCCAGGCATCCCTCTTCCATCAAGGTCACTAGTTCAGGGAGCTTATTACACAGACTGTGCGCACTGGTACTCATCACTTTCAATTTTTTTTTTAAGGCCTTACACCTTTTAGCCCCATCCCTGTCCTTACTGCCTTTTTCTGCATTTACCCCTGTCCTGCTCCCTACTGACTTCTCTACCTTGGTGCTTACCTCTCTAACTACTGTGTTTGTGGGGGGGGGAGGCTGGGATTTACCTGCTCCTTTTCAGTGCCTCCCCCCCCCTTGGCTAGTTTAAATGCTTGCCAGTGAAGCATTTAAACCTATCACCTAGGATCCTGCCCCCCCCCCCGGACAGATGCAGACCATCGTGCAAGTATAGGTCTGCATCCATCCAGGTGTCTCCCTAGTCCCCAGTGAAGCCAAAACCCTGAGCTCCACACCAGTTTATCAACCATTCATTGAATCCCATGGTGCAGAATACCCTAGCATCATCCTTGCCATAGACAGGCAGCACCTCCGAGAAGGTTATTGTGCATGCTACTTGTCTAAGGCCCCTCCCCAACTCTACAAACTCTTGTTGCACTGCTCTGATCCTGTTCACAGCCCTCAAACCTCTGTTGTGGGCTGTGAGGTTGCAACCAGTTCCTAGAGGAACCCATTAGTGCTCAGCAACCTCTTTTATGATCACAAGTACTGCCGCAAAAATGCATGTGCATCTTTAAGAGACACAGAAGTAATGTGTGAGGAAATATTACATAATACATCATACCCCACTATGTCTTCACCAGGACCAAGTGCCACCACATATGATTTTGAGCCTTGTACGCCCTCTACTGAAACAACTTCACTGCATGGGCAATTGCTTGATCACAGCATCAGCACCAGCGACTGTGTGCTCGAAGACTCTGGTGATTACTATATTCCCACTGAAGATGACTCATTCGAGAGTGACAACAGCAGCCAGACAGAAGACAATGACTAAACCATTGTGAACCAGCCTGAATATTAGTTTTTTGAGAGCTGTCTGGACATATTGTTTGCCAAGTTAGTATGTCCTCTGTGTAACGCTTTTGCGGACTTGGTGGAAAAAATGAATGTTGTAGGGACCATGTTGTCAGTCACGGTCACCTGCATAAATGAACATGAAATTGTTAAGTGGAACTCACAATCGGTACTAGGACAAATGCTGTCTGGCAACCTACTGTCTGCTGCTGCTGCTCATTTTAGTGGGAACCTGAATGCACGTATTAAACAATTTTGTGACTTTCTAGGCATTGATTTCATATCGTCTTCAACATTCTCTGACTTCCAACTACAATACCTATTTCCAGTAATCCAGCATGCATGGTGTACACAGCAGGAATCCATCCTTTCTGAACTGCGTGCATGCACAGTTAGACTTGCAGGAGATGGACGTTGTGACAGTCTGGGATATAGTACAAAGTACTGCAGTTATGCAATGATGGACCTTCAAACCAATAAAACTGTAGACTTTTCACTCAACCAAGTACAACCTGGCATTACCTCTGTTAGACTAGAGAAAAAAGGATTTGAGACTTGTGTAAAGAACCTACAGAATCATGGAGTTACAATTGATTTAATTGCCACAGACAGGCATTGTGGCATTGGATGCCTGATGCGCAAAGATTACCCAGACATAAAACATCAGCTTGACTTATGGCACCTTTAAAAGGATATCTCCAAGAAAATTGTTGGACAGGCCAAGAAACATGGTAAAGAGCTTCTGATGGAGTGGTGCCACAGCATTATAAATCACCTGTAGTGGTCGGCACAGACATGTGGTGGTGATGCAACCATGTTGTGTGAGAAGTGGCAGTCCATGACCCATCATGTCACAGATGTGCACAGCTGGAGCTGAGGTCAGACATTTCACACCTGCAGTCATCCACTTCCATTGCCAGACAAAGAACATCATAAGTGGTTGACAGATAGTGAACAGGCCCATCGCGAGCTGACAAAAATAATCAATAACTCCACATTACTCAAAGACCTACAGCATGTGACAGAGTTCTGTCACACAGGAAATATCGAGGTGTTCCATGCACACCTCTGCAGATACTGCCCCAAGTTCAAGAGTTTTGGATATGCAGGCATGAAAGCACACATTATGCCTGCAATTCTTGATCACAACAACAATGTTAATCACTCACAAGCAGTGGTCACCAACCCAGTGTCTACATCTGCAGTGTTTAGAGAGAAACGGTATAGTGTGGTTTACCCAAAGCAGAAGAAGAAGTGGATAGCCAGGCCTGTGTTTGAAAGCAAATCTCATGACTACATCTATGATATACTGAGACATGTTTTGTTACTGAAGTGAAATTAGATTTCTCTACCTCCCATGCACGTACCAACGATTCAAAAAAATTTTGCCAGTGAACCATGCCCATCAAAACGGGTAGTCATAGATAGCCATGTATCACGATTTTTGAACAATGACTAACATTACAAAACATTGACGACCGAGGTGCACCATTATTAACACTGTGACATTCTATGTATCTTTGCCCTATATCCACATCATGGCATGCAATACAGACCACTGGAACTCGATGTGTGCTTAAATGGATACTTGATTTGGAATGGTCACACTTAACTTCACGAATCAACAGTTATATGTGTTGCGTGATGACTTGATTGATTTACGTGCAATAATTTGGTTTCTCTTGACACATACTCAATATCATAAAAGTATTCAGCAGATTGTGTAACTGTCTGTGCATGTTCAACATATCACAAGTAACTGTTTGGGTGCCATTATGTAGAACACAAACAACGGTGACAAAGTCCACAGAATATATAGCAATATTAGATTGTGCTGAGAAGATGTAGCATTGCAATGTACATGAATTGTGCACATCACACTCTGTGCTGTAGTCTGTAATCCAAGGGTTAAATCCTGGCTAGGAATGTTTAATGACACACATGCACTATTGGAAAATGCATGGTTTTGTGAGTTCCAATTACTAAAAGCCAATGTTTGTCTGCCATTGCATGCCATGCAAACACAGATGGCAAATGGGATGGAATACATAGTAGTTAATGCTGTACTCTGTCGTACTGTGAATGTTTTAAATAGCCATATGACTGGATTACGTAAATCAAATGCCGCACTGCAATGGAAGATTCCTTGCTAGGAATGTTTAAGGCATGACAAGCAAAAGTGGAAAATGCAAAGTATTTTGTGTGCAGAGTATCAGTTATTTTGATGCCATTATGTTACATGCAAACCCTGAAGAGATAGCGTTCAATAGATAGAAGATAATGCTGTACTGTCTTGTATTGAGAACACAGAACATTACACAACACAGTGTTAGTGAATTGTGATCATGTTCCAAGCTGTGCTGTGCATAATCAAAGGGATAATTCCATTCTAGGAATGTTTAATGACTGACATGCAAAATTTGCAACTGCAAGGTTTTCATTTCCTAACGACAATAAACTTATTTACAAATAAGGGCTCATTGCTAACTTTGTTAACTGTGAGTAGACATGTAATAGCGCTTGTTGTATTGCATTTGTGACCATTCATGTGCAGCGTGCTACATAAAGGTTGTCTGGATACCAGAATGAGGATGCCAGTGGCACCATGGAGCCAGAGCATGTGGCCACCCAATCCGCTGTCACTTCCTCAGAGGTATGACCAGAAAGAGGAGCAGTTGGACCATGGTGGTGGATCAAAGGTGCATGTATCCAGGTGTTGCTCTCCACAATATAGACTAGTGCAGTAGAGAACAAGGAGGATGACTGCCCTCCTCTGGACAGCCTCCATCCTCTCTATGTCCTTGCAGTGATGTGTTGTCCAGAACTGCACACAGCAGTCCTGATGGGGGGGGGGGGCGCCAACTTTCTGTTTTCTACAGGTAATGCCTCTCCCAATGCATCCCCCTGTCACCCCCAGCCTTCCTTATTGCCTTCCCACATTGCTTGCATACCTTTAGGTCTTCTGAGTTGACTGTAAACAAGATGATGTATCTAAGCAGTGCTATCCTGTGTCAATAAATTTAATGCAGGATCCTGCTGCTAACGAGTTGCTGCATCTTAACTGAGTTATCCTGGGAAAATAAATAGTAATGCAGGACCATTCTGGAAATTAGATGCTTCTCAGCTGGGCTATGTTGGGTAAATAATTTGTAATGGAGGAACACTGGACTATTTTGGGCACAGAATTTGTAGTGGAGAACCACACAGGAAACAAAATGATGCATCTCAGCTGGGCTATCATGGGTAAATAAGTTGTAATGCAGGACCCCAATGAAACTGAGATGCTACATCTCAGCTGGACTATCCTGGGTAAATAAATTGTAATGCAGGACCCAAGGAGAAATTGAATGTTGTGCTGGACCCTACCAGAAACGAGGTGCTTCATCTCAGCTCATTATCATCACTGAGAGCTTTAGGACTGGGGGAAGAAAATGTGTAAAGTGAAGCATAGTGTCTGTTCGAGCAAGGGTTGTTGGAGTAGGGTCTTATGTTGCCTGTGGGTGACTAATACTGGGAGTGTGTGTAGTGGTGAACTGATGCTGGCAGGGAAGAGCAGGGAAACAATTCTGTCTGTAGCTGTGTCGAATGTATGCCCAAACTTAATGAGATGACAGAGACATTTCACACAGCACCTGTACTATAAAAGCACTCCAAAACACTTTTTCAATTTTTTATTACACTGGGAATGTGGCCAAGCAATAGTGGGGTTGGGGGTGGGCATGTTGACACGGGGACTAGGAACTCAGTTGTCGGCAAAAGATCTGTTTGGGGATGGGGGTCATGCAGACATGGGTATTGGGCACCCCATTGTCAGCAAAAGATATATTAACTGGGAAATGCGCAATCAGCAAACGAGTTGCTCGTAAGTGGGGCCAGGGAAGGGGGAAGAAATCTGCCATTGCAATAACAAAACCGTCAGAGGTTGGAGTGGCAGATTTCTTTCAAGTCTGGCGCTTGCTCTGAAAATGCCGCTGTTGATTGGTGGCTGAGGGACGCACCCATTAAAGCATTCCCTCCATTGGCCACAACACTGCCACGCCTCTATAATGCTCTAGTAACCTCAATAGGTTTCTTCTGTGCTATGCGCGCAAGCAAACATAAGAAGGAGTCATGTCAACACATAAGCCATGGCATCTCATGTTCCCTTTCCATTTTCACAAAAGAAAACATGGTGGTTACATTAAATGACATTCCATTAAAGGGGATCTGTATGATTGCCCGGCATGAGGTTTCCTGACATTTTGTTTCCCAACACTACTTTCTCATCATTGCTTTTCCTGACTAAATTTTTTACCGTTGACAGTTTCCCGACTGTTCCCTGCTGTATGTATAAGGGCGCAGACCTGTGTTGCAAAAAAATCGCATCCTGTCTTTCAGCAAGGTCCTGGCCACATTTGTCCAATCTGGATGTTCACATAGACCCTCTTTATATTTAATTCGAACAGCATTTCATCACTTTATGTGTTTTTCCTTGAAATGAAAAAAAAAACAACAGAATATCTCTTCCGGGAGCCCTGTCTTCTTGATTTATGGTAGCACCATTGTCCACTGGGAAATTATGTTGCTCAAACTGTTATATGCTGTGGGTTCCTGCTGCTCCCTCCATATGTATCTGCCCAGGACTGGGACATCTGGTGCATTAAGATCTGAGTTAAAGTTGAAAATTCCTTCTAGGAGACCCTCGTCTCCAACATCTCTACTGTTATCCTGCCCAACGTTGTCCCTTGCTACCGGACTAGCCTTGCTAGAAGTTTTTAGAAGGATTATTACCTTGTTGTATTGACTGTATGTTTAGAGGTACCTCCAGCACCAACTTTGTACCAGTCTTAAAAGCTTTAAATAGCTGTGGCTCTGATGCTGCAGAAAATCAAATCAGATCTAACAGGCAAATCATGATTAAACGAGCTGGCAAGTAGGTGTGTCGACATGAATGTACTTCCCACTGTGATCCCCAGGCCTCACCTTGCCACTGTTTGTAGCAATCATTACCCTCTTTTCAGAAACTGTAATATCTGACTGACAAGTATGCTGGGGAAACAGTGCTGTAGTTTCTTGTGCACTAACTGGCAGTGGAGAAACCCACCCTTCCCCACTGACCGTATCCTTCCCGCAGCCACCAAAGCCGTTTCGTGCCCCGCTGTTTTAGGATCAGAAGTGGTTACCAGATGTCTTCTATTTTCTCTTTGCACCTTGCAGGTGTGTGACTCCGGCCTGCATGTCTTAACTCTCCTCCTGGTCAGCTATATTTGAAATTAACACTCCTTTAGGACTGTCAGCTGCAGCTCATTGTTCTGTATCACTATCCTGCCCTTGCCATTTCAGAAGTATTTCTTGTTCCTTTTCAGAGCCATGCTTGTTTGCCATGACTGAAACTACAGTTTTTTTTCTATTCACTTTGCTTGGGTTATGATGCTGCAGTTTTCCCTGACATACCAGGAGCTTCAGTATGCAGGTCTGTAGCTGCATTCTCGATCAATTGATATTCGGGGAAAGATCGCGTCGGGAAATCAGATGACAGGAAATGGGTCGTGGGAAATACAGAGTCGGGAAAATGAATGACGGGCAACCATACTAGACCCCATTAAAGCATAGCAAAAAAATAAGACTGACATTGACATTGGACAAAAGAATCTTTATTATTACACTGCAACGTTTATAAAATAGTTCCAACTAGCTTCATTTTGCCACAGTGATACTAAGAAATGTGTACGCATTTGCAGATTGTGTGAGAGGTCTTTCGGCACCATACATTCCTGTTTAAAGCTGAACCAGCCTAACATTTTGTGGTGCTTTGCATATACAGGCCATGATGCTTTGCATTATTGGGGTATGTGTGATTTTTGTATTTCTTTGAAACTTGGCTCTACATCCAGTACCCTTTGTGGTAACCTTGCCTCAATGCTTTTGCACTAAGATTCTTTGTGTCTCAGCATATGTATCACAACAGAACCATGTTTTGCAGTGCACATGTGCTCTCAGTCCATGGTATTGGTGTATCCAGATTTGACACTATGTGATGCACCATAAATTAACCCAACAATTACAGTCCTACATGTGATCTCATGCCATTTGGCTGATCACAAGACACATTTTAAAGTCCTTTAAAGCACAGAGGGAGCCAATTTCAGTCAAAGGGATGTTTTTGTTCAGTTTGTGGGAACATCCATAAGCCCTGGAATGGCAAGAAACCGACATAGCTGTCATCCGGAGCTGGAAATTCAATACGTATGGAGTTTACCATGCAGGATGGGATAACCACACGGTTGCCATATCCAAGTCTTTGTCCATAGTATAGCCACAGGACATACTTCCTGTATGCCAAATGTCAGAACAACCTATTAGAAGGCAGAACATAATGAATAGGTGCCAAACATTAGGGCATCAAAATTCACTTCAAACAAAAATGCATTCTTAAAAAAAATATTCTCCACAGCAATGCAACTCTTCTGCAAGCGTAGAACTTGCCAGACAACAAGCAATAGCACACAACAGAGTATGTTATTATGGTGATGTAATGAATGCCACAAGTGCATTGTGAGACACAAGTCAAATCTGAGTGCCCTCACAGCACCTGAGGGTTCCATTAAATCACTATAGCCACATACTGTAACCTGAATATAGTTATTGCGTTTATAACATGGGTGTGCATGCATGTAATATTCTACATCCTGAATGTCCGGCACTTGCTGGCAGTCCTAAAAATATATTTTTTTTGTTATTCTTACAACTATGGATGTCATGCCCTTCCAAGGTTTGTACATAAGGTGAGTAATATAGTTTGGGGATAATTTTGGGGAAAAGATGGCCAGATGGGTAGAAAAGTGGCTGAAGGACAGAACCCAGAGGGTGGTTGTGGGGGGAGAATTATCTGGCACAAGACAGGTAACCAGTCAGCGATGTGAACCAGTGGATGATCTATTAGCTGAGAGGGGAACAGTTAAAAAGCACATTGGAAGTCAAGGATCTATAGGGGTGTGTAGATACACAGAGAGAGAGAGAGAGAGAGAGTGGAGAGACACTTTTGAGGGGCGAGAGTGAGAGAGAGACACAGTTTTGGGGAGAGAGACATGGTGGGGGGAAAGATAGACATGGTGAGGGGGAAAGAAACAGTTTGGAGAAAGAGAAAGAGAGAGACATGGTTTGGGGAGCGAGAGAGAGGTACGGTTGGGGGAGAGACACGGTTGGGGGAAAGACACAGTTTATGGGGTGAGACACAGTTTGGGGGGGTGGGTTATAGACATGCATGCATATACATTTAATTACCTGTTGGTCCAAAAAGATTTGTTTTTGTTATTCTTTCAGCTATGGATTTTATGCCCTTCCAAGGTATGTACATAGTTTGTGTAAAAGGCACATTGCCTTTAATCAAGTGCTTGCTTCATGTTTACTGCATCAAGTACAGATCACAGCACGGTACAGAGTGTTAGTCAGTCTTACAGATAGATAGAGACTGTGATGGAGATAGGGAGAGAAAGATAGTGGAAGGGAGAGAGAGACCACATTGAAGATAGGGAGAGAAAGATAGTGGGACAGAGAGAGAGGGAGATACAGAGGCAGAGATAGAGAGCGATAGATAGAGATAGAGAGAGACAGAAATAGAGAAACAGAGAGAGAGAGATACGAACAGGGAGAGGAACATGGACAGGGACATTGAGATAGAAATAGAGAGACAGAAGTATTGTGCTGTGAAAGAGTGAGAGACAGAAAGAGACAGCTTGGGAAAGAGCCAGTGAGATAAAGATAGAAATAAAGAGAGACAGAGGTATTGTATTGGGTGGTGGGAAAGAGAGTGATGGAGGGGAGGATAGAGAGAGACACAGAGACAGAGTGGCTAGAGAGAGAGGGGAGGGCACACTTCAGCAATGTGAACCACTGGATGAGCTATCAGCTAGGAGGGGAACAGTTGCAAAGCACCTACAAGGTAAAAGGATCACGGGGTGGGGGGTACATACGGGGGACAGACACGGTTTGAGGGAGAGAAAGACACACGGTTTGGGGGAGTGAGAGAAGTGCAGTTAGGGGGAGGGAGGGGAGGGAGAGAGAGGCACGTTAGGGGGAGAGAGGCATGATTGGGGAGAGAGAGGCATGGTTAGGGGGAGAGAGAGACATGGTTTGGGAGGAGAGACAGTTTTGGGGGGAGAGACACAGTTTGGGGGGTGGTTATAGACATGCATGCATGTATATTTAATTACCTGTTGGTCCAAAAAGATTTGTTTTTGTTATTCTTACAGCTATGGCTTTTATTTATTTATTTATTTTATTTATTTATTTTTTATTTATTAAAATCTAGGAATTACTATAATTTTGAGCCATGGCTCTTTTACAAAAGTTCCACGTCAGTAGAGTATAAACAATGTTAAAAACAAGACAAGCAGCATTTATGAGGACAGTATTAAACAGTATTTAAGCAGTTCAGGGATGGCATCATGGAATAATATACTTGAGGAACACATTCAAGGTTATTGCAAGAATTCTAGAGTGAAAACCAGGGTTGGGGGAGAGAGGAGAGGGAGTGGCAGATGAGTGGAGACTAGTGCAGCTCACGTCTTTGTCAGGTGATCAGGGAGGGGAGGCTGAGCAGAAAAGTGGAGGGGGAAATTAGTCGAAGCAGTCACAAGAGCTGGAGACTGTGAGGTGAAGATGGAGCCCAGATTTGAATAATCCTAGGGAGGTGGAGGAGGTGATGTAAGTGCTGAGGGCATTATACCAGCTGGGTGCACGGTGGGAAAAGGATGATTGGCCCTGAGTGGTGCGTTATTAAGGGGTCTGTAGAAGCTGACGATCCGAACTTCTGGTGTAACGGGGGTTGGTGTTAGGGCATAGGAGGTCTTGGATACAAGGTGGAGTAAGGCCCAGGGTAGATTTTTTTGCCATCAAGCAGGAAAAGTACTTAATGCAATTGGAGAGTTGTAACCAACCCATTTGAGCGTAGAGCTCACATGTATGATTGCGTTGTTGGGCACCAGTGAGCAGCCAGCAGGCCTTGTTAATGGAGGTCGTTATGCGCCTGAGGGCAGTAGTTGAGGCAGAGCCATAGATAATTAGGCCATAGTCTATGACAGAGTTGACATAGCATTGGATAACAATCTTCAGCGCAGCCTGGGTAAGGTGCTGTCTGTTTCAGTATAGGATACCAATGCGTAGGTTCACAATTTTCGCAACACTATCAATGTGGGTCCGAAAGGATAGGCAGGGGTCAAGAGAGATTACAAGGTATTTAAAGGATGACACTTGTTCGAGGGTATTTCCTGCGTAAGTATTGATAGCAAGTAGATTTTGCCTTTTCTTGTTTTGCGAGCTGGAGTAGAGCATGGATTTAGTTTTTTTGTGGTTTAGGACCAGTTTGTGTTCTGTGAACCAGTTCTCAACTTTGGTGAAAGCAAGCTGCAGGCTGAGGTGTAAGAGTTTCAGGTCCTTATGGGTGGAGAGAATCAAGGCATCATCAGCATAGAGAATAATTTGTTCTGGGCAAGATTGAGGAAGGGAGTTCAGAAATATGCTGAAGAGAAGTGGACCCAGTATGGATCCCTGGGGCACACCTGAGAGAACAGGATTTGAGTCTGAGAGAACTTCTGAGATTTTTACTCTTTGTGAGCATTGGGCCAGGCAACTTTTGAACTAAACACTAGAGTCCTGTGAGATCCCAATAGTCAGTAGCTGTTTGACAAGCAGGCCATGGTAAACAGTGTCAAATCCCTTAGCTAGGTCGATAAATACAGCTCCAGTTAGGTATCCTTTGTCCATTGCATTGTGGATGGCTCCAGTGAATTCCAGGACGGTGGTCGATGTGCTGTGCCCTTGCCTGAAACCATGTTGCTGTGCACAGAGGATGTTATACTTTCACAGGTAGTCTGTGAGTTGGTCCGCAACAATGCACTCAAGGGCCTTGGAGAGGGGTGGTAGTATCGATATCAGCCGATAGTTCCCAGGTAAAGATTTGTCTCCACTTTTAAACACCGGAGTGACAATTGCAGATTTCCATTTGCTAGGAAATTGACTAAGGCAGAGGGAGAGATTGAAAAGTCTGGTGAGTGGGAGCAGTACCTCTTCTAGGGTAAGGGATAGCAGCTTGAGATCTAGAGTATCATCACTTGCTCTGGACTTAGTGATAGCCTTTTTTATATATTTGCGGAATTCTTGTGCCCTAACTTTTTTGAAATGGAAAGGTGGCTGATTTGGTTCGGCAAGGGGCGATGTTGTTTCCGAGGGGTTTGCTTCCGAAAAAAAGTCCGGGGGGAGAACCCCACTGAGGTCATTGAAGGTTGTATTGAGGGTACTGGCCATGACCATTGGGTCTAGGGTAGTAGCTCCGTCAGCAGTCAGTAGAGTAGGGGAGGATTTGGACTGCATTCCCGTGATATTTCTGATATTGTCCCAGAAAGCTCTCCCGTCACCCCAGGTGTTGGTAAGAGCTTCCTTGAAGTAGGAACTCTTCATCATTCATATTTGTTTTAGTGCAGTTGTTGTGAGACTGTTTGTACCTTTGAATGTCTGGCAGGGAGCCTGTGGCTCTAGCTATTGCCCAGAGGCGGTCCCTTGTTTTTAGCTGGGCCAAAAGCTTTGCAGTGAGCCAGAGATTAAAGAGAGCTTTGACTTTACACTTTTTTACTGGTACGTAGGAATCGCAGGCAGCATTGAAAGTGGTGATAAAGTAATCAAGGGCTGAGTCTACATCTTGAGAATTGTATATTGGTGACCAGTCTTGCCGACTGAGGCAGGACTTAAGATGGGTCAGATTGCCAAGCGGTAGTACTTGCTTGAGATGGTTTTTGGAGGTGGCTTTCGAAAACTTATTTGTCCAGGTACAGATAACAGGGGAATGGTCACTGAGGGAGTCCAGGAGGATGGAGCTGTTATTGATATGGGTTGGGTGGCTGGCAAGGACCCAGTCTAGGTGGGTGCTAGTGCCAGATTTGTAATTCTTCCTAATGGGGGAGTTGACCATCTGCGTTAGGTTAGCTGACAAGATAGCATCCTTGTAGGTCCCTACATCAGGTGCAAGCCAGTTGATATTAAAATCACCAAGGAGGAGGATCTCAGTGCCAGGAGGTTGTGATCTTACAAATTCAAGCATGGTTTGGAGACCAGTCCCTGGGTCTTTTGGTGGGATGTGGACAGCAACTACAGTGAGGACTTTATTTTGGGCATCAAGGAGTAGCTTGACCGGAAGGAATTGCACTGGGGTGTTTGAGGAGATAGTGTAGACAGGGTGACCATTGATGTTGTCTTTTATGTAAATTGCACAGCCCCCCCTTTTAGTAATCCTATCAAGTCTGAAGACGCTGTAGCCTTGAAGCAAGATGGCATGGTCCAGAGTATTGGGTTTCAGCCAGGTTTCAACAATGGGTATGATGTCAGGGTTATGTTGGTAGGCAAAGATTTGAAGGGAGGCCAGCTTTGGAAGGAGGCTGCAAATGTTGAGGGTAGCAATGGTGAGACCTTCCCCTCAGTTTTGGCAAGATTCATTGTAATGGAGAGAGCCGGTCCAGGGTTCGGCTGTACACTTCCTGACATCAGGAGGAGGAGCAGGAGTTTTAGAGCCATCTGACGTTGCTCATAGTAGGTGAAATTCCATCTCCAATACTTGCTTGCTTAAATGCAGCATAGGCGTCGAGGGTCCCAGTGCAGAGCAATGGCTAGTAGAAGGGTCGGTTTGCCCAAGTTCCATTTGCATGAGTAGTCTTAAGCGACCGGTCCTTTGCAGGGGGGTGCCTCAAGGGTGGGCAGGGAGCAAGGGCAATGGTACCAAGTTGGTGGTAATGGGTGGGAATGAGGAGGGTGGAGAGGGGTAGCAGGCACCAGGAATATAGCTGAGGGGAGGAAAAAAAGACAGGACAAGAAGAGGCAAGAGGAGGTGGTTGGGGAGAGGCATGGTCAGGGATGGTAATAGGAGGAAAAAGAATAAAAGACTGAAAACAGCAAAGCGTTGTAGTAGGTGGTGAGGTGCAGACAGGGAATAGAATGGAGAGAGCTGAGAGATGTGTACCAGCAGTGGAAGAAAAAAAAAATAGCAGGTGCACTTAGTAGCCTGGATGAGTCACCTAATGAAAAAAAACAGGAATGCAGGTGGAGGAAGAGTGGTTTAGCTAGGGAATAGGATGAGAAAGAATCAGGGGTGTGTCCTGAGGGCAGGGGAAGAGCCAGTGGCTATTGAGTTAAGGCTGGAGGGGGAGGGCGGGCGAAAATTTCGCACTGAGCAATGCAACTGAATGGGTGCAGAACCCAGTAAAGCAGAGTCAGTGAATGACTAATCAGGAGGCAGTGGCCAGAGCCAGAGGCCAATTGTTGAATGGCGCAGAGAGCGTCGGCCAGTTGCAGCCGATCACAGTTTCCCCAGCCCAGGGATGTCCTTACCCGGCTTTCTGGAGCCCAATGGCGGCTGGTGGAGTCGTCTGGGGTGGTGGTTTGAGGAGACTGCAGCCACGCCTAGGAGGCACACGGCTGGCCCATTCAGGGCTCGATCTAGAGAGGGGAAAATAGAATACACTGAGTTAGCTATAAGCTATCAGGAACAAAAGGTGGTGATGTACAGTTTAAATCGTAGGGCAGGAGAATAAGCCGGAGATGGCAATGAGAGGGGGAGACAGTAAATAATTACAACTAAATCAAGATGGAAATTAGGTAGGAGTGGGGGGGGGACAGTAGCGACCAGAACAATGCGATCAGCAACTTGACCTGGCGCCAGCAGGAAGGGGCGAAAAAGGCTGGGTAATTGCACGGGGAGAGAAATAAAAAAAAACAAAAAAAACAAAAGAGGCAGAGGATAGGCAGAGCAAGCAGGCAGGGCAAAGAGAAGGACAGCGAGAGAAAGAGAGAGACAGAGTTAAACACAGTTAGACACAATGTAGGCTATTCTCTACCATTGAGGAAAATCACTGCAAAATAGTCAGTACTAAGGAATAAACAGAGCATTCACAAAAATTACCAACTAATTTAACACGGTTGTGCAACTTCGGATTCGGTAACGGACACTGATACAGACTGGCATTCAGATTCAAACTGCAGATACAGGAAAAACGGAGCAGACATTTAGAAAATAGCTCAGGCAGCAAGTCCAGTAGTAAAATTTCAGCACTTTGCAGTGCAAGTGAAAGGATGCAGAGCCCGGTAAAGCAGAGTCAGTGAATGACCAATCAGGAGGCAGTGGCTGGAGCCGGAGGCCAATCAGTGAATGGCATGGAGAGCGGCGGCCAATTGCAGCCAATCACAGCTTCCCCAGTCCAGGGATGTCCTTACCTGGCTTTCTGGAGCCCAACAGTGGCTAGTGGAGGAGTTTGGGGTTGCGGTTTGAGGAGTCCGCAGCCGCGTCTTGGAGGCATATGGCTGGCCCGTTCGGGGCTCGATCTAGAGAGGGGAAAATAGAATACACTGACTTAGCTATAAGCTATCAGGAACAAAAGGTGGTGACGTACAGTCTAAATCGTAGGGTGGGGGAATACACCGGAGATGGCAGTGAGAGGGGGAGACAGTAAATAATTACAACTAAATCAAGATGGAAATTAGGTGGGGGCAGGGGGAGGGTAGCGGCCAGAACAATGGGATCAGCAACTTGACCTGGCGCCAGCAGGAAGGGGCGAAAAAGGCTGAGTAATTGCAATGGGAGAGAAATAAAAAAATAAAAAATAAACAAAAGAGGAAGAGGATAGGCAGAGCAAGCAGGCAGGGCAAAGAGTACTTACTTTACTTACTGTACTTAGTTTGTATAAAAGGCACATTGCCTTCAATCAAGTGCTTGCTTCATGTTTACTGCATCAAGTACTGATCACAGTAAGGTACAGGGTGTTAGCCAGTCTTATAGATAGAGAGAGAGACTGTGTAGAAAGGGAGAGAAAGATAGTGTGGGGGGAGGGAGAGAGAAGAGAGAGAGAACGAGAACTGGGTGCCCAAAGTAGTAGACCAGGGAGGGGCTGTGGACATGGCATACCTAGACTTTACCAAGGCATTTGACACAGTCCCACACAAAACATTAATAAACAAATCAGCCAGCCTGGGAGTGGCTGTCAGGGTGGTAGCCTGGGTAAAACACTGGCTAGACAACAGGACACAGAAAATAATAGTAAACAGAGTCCACGCTAAAGAAAGGAGGATTACTAGTGGGGTACCACAGGGTTCAGTACTGGGTCCAGTCATTTTTAATGTCTTTATAAGTGACATTGCCGTGGGACTGGAAAGAAAATTATGCCTCTTTGAAGATGACACAAAGATCTGCAACAGGGTTGATACACAAGGGGGGTGGAAAGGATGAGAAGGGACTTGGCAAGGTAGGAAGAATGGTCAGACATATGGCAGCTTAGATTCAATGCAAGGAAGTGCAAAGTAATGCACCTGGCAAACAGAAACCCTGGGGAAGATTACACAATTTGGGAAGGGGGGTAAGGTAGTAAAAGCAACAAAAATAGAAAAGGACCTGGGGTAGTCATATCAGATGACCTAAAGGTTAGCAAGCAATGTGAGAAGGCAGTAGGGGTGGCTGGGGGGATATTGGGATGTACAGGGAGAGGCATCACCAGTAGAAACAGGAAGTTGTTATCCCTCTGTACAGACAATTGGTGAGACCCCATCTGGAGTACTGTGTGCAGTTCTGGAGACCCCATCTCCGCAAGGACATAGACAGGATGGAGGCAGTCCAGAGGAGGGCAACTAAAATGGTGCAGGGTCTGTATCAGAAGCCATACGAAAAGAGACTAAAGGAGCTTAATATGTATACCCTTGAGGAGAGGAGGGAGAGGTGGGACATGATAGAAACTTTTAAGTACCTCGAAGGAATCAACAAAGTCTAAGATGGTACCATCTTTCAGAGAAACAGATGTGCAAGAACAAAGGGACACAACTTGAAAATAGAGGGGGGACAGCTCAGGGGCAATGTGAGAGGTATTTTTGCACAGAGAGGGTAGTGGACACATGGAACAGCCTTCCTGAGGAGGTTGTGGGGTCAAAAACAGTGGGGGAATTCAAGAATGCATGGGACAGACATAAGGCAATTCTTGTGGGGGGGTAGGAAGAAATAGGCTGTTGGTTAAGTAGGATCTGTATCTTATCCAGTAGATAGGAAAATGGGCAGACTAGGTGGGCCAAGCAATCCGTTTCTGCCGTCAAAGTGTACATTTTGTATGAGAAACAGAGAGAGAGAGAGAGACAGAGAGGAACAGGGAGAGGAACATCGACAGGGATAGTGAGATAGAGCTAGAGAGACAGAGGTATTGTGTTGGGAAAGAGTGATAGAGGGGATGATAGAGAGATAGAGAGAGAGAGAGAGACAGCTTGGGACAGAAACAGGGGAGAGGGACATGGACAGGGACAGTGAGATAGGAGGTAAATGATCTATGGGGTGGGGTTCACACAGAGAGGGGGAGAGACATGGCTGGGGACAGAGAGATGATTGGGGGGGAAAGAGAGACATGGTTGGGTGGGGAAGAGAGAAAGAGAGAGAGAGACACACACACACACCGAGGGGGGAGGGTTATAGACACCAATGCATGTATATTTAATTACCTGTCAGTCCACTGCACTGCCTTGTGCACTGAACTGATGTAACAGATGAAGAAGTACTCACAAGTTGTCTTCCAGCAGCACTGTCCATGGAAATGTTGGATAATCCACGATACAACACCACAATCCAGTGCATCTCTCTGACATTTTTTCTGTTGCTCTTGTGACTCTTGGGAGCAATAACATTCAAGTGCATTGGGCATCACTACTCAGTTGCCACACTGACACCAGTCCATAGTGTTCAAGCATGTGGTGTTTGAGTCCAGTATGTCCACATCACTGTCACTGGCGAGGTCAATCTCTTCACTGCTGTCAATTGGCTGCTCGTCCTCGGCATAAATTGGCTCAAAACTATAAGGCTTAATTTCGCTACCATGTGCCATGATAGCAAGTTGACCTGTATGAAGGAAAAAAATAATTACTGAGAATGCAACAGATGAGAAGAAGGACCATGAAACATAGAAACATAGAAGTTGATGGCAGATAAGGACCGCAAGGCCCATCCAGTCTGCCTATTTCTTTTTCTACCTTATGAATGTGCCATAGGCCTTTGCGCTGTCAATGGCCTATCTATTCATACTCATCTGTATTGCTCCCTTATGCCTATCCCATGCCTGTTTGAAGCCCTGCACTGTATTCATATCCACCACTTCCTGAGGTAGGCTGTTCCATGCATCCACCACCCTTTCTGTGAAAAAGAACTTCCTCACATTATCCCTTAATCGGCCTCCCTCTAATCTCATGCTGTGTCCTCTTGTCCTGCTATTTTTCTTATATTGAAACATGTTAGACTCTTTCACCTTGTTAGTGCCCTTAAGGTGTTAGAATGTTTCAATCATATCACCTCTCTCCTTCCTTTGCTCTAGGGTATACATATTGAGTTCAGTTACTCTGTCCTCATATGTTTTCTGATGCAGTCCCTGCACCATTTTGGTTGCCCTTCTTTGAACTGCCTCAATTTGGTTAATGTCCTTGTGAAGGTGTGGCCTCCAGTACTGTACGCAGTACTCCAGACGGGGCATAACCAGTGTCTTGTAAAGAGGGATTATTACTTCCCTCTTCTGACTTGTGATACCCCTACTAATACACCCCAACATCCCTCTAGCCTTACCTACTACTTCAGAGGTCTGCTTGGATGATTTCAGGTCATTGGTGATGATGACGCCCAAGTCTCTTTCTTCCCTTGTGACTGCCAGCAACTCCCCTCCCAACCTGTAGGTGGCTTCAGGGTTTCTCTTCCCTATGTGCATGATCTTGCACTTCTTTGCATTAAACCCCAGTTGCCACTCTTCCGACCATTTTGCTAGTTTATCCAGATCTCTTCTCATTCTGCCCACCCCATCTGGATCATCTACTCTGTTGCAGATCTTGGTGTCATCTGCTAACAGACAAACCTTACTTTCCAGTCTATCTGCAATGTCACTGATGAAGTATTGAAGAGAACTGGCCCCAGGACTGATCTCTGAGGTACCCCACTTGTGACTTGCATCTTTTCTGCCCTGTATACCATTTACCACCACTCTCTGTTTTCTGCCCATCAACCAGTTTGCCACCCAGTTGACCAAGGTCTGACCCACCCCGAGCCTACCCAGCTTATTAATCAATCTTCTACATGGAACAGTATCAAAAGCTTTGCTGAAGTCAAGGTAGGCAACATCTACTGCTCCCCCTTGGTCCACCACTCTTGTTACCCAGTCAAAGAAATCTATGAGATTAGTTTGACAGGACCTTCCTTTTGTAAACCCATGCTGCCTTGGATCCTGTGCTCCTATGGATTCCAGGTGTTCCACTATGCTTTCCTTAAGGAGTATCTCCATAATCTTGCCCACTACTGATGTAAGACTGACTGGTCTGTCATTTCCTGCCTCCTCCCTGCTACCACTCTTGTGGAGCAGGATCACATGAGCCCTTCTCCAGTCTTCTGGGACCTCTCCTGTGCTCAGAGACTCACTAAACAGTTCTGATAATGGCTCTGCTAGTTCCACCCTTAGCTCCTTTAGTACCCTAGGATGTATGCCATCAGGTCCCATTGCCTTGTCCACCCTGACCTTATTGAGCTCTTGTAGGACCTTTCTTCTGTGAAGGGACTAGTGCACACCTCCCTCCCCCCTGTGTCCACAGTGCAGAGCTGTGGGCCCTGCCCTACCTTTTCTTCAGTAAATACTGAGCAGAAGTATCTATTTAGGATAGATGCTTTTACACGGTCCTCCTCCTCACAGGCCCCCTTATCCCCTTTGATCTTAGTAATACCCCCTCTGGACTTTCTTCTTTCACTAATGTATCTATAGAAAGTCTTGTCACCTTCTTTTACTGTTTGTGCTAGTGTTTCCTTGGTTTGAGCCTTTGCCTGCCTTACTGCCTTCCCTGCTTCCCTTAGGGAAGTTTGGTATGCTTCCCTATCTTCATCCTGCTGCGTTCCCTTATATTTCCTGAAGGCCAGCCTTTTGGCTCTGACCTTTTCTGCTACTGTGTTTGAGAACCGTAGTGGTTTCCTTCTTCTTTTGCACTTCCTTTTCTCTCTAACACAATGGAATGTTGCTTCAAGTATTGCATCTTTAGTGCATGCCCACTTTGCCTGTACCTCCTCACCTGTATTTCTTTTTGCCAGTGCTAGCTTAACTCTGTTGGCCATCTCATCAAGGTCAGCTCCTCTGAAGTCCCATATGTTTGACTTGGAATGGGATGAGTTTGTTCTACTGACCAAATTGAACCATACCGTGTGATGATCACTGGCACCCAGGTGACCTTCTACCTGGAGATCTGTGATCCTTTCCCTGTTAGTCAGTACTAGATCTAGGATAGTCCTGTCTCTTGTGGGTTGTTGTACCAGATGTTTGAGGTCCTCCCCCTGCAGGGAATCCACCATATGTCTAGTTCTGGCAGATGTCCCAGCTGGTATTGACCAATCTGTATCTGGCATGTTGAAGTCTCCCATTATCAGAACCTCCCCTTTAGCAGTCATGTTTTGTATATCTTCCAACAGTAATATGTCCACGTCCTCCCCCTGGTCTGGAGGCCTGTACACAACCCCAGTTCATATGGCTGTTCCATTTCCTGTTTCCAGGGTGACCCACAGTTCTTTTGGCTCCTTATGCGTATTCTGAATTTCTGTAGCTTTGATATTTTCATTAACATAATGGGCCACTCCAGCCCCCCATTTGCACCTCGGTCTCTTTTGAACAGTGCATAGCCAGGTACTGAAGTCTCCCAAGTGTGGTTACTGGTAAACCATGTCTCACTAATGGCTACTATGTCCAGTTTAGCCTCTGTCATTATTGCCTGCAGGTCTGGGATCTTGTTTCCCAGACTGCGAGCATTTGTGTACATGATTTTCTATTGGTCAGATTTCGGTGTGTTAGTTGTTGGGCCAAGTCCAACGTTTCCCTTGTGCATCCTATGGGGAGCTCGACCTTTTTCTTTACCTGGTGATGCAAATGAACTACAAACATGCTGAACTCCTGTTTGACCACTAGCTGAGGGGGGAGGGGTGTTCTTCCCATTCAACATTTCAGGTGCTGCACCCCTCTCCCCATTTGCTAGTTTAAATATTCTACAAAGACATCAAACTTCTGCCCGATGCACTGACTCCCTCCTTAGTCAGATGCAGTCCATCAAATTTAAAGAACTTTCACTCCCAAAACTGTTGCCAGTTCCCTACAAATTTATGTCCTTTTTCTTGGCACCAGCCCTTGAGCCACATGTTTAGCTCCCTATCTCCCCTTCTCTGACCTTCCGTCCATCTGTTCCTCTCTCCCAGACTGGCAGGATCTCAGAGAAGGAGATGCCAGATGAAATGGATGATAGTTTGTCACCCAGCCTGGTTAGGTGTTCCTTGGTCTCCACAACTGACCGGCTGGCCAGATCATTAGTCCATATGTGTACCAGGACATCAATGTTTACTCCTGCTTCCTGAACAATTTTAGCAATGCAGTCAGTGTCTCTCCACGCTGATGTACCTAGGAGACATCTGACCATTACCCCTGGCTGGAGATACGTATCAACTCCCTGAATCATGGAGTCTCCTATGATCAGAAGTTTATTGGATTTCCTTTTTGCTTTTTTTGTTTTGGTTCCTGTTTTGGGTGAGTTTTGTTGTGCTAGCCCCTGTGCTACAGTGTCCTGCTCTGCAGTATCCTCTGCCCCTTTGTTTGATTTTGAAGATAGAGGCAGATACCTATTTGCAGTTTTTATATGGTTTGTGGAGGGGATATGTTGGAGAGCACCGAGTGATGGGGCAAGTGATTTGCCCATTCTAACCAACTGCCAACCTCCCGGACCAACTACCCTCTGTGATCAAGGTGCTTCTGTTGGATGTTGGGGAAATGGTGGGTGGTGCTTATAATATATTTCCTCTTGAATATGCAATTTGAGGTGCACAATCTCTGCTCATGCTGCCTGGAGCTGAGCCCTTATATTTCCAGTGGTACAGCATATACGACAGTGTCACAAATCCTGTAAAACTGCCCTTCTGAAAAGTGTTCCACAGTACCTGCAGTTAATGATATCCACCCCAGGTAAGTTACTGGGTTTATAACCTGGTCAGAGTAATTAGAAGGAAGAAAAATGAAAGCAAAAGTTTGATTTTGTGTTTTGTTTGTTTGTTTTTGTATAACTTGTTATAACAAGTTAAATTACTAGTGTCCCTGTAAATGAGGTCACTGTGTGGATACCCCTCTGATTCTCCCCTTTCTGCTTTGCTACAGGAAATGTCACAACTGTGCTACCCTATAAAAGGAGTGTAGTGTGGGGTGGTTGCGGATGGAGGTGGGTGGCTGGGCTCTTCCCCTGCCAAAAAAGAAGAACCACAGACAAAAGGAACAAGGAGATAAGAGCAGAAACAATCAGCCAGCAACAAATGCAGTAGTCCTGAAAGCTTATCCTAATGAAAGATACAGCTGTAAAACCTGTAAAGCACCACCTGTAATAATTTCACAGAAGATATACCCTGTAAGAAACACTTTGCTACAGAGAAAAATAAAGCAGTAACAGAAGATAAACCTTGCAAAAGACAATTTGAATCAGAAGATTATAGCAGTAATCTGTAAGCACACACCTGTAGGCACACCCTGTAATAATGCAGCAGAAGCTCAGGTGAAGCTAGGTGCCTTGGCCAGCAAACCTAGTGATGGAACTGGAATGACAATCACTAGTGACATGAAGTACTCCACACAGTGTTCAGTGGTAGGAGAATGAAGTTTATACTGCCAGAGTACAGATCAGTGGTAAGGCCACATACAGAGTATGGAGTTCAGTGCTGGTGTCCGCATCTCAAAAAGGACATTAACCTGATAGAGAAGGTACAGAGCAAGACTAAAAAGATGATAGGGGGTCAGTAGGGTTAGGTACAGAGCAGGGCTACAAAGAGGATAGAGTGTCAGTAGGGCAAGTCATATGAGGAGAGGTGTAGAGAACTGTAACTTGAATCCTTGTAGGGCGGTATAGAGATGAAAGTACTTCAACGGGATAAATAAGGTGGATAAAAGGAGTCTATTTAAGCTGAGTGAGGACCATAACATGAGGAGACGCAGTGCTAAGCTGGAGGATGGGAGGGTCAGGACAGAAGTCAGGAAGCACTTCTTCACAGAGATGGTGGTGGACATTGGGAATCCAGTGCTGAAAGAGGTGATCTCATTGAAGAGAGTGGGCAGCTTTAAGAGATGCTGGGGTAGGTATAAGGTGAAGGTAAGGAACATTGGCATGGAGGATGGGAGGAGTGGGGAGGGATGGCAGGGACATTAGCACAAGCTATGGACCACACAATACAAGAAGACTAGATAGACCACATGGTCTTCTGCTGGCTTCATCATATGCCCGTATGGATCAACTGCACTTACAGTTGTAAACTCGCCCAGTTGAAAAACACAATAAGGTTTCTTTTTCATGATCCCCACCACCCTTGTAAACACATGCCGTAACCTATCTAGCATCCTACCCCATGCTTTGCTTTGTTCATGTGTACATTATCCTCCCTCACCACACACATCATGCTTACTGGCCTATATTGACATGCCTGCACCCTGCTGCAAGTGGCACTCTGCTCACAAATGCATTAGAATCCTTCAATGCACACACCTGGTGAATGGAGATAGGTAAATAAGTGACTGGGGTGCTGTGAGCAGACTCTAAATGTGTGTTTGCACTCACAAGGCACCCCAGGTGTGCATTACATGACCAGGGCAGCAGACAAAGTTATGGGCAGCTGACATCATAATATAACACCTTGTTGCTGGAGGATGAGATCAAAAGTATGTGTACAGAAGGAAGCAATCATATATTACTAAACATAGCAATGAGAACTTACATGACAGTTTTACATGGGGATGATCCGTGTCCCACCCAAGCAGAGATTTCATGGTTGCCTACATGTCAGTGTACATCCTCAGTGCTCGGGGTGTACTGTTCTCAGCATCACTATTATACTCAGTATGCAGTACAGCAGTACTCAAGAGATAGTCTTCTGAGAATGAGTGAAAATCCACAAATACTGGTTTTATTTTATTTATCCTGAGGGACCCTCTGACCTCCATTTCATTATTTGCTCACAATATGCTGTGCTAATATTGGTAATTAACTCTGAGCCAAGACAGTACTAATGTTCAACCGTGGTACAAATGACTTATATTGACTCAATTGTTTGTTGCAGAATTAAATGGGAGATAATTGCTGCCCCTAAGGAGGTGTTAATCTCATGGAGCCATCTGGCAGGCAAAATGAAACTAATGATATAAATACAGCATGACACAATAGGAAGTGTTTGACTCACATGGAAAACAAAACTTGTGTAACTAGAATAGTTTCATCGCTACCTAGGTCAAAACAGAAGAAATGTGGAAGATCATCTTGCTTTTCAGACACTGAATGAGGTCAGGAAAGATGCGCCAATGTTGGATGTCTCAAAATCAAAAAAAGATTTCTGCCTGAACATCAGTAAGCCATTCAGACCCTGTAAGGGAGGACAGGCTACTTGTCATTAATGGAGGCATACTATTTTCCCATCTTTATAAATAAGTTATAAACCAGTGCAGGCAAGTGCTGGTTGTGCAATATTAAAGTAATGCTAAGACACTCAACTTCTTATGTACACTGGCTACATGGCCATACCAACATTAACAAAATGAGGCCAAAGTAGTCACATGGGATAAATCGGGAAAAAATGAATAATTAGGAGGAAAACTGGCAACCAAGACAACATACAACATTGTTCTGTTTTGGGCAGTAGTAACAACTAAATGCCAATGTCAGGACTGGGAGTATTTGCAAACACATTAGTTCAGTGAGCAGGAGCTAGGAACACACATATAGCTAGGCTTCAGCAGAATGGAGATGTGATGTGGGAGAAACCTTGTCGGCAGCCCAGGAAAAAGTAAAAATATGCAGTTAGTATTTAGACAGAGCAAGGGATGATTCATGATCCTAGTGTACTACAATGCGGTAGTTTGGTGAATGTGGAAGGAGGGCAGACCGTGCAAAGGACTGCAGTAGTACAACTAATGACAGTGAAAGTGGGAAGCATCACATGGACACTTGTGCGCACATTGTAATGTGCCACTGGACTGTGCATGCTTTGAATTGCTTGTTAACTAATGAACTGATGTGCTCTATCTCTGTCTATATGCCAATGCAGTGAAATACAATGAAGACCATGTGAAAACAGACCCCATAGACACACAGAAAGCCATGTACTAATTGAGGGATGGTGGTATGAGTATGTTTGCAGTGTGAGTATGTGTGTGTTGGGGGGGGGGATACTAAACAAAACAAACTGGAGAACACTGCTATCAACATCTTTTTTTTTTATTTTTTAGAATTTCTATTTTTCCCTCCTACTGCCCCAATGGAGCCGCCGCATCAGGAGTCGCCCATGAACCTCCTCCCTGCCACCAGCTCACCTGCTGCCTGGATCCCTCCATCCTGCCTTGGTTTACCCCCAGAGCGGGGTTGGAAGGGGGTCAAACCCTCGAATCTTGAAATTGCATCAGGTCCCTGGGCAGTGGTGGCTTGGCAGCACATCAGGACTTGGTCGCGCTCCATCTTCCAGGCTCTGCTGGGTGCATTTTTCCTCCCTTTTTTGTGTGGAAGCTGTGTGCTCTGATGTCAGACACGAATGCTGATGTTCTCAGCTTCCACCCCTACAATGGTACCACTCCAGAGTTGGTTGGCCCACAAACCTCCGCCCATGGTCAATCCAACCTCTGAGGTGTCGACATGCTGGCATGCCCCCAGCCTCCGCCAGGGATCAGCGCATGCCAGGATAAACCCCATCCCTCCCACTAGAGAAAGCAAGCTGTCATAGGACATTACAGCCTATCTCTCCCCATCTGACCTCCGGAGTCCCGAGTCCGCTACCTAACCCGGGTCACCTGCGTGGTGCTGGTGCAAGGTGTGGCATCCAGAGCCTCAACCCTCAGTGCCACCGGGCCGATGCTATCAGCATCTTTGCACTGTCAGTGGAGGGGTGGGGGAAGGAATATGCAGAAGGGCAATGTAGCATTCCGCCCTTTTGTAAAACATGGTACACGGGTGGATAATCTGGCAGCAGCACCCATAGCAAACCAGGACACAGGAACTAGTTTTGATTTGGAGAATTAGACAACCATACCAACATGCACCTAGCTTATGTGTGGACAGCACTGGTTATCCTTGTCGATATGCATCTGGTTTATGTGTGGACAGCACTGGTTATCTTCACTGATATCACAGCCATGGGGACTGTGATGTGAACAGGTTATAATTCCATGGGGGTGGAGGTTATTGCTCAGGGCTGCAGCATAGCTGGATATTATTTTGGACAGTCCTCATGGTCGGGAGTCTGGGTGAAACATTAGTGTCCAGTACTGAAGGGGGCATGGCTATCTATGGTCTGTGAAGTGCTGCTGGCTATTTGGCTTGATCCCCACCAGCCAGCCTTCTGGATGTTTTTTGATACAAACAAGACAACATTGTGCAATCAGACACACAAGGATTAGACCACATCATCTGCATGGTAAAGAACTTCGATCCCTCCCTACAGTCTGCATGCATGTCCGAGCTGCAGTGGTCAAAAAAAATACTCACACAGACCAGCAGATTGACATTAGCAACAGCTACAGTTCAGAGGAGCTGCCAGCAGTAACACAACACCTGCACACAAAAATTGAATGGCAATACAGTGAATACATACCAGTATTTCTCGGTTGCAGATGAAAAACAAAGGCTGGGAGAAACTCTGTGAGCAATGCATAGCTTAAAAGAGAAGACATACAACCGTAGCAAGGAATTTACTTCCTGGCACAGCCATTATGAAGATACAGGGAATCCCAGGAATAGATTGAGCACCGCACCACTCATGGATCTTCAATTTCCAGACAGCCAATCAGAAGTCCAGCATCAGTAACCAATGGATGGGACGGCAAGCACAGTCCACCATCATAGCTTCACAGCGTTTCCATGGCAGCATTTCAGGAAGATTTGTTGGAGTCACGCTGCCATTGGAGGAGAGGTAGGGCCTGTCAACATCAGGATCATGCTGGAAAAAAGTGCGGTATCTGAGAGAGCTGTGGAGTGGCGGAAGATGGCAAGCCACAGCCGGAGGTGGGGTATCTGAAATCAGCCATCAGGAAAGGTGAGGGCTCCAATTGTTAAAACAGGGGTTTAAAAGTAAAGAGGTGGTTTTAGGGGATTTCGGGAGACACTAGGGAGGCACTAAATGTTGATTTAGGGGGGACTACTCCTTTAAGGGTATGAACAAGGTGCAGGGGGAGACATCTTCCAATGTAAGAGATGTACAAGAACAAGAGGACATGATATGAAATTGGAAGGTGGCAAGCTGACGGGAAATGTGAGGACGTTTTTCTTCACAGAGAGGGTGGTGGACACGTGGAACAGACTGCCAAAGGAGGTGGTGTGGGCAAGCACAGTGAGATTTTTTAAACATGTATGAGAGTGGCATAAGGGTACCTTACAGAAGGAAAGAAGGATGAAAACCCTTTGGCCAGGTAGGTCAGAGACCACAAACTAGTGTGGGGCTTTCTGGCAGAATGGATGGGCCTGGCAGTCCTTATTTGCTGACAATTGTTATATTTATATGTTTTAAAGGGTCCACTGTGTAGAAGTACAAAAACTCCAACACCCAAAAAGGCCAGTTGTATCCTCACTTCCCTCTCACTGAATATAATCACACAATACAGACTATGGCCTCAAGAAATAAACACATCACTTTAACTACTCAGGCCAGCCAGATTGCAACCCCTCCCCAACTAACTAGAGTCACACATTCAGTTCTTATTATAATTGATTTGTCTTTTGCACACTAAATACTATAAACTTGAGAACAAAAGGTGAGAAGAGATTAGGCCAGCGATTGACGGGAAGGGGGGGGAAGCAATTGGTGGTGGGGGGATTAATTAATGTATTAAACTGTGGGAGAAAGAAAAGCTGCAGAACTGACAACTGACAGTGATTAGTTCTGCAGAATTTCTTTCCAGCGGTTTAATACAATAATCCACTGTCTGTACATTTATTCTGCCATTTTAAGGTGGAATTTCTGTGAAAGTTGCCAAAATTATTTCTAAACTTCCGCAGAGGTGAAAGTCCAGCTTTAGTGAAAATTCCACCTGTAGAATTTTTTTTGCACACCTGTAGGCCTGGGGAACAGTAGAAGAGATGAAGTCAAAGCTTAAAAGGGAGGGTTGGGAGTGGAAATTGCAGTAGCAGCCAGATAGATGGAAGCCTTGTCCAGACCATCTTGTCTGTTGCTGTTAGTAATGTCATGGGACAGCAGGGCCTTGAAGGTTCCAGTAGCAATGACTGTTTAGAAAGTAAAAAAAGGAACAGGAAGGTCAGTGTGGGATGGGGAGATTGCTAGTAAGGAAGATAGAGCAGTATGTAGGAGATCGGCGATGATGCATTTAGCATAACTGGTAAAATACTTCTAGAAAGTGTTAATAACTTTTGAGGGTTCCAAGTCAATATGGTGTGGGGATTTCAGTGATGGTAATTTCAGCAATGGGTATTGGACAAAAGTTAGAAACATAGAAACATAGACTTTGACAGCAGATAAGGACCGCTAGGCCAACCCAGTCTGCCCATTTCCCTACCTATTGGATGAGATGCAGATCCTAGTTAACTAACAGCCTACTTCTTCCTAACCCCCACTAGAATTGCTTTATGTCTGTCTCATGCATTCTTGAATTCCTCCACTGTTTTTGACTCCACAACTTCCTCAGGAAGGCTGTTCCATGTGTCCACCACCCTCTCTGCAAAAAAATACTTCCTCACATTATCCCTGAGCCATCATCCCTCTATTTTAAAATTGTGCCCCCTTGTTCTTGCACATCTCGTTTTCTGAAAGATGCTACCCTCTTGAACTTTATTGATTCCATTGAGGTACTTGAAAGTTTCTATCATGTCCTCCCCCTTCTCTCCTTTCCCCGAGGGTATACATATTAAGCTCCTTTAGTCTTTCTTCGTATGGCTTCTGGTGCAGGCCGTGCTCCATTTTACTTACCCATCTCTGGACTGCCTCTATCCCATCTATGTTCTTGCAGAGATTGGGTCTCCAGAACTGCACTCAGTACTCCAGATGGGATTTCACCAATTGTCTGTGCAGAGGGATAAGAACTTCCTGTTTTCTTCTGGTGATGCCTCTCCCTATACATCCCAGTATCCCCCCAGCCCTCCTTACTGTCTTCTCACATTTCCTGATTACCTTTTGGTCATCTGATATGACTAACCCCAGATCCCTTTCGATTTTTGTTGTTGTTAGTAGCTTCTCCCGGCGACGCTTCATTTGTGCACCTTACAGTAAGGGAGACAATTACATTGCTGTTTTTCTGCAGGGGTCCCTGCCCCCTGCACCCTCCTTACTAATATAACTAATTCTGAGGTTGTAGCACATCACAGAGGGGGAAAACAATTGTTGCCCATACTGTAGGGTGCCCATATGAGGCATTGCCATTTTAGCGTTCACCCAATACCCATCACTGAAATTACCATCGCTGAACAGCCCGCACTATATTGATGTGATATCCTTTTGAGGGGAAAGATACAAGAAGTCAGCAACTCACAAGTAGGAGGTAGTGGACTGAGGTGGAGGCTCAAAAAGATTGTGAACCACCTTCCAGAAATTTGGTAACTTATGTATGACTTGAAGGTTGCTGGAAAATATTGTAGCTAGCAATTACTTAAAGTGCCACTGACACCTTTGGGAAAACTGTGGAAAATCTAATTGTTCGACATTGTTCAGCTTGTATTTCATAGATTTCTCCACCCTTTTTCATTATTGAGTAAATGTGTACAAAAACACAATCTTTATATTTTAGAGTTCATCTTCTCTTACTGCTTATGCCCAACTTAAAGACATAGTCCTCCGTTTTGACATCTCATTCTGTCACCATGGAAATAATTGTAATGTCACAGGAAAAGTATTATTCCATCAGGTAGGGAATAAGCAATTGAATCTGATGACCTCTTACTAAGCAAGCATCATGATTTAATCCATATATTGTAACCTCAGTAACAAATAATAGGGAGGAGAAATGTAGAGCTAATGCAAAATATAAGCTAAACTGTGTCTAAATATAATGGTTTTCAAAGTTCTCCTGGAGACAGCAGCAGCTCTTTAAGGCAAGCATTTCAAAGCTGCTTTTATCAAAGAAGGTCAGAAGAGATGCTGATGGGCTTGTGAGAAGTCGGCAGCATCACGTTTCTTATCCATTGGAACTAGGTCTCATGAGTAAAGGAGAACTGAAAGCTCCTTACTCTAATTTTTGCAGAGGAGAGCATGCAAGTCCCATAAGAGCTCTAGTACCCATCCTGGTAACATTGAGGGCTGAGGTGTAGGGTGCCTTGCATCCTGCTGCACTGGCGACCTGGGTTCCAGAATGGATCTGCAGTAGGTCACTTGAAGGCTAACCAGGGAGGGAGGATTGAGCATCTGTATAAAAGTGCTCTTCCCTTGGTCGGGAAGGGTGCCTATCCCATGGCTTGCCCACCACCTAGAGTGATCTAGATGGCAGCACTGAGGAACAGCCATGGAAAGGACCCCACATTCAGACACCTGTGACAACTGTGGGGATGTGAAGCATACACAATGAGTCACTGAACACACATGGGTCCTTCTGAGGAGAAAATTAGAGGAAGAGCCCTCCAATCACAATGCAGGGATGACATGGTCTCACAAGCCATGCAGCAGTAATTGGTCCCTCCAACCATGGTCCTGGGCAAGTCTCACTAGAGAAGTTAAATCCCAGAGAAGTCTGGTGATGGGGCCAGTGAGACTAGTCTTGATGGAAGGCTGGTTGGAGAAGCTGAGGAGATAAACAGCTTTGTAGAAAAAAGATAGTGCTCTAGTACATCAGCAATTCTAGGAGCTTTGAAAAGAGGAAACCAGTCTGTGCCAAAGAGGTTGCACAGTAAGAAAGGGGGAATAAGATTGCAGAAAAGTGTGGGAAACGATAGCTCTGGGTGAACTTCTGGTATACCCATTTTCTCCTACAGAAACTGAGACAGTAGTCACAGAAGATATCAGAAAGGACACCTGCAGCAAATATCCACTGTGGAGTGAAGATCTTGCGCCAGTTACGGAATGATTTGGGGATCTTGGCTTAACATGGTTACCCTTCTGAATAAGCTGGGAAAGGTGAAGGTCTTGGAGGTCCAAGATGAGTTTTTTGAAGTAGAACACAACCATTTAGTGCTTAGGACTCAAAGCACTGAGACAAGGTGGCTGCTGTACAAAGGATATAGCAGTCCTGCAACAGAGGACTAATTGGGAAGAAGAAGGAGAAGAAGAAAATGAAGAAGATGGAGAATGAGAAGAAGAAGAAGAAGGAGAGGAAGAGGAAGAAGAAGGAGGAGGAGGAGACGGAGGAGAAGAAGAAGAAGACGTTCAAGAAGATGAATCAGCATTTTTATAGTTATATAGTGCTTTTTTATGCACATTGTATCCCAAAGTGCTTTACAAGTAATGCTGAGCTGGTCGTGAAGTAATCGAACATGTAGTGGCAGCCATTTCACACATCAGAACCCACACATAGCTTTAGGTAAGGAAGGCCAAAGTCATGAGAGGTATTGGCTGTAAACTCAAAGGAGAATAAATGGAGAAATGTAACAAACAGACTAGCTAATTGGAAATAAGCCCCTACCTCACAAAATAATTAAAACATGTCCCCATCTAAGCTGAGTTGCACATTATCCTCATGTAGTGAAAGTACCAGCACATCCCTTAAGGAAGAATTTTCGTGTAGAAAAATCAGATGCCTTGTACTCTCTCTCTAGAGGTTTAGATGTTTTAGACCCAGATAGATGCTAGATTCAGAGGCTTACAGCACTAAAATGCAAATTATATAACAAAATTTCCATATAGGAGATCACCTAGCAAGTCAGCATCTCCACTCTCCTTGTTTTCAGAGGAGCTGTTAGAAGTCATCTTACATGGCTTTTCCAGCAATTATTAAGTGCTCCTATATACTGTTTATCTCTCTCTCTTTCATACTCACACTTTTTCTGTCTCTGGTCAAGAAAGATGTAACAAGCTGGTTTGAATCATGTATGCATGAAGAGCAGTTACATAAGAACATACCATAAAAGTAGATCTTCAAGAGAATCTCTTGCAGTAGGTCACACCTTTGGAACTATAGCTGTCAGTCACAAGGAAGACATGGAAACATTTTTACTAGCAGTCTAGCTGGGGCCATCCACAGCAACATCATCACATCGACATCCTCCCTATATAGCCTTGGGTAGCCCCAGGCCCTCTTCAGTTCCCCTCCAGAGACCATCCACCAAGGATGTGCTCCCAAGGGAATTGAGGGAGCATCAGAGAGACTCACCAGAAGAAGCATGAAAGGCAGAAGGCCTGCCATCCTGGAAAAGAAAGGACAGGAAAGAAGTATCAGAAGCAAGGGGGAAGAGGCATGACCTGCTGCAAGAGATTCTCTTGAAGATCTACTGTTACAGTAAGTTTGTATGTAACTATTCTATCTTCTTCAAGGATAGCTTTTTGCAACAGGTCACACCTAGGAATGAGTTCCAAACAGTACTGCAGAGCAGAACAGTCTGGGTGGCTGGAAGAGAACAGTCTATAAAAGGAGGCCCTGTAACACTGCTAGGCCAAAACCTGCCCTCCTTTTCGAGGCAATGTCCAGACTGTAGTGCCTTGTAAAAGTGTTGACTGTGCTCCAAGTTGCAGTAACACAAATCTCAGCAGCTTAAACAACTGTGAAATATGCAACAATTGTGTGGTGACCAGTGTTGCAGGGGTGTAGCCAGGGATTTTAGATCTGCACACCAAGTGGACTCACTGCTACTCCCCCCCCATTAGGGTGAGCTACCACCCCCCCACCCCCGTTGTAGCCAGACAATATACAAATGTACACCAGGGCTGTGTTTGCTGCCTCATTTGGCACAATAAATACAACTTTTGTATCTCATGACAGTGATTGTTGCCATGCATGGGTAAATAAAAATGCCTTGCATTGTTTCCTAAGACACCCACGTACCAGCCCAGAGCCTGTAAAGTTGTATTGTCCTTGAGATGCAAAGAGAGTATTAGTGACCAGTCCTTCTAGTTTCGACTCCTATGAATAAAATTACAGAAAGGTTCAGTATTTTCTTTGTTAGTTTTCATGAAAAAGGAAGCAGTTCAGAGCCTATTTGCTACCCCCCTTAAATAAAATTGCACACCATGGAATACATGGAGTATGCCTGCCTACACCCATGCAGTGTTGGGCATTATTCAGGTGTGTGGAATGGTAAATGTTTAAGTTTTAAACATTATTGGAACCTCTGTAGACCTTCTGAATTTTATGGAACCCATGCTTGCCTTGCCTTTGCTGCTTTAGCTACTGATATTTATCATGTTGTGAACCAAGTTTTGGATTAAAAAAATTGCATTTGGAACTGTGGTGCGCTGACTGTTTTCCTTTGCTTCCAGCAAGAGATGTGCTTTGCAATATATTGAATAGCTCTGGAAAGGTGCACCCCTCCCATTTTACTTGTTGCCAATATAACAGTATTGGATGAGCCACTCTATCTGTGATTGCATCTAAACTCAGGCACCACCTTTGGCAAAAACTTAGGCTTTGTATGCAAAGACACCCTGTCATTGTGAAAGATCAAAATAAAGCTGTTCACACAAGCTCCTACAGCTCAGAGATCCTACAAGCAGAGGTAATAGCAACTAAAAATAACACTTTACAGGAAAGAAAACATAGCTCACAAGTTGTGGCAGGCTCTAAAGGAGCCAAAGTAAGTTTCTGTAAAACAAAATTCAAGTCCCAGACTGGGATTGGGTTACAGATGGGAGGCTTCCTATTTAGGATGCCTCTCAGAAAGGTACTGGCCACTATTAACTGGGCTTCTCTACGACCCTCAATGGGCACGTGGAAGGTTGCTGTGGCAGACAAATGCACCTTTAGAGAAGAGTACTTCAGTACAGCATTAGACAAAGACAGTAGATACTCTAGAATCTGGTTCACCAGGGAGGTGAACAGGTCCAGGTGATGGGAAGCTGCCTACAAAGCAAAGCACTTCAATTTCATGGAATAAGTCATCCTGGAGAAGGCTTTCTGGTGGCAACTGGGACATCAGCCACTTCAGGGGAGACACCAAACATGGAAATGGCTATGTCTTCAGGAACCAGGCAGGCAAGTGAAGAGACCAGAGGTTCATATAGGCAAGGGTTCCCCATTCCAGTGACAGCAAGCCCGGGAACAGGGGAAGGAGCACCGGAGGCTTCACTGCTAGATATTGCAACAGTGGAAATCAAATCTGACAAGGCCAAAAGGGGGCCACCAGAATCAAGTTGGCATCCTCCATTTGGAACTTGATTAGCACTCTCTGAATCAGAGGAAAGGGAGGGAAGGCATAAAGAAACATCCCTTTCCAAGAGAGGGACAATGCATCTCATCAGAATACTGCAGGCTCTGGATCAAGTGTGTAGGAAAGTGTCAGTTTTGAGTTGTGTGGGGATGCAAAAAAGTCCAACTCTGGGTGACCTCACCTATTGAACAGGTCTTCTTCCACAGAGGTGAGCAGTTCCCATTAGTGCATTCTGGACTGCAACCTGCTTAGCTTGTTGGTCCGGTTGTTTTGGACACCTGGAACATGGATGAATGACAGTTTGAGGCCTTGGTTCAGAGCCCAGGACCAAACCCTCATCACCTTCCTGCACAACAGGTAAGAGTGATTGCCTCCTTATTTGTTGATGAAGTGTACCACACTGATATGGCCTGTCTGCACTAGCAGGAGGCCTGAGGATAGGTGGCACTGAAAGGCCTGCATTTTAAGGACATTGACATAGATTAAGGCCTCAAGCAGAGGTTATGTTCACTGAGTCTGGTAAGGACCCAGATGTGCACCGCAGCCCATCTTTGAGGTATCTGTGGTGAGGATCTGATGAGGGGAGGATATGAGCAACGGAACCCCCCTGAGCAAATGGCTGGGTTCCATCCACCACTGGAGAACCTTCTTTATTGGCAAAGAAATGAGGACCATCTGCTCCAGATTATCAGTTCACTGATCCCACTATACCCTCAAAGTCCACTCAGGGATGCACATATGCAGCCTCACCAGGGGATATGTGGCAATGGACACAGCCATCAGGACCAGTAGCCTGAGACATGTCCTAAACATAACATACTGACTGTGACAGAGTTCCTGTGTCTGAACTTTCAGGCAATCCACCCTGTCCTGGGGCAGAATGCAGGAGTCCTGCGCCATGTCCAGAACAGGAGATGCTGGCTGAGAGTCAACACTGACTTGGACAGATTGACTGTGATCCCAAAGGACTGAACAGTGGCATGGTACCACCAGTGTCAAAGATAGCTGTTCTTTGGACTCAGCTTTGAGCAACCAGTGGTCAAATAGGTGAATATGTAAAGTCCCTGCCTCCTGAGCGTCACCACCACTACAGCTAGGCATTTGGCAAAGATGTGAGGTGCTGAAGGCAAGTCAGAAGGGAGGAATCTGAACTGGTAGTGCTCCACTTGAAACAAGAACGTGAGAGATTTCCTGTCGGGAAGGCTGACCTTGATGTGCATGAATGCTGACTGCAAATCCAGGGAGCAGATCTAGTCTCCTTCCCAGAGCAAGGGCAACAGGCCTGGGAGGGTGACCATCCTGAACTTTTTGTACTGGATGTAGTAGTTCAGGATTCAGAGTTCTAGGATGGGCCTCAACTCAGTCCTGTGGACTTGGGAAGGAGGAAGACATGGGAGTAGAACCCCTTGTTACTCTGATTTTTGGGGACAGGTTCCATGGCCCTTTTTCACAGCAGCATATGGATCTCCTCCAGTAACATGAGTACATGGCCTGGAGGGTAAGTGGAAGGCCTTTGAGGGAGATCTGGAGGCATCACCACAAATTCCAGATTGTGTCTTTGTTCTAGGAGCTGCAGTACCCAGATTTATTTTGTGATCTCCCTCCACCTGTCCAGATGAAGGGAGAAATGACCCCCCCACCACCACATCCAGGGAAGTCAGATGCAGAGGGTCAGGCAAGAAGTCAGGTTGAGACTGAGACTGAGCCCATGGCCAGGGCCAGTCCTTCACTTCTTGAGGATTTCCTTGTGCTGGATGAGGGGGTAGGCAGGGCTGGTCCAGCTTTATGCTTGCCTGGCTGTCTGGTGCCAGACCTGCGTTAATGGGTAACATGCCAAAAGGACACCCTCTGCACACTCTTCTGGTTGGTGTGGTTGGTGTGGCAGAGGGAGTGAATGGTCAACAGAGTTCTCCCTGAGGACTGCAGGTCATTGTGGATATCCTGCACTTATGTCCTGAAGAGCTTATAGCTCCTGAAGGGAGCATTCAGAATGGACTGTTGGACATCCTAAGCAAAACTGAACACCCTGAGCCAGGATTACCTCCTCAAGTAATCTGCCAACATGGAGGCTCTGGTGGAGGCATCTAGGGCATTACAGGCAGCCTTCAGGAGGTGCTTGCCCACATCCACATCCGTCTGGAGGGTCTTGAGTATCTGTTTTTAATGGCTCTCCAGAAGGGACTGGGCTGCACACCTGGTCACTTTCCAGAGCTCATTATGGAATTTAAGCATATGGCTGATGTAATTAATGATCCTGATAGCCAAAGTAGAAGAAGCAAATACCCACTTACCTATAAGGTCCAACTTTCTGGGATCCTTGTCTGGAGGGAGAGATCTGAGATGCTGGAGCCTCTTGGATCTATCATGGGTTGCAACAATCACAGAATCCACCTGTGGGGGCCCTGCAAAGAAGGGCTTCCCAGAGGGAGCCTGGTACAGCTTGTCCACCTTTCTGAGCATAGAAGGAATCAAGTTAGGTCTGTAGCAAGTGGCCATAGTGGCATCCTCATATACATTGATCACAGGAAGAATAAGGGTGGAGGATCTGGAGGTAATAAGCCAGCTTCTACCGAGTAATGTCCTGCTTTGCAGTATCAAACTGCATATCGGACTGCAGTGATTGCATCACTGCTATGAAGGATGGGTCATCCAGAGGACACCATGAGGTGTGTTTTGAGGACTATTTCCCTGCTGAGGAAACAGTGGAGGTGCTTGAAGGAGTTTGAGCCCTGGCATTCTCATTCTCATCTTAATCATTGGGCAGCAGGAAGTAATAATGATAATCATCATCGTCCTCTGGCTCAGAAAAAGGCACCAAAGGCATTGATGACCGAGAAGGGGCAGGTCAAAGCATTGCATGGTATGATGGGGCAATGCTGGCTGAGAAGGCCCCAGCAGCTCTGGAATCTGAGGTGTGGCAATTCTCTGCATGAAGTCTCAGACAGAGGAAAAACAGGGCCTGGATGTCAATGGTCACTGGCATTGTTAGGGAGCTCTCTAGCTGCAATGGGGGGTATCGATGCCCCAACAATGGCATGGAGGGTGGAAGCAGTGTTGGGATGGGGCAGGCTGAAGTACCAACTGAGGGACCTGCATCCCCAATGTTGCAGGAATGGTCAAGGGCATCACCTGAAGAGGCCTGAAACCCAACAACGAATGACCATCACTGGCCACAACCAGTCTGGTGTCACTCCATGAATGTGGCCCTTGAGGTGGTGGGGAGGCATTCAGCAGGAGCAGATGCTTTAGTGGAGGAAAGAAAGCCCCAATGACAATGGGTCAGCATCAGTAGAAGAGAAACTGACAGGCCACACTGCCAGAGTCCCTGTAGTGGAAGAAAGGGTAAGGGAGGAGGCTGTGAGAATTGTCAGTGGGAGAATGTGGAGGTACACTGATGATGAACTAATGTCAGGTGTAGGAACTCCGTTGGGAAAGGCTTCCAAGTCCGATCCTGTAGGAGAGGGTATGGGTGACAGCAGGGGTCACCACCAGTCTGATCAATGACCCCATACTGGTTGACATTGGAAGAGGTGACTGAGAAGATTCTCAGGAAGACCTGCCTTTCTCCCAGTGACCATGCTTCCCCAATGACTGGTATTAGGCCTCGGCAGTATGAGAGCTCAAGGACGGGGCCAGGAAGCAGATGAACTCCTAGCCTGAAGCTCCTTTTTCAAAGCAGTGACCTTCTCCTCCATTAAGAGTTTAGCACTTTCTGATGATGCCACCAGGTAGCTTGAATGAAGGTGCAGCAGATCTCGCAGGCTTTTACATTGTGGTCAGTACTGAGGCAGCAGATGCAGGCCCTATGATCATCTTTATCATAGATCTTCTGTCTACAGCAGAAGTGACACAAAGGAATTCCAGATCTGGGCATAAATAAATAGGATACGGGGAAATCACTTTAGATAGTAAAGTGATTGAAGAATAGGTGTGAGAAAATAAAAAAAACTGAAAAATCTATGAAAATGGCAGACAACTGAAACGACAGTGCTCTGTGGAGTCTGAAGTGCAATGGTTGATGATGGGAAAAAAAATTGAGAAGGGTGCAGGGCCACCCTCCGCTATATAGGGAGGACGCCGATATGATGACTTTGTCATGGGCAGCCCCAGTTTGCCTGCTAGCAAAAATGTTTTCATGTGGTCCTGGTGTCTGGTGGCTTTAGTTACTAAGGTGTGACCTGATGCAAGAGATATCATCAAAGAAGAGCTATTTGAATATTCTGCGCATCACTGTTAAGGCAATATGCTACTGATGCCTTGAGCTGTCACCTGTTCTGTTGGCCTGAGTAAACCCTGTGCTTGTCATTCCCAGGATTTGTCCTCCCATTATATTTAGTACTTTACTGGTTTATAAAGCAACAAGTTAGAAATTGGTAATTTAATAATTACAATGCAGACAAATGAAGCAGTATTATGGTTCTTAAAAAAAAAATAAACACAACAGAGACATGAACAATATCATTATGTCCAGTTTCATTTGATGGGGTGGATTGCCAAATAGGACATACCTCTATGCATTAATTAGCATGCGATGAAGATTATCAATTTTGTAAGAGCAAGGAGAAAGGAGATAGGTTTACAGCTCCCAGGTACATCAGGGAGGATATAATCATGGTACCATGTTCAATCATGGTTGAAAATGGTAGACCATGCTCTGACCACGTTTTGACTGTGGTTGATAACCATGGGTTTAAATTATTGTCAGCCTAGCATGATCAGATTATGGTAAACCATGGTAATTTTTTAACCATGATTGACTACACTTACCATGATCATTCTGCATTCACTGGTCGAAATAAGTAATTACGTTCATTTTACAATTTACTAAATTTAAAATGAAGTACCTTGCCTAGAAATGTCTGATTTTTTCATTTCATCTGTATAATATATTATGACATTTCCCAATATATTTTCTGAATACTCTGGTCTCACCATGGTCACAACATGGTTAACCATGCCTCATCCATGTTTGATCATGGTTTGTCCATGGTCATATGAATATGGGATAATAACCACATTTGTATCATTTATTTGCATATCAGATGTAGAATTTGACACTTGTAACTCATAGTCATAATCTTAAATTTGTTAGCAATTTAGAAAGAAAAATACGTTTTTTACAAAGCAATTAATTACTTGAGCTTAAAAAATTACAGTAAGAACCTGCCACATCTTAAAGAGTTTGGTTATTCAGTGGTATACATAGTGATTAAACCATTCCAGCAGTTATAACAGAGGAAAGACTCCATTAGAAAGAGGAACAACAGCAGCAATGGGTAAGTAAATAAAAGCTATTTCAAAAGTATGTGTAAATAAAATGCATTTACTGCTGAATATTATGGTTGTCTTAAAAATGAAATAATCTGAGCTATGCACAAAATTTGTTTTATTATGCAGGGTGATCATGGTTATTAAGGTCTAAAAGACATGTATTGACTATTATTGACTGTGGATGACCATAGCTATTTAACACATTGAGATCTTGCACCGACTGGCAAGGTTAGCACAGTTGAACCATAGTTAACAATGGTTCAACTACAGGATGACCACTGCCAGAAACCATGGTCAACCTGGCTTTTGACCATGCTTGGCTAGAGTTAATCTGAGTTGTGAAATGGCATCACAGTTTGCAGTTCTTATTGTAATTTTTTAAGCTTAAGGTCATCTATAGCCAGAACATGCTATTGGCAAAGACCATGACCAACCACTGTCAAAAATAGTCAGGACAAGACCTCAAAGGGTTAAATATCCATGGTCATTCATGGGCAATACCATGTCCCATCACATGAGTGGGACAGAGCAGGAGTGGAGCATCTGTCTTGGGAGTGTCTGCATAAAATCTGCAGGGTGTCCACGGTCCACAGGATACTGTTCAGGGGGCCACTGGGCCAAGGTAAGGAGGAAACACATTACTGCTTACTGATTACAACAGCTAAGGGGAAGGTGACTGCTGGCTGTAGCCCTTATTACACATGGGAAGAGAGTAGTACACACCAAGAATAAGGTAGGTACATGTAGGAGGGTAAAAACATAGGGTACAACAGGAGACAGCCTGTCAAGGATAGAGTAAATAATTATTTTCAGGAATGCAAAAAGGGGAGGTAGGAGTACAATGGGAATCAAGAGGAGTCAGAACGTATAGAGAAATTTAATCAGACTCTAGGCAAATAAGGAAAGATCATGGAAGTGCTGCAGTACAATGAGGATGGGGCTGCAGTCTTTTGGGAACATTTTGAAGACTTATTTGCTTCTCATATTTATTCATCTCTACAAATTGTGGATAGATGGTTTCTGGACTCCAGAACAAGCTGGTAAGGCTACAGAGGACCTTATGTACCACCCAGTGGCCACAAATATTCTGTCAGCACTCCACCAGGGGGTGCCTAAGCTGAGCAGATGGACCTTGGTGAGCTCCAGGAGGGTGGGAGTAGCTGGAAGGGTACAGCTCCTCAGCTTATAGCCAAGGCAATCATTTTTCTGCAGCACTTTGGGACCAAGTTCTGTGGCAGAATTACCATTTGCCACACAATTTCTGCAGTATTTGGTTTGCAATTTCTGCGGGCGTTCCGTGGCACCAATGAACTTCCACATCACAGCATCGGTTTGTCATCCTGACACCATATCCATGGCAATGGCTATGGCAACCAGGATGGGGGAATGCACAATACCACTAGTTCTAACAACAAGCCCACTGACTTTTAGAAATAATATTTTTTGTTAAAAAAAAGCTTAAAAAATAATATATCACTTAAGGTCTTATCCTATTCCATAAATGAAATACCTTCTCAATCACAACAGTGCGGGGTGCACATTTATGGAACACACACAAATAGATAAGAACAAGAAATAAGTGCCTCAGCTTTCTTTCTCTCTTCTGATTGTATGTGTTCCATAAATAAAATACAGTGTGCAGAGGGGACCTTGTGTGATAAATGATTTATCTATACTCATGTTTTTATGCCCCTTGTGAGGTCCCCACTGCATATCACTAATATATTTATAAGTAATCTGTAATGCAGTTTGTAAACAAAAAAAACCCTTTTTATGATCTTGAAATTGTATCCTCAGTTGTACAGGTCCCATTGGAAATGGAATAAACAGAGTAGAGGAGATATTTCAAGACCCATTTTTCATGCAAACCTACTTCTCCTGATGTACTATGTGACTGGCTCAGACCATGACAGGCATGTCAATCCCTTGAGGGAAGGCTTCTTGCACATCACAATATGTCACCTGTGTGACAGAACACTGTGCCATACCTTTCCAGGCTCAGAATGGTGATGTGCGACAGCACTTGCTCCCATTGCTGTACTGCCCAGTCAGCTCCCTTAGCTCATCCCTGAGCTTGAGTTGCCAGCAAAGGAACACAACATCCAATCACTGACCCAACAGCCTACACTGCACATAGCATTCTTTATAACCTTTAGATCCAGAAGCAAATGATTTGGCACATTTTACTGGCCCAATATAGATATAACAAAAAGAACAAAGTGCTTTAGCTTTCAGACCAACAAGTCCTTCCTCAGAAATACTGTACTCATTTAAAAAATAACAGAAGAATATGTCAGAGAAGTTGAATGGTACCAGTTCACCTTCAGCTGAAAGGGCCTAAAGGCCAGATGTGCTTAGGGCATAACAACATGCAACGAGTGCACTGCACATAAATTGAAATGACTTAGAGATATCTTCAGAGTAAGATAACAACCACTCAAGCAGAGAGCTACTAAATTCAATTATGAACATCACAGTGTGTATAAGAATGCAATTACTGAAAAGCAGAACCCACCCGGATTAAAGGCATGCTAAAATTGTAGTTAAAAACAAGCCCCACAAAACAGAACTACAAAACATATCTATATATGGCATACAAAGAGTAGACAGTACAGTTTATCTAAAGTGAACAATAGTTTCACGCTATATGGAATGTAAAACTTAGCTGGGACCATTACCCAGCTACACTCTCAAACTAGTTATCATGCCCTATAAACCTTAAGGCCTATAGTATAGTAACTGGAGTTTATAAATAATAATATAAGTTGGCAGTATAAGTGCCAAGCAAAAAAACACTTGTCAAGGACCACCAAGAAATTAAGGTCATGCAGCCTGATATGTACAGATTTCAATACATTCACAGTGTGTAATATAACAACATAATGTACTCAAAAAGGTCTAAGGAATATGAATACAAATTCACAGGAATTTAATTCTCTCACACACACCCCCCCCATAGATAACTAGTTTTAAGGAGATATATACATAGACACATGCACACACACACACACACACACACACACACACACACACACACACACACACACACACGAGTCCTAATGCACCATCATTCACATTAATCACTGCAGTTGTTACCCAAAGGAATTCAACTTGTAATGAAATTCCAAGTAAAAAGGATCACGTATCTTAAAATGTAGAGTTCAGAATGTGACACGATATAACCATACTATTATCTGTGCAGTAACAGTCCAAGGATTCTGAATAGAACCGCAATGAAATAAAACTTCCACCCTCCCCGGGGTAAGGTAATTCGAATTAAATGTACAGTATGTAAGACAAGAGTCCTAACATACCTTCATGTCCGCAAATCACTATAATATTAGCCCAGTGTAATTTGATCTGTCAAGGACTCCAATGTAAATGAGATCTTGCACCCCAATGTGTTCAGAGTTCAAAAATGTGACAGAATATAATACAACTACTGTATGTACAGTTGCATGCTATGGAATCTCATTAAGACCAAATGGAATTAACCCCACCCCTGGGAAAGATGAATAGTAAGAAGGAATTAATATTCATTATGTGTGTGAACTGAGTCATAACACACTGTAACTTCATGTATCTGAATAGAATACCACCTCAATGTAACAGCAACCCCCATACTCACCACACTCACATAACCTCCACCCCTCCACCCCACACACACAAGGAGATGCTGAAGTCCTATAATATGTCTATGATATAAAGATAAAGGTCTATGGATGTTAAGTCCTATAATGTGCCATAAACTCTAAATCTGTGTTCATGCTGTCTTCTACCATCTTTGTTGCATATTTTTGAGATTTCCTTTTAAGACCCTTACTGACATGTCTGAGATTAAGTGGTCAGGCCAAGAGAAGTGTTGCCCCACTGTTTTTTCTGTCATCTTCAGATTAATATTATGTCTGTGCGAGTTCATCCTAGTCTGGAGTGGTTGGCTTGTCTCTCCAACGTAACCTGGCTGTGGACATCTCTTGCATTGAATGAAATAAATAACATACCGTAATGCACATGTATTATTCCCCTGTACCTAGAATTGTCTGTTTTGTGATGTAACTACACAGTCCAAAATGGAAATTAGCTCACAAGTCTTACAGGTGCGTTTATCGCAGGGTCGTGTACCATTTAGTGTCATGGTATTCTGTTCCGGTGGAAGTTTACTCCTAATAATTAGGTTGACTAAGTTTGGTGGTTGCTCAAAAGATAGTAGTGGTAGTTCCTTAAAAACACAATTAAGGGTCCCATCCTCACTAAATATTGGATAAAGGTCCTTAATGATCTTACACAGAAATTCAAGGTCTGGATGATATGTGACTACTAAGGGTATTCTGTTGATAGCTGTCCTTTCCTTATACTGAAGTAGTTGTTGTCTTGGCACTTGTGTTGCATGTTCTATTCTGCTGTCAATTTCTCTGGAAGAGTGTCCCTGCTCAATAAAGTGTTTTTCAAGATAGCCAAATGTGTATCTCTGCCTTCCTCATTTGAACAGATACGGTGATACCGAAGTGCTTGACTGTACATAACAGATTTTTTTGTGTGACATGGGTGATTACTATTCCTCTGTAAGTATGTCTGTCTGTCTGTTCGCTTCCTGTAAATACATGTACAGTATGTAAGGTTCCATTCTTAATGGTGACCGTGGTGTCCAGAAAATTAACACTGGTGGCAGAATACTCCAGGGTAAGCTTTATGGTAGGGTGGAGGTTATTAAGTTCCTGATGAAAATCTTGAAGTGCATCTCTACCCTCTGTTCAAATTATAAACAAATCATCAATGTAATGGAAATAAGTGAATTATGAGGACAGTGCCTTAAAAAGTCCTCCTCCAAATTTGCTAAAAAGAGGTTAGCATATTGTGGAGCCATCCTGGTTCCCATTGCTGTTCCCATAGTTTGAACATAATGTTTATGATTGAAGCTGAAGTTGTGTTACGGTTTTGCTTTTCAGTAACTGCATTCTTATACACACTGTGACACTCATAAATGGGTTTAGGAGCTCTCTGCTTGAGCAGTTGTTATCTTATTCTGAAAGTATCTCTAAGTCATTGCAACTTATGTGCATGCCCAGTCCGTGCATGTTATTATTCCCTAAACACATCTGACCCTTTCAGTTGAAGGTGAACTGGTACTATTCAACTTCTCTGACATTTTCTTCTGTTATTTTTTAAATGTGTATTTGAACCAATGGGAATTTGTTTCTTACTTACTTACATACTTTCTTGACAGCAGATACAGGCCACACAGTCTATCAAGTCTGCTCAAGTGTGCAGCTAGCACCCTGGTTTGCAGCTGCCCCTCCCCCTTCACAATCCCACACAGATGAATGCCAAGTGAGATTGAACCACATTAAGCTGTTTGTGGTATTTCTAGTGAATGGGGAAAATTTGGCCAGGACACAGTGGAAATTCCCCTACTTTCCAGTAGGGGGACTGCTGGCCAGTTTGTTGCTCAGGCAAGATGGCTGCCTCCGTGGCTGGTGAGGAGCAGCAAATAATTGTTGAGGAACATGTTTCTATCTTGAATTCACCATGGGCTGTGTCAGATTTGAATACAGTGGATCCTGCTACTGGAAATGTTCTACTTACTACAGACTCCGATGTGGTGGAGATGGAGAACCTTGAAACACTGATATCAGCTGTTCTTGCTGAGGAAAGACCTGTAGATGAAGAGGAGATGGAGGAGGATCTTTCTAGTGAAAGAGAGGTGCCTGTAGCATCTTCTTCTCAGGTACAGCTTTATCGGAGCAGCTACTAGCTGCAGAACGGCAATACTTTTTCACGAAATCCCGACTTCAGCAGCAGATTCGTGATCTTAGGCTTGCTGTTCCTAACTCAGCTGTCAACAAGGCCCAGGCTTACACTTCAGATGTGGCTACTTCAAAGGTGGTGGAAATCCACTGGGCGGACCATGTGGAATTGAACGAGATGCGCTCTTCAGGTACTTCTGTTATCACTGCTCAGGCTGAGACAAGAGACTTGTCGACTAAGGTTACTTTTTGTCCTGGGGAAACTTCCTTGACTCATCCTGCCTTGGCAACTACCTCATATTCTAAGGACTGGTCTGTACCTAATGTTTTGCAAGATGCAGGGTGGGTATATAATTCAGAGTCAAAACGATGGGAATCTGGTCCTTCTCCCATATCACTTTCCCCAGATGTTTCTGCTTGCACTCAGTCTTTGCCCCCTAGTTTTAATCTTGCACTTGATCTTCCTTCTCAGTTTAACTTGATACAAAACTCTATTTTGAATCTGCCTACAGACGCATTACAGACTCCTAGCATTCCAACACCTGTGGCTGAGGAGGTGGTTAACAGGCCTTTGAATGTGATCAATCGCTCTGGTACAAAACCTTATGCTTCCCTCTTTAAGACTCCTATTTTACCTGCTAAACATCATAATGCTGTGTGCTTGTTATACACTGGAGGATTGCAGGAGTTCCCTGATAGAGTTTTTGTTGCGTAACAACTTCTCAAAAACTGCATTAATTTTTTTGCTAATGAACTTCATGCTTTGATTCATGTTTCTAGTGAATCTACTTTTGATATCAGCTTTAAAATGGCTGGGGGACTGCAACATTTTTGAACTCAACATCATTCCCTCAAGAAATCATCTTTATGGTCACCCTTTATGGCTACACCCCTTTCAAAACCTGAACATAAGATAGTTACAGTTCTCTTTTGTAATGAGGGAGAGAGTGTCCATGACTTGACACACTGGTTAAAACAGAAATGTACTGTTTTAGAATACCCTGAGGCTATCTTTGACATGGAGAATATTTGGACTGGGGGTTGGAGGTAAAGGTTTTGTTAAATAGGAATGACCATGGAGTATTGCATTTACCTAACTCTTTTATCCTAGGCCGAGACAGAGGTATTCTCTTTTATCTGGGACAGCCTAAAACTTGCTATAAATGTGGTTCAGAAGGGCATTTGAGCAGTGTTTGTGATCAACTGAGGTGTACAGTTTGTGGGGAATTGGGGCATGTGGGTTCCCAGTGCTTGAATGAATGTCTGTGTAATTTATGTGGGGACACTGGTCATACTCTTCAGAACTGTACATTAGCTGCTCATAATGTTTCAGATCAGGCAGATGGTGAGGAACAATGGCTTCTTATTACCCTATCCCCAAAAAAACAGGATCAGTAGTTCTAACCTTCTTTCTCCTGTGAACCCTCCACCTCTAGAACACCCCCAAACTACTGTCCCTTTGCAAGTGCCTTTGCCCTCATCTCCAGTTTCTGAACAGCCTACATCCTCTAGTGTTCCTGAAATGACTAGAAGGGATGATTTGCAGGTGTCGCCCCAAAGGTTGTAGATGTACCGGTTCCTTTTTCTCTACCATGCCCCACCCCCGTGCAGGTAGATTCTGTGCTACAAAAGCGGGTGACTCGTCATAGACCTCCTAGAACTCCCCCACAGGTCTTGATTGACCCACAACCTGTTCCCCTGGCAAATAAGTATGATGTTCTTCTTTCTGAGCATTATGAGGATGAGTCTGATACCTTTTCCTTGGAGTCTTCTCTCCCTGAGACTTCCTCCCAACAGTGTGCTCTGAATCAACCTTCTAAACAACAGAAGAGAAAAGTCACACAGAAGTCCAAAGATAGGGGGCACTCTTTGAGAAAGAGTAGGTTTAAATGATACCTTCCTTTACATAATTTTTAATGGATTTATCCTTTTACACAGTTAATACGAATAGTATTAAAAGGCCAGCAAAATGGAATGCAGTGTTTTCCTATCTGGCTGATTTTCATCCTAGTGTTGTCTTCCTACAGGATGTTCGTTATCACACTACTCATGAAATTAAAGCTACACAATCCTCCTGGATGTATGGCCCTTCCTTTTGGTCCATTGGTCAGGATGTGGCATCTGGGGTGGGCATCCTCTTCGCGATACCTTCTATTCGTTTGCTTAAATTGATTGATCTGGTACCAGGCCATATCTTGCTCCTTGATGTGATTATTCAGTTAACCAAATATAGTTTGATCAGTCTCTATGCCCCACAGACTAAAGCCGATCACATAGCTATTTTGAAAACTATTCAGCCCTTTTTGTATACTTCGGCTTCTGTTGTTTTTACTGGTGATTTTAACTGCAGTATTACAACCAAATTGTTAAATAGGCCTTCCTGAAATAAAATATATTGTGATACAAGTTTTTTATGGGATACTATCTGCAGAGCTAAACTCACTGATGCCTATTTCAGTAAAACCAAATTGCTCACTTCTACCTTTCATAAAGGTAATCTGGCTACTCGCATTGATTATTTTTTCATTTCTACATCTCTGTCTGTAGGGCTGGCTGCATCTCACCCAGCGGAATTTATGGATCATGTGATGGTTTCCATTTCTTTGTGTCACACTCCGCATATCATTAAAGGCCCTGGTATATGGAAAATGAATGCTTCCTTGCTGCACAAAGAATTTATGGTGACGGCTATCCAGGATTTCCTTGCAGCTAGGAAGACCATTTTCTTTTTCTGTTTTTTTGATGAACCTGCCCAGTGGTGGGAATCTACGAAATTTGATTTACAGATATTGTATAAACGTCTTAGTAAGGCTCTCTGTCATAAACAGTATCTTTCTTACTTGCACAATCGGTCTCGTTTTCAGTATTTATTAACATTGGCGTATGAAACTAAACTAGATCTGACCTCACAGATTTCCTGACTTAAATCAGAATTACTAGCTTATCATGATCATAAAATTAAAGCTTTATCTTATCAGAAAAAATATAGTGTTCAGGGATCTTCTGTGACAATCTGCACCTATGATAGCTGTTCTCAAAAACTAGCAAAAACTGAGATGACCTGTCTCCTTTCCCCTGATGGACATTTGTGCAAGTCTCATATTGAAATTATGGATGTAGTTACTTCTTATATGACCACAATGCATGGGCCTTTGGTTGCCCAGGAGGATGTGACACATGCTTTCTTGTCCGGTTTAGATATTCCAGTGGTGGACCCTATATCATTGCAGGATATCTCTAGTCCAATTACTGTACAGGAATTTTGAGATGCACTGTCTTCCCTTTCTACTGGGAAAACACCTGGTCCTGATGGACTATCTAATGAACTTTATAAACTTATTGGGCCTGTTCTTAAAGAGGAATTGACCGTGATGTTTAATACGATCCCATGCACGGTGCGGATTCCTCTTAGTATGAATATGGGAGTTTTAATTTATATCTTTAAAAAAGGGGATAAGATGGACATCTGCAATTGGCGACCAATTAGTCTCTTAAATTCTGATTTTAAGATTTTGATGAAAATCTTGGCAAATCGTTTATCTTTGTTTGCTGCTAAGGTTATTTCTCCTGTTCAATTTTGCTCTGTACCTGGGAAGCGAATTGAGGATCTGTTGTTACTGATTAGGGAAATTGTTGAATATAGCAAGGTTGGGGCGGTAGATGGATATTTAATTTCCCTGGACCAAACAAAAGCTTTTGACCTTGTCTCCCATGATTTTTTGTGGTCTGTTCTGGCCTACTGTGGAGTCCCTTGGACTTTTGTACAGTGGCTCAGTGCTATTTATAAGACGGCTACAGTTATTCCTTTGGTTCATGGTAGGAAAAGCCCAATGATTCATGTGCAGCGGCGGTTAGGCGGGGTTGTCCTCTCAGCCCCATTCTGTATGCCCTTTTTCTAGACTCCCTACTTGGGGAAAATTGTGGCTTATGAGAATATTAGGCCTTTGCTTGCTAACACCTCTAGTATCCAAACCTCTATAGATGCTTATGTGGAAGATATGGATTTATTAATGGTAGATGAGGACTCAGTTTGACTTGCTGTTTCTGTCTGTACAGGTTTTGGTCTCTGTTCTGGTGCATCTCTGAATATTCCTAAATGCTCTGGATATAAGTTGGGTTTTACCCTTATGCCCATTACTTCTTTAGCTGGTATCACTATTCATCCAGATTCTACTGTTACTTTTAGGATTCATTTTGGACTAGGGAATTTGGATGAGTTAAATTGGGAACCTAAATTAGAGCTGGGTAAACAGAAAGTTGCTCATAGGAATAAGTGGAAGCCGAACAAGAAAAAAAGGGTTTATTTAATTAAAACTTTTTTGATCTCAGTTTTTTTATATGTTAGTTATGTTTTCCCATTGCCAAAAAAGTATGACACTGCTTTGTGGAGTATTTTTTTCCAAGCTCTATGGGGAAGTCACCTTAACCCTATTAAACGAAATGTTACTCATTTACTTCTTAATCATGGAGGTTTAAATATGGTTAACCCAATTTTACTTTTTAATAGCATTTTTTTCACTCTAATATTAAACCTGTTTTGCTTTTTAAATCTTCAGGTTGGGAATTTTACTATATAAAAGATGCCAGGTCTGGTTTGACCAATGGACTGCAAGACGCTTGGGTGTGCTTAGAAAATCATCTACCATTTCGAGTTATCTTAGAGAATCTTTTCCAAAGATTGAAGCAATGGTGTCTTACAGTAGATCAAGTTGAAACTTTTCAAAGAAAGCAACTTTACGTCCATCTTTTAAATTCTCTTTGTTTTGTAGATCAGGGTTTTGATAAATGTCCAGCTAATAAATTGTCTGCCTTGCAGAAATTACTGACTAATTGAAGAATTCCATTTGTCATGTGGGATGTACACTGTTTGGCTTGTTATGAGATAATTAATATTGGTGCTAACCATAAACGTAAGCAACTGACGGACAGACTTTGTCATAGATCCCAGTGTATTAACAAAGAAGAAACTATTGCACATTTATTTTTTGATTGTTCTTTCATTTTTGATTTTTGGGATTTCGTGGCTCAGGAATGGGGTGTATGAATACTTTCCACAATGTCTTATGATATCCTCATGTATGGTTCCCTTCCGCCTGCTTGGCGGGTCTGGCATATCAGTACATTACGAGTACCGATTACAAGTTTAAAATGGCAGATCTGGTTGGCTAGATGTGGTTTTACATTACAGCAAAAAGTGAGGTCACATATAGAAATTTTGAGAAAGGTTGAGCCGGATTTGAAGCAGCTCTTTTTGAAGGAAAGAAACATCTTTCCTAGGGATAAACTGCTTTCATTGTGGAAAGGCCTCCCTTGGATTACGACCACGGATGCACCAATTATCTGAATTTGTTTTCCTTTTTTTCCCCCCTTGTTGATTTTTCCTATAATGAGTTGTATGATGTATTACCATTTTGTATTATTTTTTATTTCCATAAACATTTCCCCTACCCTTTCAGTGTGTGTGGGGGAGTTTGGTTATGATTAGGGTGATTGTATGATGTAATACTTCTTTTACTTTCTTTTTTGTTGATTTTCTTTATTATGAGTTGTATGATGTAATACTGTTTTGTATTATTTGTTTAAATAAAAAATTCCCCTACTCTTTTCGATAAGTGCCATGGGATCTTTAACATCCACCTGAACTACCACCAATCCAGGCAGATGGGATCTTGGTTTAACATCTCATCCGAAAGACGGCACATCCGGAGTGCAGGATTGCCCCTCCCCAAGCTACACTATAGTGTCAGTATTGGGATATTAACCCAAGTGCCAGATGTGGGAACTGAACCCACAGCCCTCTGATCTCCTGACCTCAGAGGCAAGTGTGCTACCTACTGAACCACTGACACTGCTTTTCTGTTTTTTTCTGTATGATCTGGGTGTTAAAAGTATGGGATTGTCTAAATAACTGTCATTAAGCTTCCAAGGAAGAACGTGTTGGTCTGAAAGCTAAAGCTCTTTGTTCTTTTGTTACATCTATGTTGGTCCAATGAAAGGTATCCAATCATTTGCTTCTGGATCAGTTCTTACAAGGACCAATACAGCAAAGACTAAATCATTATAACCTTTAGGTAATTCTATCAACCCATAATAACATGTAATCAATAACCCTGGAAAAAAAATGTGTACAGCACAATTATTCGTTTAACAAGTCTGTTCTTTCAGCAAGTCTATACATCATTATATTCCACATTTCTAGTCACAATTATTTTTTTTAATAAAAAGGCAAGTTAATTAATTTTACCCATTATTCACTTCAGGGGGCTTCCCTATACCTTAAAAGCACAAATAAATCTGCACAAAGTAAGGTATTCAGTTAACAAGTCTATGCTATTGTCACATTTTTGTTTAAGCTGGCCCCAGGGTCTTTTTCTTTTTCTAAAGATGCTATCAGTAAGATTTTATTGTTGCTGTCATTGTTTGTTGACATTGTGATTTTAACTGTGTTAAGGCACCTTGGTTGTTGAAAGGTGCCATACAAATAAAGATTATTATTATTAGTTTTAGTCTTAGGTAACCAGGTAAGGCCCACTAGGCACAAGTGCCTGTTTTCAGGAGCGATCTGGGAGCACAAGGGAGGTTAAGTGGCTTACTCAGAGTCACACAGTATGCAAGGTTGTGGGAATCAAACCCAGGTCTGCTGAATGTACCAAGTTAATTCTCAACTCATTACTCTAACCTCTAGGCTATGCTGCCATTCACTAACCTCTAGGGTATACTGCTATTTAGGACTGCACATTTTACTAGGTTGCTATACAGGTAGAACAAATGTCACCGTACCTCATGTGCTTTGCCACTTCCTCAGGAAGTGGATCAGTTGTAGATAAATGACCTTTTATTTCTGTGGCATAATGATGTCCTGTTATTAGCTAAACTATGATTTGATGTCATTGATAACATCACATACTGAGCATAGAGGGATTTTGTATATAAAAGGAGAGGAAAGTAATAAGGTGCTATGGAAAAACTGTAAATGTTAATAAAGAATAACCAAAAATGGTGAATTCTGCAGCACTACAGATGTTCTGCACTAGGTCACAAGTTCTGCACAACATTCTGTGGTCACAGACTTCATGGGGCCTTGCTTATACCATTGCAGAATTTCTGCACCATACTGGTGGAGGGACAGGGCAGCCATGAGAAGGCACCTGTTGCAGTAGGATCAGAGAAAGTCAGGGTCCTTAGAAGTGGAAGCCCCAAGTAGGGAAGAAGAGGTTCTCAGCTGAGGAGGAAGCAGCTGCTGGTGGGGGGGGGGGCTCTATTATTAAGGGGATAGACATGGGAGTGGAGACAGAAAGGGAGAAGGAGGTGAAGTGCTTCCTTGGTACTTCATTTTGGAGGGATGGAGAGTGTATCCAGAGGATTTTTTTTGTATTTTTGTATTCTTTGGTAAATGGGGAAGAGAACTGGTGGGACAGTGCAGATATGAGGAGGCACCTGCTGCAGTAGGATGTGAGAAAGTCAGGGTCCTCAGAAGTGGATACCGCAAGTAGGGAGGAAGAGGCCCGCAACTGAGGAGATAGCAGCTTGGCTTGGGATTGCTTGGATAACAAGAGATGGGCAGGAGCTATAGATCAGTGTCCACCTGGGGTCAAATGACTTGGCAAGGGACAGGTTAGGGGTGGTGCAATGTAAGTTCAGAGACTTGAGGAGGGGCCTTAAGCAAGTAGCATGCCCAGTGGCATTTTCTGAGGTGTTACCAGTGTACAGCTGGGGAGATGCAAGAGTACTCCACACCAGGGCATTTGATGAGTGGTCGAAGGCATAGTGCACAGTTTAGGGTTTTGGCTGCATTAGGTCTGGGGTCAGCCTGGGAGAATATGTGCTTCAGGCTGCCTAGCATCACTTTGATGCTACTGACCTGTTCTCTGCCTTATGATCATGCACCACCTGCCCTCTCCCTTATGACACTGGCTGACTGTGATTGATACTGTGGAATACGTGGCAGGAGTATGGCATGGTAATGAAGGGGGTTAAAATGAGTTAGCCAGGAACTGAGGGTATGAGCTGCCCATTCATCATTTAGGGCAAAAGGATAGGGGCTTTTGAAATTCATATCGTGCTTTTGAGGAGTGTGGGGCTTGTCATTGTCAGAGGTGACAAATTAGTGTCTGGACTTTGATGAGCTGCCAATAAATGAAATATTAAGCTGACACAGAATAAAGTGTGGAGAGGGGGAATTTAATGTTAAAAGATCCAGGAATGTGGCCAGGAGATTAGCTCTGGTCACCTAGGAATGGGGGAAGCTCTGTTTTGTAAACATTTTAGTCTAGAACCAAATGCCACTTCAACAGTGGGGTATTTGTTATTTGGTCCCAACTATTCAGCTAGCCCATCATTCATGGTACTTGGAGATTAACATTCAGCCCCTGCACAGCCCTAGTATTAATGAGGTATGCTGTCAAAACAGTGACATTTCAACGGCAAAATCCATCACAGTGAAAGTCTCGGCAGGTTTCGAGATTGTCACTGTGATGGATCCCCGGCAAAATTTTGCCATTTTGCCAGTGATTCTGCCCATTTCAAACAAATTCTGACAAACCCACAATGTATGACAGGCGAAATTTTGCCTGTCAACATTGGGGATGTCGCCAAGCCACATGTCGACAACTTCAGTTTCAATTTGGCTTGGTTGAACCCATTAGTGATGAGGTCATTTGAGCTGAACCAGTTGTACATCTTGTTAAAGTCATGTTGGAGATTTTTCTCAAGGGTAGCTTAGTCCTAAAGGGCAATACAAATCTTTGTGTCATCTGCATACAGTAACATTTTGGAGTGGTCACAGACACCAGGGACATTATTAACAAACAGGTTGAACAAAAGGGTTTTGAGATTAAAATATTTATTCTGCTAGTTCTTTGATTTTTATTGAATGAAAGTTATCCAGTCTGGGGAACTTATGTAAGCAGTAATACCTGACAGGATGGGCAGTATTTTGCTATAGTGGAACACTCAAGAGTGTAAAGAGGCCCAACACTACAGGCGGAGGGCCTTATAGCCCCTGAAAGATCTGGTATAGCACAATATCACCTACCCAGGAGGGTATTATTGTGCTTAGAAATCGGCCATGTAAAACAAAATAAGTTAAGTAAAAAATGTTTAAAAAATATTCATTTAAAATATGTTTTTAAATAAAATACTGTAGTTCCTCCACCTATACAGTTCTGCAGATTTTGTTATGAGCTAGGGAGTTACTGTATGTCCTTCTAAAGGCTCTGTAGTTGAGGTTTTTGGTCCTGGTTGTCATGTTGACCCCCCCAACAGTAGGGAGAGAGAGCAAGGTATCACTGGTAGAGCTACTATAATTGATCTACCGGGCAAGTCTACGTAAGATCTGGTGAACAAAGTGTTTATTTTTTATGCCTGACTGAACTAGAGTTGCATGGTAGTGCTAAGAACGAGACTGCATTTGAGTGCCAAAGGAGCAGAGCAACAGGAGCTTGCTTGCGACTGAAACACTGTTTCAACAAGGTGTCAGTTGTGCTAACATTTTTTCTGTGTCACCAGTAGAGCGATTATCATTGCTCTTCTGTGCAAGTCTGTGAGATCAGGTGAACAAAGTGTTTTTTTATGACTGCCCAAGCTAGAATTGTATGGTGGTGGGAAGAACTAGAGTGCACTGGAGTGCTGAGGGAGCAAAGCATTGGAAGCTCACTGGTGATTGAAACATTGCTTCAGTGAGGTGCCAGTTGTGTTTAGTTTTTTTTCTGTGAACATGTGGTTTTTATTTAAAGCTAAACCGACTGATGGGGGTGGGGGAGTCGGCTTTGATATACAGTAGTAAAATGCGGCACATTTGAAGCCGAGCACTGGAGGCTGTACATCTTGTAACGGAGACATAAGAGCCAAGCAGAAGGAACTTCAGTATACTGTTGGGTTGCGGTTTTGTTCATGTTCACAGGGTGGTCTTGTTTAGTTGAAAAACAAAGCGGCTTTTAAAAGTATATAGTCTTGAAGGCAGCAGTTTTGTTTTCATTTGGGAATTCCAGTAAGCTGTAGGGTTGCAATTTTGTTCACGGTCAGGCTGGGGGGCAGTTGTTACGATGGTGGTGGTGGGATTTACTCAAGAAAGAAGTCACGCTTAAAAAAAAATGAAATCAAATGGAGCAATTTAATACCAATGGGGAAGTGGGGTAATGTAAACTCCAGTGATGGGATGGGAGTGTTTATTTGGTTGAACAACTGAATGTTATTGAAGTTTAAAACTGGGCACTGACCGGGGTGGGGCAGCGGATCGATGGATCAAAAGGAGCCAGCAATCAGGAGCCTACCTGACATAAACTGCAATGGTGGTAAAGCAAAAAAAAAAAGTGTTGCCACTGGAATGTATCTCACAGTTGGTTGTTTGTCTGTGTGTGTGTGTATATGGCAGGGCTCACTTGTTCTCTCACTAAGCGATAAATAAAATGGCAGCAGTTTGAAATTGTGTGAACAGTGCTTCAGCTAGTGATGAAGCAGACTGGGCATAAGCATACTAGCCTGTCTTGAGGCAGTCTTGGGCTGGGACTTTTTATTTGGTGGTCATCTATTGAAAGTCAATGTATCCCTGTCAAATGGGTACCAGCCAATCAGATGCTTCCAAATAAAAACACTGTTTTCTAATTATTTTTAATTTATGCAATCTCTTTTTAACTTACATTTATTTATTACCAAAATTCCAGTCTCAGCCACAATCTCATCCCTATTTGCTTTCTGGTTGTTTTTCTGATAGTAATGCTAAGCCTACATTGAATGAATTGGCAAGGCCTCTTCAGTGTCGCAACTTCTGCCCTCTGTTTTTAATGGGGTCTATGCACATATGGTATGTTTGCTTATGGGTCATAAATCTGCAGGGCGTATGCAACCCTAAGTTGAAATGTTACAAATCAGGGGTCCAGTGGATCCACAGCAGCATTCATGGTAGGGGTGCATACCCCCTTGTGCACAAATTTGTCTGGCCAGTCACTCAGCTATGTGCTGCAGCTAGTCCAGGGATATGTCTGGGGTCCTGCTCACACTATGCACCATTAACTATGGCATGGAGTGCTGGGTTAGGGGGTGCAGGATATGGCAAGCAGGGACCCTGGTGTATCGATTGTGCACCCTCCAGTTAGAGTCCACAAATTTCAGGGGACTGAACCATTCTGATATGGTGCTGCCCCAGCTATCTGGTTGGAAAGAGAGGTCTGGGAGCAGTAATTCAGGCATTTGCCTGATATTATAAAGTTTTGTGCTTTTGCACCTCTCCAGAATCCCCTGCTCATGCAGAGCAGGGGATCCACTTCAAAACCCAGGATGAGCATCCAGTTGGATGCCTGTGTCCCTGTATCTGCCCCTGCACAGTTGCATGTGGGGGGGCTGCCAATAGGTGCTCTGCAGAGTGACACAGTTATGCATACCTTACACCCTGTGCCTGACTGTGGGTGCAGAGCTACATGGGCCAGGAACAAGCAAATCATGCATACCATGCCTACAATAGTACATAGCCCCCATTGTTACTATTTTTTTAATGTTTGCCACGTGCTGATTCCATGTGAGTAAAAAGTTTTATAGACATTTTCACATTGGCTGTGCTTGAGCACCCAATGTTTTGTGGCAAGGTTAGGGGACTTCGGGGGGGGGGCACTGCCAAGCCCATTGCAGTTCACAAAAGCAAGTGTTCGGCAGTCTACACCAATGACCACACGCTGTGGTCTTCACATCACTTACTGCTTGCTGAGTGGAAACTTCATGTACTTCAAAGGACCAAAGCCGCTCCAATCAGAGAGGACTTTGGTTCTTTGTTTTGCATGATGCTGGTCAGCAAACAGCTGAGCATATTTCAACATCAAGAGCCTGTCAGTCTGTAAAAAAAGCAAATCATCCACTGATGTCTATTGCTGGACTCACTGTAACTGTCCTCCCTACCTGACCCTACCTCTCAGAACCCACTGCCCCACCCCTCCTGTGACAGGGTGACCCTTGTCAGGGGTAAGTACCCCAATAGAAAGATGAGAGCTGTCCCTTACCTCCCTTTAAGTGCCTCATGCCTATGTTCTTGAAAGTGCTTTAAAAGCTATGATTAAAGTAAATGAGGCCTTTGGGCATAAGAAAATAAGAAGGAAACTTATGTAATGCCCCTAAGAAAATTGGGGTCCAGTATCAAACATTTTAGAACAGTATTTAAATAAGGATTCTTAAAGGTTCTTATTCTTTGGTTAAGAACTATTTAAGGGCTATTTTTGTTGTGCCCTGTATTTAATGACATTGGAACCATTGTTTGGAAAATGTTGGTAATTATTGCTTTATGTAGAAGTGGTAGTAGTACAACTTTAAGCTGTATTCAAATGCTATACAGTCATTTAGCCCATAAAAGCTGGTTAGAAAAACAGATAAGGCTATTTGTGTGAAGTTCAGTCGAGGAGTGAATGGTTTAATTCAAGAATGATTTTTCATTCTTTAGTATGTTCCCTTGTAGTGCTAGCAAATGGTATGTTTTAGAGCTGTTAAGGGAACATTGTTTAACCAGAAGTAGCACACTAAGCTAAAGCTTGTTTCCAGATGTGACCTTGGAGCACAAGGAAGTTAAGGGACTTGCTCAGGATCACACAGTATGTACCTAGGTGGCCATGGGATTCAAACCCAGGTTTCCAGATCTGCAGCTCAGCACCTTAACCCACTGTGCTATATTGCCTCTTTTAGAGCTCTTAAAAGCTCTACAGCTTGTGCTCATACTGCAATAGAGTGTCTCGGGGAAAGGCGGCACTTGCGAAGTTTCAGCCACCCACCCAAGGCAAAAGTAAAAGTTATTTTTATCTTTGACAGTTCACTCGGTTCACATAGCAAGCGAACTGAGCATTTGTTATGAGGAGAAAGGCATTTTGCCCTTAAGGAGGGAAAGGTGTATAAATTGCAGTGGTACATCTCAGGCGAGGTGGCACTTGGAAGTTACAGCCACCCACCCGAGGAGAAAAAAAAGAGAAAGGGCTTAGGTTTACAGTACGCTCGGTTCACATAGTAAGTGAACTGAGCATCAGGTAGAAAGGTGTGCTACCTTTCTAAAAACTTAGAAGCTGCATTTACAACCCTCTGGAGTTGAGAGAGAAGAAAGAGCCTGTATGTATGAAAGGAGCTAAAAAAGGCGAGCGCGTTCACTCCTCAGTCTCTTTCTCTCTCTCTCTCTCTCTCTCTCTTCATGAGAACTGCTGTATCACAGTTTTAAATGGGGTGGCAATAACTTCTTACTTTCAGCCACCCGCTGTTTGCTTAAACAAATTTCTGTGAGTGAATGTACCATTGAATAAAGGACTGCTGCCCTAAAAATAGAGGATGGATTGAATAAATAAAAAGATAAAAACAGTTCAAAGCAGAGTGGCTAAAAACCTTTTCTTTTAGTAATAAAACACTGCTCTGCTACAGGGAAGAATTAAAAGGACAGGGACATTCCCTATTTAAAAGGCAATGTTGTGGCATCCATCAGAATAAAAAGAAGGCTGCCAAAGAAAGTTAATGAAATAAAACAAAGAGACACTATAAGTCTCTAAGATGCCCCACATTGTACTACAAAGTACAGAGCCCTGATATATTGTTTTACTGGCTATCATCCTCTCAACAACCCCTCTATTTCACCAACGTAACAGTTTAAATGTTATGTTATAATAAGAGCCTATACCATGAATAGTAGTTCTTTACCTGTGGGGAGCCCCTCTGTTTGCTGTGTGGTGTTGCTATAGGGCTGGCAGCCCTCAGAATGCAGGTATATGTGGTACTCCAAAGAATGAGGTTACTCCAAGAGGGCGGGGCTTAGCTCCATTTCTGCCCATTAAATATGTCAAGAGTATTTTAGGCCTTCAAACCAAGCCAAGGATATGGTACAGTGTAAAATATGATGAGTGTATATGTACCTTTCCATTGTGAATGTTGATAGAGGGTGAAAAGGTAACTGGAGGTCTGATATGTATATTATACAAAAAAGGAGATGGATCACCTAACAGTGATGTCACCCTGGCTGGATATAAAAAAAATTCCACCAGGGGCATTAAGTAGCTAGAGTGGTCAGTGAATAACTGACTGTGAGAGGTGCAAGACCTCGTGAGAGAGTGAGCTTACACTACCACTGTTACAAAATCAATGTTTTGAAAATACCACTCCCTAAGACACCCTCAAGCAAAGCAAAGACTGGGGAGGTATATTGCAACATAGGTGGATTTCAACTAGATTGGGGGGTGGCAAATAGATAGCAGGTAGGCAGGGATCCGATAGAGTGGAGTCACAGCCTACCCCCCAGGCTAGCAGGGAAGGACTCGGGGTGACCAAAAAAGGAGGGAGTAGAAGGGAGGAGATGGAGGCCAGTGAAGGGAAGGGGGGCAGGATGGAGGGTGGTCTCGCTGAATGCAAAAAGCTTATTAAACCAATTAGCTGAGCTACAGGCACTCTTAGCAGTGTGGAGGGTGGATATTGCAGCTGTCACAGAAACATGGGCAACTGAGCACCAGGACTGGGATCTGGCAATCCCAGGATACAAAATTATACAGGAAGGACCATAAGGAGGGTTGGGTGGGGTGGCAGACTATGTGAGGGAATGGGATCAAATGCACAAGGGATGAGGGGGAAGAAAGGAGAACAGAGGCAATCTGGCTGCAGCTCTTAGACTCAAGGGGTAGAAAACTGAGGTTTGGGGTGGTATACAGGCCACTGTCCCAGTATGAGGAACTTGACAGGGAATTAGTAGGACAAATCAGAAAGGTATGTAGAAAAGGGAAGGTGGTCATCATGGGGGATTTCAGTTTGCTGGGGTTGACTGAAGCATTCCGGTCATCTCCAGTGCTAGGGAGCAAGTGCTCCTGGATGCAATCCAGGAGGGTCTCCTAACACAGTTGGTTAGTGTACCTACTAGGCTAAAGAACACTTTAGATCTGGTATTGTCAAATGGGGAGGCAGTAAAGGAAATTAAAGTGGAGGACCCACTAGCCAACAATGATCACCAAATGGTGTGGTTTAATATCACGATGTGCAGGGAGCCAGAGAAATCAGTTACTTGGGTGGTAAACTTCAGGGGGTGGGCTTCGGGAGGATGCAGAAAGTACTGAAAGGGAAACTGGAGGGCATAAGGCAGGAGATAGGCGTGGAGCAGAAATGAGATATTATTAAATGGGGGATTACAGATGCAACAGAAGCCTGCACCAAGACAAAGAGTAAGAGGAGCAGAGCAAGAAAACCATGCTGGTTGAACAACGTGGTTGTGGAGGTGGTGAGGGCAAAACGAGTGGTGCACCAGAGGTATAGGAGGACGGGAAAGGAAGTGGATAGGGAGGAATATGAAAGATGGTCCAGGGAGGTGACAAGAAAAGTGAGAGAAGCCAAGGCCCAGAAGGAGCTGAGGTTAGTGCAGGGAATTAACATGGGGGAGAAAGACTTTTTCAGATACATCAGGGAGAAAAGGAAATACAAGGAGACAATAGTTAGGATTAAAGGGGGTTGGGAGTGGACGGATAAGGGGGAATAGCAGGCAGAAGCACTGAATGAATACTTTTGCTCAGTGTTCTCAGAAGAAAAGGGGGTATCGCTACCACCATGGGCTGGGAGGATGGGGACGGGGGGAGAGGAGGTGACAGATGGAAGAATTGAGGCAAGTAGAGTCCTAGAGGGACTGAGGGCACTGAAGGTAGACAAGGCACCAGGGCCTGATGGTATCCACCCCAAGGTGCTAGGCGAGATTGCGGAGGTGTTGGCGGAGCTCCTGGTGGATCTGTACAGCACCTCACTGGAATCGGGTTGTATGCCACTGGACTGGAGGATGGCACATGTAGTACCATTACACAAGAGCGGCCAAGGGATGAACTGGGTAATTATCGTCCAGTAAGTCTCACCTCCATAGTGTGCAAACTCATGGAAATGATACTAAAGGAAAGACTGATGTCATACCTGAAGGACAGTGGCCTCCAGGATGTGAGGCAGCATAGGTTCATTTCAGGGAAGTTTTGTCAAACCAACTTGATACAATATTATGACTGGGTGACAGATGAGCTGGATAGGGGTCATGCGGTGGATGTTCTTTACTTGGACTTTAGCAAGGCCTTTGATTTGGTGCCTCATGGGCAGCTTTGGGGGAAGCTAACTGGCGTAGGGGTAGCGGCAAAAATGATGAACTGGATTGCAAGCTGGCTTAGTGGGAGGCTGCAGCGGGTGGTGGTGAGAGGGGAGCTCTCAACTCCAAGGCTGGTGATGAGTGGGGTACCACAGGGCTCTGTGCTGGGGCCAGTAATTTTTGGGCTCTTCATATCAGACATTGCACATGGGGTGGTGAGCAAGGTAAGTCTGTTCACTGATGACACCAAAATCGGAACAGTGGTGGGATGGAGGGGAGGGATGGAAGCAGCTACAGGGGGACCTAAGCAAGTTAGAGGAGTGGTCAGAGAGGTGGCAGCTGGGGTTCAATGCAAAGAAGTGTAAGGTTATGCACTTTGGGGCAAAGAACCCAAGGAAAGAATACTGACTGGAAGGGTTAAGTTGGGAATCACTGAGGAGGAGAAGGACCTAGGGATAATGATAACCGGGACCATGAACAACACTACCTAGTACAGGAGAGCGGCTGTAAAAGCAAACAAAATGCTGGGGGTACATAAAGAAGGTGTTTTCATCCAGGCGAAGAGAGATGATCTTGCCCCTCTACAGGTAGCTGGTAAGGCCACACATAGAGTACTGGGTGCAGTTTTGGAAGCCATACCTAAAATGTGATATCAAGCTACTGGAGGGGATGCAGAGGACGGCAAAAAAGATGATATGTGGAATGGCGGGTAGAGACTATGAGAGCAGGCTAGGAGACCTGAATATGTACCCTGTGGAAGATTGAAGGGACAAGGGGACATGACAGAGACATTCAAGTATCTGAGGGGAACAATAAGGATGGGGCAGATGGGGTCTTTAAGCTAATGAGGGGAAGGGACACCAGGGGGCATGGGCTAAGAATAGAGGGGGGAAGATTTAGAAGGGAAATGAGGAGGCACTGTTTCACAGAGAGGGTGGTAGCAAAATGGAACACACTACCAGAATGTGTGGTATTATTTAAATCTGCGAACAGCTTCAAAAGGGCACGGAACAGGGAACAGGGGGAGAGTGAGGATGCGGAAGTTGGGGGTGGCAGTGGGATGACAAAGAGGAGGGGTGGTGTGGCAGCTGCAAACTAGGGTGCTAGCTGCACACTCAAGCAGACTTAGATAAACTGGATGATGTGTTTCTGCTGGCACACTCATATGCTCGTAAACATAATACTGACAGTATCGGTGCCCATTCCCCCAGTTTCTCCACCTCATAGTCTTTTTTTATTATTTTATTTGTATATGTAACCATCGATTGATGTCTGTAGCTGGTGCCCCTGTAACTGTTCCCCCCCACCTGACCCTCCCTCTGAGCACCCCCCCAAAAAAAACACAACACTGATACTGGGGGTGCCTAATCCACCAGTGTCATCCCTCGTAGTTTTTTTTTGTTGTTGTTATTTTAACGATATAGATTGCCTGGAACAAAGAAAATTGCCCATCTACAGTATGTCTGTCGCAGGTACTCAGTAGCTATCCCCCACCTAACCCTCCATCTGAGGACCCACCCCCACATAAATGTTACATTGACACTGGGGGTGCCCAATCCCCCAGTATCATCACCTGAAATATAGAAAACCACCCCTCATAATTTCTTTTAACCCTGTAAAACAGAAAACTGTCACTTGTTTTCTGTTATGCGTTAGTCCCCCACCTGACCTTCCCACTCAGCACCCACCACCTAACATCCCTCTCAAGCACTTACTTACTCACAGACCAGGAGTCTGATACCTTAATCTTCTCTGGTTCACACAGACATCTTTACTCTTCAATGACGGACTGCAAACTGAGTAAATCAGGTATGCGGTTTCAATGTATTTCAATGGGGTTTTGAACTTAGTGGCATAACTTGGCCATTTTTTTATATAATAGCCCAAAAGTTTCAACACAAGTTTTGTTGGGACTGCACCTCATGAAAAGTTGCAATGACATTAGGCAAATCTGTCTGGAAAGGTGATTTTGTGGTCACTGCACAAAATCACCTTTCGGGCAGGACCCTTACAGAAATATAGGTGTGCAATGTACATGTAGAATGCATGCCACATGCTTAATTGTGCAATGTTTGCATGTGGTTTGAATACACAAAGTGAACCTCAGCGAACCAGGTTTAAAAATCAAATCAGGTTCGCATGCTGCAAGCTTGACGTGTGCAGCAGGTAAGCTGGTGTGAACATCTAAAAATTACATCAAGTTCGCATGTTGCACGCTTGACATGAGTGCAGCAGTTAAGCTGGTGTGAACATATAAACACCACATCAGGTTCACATGCTACATGCCTGCCATGTGTACAACATCTAAGCTGATACAAATCTAATCTAAAAAACACATCTGTTTCTATTTCTTATACTACTACTAGCAATTAGAATCATTAAAATACATTTTTATTTGAATTCTCATAAAAAGTCGGTAAACTCATTAATTCTGTTCCTCTTGCAAGTTGTTTAATGACTTGACTTTTGTTATTAAATTGCTATTAATTTGTAAAGTATTGTTTGCTTACTACATTAAAAGCCTGGGATATAGCCAGTCAACATCCCTCATTCCAGATGTACGAAGAGGGGCCTCTGTATTGTGAAGTTTACCCTTTTTATTTTGGACCATGCAAATCCCTTATGCATATTTAGTGCTACAAATGTGTTTCTCCATGACTGTTTCATCTCACTTACTTTCCCTTTGTCATTCTGTATTGAGCATGTACACTATGGCCATGCTCAGCATGCGTAGTGCTGAGAAAGTTCTTGGAAGCATGCATCATACCTCAAATTTTGTCACTAAAATGAGGGACATGGACACACGAAATGAGAGACAATGTAGGACATTAACCCACATGATGATCAGGACATATCATGAAATATGAAGATACAGTACTGTGGAACACAGTGGAAACAATTGCATTAGCACCTGAGAATGAATTTCTACCATTAGGCAGGGAAGCCATTTAGGTAGAGACGAGAGGCAGTGCCCCATGTTGGGCCTAGATTGTTGTTATGGTGGATTTAATCTTTTGCACAATAAGTGCCCACCTGGCCTGTGTGTGCTCACACTGCAGGTACTCTTCAGACTCCACTCTGTCTGTATTGTGTTGTCCACACTCTCCACCTATTAGTGGTGGCACAATCACATGTGATGTGGATGAGCTCCAACCAAGAAAGAGCACATATTGTAAGTCTTGCAAGTGTGACACTGTCTGTCCCACCACAGAGTAGACTGACTGCACAGTACAGCTTGAAGGAGTCGGTAAACACTGAAATCTCAGTACCGGTGTTGTGGCAGCATATTTTTTTTGGTCTACTTTTAGTGAGTTTTTGTCTCCCCTGGTGGCCATGTGGCTGAAGGGGCAGAGGGTGAGCTAGAAGTTAACTCAAGACTAGGCTACCTATTTACTCTATTAGGCTCGCCTTGCAAAAAAACAGCACAGACCCTCAAGGCAGCAAGCTAGGCTTAGCAGCTGTGGTGACAGTGGTATGGGTCACCTTTATAGGCCTTGATCAGTGCAGTGTGGCAGCAGCCACAGCAGCAACCAAGCAAGAAGCAAGCAACCCAGGTTGGGTGGGTTCAGTTGGTGAGGTGACTTGGTTGTAGACCACACTAGGGACCTGTGATGGTTGGTTCTAGCATCCAGCTTCTGGCAGAAGGAGATGGGGCAGTGGACTGAAAACCGGGCTGGTGGAATAATGTACTGGGCTGCAGGTTCTGTCCATATGGCCAGGTAAGTAAACGTAAATCATATTTTTTACAGGGGGATTGGGGAAGGAGGAAGGATTGAAATATTGATGTGTTTTTCATGTTTCTTCACCTTTGGGTAGCTTCATGACCCATAGGGGATGGATATTGAATGGAATGGACTCAGGGAGAAAAATCAGGACAAAGTTCTCTTTGGGGGCAGCCAGGAAAAAAATTGGTTAGTAACTGGGTGGGTTTAAGTGGATTTTAAGCCCAAATCTGATGCACTGCTCCGGGGAATATACAGATGAATTGTATACATTTGAATTTGCCCAGTCCATGTAGGGCCTTAAAGGTGAGCACTGAACTACAAGCCAGGAGACTTGGAGGCCTGAAGACCTGGGTTTAAATCGTTTCAACCCCCACTTGTGTAGTATGATTCTGAGCAAGTCACTTAACTTTGACGTGTGCAGTGACCTCTTGCTTTTTTCACCCATGCCACATGCTTGCAGTCTTTCCCAACTGAACATAAAAATCATGGTTTCGACACCTTATTGTTGCACGGCTGCCATATGCATGCAATTGGTTCCAATTTAACATTTAAATCATATTTGCAGTATGCATATCACTTGAATAGTTTTATGTGTGCAGCATGAAAACATTACATATAATTATTTCTGTAAGGGGAGTTTAACATTTTCTCAGCCCTTGTTCATGAGCTAGGGTCATAAGAAGGCTATGTAGAAAATGTGGGGCACAAAATATTTAAAAAAAAAAAACAAAGTTTTGAGCCTACATTGACATTTATGAATGTATCCTTGCAACTTTGATAGTTTTCAATATTTTTACACCAAATTTTCAACATAGCCTTTTGTTCGCAGCAGCTCATGAATGTGGCTGCTGTCATTTTTCAAATCCTGGCCAAAATGTTTTTTGTACCTGTGTCATGGAATGACATTTTGCTGTAGATTTGAAAATGTTCACCTACTTCTCAGGTGGGGTAATAAGAAGATTATGCTGAAAACTGGTGTACAAATAAGGTAAAATGACCAGGTTATTACTGAATGTTATACAATTTCAATGTTCACTCATAACTTCACCATTTTTTTCATATTTTGACTACAACTTTACTGTATAGCCATTTTTCCACATCACCTCATAAATGTAGCATGTCATTTTTAAAATCCAGAATGAAATGTGTTCTCACACCTCTGGTGCAAAATTACATTTTGACCAATATACCATAAATTGCACGTGCCATGTCTATGGTAAATCCTAAAACAAGCATCTTCAAAATTTGGGGTCAGAATTGTAGTAGTTTTACTTTATTTGTTCAGTTGTTCAAACCATTACAAAATCAATAACACAGAGAACATTGAAAAGTAGGTTTGCCCATTTAAGCAACACATAATGCCAAGCTCAGCATTAAATATAAAATATTAAAAAATAAACTCATGACAAATTAAATCTGATGGACCCAATTATAATTAAAAATAATCTCCTATTGGGGAATTGGCTCTTGTACTTTATGCCATCAATAAGACATGACAAGGTATGGGTTATGGCCTGATAAGAGCATGCCCCATGAGGCATGATGTGTTTGTGCCGAGTGTCTTTATCACCTGGGAAGTGCCCTTATCAGGACATAACCCACACCTCGGAGTGTCTTATTACTCTTATAAAATGGTCCCTCTGGTGCAGAAGTTTATTAATAAAATGCACCTACAAAGTATATGTAAAAAAAAAAGAGTAGAAAATATGATTTGTTGAAAAAGACAAAAAGTAGTCCTTGCAATGGAGCTGTTTTATTAAAAGTCACTGGAGGAGATTAATGTTTGTGTGTATGTCTGCTCCCAAGCCACAAATAATGAAAATCCATGTTTTTTTGTTGTTGCCATACTAAACATTTTTCCTTTTTCACTTTCACCATCCACTTTTACTTACTGCCATTGGGAACCAGTGTGTTATCATGCAGTTTCAGCTATAGCAACGGGGATCCAGCTTACAAGATATTGTGTTATGAATTTATTGTGGTGTTTATGGTCCTTGTTCCCCCCCCAAAGTTACAGTAAGCATTTTTTTTATTTCATTGTTTTTTTTAAATAGATATCTCCACTAAATGACTGCCTTGAGTGGGAGCAAAATATCCCTCAGTGGCCACCTTACATACTCATTTCCTGCCTCACGGGTCTGAAACTGCAACGGTCACAGTGAAAAATTAGATGACTTTTTGTTTGCTGCTGACAGTGATACAGTGAAATTTTTTTATTCAGCATTTTTGTGTCTGGGATTCATAAGAGAGCATGAAGAGTATGGGGGGGGGGTTCCGGATATGGGAGGAATGAGCAGATCCGACAGGTAGACCTATGAGGAGGAATGCCAGTGAGTAAAATTAAATTTGTCACTGAAAGTGTAATGTTTGCAGCTTGTATAGGAAGGAGAAGTTTGTATGCTGTGACTGGTATTTATGTGGTGATCATCCAGTGCTGGTGACTCTTTGTTAAATGGCGAAATTGTGGAATCAGTTTCCCATGCAAAGGTGTGATTTCTAGCTGAATGCCCACCCAGCTGTTCACAGTGTCAGAGTTTGAAAGTGGGGGCACAACGATATGACAGCTGTGCTGCGGCTGGTGCTTGTTGAATAGCGCAGGTTGGCTAAATATGCAGTGATAAGGACACGGCTCTAAGAGGCCCTTTAGCCGATCAGAGTCATCAACATTTTTTGCCCATTTTATAAATCATATTAATGAAATAGTATTGGTCAGATCTTGAATCACCTTGTGAACTCAGCCATTGCTAGAGCATCAATGCAGGCACACCCTAGTACAGGCATTAAAAATGTTGTGCAACTATTAATGTAGTGCATCCCGAACCAATATTTTGATGAATTAGTTGTCCAAGAGCATATACTTATATCTACTATTGACACTTTTCATATCATTATTAATTTTACCAATACTATTCAACTTTTCCCTACAAGATTTTGTTAGAATCTTAATACCTGTTCACATCAAACATAAAAATGTATTTGAACACTTCTAGATACAGCTCAAATTATGTTGACTCATATTAGCTACAAGGGAGATCATCTGGAATTTCCCCAGCTGTATCAGAGCAGCAATGGTCACTCTGCATCTATGTCTCAGACCAGTATCAATCCTACTCCTGGGGACCGGTGAGGGTGTACAGACATCAGACCAGGGTGGGTTGCTGGGCATAACATCAGGCTACTTTGACCTGCAGAACTGACCCTGCCTAAATACACTAGTTCTTCCCCATGCCTACATATGAGCCAGCTCAGACATGATGAAATGGATAAAAACACTTGAGGCACCCTGCAGCATGTTGCTCCATGCCCTGTTGGTTAGACTCCAATTCAACCACTATTGCCAGCTACTTTTGGGCATGTGAGATGGAACCATTGCATTTCAGGCCATTTCCTCAACAAAGGTCATTTTACGTGATAATATGGCACACAGTAGTCCACACCCTGGACAAGTATGAATTTTCCCACACCATACCCCGTGCAGCCTCCAATGGATGCCTCCATCATCGCCATGTGGCCACACTGCTCAACACCTCTATAAGATCATCCCCAGGTCCACCCTATGGCAAGCACACCTCATTACACATAGATGGGTTTTACTAAACATAATTATTATATAATAAATAATAAAAAACTCATGTAATGTATGGGGAGCTCTTATTATTAACTGAAATCAAAAAGATTGCAATGTTGTCATGCCATAATTATGACATCACTCTGTTGTTAACCCTTCTTGAGAATGTCATATCAATGGTATAATAAAACAGAATGCTCACAACAATGCTCCATAGAGTAATTCAGTAAAGTAATTCAATCCACAATTACACAATCTTGGTAGCCCATACACTATAAAATATAATGGACAGTCTTTGATTAACAAGCAAGCTGAAAACACTTCTCGAGGTTGGCATGACATCTGAAAACCACTCAAGCTGTGCTCTCGAGGTTTACAATGATGACGTGGCAACCTCTCGAAGTGTTTACAGTGTGGTTATTAAACAAAGACCATACATTATCCTTTATATAATCTAAGCCTGTTGCAAGAAAATCAATTACACTAAGACAGGAGATACAACTTCAAATTCTATCTTGGGGGGGGGGGCTAACAAGAGGTTAATAGTGTAAGTGATTGACAGATAACTTCCAATGATTTCATACCAATTACAATACATTTTTCTATATTATGACAAATTTAAATCAAGAGTGTGTGTTTTCTATGTGTTTTCTAGTTAATGATTACCCAAATATAATAACACTCATCTTTTCACTGTGGGTATTGGACTTGAACTCATGCACAAACCTTACAACATAGTTATAAACAACCAAATAACTCCTTAACAATAGTAACTCATAAATGAATAAAAAAATCAAATCCATTAAAAGGCTGAAAAGCCTAACGCTAGAAGACATTATAATAGCTTGAATATCAGCAATGGTGAGATTTTAAGTTTATATAAATACCGTATTGTTACCAGCCTTATGTTAACAGGCATTTTTCAATTGCCACCCCAGGCAGGCTCTTTTATAATCTAACTCTTATCGCATTGAGTGTTCTTCCACTCTTCTCATCTCCAAGTTCCCATATAAGATGACTTTTCAAACAGAGTTCCAAAGCTGATCTTTAAGGATCACTAACACATAACATATTAGAAGGAGCAACGTTAATTGTAATACATTATGGTTATAATATCTGACAATATAGCTCTTTTTAATTTCCAAACAATTTTCAAACAAAACAATAGAAAGCCCTATACAGGGTCCAAATGCCACATACCCAAATGGTGAAAGAAGTTAGTCCTGTATATCAGAACATCTTCATAGCTTGGAACATTCAGGCTTCAATAACTATTTTCAACTAGCCTCCATTCCCACTCTCCAGTTTCCCCTCCCCTGAGGCATAGTCTACCCCAGATGCCTGCATTCCCTCCTTCTCAGACTCCTAGGTTCACACCTCTTCAGCTTCCTTAAACACATGGGCTGGATTCACAAAAGGCAATGCAGGATGTAAGGCAACTTGCATTGTAAAAACTGGTGCTTGTAGCACTTGCGTCCTGCATTATGTCATGTTGGGATTCAAGAAGGCAGCCTGTGACATGTTGCAGGCTGCCTGCACCAACTGCACCAATGTGCCATAAACCCCCTTGTGACATGGCGTAAAGGGGTTTATAGCAGCATTTGTACCCTATTCAGGTAATGTGGCAGCTAAGTCCCCAGATCAGGATTCAGAGACAATCACCGGTGGACATCTGTCAAAGACCATTTACACCAGCTAAAAGCTGATGTAAGTGGTCTTTGCCTTATACCGGGGGTTGCCACTGTGCCACCATTGGAGCATCAGTGAGCCCTTCTGGGCTGCAGCCCCCAACAGCCCCAGTCCACAAGTATGGCACCCACTGTGCCTAGATGGGTGTCAGGCATCCCCCCATATGTCCAGACCCCCAACACATGTCCGGATCCCCAAATGCCCACTGCCCCCTTACATGCCATGAAACATGATCCCCTCCAGGCATGTCCAGCATAGTCCTGGTGGTCCAGCGGCCCCCAGCCAACAATGCCAGCCCACCCCTCCCCACCCCCACACACACAGTGGGTGAGTTGGCAACCCCGGCCCCTCTCACACCACAGCCAGCCGCTGACTGAACTGTGCCAAGATCACAATAGTAATATTACGCACTCTGTTAATGACAGCTGTCATTCATGGAGTGCGACATACGTAATGATCATGGCACAGCTTCAGTCGTGGTGGCTGACCATGGTGATGAGAGGTGAGCAGTGCCAGTCGCCAAAGGGGGTATTGGTTGGTGGGGTAGGGGGCTCACACTGATGGGTGGAAGGTGGGGGGGCATGTGTGCCTGACCTTGCCCTGGATTGGGGGGGCATGCAGGAATGCCAGTGCATCTGTCTCCTGCCTGTCTCATTGCTTGCGTCATTTGTGGTCATTGCACCATCTGTGTGACCTATGCCACAAGTCAAGGGGCACAGACCCCTGGACCCACTCTGATGCTGAATTGGGTGTAGGGTCCAGGATGCAGGGATGGTCAGCGCAAGCTGCCATTGTCGCAGCTTGCGGCAGACCTTTGTGAATCCAGCCCATACTGTATAGTGTCTTTGAACACATCAAACCCATCAAACTCTCCACTTCAGGTACACCTGTAAATATGTACTAAAAGTGCTCCTCAAAGTGCAGTAACATACTATAGGTACAACATAAAATTCACCTGGATCCCCCGCACTTGGCAACACATAGCATACCTGTGTAAAATGAAGACATGCCTCTCAGCACCCATAGTGCTACATTAATCTCACCGCCCTGCTTCGGCTCTCACCAAACGTTCAAAATATAAGCACACACAAGGGAAGCAGGACTTTCCACCTCCAGTCATAGGATAAAATAGCTTGCCCAAAAACACTATCCTCAGCACCTCTCACTGGGCTCTCACTCAGATTTCACAGAGTGCACAAACTGAGTTCTGAATTGGGAGACTCGGGCGGCCAAACACACTGCTACTGCCAATCTCCAACTAGTGTCTCCACAGGTTGGGTCAGAGCAGCAAAGATCAAATTGTTTAACAAGCAGAGAATGTTCGACATTGACAAAGGCATGATAATTTCTAGTGCTATGTTCTCTATTTTCCTTTCTTTTTGATGATATTCATGTATTCTCGTTGAACCACCATATACCATATTTATTATAAACTTCATCTGTATTTGTTTTTGTATTTTAAGGAACTCGAGTTTCTTATCTAACTTCGTTTTGATATTTTCCTTTGGCCATCTCGGTTAAATTTTACTGATTCCATATTTCTTAATTATATGTTACATTTTACTGATTCCATATTTCTTAATTATATGTAGCCATTTATTTTCCAGCTCCTTAATTTTCTTCTTGCATAATTTCCATTTAATTTCTCCTGCATGGTGAAAAAACTCTTTTTGATAGTTCCAGAGGTTAAATTGCTGCCCCTCACCCCCCATGTTGGCCTTTTTATAATTCCTGTACTGTTTACCTCTTTTCTATTAGACTATTTTAATTTCTTTTTTTTTTTTTACTTTGAAGAATCACTGGAAACAATCTGTCAGGATTTAGTTCACTTTTTATTTGCTATTATCCAGTTTTCTTCAGTGTCCTGTATATAGGTATTTGATGTTTACCATAACTGATTGCTTACCTGTCTTTTCACCCAGTATTTGTAATATTAGCTAAGAGCATTTTCACAACCATTACTAGCAATTTTTGCACCAAAAGAGATAAAGAACCTGATTTTTTTTAACCAAGACAAAAAGTTGATTACATTGCAACAAAGAGGGAGAGGTTAATATATCTTTTGTGATTTTTAAAGCATATGCCACTAGGGAGGAACAACTGAGCTGGGTGCATAGACCAGGATGTCTGTTCTTTAAATGTTTCATTAGTATTCAATTTATTTTGTTTAATGGGTAGCTCTTAGTGCCCCCCCTATTGACTTCACAGTTAAGGGTTACCTTACCATTATGTGTTCCCAATTACCCAGGGATAATTCAGGATCTTTTTGTTTCTGTGAGTGACAGATTAGAATAGTGTTATGATATTGCAAAAGTCTATGAAAAATTAACTTTTACTGATAGCATGTTTCTTTAAAGTGTCCATCAGCATGTTTGGATCAAAGAGTTTCATTATACAGTCCAGGTTTTTAAAGATACAGAAACTATTGCTGTTTAAAAGAGCAAACAGGTTAAGCATGAAGGCATGACAGGGCATGGGTTACAGGGGATTATCCCATACGTTGTCTTGTGTAACATAAGCAGCAGCCATGTGATTAACCACACAAAGGCTCCTATGCACTAATGGTGCACAGTGGCTATGAGTGTGTATCTGAGGTGCAACCACTCCACACCCTATGCACCCGCATGCAGGATGCACAAAGGGTGGTGCACAGCACATATGCACCCGATCCCCCAGCCGTGCAAGGAGCAACATGTTGAAGGTAGGAGAGGGTTGGGCCGGCACTATGTACCAGTCACGAAGGTGTATAGTGCAGTCCTCAGGGGGGTGCAGTGCGGAGCAGGTTACAGCAGCAGGGGCTCTGCCTTAACCCACTGTGCGCCCCCACAGAAACCACCCACTGGGCACAGCAGAACCGTGAAGCATCCCTCTGTGCTGCCCCAGCCGACAAGGCAGATAGGAAAGGCTGGGACAACTGATCGGGGAAGTGCCCACACATCATGGCACAAGGTGCTGCCTTCATTGTGCTGCACCTGCCACCCAGTTTTTGCACAGGCACCCCCCCAAACACCTTGCAACCCACCTCTGCAAGGTACTGTGCCCCCTGCCCCAACACATGGCAGCATCCACCATTCATGGCAGTACACCTCCCCAGTGGAGCACTCACACATACAGCGGGTCTGCTGCCCCCCAATTGCTCCATGCCTTCTTTTGGGAACAGTCCTGTGCTGCTGTGCCAATGGTACTGCCCCTGATTCCACAGTGGACATCCACAGTGAACCCCCCACCCACCACCATCTCCTGGTGTACCACTTTGGTGCCCCATCATGGATGAGCCAGTGGCATACCCACCACTCACCCCCACAGCTACCAGCTGTCAGACTTCCACAGGGTGCCCTGCCGCACAAGGGATCCAGTGTGGGACCCGGGTCAGGCATCTGATTGGATGCCCTGCCAGTCCTGCGACCCTGTCCCCAGTGACCCTGCAGAGTCCTGCTCACCGGGGTGGGGGCAGAGCCATGGACAGGTGGCCAACAGTCATGAATGCTGCCTGTGTGCACCTGTCCATGGCTGCGCAGCTATGCAGGTGGGGTATGCACATGTCACGTGTACCTTCACCCAAATGGTACATAGGGCACCAAAGTGTGGTTAACCCACCAATTATCCACATCCTGGAATGCCATATTGCAATTATACAATGGACCTGTACAAACTACATTTTAAAATGTATATCATTCATTTGGTTTTTAATGCTTTTCCTTGTCCAGGATTTATGGCAGAATTTACCAATGGATAAATACCTTAGATGACCAATCAGGTTACAGGATTTTTTATATAAACTTATATTTTATTGTTTCATAAACCAAAAACAAAACATAAGTATATGAGGTACATAATATGCAGTAATCCCAATTGTACAGTATATCCAGAACTGCTAGTAATATTCAACCATAAAGGTGGAACTGTTTTAGGGAGAACCCATAGGAATTTATAATATAGTTTAAAACTGATATAAACTGACACAATAGGTAATGTTATGGAGCATTAGCCCCAACCAATTCCTTGCAGGATCAATCCTTGCCTAGAATTCTGTTCAGTGTGCTAAACATCTGGTCCCAGAAGGGGAATAATATCTTTACAAATAACTAGAACATGTTTCAGTGTCCCAATACCGGAACCACACCTATTACACCAGGCCGGAATCAAATTGTTCATTTTATTTAATAACTGCGGATTATAATATAGCCCGTGAACAATATTAAACTGTATTTGGTTTAGTTCATTGTTTATTGTAATTTTTACATGTGATGTCATTTCTTTCTATTTTTTATCTGTTATATTTATTTTTAATTCTTTTTCCCATGTTTGCCTTAATTTCTTCACAGGGAGTCATCTGTCTCTCAAAAAATGTAACATTTTTGTTATTATTTTAGTTCTTTTATTAATTAATTGTGCCTGTATTGGGGTCAAAGGCAGTTTTCTAATCCATAACCCAGCTCCTTATTATATAGTAGTAAGTTCTTAACTGTAAAAAATTAAAAAAAAAATTATTCTGGTCGATGTCATATTTTTCCACAATTTCTGTAAATGACATGAAATTGTCTTCTTCATCATTCAAGTCACTGAGACAGCTTATTTCTATCTCTACCTATTTCTTATACTCCCTACCTCATGATGGTATACGATTACCATTTAAATGGATCAGTGCCTCTATGTTTATTCTCTAGTTTTCTTTGTGTTTTTGTGGTAATTTATCCATATCTCTAAAGAAGTTCAGGTCATTTCATTTTTATTTTGCATTCTATCCTTTCTATTCATATCAGAGATGAGCAATTGAGTAGATCTTTTGTATTTAGAATAGCTGGTTTCAAAGAGCACCCACCAAGTTGGTTCTTCAGCATAATATTTCAACATTTGATTCATTATAGCAGCAGCAGCTTAATTATATATTTTTTTAAATCATAGAATTCTAAACCTGCTTACTTATAAAGGGCTTTAAGTTTATTCATACTGATTCTTTTGTTTTTGTTTTTCCATATAAAATGTATTATTTTATCAAGTTTTTTAAACCAACCGCCATTTATATCAGTGAGTGATGTCTGAAAAGTACAGTATATTGAATTTTAGGTAGTACACTCATTTTAATCATCTGGACTCTTTCAGTTAATGTCAATGGCAAATCTATCCATTTTCCAACACATTTTCAGCTTTTCTTAATAATGTACTAATATTCCAGTGTATGAGTTATTTTCTTGTTCGGGCCAAAAAAATTCCTAGATATTTTATTTTATCTTGTTTAAAAGTATAATCTTGAAACTTGAATCAAGTTGTTCTTAGGATTAATGCTCATAACTACCAACTTATCCCAGTTAATTATATATCCTGATACTAATCAAAATTATCTAATAACCTTCATAATAATATTAAAGGATTTACTTGGTTCTTTCACATACAGTAGGATGTCATCTGTCTACATAGAAACATTTAGTTGCCTGTTCCTGGTTCAAAATCCTTCTATGTCCCTATGGTCCTTTATTGAATTTGCTAGTGGTTCAATTGTTACTGCAAGTAAGAGGGGTGACAGGGAGCAAACCTGTCTAGTCCTTCTTTCTAGTTCAAAGGTCTGGGATATGTTATTATTTAACAAAACCTTTGCAATAGGATGTGTATACATTAATTTAACCTGTTTTATAATGTTACAGCTCAGATTTGTGTTTTGCATTATTTGAAATAGATATTCCCACTCCGCCCTGTCAGAGGCTTTTTTTTTTGCATCTGGTGACAGAATTAGCACTTCTTTATGATTTTCCTTTGCAAGTATGTTTAATGCATTTCTGATATTAACACCTTTTAATTCTTCAATAAATCCATTTGATCTGTATGAATTATTGATGGCAGTATCTTCTCTAATCCATTAGCTAATATTTTTGTGTAGATCTTATAATTTGGATTCAAAAGCAATATTGGTCGGTTTGACCCACACAGCCTAGGATCTTTTCCTTCCTTTGGCAAGGCTATAATAAGGGCATCTTGAAAGGTCTTTGGGACTTTACCTTCTTTAAGAAGAAGTTAAAATGTTCTGTTAAAAGGAGGCTCGTTGTGATATACATATATTATAAAGCTCTGATGGCAATGCATTGGGTCCAGGAACTTTCACACATTTTAGTTGTTTAATAACATTTTTAACGTCCTCTTCTGTTATTACATCATTAAGTTTTTCTTATTTTGGCTATTGACCTTAGGGATATTTAGTTTTTTAATAACTTCCCTGTTTATTTCATTGATTTCTGATGTACGTAGTTTTCATTGTATTTTATAAACTCATTGTTTATCACTCCGTGATCTGTTTCTATCACTCCTTGGTTACCAATTTCCTTTATTAATCTTTCAGTTTTTTTCTTTCTGGAGTAAATAAGCTAGAACCTTTCCCAATTTGTCAGACTATGCATTATATTTGGCCCTTGTTTGCATTATTAATCTTTTTGTTTTCTCATTTGTTAAAACGTTATATATTCATTTTAGATCTTCCCAAAGTTTTAAATCCAGTACCTCCTTTGTATGTATATATTGTATTTCTGCTTTTTTAATCTCTTTCTCAAGTATTGTCATTTGTTCCCTTCTTTGCTTGTTACTTTTACATGTGTAGTATGTTATTTACCCTCTCACAAATACATTCAGAAATTCCCAATTTATATTTAGGCAGCATTCTCCTCCTCTGTTATGTTGAAAAAAATTATTAATTTCTTCCTTGATGAAATCAAAAAGTTATTGTCTTTAATAAGTAATGAGTCCATGACCCATCATTTAGTCCCTATTACTCTTCTCACCTGCATTTCTGCTAATTCAGGAGAGTGGCCTGATATTATAAATCCTTTGTAAGAAATTTTTACAACTATTTGTTTTATTCCCCCAGGACTTAGCATCATATTTATTCTGTAGTGGGATTGATTGAGGTTTGAATAAAATGAATATTCCTGTACACATGGATTCACCACTATACATAAATCACCTAGGTCTAGCACATCCATATTCTTATCTATGCAATCAACTGCCTTGACTGGGTAGAGTGTGGTCCCATCCAATGTTTGGTTCAAAACTGTATTACTGTAACCCCCAACCCTTAGGCTGCTAACAGAATTAGAATGTATAGGGATTCTGGACTGATATATCAATCCGTGGCACAGCAAGGGTTATATTTGCACCATAGAATTTTGTTAATTGGAGAAAAAATTTTGTAAAGAATTCTGGATTGTCTTCATGTGGACTATACCAATATTTACTCAGCATTATAAGCAATCTACCACCTTGATCTTTATAAATTTCTTTAATTATGGATTAACCTTCTTTGAGAAAATAATTTCTATCCCTCTGTTTTTTTATTATAACTGGCATGTAGATCAGATCACGTGATATCCTTGGAGTAAGCAGATGCAATCTGCCCAGCTTCTTGTTTTCAGGAACATATTTGTTCATTTTTAATGCAAGTAGCCACATTTTGATCAATAAAAGCACCATTCCTGTTCCTGTCCTGATGGAGGATTCATCACAAGTTTTATCTGAGATGGAAACTGCAACAAATTCTGAAAATGTGGGCTTACCTGAAGTGGTGTCTGCTCCACTGATGCAGCCTAATCCTCCCAGGAATCAGCCCACTCCCGACTCAACTAAACTCGATGCAGAACCTGACAAGTTGGATCTGTTGCTTGTGGATATGAAAGGCATTAAAATTACTTTAACCAAAGTAGTAGAGGATATCCAATTATTGAAATCTACCCTTGAAACATTCCACCATAGATTGGGGTATTCCAAATTATGTATCAGCTCTTTTGAGGACTCTCAAACTAAAGAGGCATGAGAGTTACAGGATTTGCATAAGAGGGTCATTAAACTGGAGCAGAATGCTGAAGACCTGGAGGCAAGAAGCCATCACAACAATCTGGTAATTGTTGGGGTCCCAGAAAAGACAGTGGGGACCAACATGTTGAGCTCTGTTCAGGGCCTGTTGAAGGATATTGTTGGACCCCTCCCCCACTGGAGTGGATTATACACATGAGAGGGTGCACTGCTCTGTGTGCTCCCAACCTCCTTCTGATGGGAAACCAGGAGCGATCATTGCCAAATGTTTAAATTTCAAAGATGAAACCCATACTCTAAGGAAGACTAGAGCCACCCATCTTCTAAAATGGCAGGGGCACTCTATTTTGATTTTTGGGGATGTCAACCCTTTGGTGCAGGAATGCCAGAAAGCCTACTGTGATATTAAGCAGTCCTTGTTCAGTGCTGGAGTCAAGTTTTACACCCGCTACCCCGCCAGACTATTTATCACTATGAAAGTTGGGACTGTCGAGTTTGCCTCTGCGGAACAAGCTAAAGCAGAGTTTGTGAAATATTTTTCTCAGCTTTCTTTCACAATTTCCAAACATCAGAACACTTGAGGAAAGTGGAGGGCCATTGCCTGGTTGCACTACAGGTTGGTGCATTGATTCTTAATGGTGCATTTTTTCTACGTGGCTGCAATTAGAAAGCCGCATTTTTCCTTTGATTATTTTCTTCTGCCCTCCCTCCCCCTGTGGTTTTCTACACTGAAGAACTCCTGTGACTGGACTCTTTGATTACATAAAGAGTTGGGGACTTTTATACTTCCTTTTATTTTCTCAGTCGAGCATTTTCTTTTTGGCAGAGCTGGCTAATTAACAGGTCTCTTCCTAGAACTGATTGTGAATGGATATCATGCAGACTGTAAGTGTTACCAGACCAGAGCTTCAGCTTTTTTTTTCTTTATCATTCTAGCTGCCGACTTGGAACTCTTACTGACTCCCTAGCTTTGATTTATAACATGCTTTTTCTTCTGCAACAGAGTAACTAACAGGTTAATTCTTTTTTGGAAACACCAGCTCATCAGGGACCACAGAAACAATCCTGTTTTTTGGGATTCATGGCGGAGCTCACTAGAGGCATTTTTGGAGATATCCTGGACTGTTATAGTTTGTTTTTCATTTTGTAGTATATGCACATAGTTTTTAATGGCTCATAACCCTCCTTTTGAGAGTTGGTTCTTAGTTTTTTTAACCTTGTAGACTGTTTATTTGTTTTACTATTTTAATTTTAGCAGGCTATAATTGAAACTGCTCTTTGTTTGAGGACAATTCCTTCCATTGATGTATTTAAACAATTGGATTTTGATATTGTTTTTTTGTGAAATTGTCACTGTTGATTTGACCTCTGTTACTTCAGGCTCCTTCATCTTTATTCTGCCTGCATGTCAAATAGCAGTGAACAGTTACTAGGTTTATTGAAGAGTTGGACATTCTCTGGTGTCTAAGTGATTGAGCTTCATGAAGGGAACATAGAATGTGACCTCTTTGCAGGGGTGCAAGGTGCCTTTCTTATATCTGGGCAATTTATATGAGACAACATTTTTTGTTGTTGTTTTTCTTTTGGCTGCAATATTCATTTAATTTCATTAAATGTTACCTGGGAGACATGGACAAGGGTTGCTAGCATGTCCTCTGAGCCACCACAGTTTGAATGTTTATAGGGAAGAGTTTTACCCCATGTTGGGTTTGTCCCCTACTGTCTCCTCCATCATTAGAATGGAGTTCACAGGGGAATTATTGTTTCTATTTACAGTTTGTATGGTTCTCTATTATTAATTTTTTATGGACACTGTTGACTGAGATTTTCTTTGTTGGTGTTCTCTTTTTTATTTTATATAAGCACTGGGGCAATCTGGGTTCAGAGTGTATGGGGTTTTATGGAAGCTATTTCATGACAACATATTTGTGAGTACCTGCTGGTGATATATACATGTATTTTGTTTTTTTGTTTCTGTATCTTTTGGTTAGGCTTCAATGTTATTGGTTAATACTTATACTTTTACAATGGCAGTTCCCCACTTGACCTGCATTTCTTAGACCATTAAAGGGGGGCAATTCTTCTGTTAAATGCAATGAAATGCTTAAGCATCTTGCCACCTTTAAACCTGATTTAGCTTTTTTACAAGAGACCCATATACTGGCATACAATGCTCATTTTTTCCACAGGTTGTGGGTGGGTTCTTCCTGGTGGGCTAGAAATTCCTCTTGTAGGGCTGGGGTGGTAATTTTTGTTCATAAGCATCTCTCAGTACAGATATGTAAGGACCATATGGACCCAGATGGTTAATATACAGTATCTTTCTACGTCTTTCTATGGCTAACGTGGATGTATCTTGGGCAATATCTATGGGCCTTACACTGACTTCCCTTCTTTTTTATGAACATTATGAGCCTTCTTGCCCTCTATGCTAGGCTCCCCAAATTAATTTTTGGTGATTGGAACCTCGCGATGGATGACACCCTGGACAGGTTAGGTACTGCTTGCAAGGGCTTTTCACCGGCACAGAGAACACTTGGGGACTTATTTGATAATTGTGGTCTGGTGGATGTTTGGCACATTATACATCCAACTAATAGGGAGTAGACTTTTTTCCCACTGTTCACAAGACTTTTTCCCATTTAATTTTGTTCTGGCCAGTCCTGTTTTTGTCCAGACTGTCTTTCATTATGACATTCATAGCCAGGTGATCTCTGACCATGCTCCAATCTCTCTTTCTGTGGGGCTCAACTTTATGGCAGAGAGAGAGAGACAAACAGTGGAGGCTATTTCAAAAGATTAATGGTGTAGTTCCAGGTTAAGGCAACTGACCACTGATATTTTTATTTGGATGCCCCCACTACCAATTATTGGGCTACATGTTGGTCTGCATATAAATGTACAATCTGTTTTACTTTAACTGTCCTAGATTGAGGTTTTAGCTTTTATATAAACTCTTGGAGTTCAGTCTATGGCTGTTGTTTTACTGGACATTGTCTCAAATCATCACATAGTTTGTACCGTCCTCTTCTTCTTATGATATTTGATCAATAGTTCTGTCCTACCATTTGTTATGCAGTTATGCTTCTAGTTAATTTGTTCTTGTTTGATAATTGCCTTTATTTTGTTTCTTGTAATAATACATCTTGTAATTATTTCTTAATGTTGCTATGTTAGCCCTATACCTACCACCACATCCTGCCCAATTTAATGATGTTCTCTCCTTTGTATTGGTGTTTGTTTCAGTGCCCTGTTCTTTTAAGAGTTTCAATAAAGTTTAAGTTAAAAAAATAACTGGCTGTAATACCTGTCCCCCATATTTTCTTAAATTTAACAAATTCAGCCTCTGTATGATGGTTTTCTTGAAGCAGTATGCAAGCTATCCTTTTTTCATTGCATAATTTATAAGCTTCTTTGTCTTAATTAGATTATTAATCCTATTCACATTCCAAGACATAACTTTAATTTTATCTGTCATTGTTTATGATTTTAAACTATATGAGCCATGTTACAAAACTTTCAAGCTCTCCATTTTTATTGCTCTAGCCTTAAAATACAAAATGAGAAAAATGACATCACAACTTAGTACTCTCCACTTATTCTTTTTCTGATGCCATATTGGAATTCCCGTACATTAATGTAGCCAGCTTTTATTTTTGTTTAAAATCCACTCCATACTACAGTATTGTAAAAAATTACCTATTGTGCCTCTTTTTTAACTTTTCCCCTCTATTTTTAAAATCTTCCATATGTTTATTGGTCTTTTCTTTATTTCCCCTTAACCCCGTACCTCTGCCCCCAAACAGAGTTGTCCTCCCCCAAGATTCTGTATCCCCCTGTTATTTGCAAAATACATCCTCTTGCACCTCTGAGCTCTTCTCCCCATATTTTCACATTTAGCTACTCTGCCTAATAATAACTGCAACTGTTAATACACTTTGGTGCTTTCCCAAAGAACCCCCTTTTTACTCCTCTTTTTTTGTTTCCCATTCTCTTCAACAAATTTTCTATGCCTCCATCTAACAATCCCTTTTAATAAGAGATTTATGTTTCATTCAGGAGGCCCTCTCCCATCTCTACATTGTTTCTTTATGTTCTCAGTATCAGTTCATTGTAGGCATAGTTTTCTGCTTCAAGGGGAGTATTGAAGGTTCAGTTACACAGAAACATAGAAAGTAATGGCAGAAGTAGACCACTAGATCCATCTTATCTGCCTTGGATTTTTGTTGACTTTTCTTCCCACCTAATGTCCTTTTAATGTCAGGGCACCCTTGTGTCTATCCCATGCATTCTTGAATTCTGCTACTGTCTTTGCCCCCACCACTCCCAGAGGCAGGCTAGTCCATGCGTCCACCATCCTCTCTGTCAAAATGAGCTTCCTGACATTGGTAGTGAACCTCCCTCCTTTTATTATCAGATCATGCCCCTTACCTGTACTGACCTCCTTGAAATGAAAAAGTTCCTGTGCTTCCCCTTATTTATGCCTTTTATGTATCTGAAGGTTTTAATCATGTCACCCCTCTCCCTTCTCTGCTCCAGGGAATACATGTTTAGTTCTCTCAATCTGTCTCCTTATGACATCTGATGCAAACCCCAAACCATTTTTGTCACCTTTCTCTGTACTGTCTGTATGAGGTCGATGTCCTCCAAAATTTGACACAGTACTCAAGATGAGGCCTGACCAGTGCTCAGTACAGCAACAGGACCATCTCCCTCCACCTCCTGCTTGTGATTTCCCTCCCAGTGCATTCCAGCATTCCACTAGCCTTCAGTGCTGCTTTCTCACATTGTTTTCTCACTTTCAAGTCATCTGAAATCATGATTCCCAGATCACGCTCCTGGTTCCCTAAGTACCTTATTCTCAAGGAGGTTGGGGTGGCATGAGAGAATGGAATATGTTTTTCCCACAAGAAATTTATAATATTTCTGTAAGTATCTCTCTTTCTCTGTGTGTCTGGGCCCCGGTCTGGGAATATTACTTTTTCCATATCCAAATATGTCAGAGGCTTCTTTTTCCAGGCCATTGCTAGGACATTTTCCCTTTCTTGGTACTTAAGAAACTTCACATATGTAACTGGAGGGTATTTGGAAAGTGGATTTTGTCTTGCAGGGGATCTATGTGCTCACTGCAATATTACTTTTTCTTCTGGGTATTTCCTCCCCAAAATGTTGGTTAGAAATTGCTCACAGAGTTTGAGCATATCATTTTGTTCTGCTCCTTCAGATATGCCCACAATATTTAGTTATCCCTCCTGGATCTTAATTTCAGGTCCTGAACTTTATCCTTTAAATATTTCAAATCTCCAGTTTTCTGTTCAGCTTCCTGTTTAATGATGGACAGTTCAACTTCTAGTCCTGAAACTCTTTCTTTAAATTGTGTCTTCTTACTATTTTAATCCTGGATTTCAGTTTTTACTCTCTTCATTTTGTTAGTGACTTTATCCAGTTTGTCATCAAGTTTTTTTAAATCATTGCTTAGTTTGTTCTAAGATCATTTTCATGAATCCTTCTGCTTGGGCACTGCCTTGTTTTTCCTTTGAGATGCTGTTTCCATCTTTTGGTAATTCCCCTCTTTAGGCTCTGAATAATCATTATTATGATTTGTGGCTTCTTCATTCCCCATTTTTGTTTTTAATCCTTTCTCATTCAACATTATTTTAACTGTATTAGTATCCCCAAATACTGTTCATTGTTGTCAGTCCTGCTTTGGAACCTCCCCACCATTCATTCCTTCGTGTGCCTTTTCTTTTATTTTTGGGCCCTCTGTTACCATTCTACCTTTCTCAGTGTTAGTTTGTGGTATACCTATTTTTTCATTCAAAACCTTAGGGCTTGCTTCCTTCTCCTGTTCAATCATAAAGCTCTGTTCACTAAGGTATATGTGTGCCTTTTCCATAGTTATGTCTCAACTGTTCTGTTCCTCCCAGGTCCATTCAGTTTTTCCCCCTTTTTGATCCCCAATCACTTCTACCTTTAAAGATTTCTTGGGAACTTTAAGGGACTCACTTTCTGCTTCCTTGTTCTCTGGGACTTGGGCTGTCCCACTTACCTCTGGGTTCTGGGTTTCCATGTAAATCTCTTTATTTTGAGTCTACATATTGTTTAGTCATGAGGGGTCCATCTGCAATGGTTCAATGGCAATATTATATTGAAACAGCCCTGGTATTCCAATACCTGGGGACGAACCAGCTTTGATCCTTAAAGGGTGTCTTCTTTTCTCTGCCGGTGAGTCTGTCTTCCCATTTCCTCTATCTACTAACGCTTGGAATGGAGTTTTGTTTCTGCTTTGGGAAAGAATGTTCAGATTTCCTTCAGGTTTTCATGTCTAGTAGCCATCCTATAGGAACCCTGCCCTGTAAACACAGCATGGGGAAGTTTAGAACCCATACCACTGAGCATTCCATTGACACATAACACAGACCAAAAAGCAAACAAGCATAATCCTCAGGGAAAGCTCCATAAACTGACTGTGTTTAGCTCTGTCTCTCTCTCACAAATTACATGTCCATCTTTCTAGGTAGAAAACAAGAGTTTCAGAAATGCTCAGGGGAGATGCATCGAGCTCAGCACAGCTCCCTCTCCTCACGGCGCCATCTTGTCTGCACCCCCTGACTCTCCTGTTTCAGAATAAGCTTTCATCCTCATTTTTTTTTTGTGTAAGCAAATGTTCTCAGTGACAGATAATGAGAAAGATCTAGGTGTAATTATATGAAAATATTTAAATAACACCAACAAACAAATGAAACAATAGCAAAGAAAAGAAGGTATCATTGGCCATCAGAACAAATATTAGATTAAGGCCATGCTAGTGATTGTACTTTTGTACAGAACCTACATATTTCTGCAGCTGGATTGTTAATTTCAGCTTTGGCATGTATACAAAAAAATATGTAAATCAAGTAGAAAGGGTTCAAAGAAAAATCAAAAAACAAATATCTGGTCTTCGGGATAAAACATACCGAGAAAGACTTTCTGTACTAGGTTTAATGCACATAGAAACTTAACATTTAATAGGGGATCTATTGCTAATCAGGGACCTAATCAACGAGCCTTATCAAATGAATGAGAAAGAGTTTGATTTGAAAAAGAGTACTGTGGAAACTAGAAGGCACCCACTGCAAGTAAAGGCTCACAGATGTAATTCTTTAATGCACAATTATTTCTTTTCCCAGGGGGATGGTTAACCCATGGAACTTACTCACCATTTATATCATTATTAATTAACAAAAACTTCATTTAAAACAAAGTTAGGGTTCTATACATAGATCTTCAACCAAAGTGATATAGGTCAGGAAATTGGATGTTAGGGTTTACAACTGTTATACCTCTCCCCATCAGACCCTATCATTGAAACCACATCCCCACCCTCCACACACCAACAAATGTTGGGGAGTGACTTAGGGTTGTGGGTCCCATCCAACCCTACCACCGCAACAGCACCCCCACCCTCCACACACCAACAAGTGTTGGGGTGTTCCTTAGGGTTATGGTCCCCACCCCCCACCAAACCCTACCATTGCAACACCACCCCCAATGTTCACACACCAACAAGCATCGGGGTATGCCTTAGGGTCATGGGCCCTAACATTCACCCCAATCCATCTGTAAGGAACCTGACATAGTACAGTATAGAAGACTGTGGTGAGCATTAGGGCCCATGACCCTAAGGAATACCCCAACACTTGTTGGTGTGTGGAGGGTGAGGGTGGTATTGCAATGGTAGAGTTGGGTGGGGCCCATGACCCTAAGGCACACACCAATGCCTGTTGGTGTGTGGAGGGTGGGGGTGGTGTTGCAATGGTAGGGTTTGGTGGAGGGTGTGGGGGGTGAGACTCACAATCCTAAGTCACACCCTGATGCTTATTGGTGTGTGGAGGGTGGGGGGTGCAGTTTCAATGATAGGGTTTGTTTGGGGAGGAGTATAACAGTTGTGAACCCTAACATCCTTTACTGACCTGTATCAATTTGGTTGAAGACCTATGCCTAGAACCCTAACTTTGTTTTAAACAAAGTTTTTGTTAATTAATTTCCTTACTTTTTGAGATCGTATAATAGTATCACAGTTGTATGAGATTTATTGTGGTATTTTTGCTGCAAATTGTTAACATGGCCTTTCTGGGATCCTGCCTCATGAACAGCAACACTTTCATTTTGTTTCTTAGTCCCAAAAGGTGAATTCAAGCAGCAACCACACCATTTTGCACCAGTGCTGCGTAAACACATTTTGGGCAGGATGTGAGAAATGACAGGTGTATTGCTCATGAGGTGGTGTGAAAAACTGCCAATGTTGAATATTTGGAGTGAAAATATTAATATTTGTAAAACTTGCACACGTGCATCATGAAATTTCAATGACCACATGTAACTTGAGCATTTTTGTGTATTTGTGCACCAAATTTTCAACATGGCCTTTTTGGGACCTCACCTAATGAGCAGCAGCACTGTTATTTCATTAGTACATCCCAAAGGTTGATTTCACACAGTGACTGCACCATTCTGTGCCAGAGCTGCAAAAACACATTTCAGGCATGATGTGAAAAATGACAGTGGCACTGTTCATGAGGAAGTGTGAAAAAATCTCAGTGTTGAAACTCTGGAGTGAAAATATAAACAATTGCTGAACTTACAAATATGCATGGAAACTGCGCAACAGACACTCATAACACAGTCATTTTTGAGAATTCTTGCACCAAATTTTCAACATTGCCCTTTTGGGACCCCACCTAATGAACAGTGACACTGTGATTTCATTAGTACATCCCAAAAGTTGATTTTGCACAGTGACTGTGCCATTCCACACCAGAGCTGTGAAAACACATTTCAGGAATTATGTGAAACATGACAGCTGCACTGTTCATGAGGAAGAAGTATGAAAAAATCTCAATGATGAAAATCCGGAGTGAAAATATAAAAAATTGGAAAAGTTACCAATCTGCATAGAAATTGCACAATGCATACTTGTAACGCAGTCATTTGTGGGAATTTTTGCACCAAATGTTCACCATGGGCTTTTTGGAACATCACCTCATGAACACTGGACCTGTCATTTTGTTAATCAGTCCAGAAAGGTGATTCCATGTAGCGACTGTGAAATCACTTTTCAGGGCTGAATAACGAACGGACAGTGACAGTGTTCATGAGGTGGAGTCCCAAGAACTCCGTGTTGAAAATTTGGGATTCAATTCCTAAAAATGGCTGTGATATCAACCTAAGTTGAAAACATCATTGAGAGGCATAATACGAGCTTTCCTTGATTCCTCAGTTTGCAATTGGGCTTTGAAGAGTGTAGACATGTCCCGGTCCAGAGAAGATCACAACTCCCAATTTCCAGAGGTAAGTATGGGTAAGGGGGGTAGTCAGGGAGGTAGGTGCTCAGTGGGAGGGTGGGGATGCAGGAGGGGGACTGGGAAGATGATGAGGGACCATTTTCTTTATTACAGGTGTAAAACAAAACATCGGGAAGGTTTTCTTTGTTTACTGTAAGAGCAAAAGTGAATATGGGCACACTGGGGTGGGCTACCAGTGTGCCACAAGAGTTGGGGGTTACGATATGCTGACAGGGGGATTGGGCACCCCCATTGGCAATGGAAGTGTTCTTGGGGAGACATCCAACACCGGGAGTCAGCATCCCGGTGTCATAAAAATATTATTTAAATTTTTTTCTGCACACTGGGGGTGGGCTCCCAGTGTGCCACAGTAGTGCAGTGCAGTACAAATGATGACTTGGGGATTGGGAACCCTGGTGCTGGCAAAAGCCAACACTTCGATGCAGGATTCTGCATTGAAAATGGCAGGATGCAGGATTCTGCATAGAAATAAAAAAATTACATTGGAGGACTGTTTTCTTTTTTTTAGGGACACAAAATATATTTGGGGACACTGGGAGTGGGCTCCCTCATGTCTCACAGTTGCTTTGGGGGTGGTGGTGCTGACCTGCACCTGTACCCTTCGGCATACAATCCTATGCCAGACAGCTGCCCTGACATAGAATTGTATGCCCATTGCAGAGAAAAAATACAACAAATATGTTGCAGGTGATACCTTTTATTGGACTAACAAAATTATTTTTAAGACTAGCTTTCAGGAGGAGAAACTCTCTTCCTCAGGTCAAAAGTGAAAACAGCTGAGCAATGTGACAGATATAAAAGTTGGATGTGGATTCAAAGCCTAGACTAGCAGGTTACAGATCAAATCATTGCAGTCAATTTGCACCTCTTACAAACAGGAAGACTAATTTTCACAGGAGTGTGGCTGTTGGAGAAATCAGCTTGTAAGATCAAAAGGCTGCCTAATTTTACTCTCTCTGGACCATTAATTAACATTTCCAAAAAGGCATGGCATAAAGAAATATAGACCATTGTCTTAAGAAGGTACCTGTTAAAACAGCCAGAGGGTGCTGATGTGAGGGTTTAAAAAGAAACTCAGAAGCACTGCTTTAAGCATAATTACTGGTAGTGTATTAAAAAACAACATCTTTATTAAGTCCTTTTTCTTTAGTGTCAAAGTATTGTATCATTTTTATTTCAAAAGTATGCCGATCCTGGCTGTTTTGAAGTTCCCTTTTAACACTCTGACAGTAAAATCACTGGTGGAGTGATCTGGTCTAGAAAAATGTTCCCCTACTGCCATATTTTCATTTTTATGGGTAACTGTGAATCTGTGGTGATTCATTCTTGTTTTGAGTTCCTGTCCGGTTTCACCAATATAGCAGACTTCCTCACATTTTCTGTATTGTATCATGTATACTCTGTTGCTAGATGAACAGGTATATGAGTTTTGGATTGTAAATGTTTTTCCATTGTGACTGACACATTTCTCAGGAGAGATATGTGTACATAGTTTGCAGCAAGGTGCTTTGCTTGGTTTTGTACCTTTGTCACCTAGTTGGAGCTCAGAAGGAAGTTTGCTTCGCACCAGTTTCTGCTTCAGGTTTGGTGGCTGGCGGAAGGCAAACACTGGTGGAGTGGGAAATATATTTTTTAGAGTTTTATCTTCAGACAGTAGTGGCTGTAGATCTTTAATTATTTTCTGTAGTTTTTCCAGTTCTGGGTTGTAGGTTACTACCAGAGGTGTGTGATCAGATATTCTCTGTGGCTTGTAGTTCTTCCCTAGGCCTATGGAGTGCAGCATGGATATTCCTGTCAATGGAGCTGGTTTTATATCCCTTCTGTCTGAAAGCTTCTTTTAGTGTAATAAGGTGTCTGTCCCTGTCGTCTTGATTAGAACAAATGCGGTGGTACCGGATGGCCTGGCTGCATATAATGGATGTTTTGGTATGAGATGGATGGTAGCTTGAGCTGTGCAGGTAACTGCATCTGTCTGTAGGTTTTCTGTACACAGATGTTTGCAGTGTTCCATTTTTTAGTGTGACTCTGGTATCCAGGAAATGCACACAGAGTAATTTATCTGGAATTTAATGGAAGGATGGAAGTTATTGAAGCTGTCAAAAAATGTTTTAAGTTTTCATCTCCTGCTGTCCATATGAAAAATATAGCATCAATAGATCTATAGTATTTTAATGGTTTATGATATTGCATGCTGAGGACTTTTTCTTCTAGATCTGCCATGAACAGATTGGCGTACTGTGGTGCCATCATGGTGCCCATAGCTGTTCCCATATTTTGAAGGTAAATGTCGGTGTTGAAGCTACACAAACTAGCCTAATACTTTAAAACCTATGACAGCAAAACAGAAGAAGAACAGAAGAAGTAGAAAAGGAACTCCAGTGCCTCTACATCAGAGAACAATGAGCTGCAATTAAAAGGAAACAAATGAACTACAGATTCTCCTACAGAAGGAGCATGATGGTTTCATGTCTCACAATGACAGTGACATAGAAATTGAGGACCTTACCTTCCTGTGGACTGCTTCCAATACAACACAGACTAGAGGGGAGCCTGGCTCACTCTGCACACAACAGTCATCCTCAGAGGGAACCTTAGACATTCAACCTCTTGGAATTAAAACTATATAGCACACAGAGGACTCTACCTTGCAACACACCAGTTGCCAAATGGAAGAGAATATACACCCCAGATATGGGTCCATAATGAACCCTGAATCAGACCTCACTAGGACTGACAATTTGATGACCATGTCCAATAGAATAATTAACCTCTCTAGCCATCGGCTATCATAGTCAGAAATGTCAGTACTATCAAAAGGTCTGACATTCTCTCTCTCTTCAAAACTTGATGAAATACAACTATACTCAGACCTAGGGGAATTCTTCAGAAGGCTACAACTGAGAGAACTCTTCCACAATCATGAAGGCTCATCTGATAGGAGTCATAACCACTAAAAGAAGCACTCCCACTTTACTCCACTAAGTGGACGTAACCCTAAACTGGATAACTATGTAGACAGCTTTAGACACAGGATGCAATCACAAATCTCCAGCAAACAGAGGAAAATTTTGTACAACTTCTCACCTTTGGAAAGAAAAGCAGTTGATAGCTTACAAAACAATAAAAGCATCATCATTAAACCTGCTGATAAGGGGGTGCAGTTGTGATCATGGATACAACCAACTACATACAGAAAGGCTATAGACAACTTCCGGACAACACATACTACAGGAAGCTAACTGCAGACCCTACAAAGAAATTCATGAAAGAATTAAAATAACTAATTAGCACATTTCCAGAACATACAGATAAGGAACTGGAAAATCTGATACCAAAAAGGCCAGCACTAGGAACCTTATACACATTACCAAAAATTCACAAATCTGGAAACCCTGGCAGACCAATTATATCTGGAATTGACACATTAACTGAGGGGATCTCTGGACTCATAGATGGTATACTCAAACCACTGGTGCAAAGCACAAACAGCTTCATACAGGATACTACAGACTTTCTAAACAAACAGCACAGTATAGACCAGTTACCACGTGACACTGTTTTGGTCATAATGGAGTTGAATCCTTATATAGCAACATCCCTCACAGAGATGGCATAATGGCATGCTACGAATACCTGCAAAAAGCCACCACAGAGAACAAATTTCCACCAGATGTGATAACCAAACTTATGGAATACATCCTTACACACAATTATTTCAGCTTCAACACCGACATTTACCTTCAAAATATGGGAACAGCTATGGACACCAGGATGGCACCACAGTATGCCAATCTGTTCATGGCAGATCTAGAAGAAAAATTCCTCAGCATGCAATATCATAAACCATTAAAATACTATAGATATATTGATGATATATTTATCATATGGACAGCAGGAAAGGAAAACTTAAAACATTTTTTTGACAGCTTCAATAAATTCCATCCTTCCACTATATTCCAGATAAATTACTCTAAGTGAGTTCATTTCCTGGATACCAGAGTCACACTAAAAAATGGAACACTGCAAACCTCTGTGTACAGAAAGCCTACAGACAGATGCAGTTACCTGCACAGCTCAAGCTACCATCCATCTCATACCAAAACATGAATTATACGCAGCCAGGCCATCCGGTACCACCGCATTTGTTCTAATCAAGACAACAGGGACAGACACCTTATTACACTAAAAGAAGCTTTCAGACAGAAGGGATATAAAACCAGCTCCATTGACAGGAATATCCATTCTGCAGTCCATAGGCCTAGGGAAGAACTTCTACGGTACAAGCCACAGAGAACATCTGATTGCACACCTCTGGTAGTAACCCACAACCCAGAACTGGAAAAACTACGTAAAATAATTAAAGATCTACAACCACTACTGTCTGAAGACAAAACTCTAAAAAATATATTTCCCACTCCACCAGTGCTTGCTTTCTGCAAGCCACCAAACCTAAAGCAGAAACTGGTGCAACGCAAACTTCCTTCTGAGCTCCAACTAGGTGACAAAGGTACAAAACCATGCAAAGCACCTTGCTGCAAACTATGTACACATATCTCTTCTGAGACATGTGTCAGTCACAATGGAAAAACATTTACAATCCAAAACTCATATGCCTGTTAATCTAGCAATGTAGTATACATGATACAATGCAGAAAATGTGAAGAAGGCTGCTATATTGGTGAAACCGGACAGGAACTCAAAACAAGAATGAATCACCACAGATTCATAGTTACCCATAAAAATGAAAATATGCCAGTAGGGGAACATTTTTCTAGACCAGATCACTCCACCAGTGATTTTACTGTCAGAGTGTTAAAAGGGAACTTCAAACACAGCCAGGATCAGCAAACATTTGATATAAAAATGATACAATACTTTGACACTAAAGAAAAAGGACTTAATAAAGATGTTTTTTTAATACACTACCAGTAATTGTGCTTAAAGCAGTGCTTCTGAGTTTCTTTTTAAACCCTCACATCAGCACCCTCTGGCTGTTTTAACAGGTACCTTCTTAAGACAATGGCATGTATTTTTCTTATTCTTTGCCTTTTTAGAAATGTTAATTAATGGTCCGGAGTCAGAATAAAATTAGGCAGCCTTTTGATCTTACAAGCTGATCTCTCCAACAGACACACTCCAGTGAAAATTAGTCTTCCTGTTTGTAAGAGGTGCAAATTGACTGCAATGCTTTGATCTGTAACCTGCTAGTCTAGGCTTCGAATCCACATCCAACCTTTATATCTGTCACACTACTCAGCTGTTTTCACTTTTGACCTGAGGAAGAGAGTTTCTCCTCTCGAAAGCTAGTCTTAAAAATAATTTTGTTAGTCCAATAAAGGTATCACCTGCAACATATTTGTTGTATTTTTTCTCTTCATTGTTGACTGGACTAACACGGCTACCACATCTCTCTTTTTATGCCCATTGCTAAACTTCAGCATAAAATCCTATGCTGGAGCGCTGCTCCAACTTAGAATCCTATGCCGCTAGAGTCATCTATTTTGTGCCCGTATGAAATAATGGGAAAAATAAAGACCAATAACTTTTAAATGGATTCATTTTTTTGTCACCAAACCTTCAAAAGCCACATCTGTGAGGCCAAATTGTTCTGCCCTGAAAATGTCATGCCTGTAGCTACTACTGATTGTGAGATAGCAAAAAAGAAAACAGCAAAAACATAAAAATCTCTCATTTTTGAACACTCTGTATCTCACAAACCACACAAGGAATTAAAACCAAATTTAGAACATCAGTAGGCCTATCCCTTTCAATGATGCATGCAAAATTTCAAGCAGATCTGTTAAACCTGGCCAATGTTGTTACCCTGCAAAAATTGGGCTTTAACATTACATGCCCTTTCTAACCCTAATTATAGCTGCACTACCGTGCAGCTATAATTAGCAAAACTAAAGTTAAATTTAAAAGCAAACTAGACACATTCATCTTTTCTGGAGGTCAACTGCACTATTACAGGTAACTAATAGGAGCTTTCATGGGCTTGTGCCTTTTGCTTCTTTCTCCAGCATAATATAGAGCATAGCATAATATTTGCAGATTTGCCCTTTCCGTTAACTGCTTGACCTACCCCTGTGATCATTATACAGTAGTTTTCTTGTCAGACTGGCTATCTCACTTAAATAACCATCTGCGATACTTCACAGACAAAATAACCATGACACCATTGTTTTTGTTCTGCAACTCAACTATAATTTTCACAATTATCAGACCTTCTCGGATCCATGACAAGTTTTTGCTTGTTCGAAAATTCTACAATAATATGGGAGATCAATCCTTTACTGCTACTGCTCCAAGGTTTTGGAATTCTCTCCAGTCCCCCCTCCTTGCAGCTTCCCCACTCACTCTCAGTTCAAATTTCTTACTTACTTTAGTACTTTCTAATTACTTCACACACACCCACTTCTGACCCCGGTCTTATTCACCTTTCAGGTTATTACCATCTCCTCGCTGCTCCTACTTTGTCCTTCTACCCTGAATTGTCCCCATTTTTGCCCTGCAATACCCTGCACTCTCCTCTCCCACCTCCCCTAAATAGTCATCATGCCCCCCCCCAACTCAGTGCCCCCTACTCTCCTTTCTGGATAGCTACTTACTGTCTTTTACCTGACAATGCCACCTAGGCTGCTACTGTTACCTGAATTATCCTAGTGTTAAAACCATCTCTGTTTCCTATTTACAGTGTATTTTTGTCTATGTTTACTCACCTAGCTAGATTCTCCTGAACCCACAATGTATGTATAACCACCCTTTACAATATGGAACCTTTGTAAAAGAGCAGTCTCCCGCTCAATGGTATTGTAATCAAGATTAAATAAATAAAAATAAATAAATAAATAAATGATGCCTCTGGGACTATTTAAAGGCTAATTCAAGCTATGCCTGCACATGACCTCAACATGTTAACATATTATACATGCTATACCATTGTTTTTGTACTGCATATGTTATTGTAATTTTCTTCTTTGTCCAATATATGCACTAGTCCATACTCCTTCTCAATATCTTAGTCTAAATGGGCCTATTGTTTTTCTTAGTATCATAGTATCTTGATGGCAGAAAATGACCGTCAGGCCCATCTAGTCTGCCCTCCCCCCCCTTTATTAATTCCACCCCCTTCCGGTGGCCCCCATCCCATTCCCACATAGCCCCTAATATCTGTGCAATGCAATCTTGAACTCCAACACTATTCCAGCCCCAACCACAGCCTCCAGAAGCCTGTTGCATGCCTCCATCACCCTCTCTATGAAGAACTGTCCCCTCACATTGCCTCTGAATCTCCCCCCTGGAGTCTCAAACAATGCCCCCTAGTTACCACACAGTCCTTCCTATGGAATAGACACCCTGCTTTCACCTTGCTGATCCCCTTGACATATTTCAAAGTTTCAGTCATGTCCCCCTCTTTCCCTTCTACTTTCCAAGGAGTACAGCACCAATTCCCTTGCGTCTCTGCTCATACAGTTTACCTTGCATACACTGCACCATCTTAGTCACCCTTCTCTGAACCTCCTCTAAATTGTTTATGCCCTTAAGCAGATGTGGCCTCCAGAACTGGACTCCATACTCCAGATGTGTCTTCACCATGGCTTTGTGGAAGGGCATCAGTACCTCTCTTCATCTGCTTGTAATGCCCCTGCCAAGACATGCCAACATCCTATTTGCTTTTTCCTACTGCCCTGCTACATTGGTTCCCCACCTTGAGGTTGCTAGATACTATTGTTTCTAAATCCTTCTCCTGCTCTGTAACCTTACTATCCTGCCCATCGCATAGCATGCTTTCAGGCTCTTGTGCCCCAGGTGCATCATGGCACACTTTTTGACACTGAATTTTAGCTGCCAAGCCTCCGCCCATCCTTCTAGAGTCCCCAAGTCTTGTCTCATGTCCTCCACCCCCGCACTATCCACCCTAATGTCAGCCTTCGCATCCTCTGCAAAAAGGCCCACCCATCCTCTCATCCCCTCTGCTATGTCACTAATGTAGATGTTGAAAAGGAGGGGACCCAGTACTGACAAATCCAACAAGGACTGCACTCCAAAAACCACATGCACAAGCAAAATTGCTGCAAAATGTCAGTTTACTTCCAAAACTGGAAAAACACACAGGTACAGAATACCTCAGCCAGAAGCCCCTGCACTTCAACTGTTAGGTCTTCCTCAGTGGGTAGGCTCTGGATAACACACTATTGTATCATTTAAATACACTCCATTTGATGATGTCATATTCCATGTCACAAATCACATGGGTTGAATGCTAGTATAAGGCATATCAAGTTTCAATGCTTATAATTGCTAAAGTTACAAGTTGATTTAAATGCCTAAAAATACTATTACATAGCGCATAACTGTTTTAGATCACGGAACAAAACGTATATATAATACTGCCAAATTATCTTACAATGAAGATGAAAAACTGGTATCTTATGCCACAGAGTAGTACCAATCATGCATACCATCTGTTTTATATTTTAAAAAAATTGCATAAACAAAGACAAAAAAATCTTTTGACATATTTTAATCAATGTTTCAAAAACTGATACATTACCAGTACTGACCCCTGGAGTACTCCGCTTGTCACCCATCCCATCCCAGGATAAACCCCATGAACCACCACTCTCTGGCTTCTATCTGCCAACCAGTTTTCTACACGCTGGAATATTTTATCACCCACACTTACACTTTCCAACTTGTTCACTAGCCTCCTATGGGGAACAGTGTCGAAGGCCCTGATGAAATCTAGACAGGCCATGTCTGCCACCCCCACCGGTCCATTACCTGCATCACTTAGCCAAAGAATTCAATCTGATTTGTCTGGCATGTCTTTCCATTTGTAAATCCATGTTGTCTGACATCTAGTAGCCCATTATCCTCTAGGTAGTCTATCACCCTCTCTTTAATGAGTGCCTCCATGACCTTCCCCACCACTGAGGTGAGGCTGACTAGGTGGTAATTCTCTTTCATCTCCGTGCTGCCACCCTTATGCCCAGCCTTTGACTTCTTGGACCATAACAGCCTCCTGTCCAGGGCAGCATCCATTGGACTTTTGGGGTTGGAACAAAAGTGGCTGTCCTCTTACTTGAAGGGTAGATCTCTGCTGGTGTCTTTAGGGCCATGGGTCTCAGGATTGTGCCCTGCTGGATCAGGGGTTCCCCAGGGCTCAATTTTAGGTCCTCTATTATTTAATATTTATGTTAATGGAGTTTAATTTTGTAATTCATTAGATAACTATCATCTATACACTGATGATATGGTGATTTATATTGCTGATAAATAAAAGACTGCTGTATGAGACGGACTGCAGAAATCATTTGATGAGCTGCAGGTCTTCCTGGACAGCAGCAAACTGGTGTTAAATGTAAAGAAAACCCAGACTATATTATTTAATAGACTAGGTTTAGGTATTGGGGATGAAGAACTGGACCTGATTGCGCGTTGGGGCCTCCCGATCCAGCAGGTTCAGGTGTATTACTACCTGGGACTATGGCTTGAAGTTTCCCTGAGTTGGACCATTCATTTAAACAATCTGGCCACAAATATAGGGAAAAGGTTAGGTGCCCTATATAGGGTAAAAGACTGTATGAGCTTAGAGGTAAGGAAAGCCCACCAGCTCACAATGTCAAATGCTTAATAGAGTATGACATTATGGCTAACCTGATACAATGCTGCACTAGTGAGTGAATGGTGCAATACTGCATATACTGTTGTACATGGTATTGCACCATTCCCACTTTTCCAGGCAGGGGATAAGACCTCTACTGGGAGTCGGTTCTGCCGACCAGCTCCTGTGACTCAATGGACTGAGCCACAGCAGCAGGGAACCCAGGTGGTGCTTCTGGGACTGGGTTTGATTCACAGTTCCAGAAATTGTATTTTTTTTACTCTTTATGCAGTCTCTGACCTGAACCCCCCCTGGAGTTGAGAATCTATATTGGGGGGGTTCAGGGGGTGCAGCTCCCCGTAACGGGGAGTGTTGGGGCAGAGCCCCCCACAGAAAAGAAAGATATGCTGCATGGCAAGAATCGCGCTGCATCAGCAGCGCATTTGTGCCATGTGGCATAGTGTTGTGCATGTTATTGACCCCGTGCAATAAGGAAGCAGGTAATGGATTATATTATCCCTCCCCTGTTTAGTTATGGGGATATTTTATACTCCACAGATTAAAAAAAAGATCTGCATAAGTTGGACATTTGCCTTGGTAAGCTTGCCGGCTTTATATTAGGAGTACCCCATTTAATACATAAATGTTTGATGTATAGTCAACCTTCTGGTCTTTGTTCAAAAAGGGCTGCTGGGTAAATTACCCAACTATATTACAGAAAAAATGGTTCCTAGGGTTAAAATTAATTTGTTAAGATCTGCGGGCACCTTTGATCTTGTTATACCCAGATACAACATGGAAATAGGAAGACAATCAATATTTGTCAGAGGACCACAGCTGTGGAATGGTTTGCTTAAAACATTAAGAACTGTGGGAAATACTATAAAGTGGGGGGACATAAAACTCTGATTAGGGGTACTTAATGAAAACACAAGCACTGTTGCACTCCATACTGAATAAATGTCTAATGTATATTGCACTTGACTGCTGTATTTGAAAAGTAATAGAACTTAAGAAATAAGATACAAGAATAGGTAGGACATTGTTACTCACGCTGTGTTTCCCTTTCAAATGGAATTTTGTATGTATTCTATATTTTGTATGTTGTTTTGTGAACTTATTTTAACTTGTTGTGACACAAGGACCTCACTGTAAATGAGCAAATGCTCAATTGAGTGTTCCCAATTCATAAAGTGATTTATGAATAAATATTTAATTGCTTTTACTACTACTACTTATGCAGTGGCACCATATTCACACCCTTCCAGTCCTCCAGCACCTATCCCAAATCCAGGGACAGGTTGAACAGTCTCATCAGCAGGGTTGCCAACTTTTCCCCCCAACTCCAGGATTACCTTTGGGTGCAGCCCATCTGGCCCCATAGCCTTTTCCAACCACAACATGCTTAATTCCTCCCTAACTTTTTCTATACTGAAAGGACTTGAGTCTACCCTTTTGACTCCCTCCCCCTAAACTCTGGCCTCCTGCCTTCCCCCTCCTACATAAAAACTGAGCAAAAGTAGTTATTCAGCTCTTCTGCTTTTTCACTGTCCTCTTCGAATTGTGTCCAACCCTCTACCCTCAGCCTTGCAATCCCCTGCTTGGCCTTCCTTCTGTCTTCCTTAAATCTAAAAAAAATGTTGTCTCCTCTTTTGGTGTGTTTAGATATTCTCTCTTCTGTCTCTGCCTCGGCCCTCCTTATTTCCTTCCCCACTAGCCTCCTCTTCTTCCTATAGGCTTCCCTGTCCTCTTCTTTTTTCATTCACTTATATTTCTTATATTTCTATATGTAATATTTGGATAATGTGTTTGAATTGTAACCATTGTATGTGAAATTTTATGGATCTCACTAGAAATGAGTTTTTAACTCAGTTGAGTTGCCAGTTCATTATAATGAATAACATTTTTACTACTACTACTACGACTTACATTTCTTGAAAGCCCTCCTTCTGTCCCCTACTACCCTCACAACCTCCCTTGTGAACCAAAGTGGTCTCCTTCTTCTTGCACCCTTCCTTCCTTATCCACCTTATATCACATCTCCATTGCTTTTTGCATCCTGTTCTTTATAAAGCTCCATATATCCTCCTCATGGTTTATCCTCTCCATACCTACCCTTTCTTCCCTCACTAGCCATCTCATCCTGTAAAAGTCCACACTCTGGAAGTTCAAAGCCATTGTCATTGTACATCTTACCATTCTCCCATCTCTAACCCTGAACCTCACCATCTTGTGGTCACTATTGCCCAGTGCCTGTCCCACCTCCACCTCCTCCACACTCTCTCCATCTGTTAAGACCACATCCAGCAGGTTGTTGCCCTCATGGGATTGCTGACCAATTGCTGCAGGAATGCTCCCTGCAGCAACTCCATAAATCCCCTCCATGTAGACTAGGTGGCCTCTGGGATGGACCAATACACATCTAGGAGGTGTAGGTCTTCCACCAGAAGTGTTTCTCCTTTGAGAACCATTCTTTCAATGGCTTGCACCATTTGCACCATTTGCCTGTTCTCTTCTCCCCCCTGCATAGGTGATCTATATACCACTGCTAGCCTTATGGATTCCTCTGTCCTTTTGCTCAGCATGACCCTCAGGAGCTCAGTCGCCCCTACTCCCTCTTGCCCTTCCATAGCCCTGATATCATCCCAGATGTATAGAGTCAGCCCTCCCCCTTTCTGTCTCCCCAGTATTTTCTAAAGAGTCTGTACCCAGGGATTGTCATTTCCCATGTGTGATATTCCATCCACCATGTCTCAGTGATTGCAACTAAGTCCAGTCCCTTATCCTGAGTGATAGCTTCTAAGTCCACCATCCTGTTTGCTAGGCTTCTAGCCTTCACTACCAGACTTCTCCACTAGGGTTGTGTGTGTGAAAAAAAAATCTTCTGCAGGCAGAATGTAAGCGAAAGTCTGAGGTTCACTTCTACGAAAGTTTGGAAATCAATTTCTGATCTTTTGCAGACATTCTGCCTGCTATCCTCTATTGCTCCATTGAAAAATAAAGAATTCCCTTTGGCTATTGGTGCCCCAACCCCGCCCAATCACCCAGCACCCAATGTATTTAATAATCAACCAAACCCCGGTTGCTAGTGGACCCTGCCCACACCCAGCCACCCGCCAGTGTCCAGCCCAGTATTATTAGTCTGTTACCCCCCAGCACCATCATCAACCCCTATATATTAAAATATTTTTCTCTGGTGGTCTAGTGGTAGTAAATTCCTTCCCTCTGAGTCCCTGAATACAGAGTCCCAGTATTTTATTTTTATAATGTATTTATTTTCTTGTGGTCTAGTGCCCTCCCACACCCTTCCCTGACTTAAGAGGTAGTGTCCCACCCTACTACCCCATCCCAGAATGGGGCAGGCCACTGGCACAGTCCACCACTCTCCTCCTTAGTGGCGGCCCACTGAAATGTGAATGAATGAATGTGCTCATGCGCATGGAAGTATAATGGTAGTACATTGTGTTTTTATTGTATGTTTTGATACTAAATGCCTATAGAATGTCTTTTAATTGGTTATCATTGTTGGTTTCAGTGCCCCAAAAAAATAAATTAGGGTGTGGGGTGAGTTGGTAGTATGGGGTAAAGCTTATACAGATACATGTTCATACATAAACATTTTAGGTACAGTATCTCATTTACTAGATAGTCTGCATTTTTGCCTGTTTCTTTTAAGTGCACAAACTCTTGGCATCGAGTACATGACACAATGGTGTTAAGTTGTGTGATGGCTATTTGTTCACATACAAAATGGATATATGATTCTGTTTGACCAGTTATCAATACGTTGGTACATTGGTGTTCTGGGAGGGTTCTCTTAAATTTTGTTTCGGGTTTCTAGGACTGTTACTGTATATGCATCAGATTGTTTATGTACCAACATACTATAAAACAAAGAACGTATTAAGATACAGGATCTCGGATACTATGGGATCTTTGTTAAGTCTGATTTTCAACGATACATTAAAACTTGATGGGAGGAACTGAGCATGGTGGCAGAGTGTTGATTCCATCAGATTTTGATTGGATTGTTAGAACTGTTATTTAATAATACAGAATATTAGGTATATATGGACACATGTTGATACATGGACAAATTAGGATAACAGCATCTCAATTACAAAGGGGGCTGTGTTAGGTTTGGCTGCTGAATGTGCAGAAACACTTGTCATTTGTTAGAAAGTTGCAGATAGATCATGTTTAAACAGTGTAACTTTGAATATTCATGAATAACATTAACTAATTGTACACTGGTTTTAAGATATACATACAGTATCTGAATAGTACTTACACTGTCTAAATGTAGGAAACAGCTAGTTAATGCTGAATTTACACTAGGATATGTTGTCTTTAAACCCACATTTTTGCCCAAGACAAAGATATTTTCCTATTTAGAAGATTTTTAACATTATATACTATGTATTTCTTCCTATTATTTCATCTGTATGTTTTATGGCTGTTCTCAGGACAGAAGCGTATCTATTCTGTGACATTTGGCCTTGATATGCCATTCTTGGGATGGAACTCTACTGTATTTATCTGATTCTGTGCTGATTTTTAAAAAGCAGTTTAAGCCAATTGGATTTTTAACAATTTTTTATCTTTTTTTTTTTTTATGTGCGATCTGGACTTTAAGAAGGTGTGTTCTTCCAAATCAGCTGTTATTTGTCTGATGAAGGATTCTATGTAATCAGAAAGCTCAGGCACCTATTTTATTTTGTAACATCTATGCCAGTCCAATAAAAGGTATCAAATCATCTCTTTTTTTCTTGATCTTTTGTCACAAGGACCAATACAGCAACATAACTGCATTCTTATGTGCAACCCTAGCAGTGATATTTACTGATCAACAGTTCTTGTCATTACAATATCATATACATACAATTTCAAAAATCCTTTTCTGGAGTACAAATTTTGTGTCTTCAAAGAAGTCAGTATCATTCAATACAAAATTAAAGTAGTTTCACCTTTATCTTAGTTTTATAACATATAAATACATCTCTTGTTAAAATCACTACTAGTGCAACAATATACATTAAAATGCCATATTAAGAGAATTTACCTATTTTGCAAAATTTCACTTCACAATATATAGTGTTTTGTGGTCTACAATCTTCATGAATGAGACAACTAAATCTAATATAATTTTTGATTTAGAACAAAGTAATAATCTTGCCATTTTATAATGTGTTGTTTGTAAAGAAGAACTTCACAAAACAAATGCCTGTCTAAATGTGTTTGTATGGTGGACATAATATTAATAAATGAATCAGTAACTTCTCCTTTGTTATATTTAAAAATATTGGATGTATTTTTATACCGTTTCCAATTGAAAAGTTTTTGGCTGTCATGGTATTCAAATCTGAATTTAGTTAGAAGTTTTCTGCATTGTGGATTATTATCAACTAACTTCAAGTACGTTTCAAATCTGAAATGTATTTTGCTAGTCGATAGCCAATTACATATCTTTAATTGAAATGCTAGCTCTAGATCTTTTTCCCTGAAAGTTGCTCTCAGCCACTTCTTTATTGCTGACGTAATTATGTATGGCTGTCTATAAAAAAAACCTTGGCAAGGCATTGTAGCAAACCATAGGTGTTGAGAATATTTCCAACAATAAGTATACACTACTTAGAAATACTGTTTTCTCTTGTAAATGTCTAATGGTTTCTTCAACACACATATGTGGTAACCTAGTTTTGCTCTTAGAATATGTTTTGAGCCAATATAGCATGAGTCTCTCCTGGATAAGACATTCCATAGAATTAGATAATTGTCCCATTTCTGCTTACACTAGAGCAGACTGAGTTCCTTGAGGCAATCCCAATAATTTATTATAATGTAATTCAATAATTTCTCCACTATAGCTTTAGCCTCAAGACCCAAATTTTAGCACAATACAGAATCGGTCTCTGTATTTTAACATTCAGCCCTTTTAAGGACCCTTTCAATGAATTCACACCAAGTTTATAAACAAAATGAATAATGGCTGGGAGATTTTTTTTAGCTTTTATTTCAATATATTTTAAGAGTTTGCCCCAAGTTAAATTGTCAGATATTACAATGTCAAGATAGCTGAAGTTTGACATTATTTCCATGGTCTTCTTTTCCAATATTATCATGCTGTTTTTCTTCTGTTGTTTCCATGTACCATCACTTTAGTTTTATTATAATTTATTTTGATGTCTACTTTATTAAAATCTTAGAAACATTTTTGAGATATTCTCCTAGTTCCCAACAAGATCTGTTACCTTACAGGTAGCTAGTGCAGACAGCAGAGCACAGGTGTAATATGACATAACCTACAGTAGGTAAGCCAATCAACAACCTGGCTGCCACATTCTCCACTAGCTGCAATCAGCACAGATCTACCTGCACTAGCCCTAGGTATAGGGTATTGCAGTAATCTAGGTGAGACCTTTGAAAAAGCTCTGTTCAGAGTGAAACATGTTAGAGCAAGCACTATTTTTGTTACTGGGACTATTTGTTGCACTTTATACCTTGCACTATTAGCATTTTTGCACAGAGAACTGCTCTTTTGCATTACTGTAATATGCTGCTGCAATTGCCTGTTTTTATCCATTAATAAAGACAAAATACAATGGAATAAATGTTTGGATCTCAGTGCTTGTACTTAAGGTATTGAAACCTTCAACAGTTTACAGGTGTAAACTCCACTCTTACAGGTGCCAGTTTCTTTACTCTCAACTTTGATATCATATTTAACCAGGCACTGTTGTTTTCCTTGGATGTGGTCCTTTCTCTGTGACAATCTAGGTAAGAGGTCACAAATGCATGGACCAGTGCTGACATGTCATCATGGGGAATCAAGTGTTTAATCTGGGCAATATTTCTCAAATGGTAGAAAGAAGTTTGGACTATGGCTGACATTTGCACCTTAAGCATCAAACCGCAGTCCAACATAATCCCCAGATTTCTCAACAGATCTGAGGTAGGCAAGTAGGAATCCCTGAGCCATAGCCCAGAGACCTGTCCTGCTTGCCCCCTCACTCCCTGGTGACCAGGTTCCAGTACCAGTGCTTCAGTTTTGTATGGGTTTAACTTCAACCAGTTGGCCTTCACCCAGCCTTGGAACACAGCAAGGCAGTTGTTAAATACCAAGATAGTTTCCTGCTGTTTGGGCACAAAAGACAGGTATAGCTGAGTATCATCTTCATAACAGTGAAAAATCATCCCATACCATCTTATGATGTCTCACAGAGGCAGCATGTACAACACGAACAACATGGGGGACAGGACAGAGCCCTATGGTATCCCACAGGATGGGGTCAGAGATGCTGAGGAAAAAATCCCTGACACAACCCTCTGTGACCTGCCAGTGAGGAATGATCTAAACCAGTTGAGGACCATACCAGCCAGTCCACAACAAACCTGCAGGTGCTCCATCAAGATCCCATGGTCCACAGTGTCAAACGCTGCCAAGAGATTGAGGAGAATCAAAATGGAATGACTTTTCCTATCCTTCACTGCTAAGAGATCATTTAGCACCTGAACCAGGGATGTCTCAGTACTATGCCTTTTCCTGAAACCAAATTGGAGAGGATCATAGATGTTGTGAGTTGTTAAATGGTTCTCCAGTTGTGCTAAGACCACCTTCTCAATAACGTTATCTGCAAAGGGCAGGTTAGAGACATGTCTGTATTTAATCAGGCAGTCTGGATCTAGTGAAGCTTTTTTCAGGAGGAGCCTCACAACTGCTTCCTTCTGGTGCTCTGGAAAGACCCCTGTCACTAGAGAACATTGGACTATTTTGGCTAAGACTGCTTTGATAGCATAACCACACCCCACTAGGAGGCACATTGGTCCCGGATCCAAACTACCGCAGGTTGGCAGAAACCCCTGGACAACCTTCAAAACATTAATGACAGCCACCTGTTTGAAGTCAGACCAGACAAACTGACTGCCTGTGACCTCAAGCCCATCACTGCAAGTCCCATTTAAGGCCGTTGATTGGATTTCTGATCTGATTGAGGCAATCTTCTCAGCAAAGAACAGAGCAATCTCATCACATCTTGATTGTGAAGAGGCTCCCACAGACTGAAAAGAGGCTGGATTGCACAACCTGACAACTGTGCAGAAGAGTTAGTTGAGCTGGTCTATTAGTTGCTGCAGCAATCTCTTTGGACAGGAACTCTGCCTTCTTACAAGACATTACTGACTGACAGTCTTAATAATGAGCTATCAATCTAGGTTTGTCCTCCTCAAAACCAGTCTTTCTCCTGCACCTATCTACCCTTTGACCACTCTTCCTCATCCCCCTGACAGTCCCATCAAACCAAGGGAACTTCTGACGAAAGGTGTGAGGTCAAACACAGACAGGTGTGAGAGAGTTGAGGGCTTCAAAAACAACCCTATTATAGGTTAGCATCAATTCCCCCGCTCCTCACATGCATCCATCATAGCTTATAGGTCCAGTGGATGACTAGGTTTGCTGGCAAAAGCACCTAGCAACACCTGAGCTCTTTTCTTATAGATTTGCTTGTAAGACAGAGCAAGGAACCTTATCATAGCAAGGAAAAAGACTAAGGCTTCTCTTGGCTAGGCAGATGTACTGTGTTTATTATTTTCTTTTGTAATCACAGGGATTGTTACTATTTGTTGCTAACATTTTACTGCTTTATTTTTCTCTAATTCAAATTGCTGTTACAGGGTATACTTACTGCTGCATTATTACAGGGTGTGCCTACAGGTATGTGCTTACAAATTACTGCTGTAATCTTCTCTGATTCAAATTGTTTTTTGCAAGGTACATCTTCTGTTACTGCTTTATTTTTCTCTGTAGCGAAGTGGTTTTTACAGGGTATATCTTCTGTGAAATTATTACAGGTGGTGCTCGCATTTTTGTGACTTTTTATCTATCATTAGGCTAAGCAAAATTACTCTTTGCTACTATTTTTTTTGCTGAAAGGTTTCAGATTTGGTCTCAGAGGTGCTGCAGTCTTTTTCTCACATTGAAGAAGCTAATTGTTTTCCTCCCACAGCTCTTCCAGAGGATTAGGTGTGTAACTGGGGGCTGGAGCAGACAAACTGTTAGAAACTTCCAACAGAAGGAAGGGTTAAAAGGTTAGGTTAGCTGATGCCTTGTCACCTTAGTTTTTTAAGGATGCTTACGAAGACATTATTAACAGTTTGAAAGTCTGTGTCCTTTGATATGTTCACAGACTAGCTCACTGGGGGATCATTAAGGAATTTATTTATTGTAGCTCTCAAAGACACATATAAGGACATGTTATTCATTTCCTCTTGTGAATTTTTTACTATCTCATAGTAATAATAAAATGTATTGATCGAAAGTTCTTGTCATTACAATATCATTATACATACAATTTCAATAATCCATTTCTAGAGTACAAATATTGTGCCATCAAAGAAGACATTATTATTCAATACAAAGTTAAGGTATGTTCATCTTTATCTTAGTTTTATAACATATGACTACATCTCTTGTTAAAATCACCAATATAGCAACAATATACATTAAATGCCATATTAAGAGAATATACCATATTTTGCAAAAGTTCACTTTATAATATGTATTTGTTTCTAGTCTACAATCTTCAAAAATGAGACACCTGATCCTAATATAATTTTTGATTTAGAACAAAGTAAGAATGTTGCCATATCATAAGGTGTTGCTTGTAAAGAACCCCAAACTTTACCACACATTTCTTGTCTAAATTAGTTATATAGTGGACATAATAGTAGTAAATGAATCAGATTATCTTCTCCTTTGTTACATTTACAAACACTGGAGGTTCTTTTATCCTGTTGCCAATACACAAGTCATTGGCTAGCATAATATTCAAATATGAATTTAATTAGAAATGTTCTGCATTGTGGATTATCATTTAACTTTAAGTAGGTTTCAAATCCAAAATGGATTTTGCTAGTTGATAGCCGATTACTTATCTTTAATTGAGAGGCTAGCTGTAGTTCTTTTTACCCAAAACATGCTCTCAGTGGTTCCTTTATTGCTGAAGCAATTTTGTATGGTTGTCTATAAAAAACCTTGGCAAGGTATTTTAGTAAACCATAATGTTTGAGAATATTTTCAACAATAATTATACTTGAAAATACTGTTTTCTTACTGGGTTGTAAGCAAGTATACACTCCTGTACTGCCTCACCCTTTCATTTACTCCATGGCACCCTGCAAAATCAGACTATACAGAGGGCAAAGATGATGCCATCTCGTCTTGCTCCACAGCAGTTTTGACTTGTGGGATTGCGTGAGTACAGACTCCAGACCATCTTTTGGTTTAACCACTGTGGATTGATACACAGGTGGGGCACCACTGACATGTAAATCTGAGTTTCGCTGAAACATGTCCAATATCTGTGCAGACTTGAGATTTGATGTCTCTAACTTTCTTTCCTCCCATGGACGGTGGAGCAACTTCATGCTGAAAGCAAAGTACTCTGATAACCCCATAATGGGGATTTCAACCCAGTACTTGGAGACAAGACTAACAGCGAAGAAACATACCCAAAAGGGGCTGTTAGTCACGGCTCATTTTTGCTGCATTAGAAGCCTCCAAAGTGATATTCCATCCCCTTAAATGGAAAAACTCCACTCTAAAAAAAGAGATGTGCTTGCAGGAAACTGAGATGCATAGGAAAGAACAGCAGCTGGATGAACAACTCCAAGCTCTGCTTAGTAAGAATGAGACTCTTTCGCACTGTGCTGTAAAAGATAGCATACAAGAGTTATGTTCAGAGAGGACTGTGACAGGCTGAAGGAGGATAAGAGCCAGATATTGCAAATGAATGATTTGTTGATAGAAACAAATGAAATGTTATGAGATGAGAATTAAGAGTTGTGACAGGACTTGAAAAGAGTAAGTGGTGAATTTGATAGGGAGCTTAGGGACAATTGCAAACTCAACACCATGTATAGAGTGTTACAGAAAGAGATTAAAAAGGTGTAGGCAATAACAATGCAAAAGTCAGCCACAAACAGTGTAGAGCAAAGATGACAAAACTACATCATCAGCGAAAGGTGTTGGCTGATTATATCAAAGCATTGGGCACGATTCACTACACCCCCATCAACATTGTATCATTAGGTGATGACAACTTAGATGACGGAACCACCCAAGATGGTGTCACCTGGCCACTTCATCAAAATGGTGTTCCCAACCCTTGCCATCCACAAGATGGTGCCACCCTACATCATATACAATACGGCAACTGTCAAGTGCGATGCCAAGATGGAGACCCCCATGATATCAGGGGAGGTGGAATGTATTCACCTCCAAATGCCATCCTGAAAAAGGAAGACAAATTGGAGATCAATCAAATGATCCATAAGGCCCTAAACAGGACCAAGATGACAGAGGAGGAGCAACAACAAATCTTTTGACAAAACATGGAGCAAATGTTGGAAGAAGCTGCTACTCGGAAGGCCACGTTCTGCTCTGTGGCAGATGCTGCAGCAGAGGCCACCATCTGTGGCACATGATCTAATCCCTTCCCCGACCTGCATCCAGCAGTACCCACTAATCCCCTCCAGTCAACCCACTCTGTTCAGCAGATCATTGACAGTATAGGCCACATGGACCCCAGTGACAATCTCAGCTGTCATTTGGAAAAGGTTTGTTCCAAGTGTGAAATGCTTAGTCTCCCAGAAGACTACAAGTACAAATCCTTCGACAAACTGTCGACCCAGGCCTCTGGGCAAAACTCCCCAATGATATTCACCAAGAAGCAAATGTGACTTTTGATGATGTCACTGCAGCGTTTATCGCTGCTCACTCCCCAGGCGTGATCGGCATCATGCTGGTCTACCCAGTTAAGCAGTATGCTAATGAAAGCTCGGCATCATACCATCAGTGGTTATGACTGGTCTACTGCACCGGCAAGACCCTCTCACAAGAGGGAGCAGATTGGGACCTAATCGAAAACAAATCCTTGATTATCCATAATATGCTTCCAGCAGTATGGGATAAGATCGAATCTGCGGTTTTTCCACAGACCGACAAGTTCACTGATATCCTCACAAGAACAGAATGAGTTTATCAGCTTTACCTCTGTGGTCTCAATTCTAGCCAGAAGGCCAAGGTGGCAGCGGTACATCCCACCAGCAAGTCCACAACCCACTACACCATAGAGGACAAGGCCCAAGATTAGAGGTGGGTGAAAGTTGAGAATTCTGCTTTCATGGAACTTCTGTGGAAATTCAGAAATTCCATGGAATTTTCCAAAATTCTGTCATTGTTGAGATTGGAATCTTCCACATATGTTTAGTAGATTTTTGTCACGTTCCCAGGAATTTTTGGACTGAAGTGTGGAAAAATACACATGAACTGTAGAATAACAGTTCTGAGGAATTTTTTTTGCTCAGTGTGTGAATTATTTCACAATACATATAATTATTCTGCAGTTCAGTAATCAGTTCTGAGCAGTTTTTTCTCTGCAGTTCAATAGAATAATACACAATTTATTCATTTATTCAGCCATTCTTAGTTGTAAATTCTGCAAAAATTGCTAATTTGATTTCAGCACTTTTGCAGAAGTGAAAATATGACTTTTGTGGAAATTTGCTTTCGCAGACCTCTAGCTAGGATGGCAAGGCTCCAGCCTCTAATGACAAACAATCTTATCAAGGGGGGGAAGGCAACACAATAGAAACAGGAACAGGCAAAAGAACTGGAACAATTCCAACCAGAATCCCAATAACAACCAGGGCAATCGAAATCATGGAACAGGCCCATCTTACAGCCAGATTCTGGAGGACAGCAAAAACCTGTGGAAGCTTCTTGGGGAAAGTCCAGTTAGTGGCCGAGTCCATCCCAAAACAGGCCATAGCAGTACTCATACCTACGGCCTTGTCTGCACTAGTCCAGGGAGACACTTCAATCTCCTCTGACCAGGCCACACCAGGCCCAAACCACGACCCTTTGTCCATTGTGGCTACTACTACCCAACAACACCTATATCCCATACAGGACCTGGAAGAGGTCCAGCAAGACCCTGCAAGCCTACAGTTTCAAGAACCACCAGAGCACAGTGATGACACTGATACTTCAGAATGACTACTACAGGCCCCAGTCTATATTGTCAATAGTATTACCTTTGATACATATGGACGATCTTGTATGAAGGCCATGGTTGGGGGCCGCCAATGTGTTGTACTCCTGGATACAGGTGCAGCCATTTCTGTACTACATGATGAGGACCCAGCCTTTTCAGCCTGGTCCACCAGATGGAGGACCAATGCCCAGCATGTGGATGGTACCACACTACAAATCTACTATTCTATTGTACTCCCAGTGGTATTGGGGATCCTTACTACTGATTTTACCTTTGACCTTATGGTATCATGTCATCACCCCAGCAACCTAGGAATTGACTTCCTAGGAATTAAAAATACATCCAGCACTCCAGGAAAATTCAGGGAGACTATGTTTATTTGTACAAAAAGGTGTGAAAAATACTTACAACTGTAAGCAAAAAAAGAATATTTTAAGACATCAAATACAACATAATTTCAAGGCTTCGGAATCCATTCTAGCCTCGGCACTTCGGGGAAATGCTACCCCTTCATCAGGAGGCATGACCAAATGTTTAATGCTTGTGTTTTAAATAGTACTGTCACAGTTGCCAGTCATCAATTAATCTAATATTCATTAATGTGCATTAAAGTGCCTTAGTAACTCTACAGGCATGATAGTTTGCTCCATATCAGGTCAGTTCCAGTTAGTGTTTATGTCTCTATATTTTATTTAATTGGAATTCCAAACATTGGAGGCATGAAACACTGCTGAAATGATGTGGGACAAAATGCCATGCCTGACAGAATAAAGTACAAAGTTATGTGTAAATGTAAACCATTCACAATTTAAAAAACTAGCACCATGGGTACATATCTTTCCAAGCAAGACAATGAACATCTGATAAGAAGCTTATGAGTATGTATTTGAAATCCATTCTTATTAAAAGGCTTACACTTTAAAATATTATACACAGTCATTTTAACAATAAAGATTACAGTGATCGCTGAACACCAAACATAAACCAAAATATTCAGGGAAAACCTTGATTTGACATAGCCTCATCAAAGATTGCCAACAAAATGCAATAACAATAATGATAATTTAAAGGCATACTGTAACACAATTTAACTATTGATCTCATTGCAACAGGGCCACATTAATTAAACCTATCTGTGAGGCATGTTCTTTATATTCTGAATTCACCTCTAATTCAACCTAAGATTTATGTGTGAATGAATGATTTCCAATCCATGATATCACTGAAACCATTAGGTTTCAGTGTTTTTAAGTAAAAATCCATTTTAATTCCTTCTTATCCAATTCAAGTTATCTGTTTCCCCCCATCATTTTACAAGGGGCATGGTCAATAGCCATATACATTATCTGATCCCCATCCCTATCCCTATTTCAGTCCCTCCACCTGTGAGTCTTCTCCCCCTCAATACAGCTTTCCCATCAGTTCACCCTCATTTTTGACACCACCCCTCACCTTCATGCCCTCTCATTACCTCTGTTATCCTCCTTGATTGTTGGGTCACCTGACCCCTATTCTCACTCTTTACCTCCCCCTTAACCACTGCCTAGACAATGCCATAACTACTGGTGGCACACCTAGACAATACCCCCAAATTGCACCCCAATTCTTAAGGTAGCCTCTTAACCTTATTGTACAATATGTGTGGTTCATGAGAGATTGTTGTTTTCTGAGGATCTACAACTGTTTCAAATTTGTACATTTGATATGCTACACCACTTTACCTGATTTGTGATTTGTATTATTCCACTTTATGTAACCACTTCCTTAACTTAACTTTCTGTCTTGTTTTTTGATATGGAACCTTTGAAAAAGAGCACTATGCTCAAAGGTGTTGTCCAAATCAATAAATTCAATTTAGTTCAATTCAAGTTCTGATGCCCTATTCTGGCTGGCTGTGCTTCCAGATGTCTTACAATAGGATGCTCCAAATCAGTTTTCTGAATGGCCCTGTAGTGCTCCTGAATGCGTTATTTCAGAATCCCAGTCATCTATCCTATATAAACCTTGCCAGAGGAGCATCACAGGGCATACACAACAAACATAGAAGAGTACGTTAGGAAATAATTGATTTTATCTTCTCTTATACCATCCGGACCTGGATTAAAAAATGACCTCCCTTGCAATGCTGGCTTACAGGTTTTACACATTTTGCAGGAAAAAAAAAAAACAATTGGTTTTGTATTAAGCCATGAACTGGGGGGGCACAGGTTTCTGTATTCACTTTGAATCAAAATGTCTTTCAAACTCTTTTCTTTTTTAAAGGCTATCAATGGACCTGAATGACTTATTTCTTTTAAATCTGGGTCTGTGCCAAGATCATGCCAATGCTGTTTGATTATGGCACGAATATCCATACAGATTGATCCATATTCAGTATTAAAAACTACTCTATCTGATTTACTCATTTTATTTCTGTACTGTAAAACATCCCATCTCAGTTTATTTTTAACCTTATCCATAGCTCTTATTCAAGGTTTCTTCAGAACAGTCTCTGGATCTCAATCAATCAATTAAATCTTTTTTTGCTTCCTCAAAATCTTGGGGCTCTGTGCAATTGCATTTAAGCCTTATTAACTGACCATAAGGTAAGGCTTCTATTGAGTGCCTAGGATGGGAGCTTTGTCCACGAAGGACACTATTTTCTGCAATTTTTTTATGGAAAACCTTGGTCTTAACAGTACAGCCTGCTTGTCCTATCAAAGTGAGGTCTAGATAGTTGATTTCCCTCTGGTGATACTGAGCTGTAAATTGCAATCCCAAATTATTAATGTTAATATAGGCAATAAAAGATGCCAGTTCTATTTTAGAACCATCCCAAATAAACAACACATCATCAATGAACTTCCTATAAAACACAATATTAGAATAAAAGGGGGTTAACAGTGGGGTCCTGGATTGCCCCCCTCCCACCAACCCATAAATAGATTAGTGTATGAGTGGGTGATCACGGACCCCATGGCTGTACCTCTAACTTATTGGAAAAAGCATCCTTTAAAAAGAAAAAAATTGAATTTCAAAATAAATTCTAATGCCAATAAAATAAATTCTATGGATACTGAATCTGGGATTTTCCAACATCTCTTTGGTTGCCCTTAATCCTAAATGATGTTCTATGCAGGTGTATAATGATGTAACATCGACTGTAATCCACCATTAGGAGTCTTTCCATTCTATACCCTCCATTTCTTGTAATACTTGTGTGGTGTCCCCCAGGTTGGAGTCTAAACCCGGATGCTTCCTGCTTCAAATAACTGTCTATAAAAAGTGGCTCAGTAAAGGCTCCACAGCCTGATATAATAGACCTACCTGACAGTGTTTCACTACCATTATGGATCTTGGGAATATGGTAAAATATAGGTATTCTGGAAAACTGACAACTCAAAAAATCAAAATCTGTACCCGTTATCCATTTCTTACATAAAGCTAATAATAATAATTCCAATAATTGTTCTCTATACTCTTTCAATGGTTTTCCCTGCAACCCCTTATATGTATAGGTATCTGACAATTGGCTCTGGGCCTCTTGCTCATAATATTGTTTCTGCATTAACACTACATTACCCCCCTTATCAGAAGGTTTGATAATTACATCCTTCATTTTTCCAAGTTCTCCTAATGATGTGCATTCACCTTTGGATAAATTATCCCAATTGTGTTTACTTTGTATTTTATTTAAGCACACTTTCACATCATCAAGTACTAAATGTTGGAACACACGGATTGCCTCACTACCTGGGGGGGGGCTACAAACTTAGATGGAATTTTTAATGTGGGTTGATTTGCTGGCGATTTAGCCACAGATGTACTGTTTACACTTGAGGCATGAGTACCCGATGTTAAATAATTAGGGTGAGTTTCGTCATTAAATATAATTTCCTCAGTGTCTGCATTTTCTCCCTGTGCTAATAAATCTTGTAGTTCTTCATCTGTGAACATGTCTAATATGTTCCCATTCTCACTAAAAGGAAATGCTGACATAAAATCAAATTGACCCACAGCATCTTGCAAATTATCTTCTGATGTATCAAATTCCTCTACTGAATCTTCTCTTGCACCTGAACATTTTTTTTAGATTGAGTTTGCAAAACAATTGAAATAAATCACAGCAGTACTCAAATACATTTAAATTATGAACAGGAACAAATGATAAACCATATGACAATAATGTTGTTTGGTCATTAGTGAGCTCCTTGGTTGTTAGATTGATCACTTTGCTCTCAGATAATAAAGAATGTCCAGTAATGTCCATTGTATCATTAAGACCATGATTAATTAAGTGGTTCCCTTGTTTTCCTCACTGTCCTCTTCTTGTATTTTTTCTCTTTTTTTTTTTGGAGCTGATGACCCACTTAAGTGTGTAGTTGACTCAGTACTTGAAGACCTAGCACTTTTGTTAGATGCAGGTGAGGTTGCATTTGTACTTGAATAATTAGTACTTCTTCATCTGGTTCTATTACATCCTCTTAGTTTAAATGGTTTCTCATTTTGCCATTTATAAATTCTGCCATTGAGATACTCTTTCTCATCCCTTATCAGTTGTGTTAATTTTCTAACAATCAGTTCTTCCTCATGCTTCTTTGCTTTCACAGTTAATTTTTTATCAAGCTCCTTAATTAATGGCAGATCCCCAAATGTCTCTAATTGATTCTGAAGTGTTTCAATTTCTTTTACAACTTCTTTATGATTGTATTCATCCTTATCAATCTGTACTTGAATTAGATCAGTAGAACAAGTATTAATTATGCTCACCCACCTTTGTACATCTGTAATGTATTTTTTCAAGTCCACATGCTGGTAACTTAGTCATTCTGAGTCCCCGAATTGACTTCCTAGCACTACATGGCTGTGTAGTAGATTTAGCCAACAGGCTGTTGATCCAAATCAGTGGCCAAAACCATGCTGTCATGATTCCTGACTCTCATGTTCTGGCTGAAATTTCAGCCAACAACCAGGAATATGATGTCATAGCTCTATTCCAGACCCATGAGTTCTCTGAACAACTTTTACCCATTCTGGAGAAACACATTGATGTTTTTGCCAAACACAAACATGAATGCAGACCTGCATTGAAGTTCCAGATCCCAAGCCAACCAGGCAATGACAGTATCCTTTTCCAGCAGAAGCACTGCTATCACTCAGAGAGACCATCAAATCTCTTCTTCATCAGGGAGTGATTAGACTATGTGTCTCAACCCTCAACTCACCCATATGGCCTGTGAAGAAACCCACCAAATCTTAGAGACTCACTATTGATTATAGGAGGCTGAATCAAGTCACTCCTAGCTGCTCACCCACAGTAGCATCAACACCTGACATGCTAAAACAGCTAACACCAGATCACACCTGGTTTAGTGCCCTTGACATCTCAAATGGTTTTTGGTTACTTTATCTGGCCCACGAAAGTCAATACAAGTTTGATTTCACCTTTGGGGGCTGTCAGTACACATGGTCCTGCCTCCCACAAGGCTTTCACAACGGCCCATCTGTCTTCCATTTTCACATGATGCCTTACAGGACTTCTTTGCCCCGCAGTGACTTCTGCAATATATGGATGACTTACTTTTAGCCACCACAACCAAGGAGGAAAACTTTGCCCTTCTTGATGAACTTCTGACTCTCTTACAGAGGGCAGACATCAAGTGCAACCCAGCTAAGGCACAACTTTGCAAAAAGGAAGTTATCTTCCTTGGTCTGCACATCATCGAGAAAGGTAGAAGCTCGACCTGGAACAAAATCCAGGGCCTTCAAGCCTGCCACTACCTACCAGTGTGGCAACACTCAGACAGTTCCTAGGGATGGCAAATTTTTCCAGGGATTTCATCTGTGACTTGGCACAAAAGGCTGACCCTCTGTATGAACTTCTCAAGAAAGAAGTCCTATGAACATGGGGTCCACTCCACATCAATGCATGTGGTCTCCAGCCTCCTGATCAGCATGATTCAGGCTCCATTCTTCCAGCAACCTCAAAATTCCTGGATGATCCTTCTCTGTGTCACATCTTTACTGATGGCTCAGCATCATATCACCAGGGGGAGCAAGCTGCTGGATTAGGAGTGCTGATCCAATACCCCAAAGATAACACTGTGCATGCTTCCAGATGCTGCAGTGTTGCAACATCCCAGTTTACAGAATTGGCAGCTGTGGCCTGTGCGCTTGAACTTGTACACCAAGGTACTGCAGATACCATCATTTTCACAGACTCTAACTGGGTCTGTTGCTCTTTGACAAAATTTTTACCCTTCTTGCAGAGAAACACCTTTTCCTCTTCTGATGGCACCCCTGTCAAGTACAAAGAACTCTTTGTATTTATTGACACTTTGGTCCAACAGTTTCAATACAAACTGTACATTCATAAAGTGAAAGCACACTTAAAGTCAGACCTCTGCCATGCCTCCAATGATTGAGCAGACACCCTTGCCAAGGATGATGCTCGAGGGACCGATACTTGGAGCATGGCCCACCCTGTTGCCTTGGCAGCAGTACACATTGTAGCCACAAATGGAAATACAGTTTGCAATACACACATTCATTGGGTTCATCATATGTTTCACATCATGGCCATGTGATTAGCTCATGGATTACAGACTAAGCATATACCATCGCCTACTTATATTCTCTGCAAATACCTAAAGTCACCAGTCTCTTACCTATATCCACCAGTTGTAAGCACTATGACTCTGTGTTGGCAGCCTATTCCAAAAGAATGCTGTTCTAGGACCAGTGCAAGTCTGAGACTGGGGTTGTGGGTGTCCATGAGTGACTGTTCTGAGCAAAATCCACCCTAAACTGGCTCAACTAGTTGCAGGGTTATTATTTATGTTGCCACTGGATGACTGGGGTGCCAAAGAGTGGGGAAATTATCCACTCATTACAACAGGGCTATCCTATTCTCTGTTGAGTAGGCCCATTGGAAATAAAGTACCCATTAGGGATCTTGCAGTATTTTGACCTTAGGTAGGTAGGGGCATCCTTGTGTCCTCGAATAAGCCTAGTTTGCCTTGGGATTTGTGCAGGACCCATTCAAAGCTGGCTGCTTTGCTAATCTCCTATAGCCAATTCTATATTGGTGGTGGGTTGGGCTTTTTCCAGTATTTGAGGATGACTCTTTTGGCATCTATTAGTGCACCCAGCAACCAGGAAAGTTGGGGGTGGATTAGTGGTGTGACTGTGCTTGGGACAGTGTCTAGGCCTAGCATCACCAATTGACATGTTGACTGTACAGCTTGGGACAGTATGGTGACAGAGCAAGAAGTGTACCTCTTTCCAGTAGTTCAGCAAGGAGGGACAGGACCATATAATGTAAGTAATGGATTCCTCTGGGTTACTGCACCTCCAGCAGTCACCTGAGGGGAGCAGGCCCCAAGCTTGTAGTTTTTCAGGGATTCTGTGCCACATGTTTGGATCATTAGTAGTGTAAACCTTTGCTTTGTGTCTTTTGAAGCCTTCTGAGCTGCAGCCCAGCATATCCCCCAGGTGTCTGTGCCAATGTCACATCATTGCTGCCTTGTCCTTGTAAATGGAACTGGTTGCAGGTCAATTAAATGTTGGTTGATGTCTCTGTTGTGGGTTATTTTGCCCTGCCCAAACCATAGCAGCTGGTCTATCTGATCATGCCTGGATGGGTTCAGAGCTGGACCTTGGTCACTCTCAAGGTATGCCTCAGCTGACAGTATCTTCAATGATTGTTGTGAAATGCCATATTGATTCCTATTTTGAGCAAAGGACAGCAAGGTATTCAGTGTAGGGTGATTAATATTTTGCAGAGTTGTGATCCCACCCTTCTCCCACTCCTTGTATTGCACTGGCTTACCTCCTATGAGTAAGTGCTGGTTGGCCCACAATGGAACGTGCTTGGCCCAATTGTTTTCCAGCCACCTTACATGCCATATTTGACCCCAACTAGCTTGACCTGTAATATGGTGGGAGTGTACATGGGGCATTTGGGTATATGCCCAAACAGCAAGGCTTAAGCCGGGGGGTTCCATAGCCATGGCCTCGCAGTCTGCCCACCCAGGTCTCAGGGTCTAGGGGGATACAAGGAGCAGTCTTGGCCATCTGGGAGAGGGCTAGGGCATGGACTTTTTGGTGAATGTCTGCTAGTTTGAAGCCCCTTCACTCTTATCCTACCCTTAGCTTGTACCAGTTTAAGTGGTGTGACTCTCCACCCCAAAACAAACTCAGCATTCTTGTTTGCAAGTTTTTTAAGATCTTGGGGTCCCATCTCATGGGGAGGTTGTCCAAATGTATTGGATCTTGGGAGCAGCAATTAGTTTGTGTGCCTGCACTATGCCCCAGTATGTCAAATGGAGCCTGCCCCATCTGTTGAGGTCTGCTTCTAGCTCCACCATCAGTGGGGAGATATTCAGTTTTCCCAGGTGTGCCAGGTTCCAACTGAATTTTATTCCCAGGAATTCTCCCCATGTGGGGGAATGCTTAAAGGACCAGGGGTATTTGTGAGATTGGAAAAGCAGGTGAGAGGAGGCCAGAAATCACCATTTCACCCAATTCAATTTGTATCTGGATAATTCGCTATTTCTGGGGATCAGTTCCAGTAGCTGAGGTACTGATCATTGTGGGTACATGAGTATTAGCAGGATGTCATCCACGTATGCTAATAGCTTGTGCTGTCCCCCAGGTTCACCCCATGATACCCTTCACTTGCCTTATGGCTTGCAGAAGTGGCTCTAATGCTAATATAAAGAGTATGGGTGAGAAAGGGCAGCCCTGTCTTTTCCCTTCTCTCCAGATGAAAGGACTTGAACAGTGTCCCATTGGTGACTTCTTGTGCTGCTGCATCTTTATATAAGATGGACATCCACCTCCTGAAGTTAGGCCCAATGTTGAACTTGTCCAGGGATTGGAATAAGTAGCCCCATCCCACACTGTCAAATGCCTACTTGGCATCTTGGTAAAGGAGCATGGTGTGGGGGTGTGGGGGTTTCGTGTGGTTCAAGTTCAGTAGGCACCTAGTGTTGTCAGTTCTTTCTGCCCCGGCAAAAAGTCTACTTGGTCTTTACATATCAGGTCTGGGATCACTTCCTTGAACCTATTTGCCAGCACTTTTGCAAATACTTTGCAGTCTGCTGTGATCAAGGAAATGGGTCTGTAACTGCCACATAGGGAGTGGTCCTTGCCTGGTTTGGGCAATAAGGATATCTTGGCAACATGCATAGACTGATTAAGGTAGGACTCTAGTTTCACAGTCTTCTGTGAAGGCTGCCTTGAGTGGGACCTGTAGCAACTCCATAAATGCTTTTCAGGAATTCTCCTGGGATCTCATTCCCTCTAGATGCCTTTCTTGCTGGCATGCTCATTATTGCTGCCCTGATTTTATCCTATTCAATGAGGCAATCAAGCATAATCTGGTAATCTGGGTATACAAAAGGTAACTGCAGTGGGTTTAGGAAACTCTCCATCTGCTTTTTACTTGGGTTCACCACAGTTGAGTAGAGGGAGGCATAGATTTCTTTGAAAGCTTCATTTATATGGGCTTCGCTACCAGTTAGTTCCCCTTGGTCACTCTTAATTAATTTAATTCTCAAGTGTTCCTGCCTCTTCTTAAGCATATATGCCAGAAGTCTGCCTGTTTTTTCACTAGACTTCCAAAAAGTCTAGCAGAGGCAGAATATGGGCTATTCCGTGTTGGCATGGAGATGTTTATTAACTGTGAACCTGAGGCCTATAATTTCTGCAAAAATGTGCCTTTCCCCTGAAGGGTTCACTCAGAACTCTTTCTTTAGTTCCTTGAGCTCTGATACATGTGTCTTTAGTTCTAGGGCCCAAGTTCATTTTTGGTGAGAGGCGTGGCTTATGCATCTCCCCCTGATGAAAGTAATTAGGGTATCCCATCGGGTAGCCGCAAATGTTTCCTTTGGTTTATTTATTTCCAGAAAGACACTAATTTGTTCTCTGAGGTTGTTGCAGAAGTGTATGTCCCCAAGCATGGAGGTTTTGAGGCACCATGCCCCTTTGTGGCCTGTTGCATCCTCATGGAGAAGCCAGGCGAACATCACTGGGTCATGATCTGATAGGATCACTGTTCCAGTGGAGGTCTCTGCAACATCTGTGGTGCAGATAGATAGAATTAGCCACATGTCTATGCAGAAGAAGGATTGGTGCATGGAGGAAAAGAAGGAGTAGTCTCTCCCTGTGGGATACACTAGTCTCCAGATCTCAGTAAGACCAAGCTCTTGAGTCAGAGCCTCCAGATCTCGGGAAGCTGGAGTCTTCTGGCCTGCCGGGAATTTGCTCCTGTCCAAGAAATTATCAATTATGGTATTCATGTCTCCCCAGTATAAGATGATCCAGGGAGTGCTCTGAGAGAGTTTGTGCAAGGCCTTGAAAGAAGGATGCAACACAGGAGTATGGAGCATAGCTTAGCCTCATAGATCTCCTTGCACTATGATGAACCTCCCTTCTGGGTCAGAAATTATGGAGTTTGGCTGTAAAGCTATGTTTTTCTTTACCAAAAAGACCACCCTTCTGCTTTTGGAGTTGTAGTGTGCACTAAATACCTGTGCCATCCAACCCATCTTTAATTTAATGGCCTCAGCTTTAGTAAGGTGGGTCACTTTTAGAAAGGCGATCCCGCCCCCTCTCATCTAAGGTGATCAATAATTTTCCTTCTTTTTACTAGGGTCTGGATCCCCTTTACATTCCAAGAGACCCATTTTGTCTGTGCGCTAGCCAATGGTAATTACATAAGGTTATAGCGGTGGGGGACCACTAAGTAATTCCTTATTCAGAAGGGGCCAAGGGATGAGGGGGTGTTCAGAGAAGGGGGGATGTTCCCACCTCTTTAGGTAAAGGGAACATTGTTTAACCAGGAGTAGCACACTAAGCCAAAGCTTGTTTCCAGATGTGACCTGGGAGCACAAGGAAATTAAGTGACATGCTCAGAATCACACAGTATGCGCCTAGGCAGCTGTGGGATTCAAACCCAGGTCTCTAGATCTGCAGCTCAGAGCCTTAACCCACTGCACTATACTGGCCCCAAGTGTCAGTGTGGGCAGTCTGTACTCATCCTTGTGCCAAACTCTATGAAAGCGCATTTGGGGCTGCTGGCTTCCTTTGTTTTAGGCACTTTTATTTTCATACCCTCTGAGTTACAAGAATGCCCTGTATCAATCTTTGGGCCAAGTAGCTGTATGTGGGGTGGTCGACTATTCTCGGTCCAATGAGACCACATATGGACACCTTTCCCTATCTGTGGGATGTACAGTATGACCCTTGTTCCTAAGGTGGCACACCTGATACAATTGCCCAAAAAATTAAGTGCCCATTAGGATAGCTGCTTTGCCCATGTTTCTGTTGGGACCAGTTCAGGATGATGTCTAAACAACAATAAGACAGAAATACCTTTTTCCAGACTAACTCTGGAGTGCAACTAATAACCAATAACAGATTAAACAGTATTTCTACAAGTAACAGTGTAAAACCAACAAAATAACTGATTTTTTGTAGAATTAAACTACTTTTTGGGCCTGGGGATATAAGGCACGCCGGGTGGTGGGTCCCCTCAAAGACATAAGTCCCCAGAACCCTGACAAGCATCAAGCCAGACCATCAGCCTTGCTGCTTGTGATCTATGCCCATGCTCACCGAAAATCTTTACCCAGTGGGGATACATGGCAGAGTTCAGGAGGGGGGTCACGTGCAGTTACCCTCCTCCTCTTTAGATTATGTGCAAAGATGCTATGTTCCTGTCTTTAAGACCCAACTCCATGGAGCCTGTTGAACAAGTGGCAGGCTTCCTTAAATGGCTATTGGTTCCTTAGGGGGTCCTCGATGTGGGAGGGGGAGTGGGCAGCTTTCCCAATCCTCCCTTGACATTCAAAGTGGCCCCCTATTCACTGCCTCTTTATTCTCCTTGGTCCAAGGGGCCTTTGTTCCCATACAACAGTGACCATTTAGGTCTGCAATACTTAATAAACCTCCTAAGATAGTTTATTAATAGCACAGCAGCCTACAGACAGTGTAGGAAACCAGATCGGAAAATGTCTCGTGATCTATGACCAGGACTCTTTAATACGTTGTGTTCCCTGATTGCCTGACAGAACACTTTTGCACAAACAGCATACTGCCTCCAGGTAAGAAGGCCAGGGCTATTTGGGGTGGGGGGGGTGAGTGTGTGTAGAATACATAATGGGTGGGGAGGTAGTAACAACAACAGAAAAGGAAAGGGACCTGGGGGTAATCATATCAGATGACCTTAAGGTTAGCAAGCAATGTGAGAAGGCAGTAGGGAGGGCTGGAGGTATATTGGGATGTATAGGGAGAGGCATCAGCAGCAGAAAACAGGAAGTTGTTATCCCTCTGTACAGACAGTTGGTGAGACCCCATCTGGAGTACTGTGTCCAGTTCTGGAGACCCCATCTCCACAAGGACATAGACAGGATAGAGGCAGTCCAGAGGAGGGTAACTAAAATGGTGCAGGGTCTGCAAGAGAAGCCATATGAGGAGAGACTAAAGGAGCTTAATATGTATACCCTTGAGGAAAGAAGGGAGAGGGGGACATGATAGAAACTTTTAAGTACCTCAGTGGAATCAACAAAGTCCAAGAGGGTAGCATCTTTCAGAAAAGAGACTTGCAAGAACAAGGGACACACTTTAAAGATAGAAGGAGGGCGTTCAGGGGCAATGTGAGGAAGTATTATTTCACAGAGGGTAGTGGATGCATGGAACAGCCTTCCTGAGGAGGTTGTGGGGTCTAAAACTGTGGGAGAATTCAAGAATGCATGGGACAGACATAAGGCAATTCTTGTGGGGGGTAGGAAGAAATAGGCTGTTGGTTAACTAGGATCTACGGCCTATCCTGTAGGTAGGGAAATGGGCAGACTAGATGGGCCTAGCGGTCCTTATCTGCCGTCAAAGTCTAGGGAGGGGAGTTGGTGAAGCTTTGTTCTTGCATTGGATTTTATGCCTAGGGTGTTTCCCAGACTCCACTTTTAGTTGGACTGCTTGAGGCCAAAGGATAGTAATTTGCATGGGGGGGAGGCTTAAGCCACTGATGTCCCTTGAGGCTGGGAGAACAGGCACATCCTCTCTGCAGCATGGCTACAGTGTACTGTATGTGCTGCTTTGAATGCTCAGACATGAGCACTCAAAAGACGTTGATGGCTGCTATGGGGGATGTGCAGAGCAACCTGCTCCACCGAGATAAGGGGAGAAGTGTGTGTAAGATATAATCAGATAGAATTTTTTGACAATATTTAATTTTTCAAACAGTTAGTACTCCCTGGTTCCTGAGAGTCTTCATAATATGTACAAGCATTTACATTGAGCAACTGCAATGGAAAAGAGAGAGAGAGGAGAAGGAGGGTGTTTGAAGAGCAAAAGGGGACTCAAGTGAAAGAAAGGAAGCTAGGAAAGTGGGAAAATGCTTGCAGCCATCACGTCTTCACATCAAGCACATTGGTTGTTCCCTTTCCCCAGTGGTCAGCCTACATGGAGGGAAGGGTAGGGGGAATTGCCAGTCACACCTAAGCTCATCCAGTGCTGCAGTGGCCTCATGTCTCTGACCCTTTCTTTTTCCAAGCCACCATAACCCAGTCCCCCCCCATTGTCTAAGTTTAATCATGTTGGAGAAAATTAGAGCACCCAGTAACTCAGCTTAGCATACTTACAGGTTTAAAATTGGAGACATGAGCTGCCTAGGACCTAGGATGGGTGATGGGTAAGAGTTAAAACAATAAAAGGGATATAACAGAACTCTGCTGCTTTCCATTGATGCAGTCCAACTGTCAATGTGGCTCCTCCATAAGGATACCTGTGTTACCATGGAATGACACTTCAGGTGTGGATATCTGGGTTGTATTCCTCCATGTAAACTGGGTCCAATCCAGCCCACATGTCCATCAAAGTTCGGATTGGTCACTTGGACCCAGGTTCGCTCCTCATCTGCTTCCTCTGGAGGTGGCTGAGTGATTTCATTGTCACATGCTCCTTGAGTCAGTGACAGTCTTGTGGCTGCAGGCTTCATTGACAAATTGGTTTTGTCTGTTTTCTCAGGGACTGGCTGCCCAGAAGAGTGGCTGCCTACAGATCTTTCAGAGTCCTGGCTGTGCTCCCTCCCCAGGTCCCTGTCTTTCTTCCCAGATCACTGCTTGTCCTGATTCATTCTTTTGAACCTTGTAATCTGCCAGTCCATTCTGGGTTGCTTGTCTGCATTAGAAGCCTGTTTCATGGCCCAGTGGCATGGCATGGGGTTGGGTGATGGTTCCTCATGTTGTCAGTCATAGTTTGGGAGAGATTCTGGATAGCTGACAGCCAGTGCCTGGCCACAAAGTCCCAAGCTTCATCTGGGGTGCAGAAAGTATGGGAAGCACCATTGAGGAAACTGTAGTTTAGCCACGTACAGCAGTTTGGAGAAGACACGCTGGTCCTGAAGGATCTTTTTTATCAGATTACATTCCTGCCAATTTTAGGCTAGCTTGGTGGAGTAATCCTGAAAGATATACAGTGCCCTTTTCAGCTAAGAGGGCCCTTGTCCTGAGCTAGAGTGAGTATCAGTTTCTTATCAGTGAATCAAAGAAAGTGGGCAGTACTGGGGCATGGGTACTCACCCCACTCCTAGTTTGAGTCTGAGTGTCCGGTGGGCTCTGTCTGTTTCTTACAGACCCCTCCCGCGGTATTGTAGGAGTTCAGGAATTGTTTGTATAAGAAATTGCAAGGTGCTGCCCCCCCAGCAAATTCGGGGAAGCCCACAAACCAGATATTATTTCTCCTGCTGCAATTTCAGTGGCCTCCATTCTGTCCCACAGTTGTTTTACTAACTTCTTAGGTTCTTGTATACCAGTTTAATGTCTATTATCTTTATCATTGATTTAGGAAAGTCTTGGTGTCCCTGGCTTTATTTTGTAGAGTTTGAACTTTGTCTTCCAGGGATGCAACTGAAGACTTGAATGTCATTCTTTCTTTAGGACCTGATGCAGATAAGCTTTGATTTCCCCATTGTCAGTAGTCAATGCTGCTGCCATCTTACTAATTTCACCCACTGTAGCATGGATGCCACGAGTTCTGAAGCTTTCTGCTGTGGAAAAAAATCTCTTTCCCACCTGCTGCTCGACTAAGGTGATATTTTATCATTAGCTGAGGTTTTTCTGTAATTAATGACCACAGCTCAGCATGGGGAGTCCCACTGGGATTTGTATTAATTTAGTTAATTTTGGTCTGGTGGCATGGAGCTCTGTCTCTAGGCAGCCATTCACCTCCCCTGCTTGCGCATTCACCACCACAGTTGCCTTGTTAACCAACTACATTCCTGAGTCCTGCAACACTTTGTTCACTATGCAGTTTAGTTTCTGCTGTCTCATAATTTAACCCTGTTTGGGTGCACCCATATTGCTGTTTTGTATTTCCATCACTTTTTGTTCTGCAAAAAACAGCTTATGCCCAGTATCCTTCTAGCAGTTGCAGTTATCTCTTTTATAGTCACTGCTTAGCTATTGTCATTGTAAGTCTCCATTCACTGTTTAGACCTATAACTTGGTGGAGGTTTTCAAAGGTTTGACTGTGAACTGTTTCATTAGTTTACTGTATTGTATTGCTTATCAGTTGGCTGTTGCACCTATTCTCCATGGTTACAATGTATATTATCCTTGTTTTACTTAATCTCTTGCCTCTACCACAATTGCCAGAATCTTCTCCTCCTACCTCATCTCACCAACCCCTCCCCTTTTTCCTTCTGTATGTCTGTCTGTCCCTCCCTTGGTCATCCCCTTCCCCCCTTCCCTCCTATCCACCCTGGTCTCCTATCTTATACCTCCATTAACCTTGAGGTTTTCCATTGCACTCTCCTCTCCCCTCCCCTCCCTCATCTCCTTTCCCCACTCACCTACCCCCTTTCCTGTCTCCTGCTCTAAGGGCTGTAAATCCCCATCCATCTTGCTTTTCCTTTTCCCGCTTTTCTGCTGTCTGGCAATCTGGAGCTAAATCCAGGTCTCACACCTCCAGCCTTCTCTGCCTCCCAAGCCATCAAAGGCACGAGGATTTTTCACCTTAACACTCGCAGCCTTTTTTCTGAAACTTGATCTGCTGTCTACATGAGGTATTACACCATTCTCCTGATATTCTTTGCATCTCAGAATCATGGCTATATGCCAGGATCCCAAAATCTACCCTGGCCTTCATGACTATCAACATTTTTCAGAGGGTAGGAGTAAATATGTGGATGGTGTTGCTTTTTATACTCATCAGATCCTCTCCTGCAACTTGGCTGCTAGAGAGGCTGTATCCTTCTCCCATGAGTTTCTCCTTATCAAACTGTCATTCCCAACATCTGTGCCTATTTTCATTGGTATACTCTTTGTCTCATCCCAAATCACATCCCTATCCCTGGCTGAATCTATCTCTATTATCACCTCCTATTCCTCTGTTGGTGAATTCATTCTTCTAGGAGATTTTACTGTCATTTGGCTCTTCCCAGCCTCCAGGCTTATCAAATACAAAGTTGAGTCCCTCAGACTCACTCATATTATCTTCAGTCCTACACAGCTCACCCCATTCTCCCCACACCACACCATTTTGGACTGGGTTTTCTCCTCCCAACCCCACTGTGTTGCTGCAGCTGGTATTTTGCCTGATGCTTTCAGTGACCACTGCATGATGCTCTGTGTCTGGAAGATCAGACACCCTCCGTCCTCTCCAAAATACATCTGGAGCAGGTCCCTTAGATCACTCATCACCCAGACCCTCCTGAATGACCATACTGCATTAGAATAGTCAGCATTCCACACCACATCTGATAGTCACATTGCCCTCTCCATGTTGCACTCCAAATTCTACTTAATCTGGGATACGTGCATCCCAGTAAAAAGAAAACAGGGTCAAATCTCACTATCACCCCTGGATTACCCCAGATATTATTAATCAGTGCAAGACCTGTGACCTTGCCTGGTCATACTATAAATTATCTTGTTCCCTTCCTGACCTCCTCAATTATAGGTCTAGTAGAAACTCCTGAACAAAGGCTGTTAGGGCTGCAAAGCAATTAGTTTTTCACCACTTGTGCTCTCCCTTCCTCTCCACTGCAAGCTACATCTCCATTATATCACATTCCTTCTTCACTCCCTTACCAGGGCTTCCACTTCTCCAGATCCTGACTGCCATTTACTCCCCAAATTTGGGTATGTCTAGCCCTGACAGACTTCAACCCAGACTTCTTCATATTTCTGCCCCTAGAATTGCATCTCCTTTGACTCATCTTTTCACTCACCTTCTCACTCAATGCATCCCCACCTTCCTGTAAGCTGGCCAAAGTTATACCATGCCACAAAGTGGGGTTGGGGGTTCTTCCTCCTCTGGCAACTATCAGCATATCTCACTCCTCCCATGTCTTGACAAGCTGCAAGAGAATATTGTCTGTAACAGACTCCCTAACTTCCATTCCTCTTCTGATTTACTCTGCCTGTTCCAGTAAGTTTGCAGAAAAGGTCATGCCACTGTATCCTCCCTGCTGCATGCAACTGATTATATCCTCTAGGAGATGGATCAGAGTCATGTTATGGCAGCAATCTTCATCAATCTTGCTAAGGCTTTCAACTCAGTGTCTCGCCTTCTCCTCTTGAATAATCTGGGTTTTGCTGGCCTCTCTGCTGCTGCTGTTGACTCATTCCATTCTTATCACATTGGCCATCTATAGTCAGTACAGCTTGCTATTGCCCTGTCACCACCACATCCCACTTCCCATCCAGGTAGGTATCCCACAGTACTCCTTCCTGGGCCACATACTTTTCTCCATCTTCTTCAATGACCTCCCCCTAAACCTGTGTCACCTCACATATTCACATGTATGCAGATGACACAGTCATATACACTTCTGGTCCATCTATCCCTGTTGTGGAACATATGTTACAGCAAGATTTCTACAATTTCTCTCATTAGTCCCAGTCAAACCAGCCTTAGGTCAACACTAAAAAACAGTGTCCTTGACCCTTAGCATCAGCCAAAAACTGGCCAAGCTCCCATTATTGCCCATTTTCTCCAGCTTGCATGGTTCTCCACCTGAAGTGGTCCCTTTCTTCAAGTACCTTGATGCATGGTTTGACAGCAACCTTAACTTCACTGCCCACATGAATGCCATCCTTGCCAAGCTCTGACCTACACTTGGTGCCTTATAATAAAATAAAGATTGTATTTCCTATCAAGTTTGCTGGGAGATTGTTACCAAATGGTACTCCCAGTTTTTGGCTATGTGGACGTGGTCTATGGGTCTGCCCTCTCAATGTCCTTGACCAGACCGGATACCCTTTTGTAAATCCTTTTGTCACTTGGCAACAAATTCACCATCTCAGACCCATCACTGCTCCCTTTACACATCACTATCCACTCTTCCTCTGCCAGCATGTCTCCAGATACCCTGTGCCTCCTTTATATCTAAATTCTGGTTTGGATCCCTTCCCCTACCTCTCATCACTCCTCTCCATTGCACCCTCTGCTTCCTGTTTTCTTCACTCTAGGTATCTTCACACTATTGCTTTGCCATGTCCTCGCACCTCAGCAAACCAATCAGAATTTGCTTATCATCTCTCCTTACTTTGGAACCTGCTCCCCTCTTCCGTTCACTTCATTACCTCCCCTGCCTCCCTCAGATATCAGTTTAGACTCCTTCCATCCCCCATTGCTCCTGTATTCCTCCTTAAAATGCCCTCATACATTTGCTGAAATGTTTTGCTGCCTGATCATGACTTGTTTGCTCATTGTGCACCTTCTATTGTCGTTGTCTGTTTTGACTTTGCACTTTTGCTTGTAACAGTGTAATTATCTATGCTATGTATCATTTTTATCCATTGCTCCCCTCCCCTGGGTCACATCTGGAAACAAGCCTTGGCTCAGTGTGCCTTTTCTGGTCACCAATTGTCAAATTAATAAATAAATAAAAAGTCATAGTGGTTAACTAAAGACTTGTTCATGGAGATGAAGGACAGAGATTCGGCTTGTAGAAAATTTAAAAAATCATACAAGCATGCTGAGTGGTTGGCTTTTAGGTGCCTCAGAAACAAGTTCAAGAAACCATTTAATACTGCCAAGTTTACTTATTTCAAAAATCAACAAACTGAAAATGTAGGACATCATAACATGTTTTGGCAAAGTATTAAATCTCTCATAAGCCTCAATACTGAATCTGTCAATTTAAATCTTAAAATGGATGGTACCAAACATTTGGAACATAAAGTCATTGTATGACGTTTTAATAATCACTACTGTATCTTGGACAAATACAGATAACTCTCCAACTCAGGAGATAACTGTGATTCTCATGCAACTCAGTGCAGAGAGACTACTCAACTGAAATTCTGTCACAAAAATATATCCACTAAGGAGGGCTACCCTTTAATTAAATCCTTAAAAGAAGACAAGTCACCAGACTGTGATGATCTGGTGCCAAAGTTCTTAAATTGGCTGCACTAAAATAGCATGTAATAAGGCCTACATCAACATAACCAGAATACCAGGCAGAAGGGGAGGGGGATTTGAAGCAGTTTCAATAGCAGGAAGAAAAAGGTAATACTACCTCTCTATAGATCACTGCTGGGACCCCATCTGTAGTACACTGCACTGTTCAGAGTCTTCACCTGAGAAAAGACAGAGGCAGCTAGAGATGGTGCAGTATAGGGTAACCAAAATGATTCAGGGCCAAAGGGATCAGCTAAGAGCACTGAATGTGTTGTAGCTGAAGGCTGGAAAGGGAACAGGTGACATGATTGAGACCTTCAAGTTCCTGAATGGGATAAATAAGGTGAACTGCAAGGAATTATTTAGCAGGAGTGGCAGGTAGAAAACAGGGGACATGAGGTGTAGGGAGCAGGTTTGGCCCACAGGCATCCAAACATAGGTATGTCAAGTAAGTGTCTATGAAATAATTTACAATATTGACAAATGAGATACAGTTCAATGACTAACGATGCACTGTGTTAAATAAAGAAGTATTTTTTTTATTACAGAGTAAAGTGTTTTCCTTTTTTCCTTTTTATGGCAGGCATGGATACTCGTCAGCAATGGAAAGACAATATAATTGGCACATAGATTACCTCATCAGCCAACTCCTGAAACTGGACATTCTACAAATCGTTTTGATGAAAGAGACATGGACACTCATCAACAATGGAAAGACAATAACATTAACATTAATAGATTACCTCATCAGCCAAATCTTGAAACTGGACAGTCTGCAAAGTGTGTGTATACTGTATTTTAATTTGTTGTTAGGGTAATAGATTGCACACAGTTAAAACATGACTTTGGTTCTTTTATCTATACAAGTTACCATCATTATTGTTCAATGAATTGTGCATAGTGCTGCAAACAGATACAGTAAACTGCTTAATGATATAGAATACAGTATGTGATGCAAACAGATATTCACAGATACGCATAATTTACATTTGAAATCTGGCCCCTTCCAACAATTTTAAAATTACCTTTCAGTACACAAATAGCTATCTCAAATATCTAAAGAAAGTCTCAGTTTTCATAAAATTATTGCCAATTTTGCTGATTATCAACAAGCAAGCATTTTATTAATAAAAGTGTTGCTTCAAATTTCATTTAGCACCTGCACTTTATAATTACTCCACTATTTATTTTCCTTGGAGCTCCACCCACTTCCTTTTATGCCCCTCTTTCCTGAAGTTTATTTATATTTCAACACGACAGTGAACAAAACAAAAATCTGTTTTTGGGACCATCCTGTATACAAACTGGTGAAGTAACAATAAAATAGTGTAACAACATATACAATAAAATAGCAAGTGCAATATTATTCATGTATAATTACATACAAAAATATCGACCACTGTAAGTGCTACTTTAAAATTGTTGTAGGTGAGTAAATTTCATATCTTTGGAGGTAGTAAATTCCATGTTGTTGTTGCAATAGAATTAAATGACATTGTACTCCTTTCTTGGACTCTTTGTGGCAGCGTATGGTGGCCTCTCTCTTGTGTCATGAGCACTGGCAACCAGCCAATCATGGCTATGATGGGCTCTTGGAGGGAAAGGGGCAGATATTGCTGGCCTCACTAGGCCTCCTTAGGCTGCTGTGTGTGGTGTCAAATGTAGGGACAGGACTCCACACTGAGAAAGCAATGTAAAGCCAACATCCAATGATGTTATAAGTAGCATTACCATGGCATATCAGGGCATGACCCTACCAGGTCACAAAGGGACAATTATGTAGCAACTGAAGCTACTCTTCAGAGACTGCATGCATTCAAGAGGATAATGCTCAGACACCTTGCTACCCTGCCCTGGCAGAGATCTCAGATGTGGAACACAAACCTGACCTTCCCACATGGACAACAGATGTACCTTTCAAAAATCTGTCAGGGCATCTCAAGAGTTTTGAAATATGTAGAAGTAATCAAATTGCATGTAAAATGTTGTAAATACTCCATCCAACATTTTAAGTGATGTCTAAATATGAAACCACAAGGCAACTGAAAAAATGTTATTTAAGAATATCAAAACAGTATGTCCTTGACCACTGTAATCTTTCTTGATGTGTTTCTCTTCATAGTTGTACATTTTGAAGTACCATGGCCTTTTATGTAGTCTTTTTCATTTCATTTGTTTACAAAAGTGTTCATATTTTGGAAAAGACAAGGTGTTAGTGTGGTTTTGATCCTTTCCAAGACAGAGAAAAGTTGATGTCTGGGTTGTTTAACTGTATGATTTCTTTCAACTGTTAAAAGAAGATACATAGTAAGTATTAGTCCCAGCTGAATTATAAAAGTACATCTTCAGTTAAACATATGACATGGCATTTTTGTACACTTGCATCAAATTTTTGGACACAGGTGTCAAAATCTGCTGGGGAAGTTACAGATAGACCAAAAAAAGTTGGATTAACTTCATGGATTGATTTCTGCACTTGCATCAGAGAAAGGGATGCAAGTCCCACAGGTGTGGCACACATTGCCATAAACTTCAGGAAATGTCACAAGATCAGGGCCTGGAGTGTACAAAAACTCAGGTCTTAAGTCCTACTGGCACAAATACAGGGAATTCAGAAATATGTTCAAAAGGGACCCAAAATTGAATAAGAGAAATTTCTTGAGACATTTAAAGATCAAAAACCTGCCTCACCAAAAACAGTTCTGGTCAAAGATTAACAAGCTACTAAAGGGCAGCAGTAGCATAGCATGGTATTGTTATGGCATACAACCTATCAAGACCCTATGGCTACAGCTAATGCCTTCAATACATTTTTTACAGACCTGGGCCAGTTCAAAGTCAACTCTCCAAAGTCCCCTCCTCTTTCCTCTGACCAGTCTAATCCTTGATGCCAGCACCCTGAGTTCCATTTTAAACTGATAAAAAGGAAAGGGGTATTACACCTCATGAACTATCTAAAGGCTGAAGGCTCAGCAGATCATGATGGTCTTGAACCTAAGCTCATCAAGACTGCTGCTTCCAACATGGTCTCTCCTGTGGCTATGCTGTTTAATAAATCCCTTATCAAAGGAAGAGTCCCTGAAACCTGGAAAGTGGCTCTAGTGATTCCACAGCACAAAGGCGACCCCAATGAACTAATTGAAAACTACTGACCTATTTCCTTACTGCATTCTCTGTCTAAAAATCCTTGAATGACTAGTTTATAACCAGCTGCAGGATTACCATGAGCTGCATCAGCTGCTCACTAACAGACAGCATGGTTTCAGGAAACAGCTTGGCACAAAAACTGCCTTGGCTAGTCTGTCAACAGATACATTGGAGTCCATGGGCAGAGGGCTTGTAACTGCTGCTACATTCATAGACTTCACTAAAGCCTTTGACCTAGTAAACCATAACCTGCTGTTAGCTAAGCTTAAGGTCTGGCTCTGGATAACCTTTCCTATTTCTGGATCTCCCACTATCTATCAAACATATACCAATTGGTGAAGTGGAAAGATGCACAGCCCACAAAAATGTCTATAAACAATGATGTCCCACATTGTTCCATCCTGAGCTGTCTGCTACAGTGTATTTTTCCTATTTGTTAACAATCTACACAGAACCTGTGATGAGGCTAATTTTCTTCTCTATGCAGATGATGCCATTCTGTGCAAGTGCTCAGGTGATACTGCCCAGACTGTCTCTTAACTCACTGGTGACTTTTGCGAAACAGAAAAATGGTTTGGAGAATACAGACTCATCCTTAATACTAAAAAAATGATAACAACAAAAGTCATCATATTTGACTCCAGACACTTTGGCACTACCAGTGGACATCTGTTACCCAAAAGTACATCCATCAGTGCACTCATAGAGGTGGTTGACTCTGTTGAATGCCTTGGAGTGTACTTAAAATAGGAATTCACATTTAAATGACTTATTGAACATTCCACCAAGTCCCTGCACCTGAAAACTGGATTGCTCTGTTGCCTGAGCAGCTATCTGACCAGAGATTTGCATTGCTCCATTGTTAACACTATGCTGCTGCCAGCACTAACATGTGATGTCCTGATCCTGCTGTCCCTCAGAGCCTCAGAAGTTAACAGGTAAGGGTGTTGTAGAATAAAATAGGCTGATCTGCTGCCAATGCCCTGTCAAGGGCATATCTCTGTGATGTCTTCCACTCCCTAAACACCTGTCCTAATAGTTCTAGCAATCTTCCTCATACCTTGTGGTGCACCCACCCTCCAGTGACCATAAACTGTCCCATCTTATAAGGGAGATTTGAATACCCCTTCTTTTCCTTGCTCACAAAATTATCCACAGTACATCCCCACCTGACCACCACTTTAAGGTATTACTAGTAAAAAATACCTTTTAGGAGAACATTTAGAGCCTCCAGCCACACTCTCCTAGAAGTTCAGAGGACAAGGTCTTTTGTAGTAGAGAGAGCCTTGACAAACTCTGCCCCCTCAGCCTGGATTGTGCTCCCCAGGAGCACTTGGTCAATAAAACTCAATAAATAAATGGTAAGGAAGTACCCAGAGCCACAACTTGGGAGATGGGCAGATAGTAGTCATATTCCAGGCTGGGTCAGTGACCCCCCCAGCCTTTCAGATACTATATTTTATAATTTATTAAAATGGTGTACTCTCAGTACCTCCAAAATTAAAACAGTCTTCCTCCCTAGCCCTCTCACGGTCCCAACATTCTTTATTAAAAAGGTAACCCTGACCCATGACACAACTTCAAGGGGAAATGGTAGCCACACACAAGCTAGCTCTGTTGGGTCCCCGTCACCCCCACTCCAATCCCAGTCAAGCAGTCTTCTACTATCAATGCTGTATGTGCTAGCTTGGACAGGGAGGGAGGGAGAGGAGGTATGGGCAGCATCATTGCTTATTCTGTGCCAACTAATTGGTCAGTCAGAACAGCATCAACAATGACTGGAGGAGAGGAAGCACAACCCAGGAGGTGGAAGGTAGCAGCATGGTGGTAGTTTAGAAGCTGACAGAACTAGAGCTGCATGACTGCTGCCCCCCCAAGAGTTCCCTGATTAATGCTGTAGAGGCCTTACTAGTGACTGACTGTAGGGCTTGAAAGAATGGAAATATACACTTTTACGAAGAGCTGTCCTCAAAAAAGATATTTAAAAACTTTTTTTCATTCAGGATTATGTCCATAAGACAAGAATCCAAATGGTGTGGACATGCTATGAATAAAGGAAGACCACCAAAACTTAATACCTTCTAGAGGCCAAAGGACTACAGAACAGCAGGCAGCATGGCTTCATACATGGCAGATCCTGCCAAACCAACCTGGTTGAGTTCTATGACTGGGTAACTAGGCAACTGGACAGGGGCCATGCAGTGGATCTCCTGTATCTGGACTTCAGTAAGGGATTCAACTCTGTGCCACATGGAAGGCTGGGAAGAAAGTTAGTAGGCACAGGGGCAGGTGCAAAGCTGGTGAGATGGGTAGGAAACTGGCTGCAGGGAAGGCAACAGAGGGTGGTGGTGGGTGGGGAGCTCTCACACCCAAGGGCAGTGATGAGTGGTGTCCCACAGGGCTCGGTGTTGGGACCAGTGTTGTTTGGGATATTCATTGCAGACATATCATGGGACATCAAGAGCAAGATCAGTCTGTTTGCTGATGATACCAAGGTTGGCGCAATGGTGGATGACCTAGGGGGATGGCAGGGGTTGCAGGATGATCTGGCAAAGCTTGAAACTTGGTCAGACACCTGGCAACTGGGGTTTAATGCCAAAAAGTGCAAGGTGCTGCATTTTGGGATGAAGAACCCAAGGAGGAGTTACCAGCTAGGGTGAGTGCAGCTAGCCCAGACAGAGGAGGAGAAGGATCAGGGCGTGCTCATTACAGTGTCACTGAACAACTCGGCACAATGAAGGAAGGCAGCTGCAAAGGCCACCAAAATGCTGGGTTGTATTGCAAGGGGTATATCCTCGAGGAGGGGGGAGGTGATTCTGCCACTGTATAGGTCATTAGTTAGACCACACCTGGAGTACTGCGTGCAGTACTGGCGTCTGTATCTAAAGAGGGACAGTAAGTTACTGGAGGGGGTGCAGTGCAGGGTGACAAAGATGATCAAGGGGCTGGGGACTTATCATCACGAGGCGGTTGAAAGAGTTGAACATGTACTCACTGGAGGAGAGAGAGACAGGGTGACATGATTGAAACCTTTAAATACATGAAAGGAATAAACAAGATGGGATAGAGAGGCTGTTCAAAGTAAGGGAGGGAGGGCACCAGAGGCCATGATATGAGATTGGAGCGAGGAAGGTTCAGGAGGGAGATGAGGAGACACTTTTTTACATAGAGGGTGGTGGCTGGGTGGAATGCATTACCTGCAGAAGTGGTATGCAGTAGAACAGTGGACTGCTTCAAACAAAGATGAGACAGGACAAGGGGGAGGGTTAATGAAGGGGCAGGGTGGAAGGGAGGGTCAGCTGCAGAATAAGGGATGCTAGCTGCACATTCGAGCAGACTTGATAGACCTCTAGGCCTTTATCTGCTGGCAAATTTCGTATGTTCATATGTTCGTAATACCATGGGGATTAAAAAAGTGACTGCTGGACTTAATATAAGCAAATCCGGCAAGCTGCAAGTAGAACAATTTATCGGAGGAAAAGAAGGAAACAAAGCAGAGATACAAGAGAAAATGTTGGATTTTGAGCTACATTCCAGGAGGAAAAATATAACATTGATTTGAGTACCAGAATCATGGGAAAATATAAGAACATTGCAGGAGTCATTTAAAATAATTGCTGCAGCCTACTTGGACAAAATCACCGGAGATATACATTTTCAAATCAACTGAATCCATAGGGTCTTCAGCAAAGACCTGATGATTCAGCCCCTTCAAGACCAATAATAATGACAGTTATGTATTCTGGGGACAAAGAATGACTGATGGCAGCATTAATAACAAGCTCTGGCAGAGCCACTACAACTGTGAATGCATTAACTAGATAAAGGCGTTTCATGGGCTTAAACATAAACATTTATTTATTTATTTACTTATTTAAGTTTAAAAAATATCAGATATACAAACCTTTGAGTCAGAGATTCATTTACAAAGGCACCTTGTGGAAACTAATACAAAGACAACACAGTTAACAAGTCCAAAAACAATGGCCAGGAGAGCAGACAGTTATAACAATCATTCACTGGATATACATGGGTAGCAATAGATAAACAGATTACTTAGTTTAGGCACACAGGCACCGCATCAAGAAGACAAACGCAGTTCAAACAATATACAACAGCCAAAGCAAATAGACATCAGGGCCTACATATTCAAAAGAGTTGAGCCATGCTCAATAGGTTTGCGCCTTAGCAACTCTGAAATTACGCCATTCTGTGATATTCAGCAGGAGGCCACTGCACCCCCGAAATCATGTTGAGCAACAGCACAATGATAATGAAGGCATGCACAACTGAAGGGGGAGGAACCATGCCTAAATGATGCAGTGCAATATTCAACAACTTGCATCATGCACAATAGGGGAGCTACGGAAGTTGCGCCATAGTGGAAATGAGCCAAAATAAAAAGGAGCAAGGGAGAGGTGCAAGGACGCTATAGGGAAGGCACATGAGGCAGAACTCTAGCCACACAGACAGGGCAGAAGGAATGCACAGGGCAGTCCAGGGAAAGGGTACCCTGAACACAGAGGCACAAGGAAGGTGTGTGGAGCCACAGCCAGTGCAGAAGGGGGAAGTGCCACACAGCACAGAGGCCACCACAGGCAGGTGTTCCCGGTGCAGGGGAAGTAGCAGTGAGGACAGTGGGGGGAATACAGTTACAGCTGCCGGGGGGGTGAACACAAGCCTGGGACATGGCCAGTGCCACCTTCCAGATGGAGACCATTATGAGGGGGGTGAGAAGGTGGGCTGCAGGGGGGCATGGCCGCGGAACGGCGCATCGGTGGTATGCCCCCAACAGGCAGCACCGAGCCTGCACCTGCTTCGAACTGTACAGTGATACTGAGATTGTGGGCCGGTACTGCCTGAATAGGGCAATTCTGAGGTGGCTCTGTGAGCTATGTTGTGATGTGATACAGGCACCCACACAAAGGAGCCATGCCCTGTCAGTGGAGACTAAAGTAACAGCTTGCATGTGCTTGCTCACCATGGGTACCTTCCAGAGACCAACTGGGGACAGCACAGGCATAACCCTGTCAGCCATGTCATGCCACCTCACCCAATTCCTCAGCGCACTGCAGCCACATGTTGCAGAGCACATCCATTTCCCTAGCACACCGGCGGAGCGTGCAGCTAACATACAGGAGTTCCACAGGGTAGCACGTATGCCTGGTGTGCTAGGGACAATAGACTGCACCCATGTGGTCATACACACACCACCTGGCACCCAGGGGGCTGCATAAATAAATTGCAAGGGCTATGCCAACATCAACTGCCAGGTGGTGTGTGATCCCAGGGGGCGCATAATCAATGTCTGTGCCATGCACTCTGGGGGACCACATAATGCCTTCATCTGGCACCAGTCAGCACTGTGCAACAGATTCAAGAGTGGGGACATCCCTACTGGCCACCTAGTGGGTGAGTATGCAAACCACATGGACAATCATAGGGCCTGGCGGGGCATGGCCAGAGGTGACATGAGTAGTGACCTACATGGCCCAGGGCAGGGTGATGCTGATCACCAAACTAACCCCCACCCTCTACACACAGGTGACAGTGGATACCCACTCCATTTCTGGCTGCTTGCACCCTACCAGTGGCCCGTGACCCCAGAGCAGCAACACTACAATGAGGTACACACCACCACACCTAATGTCATCGAGTGGGTGTTCGGGATGCTGAAGGCACATTTCCTTTGCCTGGACACCTCCAGCGGTGCCCTACAGTACAGCCCCTCAAAGGCCTGTGGGCTATTCCTGGCCTGTTGTATCCTGCACAACATGGCCAATGAATGTGGGATAGCCATACAGGTCGAAGAGGGGGACAGCGATGGGGACGATGAGGACGCCAGTGATAATGGTGATGGGCAGCCCCCCTTAGGTGATGGGACCCCTGACTGATCCGGCTGGCACAGCTGCACCTGGACACCATTATGGAGGAGCACTTCAGCCAACCCAGGTAAGTCATAGGGCCATGTGCAGCCAACAGTGGCTAAGATACAACCCACAAACATGCATGGACACACACCAGGGTGCATGCCATTAAGGGAAGTGGCAGGGCACAGAAGCAGACACACTACCAGGGATGGGTGAGGACTAACATGCCACACAGACAGACTCACACACACACATACACACACAACACATCAAACTTGCACAGAGGGCAGAAGGCACACTGACCCAGAACTCCAACCCTAGCCACACACATGTCCACAGGCCACCACGCCCACTGTCTGTCCATGTGTGTGTGTCAGATGCTGAGCACCATTGCAGATTGGTGTACAGCGCAATGCAGGCATCATCATGCACATGCAACTGCGGACAGCTGCCGGGAGGGTGTGCAGGTGGACTGTGTGTCCGCGTGCAGGGTGGGGTACCCACCCATGCACTGCCCACTGAAAGCCACAATGCACACAGGGCACCGCCAGACAGTAGCCATGCTGGGAAACAGGTCAGTCATGTGACATAGTGCCCTGGCTGCCACGAATGCATGGGCGGCCCCACTGAGATCCACCAGCACTGACAGGCAGACCACTGGCCTCATGGGGTGGCACCGATGGTCCCCCAGGGGTTCTACTGTGTGACTGTGACCATGCTTACACAGGGGTCTGCAGCACACCGAACATGCCTGCACCAGGAGTGCTCAGGATGCCCACAGCTGAACATGGTGTTAACAGGGAGGGTGTCGCATGATGCCGGGAATGGGGGGTGGACAGTGCACTGCATGGTGTCCACAACACATTGGCACCTGACTGTATGCCCATTGTGGCCATGACAGCAGTGAATGCTTGTGCATGCCTGTCAATGGCTGCAGTCACATCCTCCCTCAACCGGTCCATCCCTGCCAGGATCAGAGCGATGTCCCTGCCGTGATGCTCCTCTGCCTGCTCCAGAGCCACATGCAGTGCATCCACCGACATCGCAAGCTGCATCTGTTGCTGGACTGATGCTTGCAGTAGGTAGGTGTGCTCGTCCAAGAGGTCATCTACCTCCTCAGCATCCTGTCCCTCAGTGTGTGTGCGACCCAGATGCTCAGCACCCCTTAAGGGTGGGTGCTGCGCACCAGGACCAGGTCTGGGCATGTCCACAGGGGGTGCACAGATGCCACCACTGAACCCTGTACCCCCAAGCAAATTGGCCTACTGCTGATGCTGCCCCTATAGCCGCTGCTCCTCAGGGCTCAGTGGTTCTGCTGCAGTGGCCGCAACAGTCCCACTGTCCTGAACAAACACCAGTGCTGCCCCACTGGTGCTGACAGGCACAGGCTTGGACTGTGATGACATGCAGGCCTCCACAGCAACATCACCCACAGCCATGGCCATGATGTGTCCTGCTGTGTGGCCATCCCGTGGCACACACGTGTCACTGCCCATGATGTTAGCAACATCATCATTGGTGACAGACTCTGCACTGGCCCCAGTCACAGCATGCTGGCATCTGTGGACACTGGCACGCAGGGACACAGGCAGGGCTTCCTCTGCACCTGTTACAACAACATCAGTGTGGGCAGCCAGGTGGCCCCACTGTCGCACTGATCCACGTACACCTGTGGAGGTGGATGGGCCCTCCTCCATCTCCAGCTGACTGTCCTCAGTGGACAGTCCCACCACCGCTCACCCATGCAGATGCTCAGGATCTGTAAGGGAAAGCAAAGTTGTGTTACTGCATGTGATCTACCCTGCCCCCCCATAGACAGACCATGACTTACCATGCAGTGATGGGCCACAACCCTTCTGGAAGCCACCACCCAGAACACCCTCAATGGCACTACGCTGCATGCTTCCAGCAAGCCTCTCCTCCTGTGGTGTCAGCTGTACCACCTCCAGCTGTCCCCCACCTGTTGCAGCTCATGTTGCCCTGATAGTAGCCATCTTCTCCTTTATCCTCCTCCTGTCCATTCCCATCTTTTCCTTACACTCCTGCACAGAGTGCTGATGGCAGCCATGCAGGTTCACAGCACATGCCACCTCCTCCCATGCAGCAGCACAGGCCTGAGGTTTTCCCTGCCATCTGCTAAGAAGCAGCTTCTGATCCAGCTAGGCCTCAAACAGGGCATCGGTCTTGGCCTTGGTAAAGTTAGGCCTCCTCCTCCTCCCACCACTATGTTCCTCCTCTCCCACAACTTGCTTGATCATTATATAGCCTGTAAGAATGGCAGTTATTACCTGAGACTGTGCAGTCCCATGCATGTCCTGAAATACACAGTCCACATTCCCAAACAGCATGCAACTCACCAAAGGACTGCAGTAACCGACTATGGCCACTGCAGCCCAATGTGGCAATTTTATAGCCAACCCATGCAAATGAGGTGAGGCACAACTTTAAGTGGATCCAAATTGCAGTGCTGCGTCATTGAATAGCTGATTAGATGATTTGCATATGATGGCTGAATATCGCCCTTTGGCGCTTTGCACAATTATGTTGAACGTGCAGAGCCAATGCCGCAGTTCTGTGACATGCATAGTACACACCTCACTGTGCATACCCGGGTTGCTGACGCAAGCATCTGCCATGCTGCTGATGTGCTGTGCATGGTAGGCAATACAAGACATGGTCACCATTGTGACAGTTGCGCTATAGTGATGGTCACTACATGGTGCTGTGTCACTGGGCCATCATAGGCGCACTGGGCCAGCTGTGCAGTAGGCCGCTAATGGCAGTAGCACACAGGCAGCCAATTGTGTTACACACATTGGGTTCCAATAGCGCTGTGCGTGTCCATGCACCAGAGACCCTTGACCCTGTGCCTGACCTTTGACCCAGGCACCATGTGTCAGGCATGGGTGCACCTCTGTCATGCTGTTTGGTGACAGCATGATGGGGAATGGTAGCACTGTACCGGGCAGCATCTGCACGTGGGGAGCCACGCTGCAGAGCACCATATTGCCAAATCAAGCAGAGAGCATGGCATACAGGAGGGGAGCTCAGTGATTGGCAATAGAGCTGCCCAACCTAGTGGCCACTGTGGAGCTACACATGGGCCACTGTTCAGGGAGGCACCCCTGGACAGGTCCAGGACCCAGGTGTGGGAGGAGATGGCTGCTGCACTTGAGGAGGCCACAGGATGTGGAGTGCTGAGCAGTGCCACCACAGGTATGGGGACCTGCGGTGGAGGGAGCCGGAGCTGCTAGCACACCCGCAGGCATGTGCCGGGGGGCACGGTACCATGGCCAGGTAGGTGTTACATCAACACACTTTTATCTTCCATATGGGTAACACTGTTGTATGTGTCCAGCACATGGGGAAGGGGCCATCTGGGGTTGGCTGTGGTGATGTTATCAGTGTGGGGTGGGTGGGTCTGGCTGGGTGGGAGGGAACACACCTGAGGGCAGGGGGACTTTGCTATGGGATTGTACTGATGTTCCTCTCTCCATGTTTGCACCATAGGCCCAGAGGAATACCACTATGCCTGTGATCTTCGGCAGCAGGAAGAACAGAGGGAAGCCAGATAGTGTGAGGGCCCTCACCGCCCACTGGACCAGCCCGATGAAGGTGAGTGCCATACCTCCATGATTACTATTGCATGCTGGGTGCACAGGGTGGGCAGCAGGGCATGGCCACCATCCGTTGACACCACTGCCTTGCACGCAACTTGTTACAGTCAACACTGTCCAGTGGCAATGCATGTCTTGGAGTGCATTGATGGTGGTCCATGCATGCACCACTTACATGGTTGTGCCACTGCCTTTGCACCACATAGCCATGTTACTAAACGGCCACGGTGGTGCTGTGCATGACTTGGCCGGTGTATGCAGCATTCCACATGGCTGTATGTGCCTGGGTGGGCAGGTCATGTGGACATGATCACTGTGGGTGGTCACACACCATCACAGAGGTATGTCCCTTGGCCGTATGCCATGCACAGTGGGCGGGCTGTATGGGGCTGTACATTCACACCTATTGACTGTGCTCCCTTGTCCTAGGTACACGCCATCTCTGGGAGATAAGGAAGGTGCTGCGGGAGATACTCCAGGTGGCAAGGGCATTGCTAGACATCCTCCACAGGATTGATGACACCGGAGTCCTACAGAGGAACCGACCAAGACAGAGTCAGAGTGAGGAGCGGCGTTCCTGCTAGGGGTCCCACAGACCCTGTAATCCCCTACCCCCTGGACCCACCATCACATCCCTCCTTTCCCATCCCATTTGTCCACCCTTGCCCCTTACCCACCCCCACCTTGTTTGTGACCTTCCGCCCACCTTGTATATATTTTGTAAATAGTCTTGTAAATAGCTAACTTTTCTGTTTGTTCAATACACTTATTTTGATATGAATACTGTGGTGGTCTCTGATTTGCAGTGGGCTATAGTTGCTCAGCTGCAGTGGTAAGCATTGCCATCAGGGGTGGTGCGGTCATGGGTATGTGTGTGTGTCCATGTGGAGATGACTATGGTGTGGGGGTAGCTATCAGTCAGTATCTGTGGTGTGTGTTGTGCCCTGTGCACTGGATGACTGTGTGTAGTGGTCCATGGTGTGTGCTCTGTGTCCATGGTACCCCTATCAGCCCATCCATGGGCTGTGCAGCTGACATACATGCATGTCTGTGACCTGCACAGTCCACTGGCATGTCAGTGGTGGCAGTCCCTGCAGGGCAGCCACTGTACCCATCACAATGCTGGGTTGCCTCCTGTCACTGGTGTGGTGCATGTCTGCCTCGGGTGACACTGTGGCCTCCACAGTTGTTGTCCAACCTCCATGCTGTGCCTTGTGTGTGTTGCAGGGGATGTGCACCACTGTCTGTGACTTGAGCTCTGGGCAAAAGATGGTGGTGTACAGGTCCACAGTGCCTGCGCAGGGTAGCTGGCACTCCAGTACCATGGAGGACTGCAGTTGTGTGTACACAGTTTACATGGGCCCACACTGGGGGCTTGGTTACCCCATCACTGTGTCCCTGTGCTGTTGTTCCCTTGGGTATGGGTGGGTGTCTCTCCATGCTCTGTGTGTCATCCAATGTGGTGCATGCTTCCATGCACCACTGTGGGTGTCTGTGCTAGTTGTTGTGGTCAGTGGTGGGTCAGGGTGTGTCATTGGAATACTGTGCAGGGTGCTGTACCATTGGTGGTGGTGTCCGGGGCAAGCCCTGTCCCATGTGGGTTACCTCATGTGCTAACACATAGTTGGTCTCTCAGCAGTACCTCAGGGGAACTGTGCGTGGTGGCACTGCATATGCTGTTGTTGCATTGCTGTGTGCTGCCACCTGCTGATGGGTGCTCATGGTGGGGCTGCCTTGTATGGTTCTGTGGTGCACAGGGTTGCAGTGTCACAGTGGGGGGGTGGCATGCATGGGGTTTCCTGCAGTGGTGGTCACTGCTCCTGGGCAGGGTGTCTGGGGGTCATGGTGCAGGGTGTGCTCTTCATTGGGGAGATGGTGTGGCATGGGGTGGTCAGCCCTCCTTGTGTGCTAGTCATAGCTTGCTGGGGGGTGTGATGGGGTACCATGGCCTGGCTATGGGTTGTTTGCTTGTCTCCAGGGGCCGGTGGTTATTCCAGCCTTCCCCCAGTTGTGCAGTGCTTGGGGTGTGGGAGGACGATGTCTGCTCTGCAGTGTGTTCCTGTGCCCATCTGTGGCATGGTTGGTGGGCCCCTACTTCCCTGGTTGTGCAGTTGCATTGCTCTGCTGCTGGGGGGGCATCCCTAGTTGCACTATGGTGCCTCTGGACTGCTCAGTTGCACATCCCTTGTTGCGCTATAGCACATTAGCTCTACTCAGCTTCCCCTCCCTAGTTGTACTTTGGTGCAGGTGGTGCGATATTCAGTCATCGGCTGTAGGCGCAGTTTGGCCTACTCCATTTTTGAATATCGTGCCTCTTGCACATGGGCACAATGGACTTGCACTTGCTCCTGCTATTGCGTACTTTTTGGGCGCAGTCTGAATATCTGGGCCCAGGAGTTAAAGAGAAGCCCAGAGTGTTCACATGAAGGCTGTTGCACACAGTAACTGAATCAAAGTATAGTAGATTGAGAAAGGGCATATTTAGGTAATAAGGCATGACAGGGTGTGTGTTATCATGTAATAATGTCACTACTGGGGTGGGTTGAAGCATGAGGTAAAACTGAGTCTTTATTTAGTTATTTGCACATATTTATTTGATCCACTGGGTCAGCAATATTCGCACAAGCTGTGCCCAGTGCAGATTTTACAGCACTGGTCCTGGTATGGTGATCTGGGTTTTACCCATACCACACTGCATATGGCTTAGTGATATACTGTACAGATGGCTGCAGAGTCTAACCCCTTGAAGGTTGAAGTTTCAGAAAACCACTATGCTACAAATATCAAAATTCACTTCCTCCCTCACTCCCAGTTACAATTAATCCTTTACTAAAGTCATGTTTAAATACTGGTGCCTCTACATCCACACCACTAAGCTTTTAATGCCAACCTGCTTCTTCTGCTGCTGTGATTTAAGTTTTTTATTTTAACATATTTTGTTGAGAAATTTTTGCTTTAGTATATCCATGGTAAGAAAAAGTTTATTTGTAAAAGAAACCAAAATCCCCATTTATCAGTTCATTGAATCACAATACAGCATGTTATGAATTTTTTAGATTCTATGTACATCATACCCTACCTACTTACCACATACACACTAAGCTGAAAGCTTGTTTACAGGTGTGACCTGGGAGAACAAGGAAGTTAAGTAATTTGTGCAGGGTCACACAGTATGCATGTAGGGGCTGTGGGAGTCAAATCCTGGTCTTCAGGTTTGTAGTTCAGAGCCTAAAACCACTGCCTACTTAACCATTTACAACACAGCTATTTAGTAGCTGTTGTCTTACATAAACCCCAGTTAGCTAGCTCTTCCCATGACTGGAAAGGGAGAAGCCTGAGAGGGTGGGGGGTAGCAAGGTCAGCTCTCAGGTTGGGGACTGACCAAAGGAGCAGACACAAAAGTCTGCTAGGCCTATTCTGGTGGCATTTTTGTATGTTAGTATGCTTACTACACCAACACCATGAACCATAAATCAGATGACTGCCATAACTAGGGAGGCAGTATAGCACAGTGATTTAAGGCTCTTATCTGCAAATCTGGAGATCTTGGTTTGAATCCCACAGAACTGTGGAGTATCTTTTTAAGAAGGTATAAAATACTGTGAAATGATTTTAAAGCAGTGCCCATGCTAAATCCTACTGTCACATTCAAAACATCATACCCTACCTACTTACCACATATTAACTCAACTATATTAAAAAAATAATTCTAGGCACTTTTTGTTTGCTTGAATGCATGTGCAAGATACATAGTGCCACCGTACAAGAATACGTAGGTGTGCCTCCCTAATTCCAATGTCCTGCGGCCTTTTGCAGGTGCAGCCCCACCATGCTAAAGAATGCAAGAGCTGTCTATGACAGCATTTGCTAATGCAGTGGTGTACAGTTGAAAGAAAGACACTGCAGCGTGTAGGCAATTTGCACACTAACATCGGCAGCATGCAAAGTGACTACAGGTTGGCACTGCAGCGCAAGAGCTGTCATAGACAGCTCCTCTCCTCCACACAAACAAGTAACAGGCTGGGAGCTCACCCCAGTGTGCTCACATGCTCCCCCCACAGTATGGCTGATGGGGGTGCCCAATCCCCCATCAGCTGCACTCCCCCAACAGAGTTTTAGGTGCCTCACTGGGAGCCCACCAAAGCATGGCAGCAATCTGTAAGGCCGATGGGGGTGCCCATGCCCTATCCTCTGTCGGCTCCACTAGCCCCCCAAACAGACTTCGAAGTGCCATGCTGGGAGTCCACCCCAGTGTGGCAAACATCCATCTGCTGCCCCCAACACACTTTCAGGTGCCATGCTGGGAGCCTACCCCAGCATGGCAAAAATCTCTATGGCCTATGGGGGTGCCCAATCCCCTATCAGCTCCACTGACCCCCCAAAAAAACTTCCACCTGCTACATTGGAAGCCCACCCCAGTGTGGCAAATGTTCCGCATCATCTTCTTAAAAGGAAAAGACCTAGAAAGAAAAAAAATGTTCCTTCATTAACTGTCTTGAGTCTGACCCCCACCCATGCACATTCTGCATCCCCACACCACCCAACTCCATACTTACCTCTGGAGTCCGGCATGATGATCTTCGGTGGACTGGGAACACATCTGCACTCTTCAAAGCAGACCACAAACTGAGGAAATGCTGGTAAGCTGTATAATGGGTTAAATAATTGTTTTTTTTTAAACTTTGATCCATATCTCGGGTATTCTGGGGAATTTTTTCACCAAATTTTCAACATTGGGTTTTTGGGACCCACCTCATGAATTCTTGCACTGTCATTTTGTTATTTGGTCCCAAAAGGCGATTTCACAGTCACTGTGCAAAACCACCTTTTGGGACTGATGTATGAAATAAAAGTGTCAAGGTTCATGAGGTACTCCTCCAAAAACCCTATGTTGAAAATTTGGTGGAAAAATTCCCCAAAATGACTGTTTTATGAGCATGCATTATGCAGTCCCTACACATGCTCATAAGTTCACACATTTTTTATTTTTTGCACTTTAGATTTTCAACATTGCCATTTTACCACACCTCTTTATGAGCAGTACAGCTGTCATTTTTCACATCTCCCCCAAACGTGTTTATGCACATTTAGAGCACAATGGCACAGTTGGTGTGAGAAATCAATGTTTGGGACAGATTAAGAAAATCACAGTGACACTGTTCATGAGCAGAGGTCTTAAAATTGCTATGTTGAAAATTTGGTGGCAAAAGTCCATAAAATGACTGTGTTATGAGCGACCATTGTGCTATTTCCACGCACCCTTGTAAGATCATGAATTTGTAATATTTCCAGTCCAGATTTTCACCACTGGCATTTTTCCAAACTTCCTTATGAACAGTACAGCTGTAATTTTTTACAACATGGCCAAAATGTATTTTCACACTTTCTGTGCAGAAATGCATGGTCACTGTGGGAAATCAGTGTTCAGAACAGATTAAGAAAATGACAGTGACACTGTTCATGAGCGGAGGTCCCAAAATGCCTGTGTTGACAATCTGCAGTAAAAAATCCCCAAAGTAATTACATTAAGGGTGTGCACTGCACAGTTTCTATGCACGCTCATGACTTCATCATTTTTTTTTTACTATTTTCACTGCAAATTTTCACATTGTCATTTTTTACACTTCCCCAGGAACAGTACAGCTGTCATTTTTTACATCCTGTTTGAAATGTGTTTTTGCACCTGTGGTGCCAAATGCCATAGTCACTGTGCAAAATCGGCTTTCAGCTACCAAACTGATATTACCACTGCTCATAAGGTGGGGGTCACAAAAAAAACATGTTGAAAATTTGGAGTGAAAATACCAATGAATGCGTGAGGCATTAGGGTTTCCAACCATAACACCCCACCCTGTACAGACTTGGGTGTGACTTGAGATTGTCACCTGTAATGGTCATACCATTCCACCCCCACCCACACCCTGCTGCCAGTGAGAGGCATTGAGGTGTGCCTGGGACTCTTTGGCCCCAAAGTTCACCCCATTCTCCTATACTGCACCCATTTCACTGTATTTCCTGATGGAATGGGATGAGCATAAGGGTCAAAGATCCAAAGGCACACTGTAACACTTGTCAGTGTCTGCAAGGTAGGGTGTGGTGAAATGGCATGGCTGTTATGCCTGATGACCCAAAAGCACACCCCACCAATGCCAATGCCAGCAAGCAAACATTCAGCATTGACAAATGCTTGTTTGTTTGGTTTTTTTACCAGGAGAGAAACACTAAGCTGAAAGCTTGTTTACAGGTGTGACCTGGGAGCACAAAGAAGTTAAGTGATTTGCACAGGCTCACACAGTATGGAAGTGGGGGCCATGGGAGTCAAACCCAGGTCTCCATGTTTGTAGTTCAGAGCCTTAAACCACTGCCTACTTAACCATTTACAACATGGCTATTTAGTAGCTGTTGTCTTACAGAAACCCCAGTTAGCTAGCTCACAGACATGCCTGTGCAGTGGAGAACAGTACAGAACAGAAGATATTTAGCCATTTACAACATGGTTACACTTATACGTAATACATACTATTCAAACTTAAAAGAAAAAAATCACTTTATCATCAAAGTCTATATTTACCAAGTACTGTGCCCATGTTTAAAATAATTTCAACCCCCCAAAAAATATGCCCTGACATGAAACTATGTTTAACTGTAAAGACAATAAAAAATTGTATTTCTAAATGCATTGCTAACACCAATGCTTCATGATTAAAACAATTTCAATGCCCCCATGACAGATTGCATTCTGAGAAGATTGTCTTAGCAAGCTGCAATAAAAAAATGGAAAAACAGGTTTAATGGAGTGAAAGCTGACATCCTATTTCTAGTGTCCATGAGAATAGGAAACAATATTTACACATTTTTTTTATGTCAGCTCTGATCAGAATAGCTTTTAAAATCACATTTGATTAAATTAGACCAAATCTAACTAAAGGTAGAATTTGTTAACCTTAACCTTCATTCAAGTACATAAATTACCTTGTGACGGTACTGAAAACTAAAACCTTGTATTGTAGCTCAGAGCCTTAAACCACTGCCTACTTAACTATTTATAGCATGGCTATTTAGTAGCTGCTGTCTTACTGAAACCCCAGTTAGCTAACTCACAGACATGCCTGTGCAGTGGAGAACAGTACAGAACAGAGGATATTTAACCATTTACAACACAGTTACACTTATGTATAATATATACTTCTCAAACTTAAAGGAAAAAAATACATTTTATCATCAAAGTCTATATTTACCAATTTCTGTGCCCATGTTTAAAATAATTTCAACCCCCAAAAAAGTGTTGTGACATGAAACTGTATGTTTAACTGTAAAGACAATAAAAAATTGTATTTCTAAATGCATTGCTAACACCAATGATTCATGATTAAAACAATTTCAACCCCCATGACAGACTGAATTCTAGGAAGATTGCCTTAGCATGATGCTATAAAAAAATGGAAAAACAAGTTTAATGGCGTGAAAGCTGACAACCTATTTCTAGAGGCCATGAGAAAGGAAAAACATATTTAAGATTTCTTTTTTATGTCAGCTCTGATCAGAATAGCTTTTAAAATCACATTTAATTGAATTAGACCAAATCTAACTAAAGGTAAAATTTATTTGTTAACCTTGACTTTTATTTAAGTAAATAAATTCTCATGTAACAGTACTGAAAACTAAAACTAAAAACCTATCTCTCTTGCAAGATGCTGAAGAAAACATGTGGATCTTACTGTAAATTAGAATGTGTGTCTAGGTCTCTGTCTGAAGCCCCAGGTGACTCTGATAATCATTTGTTTCAAAGGATTTTTAAGTCAATTTGGAGGCATTAAATAACTTCTGTTCTGTACTGTTCGCCACTGCACAAGGCATGTCTGTGTTCCAAACTAATGTATTTTGTTACAGCGTGCTAGATCTATCTCATGCCCCTCCCACATGAGTCAGAACAAAGTTTAGGGTGGAGGCAGAGGTGGATCTTACAGTACTCCAAAAAAAACCTAATGCTGCCTCCCAATACTCTGGTTCCAGTTCTTGTACCACCCATTTAAGAAAGAAAATAGTACCCTGCAACCATTGAGTAACATGAAAGCGTATTTATTTGAGGGCAGAAAACATTGCTTGGAGGAACATAAGGTGGAGGAGACTATTTACACCTTCAGTCAGTTCCACGGACAGAAAACATGACATCACTCATTTTGTACATGCAATACTCCTGTAGGCTCCACCCACAGTCATAAAAAGAAAAGACTCACCATTTTAGGGGTATGGATTGCTATATATCAGGACCTCCCTTATGAAGTTTTACAACAAAGAAAAAAGTTTGATGATTTAAAAACTAAGTTATGGTCTTGGGTCAAAAAGCAACAATGATTATGCCTGTAAAAATGGAAATAATTATTAAGGACAAAGACATGTTTTTGGAAACTGTGGACCATGCAACCAAGGAACAGAAATGGCTACTTCCAGAATTAATGTTATGAATAAATGCCTTAGTCATCTGTTGTGTTAAAAAAAGGCTGCTAAAAGGAAATGTTATGGGGAAGGTGAGAGTTAAGGGAGAAAGGGAAGATATGTGTATTTGGTGAAAGGTGAGTATGTGTGCACAGATGTCAAGGAATAGACTTGCTTCACCATGTAGGTTTTTTTTTCTGTCCTTTTACATGATGTCTGGTATTGGTTATAATAAGCAGTTATGTCAATTTAAGTTGGGTGTAAAATGTTATTATGGAGGGAAATGCAAATGGAAGGTGCAGAATGTTGTTAAAATGTTAGAAGGGGAGGGACTCGGTGGGGTTTTTCCTTTTTGTGGAAAAAAGAAGGTACTGTGGTGGTTAGGAGTAATAGGGATCATTGGTGAATTAAAGGATGTTTATGATTGGGTAAAAGCTGAAATCAGGAGTGAAAAGAAGGGGCGCTGTTGTTAAAAATAAAATAATACTAAGGTCATAATGGAGAAAATTAAGATAATTATACTAAATGTGAATGGTTTAAATACACCTATGAAAAAGAATAAAATATTATTTGCTAAAAAGTCAGGGGCACAAATAATATGTTTTCAAGAAACACATCTGTCAAAGAAAGAGGTTAAGAAATTGAAACAAAGATGGCGTATATACTGTACATATAGTACAGGGATGAATACAAGTAGAGGAGTGGCTAGTCTCCTAAAAAAAGATTTGAACTATACTATTATAGATACATATGAAGATAAACTACGTAGGATTAGTATGATAAAATGAAAGATTAAATCAAACATTTGCACAATAGTTTCGGTGTATGCACCATTCACTAACTATGATGATTTTTTGGACAAATTAACAAGGGGATATCAAGCACTTCAAACTGAAAATATAATATTGGCTAGTGATATGAATATGGTTTTAAACCCATATATAAATAAAACAACAGTGCCGTCTTTAGGAAATATAAATTTAGCAAAAAAAGTATCATACTTCTTGCAAGCAGAACAATGAACTGATGCATGGAAGTTAAAAAACAGTGATGTTATAGATTTTACGTACTATGATAAAAAATCAGGATCTTTTTCTAGATTAGACTATATGTTTATTTCAAACAGTCTGGTACAGTATTTAGGGAAGGTAAACATGGATTCAATTTGTGTATCTGACCATGCTATGGTTAGTATGGAAATAAAAATAATGGGTTCTGTTACTTATAATACACACCAACTGAGATTTCAAAACAGCCTTTTAAAGGATCCAATCTTTAAGCAAATAATAAGGAAAGCAATTAGATAATATTGGCCCTTTAATTATGATGACCAAATGGGGTATCAAATATATGGGATGTCTTTAAAGCAATTATCAGAAGGCAAATGATATCTTATCAGATAAAACAAAGGAAACAGGAAAAAAATGATAAGGAGAGGATATAATTTAGATTAAAACCAGAACAACCGATACTTGTTGATTTTGAAACGTATCAGGAATAATGGGAAAATTATAAGATAAAGAACCAAATTGATAAAGAAACTATTAAAATGATTCAAACAATAAAAAAAACACTTCCATGCAGATAAATCAGGAAAATTATTAGCAACCTTATTAAGGCAAGAGAAACAAAAGAACATGATTAGAAGTATAAAAAATAATTTAGGGGAGGTGCAAACCACAGAGAAAGAAACAGCTTAAAGTTTGTTGGATCTTTACAAACAAATCTCTCCAAAGAATTTAAATCTAAATAAAAATGATATAAGAACCTATTCAAAAGAGGCTAAAATAAAGCCATTTCAATTTGAATTTTATAAAATAACAATAAAGAAAATTTCAGGGGTAATAAAGAACATCACAAAGAATAAAAGCCCAGGTATGGATGGATATATAAACACATTTTATATGGTGTTTAATGAGGAACTATCACTGTGGTTAAATAAATTGTTAGAGGAAATAATAGATTCAAAAGAACTAAAGTTGCAGTCAACAATGCAAAAAGCTAAAGTTAAAGTACTACCAAAACCAGACAAACCAGCAGATATGCCAGATAATTATAGACCAATCACACTCCTGAATACAGACTATAAATGAATAGCAAAATGAATAAATAATAGACTACAGGATCATATACAAAACTTTATACTATAGATTCAGTATGGATTTATACAGGGCAGAAAAATATCTCAAGCAAATAGGAGGATTCAAGCAATTATTCAATTGGTAAATTCAGATAAAAAAAATAATATTTTTTATATCATAGTTATCAATGCAACAAAGGGGTTTGCCCTTATAGATATAGGGCCAGATATTCAAAAGGGTTGTGCCTGCACAAGTCCGAAATTGCTCCATTCTGCAATATTCAGCAGGAGACAGTTGCGTCACTGATAAAATGCTGAGCAACAGTGCAATGCAAATGAATGCATGCTAAACTGGAGGGGGAGGAACCATGCATAAACTGCACAGCCCGATATTCAGCTGGGCTGTGCAGAGTTGTGCAGGCACAACCCCCAACCTGCACCTGCAGAACTCTGAGCCCCAAAAAAAGGATCAAGTCGAGGGCCACCCACAGGTGAGCTGCCACATTGTAGGGCACAACATAGCAGCTGCCACCTGTGGCTGGCCCTCAACCTACTCCCTGTGCCCTCCCTGCAGCCCGATCACGGGCAAGAGTGTAAAAAGACCCCCCACCCCCAACTGCCCTGATTGTAGGCAGAAGCTGAAATAACCCCCCACCAGCCTGATCGTGGGCAGCAAATTGTTCCCCTGAATGTATCTCTGGTGGTCCAGTGAACTGATAAGCCTGATCACAGGCAGCAAATGCCTAAATACAACCCCTCACCTCCTGAATATATCCCTGGTAGTCCAGTGGACCAATAAAGCCCGATCGTGGGCTGGAGTTCTATAACACCACACCCCACGGAACACATCCCTGGTGATCTACCCACCCCACCCCACCCACCCATGAGGCCCCACCACCCTGCTCCCCCTGCAGCTGGTGGGTGGCAGCATCCCTCCCCAGTCCTCGATTGCTGACCCTATGTGCAATAATACTTTTCCATAGTATATTGGTGCCCTTCCCCCTCCCAGATCACTGATCACCATCCACAATAATGGAAAACCCCAGTCTCTGGTAGTCTAGGGTCTCTCCTCCCACCTCACACACTGTCCAGTGTGACCTTCATCAGTGCTCCCCCCAATCCCAGTCGGTGATCAGTGACCAGCACAGCCATCTTCACACAACCATGTCTGACCACTGACTGAGTCCTCATTGAGTGTGTACTGAATACAGTATGGCTCACTGACTATGGATGGGCATGCTAATGGCCAATAGTGCCTTGCATGCCCAATGGGCTCATTTGCATAGCTACTTTAGTGAACTTGGGATTTAACACATGTGCCCTATTGTTGCTGCCCATTTTTCTGGCTGGCTGTTGGGGCAGCACTATTGGGGTTCCTGGTGCTTTTCCTGGGTCAGTGCTGCCCCTGCCTGTCCCTATTCACAGTTGGATAGAGTAGGGCACTATCTGACTGAGAATATCAGGATTGCTCACCAGCACAACAGTAGGGCACAGCACAAACCTTTGTGCAGCACTTTGCCTTTTTCAATGAATTCTGCACCCATTCTTAATCTAATGCATGGCAAAATGGATTTTCAACAATTACTGCAAATGGATAAAACTACAGTCCATCTTAAACAATATACAACATCTTTTTCAAAGACATGGGGTCATAGATTTATACACCCAGGATTGCCACAAATCTAGAGTGTGCCACAGATATGACACACCAGGTTTGCATCAATTTAAAGATATTTTCTCTCCCTTGTAGCAATTGACAGAAGCTAGACCATCATTTTGTGGTCAAGCTTGCTTCAATACTGGGGACCATTTTCATGTAGCCTGCACCTGATGGTTGGTGAAAGTTGCTGTAATGGGGAATACTGTTGCAACTGCACTCAGGATTGTAAAACTAAGAATAGTGGTGGCAAACAGGAATATTGCAGTTTGAAGGATAAAGTGGTGAGGCACAAAGCTTGACACAAGCCCTGCACCACCCTTTGAAACTTTGGCCCTGGATCTCAAATGAGTCCTCAACTTTAAACTACTTATGAATTACATATTATTATTATTATTATTGTTATTATTGTGGTGCAGTAGCACCACTGTAGTAAGGGATGAGCAAGAGTTTATATTTTAAACTTCAGAACAATAGTTATGGTTGAGCAGTGGGTTATGTGTTAAACCTCACATATTACACTTTAATAGCATCACAACAGTTTAACAGGTTTGCATGAAATTTTGTGAGCACAGTTTCATAGGGTGGATCTCTTAATGTGCCAAGATTTGTTCTGGAAGGATTTGCAGATTTTGAGATACGAATAGTGAAAAAAGTGAAAACCATATTTTTTTTTGTTGTTACTTGTCACTGCCTAGTGCCCAGATAGTCTGGAATTTTGGTCTGCAATTTTCAGGGAAGAAAGGGCTTGGCCCAAAGTGGTACCTTTCATTGGTTTAGTGAAAAATTATTACTCTGTTCCAAAGTTATTACATTTGAAACTTTTCATTCTGAACATGCTCAGCAAGGTCTTTTGGATAGCTGCTTGGAACAAAAAAAAAATAATATGGTCAATACAAAAAAATATTATTTTTCATATGAGGGTAGACCTTTTTTGTCAACAAAAAATCATTTTTCATATTTCACCATCTTGTTTCTGTTTCAAAAAAATCAAAACCCACAAAAATAACATGCTGGACGCACACCAACACATGTATCATACTCATCAGGACTCCGTTAGATGGATTTTTTACTTAGCTCTTAGAACAATGACCCTGAAATGTGTATTTTTCATTTTTAATTTATTGTTTGTGATTCAATTTGGTTTTTTCATATAGCCATATGAAAAAGGAATTTGCCATATGAAAAAGGATCATTTCATATGGAAAGAGAATTTGACCTTAGGTTGTTTTCAGATTTTTTTGCATATGAAGGGATCTTTTTAGTATGAATGAAAACAATTTGAAAAAAGATCCCTTCATATGAAAAATGAATTAAAAAAAACAAAGTCTAAATTATTTTTTCGTGTGAAGGAATCCTTTATGTATGCTTTTTTCATTTATACTAAAAATGATCCCTTCATACAAAAAAATAATATGAACTAAGTGTTTTTCTGATTCCTTTTTTATTTGATGGCATCTTTTTTCATATTTATTGTTTTTGATCATGTGAAAAACAATGCCCTCATGTGAAAAAAGATTTTGGACATTGTTTCCTTTTCCTTTTCCTGTTTCTTTTTTTTTGTATGAAGGAATTCTTTTTTGTATGGCTTTCTCTTTCATACAATAAAATATGCATTTCTATGAAAAAATAAATTAGACTTTTTTTTTTGCAAATTATTTTTTTTTTCCTAGAAAGGAATCTTTTTTCATATGGGTCTTAAATTTGATACAAAAAAAGATCCCTTCATACAAACAAAGATTTTAGACTTAGTTTTTATCAGACTTCACTTTCAACAAGCTATACCTCCCTCAATATTTGAAGTCAAGGCATACCCTATACATCACAAGAAAGGTCTTAATGAGTGCTACACAAATAACACATGATACCTTCCCAGCAATTTAGGGATCATATAAAAAACAAAAAATATAATGCATAAAAATTACTATAGGATAACACTGAAAGTTGAACAACCCATGCAGCCAAGCAAATACATTTTTGGGGGGCACAAATGGAAGTGCAGAGCTCAAAAGGGCAATGTACTTTCACACCAACATGGATGTTACACTTTCACAGGCAAACAAATCTGTTCATAGAGGTCCCAAAGGGACCTGCATGAATGAGGATACATTTATACTATCTCAAAAAGTAAGGAAATCCATTACAAAAACTTTGTTAATGCACCAGTTAGTGTTAAAGTGACAAAAGTAAGGATATGTGGTAATAGCAGTCAAGTATAATCATAAAATGTCATAAATTTTGAGTATTATTAATAATAATTGCCATCTGGTAGCCACTGACAATGGGAAGGCTATAAGCCTGAGGTTCAATGGGCAGAGTAACTATGTCAGTTCCCCATAAGGTTTTAAAAAAGGCAACTCCTCCTGGACTGTTCCATGATTCATCTCTTTGATGCAGCTGGAGGCACTGCTCTTTCTTGCTCCTGCTGACTTCCCTGTGTGCCTGCAGTCACCTCAGGCCAATCGCTCTTTCTGTGCTTCACTCATATTTTTGCGGCGTGATGCTGCTTCTCCTTCCTGTCTCCCTTGCACTTGGAGATTTCCCCTCTGTTTTTCTCCATCAAGGCCATGTTCGTCTTTTCAGCCATCACCTTCACCTCACTCTTTCTCATTCTGTCTCTGTAGGGTGCATCTTCACCTGCTTTGCTCCACTTCTGCAGTAGATCTCTAGCCCCCTCCTTGCCACAGTATTTCATGATGTCAGTACATGATTAATTTCCTGACTTACACCCAGTGTTTAAGCTACGCTCTCTCCCCATCCATCTTTCCTGCTTGCTTATGACCATTTGTCTCTCTCACTCCTTTATCCCTTCTGCTTCATGTGTTGTGGCTTTTCCTCCCTTCAACCCTCCCCCTGCCTGCTGCTCTGTGGCCCCGTTTCCTCCTCCTGACCGGTTACCTGGCTGCTCATGATCCCCAGTCTCACCTTTTGTTTCACCCATACTGCTGCTCTGTGTTGCACTGCATCTGCTTTCCCATGCCACCCCTCATTCACTCCTTGTCTGCCCTGCTGCTCCAGTCCTATCCTCATTGTCACAGCAGCCTTCATGTACCAAACTTCACCTTCCAGCCTGCTTCAGGGACCCACCACAATCAGCTCCATGGCTTTCTCTTCTTCACTGGCCCCTGCCTCAGTTCTGACCTTTGTGGCACATACTTCAAACTCTGCCTTCCATTTCCATCACTTCGTGACTGAGTCAGACTGGCCCCCAGGGTACCTGCTTATTCCTGGTCTCCTCCCCTCAGCTTGATTGCTGGCCTCCTTCTTTCATCTATTATCTAGTTCATTATGGTCTGTTTAGCACTCTGAGTACCTGTCTGAGGCAGTATGGTCTGTTAGGGCCTTAAGGGGGTTCATTCCTTGGGGAATTTGACAATGCTTCCTTCTCTTTTGGAGTTTCCTGCCTCCTATTTCCATTTTGACATCCTTCTCTCTCTCCTTTACTAACCTCTCCTTCTCTCCTCATATCCCTTCCTCTCATGTTGCTAAGGCATCTCCATCAATGCCTCAATATACTCCTGTTAGCTGTGCTATGAATGTGGTGTCCTTCATGGTGCCCTTTGTAGTCATGATACCTGTTCAATCATCGACCTCAGCTGCTTGCCTCAGTCCTTATCTCTACCTATCTCCATAATATCGGGGGTGTCAACCCATATCAACTCCATGTGTTTTCCTCCTCCTCCCATTCCCTCTGCCCTCCATTCCACTCTTCCTCTGACCTTTGCTTTCTTTTGTTTTTTTCCCTATACTGCCATCACTTTCCCTATGTCTATCTTCCTCTTACCCTAGTCTGTCTAGCCCTATCCTTCCATTACCTTCCTTATTCATATCCTCCTCTTACATTAGTCCATATGGTTTCTAGGTGCCTGAGTCTGGTTCTCCTTCACTCAGTCTGATCTCAGGATCTACCAATTTACATCGCTTAATCGATAATACCTTTCATTGGATCCTATGCTTCCTTATCAAACTGCTGCACTCCTGTGGTTACTATCACCATCAGTCTTCTCATGCCCACATCTGCGTACCCCTCACTCATCTGACCTTCATACGGGTCTACTCTTTCACATTGAACACTCGAGTATAACCTCTTGTGTCCATGCTACCTTGACTCAACCGGCTGTCCATTGAGAGACATGTCTACCTGTCTGTTGCCCCTTTGCTAGGGACTAGCTGGCTTCATCTCCATCATCAGACATCATTAATTTCATGTCTCACCTTCAACCATTTATGCCTTCAAGGCTTCTTTCCATTATCTTACTTCCTCCCTTGCCTTTGAATGTCTAGTTGCAGACATCGTTCACATCCCTTGACAGCTGTGCATTTGGAAGAACAAAGTGTGAACTTCCTCTAATATTGGATGCTTTCCTCTTTTCTTGATCTCTACTTGAAATTGCTGCATCAATGCCCTCAAGTGTCTCTAATCAAAATGTCATTCAGCCTAGAGGGACGGTGACCTAGGCCTTGGATCCCCAGAGGTTTCCTCCTTAAAGAGGATTTTTCCTTTCCCCCATGTCAGTGGTCATAATATTAGTCAGGGTTAGTGCTTTTAAAGGTTTCTTAGTTCAGTTCTGCAGTTGGATGGAGTTGGATGGTGACCCCAACTATTCCCTCTCTCCTTGGGAAGTCCACCCTTCTGCATCACATCAGATTTCCTTCTGTTCATTATCCTCTCCTTTTTTTGTTCTTCTTCTTTCCATTCTGTCTATGTTTGTGACCTTTATTTCTGATCTAGATATCATCCGATTTCTCATCTCTTCAATACTTGACACCCTTTTGGGTATTCTTTTTGGGGTTTCATCCTAAGCTACCTTTAGCCAAGGAAATCCTCCTCTAGGGTTCCTTGTGTCATGCCCCTACAGGGTGGTATATCTTGTGGCTAGAGAGGTGAATAGCCAGTGTGTTGAAGTCACACAAGCATACTTCTCATCCAGTTGCATAAGCACAAATGAATGGGAAGGGTTTAAGCTTAAGGTTCAATGAGTGGAGCAACTATGTCACGTCCCATAAGGCCTTAAAAGGCCATTCTACATGGACTTTTCCAGGATTTGTCTCTTCATTGTCCTATCATCCACCCCTTCTCCTTCAGCAATTCATCTGTCTTTATCATGGGCTTCTTCCTAAGCTACCTTTAGCCAAGGGAATTATTCCTATGGCACCTATGGGGGGCCCTCCCCTAGGGGTTCCTTGCATTGTACCCTTACATGGTGGAATATTCCATAGATAGAGAGGCAAATAGCCATAATGTATCAAAGTCACACAAGCATACTTCTCATCTGGTTGTGTAAGCACAATTGAATCCCAACATACACATGCTGCAAATGAGATACATAGTGGCTGCCCGAAGAGTATCAAACTTAAAAGACAAGTTAGTTAAATCACAGTTTAGAGAAAAAGAACAAAAAATAGGGCAACTCTTATTAGGACTTTGCAGCCTAGAATGACACCATGTTTAACCATCCACATAATAGCCAGAAATTTAACATAAAAGAATATATACAGTATATGACACCACACAGTGTGCTATATATGTACTTTAGTGTCCATGTGACCAACTATACATTGTAAAAACATAGAGAACACTCAAAGTTTAGATACTTGAACATAAGTGTGACATTAGAAGGAATGACAAGAGATCACCGGTTGCTCAGCATTTTAATCAAGCATGACACACAGGAGAATTTCTTAGATTTTGGGGTTTGGAGGCAGTACCACCACCAGGAAGAGGTGGGGACTATAGAAAATTGTTAGAAAGGGTAGAGATGAAATGGATCTTTAATTTAAAAACATTAGATCCAAGAATGGATATGAACATCGAGAGTAACTGGAAGTGTTGTAATTAGGGTATGTTTAAAGTCAAGCAACCTTCCGGTGAAGTGGAACAAATAACCAACAGAGTATACATATTTAAATGCAACAAAGTTGAAAAATTTCTTGTGGAAATGTAACTCCGAGATCTTATTCCCAGACTCACTCCTTCCTCCAGAGCAATTTGCAGGTTGATTACTTAAAAGGCACATACATTTAATTGGCATGCATTATTAGTTGTAAGATATCCACAACCTGACTAATGCCTGATTAGTGTATGAATGGATAAAACTTGACAGCAATTATTGTGCCCGGAACATGCAGAGGTCTGTTCATGAAAAGCTCACTTCAGCCTTTTAGGCTGATAGTGTACTGTGGTTTAGCAACATCTCATTCTGGCAAGAAGTGCTGTGGAGCCACTAGCATGAGATTTCATGAACGGGCCTAAGAGAAAGGTTTGCCTGAAGCATACAGTAGCAGTAGATGCTCATACATGAAATATACCACAGAGGGAAGTTTTCACTCACAAGATAAAAGTTTTGAAAAACACTCCAGCATTTCATGAAGCTATGTGGTGAATACTGAAATATTTAAAGGAACTAAGGGATTAAGCATATATATATATATATATATATATATATATATATATATATATATATATATATATATAATTTATTAATTCAAATTATGACCTTAGGGATTAATTATGTTAAGCTTACAGATCAAGAAAGTTTTAACACAGAAAAAATAGACAGTTGGAAAAAGAATGAAAAAAGTACTTTCAGTGAGTGAACACTTCAGATATTCCCCATTTTGTCAGAGGGTGTCAGGTTTTCAAACAGAAGTTAAAATATATCTGCATGGGACACTGACTATTTACCTAAGCTACAGTAGAGACAGTATGAATGCTGTAACTCTAAAAAAAGCCAAGTGTGGAATACTAATAACAGTTGTATTTATCTATCCCACAGGTGTCAAGGAGTTTATGCATTAAAGTAAAAAAAAAAAACAAAAACAAAAAAAAAACAATGCAGGTTTAAGTGGAAATGGTAAGAAGAAAAGCCTTGAATCAGAAATGTGGAAACTATATTCTTGTATAATTTAAAATATTCTATAAAAAATATGAAGTAAATAAGAAAAGTAAATAACAGATAACTAAAAAATGAAACTTTGTATTAATAGAATGATGCACCCCATGAAAAAGCTTTTTAACAAAGTGAAGCATAGGAGCATTTATTGGACTGCTGAGATCTTTCTGATTTATTTGCAAAGGGCTCCTTTGTCATATATATTTTGAACATTTTAAAGCACCTCTGAGAGCTGAAGAAAAAAGAATGGACATTCATTACCCGCATAACAAAGAAAAAATATATGTGAAGAATCTGCTAGGAGGGCAATCAGATATATGCGGATATTGAATCATAGCCTTGTAAAGGTAATTTAAATGTGAATGTTATTTGTGAAATTGTTGTATAAATAATCCTGCTTATTATATATATACACTGTTTGGAAGCACCAAGTTTTCCTATCAGTGAAAATGCTGACCTCCTCTACAGCAACAGCACAATATCAATGCAGGTATTGGCCGCCTGTTCTGTGGGTGTTTTCTGTGGGGGCTGTGCCCCCCACACCCTCCATGTAGGGGGCTCTGCCCCCCCACACCTCCTGGACTCTAGATTCCAACTCAAGGTCAGACGTGGTCCGGGGAGGGGGTGGAACACTGGGGGAAGGTGAAACAAGGAAAATGGACCATTGCTGCAAATGTCACCATAATGGTCCTTTTCCTTGTTTTGCCGTTGGGGTGTTGATGAAAAGGGGTGATATGACACTGTTTGTATAGCATACCAGTAGTAATCTGGTTCTTAAAACTAATTGCAGGGGGTTGGTTTGGAAGCCTTCCAAGATATTGACAGTAGTGTTCAAAACACTATGCATTTCATCACATTTTCAGATTAAGAAAAAAACAAAACTGTTTCAGATCATGCATGGGGAAGGTAATTTGCAACTCAGATGGGGGAAGCCCCTCAAAATATGATACAGAAAATAGAAAATTTAAAATTTAGAAATACCCAACTGGAATGGCATAGCTTAACTCTCACACAATATATAGAACATCATATAGTGCCAGGAGGTTTAAGAATTAGAGTTGAGCCAAATTTGAGAATTAACACATCAAAACTAACTAACTATTAAATGGGAATGCATCAGAAATCATGCTAGTTATGATTTCGTGTATGGTCTCATAGATGCCATCATTGAGGAAAATTAAAAAAAAAAATCACAGTAAAAACAAATCAGGTGGATGAAGCCCTGAAATTAAAAATACAAGCAGAAGAATTCAGAAAAAGCTTAGAAGAAATTACAAGGAAGTTAAAGGAATGAAGAAAAAAAAAACAATTAAAAATAAAAAAAGGTTTTTAGAGATAGGAGTGATTATAAAGACAATAGAATCCACACATACAGATAATACAATAAAAAGAGGCAGACAGAATACTACAATAATGTAGTTAGTGTCAGAGAAAGCAACAGAAACTACCAAAAAGGCCAAGATTCCACCTGAAAGCAGACACACACACACAGGAGAATCACAACAAGCAGGGCAGTCACATACATCTCAATAAGCTTCTTGGTATGACCTCAGAAACACAAGAGGAGCCAATGGACCACAACAGGGGTAACAGGGTTTTCAAGGAGCCCAGGGGAGGAGATGGCTTTATGGGTCACCCTGCAGGCTTTGGGGGGACAAGAAGGTGAAGAAGTGGATAGTATATAGACCACCCGGGAAGGGGGAAGACCTAAAGGAAGGCCTGGTGGTGAACCCTAGGGATCACTGTGATAGGGGAGAGGGCAGAACTGTAGTGCTGGGGGATCTAAATATGCCAGGAGCAGACTGTGTAACTATGGTGTCCACATTGGGCAGGGAGCAGCATCTTCTGGACATCTTCTAGGATGCATTTTTTGCTCAGCTGGTGACTGACTCAATGAGTGAGGGTCATGTCTTGGATGTGGTCCTGTCAGACAGTGAACTCATCAGGGGCATAGTTGTTGGGGCCCCACTGGCAGGAAGTGATTATGCCATGGTCTGCTTTTCCCTGGACCTGGGGGGAGGCAGATCACAAAAAAGCCTTGTTGGTTGACATTAGAGGTGAGTACTTTATGGGTATGAAGTGGATCCTTAGGGGCTACCTAGATGAGCTCAGGCCAGGTATGGGCACTGAGGTCCACTGGGTAGTTATTGAAAAGGGTCTCCTGGAAGCTACCAAGGCCTACATGGAGGAGAGATGCAAGTGAGACAAAGCTAGGAGGCCGAGCTGATGAACAAGGGAGGTCCAGGATGTGGTGATGGGAAAAAAGGCTGCTTATTGCTGATACAAACATTCTCGGGGGGGCTATTGCCAAGGGGGAGTATGATATGATAGCCAGAAAGGTCACCAGGGTGGCGAGGGCAGCCAGGTGGGAGCAGAACTGAAACTGGCACAGGGGGCTAAAAGAGATGAAAAAGAGTTCTTAAAGTACATAAAAGAAAGAAGGGAAGAGAAGGGGCAGATTAGTAAGCTGAAGTCAGGGAGTGGGTGGGTAGGTGTAGGGGCAGGGGAGCAGACAGAGGTACTAAATCATTTTTTTGCCTCAGTCTTTACTAAGGATGATGGGGGGAGGCACTTCAAGGGGGGGGCAAGGGAGACTGGCAAATGAAGTGGGGGTAATGGATGTTGAAATCCCCATTTAGAGGGTGTGGGAAGTCCTCAAGGTCCTAAAAGCAGAAAAAAACACTTGGCCCAGATGGGATCCGTCCCAGGGACTTGAAGGAAGTGAATGATACCCTGGCCACAATTCTGCTGGACTTCTTTAACTCCTCCCTTCAGTTGGGGTAGGTGTCTCAAGACTGAAGGATGGCCATATCGTGCCTATACACAAGGGTGGCTAGCAAGAGGAGCAGGGAAATTATAGGCCAGTTAGCCTGACGTCAGTTGTGGGCAAAATGATGGAGGTAATCTTGAAAGAAAGGCTGGAGGGGCCACCTAGATAATTTCCATCATGGCTTTGTTAAGGGCAGATCAAGTCAGACCAACCTGGTGGAGTTCTATGAAGGGGTGATGAGAGTGCTGGATCAGGCCAGGCCAGTGGATGTCCTCTTTTTAGACGTCAGCAGGACATTTGACTGGGTGCCACATCCTGGGCTGCTGGAGAAGCTGTGGAACATGGGGGGGGGCAGATGGTCAGGTGGCTATGAAATTGGCTAGCAGGGCATGTTCAGAAGGTGATAGTTGGGGGGGAGGTCTCATCTCCCAGGAGAGTCATTAGTGGTGTCCCACAGGGATTGGTGCTGGACCCACTCTTGTTTAACACTTATATCTCAGACATCAGAAGCGGTATCAGGAGTGAGATGAGCCTCTTGGCTGACAGCTTGAAGCTGGGAGCAGTGTTGGATGAGCAGGAAGGGAAGTTTGCCCTCCAGGAGGACCTGTAAACTCTGGAGAGATGGTCACATGCCTGGAAACTAAAGTGTAATACTGGGAAATGCAAGGTTCTTTACCTGGTGGCCACCCAGCTCATGTGTACACCGTGGGAGAGTAGACACTGCAGATTTTGAGGGGGTAGAAGGACCTCCAGGTGGTGGTGGATGCCAAAATAAATAACTTGAAGCAGTGTAGAATGACTGCAGCACAAGCAAATAAAATGCTTGGGTGCATAGCCAGTGGAATAACTTCATGGAGCTGAGAGGTGCTCCTTTCGTTGTATAATTGCCTAGTTATAACAGACCTTAAATACTGCATGCAGTTTTGGTATCCTTACTTAAAAGGGGATATTGCTCTTCTGGAGAGGTCCAGAGGATGGAAACTAGGATGATACATGGTATGGGGAAAAGCCTTATGGGAGAGACTTGAAGAGCTGAACCTGTGCTTGCAGGAAGAGAAGAGGGGCAAAGAGGACATGATCATGGCCTTCAAATATCTCAAGGGAATAAACAAGGCAAACCTAGATGGAGTGCTTCACCTGAGGGAGGTGGAGGTCACCACGGAGACTCAACGAGGCTGGGCAGTTGGTGCTTAGGAGGAGGAGACAAGTAGACGCTACATCACTGAGAGGGTGGTGGAGTCCTGTAATGCACTGCCCATGGAGCTGGCAGCTGTTAAAACTGTGGAGGGTTAAAGAAAGGTTGGGATAGGTATAGGTGGAGGTTGCATCCCAGAACCCCACCAGGGGTTGAGGACCTTGTGAGGAGGGTGGGGGGCCATAATGGTGCTATGGGCTGCCACTGATCCCCGAGCAGACTTGATAGACCATAGAGCCTAATCTGCTGGCTTCTTAGTATGTTAGTATGTTGCTATGCAGTGGTTAACACAATGGGAAGCTGATATTTTATTCAAAGAACATCCCAGAGCACCATCATTTTACTGTTTACCCAAAATCAACAAGAATGTCCAAAAACCACTTGGATGACCTATAATGCTGGCATAGACTTGGTGTTTGAACATATCTTTAAGTTTATTAACTACCACTTACAGCCACTGATTGAAAAAACTGAAACTGACATTATCCATAAACTAAACCAGCTATCAGGAAATGGAACAGTGGAGGGACTTTGGCTGGTAACATTTGACGTGGCTAGTCTGAACACATCTATCCCACACAGAGAAGGATTTGAGAGTATGGGAAAAATACTAGACAAAAGAACTGAGGGATCAAAATCTAAAGTAAGATTACTACGAGAGTTAGCAGGCTATATTTTGAAGCACAACTATTTCAAATTCGATGGACTATTTTATCAGCAGGACAAAGGGACGGCCATGGGTAGTACCATGGCACCAACTTACGCAAACTCTCATAAGTATAATTCTGAGACTTCAACTGTATTGAATGAAAACCATAACATGTACTCCAACAAAATGATTTGCTGGTACAGAATTATTGACAATATATTAAGTTTGTGTCAAGGAAATGAGATGGAATTATTGGACTTCTGTGTTGAGCTGAATGGATAGGATGAGAAACTAAAATTTGAAATGCATTACTGTAAAGAGCAGCTACCATATTTCGATCTGATGATCAAAATACATAATGAAGGATTTAAAACAACACTTTATAGAAATGCAACAGATCGAAATACCCTACTTCATGGAACAACTTACCATGAACCTAGGCTGAAATAAAGTATACCATATTCGCAACTAGTTAGGGTAAAGAGAAATTCAGCCCAAAGGGGACTATAGAAGTTGCAAGCAAACAATGATTTCTAGATTCAGTGAAAGAGGTTGTAATAAACACAACACCCTAACCAGGCTAATCACAGAATAGATAATCAGGACAGAATAGCACTGTTGAACACACGGAAACAAAAACAACAACCTGATAGGGTAGTATTAACAGTTAAGTCTAATCATAAAATGTCACAAATCAGGAGTATTATTAACAAATATTGGCATTTGGTAGCCACCGACAACCCCAACATAGTCATGCTGCAAATGAGACCCGTAGTAGCTACCAAAAGAGTACCAAACTTAAAGGACAAGTTAGTTAAATCACAGTTTAGAGAAAAAGAAGAAAAAGCAGGGAAACTCTTGTTAGGCCCTTTGCAGCCAGGAATGACATCATGAAGATGCTGTTTGATGTGAGGACACATATCATGAAAAGATGCCTTTAACCATCCACATAATACTCAGAAATATAACATAAAAGAAAATATAGATTCCAACACAGAGGGTGCTATATATGTAATTCAGTGTCCATGTGACCGACTATGTAGGACAAACAAAGAGAACACTTAAAGTTTGGATACTTGAACATAAGGGTGATATTAGAAGGAATGATGAGAGATTACTAGTTTCTCAGCATTTTAGTCAAGCAAGACACATGGGAGCATCTCTTAAATTTAAGAGTTTGGAGGCAGTACCACCACCTCAGAGAGTTGGGGACTATAGAATATTGTTAGAAAGGGCAGCAATGAAATGGATCTGTAATTTTAAAACATATGGTCACGAATAGGTATGAACATAGCAAGTAACTGTCAGTCTTCTACTTAGGGTATGCTTAAGGTTAAGCGACCTTCCAGTGAAGTGTCGCAAATAACCAGCAGAGTGAAAAATTGAGCTAAAAGAGATGTTGAGAGGTTGAGAGTAAAAGAGACAGTATGAATGCAACAAAGTTGAAACATTTCTTTTGGAAATGTAACTCGGAGATCCTATTCCCAGCACCCCCTTCCCCCAGAGAAATTTGCAGGTTGATTGCATAAAAGCAACATATATTTAATTGAAAATACAAATTCACACATGCCCACACGATGCAAAGCATAATGGGCTGCATATGCAAATCACCACAGAATGTTATGCTGGTCCAACTTTAAGCAGAATTGCATGGTGCCGAAAGGCCTCTCACACAGTTTGCAATGGGTCCTACCAGGACTCATCAGTATGCCTTGTCTGTTTGACACCCCAGTGGAATGGACCAGCTACTCTTAAGACAGTGTGTCTTGGATATGTTGTGGTGAACCCATTAAAATAAAAAACTATTTAAAAGACAAAGAACCTCTGTGCGCAAACACTGAGGCAAGGGTTACCCCAAAGGGCATTTGGCTGGGAAGCCAAGTTTCAAGAAAATACAAAATCACACATGCCCACACAATGCAAAGCATCATAGACTGCATATGCAAATCACCACAGAATGTTATGCTGGTCCAACTTTAAGCAGAACTGCATGGTACCGAAAGGCCTCTAACACAGTTTGCAAAGGGTGCTAACAGAAGACATAGACACATGTTTCATTCTACCAGGACTCATCAGTATGCCTCATCTGTTTGATACCCCACTGGAATGGACCAGCTACCCTTAAGACAGTGTGTCTTGGATGTGTTGTGGTGAATCTATTAAAATAAAAAACTATTTAAAAGACAAAGAACCTCTGTGCGCAAACACTGAGGCAAGGGTTACCACAAAGGGCATTTGGCTGAGAAGCCAGGTTTCAAGAAAATACAAAATCACACATGCCTACACAATGCAAAGCATCGTGGACTGCATATGCAAATCACCACAGAATGTTATGCTGGTCCAACTTTAAGCAGAATTGCATGGTGCCGAAAGGCATCTCACACAGTTTGCAAAGGGTGCTAACAGAAGACGTAGACACGTGTTTTGTCCTATTTAATTGGCATGAATTCTTAGTTGTAAGATACCCACAACTTGACTCATGCCTAGTTGTTTATGAATAGACAAAAATTAGCAGCAGATATTGTGCCCAGAACATGTAGAGGTCCTCTTCTGAAAACCTCACTTTAGCCCTTTTAGGCTGATAGTGTACTGTAGTTTAGCAACATCTCGCTCTGGTGAGAAGTGTAGGGGAGCCATTCCCATGAGATTTCATGAACGGGCCTAAGAAGAAGGCTTGCCTGAAACACACAGTAGCAGTAGAAGCTCATACATTATAGCTACCACAGAGAGAAGTTTTCACTCACAAGGTAAAAGTTTTGAAAAATGCTCTAGAAGTTCTTGTAATTATATGGTGCATATTGAAATATTTAAAGGAACTAAGGGGACTAAGCAAGATTATGTTAAACTTACAGATAAAGAAAATGTAACACGGAAAAAACAGACAGTTGGAAAAAAAATGTCAAAAAGCACTTTTGATGAGTGAACACTTCAGGTATTGGCCATTTTGTTAGAGGGTGTCAGGTTTTCAAACAGAAGTCAAAATATATCTGCATTGGACACTGAATGTTTGCTTAATCTATACATAGTATGAATGTTGAAACTCAAAAAAAGCTAAGTGGGGAATACTGAAAACAGTTGTATTTATATATCCCTCAGGTGTCAAGGAGTTTATGCATTTAAGCAAAAAGCCTAAACCAAAGCTGGTTTAAGTGGAAATGGTAAAAAAAACCAACAACCTTGAACTAGAAATTTGATAACTATATTCATGTATAAGTTAAAATATCGTATAAAAATATGAAGTAAATAAGAAAAATAAATAATAGTAGATAACTAAAAAGTGAGATTTTGTATTAACAGAATGATGCACCCATGAACAAGCCCTTAAACAGAGTGAAAAGTAAGGGGAACAAATAAAAAGCATTGACTGGACTGCTGAGGTCTATCTGATTTATTTGCAAAGATGTCCCTTGTCACATATTTAAACCTGGAGGGTAAGCAAGTCCTTATTGTGGTATAGGGCACCAAACTTGGAGTGAAGCTCAGCATGGATAGCATTGATATGGGCAGAGAAGTCCATCTTACAATCAAGCCACACATGAACCTGAAGACAGGGACCATCTTTAACGGGGTCCCATCCAGCACCGAAAAAAACAGGTGGGGCGAGAGTCTGATCAGTTTCTGGCTGGTGCCACTGGTCATAGACAATCTTCTTGCTTGGAAAGGTCAAGTCTTTAGTAACCTTGGCAGATTTGAGAAATTCTCAGCTTCCTATGATTTCTAACTTTTTAAAGAAAAGTTAGCTGTAACATTATGAATTGCCAAGGTGGTTTCAGCATGGAGTAATATTCCAGTTTCTGAAAAGGTGAGTTAAGCAGTGTCAGTGGCTCAGTAGGTAGCACACTTGCCTCTGAGGCCAGGAGATCAGAGAGCTGTGGGTTCAGTTCCCACATCTGGCTCATGGGTTAATATCCCAGTACTGACACTGTAGTGCAGCAGGAGAGGGGTGCTGCACTTCTGAGGTGTCGTCTTTTGGATGGGATGTTAAACCGAGGGCTCATCTGCCTGGATTGGTGGTAGTTCAGGTAGATGTTAAAGATCCCATGGCACTTATCTAAAAGAGCAGGGGAATTCCCCCAGTGTCCTGGCCAAATTTCCCTCATTCACTAAAAATACCACCAACAGCTTAATCTGGTTCAAGGTCAGTTGTCATTCATCTGTATCCCCTTCCCAAGGGTTGTGCTTTGAAAATAGGCAGGATTTATCTATTGCACTTACCCGGTCAACAAAAAATAAATACATTTTTGTTTTGTGGGTAGAGCTGGGGCAATCATGATATAGTCATACATATACATATTGTCATATTAACAATCATTTATTAAAAGACATTTTAATTTATTGTTGTTATTCTAAATAGAGTATATAGTATACAGCAGAGTGCTAAAGGTAGTTAATTTCCCTGTCAACACGTAACTGAATGTCAATTATTCAAATACTGCTTTAAATAGGGTTAACTTCTTTCTGCCTGGGTGCACATGTTAAATCTCTTCCTTGGTTGTCTGCTGTATGGGATGACAAGGAGCACACGTACAGTATATAGTATACTGTACACATGATCCCTGTCCTTCCATATGGCTTTAGGCTAGGGAGATGAGAGGAGGGCTGTGCTGGTCATTGTATGGGCTCTTGACATGGCACTGGCTGTACAGGTACAGGGGGGCTGGCTGGGTGGTATGCTGGGTGTAAGTGGTACAGGAGGGCCACTGAACCACCTTTATTCACTGGTCTGATTGGTGCCAGAAACCACCAAAGCTTTACAGGAACCAGTATTCTTGGGGTAGGGGCTACAACTAGCCATCAGGAACTATCTCAGCATTACAGGTATAGTGGATCAGAGAGTTGGGAGGTCTCCTAGACACCAAAGCACCTTGAAATCAAAACAAGGTGGGTTATTGGAGTTTGGGGTGACACTAGACACAAGGGAGAATGCTTAAAGTACTGTGGTGGGTGATCCGAGGGTGTGAATGCAACTAGAGGCAAGGAAGAAAGTTTGAACTACTGTGACAGGTGATCAGGGGGTCACTACACTCTAGAGGATCATTGCTTCATTGGATGGGGTTCATGGGTGGAGGCAGACAGCAGCATTACTGCCACCAGGGCCTTGCCCCCTTTTAAGACTAGATTTGCAAAGGTGGTAGCTTGCATCCATTTGGGTGGCATTTACCACTGGTGTAAACCTCTTGCTTTGCATTCGCATGGGCACAGTGGTGTGTTAGTGCTCAGGCACTAACAGGTTCTGCTTGTGCTGTGGGAGTCTCTGAATACAGACCTGCACACAGATTGGGCACAAAACCCAGTTAGTATAGGCAAACACTACTTAGTACCTGCACTAACATTTGAATACAGTATCGGGCCCTTGATGTCATACAGACCTTTGTTTGTAAAATCAGTCAGTCTGGGAGGTATGAAGTATGGCTAATAAGACTATTAGCAGTACATTGGCCTAAATGTTTCCACTCTGTATTCTAAGTATGGTCTTTTAATGCCATGAGAAAAAAAACAATGTTTATACCTTTGTATGCTCTCCTATGTTCCTTTTTGTTTGTCCTATATTCTAATACAATCTAATTTTTATTGCCTTTGTCACTACATTGCTTTCCTCTCTCCTGAACCCTAAGGAGCAACACCTCTTATTTTTAGTACCTGAACATTCCACAAAATCAGTTACACTATTATAATACCAGCCATTTAGATGAATAACATGGAATAGTGTGTCTGGCACTGTGGGATATCTTGGAAATATGAAAGGAAACAGCAGTAGCTGCTGAGATGAAGGGAACACTATGGAGAAGTAAAGGCAGCACAAATGTACAAATATACAAACATATGAAAGGTCAGCTGAAGATGACCTAAAAAGTCTATCAAGTCTACTCAATGCAGAGCTCATGCATGTATACTACATTTCCTCGACCCCTACCTGTTTGCCCAAACCTTCTGCTTGAATCAATCCCACCCTTTATGAAATCCCCCAATAGACTTGTAATTTACTACTCCTTTGGCAGTGCATTCCAGTCTGATACCACCTATTCACTGAATGAATGTCTTCAGGCCTCCTTCCTGTTCCTCCCTCCCATTCATTTGTAGTTGTGCACTTTGGTGTTTCTGTTCCTACTTCTGCAAAACCAAAAATGCCTGAATATAATCATGTTAATGCCTTTATGATATTTGAAGGTCTCGATCATGGCCCCTCTGTCTCTTCTCTTTTCCAGTAAATACATGTTCAAGTTCCCTAGCCACTGTTCATATGAGGTATGCTGTTGTCCCTGAACCATCTTGCTAGCCCTCCTCTGCACCACCTCCATCCAGTTTGTCTTTCTTAAGGTAGTGGCTGTAGTACTGCACACAGCACTCCAGAAGTGAATGCACCATGGACCTGTATAGGGGCAGAATCCTCCTGCTGGTGAAACCCATTATCTGCAACTCAGCATCTGTTTGCCTTTCCTGTCACCTGTTTGGATATGCATTGATGGTTTCAGGTAGCTTATAATTGCTTTCCCAAGGTTTTTCTCTTCTGAGACTGTGACCTTCACTCCTCCAAGTCTGTGCTTGGCCCTTGAGTTCTTAAGCCCTATGTGCATCACCTTGCACTTTTTAGGACTGAACCTTAATTGACAGATTCCAAACCACTCTCCAACCTGACCAGGTCCTCTGTAAGATCCTTTATGCCCTTCTCAGTCTCCATCCTTCTGCAGAGCTTGGTATCATCCACAAAAAGACATACAGTATCTTGAATTTGATGCTGTTCCCTATGTCATTAAATGAATAGGACCACACCAATACTGATTCCTGTGGAACCACACTAGTAATTCTTTCCTCCTGGAGTGCTCCCTCTTACCACCATCTGCTGTGTTTTACCCCATAGCCATCTGGTTAGATTCTCACCTATCCCCGTATCTGCCATTTTTTTGATCAACCTCTTGTGGGGGATTGAGTCAAAGACCTTGTTGAAGTCCAGGTATAGCATGTCCACTTCTTGATCCTTTTCCACTGCTTCAGTGACCTAACTAAGAAGCTGATCAAAATTTGATTGGCATGACATCCCTGCCATGATCCTATGCTGCGTGCTATCCTGGAGTCTGTTCAATTCAAGGAACTCTACCAACTTTTCCTGTGGGATAATTTCTATCAGTTTGTCAACAAGTGATGTCAAACTGACTGATCTCTAATGCTCTGATTTGACCTTTGGTGCACTCCAGTGCAGGGGCACCATATCAGTTTTCCCCCACTCCCATGGAACCATCCCTGTGTTCAGTGAGCTGATGATCAGGCCAGCCAGGGGTTCTGCAAGGACTGCTGTCAGCTCACTCAGCTCTTGAGATGTAGCAAAGTATTATTTTGCTGGTGACATTTTGGCGACGTTACCAAATTCGCCTATGCAAATCAGTTTGCGAAGGTGCTTAGTATAATGATAAAGACAAAGAACCTCTGTGCATAAACACTGAGGCAAGGGTTACCCCAAAGGGCATTTGGCTGGGAAGCCAAGTTTCAAGAAAATACAAAATCACACATGCCCCCACAATGCAAAGCACCATGGGCTGCATATGCAAATCACCACAGAATGTTATGCTGGTCCAACTTTAAGCAGAATTGCATGGTGCCAAAAGGCCTCTCACACAGTTTGCAAAGGGTGCTAACAGAAGACATAGACACGTGTTTAAAAGACAAAGAACCTGTGGGTTTATTTTAATGGGTTCACCACAATATATCCCAGGCACACTGCCTTAGGGGTAGCTGGTCCACCCCACTGGGGTGTCAAACAGACAAGGCATACTGATGAGTCCTGGTAGGACGAAACACGTGTCTATGTCTTCTGTTAGCACCCTTTGCAAACTGTGTGAGAGGCCTTTTGGCACCATGCAATTCTGCTTAAAGTTGGACCAGCATAACATTCTGTGGTGATTTGCATATGCAGCCCATGGTGCTTTGCATTGTGGGGGCATGTGTGATTTTGTATTTAGTATAATGATAGTTCACCATTTGTAACTTTGCACTTAAAAAAACAAACAAAGCAAGAAGAGGTTACATATGTCGAATCCCAAAAAATCTCTGATGTCTAGAGCCCTCCTCACACTGATTGCAGGCAAAAAAATGTATATATTTTAATTAAATCCCTGGTGGTCCCTCCCACCAATTGCTGGCCAGTCAACCACAATGTAATCTTCATCTAATGCATCCCAAGACACTATGTTTGCTGTCATGGTTACAACATTGACAGCATACCTTGGCTTCATCTTACTGAAACTGCTAGTAGAAAAACATCATTACTTACTTGACTCAAGGTCAGGTTTGGGAAATCTGAACCCTCAATACTTGAGACGCTGCTGAGCACACTCATTCTCAAAATAGCACTGCTTTTACCTGCAAATAGAACATCACATTATATTCCTGCGTAGTTTTGGAACATAGTTGTTTTACTACTGGGTTTTTAAAACAGTGCAATACAATCTATTTTCATACAGCTTTTTTCATAGAATAATATCTTAGAAATGTCTGCTGTGAACATAAAAGCAAAAATGAATATGAAGAATGAATGTGTCTTTAATCTGTACATTATAAAATCGGCCAAGAAAATGCTGTAACCCCATTACTCAAAACATGTAATGTGACAGGCAATTATTTTCTTTGAACAACCACACACTCACCTGAACAACACACACACAGATATATATATATATGTATGTTTTTTTTTTTTAACAAATATCCCATTTTATAAGTATGCAACCATGCACAGCTGGGTGAATGATTATGGGTCAATAATCACATGCCCTTTGAGTGTGTTGTTAGATAGGAGACCCTTATGCAGAGTGCCTTTATACACCCAAGAAAGAAATGTAATTATTGACCATAATCACACATCCCTGGAGTGTTTTATTGCATTTATAAAATGTCTTGAACAATCATGTATATTAAAAAGAAATCATGAATTCAATAGAAAACAATACTTTTGACTCAAGTTCATTGACAGGAAAAACTCCATTGAGCAGGCTCATTTACAAAGAGGTCCTGAGTCAGCAAGCAAATACATGACATATACAAGAAGATGCAACATAAATAGCAGAGTGTATGCAAGCATTTACAATTTATTCATAAATAATTGTTAAAATATATGATATACAATTTTTGCAATAGTGTACTCCGAACTTCAATAGGGTAATTCTAAGCTACAACATCTAATACAGGTTTGGTGGGAAATAAATCCGGGAGGATGATAAGGGAAGGTGGGTGAGGGGGTGAGAGAGGAGGTTAGAGAATTAGGGTGGATGGGAGATAGTAATGGGGAAGGAATGTGGAGGTGATGAGACAGGATATGGGAGAGGGGAAGGTGAATAGGTGGACAGGGTAGGTGATAAGAGGTGGAGGACAGACAGGGTAGGGGTTGAGGAAGGAGGCAAATGGTGGTGATGAGGGTTGGGTGGTGGAGGTCAGGAGTGAAGGGTGGCTGGAGAGATGAGAGGAGAGGATAGGTGAGGAGAGTGGAGATGGGTGGGGAGAAGGGTAGGTGGCTATGATGGAGGGTAGGGGTAGGCAGGTAGGAGAGGAGATAAAGGGTGAAGGATGGAGGTCAGCGGTGAAAAAGAGTGAAGGATTGGGTGAAGGGTGGAAATGGAGGCAGCACAGGGGCTTTGATGGGGATGAAGGGGGGTAGAGAGAAATTTCCACTTAGCAACACGTGCACAGCTCATTAGATTTTCTGATGACCAGATTCTTGAAATTATTTAATGGGATTAGGTTTTGAAGTTTAAGACTAGATTGGGCTTTGTTCCAGGTACTAGGGAGATCTTTCTCACTTGTTATAAAAGCAGTCCTCCAAGACCAATGGCTGTGTGTTCCTTCACCTCCCACCCCCATCATGCACACACACATACCCTCTGCCTATACTTACAGTCATACATTTAGTTGCAATTATTGTTGTATGATTACTGGTGACATGATTTAACAACCAGATTACAGGTCTCTTCAAATCTTATAACAACTGGGTTTCGGGTTATGCTCCCAAAAGCCTTAATTACCTGAAATCCAGTTATTATGGCATTCCAAACAACTTTCACTTTCCCCTGACTGTAGCATGTCTGAGCAGTGTTCAGTGATATAAACAATATTGTTCCAGCTTTTCAGAACCAGCACTGTTTAGTAAAAAAAGAGAAAATTAGGTTCCTTCTCGTACCTCAGTTTACTTTGTTTGTTAACAAATAAGCCGCTGAGTGTAGACCAAGGAGAATGAGTGACTTGGAGGCTTTGACGCAATTGCTAGTGAGCATACCTATAGCAAAGCTTGCTAATGCTTGTGTGGAGTCTTCTGAAGCCACCAAGTCACTCGCTCCCCTTGCTCTACACTCGGTGGCTTATTTGTCAGCAAACTAAGAAAACTGAGGTAGGACACCCTTGGTGTGTGATGACCTCATAAACCATTTGAGCTTCGCTGTCAAGATGTATGGATCATCACACACCTTGGGTGTGCAAAAAAATCCATAATACACACTTGCTTATCCATTATTCTCTATTTCTTGTTTTATTTTTATTATTTTTTTGGTAACTGTTTATTGTTGTGGATTCCTCACACATCTCCCTTTCTGCTGGCATGTGTCTCACTCCATGCCTTTCTGTTTGAACCTGTAGCTTTGAAGTCAGAAGATTCCAGGCAGCAAAAGCACCTGCAAAAACTTTGATGGGAACTGTACAGTATAATTGTAACTCCCAGATAGAATACAATTTCCATTTTAAACATCCTGGTGATTGGAGTTTTTGGTAAGCTTTTAAAACATTGGCTACATTTGATTTACAATCCGAGGGGTGTATGGATTTTCAGAAAAAATGTCAGTTGGCTGGCTTTCTGGATGGTACTGCAACCCATGCAATTATGGGCTAAAAATTATATGGGTTGGAGTTTCTCAGCCCATTAGAAGGCTTAAAGTAAATCTTTCTCAACCTGTACAACAAAAAAAGGAGCTCCCTTACCTCAATAGGAGTTTCTCTGTGGCATTTGTTTAATTTTTTAAACAACCCCCCATGGGAGGAGAGGAACTAGCAAAAGCCTTGTTTGTTTACCCAAGTCCAGCTTTACACACAGTAATGTTCACCTAAATGGCAAAAAATGATGTTTGGTAATGATGCTCCATAGACTGCAGGGGAGCATGCCCCCATGCTCTCCTTGTTCAGACATCAAAAAATGTCAGAGCATGGGTGGGCTGGTAGAAAGTGAAAAAGGATCTTGCAGCTAGCCCCTTGGGTAAAAATTGCGATCCCTTCCCTTCCTTGGGGGGCTGATTAAAAAATGCAAGTGTCACAGCGGAACTCCCATTGAGGTAAAGTAGCTTCTTCCTTGTTGTTGTTTTGGCATTATTGAAAAAATGAGCAAGGTTGTCATTAATTTTTCTTACACATTTTGTAATCTTTAGATCAAGAAAAATCCATAATATGGACTTGTATCAACATATAAACTTTAAATGCATTGCTAGAACTATAGTTTTCATTAGTGTTCTCAGATTTTTACATACTTATTTTACTTAACTTATAGTAGCGTTAGCCTATTGCTATAAGTAAATTACTTTTCTTGTTCCATAGATTATTCTAATGCATTAAAGTAAATTAATTAATTTGTCAACCAGGTGAATGCACTAATCCCAAAGACCATTTTCAGGCATGAACTGGTCCACAAAGATGGCACAAACAAGGTAAAAAGAAAAACAGTTTCAAAAGGTACAGGGAACAGCAAGTAGTTACAATGCATAAGTGAAACAATAAGGGATTCAAAACAAATGGTACAGAATTAAGCACAGCAAGTATAAAGTGACCACAGTGCAAGTGGCAGCACAGTAGTAAGCATAGTTCATTATAGTAAAAACAGTTTCAAGAGCCAAATATCAGAAAGAAACAATTTCCAGAGACATTGTTGCACTCTGGTTGTCCGTGGATGTGGTCTGTTTATCATCGGGGGCATTTACTGGTGATGGTAGCAGTGAGGGAAGTCTTATAGTGGGATTTAAACAGGGGGTGTGAACCCATGGTCTGTAGAGGAACAGATAGATTGTTCCAAAGATTTGGAGCAGCTGAAGAGAAGGCCTTCTGACCCATACATGTGGTATATTGTGGGCACTCAAATATTAAGCTGCAGGAGGTCTGAAGGCCTCAATAGCAGGGCTTTAGCCTGAGTAGGGGGACAGAGGAGACACCTATTTTTCAGTGATGGATTTGTCAACTAGGCAGCCTAGGAGGTAGTTCCAGAGGGCCTGCGGGGGAACCATTCTAGGGCATGGTAGAGGAAGCAGTGATGTGTGGAGCAAGGTGCTATCAAGGCAGACCTACAGATGCTGTTTTAGGTTGTGTTTCATCTGGATAGGCCAGAGAATGAGGTCTGCATGTAGATGGGAGAACAACTCTCCAGTTGTGGGAGTAAAGTGCCCTCAACAATGGTGATTCTACCTTCTGGGGTGATAAAATTCTTGTGCCTGTATCCAGCTTCTAGACTCTGATTCACACACCGAAGGGTGAGTTCAGTGTGATCAGAGAAAGTCAAGATGGGGTCGAGGGTGACTCCCAGGTATTTGAAGGAAGTCACTAACTCAAGGGGTCAGCCATCAGGGGATTGGATGTGAGGAGGAGGAGTGTTACAAGCCTCCTGGCTAGTCTGAATTTAAATCCTAACAGCATGGCTTTAGTCTTCCAGGTATGTACCAAGAGTCTTTAGGCAAGGAACCATTGCTGGGTGGTGTTAAAGTTTCCCATAAGTGTGCATAAAAATTTGGAGTGGTCTTACCACTGTGGTAGAGGACAAGGTCATCTGCATACTGTAGTGAGTTGCATGTGATGCTATCCTTGAGAAGGGTTTTGATGAACAGGGAAAACCCCAGATGCATATGAACCTCCTGGGCACTGCAGATTGCATCCTCTGTTCAGACCACCTGGTTTTGCCCAGAAAGGTAGTCAAGAAACCAAACTGTGGATGCAGTGGAGCACCCTGTGATGCCCAGTGAACTTTGCAGGATATTGTGATCTAGCAGGTTGAAGGTCATGGTGAAATCCATAAAGATGTCACAGTGAGTTCGCCTTCATCCATGTTTCCAAAAACATTGTTGGTGAATTAAGCCAGGGCAATGGTGGGGATGTGGCCATTCCTAAAACTATGTTGTTGAGGACAGAAGAGGTTGTACTTAGCCTCATGTTCTGACATCTGCTGGTACACAACCTTTTTGAGCATTTTACTTAGGTGGGAGATGTTGGAGATGGGGTGGTAATTGTCAACTACTGCAGCATTACCAAACTTCAAAATGCTAGTGTAGGATCACTGGACATAAAAATGGAGATGACTCTAGCTTGCTTCCACATGGAGGAATGGAGGAGGAGGTAAGGGGAAAGTTAAATAATACAGTCAGAGGTTTGGCAATAATGTTGGAGACAAGTTTTAGGAATCTTGGGCAAATGCCAGTATTGCTGGTACTACCCTGCTTGGGGTGGTTCATAAGCAACTTATGAATTTTTTGGTGGGATAGGACCTTAAAATGAAAGGGTGGAACACTAGGGTTGTCTGTGACCTGGCCAGAAGGACACTGGATGGGTTCATTTGGGGATGTTTAGCAAGGTAGTAAGATAGTTACATGAGTTGGATCATCACTGCTAGTCTGTGAGATAGGGCTGTGAGAAAAACCACAAGGTTATAAGAGTGAAAAAAACAACAGCACTGTCAAGAACAGCACAGCATAAACAGCATTGTTAAATACAATGCCAGTACAAAATGCAATGAGATGAAACCACATCCATGGTAGCAGTTGCAAACCACGACAACTGCTACCATTGCTAAATAACATATCATACATTTTATTTTTACAGAGAGCTACAACCCCTGCACCACCTGACATGGGGAACTCTGCCTCCAGCACCTCCTGTTATTGATATAACCAGTGCCAAAGGGGTGTGGATCTTGGGAAAAATTGAAACTTGAGGGGTCATTTGTTTTACATGTTTACAAAAAATAAAAGTACACTTGTGGTGGTGGAAGACAAAAAATGCATGATTTGGGAGACCAGGAACAGAACCCTTGTCTCTCAATCTATGCTGCCTGAACTGCTTCTACCAGGGGAGCATCTTGGACAGCTTCTGCATTTATTCCAACTGTATCCCTTTCCACCATTGCCTTGATAGTTACAGGCGTTGCTGTAGTTAACATTCGTTATCCTACCCCTGTCACTATTCAGGCACACAAAGTAATTGCATCACAGTTTTGATGGCGCTATATTGGAAGTGCTCTTTTAACTGGGCACATGAAAAATATACCACTATGGTTCTCAAAGGAGGCAGCAGGGAAAGTAAGGACAAAAAGCTTAGCATTCAGGAGGTACAAGGAGACACAGATGGTGGAGGTCAGGGAAGTGTATCTGGAAAAAAAGAGGGTGGCAGAGAAATCAAACATGCATGTAAAGATGCAAATGGATGAGAAAATTGCCCATGCCATAAAGAAAGGAGACACAAAATGTTTCAGGTATGTTAGTGAAAGGATAAAGACCAGGGATGGGCTTGTACGGCTAAAAAAATAAGGGGTGTGTGTGGAGGGGAACCAGAAAAAAGCAGAGCTGCTGAACAAATATTTTTGTTCAGTATTCACAGAAGAGGGGAAGGTGAAGGAACATAGATAAGAGACAGGAGCATCAATGGAAGGGAGCTGGATACCAGTCCATTTACAGGAGAAAGAGTCCTAAAGGAACTCACAAAACAGAAATTGGACAAGGCAATGGGGCTAGATGAGATATAGCAAAGGATATTAAAGAGCTTAGATACCTGCTGGCAGCAGCACTGACAGCCCTGTTCAAACACTTGCTGGAAATGGGAGTGATTCCAGAGGACTGTAGGAGGGCAGATGTAGTCCCTCCTCACAAAAGTTGGAGCAGGGAGGAGGCTGGCAACTACAGGCCCATTAGTCTGACCTCGGTGGTGGGGAAATTAATCGAATCACTGCTAAAGGAAAGGATTGTGGAATATCTTGAATCTAGTGGATTACATGATCTGAGACAGCATAGATTTAATTGCGGGAGGTCATGTCAAGAAAATATAATAGATTTCTTTGACTGAGTGACTAGGAGAGGAGCGGTAGCCGTGGCCTACCTACATTTCAGCAAGGTCTTCAACACCATTCCACATAGGAGACTTGTAAACAAGCTGGGCAGCCTGGTAGTGGGTCCCAAGATGGTAAACTGACTTTGTAACTGGTTGAGGGACAGAACATACAGGTGGTGGTAAACAAAGTTCACTCTGAGGAGAAGAGGGTGATCAGCTTAGTACCACAAGGATCAGTTCTGGGGCCAGTCCTCTTTAATGTCTTCATATGTGACATTGCAAAGGGACTGGAATGGAAGGTATGCCTCTTTGTAGATGACACTATGATCTGCAACAGGGATAACACTCCAGGGAGGAAGGAAACAATAAGAAAGGACCTGAGTAAGCTTGAGGAGTTGTCAAGACTGTGGCAGCTACTATATAATTCAATGCAAAGAAGTTTAAAATCATGCATTTGGGGCACAGAAACCCAGGGGAGGAGGATATGATGAAAGTGGAGGTACTGATGGCCACCAAACAGGAAAGGGACCTAGAGGTTATCATATCTGATGACATGAAGGTGGCCAAACAGTTTGAAAAGGCAGTGGGAAGAGACAGTGGGATGCTGGGATGCACAGAGAATGGTATCACCAGCAGAAAAAAGGAGGTGGTGATACTGCTGTACAAATTATTGGTGAGACCTCATCAAGAGTACTGTGTCCGGTTCTGAAGGCTGCATCTCTGGAAGGACTTAGACAGAGTAGAGGCAGTCAGGAAGAGGGCAACCAAGATGGTGCAGGGTCTGCACCTAAGGCCCTATGAAGAGAAACTAAAGGACCTTAGTATGTATACACAGGAGGAGAGGAGGAAGAGGGGGTATAACATAGAAACTTTACAATACCTCATGGGTGTAATAAGGTATAAGAGGGAAGCATCTTTCAGAAAAAAAGATGTTCAAGAACAAGGTGTCATGATATGGTTTGGAAGAGGGCAGACTCAGAAGTAACATGAGGAAGTACTTTTTCACAAAAAGCATGGTGGATGCATTGGAATAACCTTGCAACAGTTGTGATTGGAGGGGGATGGTAGGAGAGATCATGAATGCATGGGGCAGGCATAAGGGAACCCTAGTGGTAGAAAAGAGAGGGTAAACTCAGAGATCAAGTAAACTCTGTGCTATTGCAGTAGGTAGGAAAAATAGGCAGACTAGGTGGGCCAAGCTGTCCTTATCTGCCATCAGTTTCTATATTTCTGTGTGAATTTTGTGTTGAAGGGTTTGGCAGCCTTGGATGGGTCAGTTAAGTATCCTGCCCTGTTACAATTTTAATGGTGGTCTGCTTGGTCCCTGGTGAAATAAGAGTTAAGTACAGACCAGAACATTTGGGAGTGACAAAGGTTACAGGGTTGGAGGTTTGTGAGGTGCTCAGCCTTGCATTATTTGATCTTTGGTTTGCAGAGGGCACATAGGTGTCTGTACTCATTCCAAGTGGGGGGAGGGGAGGCTTTATGTGCTTCCCCATTTGGCAACTCTGTCCTTAATCTTCATCCTTGGAGAGCCATCTCATATTACCAGACCATACTCTCTGGTGGTTTGGAGGAAGTGCCTGTTCTGGACTTCAGTCAGGGCTGCAGTGTGGAAACCCAAGGCTGAGTTTACATATGCGATTGTGTGTGGGACTTGCCAGTTAACTGCCTGCATATCCAAGATCAGCTGATAAGCATCATATATTGAGAAATCTTTAAAGGTCAAAAATTCGGGGGAGGGCAGGGGGGATGATGTCTTTAAATATGGAGAGGTGACCTATGCCATTCAGAAAGTGGGGCTTGCAGTGTTGTACTGAGTATTTACTTTCTGTCAAATTTGCATTTTGTTGCAAGTGCCAAAATTGAAAGTTGTAGAAGGCACTTCCAGTTGTCTGGCTCCTGAGATAGCCCCTGTGCAGTGAGTGGGACAACAGGAGTCAGCAAAAAAGCTGAGTGAGTCTCTGGCAAGAGGCATTGGGGTCTACAACCAGAATTAAGACCTGTAGAAAGACTTTATTTCAGAGCCTGTGTTGGGGAAGAACACACTGTTAGAGGTTGTGGGTAGAGAACCCCCCCCCATATTACTGCTAGCACCTGTTGGTGCCCTAGGCATTGCAGGACATAGAGGGTTGAGCCTAAGACCTCCAGACACCCTGCACATATTAGTGCACATTTTAATTCATTTTAACTACTGCAGTGATACTACACAAGACCCCATGCATGAGAGGGGCTTGCAGTGTTGTTCTGAGTATTTACTTTTTGCCAGATTTGCACTTTGTTGTGAGTGCCGAAACCAGAAGTTATGGAAGGCACTTCCAGTTGTCTGGCTCCTGAGATAGTCCCTGTGCAGTAAGCAGGGTAACAGGAGTCTGCAAAAATGCAGATCGAGCCTCTGGCGAGAGGCATTCGGGTCTACAAACAGAATTAAGACCTGTAAAAAGACATTATTTCAGAGCCGGTGTTGAGGAAGAACACACTGTTAGGAGGTTGTGGGTAGAGAGTACCCCCCTGATTACAGCTAGCACCTGTTGGTGCCCTAGGCAGTGTGTTACATATAGGGTTGAGCCTAAGATCTCCAGACACCCTGCACATATTAGTGCACATTTTAATTTGTTTTAACTACTGCAGTGATACTACGCAAGACCCCATGCATGAGACGGGCTTGTGGTGTTGTACTGAGTATTTGCTTTCTGCCAGATTTGCACTTTGTTGCAAGTGCCAAAACTGGAAGTCAAGGAAGGCACTTCCAGTTGTCTGGCTCCTGAAACAGCCCCTGTGCAGTGAGCAGGATGAGCATGCACAGACAGGCATGCTGGCATATGTCAGCTGTGTCTGCTGGGGACACTGAGGAACAAGGAGATGGATGTAAGCACCCCATAACTTAGCTGCAAGTCCTTTATTAAGGTAAGAGACATTTGACAGCTTCCTATTCAATGGGTGATAGTAATCTAAATATCCCTGCCCCACCATGTCACAGAGTAAGGGTAAATGGGGTAAAGCTAAAAACAAAGAATCTGTGTGCAATGCAACATGTATATAGATGAGTTACCATGCCCTGAGTTTGTTTGTGATAAATGTATCCTAATTGGAACCTTACAAGGGGAACTAGCACAACTACTTCAGTGATTAGAAACACAGAAGGAAATAAACTTACTCGAAAACTTTATAGATGAGACTTTGCTGAATTCAACTAACCATTTATCTACCACCCCAGGAGATGGTAAACATAATATAAGCACTAGTGATACAAATAAAGATACTAGGGTTAATACTCCCCACAAGGATATGGAATCAGTACAGGTTATATAATCTCTGCCGCTGCATAACAAATTTGAAGCTCTGGCTAATGACACTAGGGACCAAGGGAACCTTAATGGGACTGTTATACCAAGTGCTAAAGTACAATCTCCACCTACTGACCCATCATGTACTCTGTCTATCATCAAACCTCCCACAAACTCATTTTCCAAAAACAGGGACATAGTCGTGATTAAGGACTCTATTCCAAGGGGGTAGACTTAGCAGTTTATAATGGGAGAGAAGCTCCCACAACAGTCAGTACACTCCCAGAGGCTTGTGTAAAGGACATTTCCAGACTCCTGGATGAGCTTTTAGAAAACACTAGAAAACCTGTTGTACCCCTGCATGTAGGTCCAATGATTTACCCTCAAATAATTGGTTTGGTATGCAAGCTGAATATATCAACATTATTAATTGTATACAAGAAAGAAAAGGGGAGATAATAATCTCTGGAGTTTTACCTACAATGGGGAGACAGTCTGATAGAAATAAATCAATTTTGACCTTAAATACATGGCTACATCAACTATGTTATAAAGAAAGGATTGGGTTTATGGATAATTTAACCACATTTTTTAACAAAGTCTGCTTCAAAATTGATGGGTAAAACTTGAACCACTTGACACTAGAGTATTGAGGAAAAAAATGTATGAAGTACTAAAATTCCATTTAAATTGGAACATGGGGTGAGCGGGACACACTAGGTTATGGCTACACCCGTCCCATTAAAAATCTCCCTAGCCACACAGATATTGCATGGAATGGACTACTAATCAATGTTAGAAGTCTGGTTAACAAATTTGATGAATTTAAGCTTATGCTTGACACCCAGGATATATATTTGGCACTGGTCACTGAGACATGGGGCAATGATAATGATATATGGGACAAAAACTATCCAGGATAAAATGTATTCAATAAAAACAGGAAATACAAGAAAGGTGGAGAGTTGACTATTTATATCCAGGACACAATTAAATGCAAGGAGATGCTCGAAGGAGTTGAAGATATAGAGGCACTATGGGCCAAAATATACCCACAGTCTGGTACTTCAATAAAATTGGGTCTAGTGTATAGGCCCCCTCTATATCCCTGGACAATTTTACAAAATTATTAAAACACATCAATGAATTAAATCCAGCTAACAACATTCTCCTTCTTGGTGACTTTAATTTGCCCAATATAGATTGGACAACACACACTGGAACTGGTAAAACTGATAACTTCTATCTCGACATACTAGCACATATAGGGCTCGAACAAAAGTCCCTTATGCCACTAGAAATGGTAACATTTTAGATGTCATATTAACTAATGTGGGAAACAGCGTGTCTAATGTTGCTACCACAACACCAGTGGGCAATAGTGACCACTTGTGCATTAACCTTCAGGTTCTGGGTCAATTTAGGCAGACAGAGGTTACCAAAAGATTAAACTTCAGAAAAGCAAACTTCACTAGGCAAATGGCATTTTTTGATTTCTAAACTAAAGGGTGAGATCCATAAGAATATGCCAAGCACTAAATAATACACCACCAAAAGAACAACCCCTAGATGGATGAAGTCCTCTGTTAAAAAGTTAATCAACAATAACAAAAAAAAAGACTGTTTAAGCACATCAAACATGGCAACCATCAGATATTTCTAGCTTATAGGGCATTGGTTAAATCAGTTAAAACAGAAATTAAATCAGCCAAAGCACAACAGGAAATAACCTTGGCTACTGGGGTTAAAGACAATAAAAAAAAGCTTTCTTTTCCCATTTAAATAACTTAAGAGGAACCACGGACTCAGTAGACCCATTTCCCAATAGTTCAGGGTTACCTGAAGTTACCAAGCAGTTTAATGAATGGTTGCAAAACTGGTGCAGAGCACAAGGCTTTGGCTTCATTGGAGACTGGGGGTCCACCTGAAGAGATAAAGGTCTATACTGGTATGACGGTCTGCATTTGTCCACAAAGAGGAAAAAGCTCCTAGGTGACAGGTTTAAATGCTTCCTTGGCAAGCTTTTAAACTAGATAAAAGGGGAGGTACTGATAAAAGGCAGTAAAAGTCAAGCCTCCCCCCACAAAACATGGCAGGTAGTAGGGTAAACACTGAGGTACAGAGCTCAACACAGGGCAGGATGGGGGTAAATGGTAAAATAAATAAGAGCAATAAGAACAGGGATGGGGAAAAAAGTATAAAGCCAACATTAAATGGAGGGCAATGACTACCAATGCCCGTAGTCTGGGAAACAAGCTTTCTGAGCTAGTAGCTTTGATGGAAGATGAACAATTGGATATTGTGGCAGTCACAGAAACATGGTACACTGAGAACCATGACTGGGATGTCAACATACCAGGGTACACAATCTACAGAAGGGACAGGGAAGGTAAAAGAGGAGGTGGAGTAGCTCTATACATAAGGGAAGGGTACAAAGCTACAGAACTAAAAAGTAAAGGAGGAGGACAAGAGGCACTCTAGGACATCTTGGAGATGGGGAATGGCATCACAATCCACACAGGGGTTGTATACAGACCCCCATCTCAAGGGAAGGAAATGGACAAGAAAATCATAGAGGACATTCTCAAAATGGCTGAAAAAGGGGAGATACTGTTGATGGGGGACCTGAATATGCCAGATGTTAACTGGAGGACATGTACTGCAGCCACATCCAAGAGCAGGGTCATTCTCAATCCTAGACAGCTAGTGCAGACCCTAGACAGCTAGTGCTGGAACCCACTCAGGAGGGAGCAATACTAGACCTGGTACTCTCAAATGGAGAGAGGATCACAAATTTAGAAGTCAGTAGACATCTGGGAACAAGCGACCACTGCACAGTGTGCTTCACAATGAGCACAACCATGGAGATAAGCCATACAAAAGCAAGGATACTGGACTTTAGAAGGGCTGACTTTGGCAAAATGGGTGAACACCTGAAGAATGCACTAGCAAATGGCCAAATAGGAGGGGTGGAAGAACAATGGAGAATAATCAAAACTGTCATCATAGAGGCAACAACTCTTTGTGTAAAACAAATAAAGAAAACAAAGTGGAGTAAAAAAACACTATGGTTCTCAAAAGAGGTGGCAGGGAAGGTTAAGGAGAAAAAGGCTGCATTCAAAAAGTATAAGGAATCACAGAAGGAGCACGACAGGGAACTGTATCAATTAAAGCAGAAAGAAGTAGGAAAAGCAGTCAGAATAGCAAAGGCACAAACCGAGGAAAAAATAGCCAACTCGGTCAGAAAGGGGGATAAAACCTTTTATAGGTACATTAGAGAGCATAGAATGGTTAAGGGAGGGATAGTGAAGATTAATAAAGGATAAGGGAGGTGGGCAGAGGGAGACAGTGAAAAGGCAGAGATACTGAATGAATACTTTTGCTCAGTATTCACAAAAGAAGATGAGGAGGAGTTACCTAAACCAGACAATAGAAGCACTCTGGGTAGGGGGGTTGACACCAGTCCATTCACAGAAGAAAGAGTACTGAAAGAACTCCTAAAATTCAAGGTGGACAAAGCAATGGGGCCTGACGGGATTCACCCTAGAATCCTAAAAGAACCAAGGGGGGACCTAGTGACACCACTGACCACACTTTTTAACAAATCATGGCAGGATAGGGTGGTACCTGAGGATTGGAGGAGGGCAGATGTGATTCCCCTTTACAAAAATGGGAGCAAGGCAGAAGCAGGAAACTATAGACCTGTAAGTTTGACCTCAGTGGTAGAGAAAATGATGGAATCACTTCTAAAAGAAAGAATTGTTGAGTACCTAGAGGCCAGCGGGGCACAGGACCCAAAGCAGCATGGATTTACAGCAGGAAGGTCATGTCAGACTAATCTAATTGATTTCTTTGACTGGGTGACCAAAGTAATAGACCAGGGAGGGCTGTGGATATGGCCTACCTAGACTTTAGTAAGGATTTGACACAGTCCCACACAAAAGATTAATAATCAAGTTAGCCAGCCTGAGAGTGGGTCCCAGGGTGGTAGCCTGGGTAGTGAACTGGCTGCACAACAGGACACAGAAGGTAATAGTGAATGGAAACATTCCAAAGAAAGAGGGTTACTAGTGGAGTACCTCAGGCTCAGTATCTGGTCCAATCCTCTTTAACATCTTTATAAGTGACATTGCAGAGGGTCTGGAGGAAAGGTACCTTTTGTAGATGACACAAAGATCTGTAACAGAGTTGATACACAAGAGGGGGTAGAAAAGATGAGAAGGGACTTGGCAAGGTTGGAGGAATGGTCAGACATATGGCAACTTAGATTCAATACAAAGAAGCACAAAGTAATGCACCTGGGAAACAAAAACCCAGGAGAAGAGTACACAATAGCAGGGGAGGTACTAACAACAACAAACATGGAAACGGACCTGGGGGTAGTCATATCAGATGACCTAAAGGTGGGTAAGCAATGTGAAAAGTTGGTAAGGAGAGCTGGGGGATACTGAGATGCATAGGAGGGGGCATTATAAGTAGAAAAAGGGAAGTGGTTATCCCTCTATACAGACAGTTGGTGAGACCCCATCTGGAGTACTGTGTGCAGTTTTGGAGACCTCATCTATGCAAGGACATAGACAGGATGGAAGCAGTCCAGAGGAGGGCAACTAAAATGGTGCATGGTCTACATCAGAAACCATATGAGGAGAGACTGAGAGAGCTTAATATGTATACCCTTGATGAAAGGAGGGACAGGGGGACATGATAGAAACGTTCAAGTACCTCAAGGGAATCAACAAAGTCCAGGAGGGTAGCATCTTTCAAAAAAAGAGATGTGTAAGAACAAGGGGGGCACAGTTTAAAGATAGAGGGGGGACGGCTCAGGGGTAATGTGAGGAAATTCTTTTTCACGGAGAGAGGGGTGGATACATGGAACAGCCTTCCTGAGGAGGTTGTTGGGTCTAAAACAGTGGGGGAATTCAAACATGCATGGGACAGACACAAGGCAATTATAATGGGGGATTGCAGGCAGCCAGCTGTTGGTTAACTAGAATCTGCAGCTTATCCAGTAGGTAGGGAAATGGGCAGACTGGGTGGGCCAAGTGGTCCTTATCTGCCATCAAAGTCTATGTTTCTATGTTACCTGCAAGTAACAAAGAAATGGGCAATATGCAAAACAACTATTTCTGTACAGTGTTTAATAACAATGCTGCCAAAATATCTGAGGACATACTATTACTTAAACCAGAACAAGTAATCATTAACCCGACGGATGTACATGAGACACTTAAAAAGCTAACTGTTAATAAATCATCTGGGTCCAGATTATTTACAACCTAGAGTTTTACAGGAACTTGCTGATTATATGTTTTTACCCCTGACTCACATATTTCAGCACTCCCAGGACTCCCGTGATATACCACTGGGCTAGAGAGTAGCCACTGTGGTGCCCCTCCTTAAAAATGGACCCAAAACTAAACCTGAACATTTTAGACCAATCAGTTTGACATCTTTATTGGGCAAACTACTGGAGGGTATTATTAAAGATTATGTACAGCAGTAACAACTGACACTTGGGCTTATTGACCCCCACCAACATGGATTCACTAAAAATAGGTCTTGTCAGACAAATCTATTGGCCTTCTATGAAAATGTTAATAGGGAAATAAATAGGAGGAAACCCCATCGACATTATATGCCTGGACTTTGCCAAGGCTTTCGATAAACTGCCCCATTCAGAACTGGTTAAAACCCTAGGGGATCTTAAGCTTTGTACTAATATCACTCATTGGATTGCCAATTGTCTGAAGGGGTGCCATCAGTGAGTGGTGGTTAATGGCATATATTCGGAATGGGCCAGAGTCTCCAATGGTGTACCACAGGGTCAGTCCTGGGTCCCATCCTTTTTAACATATGCATTTCATCACTACAATTGGATTCACCAAACATCTGGCTGTCAAAGTTTGCTGACGACTGCCATCTGGGAACAGTAGTGAATGGATTGGACAGTACTACTGCACTGCAGGAAACATTGGATCACATTTTCACTTGGATTAAATATAGTAAATTGACTCTAAATGTTAGCAAATGCAAAGTCATGCACTTAGGTACCCAAAATAAACAGCAGAAGTACTACCTGAACAAAGAACCTCGAATTGAAACACACTACGAAAAAGACCTTGGCGTGACCATTAGCCATAACCTTAAATTTAACATACATTGTAGGGACCAAGTAAAAAAGGCCAACCAAATAGTGAATTGTATCTTCAGGCACATTTCCAGTCAAGCCAGGGAAGTAATACTCCCCCTATATGTCACCCTGGTCAGGCCCCACCTGGAGTACTTTGTCCAGATATGGTCCCCATATAGCAAAGAAGACATTAAAAGGGTCGAAGCAGTACAGTGAAGAATGATTAGGTCTATTGTGGGTTTAAAGGAGACACCCTATCAAGAAAGATTGAACACACTTAACCTTTATTCACTACAATACAGAAGGCACAGGGGGATTTGTGTATGTTTTATAGAGCAATGGAAGACAACAACCTTAGAGCTGAATTTGGCCTTGTACTTAATCATGGCAGAGTTCGTAGTAGGAGACACTCTAAGCAACTCCATCTAGAGAAATAGAACTTACTACTGAGAAAGAACTGGTACAGCCAAAGGGTGGTTACATTTTGGAATGGTCTTCCACTGGAAGTAATTTAAAGTAAAGATATAACACTTTTAAAAATAGGTCAGACAAGGGTAATGAGGCTAAATTTGGGGTTAGTTAAAACTTACAAAACTCAGGATTAGTAAAAAAAACTATAACAGGCAAGCACTACAGCCATAAGTCTATTGTAAGCTTGATTTGATCTATGAAATCTATGAAACCTTTGGGGGGAACTGTAGCAGCAAATGGGATAAATCTTTTTAGTGAACCCAAGAGTAATTTCTGTAATGATCCATTCTTTATCTCAGCTACCAGATGAGCAGGAGTGTAAGGCATCACTCTTTAGAAATATATGAGTAATTCTCCACCTTTTTGGGGCCCTGGTTGGTCCTGCCTTATAAGGTGGATTTTACCTAAATCTGAAGTGAAAGGGCCTGAAATTCTAAAGTTTAGTGCTGTGAAAACAGGATTGGCACCAAGCTATATGTTTATAGCACTGCCAACAGTGTGTGTGTGTGTGTGGCCACTGCTAGTTTCTTTTTTTTAAATTAACGTCTACTGAACTTTTCCATTTTCAGCAGTACAAACCATCCTAAAATTTGTTTTTCCTGAAAGAATGAGTCAGGAGAACTCAGAATTTTTTTTTAAAAGATACAGTTAGTGCCAAGTCTCATCATTTTGTTGCACAGAGCTGAATGAACTGCTTCTCACATTTACTGTTTGCCGTGCACTGCACTGATCATCCTGCTCGCATCACTAAAACATTTGTGTTCTCCACAATGCCCACCAATCAGGTTCACCCTTACAAATGCACGTGGTCTACAGTGCAAATCAGAAGCTGCAGAAGATACCATCCAGACTGTATGCTCCCTATCACTCTGAAGTCCCTGCCAGAGCAAAAGATATGTATCTGTTGTGTCACTTTCACATTTGGACATGCAGAAACAGTGGAGCTGGGGGAAACAAGGTCGAGTATCCCTTGCAGCACAATGCATCTCCTACTGAAGCCACTTATCTGAACCAATCTGCACTGTATTACATGTTCGGATACAGTTCAATTGCTTTGACTGTTGTTGGTTGCCGGAGGGAGGGGGGGGATTTTTTTCCAGACTGGTTCACCCACTTTATAATAAGTTGTATTTGTTTTCTTGTAAAATGGTAGATGTTCTTATTCTTATGAGAAGAAGAATTTATTTTCTTGAAAATTGTACATTTTCTTGTTCTTTTGATAAGGGGTGTTTATTTTCTTGTAAAATGGTTAAATGTTCTTGTTTTTATGACAAGGGGTATTTTTTTCCTTGTAAAATGGCACATTTTATTTTTCCTATGTTAAGAAGTATTTTGTGGTAATTTTTGTTTGCTTGATTGTTTGCCCACAGTGCAATCGTCTTGGTATTTCTTTATCTCCAACTCCATCTTCAGCAGCTACAATAAGCCCCTTCATAAGCTGCAGCTAAGCAGTTCTTTTTTTTTGCAAACAGGCCCTCCTACCCAGGGTGGTGTATTATCATTCTCATTCTCATTTTCATTCTCATTCTCCCCCCCTTCCTCTCAGCAGTCATTCAGAATCCCTGTTGTTTTCTTTTTATTACTTATCTTTTTTGTAGTAGGTTTCCTATTTCTTTAGTAGCCACCCCACTCACTATCTGTCCATCTCTCTCTGTCTCTCTCTTCTCTGGCTCTACCCCTGCCATCACTTTTACTTTCTAGTTTGAGTCTGTTGCTCAGTTCAGCAGCAGTTATACTGCTGAGCAGTGTCACATGCCAGTTCTGCCTGTAAGCTCCTACTGTTGGGTATAGCTATGGCTACAGTCTGTGTGCTGCTGATGGTCTGTTGCATCAGCCAGTCCCCTCATTCCATTGCTGAGTCCCCCTTTCCTTCCCCTCCCACCATTGTTACCTTATGGCAGCACCCATTCCTTCCCTTCTTCTCTCATCCCTACCATTTTGTCCTGACTCACACAGTTCTCTCCTTCCACCCACACCACTCGACCCCTTCTCAGCTTTCCCTCTCCTTCTCCCCCACCATGTGGCATCAAGCACTGTGTCTCTTCTCCCCACCTTACCATGACTCACCCAGTTCCCTCCTATGCACACTGCATATCTTCTCTACTCACTGTGTCTCTTCTCTGCTTCTCCTCATCTCGCACTGTTGCTCCCTGCCTTACTCACAGACTTGGATCTGGGCTTCACTAAATGAGTTCATATTTATCCAAGTCCATGTGGGATGCTGGATCTGAGAGGGGTTCTGATTTCAATAAGAACATTCCATCCAGACCTAGTACTAAGTATTTAGATGCATAGCAATCTAGCTGAAGTGCAGTGAAGTGCACAACTGTGCTTAATAAATATTTTTTATGTTTGCTTGCATGCATGTGCAAGAAGCATAGTGCCGTCATCTGAGTTTTCAGAGGTGTGTCACCCCCTCTTCCAATTCAGTCAGTGTGTTGGCAGGCACAGCCCCAGTCCACCATTGCATGCTGGAGCTGTCTATGACAAGCTCCAAAATGTAGTGGGGTACAGTTGAAAGGGGGAGCTACGCTTCAGCGAGCAGCGATAAAATATCACCTGCTCACGCGCAGCTCCCCACACACACACACACACACACACACACACACACACACACACACACACACAGAAATGCATGCACGCATATTGCATGCTGCCCCCACGGCACACATGTATAGCTGACGGGGGTGCCCAATCCCCCGTTGGCTCCACTGTCCTCCCCCTATGAGTACAGTGTGCCACGCTGAGAGCCCTCCCCAGTGTGGCAACTGATCATATGGCTGACAAGGGTGCCCAATCTCCCGTCGGCTCTACGGCCACCCAGATGTCCTTGTGCCACTCTGGGAGCCCACCCCAGCATGGCAAATGTTCCGCATTGTCACTGAAAAAAAAAAACCTGGAAATTAAAAACTTTCCCTCGGCGCTTCTCCCTGGCCCTCCTCCCACAACCCGCACCCACCCACTGCGCACCCCATCTCCCCACACACCCCCTCACCCCATACTTAACTCCGAGCTCAGTGAGATGATCTTTGTGGACTGGGAACACGTCTGCACTCTTCAAAGCCGACTGCGAATTGAGGAAATGCAGGTAAGCTGTATAATGGGATAGATAGGGGTTTTTCAACTTTGTTGCATGTCTCAGGCATTTTTTGGAATTTTTACACCAAATTTTCAACATGGGGGTTTTGGGACCCCTCCTCATGAATTCTTGCACTGTCATGATGTTACTCAGGTCTGAATGGTGATTTCGCAGCCACTGTGCGAAATCACCTTTCCGGAATGATTAATGAAACGACACTGCCAGTGTTCATAAGGTGGGCTCTCAAGAAGCCTATTTTGAAAATTTGGTGGAAAAATTCCAAAAAATGTCTGTTTTATGAGCGTGCATCGTACAGTTCCTACGCACGCTCATAAGTTTGTGAATTTTCAATATTTTCACTCAAGATTTTCAACATTGCCATTTTACTACACCTTCTTATGAGTAGTACAGCTGTCATTTTACACATCTCACGCAAAATGCATTTCTGCACATGTAGCACAGAATGGCGCAGTCGGTGTGTGAAATCAATGTATGGGACAAATTAAGAAAATCACAGTGACACTGTTCATGAGCAGAGGTCTTAAAAATGGCCATGTTGGAAATTTGGTGAATAAATTCCTAAAAATGACTGTTTTACGAGCGTGCATTGCGCAGTTCTTATGCATGCTTGTAAGTTTGCGAATTTATTTGTTTCACTCCAGATTTTCAACATTGCCAATTTATCACACTTCCTTATGAACAGTACAGCTGCCATTTTTCATATGTCGCCCAAAATGTGTTTTCGCACATGTAGTGCACAATGGTGCTGTTGATGTGTGAAAACAATGTTTGGGACAGATTACAAAAATCACAGTTACACTGTTCATGAGCAGAGGTCTGAAAATGGCTATGTTGAAAATTTGGTGACAAAAGTCCATAAAATGACTGTATTACAAGTGAGCATTGCGCAGTTTCCACGCACCCTCGTAAATTCATGACTTTGTAATATTTTCAGTCCAGATTTTCACCAGTGGCATTTTTCCACACTTCCTTACGAACAGTACAGCTGTCATTTTTCACAACATGGCCAAAGTGTGTTTTCACACTTTTAGCACAGAGATGCGTGGTCGCTGTGGGAAATCATTGTTCGGGACAGATAAAGAAAATCACAGTGACACTGTTCATGTTCTGAGGCAACAAAATGCCTGAGTTGGCAATCTGCTGTAAAAAATCCCCAACCTAATTATATTATGGGTGTGTGTTGCACAGTTTCTATGTACGCTCATGATTTCACCAGTTTTTTTAATATTTTTACTGCAGATATGCAACATTGCCATTTTTTACACCTCCCAATGAACAGTACAGCTGTTTTTACATCCTGTTCAGAATGTTTTTGCACCTGTGGTGCTAAATGCCATAGGCACTGTGCATAAGCAGCTCTCGGCTAACAAACTGATATTGCCACTGTTCATGAGGTGGGCTCACAAAAAAAAAAACATGTTGAAAATTTGGAGTGAAAATACCAACAAATGCCTGAGGTATTTGGATTTCCAACCATAACGCCCAACCCTGTAGAGAATGACAGGCATCAGGGGTGTGACTTGGGATTCATGCCTGTAATGCTCATACCATTCAGCACCCTGCAGCCAGTGAGAGGCATTGAGGTATGCCTTGGACTCTTTGGCCCCAAAGTTCACCCCATTCTCCTATATCGCACCCATCTCACCATATTTTCTAATGGAATGGGGTGTACATAAGGGCCAAAGACCCCAAGGAACACCATGATACTTGTCAGTGTCTGCAGGGTGGGGTGTGGTGAAATGGCATGGCTGTTATGCCTGACGACCCAAAGGTACACCCCAATGCCTGTCACTCTCTGCAGGGTGGTGGTGGTGTTGGCTTCAGTTCAATACTTTACTGCCATTCCTATTACGCAGCTCTGTAACTTCTACACTACCACTGCCAATGCCAGCAAGCAAACATTCGGCATTGACAAATGCTTGTTTTTATTTGTGGGGGAGGCCAGAGCCGGCTATCTTCCAGCACCAGTCTTTCTGGGCAGCTATCATTTTGTCCGGTATTTGTGGCAGAAGTGTGTACTGTGTGCACTGGTGCACTCATCTTCTTTGTGGCTTTGAGTCAAAGAATAAATTTGAAAAATAAATAGTTTTTGTCAGGCTTGACTATTAGTGATGGAGATTTTTCAATGCACTGCCGTTGTTTATTTTATTTGTTTTTTGTTTGACCAGGTGGGTGTGCTAGCCATAGCAATGACTATTTTCAGACACGACCCAGGAGGGTACAATTACAAAATGGCAGAAACACTCATAGCTGTACAAAGTTAGACATAGTTAGACACAGGGACGTTAACCTACCTATCAGTTATTCAGAGCTGATTGCCAAACAAGGTGAGGTGGAGTAGCCATATATGCAAAAGCTGGTATAGCTGTATCCTGTACTGCTGCAACATCTATGCCCAAGGAGTTTGAATGCCTATCTCTAAAAGTCTCTCTCCCCAATACAGCAGCTTTTCAGCTAATTGGATGCTACAGACCCCCCTCTGCTGAACACAAGCTCTTATCCCACCTGGGGAAACTGGTCAAGCCCAGCACTGAAGAAGTCATTATTCTAGGTGACCTGAATTTTAACTGGCTCACCCAGGCAGCTACACCTCTGGTATCATTCTATGACACCTATGGGCTCACACAGTTAATTAATAAACCAACAAGAATAAATGCAAGGAATAGTAGTAACGGCACACTACTTGATATCATGCTAGTGAGTAAACCACATCTATTCACACATGCTGGAGTGCTCCTATGTGATATAAGTGATCACTGCCCCATCGCAGGGGTAAGATCCACCAGCATAACAACAAATCCTGCAAAATTCCTCATGAGGAGATGCAAGAAAAACATCAATATTGAAGGATATCTGCATGATCTAGCTTACTCTCCACACTGGCAAAAGTTTTATCTTGCACATTCTGTAGAAACAGCTCAGCAGGTGCTAAATAGCATTATAATAAATGCCCTTAACACCCATGCCCCAATCTCTAGTATCCGAATAAAAAACAACTCCTGTCACTGGTTTTCAGCTGACCTCAAAGCTGCACTGCTGGAGAGAGACAAACTCTGGAAAGTGGCTAGAAAAACTAAGAATGCAAATAACTGGATGATTTTTAAGAAAGCCAGGAATAGATGCACCAGGAAAGTTAGGGATGCAATGTCTGCCTTCTACCTGGCCGAGCTCGACTCCTCCTACCATAATCCTACTAGGTTTTGGGGCACCATCAAGGGTATGATGGGACAGGATGCTAACAACCCCCTTCCAGCTCAACTACACAATAGGTATGGCCCTATCACTGGCAAAATGGAAATCCTGGACGCATTCAACAACCACTTTACAATAGCTGGCCTTGCCTTTGACACCTCCCCAGCTAACCTGCTGAGGAACCAATTAAGCTCCCACTACATTGGTGATCAAAGAGTTGACTCTTCCTTTAGCTTCAAACCTATACTGTTGAAACAAGTTGAGGATCTATTATGGCATCTGGATAGCAAAAAAAGTGCAGGAGCAGACTCTCTGGACCCCTTCTTTCTAACGGTTGCGTGCCATGTACTTGCAGTCCCCCTAACACACCTCTTTAACCTTTCCCTAAACTCTGGCTCTATTCCCACACTGTGGAAGACAGCCCAAGTGGTCCCCCTTCTAAAATCAGGGGACCCTATGGATCTTAATAATTACAGGCCCATTTCCATTCTACCTGTGCTATCCAAGATGCTGGAGAAATTAGTGAGTAATCAGCTAAGGGAATAGCTTGACAATGCTAATCTATTAAATCCAGCTCAGTCTGGATTCAGGGCCAAACATAGCACTATCACTGCATTAGCCAAGGTCACAAATGACTGACAAATTGAATTGGGCAAGAAGAATAATGTCTGTGCAGTATTCCTGGACCTGAGCAAAGCATTCGATACTGTGGACCATGAGCTGCTACTCTCATCCCTGCACTCCCTTGGCCTAGGTCCACCCTCCCTTAAGTGGCTCAGATGCTACCTCTCCAGTAGGTCACAGCAGGTAAAAGCTGAATGTGATCTATCCCCATTAAGACCACTATCAAGAGGAGTCCCCCAAGGCTCTATTCTGGGTCCTATCCTTTTTGCCATTTATATAAATAACATTGATTCAACCCTTACCAAGTCCTCAGTACACCTCTTTGCTGATGACACTGTTCTGTATGTCAGCAACCCTTCGCCTACAGTTGCTCATGAAATTCTACAAACAGAATTCTCCTTGTTACAACATCAGCTACTCGAGAAAAAGCTTCTGCTAAATGCAAAGCAAACTAAAGCAATGATGTTCACAACTCCAAACTCCACCAGCACATCCTCTTCAATCACTCTCCCCCAGCTATGCACTATACTTGGAGAAAATCTGGAGTATGTTGAAAACTTCAAATACCTAGGTGTGTGGATTGACAACAGACTGACTTCACCCATCCTCTAGAAGAACTGTTGAAAAGCTTCACCAAAGGCTTGGCCTCTATAGATTAAACCCTTCCTTAACAGAGACTCAAAGATGAGGTTAGTCTGGGCCATCTTTCTATCAGTTATTGACTATGCAGACTTCCTTTATAGTCACTGCCCCATCTCCTACCTTCACAAGTTGGATACCTTATATCATAGTACAATAAGGTTCATTACAGATCTGCCATATAATACCCACCATTGCTCTCTTTATGACGAAGTTGGATGGGTTTCCCTTCCTATCAGGAGGAGCAGAAATGTAGCTCTATGGATTTACAGAGCTTTATCAAAAAAACTCCCAAACTATATCCTGGATTGCTTCAACCAGACCACTCTTAGCTCCTATGCCCTAAGAAGCAACAATATCATCCTGCTCAAATTGCCCAAAGTCAGCACCAGACTAGGGAGGGCAGCAATCAGCTATTCTCTAGCTATAGCATGGAATACCCTACAAAATTCCCTAAAACTGTCCATTATCATTCCATTTGCATCTTTTAAACAGCAATGTACAGCCTTCTTCACAGAGAAATGCAGTTGCTACCACTAGAGCTAGATTAGTCATCCTACAAATCTGGCTTCCAATCATATATGGCATATTCCTTCCAGTCAGATACCCCCAGCTTATGGCACCCAATAATACCTTCACCATCCTAGTATTCATTATGTTGTGTGTCTGTCATGGCCCCCATTGGGATATGTATGTACTGTACATACTATAGATATTAGCTTACTCTTCCTTTAACCGAGTTTTAACATGTGAATTCACTGTACATCATTGTGTTATAAACATTATTTTTCTCTGTATGTATAACTGTCTTATAAAGCGCATGATGTATTTGCTGTGTATCAACTATTGAACCTTGACCTTATCAGGTCCATCTTGTAAATGAGCCTTGCTCAATGATGTTCACCTGTATAAATAAAGATTTGATTGATTGATTGATTGATAGTTGAATGACACCAATACAGACATGGTAGAAATAATACAATAATAAAGCAGGTATGTGGTAGTGAGGTAAATAATGTAGACATTTAATACAAACATTATATATTGGAAGAACAAAATAGTAGACATAATTCCTAGTTAAAATACAGAGCAAATGAAGATACAATTACAAAATTGGCAGCCACACATAACAGTACAGAGTCTGACATAGTAGAACTGTAGAGACCAGTACAGGCATGGTACAAAAGACAAATTATAAAACAGGTATGCAGTATTGAGGTAAATAGTGTAAACAGTTAATACAAACAGTATATATTACAAGTACAAAATATTAAACATAATTCATAGTTAAAATTCAGAGCAAACATAATCATAATGAACAATACTAGAACAGGGAGACAGTAGGTGAGGTAAAAGGAAACTAACAATGCATACCATACTGTAAGCTGTGAAGCCAGGGCATGTTGACAGTTAAGGCTAAATACACAATGTGCTGTTTATGACTATGATATACTAGTAAGTTTAACAAGGGTGATGGGGGTGAGCAGGAGGGAAGTGGAAATCATGTAGGGGACTTTGGAAGGGGGAGATGTGGGAAAGTGCTGATACTTTTAAGAGCACAGACTGCAGTGTCAGGAGAGGAAAGGAAATATGGGCTAGGGCGGGTCAAAGCAGGTGCATTTGTAGGAAGTGGCAAGATAGTTATGTAATCCTCTCTTAAATGAGGCATGGGAAGGTGATTGTAATAAAGCAAGAGGCAGGGAGTTCCAATATTGGGGAGCATGGCAGACGAAAGCTGCAGTGCCTTTGGAGGAATAATGTCTGGGGATAAACACAGGCACTTGTTTGGTAGACCTTAGACTATAGTGGGATGTCAAATTAAGGAAGAGTCCTGCCAAAGGTTTGGGTAGTTCTGAGCTGACAATTTTATCTATGACTGAGCCATAAGCATAAAGCCTTATCTCAGAGGGAGGAAGCCATCCCAGATCTGAGTACAGTGTACAGTGGTGTTTTAGTCAGTACGATGAAGAAGTATAGTTGCAGATATTGTTATAAGAGACATCCCACTTTCTGAGGCTGGATTTGGACACAGAAGTAAATATGGCGACACCATAGGTTAATGAAGGTAGGAGAATACCCTGGGCAATGGCTAGTCTAGGCAAGGGGGTGAGCATATATCTGGTGCAGTAGGCTATCCCAGTTTTGGCATTGACCAGCTTGCTGGCCTGTTGTGTATGTTGATCGAAGTTTACAGATGGGTCTAGAGTGACACCTAGGTATTTGAATGAGTTTACCACCATGAGGTTAGAACCATTGGATGAGAAGACTTTAAATTTAGATTGGGAGTGGTTGAGCTTGGCTTTTGATCCGAATAGCATAGCCTGGGTTTTAGACTCATTAAGGACCATTTTGTGACTGGCTAGCCATTTTTGAATCAGTTGAAAGTCGAATGAGAGATTTTGGTTTATTACTTCACTGTTTTTACCACTGGAGTATAGAACAATGTTGTCAGCATATAGTAAGGAGTCAGTCCTGAGGAGGTTTGTGATGATGTTGTTTAAGAAGATGGAGAAAAGCAGAGGCACCAGGATGGATCCTTGTGGAACTCCAACATTTATGGTGGCCTTGCCTGAAAGGGTGGATTTAAACTTCAATGTTTGAGTCCTATCAGAGAGGTAGCAGCCGAACCATCTCACCACGTTGTCAGAGAAACCAAGAGTTCTAAGCAAGGCTAAGAGGATGTGGTGGTCGATGAGGTCAAATGCCTTGGTCATGTCAATGAAAATGGCCCCCAAGAGAAGGCCAGAATCCATGGCCACAAGGGTATCTGATGTGAATTTAAGAATGGCGTTAGTTGTGCTATGGCCTTTGCAAAAATCAAGCTGGCTGGGGTAAGAAGGTCATATTTCTGGAGAACGTTTATTGTTTGGGTGGACACCAGTTTCTCCAGAATTTTACTGAGTGCTGATAGTATGGCAATGGGCCTGTAGTTAGAGGGATCCTTGTGATCTCCCTTTTTGAAAACAGGGGTAATCCTAGCTGCCTTCCAAATATCCAGTGAATAGTTCTGGGACAGGGATAGTGTGAAAATGTTGGCTAGGGGAGCAGCAATGTAGGCTGCAGATAGTTTTAGGAGCTTTGGATCTAGGTTATCCAAGCCTACTGGGGTGTGATCAGAGATTTTATTAAGTAAATTGAACACCTCACACCTGGAGATAGCTTTAAAAAAGAATTGTAGGCCACTGTCATAAGGCAAGGTAGGTAAATTCATCTGGGCAGGGAAAGAGGAGGTGTAGTTGGATAGGTCAGAGAAAATATCATTGAAGAAATTTGCGATGGTTCAGGGATTGTCGCAGTGTACACCATTTAGTAACATGTCATTGGGGGTGGATGCCTGATTCAGGCCAAGACAGAACTTGATATGTGACCAGAACTTTTTTGAGTCACCATAGGAATTTATTAACAGCTCCTTACAATAGGAACTTTTGGCCTTTTTGATGTCCTTTTTTGCAGAAGTTACGCAGGGCCCTGTAAGTATATTAGTCAGAAGATAGCCCTGATTTCGCGTATTTGAGCTAACCCTTGTCTCGCTGTTTTAATTTAAAGAGAAGGTCAGATATTAGCCAGCGGGTTTGTCTGTTCTTTACCCGATGAGTGACTAGTTTGCAGCGTTTATCTTGTACCATAAGGAAGCATGTCATGAATAGTTGGAGGGAGGTTTGAGTATCATTTGATAATAGAATGGGGGACCAATCAGTTTTGGCGATGTCACAAAGAAAGAGTTGTGGGTTGAAGTTAGCATAGTTATGGAAAGTGATGAGGTGAGGTTTGGATGGATTGGGTTTACTTTTACCCCAAATACAACAGATAGGGGCATGGTTGATAATGTTATCAGGTAGTATGCCAGAGGTAATAATGTTTTCAGGGTGGTCAGTCATAACCCAGTCCAGTAGTGTGCTTGTGTTAGAGTGTGGTGTTGTTCTGGTGGGATCACATATAAGTTGGTGCAAGTTATGACTATGCAGCCTGGACAGCAGTGTTGATGGAGTGTTCCCCAGCCAATTTAGATTAAGAACACCTAGTATTAGTACCTCATGCTTACCAGCAAGCTATGAGATTTGATCCAGTAGTTCATCCAACCCCTTTTGACTGTCCGATGGGGGGTTGTAGACACAAGCATTATATAGTTTCTTCGAGCCAAGGGTAAGAAGAGCATGGAGTACATCACAGTGGGCAAGATTGGATGATTTAATGGCAATGAGGTGTAGATGGTCTTTAAAGTAGATAGCAGTACCACCCCCTTTCTTGGGGGCAGGTCTGTCGAGTCTTAGTAGATTATAGGATGGAATGGAGCACTGAGAGTCAGGAGTGAAAGAACCTAGCCAGGTTTCAGTCAGACAAATGATATCTGGTTTGTATTGGGAGGACCAGGACTCTAGCTCATTAAAATTGTGTGTGAGACTCCTAATGTTATGGTGTACTACAATCAGACCTTAAGCATTCCTAATCAAGTCTTTTGTGGCTACAGCTGGTCCTTGATTTAAGTGTACATCCCCAGAGAGTAGGATAGCAAATAGGAGGAGGTACCAGAGCTTACGGTGCAGGTAGTGCAGGTGAGGTAATTCGAGGAAGTATTTTTTTCACAGAGAGGGTTGTGGATGTATGGAACAGCCTTCCAGAGGAGGTTGTGGAGTCAAAAACAGTGGTGGAATTCAAGCATGCATGGGACAGTCATAAGGCAATTCTAGGGGGTGGGGGTAGGAAGAAGTAGGCTGCTGGTTAACTAGGACCTGCAGCTTATCCATCAGGTAGGGAAATGGGCAGACTTTGTGGGCCAAGTGGTCCTTATCTGCCGTCAAATTCTATGTTTCTATAAAAGAGTATTGGCTCAGTGTACACAGGTGACAGTTTTTAGAGGCAGAATTTACTAGGTGGGGCCATAGCTTGTTAAGAATTTCTGGGGTGAGGTCACAGTGAGGGGGACTGAGCAGCAGAAGGTTTGAGAAAAAATAGTCATTAGGCTGGTATTTAGAGACTAAAAAAGCAGTATGATGTACAGAGAGCTTGGATAGGTGGATTAATGGCATTGATGACACTAGAAGGAGTAGTATTAAATGCAGGTACATTTTGGGTTCCCTTGATGGTAGAAGAGATCCGGTAGTCTGGAAAATTTTCAGGGGGCTGTTGTTATTAGTAGACCTAGATTAGCAAAGGGCACTTGTCAGATGGGCAGGGTGTGCAAAACATGGGCCGTGGAAGTCTAAGTGATCACCAGCTAGTAAGCCTATTCAGGGACTGGTTAGCAATCGGATAAGGGATTTTAACCAGGGTGATCAGGGATAGGACAAAACTGAAACAGGAGTGAGGGAGTAGCTATAATACAGTTAAATGTAGAGATGATATGAAAAGCAGGAGCCAGTGATGGCAGCGGTGGAAGAGCCTAGGTTTTACCTGTGGGAGTGAGTGCTAGTGGAAGTAGATAATGAAGGGCAATGGTGATGGTGTATGCAGGTGGAGCAGAAACAGGGCCAATGAGTAGATCAGAGCACGATCAGAGAAGGGGTTTAAAGCGTATTTAAAGGTGGCCCAGGAGGGGGAGGGGGCAGGAAAAATAGAATGTAAAATGCGAGGAACCGCCGCACTGAGAGACAAAATCTGCGGCTTGGAAGTTAAGAAGAAAAGGTGCTACAATCAGTGGGCGGTTCTCGGCTAGCAGACCAGTCAGCTCCTATTTGCCAGGGAGCCACACCAATCAGCTGTTAGCAGTCTTTGAGTTGAAGCAGCACTATGTACCTGGTGTGTCTTGCTGTGCTGGGGGACCAGGAGGGCAGCAGAAGATGCTGCAGAGACCTCGGGTGGTGGCGGTGCGGCGGCTGTGAACTCCACCTGGAGGAGTGGGATGCTGCCCAGGTGAGGAGATCCTAGGGGGCAAAGGAGACAGCAGGTTATAAGGACTTAGGTCCAGAGACCAGGGGGCAGGGGGCTGGCAGCAGTCTGTCAACAGGAGGTGGGGAGATCACGATAGAACAAAAGAAATTGTCTAGGGAGAGACATGGGAGGGGTTTAGTGGGAATTAGGTGCAAATTACTTTGCAGCACGCCGAGGGCTGAGAAGGGGTAGGTAAATTCAAGCACAAGTTTCAAAGTGAGGGGAGCAAGAGACAGATGTAAGGCACTACACACTGACTGGTAACAGCAGCAAAGTAGACATTATAAATTTTACAGGAGGGTAGACAGAACTTAGGTAGAGATAAGAAAGTTACAGAAAAATTACAGCAGAAAATACAATCCTAGGGCAGACAACAGATAAGGTTGGAGCAGGAGAAAGCTTAACAGTTTACAGGCAAGCACTTTAGGTTGCTTTGGGTAACCTTAAAGCTTCATTTACAGACAACTTACAAAGGTTAAATCACTAGTTAATCAACAATACAGAGCATCCAAGCATATAGGCTAAAAAATAGAATGTGAAATGCGAGGAACCACAATGCTGAGAGCTAAAATCTGCAGCTTGGAAGTTAAGCAGAAAAGGTGCTCCAGTCAGCGGGCAGTTCTCAACTAGCAGACCAATCAGCTCTTATCTGCCGGGGCGCTGCACCAATCAGCTGTTAGCAGCCTTTGAGTTGAAATAGCACTATGTACCTGGTGTGTCTTGCCATGCTGGGGGATCAGGAGGGCAGCTGAAGATGCTGCTGAGACATTGGGTGGCAGTCGGTGTGGCGGCCATGAGCTCTGCCTGGAGGAGTGGGGCACCGCTTGAGCGAGGAGATCCTGGTGTGTCTTGCCATGCTGGGGGACCAGGAGGGTGGCCGAAGATGGTGCTGAGACATGAGGTGGTGGCTATAAAGCTCCACCTGGAGGAGTGGGGCACCACTCAGGTGAGGAGATCCTGGTGTGTATTGCCCTGCAGGAGGACCAGGAGGGTGGCTGAAGATGCTGCCAAGATGTTGGGCGGTGGCCAGTGTGGCAGCTGTGAAGCTCTGCCTGGAGGAGTGGGGCATTGTGTCAATGTTTTAGAATAATATAATTAATATTACTGTATACATTAAATTGAATTTCAGATATCTTTCTATGAGGAACCCTGGTTCACATACCTCAATGGCCACTTCTGCAACTGCGAGTGCACTGCTGTATATAGCTGCTAACTGGTAGGGCTGGACTAGTCCGCTGACATACATAATTTCTGGGCAGCTAGCTGCCATTTAGTTCTGTGTATATGCAGTGCACATTCAAGAAATAAATTGTTCTAAGTGAGTTCCTTCATGCAAAAGAAGAAAGTTAAAACTAAATATTGTTTGTTTTCTCCTGAGAATTTATGTTCTGTTCATGCTTGCATAGTGAGTGAGACTAAGTTGTCGACTCACTTGCATTGCAGTAGTGCAGTGAGTGCCTACGATAGTTCACATTATAATCATTTAAATTTAATGTCAGACATCTTTCTGTGAGGAACACAACTATGGAAAACAGTGGATGTACAGTACCAGAAAATGTAGTTGATCTGGTAGTCCCATCAAAAGTGAAGGTGTAGAGCACCAAGCAGCAGCTGTGGGTAAGTGTACATCAGAATGATAAGACAGAATTCAAGAATGAGAGCAACAGACATCAGGTGGAGGCAAACGTAGAAACATAGCAGTTGTCAGTAGATAAAGATTCCTTTGCCCCATCCAGTCTGCCCATTTTCCCTGCCTATTATGGTACCACAGCCGTTATATGATCTGCAGTCTCCCCACTCCTTGTTCTACTTCCAAGGTCCCTTTGTATCTGAACATGCATGCTTGAGTCCTGTGTCCATTTTGGCACTTACCACCTCCTCTGGGAGGTCATTCCAGGCTAATTGCAACCATGAGCCCTGCTCTGTGTCAGAAATGCCAAAACATTGAACTTGGTCAACACAAGAAGGGACTAACTGATCTCTCAGTACGTTCACCAGCAGCCAACTCTTTTTAAATTTATATTTCAATTTTTCACTGGGAAAGGCACACTGAGCTGAAGTTAGTTTAGTTTAGTTTATTAGTTTAGGAATTAATACCTTTGAGCCAGGGCTCTTTTACAAAGGTTCCACGTCACAAAGAACATTTAACAAAGCACGATACACATTACAGGTAAAACCAGACAGGAAAGTTACATCATAAATTTGCTATTAACAGTTTAAGGCAGTAACGTTTTTAAGTTTCATAGAAAAACAAGCTATAACAGGTTCAAGCGAGTAGACAATTTCGAGGTTAAGGAAACTTCCAGGGAGAGAGTGATCATTAGGCGCCAAAAGTAGGCTAGAGAGGAGGGAAAGGTGGTGAGCAGGAGAGTAAGTGAGAGGGGAGAGGAAAAAAGGGGGGGTGAGTTTGGGTGGGAGACAGGAAGTAGTAGAGGTACCAGAGGGTTCATTGAAGTTAGTTTCAGGTCTGTCCTGGGAACACAGGGTGGTTAAGTGACTTGCTCTGCTTAGGCTCACATAGTACTACATTATTGTCATACACTGCATCATTATACTGCCAGACCATACCTAACTAGTGCCACTGCCCTGCCCACTCTTGTCCACTCCCCCCCAGGTCACTGTAGCTGATCATCCTTGTATACTGCACCACAGGGAGAAAGCCAGAACTTTGGAGGAAAATGCCTCCCTCATCATGCTCTTGCACAACAAACATGGCTGGCCAGTGGCCACCTACCATATAGTGGTCCCAGTAACTGTGATAGAAAATCTATAAGGCTATAAGAAAGTTGGTGATGGGTCTAGGTGGTGGTTGGGGTGCCACCAGACATCACCAAGGGGAACAAAAAGCTACCTAGGAAAACAATAACAACCAATAATATTCCACTATGCTGCTGAATGTATCACATAAATGTCTTTTGAGGTTGATATTTTTTATAGAGTATATCATACCACAGTTACAATTACACACATCTGAACTTCAGACACAGGTTACAGTAGATCATTGGCTGCTGTACATTACAGTTTGACTTCACGTAGTCATGTTCATAGATAGTCCATAGTGATCTATACCTGGGGGGGGAGTATTTTGTTCTTTAATGAGGGACATATCATACTTATATGGTGTATCTGACACACCAGTTAATCAATCAGCACAACTCCTAAGGTGGTAGTCAGGTGGAGAAGTCATGGGGACTTCAGGAGGTCCTTTGCCCATTCTGGGGCTTTTCTATTCTTGATATTTACCATGAATCAAGTATATGGTCCCCAAATTAACTGTTATGTCTGGCTTGATTGCAATGAAAAGTATAAGAGCTTTGCTTTCATAGCCAGGGCTTCTATGGCTTGATACCATTCTTTAAATGAGGGGATGTTAGAGGTTCTCAATCTGGTAAGGATAATCCTCTTGGCTTCCACGGAAGTTTGGAGTAGCCATTCTCTGTGTGGAACAGCCAGTTTTAGTTCTGATGGGGGATACCTAAAAGTAGCAGATGGGGGAGTTTAGAAGAATTACTTGCAGGATGTCTGCACATGCTTTTGTTATCTGTTGTCAGAAGAAGCTACGTGGAGGGCACTCAGAAATGACGTGCATCAGATTGGTACCTGAGGAATTACACCACCAGTATTGGTCTTTGGATAATACTCACATTTTATACAGGACAGTTGGTGTGTGGTACCAGGCAAAGAGGACTTTCTTTTGAATAAGCAGGCTTCTTTGATCCCTCTAGTGGCCAGCACCCACATAGATACCCACTCTCCCTCAGTTATCTGGGTGTTAAGCATAGATTGCCATATGGATTTTGCTGGTTGGAAGGGACCCTGGGCCTTCTCTTTAATCAATCCCTGAATACGGCCAGGTGAGCCTCTAGGTTTGTTCAGTCATTCCTCTGGTGGGAATATTCTGGTAGGCTGTTTAGGATACTTTTTTGCAGGTTATAAATGCACATTCTTTCTTAACCCAACTTAAATATACACTTCTAATTTGTAAAAATTTCCAAAAATCCTTATTGGGTAACTCATATTTTTGCTGCAGGCCTGGAAGCTTATAAAGGTATGGCCATCAGGTTCAACTAAAGTTGCCATCCATTTGATGGCCTTTGGCACCCATATCCCCCATCTGAAAGGTTTGCTCAGTATCAAAATCTGTGGATTAATACAGATGGGGGTTAGGTGTCCAGCCCTTAAACGCCACTGAGTTCTCATACCCACTTGCAGCTAGGCATTATGGGCTACATGAATCATCTGGTATTGTCAGTATTGTGCAGGGAGTGTTATGTCCAAGTAGGTTCTAGATAAGATTCTTCCATTATTGCCTGTTCTATTGCCACTAGAGCTATGGAGAATGGAAAATTCAGAATCCACAGAATTTCATTGCAATTTCGTATAATTTTAAAATGTAGTAATGTGGCTATATCTAAAGAATTGTTAAAGCTAGAGATCTGAGATTTGGAATATGTGCTATGTGGGATATTGGCCACAAACTTACCAAACATCATGTAATTTGGTGGGATAGTTTCAAAATTATACGGGCTCAAATATTACCATTTAATTGTTTGTGTGGAATTTCATGAACATTTTTATCTGCATATACTTTAACCATCTATTGGGTTAGGAATGTCAAATTTGGCATGATTTCTCAAGAATAGGTGTTCTAACAATGTGTCAGACTTTCATGACAATATGATGCATCATCATACAATGATATATGCTCAAAATCTGTCATTTAATTTTTTTCAGGAAATTTCATGAAACAATTTCATCTACATATAACTCAGGCATCTTTGGAACAAGACTTGTGTAAATTAGTATGGATAACCTTTTTGTAATGCTTATAGAATGATCTAAATATGGAGTGACTTAGATAAGAGATTTTTAAGTTACAGGGGTTCAAAACCTTACTATGTAAATATTTGCAAAACTTTCTGAAGACTATAAAAAATGTGATTGTTTGCAACTTCTCTGCTCTTGCATGCATAGAGTTAACATCCGACATGCATATCCATAGTCTGTGTATTCTGGTGTCTAACACAACTGGATAAATTGGTTAAGCAGTTATAATTTTGCAGAAGAAGAAAAAATTATTAGTAACATTTTCTCATATATTTATGCTAGCATATTCTGTAGATGAGGCATACAGATTTTTTTTTGGTGTGGAATGTAACATTAATAATTCACATATCTTTACTTTATTTGATAAGCTGGGCTGAGCTTTTGCAGTCCTGCTGTTACTCACTTGGTGACTACCCCCGTTCTCTTTTGGCATAGCCTGATTTACTCAGTAGAACTACTGATCCCACTAATATCCTCTTTGTCCTTTATGTGACAGACTTCCTTAAAACGTGAGTCACTTACTCCTTTTCCTATCAACCTACCCTGTTGGAATAGCCAGAATTCCTTCTTCATGGTGCCCAAGACATTGTCTCCCCCTACTGCATGTTTTTGAGGACCTCTAAGTCCTAGACTTGCATGTACACCAGGCTCCCTGGATAATAAATTTACTAGATGTGATCCTTAAATATCCTGCATTCAGGTTGGAATTATTAACACTCTGTGCCTTCTTGCTCCAACCTGGGAGTCTACCACGGTTGTGCTACCCAGCTCAGCTGTCCATTTCTTGGTGAAACTGTGCATCTAACTCCTGAACCCGGTGACCCCCTGCACTACCTGCCTCTTATACACCTATTCTTTAATTAGAACCCCCCAGATATTTCTGAGTGAAATTAGAAGATTCCAGTTTAATGGAATTTTTCATGAAGTTCTGCAATTTTCACTTAGACTCATGGGATTTGAATTTAGGAAGAGATGTTATTTTGCAATTTCTCACAGCAAGCAATTAATAAAATTGGCACACGCAGTCCCTTTGTAAGGTCTACAAATCTGTCAGATTTAATGGCATTGCATTCTCTAGCTTTAAAGTTTCTGGAGTTTTATAAATTTGTAGTTTACATTCTTGTAAAATGAAATTTTTAAATGTTGTAAACGTTTGACTACTTTTCATTTAATCCTATTTAAAGTTGAACATATGAACTTTTCCAGAAATGACCATGAAGTATAGTAGTTTAAATGTTTCAACTCTGGTTAAATTTGAATATCCATATAAGGAACTAACTGAAATTTAAATTTTGGCAACATGTTTGGCAGGCTATAATGCAGTCCCACCTAAAGCTAGAAATCTGGAGCTATGTACATATGCAGTTGTAGTGCTAACCTGTATACATGGCAAGTTTTGTAATATTTAAATGAATACTATCAAAGTTATGCTAAAATTACAGAAATTCAAATGTTGGCAAAATATTTTACTGCCTATGACTCAGCTCCCATTAAAGCATGAGACTTAAAATGTGGTGCATATATGCATTCTATGTGCTTCTCTATATCCTGATATTGTGGAAAAATGTGAAGAAGAAATTTTAAAATGTTCTCAAAATAATTGAAAATTAAATTATGATTAAATGTTTGGTCACCCATAACTATGACATTTAGTACACATTTGTAAGTTATAGGGTGCTGCTTACATTCCACATTTGGGGTTATTTGGACATGTTCTTTCAAAATGACAGTGAAACAACTGAAATTTAAAATTTTGTAGTAATTCCATAGACTTTTTATGACAATGCCATGGAATTCTGTGAAACTGGAATGGTCATTCTGCGGGAATTCTACAGGTGGAATTTTATATTCCACACAGCTCTAATTGCCACCCACTGAGGCTGATCTAAACCCTCATTTCTGAATATCTTGCAAGTCATGGCTGTGAGGCTTATGTAGTGGTATTGTTGGAAGTAGGGGAAGTTCCATCCCTGTTTTTCTTTGGGGCCCCTCTGTTTTGCCCAGCTACTTCTTTTTTTTGCCTGTCCCCAAAGAAAGGTCTGTGATATTTATTTAGCTTCTGGAACCATGGCTCAGGTATTAGTATTAGACAATGTGATAGGACATATGTTATTCTTAGGAATAGCATCATCTTGATTGCCTCAATTTTACCTGCCAGCAAATAGGTTCAGGGCTTCCCATCTATTAATTTCAGCCATCATCTTTGCTAAGAGGGGATTTATATTATCTGGGATTATTTTCTTTAAGTCTGTAGGGATTAAGATTCCTAAATATTTTATTTTATCCTGTACACAAGCTAGGCCTGCTGTGAAAACATGTTGAGGCATATGGATTCTGTTAACAAGCAAGTGTTAGACAATATAATCCAAAAAATGTTAAAATTAAAATGATTTAAGAATGTTTTCAAATGATGTTAAACCTCATTATAATTGCAATGGCAGTAAAATGAAATATGTATTTTCAGGAGAACTCACATATAGGAGGCTGCCAGTAAAATGCAAACAAAATTGTCTAGTAACTTTCCATTAGAAATGGATAGAGTGAGCTAGGGAGCTGGAGGCAGGGGAAGGGGCTAGTGAAGGTCACTAACAACTGCTTCAAGGTGTGTGATGCAGTGAGGGATAAGGTGGATTAGGTTTGTCATGGGGTGGGAGTCAGTTTTGGGGAGTCACAAGAAGTCATTTAGGGCTTTATAAGAAATTGCTCAGTGAAGCTCCACCTCTTTCTGTTGGGATTTTTATTTGAGTTGGTCACAGTAAGCCATTTGGTGCAAAAGGCTGATCAATTTTATTTTTGCTATAACAGGGGGAATTTGTCCTGCTTAAAATGTTGGGCTATTTAATTGTGTAGATGAAATTAAAAATGAAGACAAAGCAACAGGCAGAGTTTTATCTTTACTCAGAATCTCCACCTTCCATTGTCAGTTCACAATGCCACATTTTGGAGGAACAGTGTCTTATTTTCACTACCATTCATTGACAGGAATTAGACAACTGTGCCTTCAATCAATTCTTTTTGTAAGTAGGTGAGCTGCTGAGAGCACGTCTAAAGAATATCTAATCAAAAGCTGGAGTGACTGTGAGTTGACAATGACTAATAGGAATTATGACTACAAGTAACTTTCACTGCACTATCAGCTATTTGGCATTGACTGTCTACTGAAATCAACATATTTTGAATCATTTAAGGGGAAGCTAATGCAGACAGCCTATGACAAATGAGAGAGATCCCAATTAAGTGAGTTTCTGATAATATGGTATCCGTTACAAGAGGGCTGCATTTTAGTAAAAGTTTTTTACAGAGTTCTCAATGAACAAAAAATTTGATTTATATTATGCAATATCCTGAAAAGGGTAAAGGAAACCTCAATAAAACATTTGAAAAGTGAAAACATAAAGATTTACTAAGATACCCTAAGAAGGTTTTATTTCTTTCAAAATATCCTCAACGGCTGTAAGAATAAAAATCACAGTAATACAAAGTAAAAACATGAACTTACTTGTGAAGATGGAAAGTGTGACAAAATCCCCTTCTGTACTGTTGTCAGCTGCCTGAGCAAAAACTTTAAATATATAGTCACTTCCTGGAATAAGGCCTGTGATTGTGGCAGATTCAGTATCAACTGTTTCATTCAAAGATGGAGATCCTTCAACTTGCACCCTATAGGCATTAGCAAGGCCTATTGGATGGCTCCAGTTTAAGGAAATTGAGGTTGTTGTAACATTCAAAACAGACAGATTTTGAATAATGTCAGGCTCTGCAAAATGAGGAATATTAGAAATATTCTAATGAAATTACATTGGTTAGCGATGAAGCAGTATGCCTCAAATAATGCATTAACATCAGTCACAAATAGCCATTATCTATGAAATATCTTGAATCAACTCAATTCACAATATTTTGGTATTAAAGAAAGTCTTCAGATTACTGAGGAAAATCATGACTAAACACCTGACATTAGAAGCTAAAATGTAATCAGCAGAACCTGAGTGAAGATTTTAATTTGATTGACACAAGCACAATGGTAGGGTGCACTGTGCATGTCTCATCCTTTAAAACATACTTTTGATATTTTGATATATTGGGGACACTGGGAAAAAAAACAGTACATTTGTCATTTTTGAATAGTCATGAACTGACGTTCAGACATATGATCTTGGGAATTGATTTTCTTTAATTTTATTAGAAATTCTCTGTAAGTACAGAACAGTACTACAAAACCCATGTTGGCGCAATTCTACCAATTTCAAAACACTTCTAAGTTAAATAATCAAATAAAGTCCTGCCATGCTGTCACTTGCTCACTCCTCTTTCCTCAAGCGTGTTGAATGCAGTTTTATTTCTGGTATCGAAATCACATATACACCTTTCCCTGGTTCACAGCAAACACCCCTGCCTCCCCACACATGACCAGACTCTATTTTACAAGTAGAACATCATGCAGCTTCAAATATTCTGATACCATTCTCCTCCACCAGCAAACAGAAGGAATTTTTACTGTAATGCCCTGGTTTATTGGAAAAAAGGAGTCCCCATTTGAGATCTTATTCTCTGTTTACTGTCCCTCTCAGTAATGGTGCTAACGTACAAAAGGCATGGATACCTCTGCGCTTAGTAAATCCTGAATGGCAGAATTTCTTTTAATCAGATTTTGCTATTAAAAAATACTTAACCATTCAAGTATTAGATAGAATCTCTATTTATTGAGATGGAGACAGAAGAATACCAACACTCAAAACTTAAGGACTGTTTGCCTTACTACTTGGCAGATAAGAAAAATATCACTTCTGGGTGCGGAGGAGGTACAGGTAGGAAGGGACAGTGAAGGGTTTTGTGCGTGACTTTAGCTTTATAGTACGATCTTGCAGCGGCAGGTTAGGGTGGAGAGTGTTAGACAATACAATTCAAAAAATGTTAAAAACAAATTAAATGATTTAAGAATGTTTTCAAATTATGTTAAACCTCATTATAATTGCAATGGCAGTAAAACAAAATGTGTATTTTCAAGAGAACCCACATATAGGAGGCTGCCAGTAAAATGCAAACAAAACTTTCCATTAGCTTCCCATGAGAAATGGATGGAGTGCGCTAGGGAGCCGGGGTGGGGGAAGGGGCTAGTGAGGTCACTGACAACTGCTTCAAGGTGTGTGATGCAGTGAGAGATAAGGTGGATCAGGTTTGGTCATGGGTGGGAGTCAGTTTTGGGGAGTCACAAGAAGTCATTTAGGGCTTTATAAGAAATTGCTCAGTGAAGCTCCACCTCTTTCTGTTGGGATTTTTATTTGAGTTGGTCACAGTAAGCCATTTGGAGCAAAAGGCTGATCAATTTTATTTTTGCTATAACAAGGGAATTTGTCCTGCTTAAAATGTTGGGCTATTTAAATGTGTAATGAAACTAAAAGTGAAGACAAAGCAACAGGCAGAGTTTTAACTTTACTAAGAATTTCCGCCATCCATTGTCAGTTCACAATGCCACATTTTGGAGGCACAGTGTCTTATTTTCACTAACATTCATTGACCGGAATTTGACAACTGTGCCTTCAATCAATTCTTTGTAAGTAGGTGAGCTGCTGAGAGCACGCTCTAAAGAATATCTAATCAAAAGCTGGAGTGACTGTGAGTTGACAATGACTAATAGGAATTATGACTACAAGTAACTTTCATTGCACTATCAGCAATCTGACATTGACTGTCTACTGAAATCAACATATTTTGAATCATTTAAGGAAGCTAAGGCAGACAGCTTATGACAAATGAGAGATCCCAATTAAGTGAGTTTCTGATAATATGGTATCCGTTACAGGAGGGCTGCATTTTAGTAAAAGTTTTACAGAGTTCTCAATGAAAAAAAATTGTTTTATATTATGCAATATCCTGAAAAGGGTAAAGGAAACCTCAATAAAACATTTGAAAAGTGAAAACATAAAGATTTACAAAGATACCCTAAGAAGGTTTTATTTCTTTCAAAATATCCTCAATGGCTGTAAGAATAAAATAACAGTAATACAAAGTAAAACATGAACTTACTTGTGAAGCTGGAAAGTGTGACAAAATCCCTTCTGTACTGTTGTCAGCTGCCTGAGCAAAAACTTTAAATATATAGTCACTTCCTGGAATAAGGCCTGTGATTGTGGCAGATTCAGTATCAACTGTTTCGTTCAATGATGGAGATCCTTCAACTTGCACCCTATAGGCATTAGCAAGGCCTATTGGATGGCTCCAGTTTAAGGAAATTGAGGTTGTTGTAACATTCAAAACAGACAGATTTTGAATAATGTCAGGCTCTGCAAAATGAGGAATATTAGAAATATTCTAATGAAATTACATTGGTTAGCGATGAAAGCAGTATGCCTCAAATAATGCATTAACATCAGTCACAAATAGCCAATATCATGGAAATATCAATCAACTCAATTCACAATATTTTGGAATTAAAAAAGTGTTCAGATTACTGAGGAAAATCATGACTAAACACCTGACATTAGAAGCTAAAATGTAATCAGCAGAACCTGAGTGAAGGTTTTAATTTGATTGACACAAGCACAATGGTATGGTGCACTGTGCATGTCTCATCCTTAAAAACATACTTTTGATATTTTGATATATTGGGGACACTGGGAAAAAAAACAGTACATTTGTCATTTTGAATAGTCATGAAATGACGTTCAGACATATGATCTTGGGAATTGATTTTCTTTAATTTTATTAGAAATTCTCTGTAAGTAAAGAACAGTACTACAAAACCCATGTTGGCACAATTCCACCAATTTCAAAACACTTCAAGTTAAATAATCAAATAAAGTCCTGCCATGCTGTCCTTGCTCCTCCTCTTTCCTCTACCGTGTTGAATGCAGGTTTATTTCTGGTATCGAAATAGCATATACACCTTTCCCAGGTTCACAGCAATACACTCATTGCCTCCTTACATGACCAGACTCTATTTTACAAGTAGAACATCATGCAGCTTCAAATATTCTGATACTATTCTCCTCCACCAGCAAACAGAAGAATTTTTACTGTAATGCCCTGTTATATTGGAAAAAGGGTCCCGTTTGAGATCTTATTCTCTGTTTACTGTCCCTCTCAGTAACGGTGCTAAAGTATAAAAGGATGGGGATATCTCTGCACTTAGTAAATCCTGAATGGCAGAATTTCTTTTAATCAGATTTTGCTTTCAAAAAATACTTAAAATTCATGTATTAGAGAGAATCTCTACTTATTGAGATGGAGACAGAAGAGAGCCGACACTCAAAACTTAAGGACTGTTTGCCTTACTACTTGGCACATAAGAAAAATATCTCTTCTGGGTGCTGGAGGAGGTACAGGGAGGAAGGGGTCAGTGAAGGGTTTTGTGCATGACTTTAGCTTTATGGTACGATCTTGCAGTGGCAGGTGGTGGGTGGAGAGTGTTAGACAATATAATCCAAAAAATGTTAAAAACAAATTAAAATGATTTAAGAATGTTTTCAAATTATGTTAAACCTCATTATAATTGCAATGGCAGTAAAATGAAATATGTATTTTCAGGAGAACTCACATATAGGAGGCTGCCAGTAAAATGTAAACAAAACTGTCTAATGGCTTTCCAATAGAAATGGATAGAGAGAGCTAGGGAGCCGGGGTTGGGGGAAGGGGCTAGTGAGGTCACTAACAACTGCTTCAAGGTGTTTGATAGCAGTGAGGGATAAGGTGGATTAGGTTTGGCATGGGGTGGGAGTCAGTTTTGGGGAGTCACAAGAAGTCATTTAGGGCTTTATAAGAAATTGCTCAGTGAAGCTCCACCTCTTTCTGTTGGGATTTTTATTTGAGTTGGTCACAGTAAGCCATTTGGTGCAAAAGGCTGATCAATTTTATTTTTGCTATAACAGGGGAATTTGTCCTGCTTAAAATGTTGGGCTATTTAATTGTGTAGATGAAACTAAAAATGAAGACAAAGCAACAGGCAGAGTTTTATCTTTACTCAGAATCTCCGCCTTCCATTGTCAGTTCACAATGCCACATTTTGGAGGCACAGTGTCTTATTTTCACTAACATTCATTGACGGAATTTGACAACTGTGCCTTCAATCAATTCTTTGTAAGTAGGTGAGCTGCTGAGAGCATGACTAAAGAATATCTAATCAAAAGCTGGAGTGACTGTGAGTTGCACAATGACTAATAGGAATTATGACTACAAGTAACTTTCACTGCACTATCAGCCATTTGACATTGACTGTCTACTGAAATCAACATATTTTGAATCATTTAAGTGAAGCTAATGCAGACAGCCTATGACAAATGTGAGAGATCCCAATTAAGTGAGTTTCTGATAATATGGTATCCGTTACAGGAGGCTGCATTTTAGTAAAAGTTTTACAGAGTTCTCAATGAACAAAAAATTTGATATTATGCAATATCCTGAAAAGGGTAAAGGAAACCTCAATAAAACATTTGAAAAGTGAAAACATAAAGATTTACTAAGATACCCTAAGAAGGTTTTATTTCTTTCAAAATATCCTCAATGGCTGTAAGAATAAAAATCACAGTAATACAAAGTAAAACATGAACTTACTTGTGAAGCTGGAAAGTGTGACAAAATCCCTTCTGTACTGTTGTCGCTGCCTGAGCAAAAACTTTAAATATATAGTCACTTCCTGGAATAAGGCCTGTGATTGTGGCAGATTCTGTATCAACTGTTTCATTCAAAGATGGAGATCCTTCAACTTGCACCCTATAGGCATTAGCAAGGCCTATTGGATGGCTCCAGTTTAAGGAAATTGAGGTTGTTGTAACATTCAAAACAGACAGATTTTGAATAATGTCAGGCTCTGCAAAATGAGGAATATTAGAAATATTCTAATGAAATTACAGTGGTTAAGCGATGAAGCAGTATGCCTCAAATAATGCATTAACATCAGTCACAAATAGCCATTATCATGGAAATATCTTGAATCAACTCAATTCACAATATTTTGATTAATAAAAAGTCTTCAGATTACTGGAAAATCATGACTAAACACCTGACATTAGAAGCTAAAATGTAATCAGCAGAACCTGAGTGAAGATTTTAATTTGATTGACACAAGCACAATGGTATGGTGCACTGTGCATGTCTCATCCTTTAAAACATACTTTTGATATTTTGATATATTGGGGACACTGGGAAAAAAACAGTACATTTGTCATTTTGAATAGTCATGAACTGGCGTTCAGACATATGATCTTGGGAATTGATTTACTTTAATTTTATTAGAAATTCTCTGTAAGTACAGAACAGTACTACAAAACCCATGTTGGCGCAATTCTACCAATTTCAAAACACTTCTAAGTTAAATAATCAAATAAAGTTCTGCCATGCTGTCACTTGCTCACTCCTATTTCCTCTAACATGTTGAATGCAGGTTTATTTCTGGTATCGGAAATCACATATACACCTTTCCCCTGGTTCACAGCAAACACACTCCCTGCCTCCCCACACATGACCAGACTCTATTTTACAAGTAGAACATCATGCAGCTTCAAATATTCTGATACTATTCTCCTCCACCAGCAAACAGAAGGAATTTTTACTGTAATGCCCTGTTATATTGGAAAAAAGGGTCCCCGTTTGAGATCTTATTCTCTGTTTACTGTCCCTCTCAGTAACGGTGCTAAAGTATAAAAGGATGGGGATATCTCTGCACTTAGTAAATCCTGAATGGCAGAATTTCTTTTAATCAGATTTTGCTTTCAAAAAAATACTTAAAATTCATGTATTAGAGAGAATCTCTACTTATTGAGATGGAGACAGAAGAGAGCCGACACTCAAAACTTAAGGACTGTTTGCCTTACTACTTGGCACATAAGAAAATATTCTCTTCTGGGTGCTGGAGGAGGTACAGGGAGGAAGGGGTCAGTGAAGGGTTTTGTGCATGACTTTAGCTTTATGGTACGATCTTGCAGTGGCAGGTGGTGGGTGGAGAGTGTTAGACAATATAATCCAAAAAATGTTAAAAACAAATTAAAATGATTTAAGAATGTTTTCAAATTATGTTAAACCTCATTATAATTGCAATGGCAGTAAAATGAAATATGTATTTTCAGGAGAACTCACATATAGGAGGCTGCCAGTAAAATGTAAACAAAACTGTCTAATGGCTTTCCATTAGAAATGGATAGAGAGCTAGGGAGCGGGGTGGGGAAGGGGCTAGTGAGGTCACTAACAACTGCTTCAAGGTGTTTGATGCAGTGAGGGATAAGGTGGATTAGGTTTGGCATGGGGTGGGAGTCAGTTTTGGGGAGTCACAAGAAGTCATTTAGGGCTTTATAAGAAATTGCACAGTGAAGCTCCACCTCTTTCTGTTGGGATTTTTATTTGAGTTGGTCACAGTAAGCCATTTGGAGCAAAAGGCTGATCAATTTTATTTTTGCTATAACAAGGGAATTTGTCCTGCTTAAAATGTGTTGCTATGTAAATGTGTAAATGAAACTAAAAGTGAAGACAAAGCAACAGGCAGAGTTTTAACTTTACTCAGAAACTCCACCTTCTATTGTCAGTTCACAATGCCACATTTTGGAGGCACAGTGTCTTATTTTCACTAACATTCATTGACAGGAATTTGACAACTGTGCCTTCAATCAATTCTTTTGTAAGTAGGTGAACTGCTGACAGCACGCCTAAAGAATATCTAATCAAAAGCTGGAGTGACTGTGAGTTGACAATGACTAATAGGAATTATGACTACAAGTAACTTTCATTGCACTATCAGCAATCTGACATTGACTGTCTACTGAAATCAACATATTTTTGAATCATTTAAGGAAAGCTAAGGCAGACAGCTTATGACAAAAGAGAGATCCCAATTAAGTGAGTTTCTGATAATATGGTATCCGTTACAGGAGGGCTGCATTTTAGTAAAAGTTTTTACAGAGTTCTCAATGAAAAAAAATTGTTTTATATTATGCAATATCCTGAAAAGTGTAAAGGAAACCTCAATAAAACATTTGAAAAGTGAAAACATAAAGATATACTAAGATACCCTAAGAAGGTTTTATTTCTTTCAAAATATCCTCAATGGCTGTAAGAATAAAAATAACAGTAATACAAAGTAAAAACATGAACTTACTTGTGAAGATGGAAAGTGTGACAAAATCCCCTTCTGTACTGTTGTCAGCTGCCTGAGCAAAAACTTTAAATATATAGTCACTTCCTGGAATAAGGCCTGTGATTGTGGCAGATTCAGTATCAACTGTTTCGTTCAATGATGGAGATCCTTCAACTTGCACCCTATAGGCATTAGCAAGGCCTATTGGATGGCTCCAGTTTAAGGAAATTGAGGTTGTTGTAACATTCAAAACAGACAGATTTTGAATAATGTCAGGCTCTGCAAAATGAGGAATATTAGAAATATTCTAATGAAATTACATTGGTTAGCGATGAAGCAGTATGCCTCAAATAATGCATTAACATCAGTCACAAATAGCCATTATCTATGAAATATCTTGAATCAACTCAATTCACAATATTTTGGTATTAAAGAAAGTCTTCAGATTACTCAGGAAAATCATGACTAAACACCTGACATTAGAAGCTAAAATGTAATCAGCAGAACCTGAGTGAAGATTTTAATTTGATTGACACAAGCACAATGGTATGGTGCACTGTGCATGTCTCATCCTTTAAAACATACTTTTGATATTTTGATATATTGGGGACACTGGGAAAAAAACAGTACATTTGTCATTTCTGAATAGTCATGAACTGACGTTCAGACATATGATCTTGGGAATTGATTTTCTTTAATTTTATTAGAAATTCTCTGTAAGTACAGAACAGTACTACAAAACCCATGTTGGCGCAATTCTACCAATTTCAAAACACTTCTAAGTTAAATAATCAAATAAAGTCCTGCCATGCTGTCACTTGCTCACTCCTATTTCCTCAAACGTGTTGAATGCAGTTTTATTTCTGGTATCGGAAATCACATATACACCTTTCCCCTGGTTCACAGCAAACACACTCCCTGCCTCCCCACACATGACCAGACTCTATTTTACAAGTAGAACATCATGCAGCTTCAAATATTCTGATACCATTCTCCTCCACCAGCAAACAGAAGGAATTTTTACTGTAATGCCCTGGTTTATTGGAAAAAAAGGAGTCCCCATTTGAGATCTTATTCTCTGTTTACTGTCCCTCTCAGTAATGGTGCTAACGTATAAAAGGCATGGATATCTCTGCGCTTAGTAAATCCTGAATGGCAGAATTTCTTTTAATCAGATTTTGCTATTAAAAAATACTTAACCATTCAAGTATTAGATAGAATCTCTATTTATTGAGATGGAGACAGAAGAATACCAACACTCAAAACTTAAGGACTGTTTGCCTTACTACTTGGCAGATAAGAAAAATATCACTTCTGGGTGCCCGGAGGAGGTACAGGTAGGAAGGGGACAGTGAAGGGTTTTGTGCGTGACTTTAGCTTTATGGTATGATCTTGCAGCAGCAGGTGGTGGGTAGACAGTGTTAGACAATACAATTCAAAAAATGTTAAAAACAAATTTAAATGATTTAAGAATGTTTTCAAATTATGTTAAACCTCATTATAATTGCAATGGTAGTAAAACAAAATGTGTATTTTCAAGAGAACCCACATAGGAGGCTGCCAGTAAAATGCAAACAAAACTTTCTATTAGCTTCCCATGAGAAATGGATGGAGGCGCTAGGAGCCGGGGTGGGGAAGGGCTAGTGAGGTCACTGACAACTGCTTCAAGGTGTGTGATGCAGTGAGAGATAAGGTGGATCAGGTTTGGTATGGGTGGGAGTCAGTTTTGGGGAGTCACAAGAAGTCATTTAGGGCTTTATAAGAAATTGCTCAGTGAAGCTCCACCTCTTTCTGTTGGGATTTTTATTTGAGTTGGTCACAGTAAGCCATTTGGAGCAAAAGGCTGATCAGTTTTATTTTGCTATAACAAGGAATTTGTCCTGCTTAAAATGTTGGGCTATTTAAATGTGTAATGAAACTAAAGTGAAGACAAAGCAACAGGCAGAGTTTTAACTTTACTAAGAATTTCCGCCATCCATTGTCAGTTCACAATGCCACATTTTGGAGGCACAGTGTCTTATTTTCACTAACATTCATTGACAGGAATTTGACAACTGTGCCTTCAATCAATTCTTTTGTAAGTAGGTGAACTGCTGACAGCACGTCTAAAGAATATCTAATCAAAAGCTGGAGTGACTGTGAGTTGACAATGACTAATAGGAATTATGACTACAAGTAACTTTCATTGCACTATCAGCAATCTGACATTGACTGTCTACTGAAATCAACATTTTGAATCATTTAAGGAAAGCTAAGGCAGACAGCTTATGACAAAGAGAGAGATCCCAATTAAGTGAGTTTCTGATAATATGGTATCCGTTACAGGAGGGCTGCATTTTAGTAAAGTTTTACAGAGTTCTCAATGAAAAAAAATTGTTTTATATTATGCAATATCCTGAAAAGGTAAAGAAACCTCAATAAAACATTTGAAAAGTGAAAACATAAAGATTTACAAAGATACCCTAAGAAGGTTTTATTTCTTTCAAAATATCCTCAATGGCTGTAAGAATAAAAATAACAGTAATACAAAGTAAAAACATGAACTTACTTGTGAAGCTGGAAAGTGTGACAAAATCCCTTCTGTACTGTTGTCAGCTGCCTGAGCAAAAACTTTAAATATATAGTCACTTCCTGGAATAAGGCCTGTGATTGTGGCAGATTCAGTATCAACTGTTTCGTTCAATGATGGAGATCCTTCAACTTGCACCCTATAGGCATTAGCAAGGCCTATTGGATGGCTCCAGTTTAAGAAATTGAGGTTGTTGTAACATTCAAAACAGACAGATTTTGAATAATGTCAGGCTCTGCAAAATGAGGAATATTAGAAATATTCTAATGAAATTACATTGGTTAGCGATGAAGCAGTATGCCTCAAATAATGCATTAACATCAGTCACAAATAGCCAATATCATGGAAATATCTTGAATCAACTCAATTCACAATATTTTGGAATTAAAAAAGTGTTCAGATTACCAGGAAAATCATGACTAAACACCTGACATTAGAAGCTAAAATGTAATCAGCAGAACCTGAGTGAAGGTTTTAATTTGATTGACACAAGCACAATGGTATGGTGCACTGTGCATGTCTCATCCTTTAAAACATACTTTTGATATTTTGATATATTGGGGACACTGGGAAAAAAACAGTACATTTGTCATTTTGAATAGTCATGAACTGGCGTTCAGACATATGATCTTGGGAATTGATTTTCTTTAATTTTATTAGAAATTCTCTGTAAGTACAGAACAGTACTACAAAACCCATGTTGGCACAATTCTACCAATTTCAAAACACTTCAAGTTAAATAATCAAATAAAGTCCTGCCATGCTGTCACTTGCTCACTCCTATTTCCTCAAACGTGTTGAATGCAGTTTTATTTCTGGTATCGGAAATCACATATACACCTTTCCCCTGGTTCACAGCAAACACACTCCCTGCCTCCCCACACATGACCAGACTCTATTTTACAAGTAGAACATCATGCAGCTTCAAATATTCTGATACCATTCTCCTCCACCAGCAAACAGAAGGAATTTTTACTGTAATGCCCTGGTTTATTGGAAAAAAGGAGTCCCCATTTGAGATCTTATTCTCTGTTTACTGTCCCTCTCAGTAATGGTGCTAACGTACAAAAGGCATGGATACCTCTGCGCTTAGTAAATCCTGAATGGCAGAATTTCTTTTAATCAGATTTTGCTATTAAAAAAATACTTAACCATTCATGTATTAGAGAGAATCTCTACTTATTGAGATGGAGACAGAAGAATACCAACACTCAAAACTTAAGGACTGTTTGCCTTACTACTTGGCAGATAAGAAAAATATCACTTCTGGGTGCCGGAGGAGGTACAGGTAGGAAGGGGACAGTGAAGGGTTTTGTGCGTGACTTTAGCTTTATGGTATGATCTTGCAGCAGCAGGTGGTGGGTAGACAGTGTTAGACAATACAATTCAAAAAATGTTAAAAACAAATTTAAATGATTTAAGAATGTTTTCAAATTATGTTAAACCTCATTATAATTGCAATGGTAGTAAAACAAAATGTGTATTTTCAAGAGAACCCACATATAGGAGGCTGCAAGTAAAATGCAAACAAAACTTTCTATTAGCTTCCCATGAGAAATGGATGGAGTGCGCTAGGGAGCCGGGGGTGGAGGAAGGGGCTAGTGAGGTCACTGACAACTGCTTCAAGGTGTGTGATGCAGTGAGAGATAAGGTGGATCAGGTTTGGTATGGGGTGGGAGTCAGTTTTGGGGAGTCACAAGAAGTCATTTAGGGCTTTATAAGAAATTGCTCAGTGAAGCTCCACCTCTTTCTGTTGGGATTTTTATTTGAGTTGGTCACAGTAAGCCATTTGGAGCAAAAGGCTGATCAATTTTATTTTTGCTATAACAAGGGAATTTGTCCTGCTTAAAATGTTGGGCTATTTAAATGTGTAAATGAAACTAAAAAGTGAAGACAAAGCAACAGGCAGAGTTTTAACTTTACTAAGAATTTCCGCCATCCATTGTCAGTTCACAATGCCACATTTGGAGGCACAGTGTCTTATTTTCACTAACATTCATTGACAGGAATTTGACAACTGTGCCTTCAATCAATTCTTTGTAAGTGGGTGAACTGCTGACAGCACGTCTAAAGAATATCTAATCAAAAGCTGGAGTGACTGTGAGTTGACAATGACTAATAGGAATTATGACTACAAGTAACTTTCATTGCACTATCAGCAATCTGACATTGACTGTCTACTGAAATCAACATATTTTGAATCATTTAAGGAAAGCTAAGGCAGACAGCTTATGACAAGAGAGAGATCCCAATTAAGTGAGTTTCTGATAATATGGTATCCGTTACGGAGGGCTGCATTTTAGTAAAAGTTTTACAGAGTTCTCAATGAAAAAAAATTGTTTTATATTATGCAATATCCTGAAAAGGTAAAGGAAACCTCAATAAAACATTTGAAAAGTGAAAACATAAAGATTTACAAAGATACCCTAAGAAGGTTTTATTTCTTTCAAAATATCCTCAATGGCTGTAAGAATAAAAATAACAGTAATACAAAGTAAAACATGAACTTACTTGTGAAGCTGGAAAGTGTGACAAAATCCCCTTCTGTACTGTTGTCAGCTGCCTGAGCAAAAACTTTAAATATATAGTCACTTCCTGGAATAAGGCCTGTGATTGTGGCAGATTCAGTATCAACTGTTTCGTTCAATGATGGAGATCCTTCAACTTGCACCCTATAGGCATTAGCAAGGCCTATTGGATGGCTCCAGTTTAAGGAAATTGAGGTTGTTGTAACATTCAAAACAGACAGATTTTGAATAATGTCAGGCTCTGCAAAATGAGAATAGTAGAAATATTCTAATGAAATTACATTGGTTAAGCGATGAAGCAGTATGCCTCAAATAATGCATTAACATCAGTCACAAATAGCCAATATCATGGAAATATCTTGAATCAACTCAATTCACAATATTTTGGAATTAAAAAAGTGTTCAGATTACTGAGGAAAATCATGACTAAACACCTGACATTAGAAGCTAAAATGTAATCAGCAGAACCTGAGTGAAGGTTTTAATTTGATTGACACAAGCACAATGGTATGGTGCACTGTGCATGTCTCATCCTTAAAAACATACTTTTGATATTTTGATATATTGGGGACACTGGGAAAAAAACAGTACATTTGTCATTTTTGAATAGTCATGAAATGACGTTCAGACATATGATCTTGGGAATTGATTTTCTTTAATTTTATTAGAAATTCTCTGTAAGTAAAGAACAGTACTACAAAACCCATGTTGGCACAATTCCACCAATTTCAAAACACTTCTAAGTTAAATAATCAAATAAAGTCCTGCCATGCTGTCACTTGCTCACTCCTCTTTCCTCTACCGTGTTGAATGCAGTTTTATTTCTGGTATCGGAAATCGCATATACACCTTTCCCCAGGTTCACAGCAAATACACTCATTGCCTCCCCTTACATGACCAGACTCTATTTTACAAGTAGAACATCATGCAGCTTCAAATATTCTGATACTATTCTCCTCCACCAGCAAACAGAAGAATTTTTTACTGTAATGCCCTGTTATATTGGAAAAAAGGGTCCCCGTTTGAGATCTTATTCTCTGTTTACTGTCCCTCTCAGTAACGGTGCTAAAGTATAAAAGGATGGGGATATCTCTGCACTTAGTAAATCCTGAATGGCAGAATTTCTTTTAATCAGATTTTGCTTTCAAAAATACTTAAAATTCATGTATTAGAAGAATCTCTACTTATTGAGATGGAGACAGAAGAGGCCGACACTCAAAACTTAAGGACTGTTTGCCTTACTACTTGGCACATAAGAAAATATCTCTTCTGGGTGCTGGAGGAGGTACAGGGAGGAAGGGGTCAGTGAAGGGTTTTGTGCATGACTTTAGCTTTATGGTACGATCTTGCAGTGGCAGGTGGTGGGTGGAGAGTGTTAGACAATATAATCCAAAAAATGTTAAAAACAAATTAAAATGATTTAAGAATGTTTTCAAATTATGTTAAACCTCATTATAATTGCAATGGCAGTAAAATGAAATATGTATTTTCAGGAGAACTCACATATAGGAGGCTGCCAGTAAAATGTAAACAAAACTGTCTAATGGCTTTCCATTAGAAATGGATAGAGAGAGCTAGGGAGCCGGGGGTGGGGGAAGGGGCTAGTGAGGTCACTAACAACTGCTTCAAGGTGTTTGATGCAGTGAGGGATAAGGTGGATTAGGTTTGGCATGGGGTGGGAGTCAGTTTTGGGGAGTCACAAGAAGTCATTTAGGGCTTTATAAGAAATTGCTCAGTGAGCTCCACCTCTTTCTGTTGGGATTTTTATTTGAGTTGGTCACAGTAAGCCATTTGGTGCAAAGGCTGATCAATTTATTTTGCTATACACAGGAATTTGTCCTGCTTAAAATGTTGGGCTATTTAAATGTGTAAATGAAACTAAAAATGAAGACAAAGCAACAGGCAGAGTTTTAACTTTACTCAGAATCTCCGCCTTCCATTGTCAGTTCACAATGCCACATTTTGGAGGCACAGTGTCTTATTTTCACTAACATTCATTGACAGGAATTTGACAACTGTGCCTTCAATCAATTCCTTTGTAAGTAGGTGAGCTGCTGAGAGCACGTCTAAAGAATATCTAATCAAAAGCTGGAGTGACTGTGAGTTGCCAATGACTAATAGGAATTATGACTACAAGTAACTTTCACTGCACTATCAGCAATCTGACATTGACTGTCTACTGAAATCAACATATTTTGAATCATTTAAGGAAAGCTAATTCAGACAGCCTATGACAAATGAGAGAGATCCCAATTAAGTGAGTTTCTGATAATATGGTATCCGTTACAAGGAGGGCTGCATTTTAGTAAAAGTTTTTACAGAGTTCTCAATGAACAAAAATTTGTTTTATATTATGCAATATCCTGAAAAGAGTAAAGAAACCTCAATAAAACATTTGAAAAGTGAAAACATAAAGATTTACTAAGATACCCTAAGAAGGTTTTATTTCTTTCAAAATATCCTCAATGGCTGTAAGAATAAAATCACAGTAATACAAAGTAAAAACATGAACTTACTTGTGAAGCTGGAAAGTGTGACAAAATCCCTTCTATACTGTTGTCAGCTGCCTGAGCAAAAACTTTAAATATATAGTCACTTCCTGGAATAAGGCCTGATTGTGGCAGATTCAGTATCAACTGTTTCGTTCAATGATGGAGATCCTTCAACTTGCACCCTATAGGCATTAGCAAGGCCTATTGGATGGCTCAGTTTAAGGAAATTGAGGTTGTTGTAACATTCAAAACAGACAGATTTTGAATAATGTCAGGCTCTGCAAAATGAGGAATATTAGAAATATTCTAATGAAATTACAGTGGTTAAGCGATGAAGCAGTATGCCTCAAATAATGCATTAACATCAGTCACAAATAGCCATTATCTATGAAATATCTTGAATCAACTCAATTCACAATATTTTGGAATTAAATAAAGTCTTCAGATTACTGAGGAAAATCATGACTAAACACCTGACATTAGAAGCTAAAATGTAATCAGCAGAACCTGAGTGAAGATTTTAATTTGATTGACACAAGCACAATGGTAGGGTGCACTGTGCATGTCTCATCCTTTAAAACATACTTTTGATATTTTGATATATTGGGGACACTGGGAAAAAAAACAGTTCATATGTCATTTTTGAATAGTCATGAACTGACGTTCAGACATATGATCTTGGGAATTGATTTACTTTAATTTTATTAGAAATTCTCTGTAAGTACAGAACAGTACTACAAAACCCATGTTGGCGCAATTCTACCAATTTCAAAACACTTCTAAGTTAAATAATCAAATAAAGTTCTGCCATGCTGTCACTTGCTCACTCCTATTTCCTCTAACATGTTGAATGCAGGTTTATTTCTGGTATCGGAAATCACATATACACCTTTCCCCTGGTTCACAGCAAACACACTCCCTGCCTCCCCACACATGACCAGACTCTATTTTACAAGTAGAACATCATGCAGCTTCAAATATTCTGATACTATTCTCCTCCACCAGCAAACAGAAGGAATTTTTTACTGTAATGCCCTGGTTTATTGGAAAAAAGGAGTCCCCATTTGACATCTTATTCTCTGTTTACTGTCCCTCTCAATAATGGTGCTAACGTATAAAAGGAATGGATATCTCTGCACTTAGTAAATCCTGAATGGCAGAATTTCTTTTAATCAGATTTTGCAATTAAAAAATACTTAACCATTCATGTATTAGAGAGAATCTCTACTTATTGAGATGGAGACAGAAGAATACCAACACTCAAAACTTAAGGACTGTTTGCCTTACTACTTGGCAGATAAGAAAAATATCACTTCTGGGTGCCAGAGGAGGTACAGGTAGGAAGGGGACAGTGAAGGGTTTTGTTCGTCACTTTAGCTTTATGGTACGATCTTGCAGCGGCAGGTGGTGGGTAAAGAGTGTTAGACAATACAATTCAAAAAATGTTAAAAACAAATTTAAATGATTTAAGAATGTTTTCAAATTATGTTAAACCTCATTATAATTGCAATAGCAGTAAAACAAAATGTGTATTTTCAAGAGAACCCACATATAGGAGGCTGCCAGTAAAATGCAAACAAAACTTTCTAATGGCTTCCCATAAGAAATGGATGGAGTCAGCTAGGGAGCCGGGGGGGAAGGGGCTAGTGAGGTCACTGACAACTGCTTCAAGGTGTGTGATGCAGTGAGGATAAGGTGGATCAGGTTTGGCATGGGGTGGGAGTCAGTTTTGGGAGTCACAAGAAGTCATTTAGGGCTTTATAAGAAATTGCTCAGTGAGCTCACCTCTTTCTGTTGGGATTTTTATTTGAGTTGGTCACAGTAAGCCATTTGGAGCAAAAGGCTGATCAATTTTATTTTTGCTATAACAAGGGAATTTGTCCTGCTTAAAATGTGTTGCTATGTAAATGTGTAAATGAAACTAAAAGTGAAGACAAAGCAACAGGCAGAGTTTTAACTTTACTAAGAATCTCCGCCTTCCATTGTCAGTTCACAATGCCACATTTTGGAGGCACAGTGTCTTATTTTCACTAACATTCATTGACAGGAATTTGACAACTGTGCCTTCAATCAATTCTTTTGTAAGTAGGTGAACTGCTGACAGCACGTCTAAAGAATATCTAATCAAAAGCTGGAGTGACTGTGAGTTGACAATGACTAATAGGAATTATGACTACAAGTAACTTTCATTGCACTATCAGCAATCTGACATTGACTGTCTACTGAAATCAACATATTTTGAATCATTTAAGGGAAAGCTAAGGCAGACAGCTTATGACAAAGAGAGATCCCAATTAAGTGAGTTTCTGATAATATGGTATCCGTTACAGGAGGGCTGCATTTTAGTAAAAGTTTTACAGAGTTCTCAATGAAAAAAAATTGTTTTATATTATGCAATATCCTGAAAAGGGTAAAGGAAACCTCAATAAAACATTTGAAAAGTGAAAACATAAAGATTTACTAAGATACCCTAAGAAGGTTTTATTTCTTTCAAAATATCCTCAATGGCTGTAAGAATAAAAATCACAGTAATACAAAGTAAAACATGAACTTACTTGTGAAGATGGAAAGTGTGACAAAATCCCTTCTGTACTGTTGTCACGCTGAGCAAAAACTTTAAATATATAGTCACTTCCTGGAATAAGGCCTGTGATTGTGGCAGATTCAGTATCAACTGTTTCGTTCAATGATGGAGATCCTTCAACTTGCACCCTATAGGCATTAGCAAGGCCTATTGGATGGCTCCAGTTTAAGGAAATTGAGGTTGTTGTAACATTCAAAACAGACAGATTTTGAATAATGTCAGGCTCTGCAAAATGAGGAATATTAGAAATATTCTAATGAAATTACATTGGTTAAGCGATGAAGCAGTATGCCTCAAATAATGCATTAACATCAGTCACAAATAGCCATTATCTATGAAATATCTTGAATCAACTCAATTCACAATATTTTGGTATTAAAGAAAGTCTTCAGATTACTGAGGAAAATCATGACTAAACACCTGACATTAGAAGCTAAAATGTAATCAGCAGAACCTGAGTGAAGATTTTAATTTGATTGACACAAGCACAATGGTATGGTGCACTGTGCATGTCTCATCCTTTAAAACATACTTTGATATTTTGATATATTGGGGACACTGGGAAAAAAACAGTACATTTGTCATTTTTGAATAGTCATGAACTGGCGTTCAGACATATGATCTTGGAATTGATTTTCTTTAATTTTATTAGAAATTCTCTGTAAGTACAGAACAGTACTACAAAACCCATGTTGGCACAATTCTACCAATTTCAAAACACTTCAAGTTAAATAATCAAATAAAGTCCTGCCATGCTGTCCTTGCTCACTCCTCTTTCCTCAACGTGTTGAATGCAGTTTTATTTCTGGTATCGAAATCACATATACACCTTTCCCTGGTTCACAGCAAAACACTCCCTGCCTCCCCACACATGACCAGACTCTATTTTACAAGTAGAATATCATGCAGCTTCAAATATTCTGATACTATTCTCCTCCACCAGCAAACAGAAGGAATTTTACTGTAATGCCCTGGTTTATTGGAAAAAAGGAGTTCCCATTTGAGATCTTATTCTCTGTTTACTGTCCCTCTCAGTAATGGTGCTAACATATAAAAGGCATGGATATCTCTGCGCTTAGTAAATCCTGAATGGCAGAATTTCTTTTAATCAGATTTTGCTATTAAAAATACTTAACCATTCAAGTATTAATAGAATCTCTATTTATTGAGATGGAGACAGAAGAATACCAACACTCAAAACTTAAGGACTGTTTGCCTTACTACTTGGCAGATAAGAAAAATATCACTTCTGGGTGCCGGAGGAGGTACAGGTAGGAAGGGGACAGTGAAGGGTTTTGTGCGTGACTTTAGCTTTATGGTATGATCTTGCAGCGGCAGGTGGTGGGTAGACAGTGTTAGACAATACAATTCAAAAAATGTTAAAAACAAATTTAAATGATTTAAGAATGTTTTCAAATTATGTTAAACCTCATTATAATTGCAATGGCAGTAAAACAAAATGTGTATTTTCAAGAGAACCCACATATAGGAGGCTGCCAGTAAAATGCAAACAAAACTTTCTATTAGCTTCCCATGAGAAATGGATGGAGTCGCTAGGGAGCCGGGGGTGGGGAAGGGGCTAGTGAGGTCACTGACAACTGCTTCAAGGTGTGTGATGCAGTGAGAGATAAGGTGGATCAGGTTTGGTATGGGGTGGGAGTCAGTTTTGGGGAGTCACAAGAAGTCATTTAGGGCTTTATAAGAAATTGCTCAGTGAAGCTCCACCTCTTTCTGTTGGGATTTTTATTTGAGTTGGTCACAGTAAGCCATTTGGAGCAAAAGGCTGATCAATTTTATTTTTGCTATAACAAGGGAATTTGTCCTGCTTAAAATGTTGGGCTATTTAAATGTGTAATGAAACTAAAAGTGAAGACAAAGCAACAGGCAGAGTTTTAACTTTACTAAGAATTTCCGCCATCCATTGTCAGTTCACAATGCCACATTTTGGAGGCACAGTGTCTTATTTTCACTAACATTCATTGACAGGAATTTGACAACTGTGCCTTCAATCAATTCTTTTGTAAGTAGGTGAGCTGCTGAGAGCACGTCTAAAGAATATCTAATCAAAAGCTGGAGTGACTGTGAGTTGACAATGACTAATAGGAATTATGACTACAAGTAACTTTCATTGCACTATCAGCAATCTGACATTGACTGTCTACTGAAATCAACATATTTTGAATCATTTAAGGGAAAGCTAAGGCAGACAGCTTATGACAAATGAGAGAGATCCCAATTAAGTGAGTTTCTGATAATATGGTATCCGTTACAGGAGGGCTGCATTTTAGTAAAAGTTTTTACAGAGTTCTCAATGAAAAAAAATTGTTTTATATTATGCAATATCCTGAAAAGGGTAAAGGAAACCTCAATAAAACATTTGAAAAGTGAAAACATAAAGATTTACAAAGATACCCTAAGAAGGTTTTATTTCTTTCAAAATATCCTCAATGGCTGTAAGAATAAAAATAACAGTAATACAAAGTAAAAACATGAACTTACTTGTGAAGCTGGAAAGTGTGACAAAATCCCCTTCTGTACTGTTGTCAGCTGCCTGAGCAAAAACTTTAAATATATAGTCACTTCCTGGAATAAGGCCTGTGATTGTGGCAGATTCAGTATCAACTGTTTCGTTCAATGATGGAGATCCTTCAACTTGCACCCTATAGGCATTAGCAAGGCCTATTGGATGGCTCCAGTTTAAGGAAATTGAGGTTGTTGTAACATTCAAAACAGACAGATTTTGAATAATGTCAGGCTCTGCAAAATGAGGAATAGTAGAAATATTCTAATGAAATTACATTGGTTAAGCGATGAAGCAGTATGCCTCAAATAATGCATTAACATCAGTCACAAATAGCCAATATCATGGAAATATCTTGAATCAACTCAATTCACAATATTTTGGAATTAAAAAAAGTGTTCAGATTACTGAGGAAAATCATGACTAAACACCTGACATTAGAAGCTAAAATGTAATCAGCAGAACCTGAGTGAAGGTTTTAATTTGATTGACACAAGCACAATGGTATGGTGCACTGTGCATGTCTCATCCTTAAAAACATACTTTTGATATTTTGATATATTGGGGACACTGGGAAAAAAAACAGTACATTTGTCATTTTTGAATAGTCATGAAATGACGTTCAGACATATGATCTTGGGAATTGATTTTCTTTAATTTTATTAGAAATTCTCTGTAATTAAAGAACAGTACTACAAAACCCATGTTGGCACAATTCTACCAATTTCATAACACTTCTAAGTTAAATAATCAAATAAAGTCCTGCCATGCTGTCACTTGCTCACTCCTCTTTCCTCTACCGTGTTGAATGCAGGTTTATTTCTGGTATCGGAAATCGCATATACACCTTTCCCGGTTCACAGCAAATACACTCATTGCCTCCCCTTACATGACCAGACTCTATTTTACAAGTAGAACATCATGCAGCTTCAAATATTCTGATACTATTCTCCTCCACCAGCAAACAGAAGAATTTTTTACTGTAATGCCCTGTTATATTGGAAAAAAGGGTCCCCGTTTGAGATCTTATTCTCTGTTTACTGTCCCTCTCAGTAACGGTGCTAAAGTATAAAAGGATGGGGATATCTCTGCACTTAGTAAATCCTGAATGGCAGAATTTCTTTTAATCAGATTTTGCTTTCAAAAAAATACTTAAAATTCATGTATTAGAGAGAATCTCTACTTATTGAGATGGAGACAGAAGAATACCGACACTCCAAACTTAAGGACTGTTTGCCTTACTACTTGGCACTTAAGAAAAATATCACTTCTGGGTGCCGGAGGAGGTACAGGGAGGAAGGGGACAGTGAAGGGTTTTGTGCATGACTTTAGCTTTATGGTACGATCTTGCAGCGGCAGGTGGTGGGTGGAGAGTGTTAGACAATACAATTCAAAAAATGTTAAAAACAAATTAAAATGATTTAAGAATGTTTTCAAATTATGTTAAACCTCATTATAATTGCAATGGCAGTAAAATGAAATATGTATTTTCAGGAGAACTCACATATAGGAGGCTGCCAGTAAAATGTAAACAAAACTGTCTAATGGCTTTCCATTAGAAATGGATAGAGAGAGCTAGGGAGCCGGGGGTGGGGGAAGGGGCTAGTGAGGTCACTAACAACTGCTTCAAGGTGTTTGATGCAGTGAGGGATAAGGTGGATTAGGTTTGGCATGGGGTGGGAGTCAGTTTTGGGGAGTCACAAGAAGTCATTTAGGGCTTTATAAGAAATTGCTCAGTGAAGCTCCACCTCTTTCTGTTGGGATTTTTATTTGAGTTGGTCACAGTAAGCCATTTGGTGCAAAAGGCTGATCAATTTATTTTGCTATAACAGGAATTTGTCCTGCTTAAAATGTTGGGCTATTTAATTGTGTAGATGAAACTAAAAATGAAGACAAAGCAACAGGCAGAGTTTATCTTTACTCAGAATCTCCTTCCATTGTCAGTTCACAATGCCACATTTTGGAGGCACAGTGTCTTATTTTCACTAACATTCATTGACAGGAATTTGACAACTGTGCCTTCAATCAATTCTTTTGTAAGTAGGTGAGCTGCTGAGAGCACGACTAAAGAATATCTAATCAAAAGCTGGAGTGACTGTGAGTTGCAAATGACTAATAGGAATTATGACTACAAGTAACTTTCACTGCACTATCAGCTATTTGGAATTGACTGTCTACTGAAATCAACATATTTTGAATCATTTAAGGAGAAGCTAATTCAGACAGCCTATGACAAATGTGAGAGATCCCAATTAAGTGAGTTTCTGATAATATGGTATCCGTTACAAGAGGGCTGCATTTTAGTAAAAGTTTTTACAGAGTTCTCAATGAACAAAAAATTTGATTTATATTATGCAATATCCTGAAAAGGGTAAAGGAAACCTCAATAAAACATTTGAAAAGTGAAAACATAAAGATTTACTAAGATACCCTAAGAAGGTTTTATTTCTTTCAAAATATCCTCAATGGCTGTAAGAATAAAAATCACAGTAATACAAAGTAAAAACATGAACTTACTTGTGAAGCTGGAAAGTGTGACAAAATCCCCTTCTGTACTGTTGTCAGCTGCCTGAGCAAAAACTTTAAATATATAGTCACTTCCTGGAATAAGGCCTGTGATTGTGGCAGATTCTGTATCAACTGTTTCATTCAAAGATGGAGATCCTTCAACTTGCACCCTATAGGCATTAGCAAGGCCTATTGGATGGCTCCAGTTTAAGGAAATTGAGGTTGTTGTAACATTCAAAACAGACAGATTTTGAATAATGTCAGGCTCTGCAAAATGAGGAATATTAGAAATATTCTAATGAAATTACAGTGGTTAAGCGATGAAGCAGTATGCCTCAAATAATGCATTAACATCAGTCACAAATAGCCATTATCTATGAAATATCTTGAATCAACTCAATTCACAATATTTTGGAATTAAATAAAGTCTTCAGATTACTGAGGAAAATCATGACTAAACACCTGACATTAGAAGCTAAAATGTAATCAGCAGAACCTGAGTGAAGATTTTAATTTGATTGACACAAGCACAATGGTAGGGTGCACTGTGCATGTCTCATCCTTTAAAACATACTTTTGATATTTTGATATATTGGGGACACTGGGAAAAAAACAGTTCATATGTCATTTTTGAATAGTCATGAACTGACGTTCAGACATATGATCTTGGGAATTGATTTTCTTTAATTTTATTAGAAATTCTCTGTAAGTACAAGAACAGTACTACAAAACCCATGTTGGCACAATTCTACCAATTTCAAAAAACACTTCTAAGTTAAATAATCAAATAAAGTTCTGCCATGCTGTCACTTGCTCACTCCTATTTCCTCTAACATGTTGAATGCAGGTTTATTTCTGGTATCGAAATCACATATACACCTTTCCTGGTTCACAGAAACACTCCCTGCCTCCCACATGACCAGACTCTATTTTACAAGTAGAACATCATGCAGCTTCAAATATTCTGATACTATTCTCCTCCACCAGCAAACAGAAGGAATTTTTACTGTAATGCCCTGGTTTATTGGAAAAAAGGAGTCCCCATTTGAGATCTTATTCTCTGTTTACTGTCCCTCTCAATAATGGTGCTAACGTATAAAAGGCATGGATATCTCTGCACTTAGTAAATCCTGAATGGCAGAATTTCTTTTAATCAGATTTTGCTACTAAAAATACTTAACCATTCAAGTATTAGAAGAATCTCTATTTATTGAGATGGAGACAGAAAAGAGCCAACACTCAAAACTTAAGGACTGTTTGCCTTACTACTTGGCAGATAAGAAAAATATCACTTCTGGGTGCCGGAGGAGGTACAGGGAGGAAGGGGACAGTGAAGGGTTTTGTGCGTGACTTTAGCTTTATGGTACGATCTTGCAGCGGCAGGTGGTGGGTAGAGAGTGTTAGACAATACAATTCAAAAAGTGTTAAAAACAAATTAAAATGATTTAAGAATGTTTTCAAATTATGTTAAACCTCATTATAATTGCAATGGCAGTAAAACAAAATGTGTATTTTCAAGAGAACCCACATATAGGAGGCTGCCAGTAAAATGCAAACAAAACTTTCTATTAGCTTCCCATGAGAAATGGATGGAGTGCGCTAGGGAGCCGGGGCGGGGGAAGGGGCTAGTGAGGTCACTGACAACTGCTTCAAGGTGTGTGATGCAGTGAGAGATAAGGTGGATCAGGTTTGGCATGGGGTGGGAGTCAGTTTTGGGGAGTCACAAGAAGTCATTTAGGGCTTTATAAGAAATTGCTCAGTGAAGCTCCACCTCTTTCTGTTGGGATTTTTATTTGAGTTGGTCACAGTAAGCCATTTGGAGCAAAAGGCTGATCAATTTTATTTTTGCTATAACAAGGGAATTTGTCCTGCTTAAAATGTGTTGCTATGTAAATGTGTAAATGAAACTAAAAGTGAAGACAAAGCAACAGGCAGAGTTTTAACTTTACTAAGAATCTCCGCCTTCCATTGTCAGTTCACAATGCCACATTTTGGAGGCACAGTGTCTTATTTTCACTAACATTCATTGACAGGAATTTGACAACTGTGCCTTCAATCAATTCTTTTGTAAGTAGGTGAACTGCTGACAGCACGTCTAAAGAATATCTAATCAAAAGCTGGAGTGACTGTGAGTTGACAATGACTAATAGGAATTATGACTACAAGTAACTTTCATTGCACTATCAGCAATCTGACATTGACTGTCTACTGAAATCAACATATTTTGAATCATTTAAGGGAAAGCTAAGGCAGACAGCTTATGACAAAAGAGAGAGATCCCAATTAAGTGAGTTTCTGATAATATGGTATCCGTTACAGGAGGGCTGCATTTTAGTAAAAGTTTTTACAGAGTTCTCAATGAAAAAAAAATTGATTTATATTATGCAATATCCTGAAAAGGGTAAAGGAAACCTCAATAAAACATTTGAAAAGTGAAAACATAAAGATTTACTAAGATACCCTAAGAAGGTTTTATTTCTTTCAAAATATCCTCAATGGCTGTAAGAATAAAAATAACAGTAATACAAAGTAAAAACATGAACTTACTTGTGAAGATGGAAAGTGTGACAAAATCCCCTTCTGTACTGTTGTCAGCTGCCTGAGCAAAAACTTTAAATATATAGTCACTTCCTGGAATAAGGCCTGTGATTGTGGCAGATTCAGTATCAACTGTTTCGTTCAATGATGGAGATCCTTCAACTTGCACCCTATAGGCATTAGCAAGGCCTATTGGATGGCTCCAGTTTAAGGAAATTGAGGTTGTTGTAACATTCAAAACAGACAGATTTTGAATAATGTCAGGCTCTGCAAAATGAGGAATATTAGAAATATTCTAATGAAATTACATTGGTTAAGCGATGAAGCAGTATGCCTCAAATAATGCATTAACATCAGTCACAAATAGCCATTATCTATATGAAATATCTTGAATCAACTCAATTCACAATATTTTGGAATTAAAAAAGTGTTCAGATTACTGAGGAAAATCATGACTAAACACCTGACATTAGAAGCTAAAATGTAATCAGCAGAACCTGAGTGAAGGTTTTAATTTGATTGACACAAGCACAATGGTATGGTGCACTGTGCATGTCTCATCCTTTAAAACATACTTTTGATATTTTGATATATTGGGGACACTGGGAAAAAAACAGTACATTTGTCATTTTTGAATAGTCATGAACTGACGTTCAGACATATGATCTTGGGAATTGATTTTCTTTAATTTTATTAGAAATTCTCTGTAAGTACAGAACAGTACTACAAAACCCATGTTGGCGCAATTCTACCAATTTCAAAACACTTCTAAGTTAAATAATCAAATAAAGTCCTGCCATGCTGTCACTTGCTCACTCCTATTTCCTCAAACGTGTTGAATGCAGTTTTATTTCTGGTATCGGAAATCACATATACACCTTTCCCTGGTTCACAGCAACACACTCCCTGCCACCCCACACATGACCAGACTCTATTTTACAAGTAGAACATCATGCAGCTTCAAATATTCTGATACTATTCTCCTCCACCAGCAAACAGAAGGAATTTTTACTGTAATGCCCTGGTTTATTGGAAAAAGGAGTCCCCATTTGAGATCTTATTCTCTGTTTACTCGTCCTCTCAGTAATGGTGCTAGCATTACAAAAGGCATGGATACTCTCGCGCTTAGTAAATCCTGAATGGCAGAATTTCTTTTAATCAGATTTTGCTATTAAAAAATACTTAACCATTCAAGTATTAGATAGAATCTCTATTTATTGAGATGGAGACAGAAGAATACCAACACTCAAAACTTAAGGACTGTTTGCCTTACTACTTGGCAGATAAGAAAAATATCACTTCTAGGTGCCGGAGGATGTACAGGGAGGAAGGGGACAGTGACAGGTTTTGTGCGTGACTTTAGCTTTAAGGTACGATCTTGCAGCGGCAGGTGGTGGGTGGAGAGTGTTAGACAATACAATTCAAAAAGTGTTAAAAACAAATTAAAATGATTTAAGAATGTTTTCAAATTATGTTAAACCACATTATAATTGCAATGGCAGTAAAACAAAATGTGTATTTTTAAGAGAACCCACATATAGGAGGCTGCCAGTAAAATGCAAACAAAACTTTCTATTAGCTTCCCATGAGAGATGGATGGAGTGCGCTAGGGAGCTGGGGGCGGGGGAAGGGGCTAGTGAGGTCACTGACAACTGCTTCAAGGTGTGTGATGCAGTGAGAGATAAGGTGGATCAGGTTTGGCATGGGGTGGGAGTCAGTTTTTGGGGAGTCACAAGAAGTCATTTAGGGCTTTATAAGAAATTGCTCAGTGAAGCTCCACCTCTTTCTGTTGGGATTTTTATTTGAGTTGGTCACAGTAAGCCATTTGGAGCAAAAGGCTGATCAATTTTATTTTTGCTATAACAAGGGAATTTGTCCTGCTTAAAATGTTGGGCTATTTAAATGTGTAATGAAACTAAAAGTGAAGACAAAGCAACAGGCAGAGTTTTAACTTTACTAAGAATTTCCGCCATCCATTGTCAGTTCACAATGCCACATTTTGGAGGCACAGTGTCTTATTTTCACTAACATTCATTGACAGGAATTTGACAACTGTGCCTTCAATCAATTCTTTTGTAAGTAGGTGAGCTGCTGACAGCACGTTCAACTATGATGCTCTAATGTACCTATGAGATAAACAAGATATGTTTCAACGGCTGCATCTGATGCTTTCAAATTTGTCCTCATGTCATCACCCACATCTCTGTGGTAAGCTAGATCAACTATGGAAATCAAGTCCTATAATCACACATGTTCAATCAAACTATTTCCTTAGTGGGCTTATCTAGCTGCAAAATACATTGAATAATCTTGATTTTAGGAACAGTCTTAATGCCTACATTTGATTTTAGAAGGGTGTTATGTATTGTTTAGAACTGCACATAAATACTGTACAATATAGTATATTGTGAATACAGGTGATAGCAGAACTTCCTGATTGGTCCATTACTTACACTGTTTCTTCACAATTTAAATTTCCTATTTCAGAACTGCTTTGCAATTAATTAAGAATTTCTGAAATTATTTTTGATATTTTAGAAAGTAAAAGAAAATAATTTGTTTGCAGATGAAGAAGGCTTTATCAGAATTATTGCTGGTAATTTTTTTGATCACTCATGTTTTATCTCATTTAAGTATTAGGTGGAATACTGAACAGTGCACGACGGAGTGAGTCTGGTTTCTTAAATTTCCAAAAACTTGATTTTTATATAATTATGAAACACCAAGTAATGATTTTAGGAATGACAACAGTTTCAAACTCTCCTAACTTGTTGAGAAACAATCACAATTACAACACTAGGAACAGAATTGATGCAGTAGCATAGCATATAAAGGATTCCATCTTTTAAATAATCTCTTCAAATATTCAACTATTGTTTAATACTTATTCTAAAGCAACAGTAATGAACAAATGGTGTTTCCCAAAAAAAAAAACTTGTTTCAGCTACATTTAAGAATAACATTGTTCATTGTCAAATGTACTTGTCTTAGCTTCCCAATGCTAGTTACCATTTCTTTTTCAGATTATCCTAACCTGCTAGGCCTACACTCTATTCATTTGCAAAATGTTGCATCCATCTTATTTTTTTAAAAATATTTAAACATTTATAAAATATCAACTTGTGGAATTAGGAACCTGTAACACCAAATCATGCTGGAAGATGTCTGAAATCTTTTAACTGAAAATTCCAATAGGTTCAACTATATTTCCTGATTTTGTTGCACTGCTGCTTTATGACTGAATAATTGTTTCTGATTTTTTTAGAAATGCCAAAGCAAAATGATTTGTACATTTAAAATGTTATAATATTATTCATATAATTGTAGTGTTATGTTATGATTGATAGCTATTAAGATACTTGGTATCAGTATTAAAACAATCATTCAAGACAGTTTATTATTTCAACTCTCAAGTCTTTTTTTTAAAGAAAATTTAATAGGTATCATGCTTCTGGTGATTTTGTAATATATTATTTTTAATGTTCAATCATAGAATCGTGGAAGGAAACTATTGAAAATATTTCCAAAGCAATGTTAGGTTTTGAAACCTGTTCTGAAAACATCACAAATCATTTTATACTTAGCCACCACCCACAGTGATTTAAGGAATCAAAATATCAACCTAGCAGACCACTCATGATGCAACACTCACTGGTGATGCACACTTTCTGTACTTCTGGCCTGGCAAAGGCACTATTGGAGAAAAACCTATGATGTTTTGTTACTTGTATTTAAATGGAACGTCACATTACTGTCACTTTCACTGTCCATTCTCATGCCAACTTTATAAATGCATGCTGTTCCACCAACTTGAAAGCTTATACACTTTCACTTTTCTCCCAGCCCTGTTAAAGTGAAGTTTGTAACATTAATATCATTGTACCCATATCCAAAGTCATTGTAAATCCAATATTACTAATTCACCAGTCCTGACAATATAATACATTTAATTCTAGGACACTAACCTCAAGAGATCTATTTACAAAGTAGTGGTAGTGATTCTCACATGCTTTGTCACCTCTTCATTGGCTGCAGTTGATGAATGAGAACGCTCGTGAATTTGTCAATGAACTCGTCTCTTTATGCAGTCTTATTTTGATATGCTGGCCAACTGTGGTGAGGGAAGGGTCTGTACAAGTTTCCATTCATGACTAAGGTTACTGTGTTCTTCCTGGATTGCAGGGGGTGGGGTGAGTACTTCCAAGAGGATGAGCAGAGACACAAGATAAAGCAGCAGTAAAGCAATTTGTTTCATAAAAAGCCTAGCTCCACTTCACCATTGGAAGATATTAGGCATATATTTTAAGATCTGATATCTAGCAGATTTTTTTTTATTTTATTCTTTGTAATTGCAGGCCCTCTACAAGGACCTGTTTTCAGTGGTGACCTAGCTGGTTGGGTGTTAAGTGTCTTGCAGAGTTGCACAGTGCAAGATGAGTTTGTGGGCATTACTTCTGTCTGGAGTTGCTGTTCTCACAGCTAATTACTTCATTCTAGGCTATTCTGCCACTCTATACCTATTCTGTTCTCTCTCTTTTTATTTTTTGAATAGAAAGCTGTGTTGACTTACAATGCTTCCAAATCAATGAAATGCCATTTTTTAAATCAGAATTAAAATATTTGCAGAATACCAAAATCAGAAATGGATGTACACTATTTGGTTGAAAGAGTGGAAATGTCTGAATCATTTAATGTTGATAAATCAGGTAAACTGTTTCCAGATTTGTTACGATGTTGCTTAACTGTATTAAATGACTGAGCTAAAAAATAAGGTGTGATGGAAATATGTTATCAGAATAGGGAAGGGGTACATAAAGTTGAAAATCAGCCAGAACTCACCCATTCAAGGTTCAGGAAGAAGACAGACATTCAGTGCTACAAGGGTTGTGGAAGGGGTAAACAGTGTTTATGAATGGACTGCACCCCAAATATTCAGGGCAAGGCAGGGCAGTGAATAATAAGCAAGATGTAGAGGCAATTTATTATTCTTAAAAGAACAGACCTCCTTTTCATGCCTGGAGGAAGTAGACTGGCATTTGAAGATAAAAGAAGAGTATGGTATGTAATCTTATTATGCACAGACCACACTTCACTATGGCTGTGGAATAGAAGCTTGTGCTCAAGTATGAGGAATGGGTAAGAATGTTTACTAATGTAACAGACCTCAGCTCCATGACGGGTTTGTCGCTGGTACTGAGTACTGCGCGTGAAAGAAAGGGCCGAATGTTTATAATTGGCCAGACCACAGTCTCCTGGCTGTTAGAAGGATGGCATTATGCTAAGGGCAGGAAAGATTTGTCATGTTAATAAATGGATCAGTCCTGGATCCTGGGTTGGTGCATTCTGCATAGCATGTTTCAACGTTGTGAAGAAGTGTTTTCCTTAATGATTAGAACTGTGAATGATTTGGCAAGTTGCTGTAGGAGGTTGACAGCAGAATTTATGTTTTTTCTTTCAACAGAAATATTGATCAAAGAATGTTACAGAATGGAACTTTGTAAACTCTGCATTGTGCGGCGGCCAATATTGCAAGACTTGCATTTTTTATTTGCTACATTTGATAATAATAGTAAAATGCAAATGGCTATACCTGTTGTTGGATTTGTTGTAGTTACTGCTGGAATTGTTTCGGTAGTTGTAACTTTAGTGTTGTTATAACACTGGTCCTGTGGTAGTTTCTACACAGGTAAATAATATGTGAAACAAAATCAACTATATGCCTGTAATGTACCTAAGAGGATAAACAAGATATGTTTCTATAACGGCTGCATCTGATGCTTTCTACATGTCCTCATGTCATCACCCAGCCACATCTCTGTGGTGCAAGCCAGATCAACCATGGAAATCAAGTCCTATATAATCACATGTCTTTCAATTCAAACTATTTCTTTAGTGGCTTAGTCTAGTTTCTATGCAAAACATTGAATAATCTTGATTTTAGGAACAGTCTTAGCTACATTTGATTTTAGAAGTGGAAGTTATGTATTGTTTAGAACTGCCATAAATACTGTACAATATATAGTATATTGTGAACACAGGATAGCAGAACTTCCTAATTGGTCCGTTACTTCAGTTTTTCTTCAATTTAAATTTCCCATTTCAGAACTGCTTTTGTAACTAATTAATAATTTCTAAATTATTTGATATTTTAGAAAGCCAAAAGAAAATAATTTGCTTATAGATGAAGGCTTATCCAATTATTGCTGGTAATGTTTTGATCACTTCATGTCTTATCCCATACAGTATTAGGGTGGGAATACTGAACTAATAGTGCACGACGGAGAGTCTGGTTTCAACCCCCCAAAAACTGATTTTATACAGTATGAAACACCGTAAGGATTTTAGGAATGACAAATAGTGTTTCAAACTCTCCTAACTCTGCTGAGAAACAATCGCCATCAGAACACTAAGAACAGAATTGATGCAGTAGCGAGTATATAAAGGATTCCATCTTTTTAACAATCTCTTCAATTCAACTATTGTTTCAATACTATTCTAAAGCAACAGGTAATGAACAAATGGTGTTTCCCAAAAAAACTTGTTTCAGCTACATTTAAGAATAACATTAGTTTCATTGTCAAATGTACTTGTCTTTGTCTCCAATGCTTGGTACGATGATACTTTTTTCAGATTTTTATCCCAAACTTGCTAGGCATAATTCTATTCATTTTAAAATTGCATCTATCTTTTCTTTAAAATATTTAAAACATTTATAAACACTCAAATCTTGGTGGAATTAGGAAACTAACACCAACTGTTGTTATGTCTGAAATCTTACACTGAAAATTACATTAGGTTCAACTATATTTGGATTTTGTTGCACTGCTGCTTTATGACTGAATAAATGTTTTGATTTCTTTTAGAAAATAAAGTAAAATGATTTGTATTTAAATTAAAATGTTATAATATTATTCACATATCAGGTGTTATGTCTGATTGATAGCTATTTATATTCTTGGTATCAGTATTAAATACAATCATTCAGACAGTGTGGCTTATTTCAACTCTCAAGTCTTTTTTTTCAAGAAAATTTAACAGGTATCATGCTTCTGGTGATTCTTTGTAATATATTATTTTAATGTTCAATCATAGGAATTGTGGAAGGAAACTATTGGAAATATTTCCTAAAGCAGTGTCAGTTCTGAAACTGCTGTTCTGAAACATCACAAATCATTTTATACTTAGCCACCACCTCGCAAAGTGATTTAAGGAATCAACATATCAACCTAGCAGACCAATATTTGTGATGCAACACTTCACTGGTGATGTGCACTTTCTGTACTTGGCCTGGCAAAGGCGCACTGGCTTGAGAAACCTATGATATAGGTTTGTTGTCCTTGTATTTAAATGGAAATCATATTTCTTACTGTCACTTTCACTGTTCCATCTCTCATGCCAACTTTATAAATGCATGCCTGTTCCACCAATCTTGAGTTCATATACACTTTTACTCTTCCCGGCCCTGTTAAAGTGAAGTTTGCAAGATACGTCTTTACCATTTCCAAAGCTTCATTGTAAATCCAATATTACTATAACTCACTGTCCTGATAATATAATACATTTAACCCTTGACACTAACCCTCAAGATCTATTTACAAAGTAGTTGTAGGCATCTGCACACAGGTCTTCCTGTCACCTCTTCATTGGCTAGTCTATGAATGAGACCAGTTTTGTGAATTGGCACAATGAATCACCATTCTTTATTTAGTCTCTTTTATGATATGCTGGCCAATCATGGTGGTGAGGGAAGGTCTGTACAAGTTTTCACAAGTGACTTGCTAACTGTTACTGTGTTCTTTCCTGATTGCAGGGGTGTGAGTACCTCCAAGAGGATGAGCAGACACAAGATAAAGCAGCAGTGTAGCAATTTGTTTTACAAAAGTTTAGTTCCACTTCAATTAATAAAGATATTAGCATATATTTTAAGATCTGATATTAGTAGATTTTTTTATTTATTTTGGTAACTGGGTAAGGCCCACTAAGAACAAGGACCTGTTTTGTGGTGACCCAGCACGGGGTGGTTAAGGACTGCAGAGTCACACAGTATGCAAGATGAGTTTGTGGGCATTAATCTCGGGTCTGTTGATGCCAAGCTCCTTCACAGCTAATTACTTAATCTATGGGCTATTTGATGCCCTGATACCTATTCTGTTCTCTTCTTTTTATTTATTTGAATAGAAAGTTATGCTAGACTTACAACGCTTTTCCAAATCAAATGAAATGAATTTTTTTAAATCAGAATTTAAAATATTTGTAGAATACCCCAACTGCCAGAAATGGATGTACCCTATTTTGGAAAATATGGTAAAATGTCTGAATGATTTAATGTTGATAAATCAGGAAACTGTTTGTCAGACTTGTCGATGCTGCTTTATCTGTATTAAAATGACTGAGGCTAGAAAAATAAGTGTGTGATAGAAATGTGTTATCAGAATAGGGAGTACATAAAGTTTGAAATCAGCCAGAACTCACCCATCCAAGGTTCAGGGAAGAAGACAGATATTCAGTGCTCAAGGGTTGGGGAATGGGTAAACAGTTTACGGATGACCCCACCTATTCAGAGTGGCAATGGGCAGCAGTGAATGATATAAGGATGGGGAGGGGTATTATTATTTTTAAACAACAGACTTCTTTTCAGTGCCTGGATAGTAGACTGGCATTTGTAGCTGCTAAAAGAAGAGAAGAGGTATGTAATCTTTAAGGCCAGACCACACCTCACTATGGCTGTGGTAGAATAGAAGCTTCTTGTGCTACAAGGATGAGGAATGGTAAAGAATGTTTACTAATGTAACAGACCTCAGCTTCCGTGGCTGGTTTGAATGCTGGTACTGAGTACTGCAAGTTGAAAGAAAGTGTTGTAATGTTTATAATGGCTAGACCATTGCCTCCTGGGCTGGGGTAGAAGGATGTATTGGTTAGAAGGGCAGGAAAGATTTACATCATGTTATTAAATGGATCAGACCAGATCTCGGGTTGGTGAATTCTGCATAGTATGTTCAAGTTTGGAAGTAGTGTTTGCCTTTAATGATTAGGAACTGTAGGAATGATTAAGTTGTTGTAGGTTGTCAGCAGAATTTCCTTTTTTTTTCTTTTCACAGAAAATATTGATCAGCATGTTACATAATGGAAATTTGCAAACTCTGCATAGTGCGGTGGCCAGCATTGCTAAGACTCTGCTGTTATCTTTTATTTTGCTACATCTCTAATCCCACGTATAATAAAGCAATAGCAAAAATGCAACTTGTTATACCTGTTGTTGGACTTGTTGTAGTTACTGCTGAATTGTTTCTGGGTAGTTGTAACTCAGTTGTTGTTGTTATAACATCATTCCAAAGTGGTATTTGGCACAGGTAAATACACAGAAATAAAATCAACTATGATGCCTGTAATGTACCTAAGAGGATAAACAAGATATGTTTCTATAACGGGCTGCATCTGATGCTTCAAATTTGTCCTCATGTCATCATCCAGCCACATCTCTGTGGAAGCCAGATGAACCATGGAAATCAAGTCCTATATAATCAATATGTTTTCCAATCAAACTATTTCTTAGTGGGCTTGGTCTATTTCTGCAAAATACATTGAATAACTTGATTTTAGGAATATCTTAATGCCATATTTGATTTTAGAAGTGAAGGTATTGTTTAGAACTGCACACAAATACTGTAATAATATATACAGTATATTGTGAACACATGTGATAGCAGAACTCCTGATGGTCCATTACTTACACTGTTTCTTCACAATTTAAATTTCCCATTTTCAGAACTGCTTTTGCAACTAATTAACAATTTCTGAAATTATTTTCGGATATTTTAGAAAGCCAAAAGAAAAATAATTTGCTTATGCAGATGAAGGAAGGCTTAATCAGAATTATTGCTGGTAATTTTTTTGATCACTTCATGTCTTATCCTATTTACAGTATTAGGTGGGAATACTGAACTAACAATGCACAACGGAGTGAGTCTGGTTTCTTAAATCACCCCCAAAACTTGATTTTTATATACAGTATGAAACACCAAGTATGATTTTAGGAATGACAAATAGTGTTTCAAACTCTCCTAACCTGTTGAGAAACAATCACAATTAAGAACACTAAGAACAGAATTGATGGTAGCATTGCATATAAAGGATTCCATCTTTTAAATAATCTCTTCAAATAATTCAACTATTGTTTCCATACTTATTCTAAAGCGACAGTGTAATGAACAAATGGTGTTTCCAAAAAAAAACTATTGTTTCAGCTACATTTAAGAATAACATTAGTTTCATTGTCAAATGTACTTGTCTAGCTTCTCCAATGCTAGGTACCATGATACTTTTTTCAGATTTTTATTCAAACTTTGCTAGGCTTCCAATTTCTATTCATTTGCAAAATGTTGCATCCATCTTTATTTCTTTAAAAATATTTAAAGCATTTATAAATATCAAATTTTGTGAATTAGGCAACTGTAACATCAAATCATGTTGGAAGATGTCTGGAATCTTTTACACTGAAAATTACAATAGGTTGAACTATATTTCTGATTTTGTTTCACTGTTGCTTTATGACTGAATAATTGTTTTGATTTCTTTTTAGAAAAGGCCAAAGCAAAATGATTTTCATATCTAAATTAAAATGTTATAATATTTACATAATTGCAGGTGTTATGTGTTTATTATTGATAGCTATTAAGATACTTTGGTATCAGTATTAAAACAATCATTCAAGACAGTGTTATTTATTCAACTCTCGTGTTTTTTTTTAAAGTTAGTTTTAACAGATATCATGCTTCTGGTGATTCTTTGTAATATTATTTTAATGTTCAATCAAGGAATCGTAAGGAAACTATTGAAAATATTTCCCTAAAGCAATGTCAGGTTTTGAACTGTTGTTCTGAAAATATCACAAATCATTTTATACTTAGCCACCACCTCCAAAGTGATTTAAGGAATCAAATATCAACCTAGCAGACCAATATTTCATGATGCAACACTCACTGTTGATGCACATTTTCTGTACTTTGGTCAAGGGCGCAATTCTGGAGAAACCTTGTGATATAGGTTTGTTGTCTTGTATTTAGATGGAAAGTCATACTACTTCTACTGTCACTTTCATGCTCCATCTCATGCCCATCTTTTATAAATGCATGCCTGTTCCACCAAGTCTTGAAAGCATATACACTTTCACTCTTCCAGCCCTGTTAAAGTAGTTTGTAATATTAATATCATTAGTATGCATATCCAAAGCTTCATTTAAATCCAAATATTATTATAATCTCACCAGTCCTGGCAATATACATTTAACCCTAGGACACTAACCCTCAAGAGATCTATTTACAAAGTAGTGGTGATCTGCTCACAGGCCTTCCGTCACTTTTTCATTGGCTGCAGTCTGATGAATGACCAGTTTGTGAATTGCACAATGAATCACCATCTCTTTATGCGGTCTCATTTCGATATGCTGGCCAATCATGGTGGTGAGGGAAGGTCTGTACAAGTTTCCATTCACAAGTGACTCTAACTGTTACTGTGTTTCCTGATTGTGTGGGTGGGGTGAGTACCTCGAGGATGAGCAGACACAAGATACAGCAGTGTAGCAATTTGTTTTACAAAAGTTAATTTCCATTAATAAAGATATTAGCATATATTTTAAGATCTGATATCTAGTGATTTTTTTTATTTCTTTGCACTGGGTAAGGCCCACTAAGAACAAGGACCTGTTTCGTGTGGGACCCAGAAGCACTGGGGGTTAAGGTCTCATAGAGTCACACAGTATGCAAGATGAGTTTGTGGGCATTAATCGGTCTGTTGTGTGAAGCTCCTTCACAGCTAATTACTCTAATCTAGGGCTATTCTGACAGCCCTGATACTATTCTGTCTCGTTCTCTTTTTTATTTATTTGAATAGAAAGTTTATGTTAGACTTAAATGTTCAAATCAAATGAAACGCCATTATTAAATCAGAATTTAAATATTGCAGAATACCCAAAATCTGGCAGAAATGGATAATTATTTTTGAAAGAAAGTGAAAATGTCTGAATCATTTAATGTTGATAAATCAGGGTAAACTGTTTCACTTGTCAATGTTGTTTTTAACTGTATTAAAACAGAGCTAGAAAAATAATTGTGTGATAGAAATATGTTATCAGAATAGGGAAGAGGTACATAAAGTTTGAAAATCAGCCAGAACTCACCCATCCAAGGTTCAGAAAGAAGACAGACATCTGTGTTACAAGGGTTGGGGAAGGGTAAACAGTGTTTATGAATGACTGCACCCCACCTTTCAGGGTGGCAGGGCAGTGTGAATGATATAAGGATGGGGGGGGTACTATTATTCTTAAAACAATGACTCTCCTTTTCAGTGCCTGGATAGTAGATGGCATTTGTATCTACAAAAGAAGAGAAGTGGTATAATCTTATTATTGGGCCAGACCACACCTCACTATGGCTGTAGAATAGAAGCTTTTGTGCTACAAGTGAGGAATGGGTAAAGAATGTTTACTAATGTAACAGACCTCAGCTCCATGACTGTTTGACTGCTGCCACTGAGTACTGCAAGTGAAAGAAAGGTCAGAATGTTTATAATTGGGCCAGACCACGGCTCTAGGGGTAGAAGGATGGCATATGCCAGAAGGAAAAGATTTACATCATGTTAATAAATAGATCAGTCCTGATCCCTGGGTTGGGGTGAATTCTGCATAGTATGTTTCAACGTTGTGGAAGAAGTGTTTTGCCTTAATGATTAGAACTGTAGAATGATTGGCAAAGTTGTAGCAGGTTGACAGGAATTTACTGCTTTTTTCTTTTCAACAGAAAATATTGATCAAAGAATGTTACAGGAATGGAAACTTTGGCAAAACTCTGCATAGTGCGAAGTGGCCAACATTGTCAAGACTCTGCAGGTATCTTTTATTTTGCTACATCTCTAATCCCACATATAAAAAGCAACAGCAAATGCAAATGGCTATACCTGTTGTTGGACTGTTGTAGTTCATGCTGGAATTGTTTCTGGGGTAGTTGTAACTTTAGTTGTTGTTATAACACTGTCTCCAAAGTGGTAGTTTCTACACAGGTAAATACATAGAAAATAAAATCAACTATGGTTTCTCTAATGTACCCAGAGGATAAACAGGATATGTTTCTATAACGGGCTGCATCTGATGCTTTCAAATTTGTCCACATGTCATCACCCAGTCATCTCTGTGGTGCAAGCTAGATCAACCATGGAAATCAAGTCCTTATATAATCACACATGTCTTTCCAATTCAAACTATTTCCCTTTAGTGGGCTTAGTCTAGTTTTGTGCAAAATACATTGAATAATCTTGATTTTTTAGGAACAGTCTTAATGCCTACATTTGATTTTTAGAAGTAAGTTATGTATTGTTTAGAACTGCACATAAATACTGTATCAATATATACAGTATATTGTGAACAGTGGTGATAGCAGAACTTCCTAATTGGTCCATTATTTACTGTTTCTTCACAATTTAAATTTCCCATTTTCAGAACTGTTTCTGTAACTAATTAACAATTTCTGAAATTATTTTCTTTGATATTTTTGAAAGCCAAAAGAAAATAATTTTGTTTATGCAGATGAAGGCAGGCTTAATCTTTGAATTATTGTTGGTAATGTTTTGATCACTCATGTCTTATCCCATATACAGTATTAGGTGGAATACTGAACTATCTGTGCGCATAGAGTGAGTCTGGTTTTAAATCACCCTCAAAAAACTTGATTTTTATACACAGTATGAAACACTCAGGTAAGGATTTAGGAATGACAAATAGTGTTTCAAAACTCTCCTAACTCTGTTGAGAAACAATCACAATTAAGAACACTAGAATAGAATTGATGCAGTAGCATAGCATATAAAGGATTCCATCTTTTAAATAATCAAATAATTCAACCATTGTTTCAATACTATTCTAAAGCAACAGTGTAATGAATAAAATGGTGTTTCCAAAAAAACCGTGCTTCAGCCACATTTAAGAATAACATTAGTCATTGTCAAATGTACTTGTCTTAGTTCTCCAATGCTTGGTACGCATGATACTTTTTTTCAGATTTTTTATCCTAAACCTGCTAGGCATACACCTATTCATTTGCAAAATGTTGCATCCATTCTCATTTCTTTAAAATATTTAAAACATTTATAAAATACTCAAATCTTGGTGGAATTAGAAAACTGTAACATCAACTCATGCTGGAAGATGTCTAAATCTTTACACTGAAAATTACATTAGGTTCAACTATATTTCCTGATTTTGCTGCACTGCTGCTTTGTGACTGAATAAATGTTTCTGATTTCTTTTTAGAAAAGGCCAAAGCAAAATGATTTGCATATTTAAATTAGAAATGTTATAATATTATTCACATAATTGCAGGTGTTATGTGCTATGATTGATAGCTATTAAAAGATACTTTGTATCAGTATTAAAAACAATCATTCAAGACAGTGTTACTTATTTCAACTCTCAAGTCTTTTTGTTAAACAGTACCTAGCAGGTATCATGCTTCTGGTGATTCTTTGTAATATATTTTTAATGTTCAATCATAGAATCGTGGAAGGAAACTATTGAAATATTTCTAAAGCAATGTCAGGTCTGAAACTGCTGTTCTGAAAACATAACAAATCATTTTATACTTAGCCACCACTCTCACAAAGTGATTGATGAATCAATATATCAACCTAGCAGACCATTTCATGATGCAACACTTCACTGGTGATGTGTACACTTTCTGTACTTCTTGGCCTGGCAAAGGCGTACTTGTCTGGAGGAAAACCTATGTGATATAGGTTTGTTGTCCTTGTATTTAAATGGAAAATCATATTTTACTTCTACTGTCACTTTCACTGTTCCATCTCCTCATGCCAACTTTTATAAATGCATGCCTGTTCCACTAAGTCTGAAAGCATATACAATTTACTACTTTCTCCCAGCCCTGTTAAAGTGAAGTTTGTAAATTAACATCATTGTGTATCCATATCCAAAGTTTCATTGTAAATCCAAATATTACTATAATTCTCCCCAGTCCTAACAATATACTACATTTAACCCCTAGGACACTAACCCTCAAGAGATCAATTTACAAAGAAGTGGTAGGCAGTGATCTGTATCAGGCCTTTCCTGTCACCTCTTCATTGGCTGCAGTCTGATGAATGAGACCAGTTTTGTGAATTGGCACAATGAATCACCATCTCTTTTATACAGTCTCTTTTATGATATGCTGGCCAATCATGGTGGTGAGGGAGGGTCTGTACAAGTTTCCATTCACAAGTGACTTGCTAACTGTTACTGTGTTCTTTCCTGGATTGCAGGGTGGGGGTGAGAGTACCCAAGAGGATGAGCAGACAAGATAAAGCTGTATGTAGCAATTTTTTTTACAAAAGCCTAGTGTTCCACTTCAATTAATAGATATTAGCATATATTTTAAGATCTGATATATATGCAGATTTTTTTTATTTTATTCTTTTGGTAACTGTAAGGCCCACTAAGAACAAGGACCTGTTTTGTGGTGACCCAGAAGCACTTGGGTGGTTAAGGACTGTTATAGAGTCACACAGTATTCAAGATGAGTTTGTGCATTTATCTCCGGTCTGCTGGAGTTTCCAAGTCTTTCACAGCTAATTACTCTAATCTATGGGCCATTCTGACAGCCCTGATACCTATTCTGTTCTCTTTCTTTTTATTTATTTGAATAGAAAGCTATGCTAGACTTACAACGCTTTCCAAATCAAATGAAATGAATTTTTTTGAATCAGAATTTAAAATATTTGTAGAATACCCAAATCTGCCAGAAATGGATGTACACTATTTGGCTGGAAAGGAAAGTGGAAAATGTCTGAATCATTTAATGTTGATAAATCAGGGTAAAACTGTTTGCCAGACTTGTCACGATGCTGCTTTTAACTGTATTAAAATGACTGAGGCTAGAAAAATAAGTGTGTGATAGAAATGTGTTATCAGAATAGGGGAAGAGGTACATAAAGTTTGAAAATCAGCCAGAACTCACCCATCCAAGGTTCAGGGAAGAAGACAGATATTCAGTGCTTCATGGGTTGGGGAAGGGGTAAACAGTGTTTACGAATGGACTGCACCCCACCTATTCAGAGTGGAATGGGCAGGCAGTGAATGATAAGGAAGGATGGGGAGGGGCACTATTATTCTTTAAAACAACAGACTTCTCCTTTTTTTAGTGCCTGGAGGAAGTAGACTGGCATTTGTAGCTAGCAAAGAAGAGAAGAGGTATGTAATCTTTTATCATGGCCAGACCACACCTCACTATGGCTGTGGTAGAATAGAAGCTTTTGTGCTACAAGGATGAGGAATGGTAAAGAATGTTTACTAATGTAATAGACTCCTGCCTCCATGACTGGGATTGAATGCTGGCACTGAGGCCAAGTGCTACGAAAGAAAGGGTCAGAATGTTTATCATCGGGCCAATACAGCTTCCAGGGCTGGGGAAGAAGGATGGCATTATGCTAGAAGGCAGGAAAGATTTACATCATGTTAATAACGATCAGACCTCAGATCCCCTGGGTTGGGGTGAATTCTTGCATAGCATGTTTCGTTGTGGGAAGAAGTGTTTTGCCTTTTAATGATTAGAAACTGTGTAGGAATGATTGGCAAAAGTTGCTGTAGCAGGTTGACAGCAGAATTTACTGTTTTTTTCTTTTCAACAGAAAATATTGATCAAAGAATGTTACAGAATGGAAAATTTGCAAAACTCTGCATAGTGCGAAGTGGCCAACATTGCTAAGACTCTGCCGTTATCTTTTTTATTTTGCTACATCTCTAATCCCACATATAACAAAGCAATAGCAAAATGCAAATGGCTGTACCTGTTGTTGGACTTGTTGTAGTCACTGCTGGAATTGTTTCTGGGGTAGTTGTAACTTCAGTTGTTGTTGTTATAACACTGGTCTCCAAAGTGGTAGTTTCTACACAGGTAAATACACAGAAAATAAAATCAACTATGATGCCTCTGTAATGTACCTAAGAGGATAAACAAGATATGTTTCTATAACGGGCTGCATCTGATGCTTTCAAATTTGTCCTCATGTCATCTCCCAGCCACATCTCTGTGTAAGCCAGATCAACCATGGAAATCAAGTCCTATATAATCACACATGTCTTTCCAATTCAAACTATTTCCTTTAGTGGGCTTGGTCTAGTTTCTATGCAAAATACATTGAATAATTCCGATTTTATGAACAGTCTTAATGCCTACATTTGATTTTAGAAGTGGAAGTTATGTATTGTTTAGAACTGCACATAAATACGTACAATATATATAGTATATTGTGAACACAGGTGATAGCAGAACTTCCTGATTGGTCCATTACTTACACTGTTTCTTCACAATTTAAATTTCCCATTTTCAGAACTGCTTTTGCAACCATCATAATTTCTGAAATTATTTTCGATATTTTAGAAAGCCAAAATAAAAACTAATTTGCTTATGTAGATGAAGGAAGGCTTAATCAGAATTATTGTCGGAATGTTTTTGATCACTTCATGTCTTATCTCATTTACAGTATTAGGTGGAATACTGAACTAACAGTACCACGGAGTGAGTCTGGTTTCTATATCACCCCTCAAAAACTTGATTTTTATAGACAGTATGAAACACTGCAAGGATTTAGGAATGACAAATAGTGTTTCAAAACTCTCCTAACTCTGTTGAGAAACAATCACAATTAAGAACACTAAGAACAGAATTCGATGCAGTAGCATAGCATATAAAGGATTCCAACTTTTAAATAATCTCTTCAAATAATTCAACTATTGTTTCAATACTTATTCTAAAGCAACAGTGTAATGAACAACAGTGTTTCCCAAAAACTAGTTTCAGCTACATTTAAGAATAACATTAGTTTTATTACTAAATGTACTTGTCTTTAGCTTCTCCAATGCTAGTACTGATGATACTTTTTACAGATTTTTATCCTAACCTTGCTAGGCCTACAATTTATTCATTTGCAAAATGTTGCATCGCATCTTATTTCTTTAAAAACTTATTTAAAACATTTATAAAATACTCAAATCTTGGTGGAATTAGAAACTGTAACACCAAATCATGCTGGAAGATGTCTGAAATCTTTATACTGAAAATTACAATAGGTTCAACTATATTTCTGATTTTGCTGCACTGCTGCTTTATGACTGAATAAATGTTTCTGATTTCTTTTTGTGAAAAGGCCAAAGCAAAATGATTTGTATATCTAAATTAGAAATGTTATAATATTATTCACATAATTGCAGGTGTTATAGGCTATGATTGATATGGTATTCAAAAGATACTTTGGTATCAGTATTAAAACAATCATTCAAGACAGTGTTACTTATTTCAACTCTCAAGTCTTTTTTTAAAGAAAATTTTAACAGATTCATGCTTCTGGTGATTCTTTTGTAATATATTATTTTTAATGTTCAATCATAGGAATCGTGAAGGAAACTATTGAAAATATTTCTCAAAGCCAATGTCAGGTTTTGAAACTGCTGTTCTGAAAACATCACAAATCATTTTATACTTAGCCACCACCTCACAAAGTGATATAAGGAATCAATATATCAACCTAGCAGACCAATATTTCATGATGCAACACTTCACTGTTGATGTGCACACTTTCTGTACTTGGCCTGGCAAGGTGTATTATTGGAGAAACCTATGTGATATAGGTTTGTTGTCCTTGTATTTAAATGGAAAATCATACAACTTCTCTACTGTCACTTTCACTGTTCCATCTCCTCATGCCCAACTTTTATAAATGCATGCCTGTTCCACCAAGTCTTGAAAGCATATACACTTTCATACTCTTCTCCCAGCCCTGTTAAAGTGAAGTTTGTAAAATTAACATCATTGTGTATCCATATCCAAAGCTTCATTGTAAATCCAAATATTACTATAATCTCACCAGTCCTAACAATATAATACATTTAACCCCTAGGACACTAACCCTCAAGAGATCAATTTACAAAGTGGTAGGCAGTGATTGGCAGTGGCTTCCTGCACCTTTCATTGGCTGCAGTCTGATGAATGAGACCAGTTTTGTGAATTGGTACAATGAATCACCATCTCTTTATACAGTCTCATTTATGATATGCTGGCCAATCATGGTGGTGGTGAGGGGAGGGTCTGTACAAGTTTCCATTCACAAGTGACTGCTAACTGTTACTGTGTTCTTTCTGATTGCAGGGGTGGGGTGAGAGTACCTCAAGAGGATGAGCAGACACAAGATAAAGCAGCAGGTAGCAATTTGTTTTACAAAAGCCTAGTGTTCCACTTCAATTAATAAAGATATTAGCATATATTTTAAGATCTGATATATAGCAGATTTTTTTTAATTTATTCTTTTAGTAATCTGGGTAAGTGCCCACTAAGAACAAGGACCTGTTTTCAGTGGTGACCCAGAAGCACTGGGGTGGTTAAGTGACTTGCATAGAGTCACACAGTATTCAAGATGAGTTTGTGGGCATTAACCTCCGGTCTGCTGGAGTTTCCAAGCTCCTTCACAGCTAATTACTCTAATCTATGGGCTATTCTGACAGCCTCTGATACCTATTCTGTTCTCTTTCTCTTTTTTTATTTATTTGAATAGAAAGCTATGCTAGACTTACAACGCTTTTCCAAATCAAATGAAATGAATTTTTTTTAAATCAGAATTTAAAATATTTGTAGAATACCCAAAATCTGTCAGAAATGGATGTACTCTATTTGGCTGGAAAAGAAAGTGGAAAATGTCTGAATCATTTAATGTTGATAAATCAGGGTAAAACTGTTTGCCAGACTTGTCAGATCTGCTTTTTAACTGTATTAAAATTGACTGAGGCTAGAAAATAAGTGTGTGATAGAAATGTGTTATCAGAATAGGGGAAGAGGTACAAGTTTTGAAAATCAGCCAGAACTCACCCATCCAAGGTTCAGGGAAGAAGACAGATATTCAGTGCTTCATGGGTTGGGGTTGGGTAAACAGTGTTTACGAATGGACTGCACCCCACCTATTCAGAGGGAATGGCAGGCATGAATGATACAAGGATGGGGAGGGGTACCTATTATTCTTTTAAAACAACAGACTTCTCCTTTTCAGTGCCTGGAGGAAGTAGACTGGCATTTGTAGCTGCAAAAGAAGAGAAGAGGTATAATTTTATTATCGTGCGTGACCACACCTCTACTATGGCTGTGGTAGAATAGAAGCCTTGTGCCAAGGATGAGGAATGGGTAAAGAATGTTTACTAATGTAACAGACCTCAGCTTCCATGACTGGGATTGAATGCTGGCAATTGAGTACAGCAAGCATGGCGAAAGGGTCAGAATGTTTATCAATGGGCCAGACTACAGCTCTCCAGGGCTGGGGTAGAAGGATGGCATTGGCGTTAGAAGGGCAGAAAAGATTTACATCATGTTAATAAATAGATCAGACCTCAGATCCCTGGTTGGGGGGAATTTTCATAGCATGTTTCAACGCTAGAAGAAGTGTTTTGCCTTTAATGATTAGGAACTGTGTAGGAATGATTGGGCAAGTTGCTGTAGCAGGCTTTTGACAGCAGAATTTACTTTTTTTTCTTTTCAACAGAAAATATTGATCAAAGAATGTTACAGAATGGAAACTTTGCAAACTCTGCATAGTGCGGCGTGGCAACATTGCTAAGACTGTGCTGCTATCTTTTTATTTTGCTACATTCTAATCCCACATATAACAAAGCAATAGCAAAATGCAAATGGCTGTACCTGTTGTTGGACTTGTTGTAGTCACTGCTGGAATTGTTTCTGGGGTAGTTGTAACTTCAGTTGTTGTTGTTATAACACTGGTCTCCAAAGTGGTAGTTTTCTACACAGGTAATACACAGGAAATAAAATCAACTATGATGCCTCAGTAATGTACCTAAGAGGATAAAATGATATGTTTCATAACGGCTGTATCTGATGCTTCAATTTGTCCTCATGTCATCACCCAGCCACATCTCTGTGTGTGCTAGATCAACCATGGAAATCAAGTCCTATATAATTACACATGTCTTTCCAATTCAAACTATTTCCTTTAGTGGGCTTGGTCTAGTTTCTATGCAAATACATTGAATAATCTTGATTTTAAGGAACAGTCTTAATGCTTCATTTGATTTTAGAAGTGGAAGTTATATTGTTTAGAATCGTACAAATACTGTACAATATATACATATATTGTGAACACAGGTGATGGCAGAACTTCCTGATTGGTCCATTATTACACTGTTTCTTCACAATTTAAATTTCCCATTTTCAGAACTGCTTTTGAACTAATTAATTTCTGAAATTATTTTCTGATATTTTAGAAAGCCAAAATAAAAATAATTTGGTTTATGCAGATGAAGGAAGTTTAATCAGAATTATTGCTCGTAATGTTTTGATCACTTCATGTCTTATCCTATTTACAGTATTAGGTGGAATACTGAATCAACAGTGCACGCATTGAGTGAGTCTGGTTTCTTATATCTTCCAAAAAACTTGATTTTTATATAGCATGAAACACCAAGTAAGGATTTTAGGAACAAATAGTGTTTCAAAACCTCCTAACCTCTGTTGAGAGAAACAATCACAATTAAGAACACTAAGAAACAGAATTGATGCAGAGCACAGCATATAAAGGATTCCAACTTTTAAATAATCTCTTCAAATAATTCAACTATTGTTTCAATACTTATTCTAAAGCAACAGTGTAATGAACAAATGGTGTTTCCTAAAAAAAACTAGTTTCTGCTTAGTATTTAAGAATAACATTAGTTTCATTGTCGAAATGTACTTGTCTTAGCTTCTCCAATGCTAGGTACCATGATACTTTTACAGATTTTTTATCCTAAACCTTGCTAGGCCTACAATTCTATTCATTTGCAAAATGTTGCATCCATCTTATTTTTCTTTAAAAAATTATTTAAAACATTTATAAAATACTCAAATCTTGTGGAATTAGGAAAACTGTAACACCAAATCATGCTGGAAGATGTTCGAAATCTTTTACACGGAAAATTACAATAGGTTCAACTATATTTCTGATTTTGTTGCACTGCTGCTTTATGACTGAATAAATGTTTGATTTCTTTTTTAGAAAAGGCCAAAGCAAAATGATTTGCATATCTAAATTAAAAATGTTATAATATTATTCACATAATTGCAGGTGTTATATGTATGATTGATAGCTATTAAAAGATACTTTGTATCAGTATTAAAAACAATCATTCAAGACAGTGTTACTTATTTCAACTCTCAAGTCTTTTTTTAAGAAAATTTTTAACAGATATCATGCTTCTGGTGATTCTTTGTACATATTATTTTTAATGTTCAATCATAGGAATCGTGGAAGGAAACTATTGAAAATATTTCCCTAAAGCAATGTCAGGTTTTGAAACTGCTGTTCTGAAACATCACAAATCATTTTATACTTTAGCCACCACCTCACAAAGTGATATAAGGAATCAACATATCAACCTAGCAGACCAATATTTCATGATGCAACACTTCATTGCTGATGTGCACACTTTCTGTACTACTTGGCCTGGCAAAGCTGCAATTGACTGGAGAAAACCTATGTGATATAGGTTTGTTGTACTTGTAATTAAATGGAAAATCATACAACTTCTACTGTCACTTTCACTGTTCCATCTCCTCATGCCCAACTTTTATAAATGCATGCCTGTTCCACCAACTCTTGAAAGCATATACACTTTCATACTCTTCTCCCAGCCCTGTTAAAGTGAAGTTTGTAAAATTAACATCATTGTGTATCCATATCCAAAGCTTCATTGTAAATCCAAATATTACTATAATCTCACCAGTCCTAACAATATAATACATTTAACCCCTAGGACACTAACCCTCAAGAGATCAATTTACAAAGAAGTGGTAGGCAGTGATCTGCACACAGGCCTTCCTGTCACCTCTTTCATTGGCTGCAGTCTGATGAATGAGACCAGTTTTGTGAATTGGCACAATGAATCACCATCTCTTTATACAGTCTCATTTATGATATGCTGGCCAATCATGGTGGTGAGGGAAGGGTCTGTACAAGTTTCCATTCACAAGTGACTTGCTAACTGTTACTGTGTTCTTTCCTGGATTGCAGGGGGTTGGGGTGAGAGTACCTCCAAGAGGATGAGCAGACAAGATAAAGCAGCAGTGTAGCAATTTGTTTTACAAAAAGCCTAGTGTTCCACTTCAATTAATAAAGATATTAGCATATATTTTAAGATCTGATATATAGCAGATTTTTTTTATTTTATTCTTTTGGTAACTGGGTAAGGCCCACTAAGAACAAGGACCTGTTTTCAGTGGTGACCCAGAAGCACTGGGGTGGTTAAGTGACTTGCATAGAGTCACACAGTATTCAAGATGAGTTTGTGGGCATTAACCTCCGGTCTGCTGGAGTTTCCAAGCTCCTTCACAGCTAATTACTCTAATCTATGGGCTATTCTGACAGCCTCTGATACCTATTCTGTTCTCTTTCTCTTTTTTTATTTATTTGAATAGAAAGCTATGCTAGACTTACAACGCTTTTCAAATCAAATGAAATGAATTTTTTTTAAATCAGAATTTAAAATATTTGTAGAATACCCAAAATCTGCCAGAAATGGATGTACTCTATTTGGCTGAAAAGGAAGTGGAAAATGTCTGGAATCATTTAATGTTGATAAATCAGGGAAAACTGTTTGCTGGACTTGTCACTGATGTTGCTTTTTAACTGTATTAAAATGACTGAGGCTAGAAAAATAAGTGTGTGATAGAAATGTGTTATCAGAATAGGGGAAGAGGTACATAAAGTTTGAAAATCAGCCAGAACTCACCCATCCAAGGTTCAGGGAAGAAGACAGATATTCAGTGCTTCATGGGTTGGGGAAGGGGTAAACAGTGTTTACGAATGGACTGCACCCCACCTATTCAGAGTGGAATGGGCAGGCAGTGAATGATACAAGGATGGGGGAAGGGTACCTATTATTCTTTAAAACAACAGACTTCTCCTTTTCAGTGCCTGGAGGAAGTAGACTGGCATTTGTAGCTACAAAAGAAGAGAAGAGGTATGTAATCTTTATTAATGGGCCAGACCACACCTCACTATGGCTGTAGAATAGAAGCTTTTGTGCTACAAGGATGAGGAATGGGTAAAGAATGTTACTTAATGTAACAGACCTCAGCTCATGACTGGACGAAATGCTGGCACTGAGTACAGCAAGTATGAAAGAAAGGGTCAGAATGTTTATCAATGTGCCAGACCACAGCCTCCAGGGTTGGGGTAGAAGGATGGCATTAGGTGCTAGAAGGGCAGAAAAGATTTTACATCATGTTAATAATCAGATCAGACGTCGATCCTGGTTGGGGTGGAATTTCATACAAGCTGTTTCAACGCTGGTGGAAGAAGGCTTTTGCCTTAATGATTAGAACTGTAGGAATGATTGGCAAAGTTGTTGTAGCAGGTTGAGTTCAGAATTACTGTTTTTCTTTCAACAGAAAATACGGATCAAAGAATGTTACAGAATGGAAACTCTTGCAAACTCTGCATAGTGCGAGTGGCCAATATTGCTAAGACTCTGCCGTTATCTTTTTATTTTGCTACATCTCTAATCCTACATAACAAAGAACAGCAAAATGCAAAATGGCTGTACCTGTTGTTGGACTTGTTGTAGTCAGCTGGAATTGTTTCTGGGTAGTTGTAACTTCAGTTAAAGAAGAGAACACTGGTTCCAAAGTGGTAGTTTTACACAGGTAAATACACAGAAAATAAAATCAACTATGATGCCTCAGTAATGTACCTAAGAGGATAAACAAGATATGTTTCTATAACGGGCTGCATCTGATGCTTTCAAATTTGTCCTCATGTCATCACCCACACATCTCTGTGGTGCAAGCCAGATCAACCATGGAAATCAGTCCTATATATCACACATGCCTTCCAATTCAAACTATTTCCCTTAGTGGGCTTGGTCTAGTTTCTATGCAAAATACATTGAATAATCTTGATTTTAAGGAACAGTCTTAATGCCTACATTTGATTTTAGAAGTGGGTTATGTATTGTTTAGAACTGCACATAAATACTGTATAATATATAGTATATTGTGAACACAGGTGATAGCAGAACTTCCTGATTGGTCCATTACTTACACTGTTTCTTCACAATTTAAATTTCCCATTTTCAGAACTGCTTTTGCAACTAATTAACAATTTCTGAAATTATTTTCTGATATTTTAGAAAGCCAAAATAAAAATAATTTGCTTATGCAGATGAAGGAAGGCTTAATCAGAATTATTGCTCGTAATGTTTTTGATCACTTCATGTCTTATCCTATTTACAGTATTAGGTGGGAATACTGAACTAACAGTGCACGACGGAGTGAGTCTGGTTTCTTATATCACCCCCCAAAAAACTTGATTTTTATATACAGTATGAAACACCAAGTAAGGATTTTAGGAATGACAAATAGTGTTTCAAAACTCTCCAACTCTGTTGAGAAACAATCACAATTAAGAACACTAAGAACAGAATTGATGCAGTTCAGCATGTTAAAGGATTCCAACTTTTAAATAATCTCTTCAAATAATTCAACTATTGTTTCAATACTTATTCTAAAGCAACAGTGTAATGAACAAATGGTGTTTCCCAAAAAAAAAACTAGTTTCAGCTACATTTAAGAATAACATTAGTTTCATTGTCAAATGTACTTGTCTTAGCTTCTCCAATGCTAGGTACCATGATACTTTTTACAGATTTTTTATCCTAAACCTTGCTAGGCCTACAATTCTATTCATTTGCAAAATGTTGCATCCATCTTTATTTCTTTAAAAAATTATTTAAAACATTTATAAAATACTCAAATCTTGGTGGAATTAGAAAACTGTAACACCAAATCATGCTGGAAGATGTCTGAAATCTTTTACACGGAAAATTACAATAGGTTCAACTATATTTCCTGATTTTGTTGCACTGCTGCTTTATGACTGAATAAATGTTTCTGATTTCTTTTTTAGAAAAGGCCAAAGCAAAATGATTTGCATATCTAAATTAAAATGTTATAATATTATTCACATAATTGCAGGTGTTAGAAGCTGTATGATTGATAGCTATTAAAGATACTTTGGTATCAGTATTAAAACAATCATTCAAGACAGTGTTACTTATTTCAATCCTCAAGTCTTTTTTTTTAAAGAATATCTAACAGATATCATGCTTCTGGTGATTCTTTTGTAATATATTATTTTAATGTTCAATCATAGGAATCGTGGAAGGAAACTATTGAAAATATTTCCTAAAGCAATGTCAGGTTTTGAAACTGCTGTTCTGAAAACATCACAAATCATTTTATACTTAGCCACCACCTCACAAAGTGATATAAGGAATCAACATATCAACCTAGCAGACCAATATTTCATGATGCAACACTTCATTGCTGATGTGCACACTTTCTGTACTACTTGGCCTGGCAAAGCTGCAATTGGCTGGAGAAAACCTATGTGATATAGGTTTGTTGTACTTGTAATTAAATGGAAAATCATACAACTTCTCTACTGTCACTTTCACTGTTCCATCTCCCATGCCTAACTTTTTATAAATGCCTGTTCCACCAACTCTTGAAAGCATATACACTTTCATACTCTTCCCCAGCCCTGTTGAAGTGAAGTTTGTAACATTAACATCATTGTGTACCCATGTCCAGCTTCATTGTAAATCCAAATATTACTATAATCTCACCAGTCCTGACAATATAATACATTTAACCCTTGGACACTAACCCTCAAGAGATCTATTTACAAAGTAGTAGGTAGGTGATCTGCATATTAGGCCTTCCTGTCACCTCTTTCATTGGCTGCAGTCTGATGAATGAGACCAGTTTTGTGAATTGGTACAATGAATCACCATCTCTTTATGCAGTCTCTTTATGATATGCTGGCCAATCATGGTGGTGAGGGAAGGGTCTGTGCAAGTTTCCATTCACAACTGACTTGCTAACTGTTACTGTGTTCTTTCCTGGATTGCAGGGGGTGGGGTGAGAGTACCTCCAAGAGGATGAGCAGACACAAGATAAAGCAGCAGTGTAGCAATTTGTTTTACAAAAAGCCTAGTGTTCCACTTCAATTAATAAAGATATTAGCATATATTTTAAGATCTGATATCTAGCAGATTTTTTTTATTTTATTCTTTTGGTAACTGGGTAAGGCCCACTAAGAACAAGGACCTGTTTTCAGTGGTGACCCAGAAGCACTGGTGTGGTTAAGTGACTTACATAGAGTCACACAGTATGCAAGATGAGTTTGTGGGCATTAATCTCCGGTCTGCTGGAGTTGCCAAGCTCCTTCACAGCTAATTACTCTAATCTATGGGCTATTCTGACAGCCTCTGATACCTATTTTGTTCTCCTTCTCTTTTTTTATTTATTTGAATAGAAAGCTATGCTAGACTTACAACGCTTTTCCAAATGAAATGAAATGAAATTTTTTTTAAATCAGAATTTAAAATATTTGCAGAATACCCAAAATCTGCCAGAAAAGGATGTACACTATTTGGCTGGAAAAGAAAGTGGAAAATGTCTGGAATCATTTAATGTTGATAAATCAGGGTAAAACTGTTTGCCAGACTTGTCACGATGCTGCTTTTAACTGTATTAAAATGACTGAGGCTAGAAAAATAAGTGTGTGATAGAAATATGTTATCAGAATAGGGGAAGAGGTACATAAAGTTTGAAAATCAGCCGGAACTCACCCATCCAAGGTTCAGGGAAGAAGACAAATATTCAGTGCTACAAGAGTTGAGGAAGGGGTAAACAGTGTTTATGAATGGACTGCACCCCACCTATTCAGAGTGGAAAGGGGCAGGCAGTGAATGATACAAGGATGGGGGAGGGGTACCTATTATTCTTTAAAACAACAGACTTCTCCTTTTCAGTGCCTGGAGGAAGTAGACTGGCATTTGTAGCTACAAAAGAAGAGAAGAGGTATGTAATCTTTATTAATGGGCCAGACCACACCTCACTATGGCTGTGGTAGAATAGAAAGCTTCTTTGTGCTGAGGATGAGGAATGGGTAAAGAATGTTTACTAATGTAACAGACCTCAGCTCTCCATGACTGGGTTTGAATGCTGGCACTGAGTACTGCAAGCGAGAAAGAAAGGGTTAGAATGTTTATAAATGGGCCAGACCACAGCTCTCCAGGCTGGGGAAGAATGATGGCATTAAGTGCTAGAAGGGCAGGAAAGATTTACATCATGTTAATAAATGGATCAGACCTCAGATCCCTGGGTTGGGGTGAATTTTTGCATAGCATGTTTCAAGGATGTGGAAGAAGTGTTTTGCCTGTAATCATTAGAACTGTGTAGGAATGATTGGCAAAGTTGCTGTAGCAGGTTGTCAGCAGAATTTACTGTTTTTTTCTTTTCAACAGAAATATTGATCAAAAGAATGTTACAGAATGGAAACTTTGCAAAAGCGCTGCATAGTGCGAAGTGGCCAACATTGCCAAGACTCTGCAGGCATTTTTATTTTGCTACATCTCTAATCCCACATATAACAAAGCAACAGTAAAATGCAAATGGCTATACCTGTTGTTAATTTGTTGTAGTTACTGCTGGAATTGTTTCTGGGTAGTTGTAACTTCAGTTGTTGTTGTATAACACTGGTCTCCAAAGTGGTAGTTTCTGCACAGGTAAATACACAGAAATAAAATCAACTATGATGCTCTGTAATGTACCTAAGAGGATAAACAAGATATGTTTCTATAACCGGCTGCATCTGATGCTTTCAAATGTGTCCTCATGTCATCACCCAGCCACATCTCTGTGGTGCAAGCCAGATCAACCATGGAAATCAAGTCCTATATAATCACACATGTCTTTCAATTCAAACTATTTCCTTAGTGGCTTAGTCTAGTTTCTATGCAAAATACATTGAATAATCTTGATTTTTAGGAACAGTCTTAATGCCTACATTTGATTTTAGAAGTGGAAGTTATGAATTGTTTAGAACTGCACATAAATACTGTACAATATATACAGTATATTGTGAACACAGGTGATAGCAAAACTTCCTAATTGGTCCATTACTTACACTGTTTCTTCACAATTTAAATTTCCCATTTTCAGAACTGCTTTTGCAACTAATTAACAATTTCTGAAATTATTTTCAGATATTTTAGAAAGCCAAAAGAAAAATAATTTGCTTGTGCAGATGAAGGAAGGCTTAATCAGAATTATTGCTGGTAATGTTTTTGATCACTTCATGTCTTATCCCATATACAGTATTAGGTGGGAATACTGAACTAACAGTGCACGACGGAGTGAGTCTGGTTTCTTAAATCACCCCAAAAAACTTGATTTTTACACACAGTATGAAACACCAAGTAAGGATTTTAGGAATGACAAATAGTGTTTCAAAACTCTCCTAACTCTGTTGAGAAACAATCACAATTAAGAACACTAAGAACAGAATTGATGCAGTAGCATAGCATATAAAGGATTCCATCTTTTAAATAATCTCTTCAAATAATTCAACTATTGTTTCAATACTTATTCTAAAGCAACAGTGTAATGAACAAATGGTGTTCTCCCAAAAAACTAGTTTCAGCTACATTTAAGAATAATTAGTTTCATTGTCAAATTGCTTGTCTTAGCTTCTCCAATGCTAGGTACCATATGATACTTTTTCAGATTTTATCCTAAACCTTGCTAGGCTACAATTCTATTCATTTGCAAAATGTTGCAACCATCTTTATTTCTTTAAAAAAATATTTAAAACATTTATAAAATACTCAAATCTTGGTGGAAGTAGAAATCTGTAACACCAAATCATGCTGGAAGATGTCTGAAATATTTTACACTGAAAATTACAATAGGTTGAACTATATTTCCTGATTTTGTTTCACTGCTACTTTATGACTAAATAAATGATTCTGATTTCTTTTTTTAGAAAAGGCCAAAGCAAAATGATTTTCATATCTAAATTAAAAATGTTATAATATTATTCACATAATTGCAGGTGTTACAAGCGTATGATTTATAGCTATTAAAAGATACTTTGGTATCAGTATTAAAAACAATCATTCAAGACAGTGTTACTTATTTCAACTCTCAAGTCTTTTTTTTTAAAGAAAATTTTAACAGATATCTTGCTTCTGGTGATTCTTTTGTAATATATTATTTTTAATGTTCAATCATAGGAATCGTGGAAGGAAACTATTGAAAATGTTTCCCCTAAAGCAATGTCAGGTTCTGAAACTGCTGTTCTGAAAATATCACAAATCATTTTATACTTAGCCACCACCTGACAAAGTGATTTTAAGGAATCAACACATCAACCTAGCAGACCAATATTTCATGATGCAACACTTCACTGGTGATGTGCACACTTTCTGTACTTTGGCCTGGTAAAGGCAAGTTGGCTGAGAAAACCTTTGTGATATAGGTTTGTTGTCCTTGTATTTAGATGGAAAGTCATACTACTTCTCTACTGTCACTTTCACTGTTCCATCTCCTCATGCCCAACTTTTATAAATGCATGCCTGTTCCACCAAGTCTTGAAAGCATATACACTTTCATACTCTTCCCCCAGCCCTGTTGAAGTGAAGTTTGTAACATTAACATCATTGTGTACCCATATCCAAAGCTTCATTGTAAATCCAAATATTACTATAATCTCACAGTCCTGACAATATAATACATTTAACCCTAGGACACTAACCCTCAAGAGATCTATTTACAAAGTAGTGGTGGCAGTGATCTGCTCACAGGCCTTCCTGTCCTCTTTCATTGGCTGCAGTCTGATGAATGAGACCAGTTTTGTGAATTGGCACAATGAATCACCATCTCTTTATGCAGTCTCATTTATGATATGCTGGCCAATCATGGTGGTGAGGGAAGGGTCTGTACAAGTTTCCATTCACAAGTGACTTGCTAACTGTTACTGTGTTCTTTCCTGGATTGCAGGGGGTGGGGGTGAGAGTACCTCCAAGAAGATGAGCAGACACAAGATAAAGCAGCAGTGTAGCAATTTGTTTTACAAAAAGCCTAGTGTTCCACTTCAATTAATAAAGATATTAGCATATATTTTAAGATCTGATATCTAGCTGGATTTTTTTATTTTATTCTTTTGGTAACTGGGTAAGGCCCACTAAGAACAAGGACCTGTTTTCAGTGGTGACCCAGAAGCACTGGGGTGGGTAAGTGACTTGCATAGAGTCACACAGTATGCAAGATGAGTTTGTGGGCATTAATCTCCGGTCTGCTGGAGTTGCCAAGCTCCTTCACAGCTAATTACTCTAATCTATGGGCTATTCTGACAGCCTCTGATACCTATTCTGTTCTCGTTCTCTTTTTTTATTTATTTGAATAGAAAGCTATGTTAGACTTACAATGCTTTTCCAAATCAAATGAAATGCCATTATTTTAAATCAGAATTTAAAATATTTGCAGAATACCCAAAATCTGCCAGAAATGGATGTACACTATTTGGCTGGAAAAGAAAGTGGAAAATGTCTGGAATCATTTAATGTTGATAAATCAGGGTAAAACTGTTTGCCAGACTTGTCACGATGCTGCTTTTAACTGTATTAAAATGACTGAGGCTAGAAAAATAGGTGTGTGATAGAAATATGTTATCAGAATAGGGGAAGAGGTACATAAAGTTTGAAAATCAGCCAGAACTCACCCATCCAAGGTTCAGGAAAGAAGACAGACATTCAGTGCTACAAGGGTTGGGGAAGGGGTAAACAGTGTTTATGAATGGACTGCACCCCACCTATTCAGGGTGGCAAGGGGCAGGCAGTGAATGATACAAGGATGGGGGAGGGGTACCTATTATTCTTTAAAACAACAGACTTCTCCTTTTCAGTGCCTGGAGGAAGTAGACTGGCATTTGTAGCTACAAAAGAAGAGAAGAGGTATGTAATCTTTATTAATGGGCCAGACCACACCTCACTATGGCTGTGGTAGAATAGAAGCTTCTTGTGCTACAAGGATGAGGAATGGGTAAAGAATGTTTACTAATGTAACAGACCTCAGCTCTCCATGACTGGGTTTGAATGCTGGCACTGAGTACTGCAAGCGTGAAAGAAAGGGTCAGAATGTTTATAATGGCCAGACCACAGCTCTCCAGGGCTGGGGTAGAAGGATGGCATTAAGTGTTAGAAGGGCAGGAAAGATTTACATCATGTTAATAAATGGATCAGACCTCAGATCCCCGGGTTGGGGTGAATTCTTGCATAGCATGTTTCAAGGTTGTGGAAGAAGTGTTTTGCCTGTAATCATTAGAACTGTGTAGGAATGATTGGCAAAGTTGCTGTAGCAGGTTGACAGCAGAATTTACTGTTTTTTCTTTTCAACAGAAAATATTGATCAAAGAATGTTACAGAATGGAAACTTTGTAAAACTCTGCATAGTGCGAAGTGGCCAACATTGCCAAGACTCTGCAGGTATCTTTTTTATTTTGCTACATCTCTAATCCCACATTTAACAAAGCAATAGCAAAATGCAAATGGCTATACCTGTTGTTGGACTTGTTGTAGTTACTGCTGGAATTGTTTCTGGGGTAGTTGTAACTTCAGTTGTTGTTGTTATAACACTGGTCTCCAAAGTGGTAGTTTCTACACAGGTAAATACACAGAAAATAAAATCAACTATGATGCCTCTGTAATGTACCTAAGAGGATAAACAAGATATGTTTCTATAACGGGCTGCATCTGATGCTTTCAAATTTGTCCTCATGTCATCACCCAGCCACATCTCTGTGGTGCAAGCCAGATCAACCATGGAAATCAAGTCCTATATAATCACACATGTCTTTCCAATTCAAACTATTTCCCTTTAGTGGGCTTAGTCTAGTTTCTATGCAAAATACATTGAATAATCTTGATTTTAAGGAACAGTCTTAATGCCTACATTTGATTTTAGAAGTGGAAGTTATGTATTGTTTAGAACTGCACATAAATACTGTACAATATATACAGTATATTGTGAACACAGGTGATAGCAGAACTTCCTAACTGGTCCATTACTTACACTGTTTCTTCACAATTTAAATTTCCCATTTTCAGAACTACTTTTGCAACTAATTAACAATTTCTGAAATTATTTTCTGATATTTTAGAAAGCCAAAAGAAAAATAATTTGCTTATGCAGATGAAGGAAAGCTTAATTAGGATTACTGCTGGTAATGTTTTTGATCTCTCCATATCTTATCCCATATACAGTATTAGGTGGGAATGCTGAAGTAACAGTACATGATGGGATGAGTCTGTTTATATAAATCACCCCCACAAAAACTTGATTTGTATACACAATATGAAACACCAAGTAAGGATTTTAGGAATGACAAATAGTGTTTCAAAACTCTCCTAACTCTGTTGAGAAATAATCACAATTAAGAACACTAAGAACAGAATTGATAGAGTCGCATAACATATAAAGTATTCATTCTTTTAAATAATCTCTGCAAATAATTCAACTGTTGTTTCAATACTGATTCTAAAGCAACAGTGTGATGAACAAATGTCTTTCCAAAAAAAACTACTTTCAGCTACATTTAAGAAAAAACATTAGTATCATTGTCAGATGTACTTGTCTTGGCTTTTCCTATACTGGGTACCATGATACTTTTTCACATTTTTTATCCTAAACCTTGCCTGGCCTACAATTCTATTCCTTTGCAAAATGTTGTGGCAAACTTTATTTCTTGAAAAAAAATCATTTAAAACATTTATAAAATACCCTGATCTTGGTGGAATTAGAAAATTATAACACCGCATCATGCTAAAAGATGTCTGAAATCATTTACACTGAAAATAACAGTAGGGTCAACTATATTTCCTGATTTTGCTGCAATGTTGCATTATGACTGAATAACTGTTTCTGATTTCATTTTTTTTAGAAAAGGCCAAAGCAAAATGATTTGCATATCTAAATTAAAAATATTACATTATTCACATAATTGCAGGTGTTACAAGCCTATGATTGAGAGGTATTAAAAGATACTTTGGTATCAATATTATAAACAATCATTCAAGACAGTGTAACATATTTCAACTCTCAAATCTTTTTTTAAAAGAAAAATTTCAACAGGTATCATGCTTCTGGTGATTCGTTTGTAATATATTATTTTTAATGTTCAAATATAGGAATCAGGGAGGAAACTATTGAGAATATTTCCCATAAAGCAATGTGGAGTTTTGAAACTGCTTTTCTGAAAACATGACAAATAATCTTATACTTAGCCACCCCCTCTCAAACTTTTTTAAGCAATCAAAGTGTCGATCTTGCAGACCAATATTTCATGATGCAACACTTTACTGGTGCAGTGCACACTTTCTGTACTTCTTGGCCTGGCAAAGGTGAAATTGGCTGGAATAAACCTACATCATATGGGATTGTTGTCCTTGTTTTTAAATGGGAAATCATCCTACTTCTCTCCTGTCACTTTCACCTTTCCATCTCCTCATGCACAACTTTTATAAATGCAGGCCCGTTCCACCAACTCTTGAAAGCATATACACTTTCATACTCTTCCCCCAGCCCTGTTAAAGTGAAGTTTGTAACATTAACATCATTGTGTACCCATATCCAAAGCTTCATTGTAAATCCAAATATTTCTATAATCTCACCAGTCCTGACAATATAATACATTTAACCCCTAGGACACTAACCCTCAAAAGATATGTTTACATGGTGGTGATAGACAGTGACCAGCACAAAGGTCTTCCTTTCACCACTTCCATTGGCTGCAGACTGATGAATGAGACCTGGTTTGTGAATTGGGACAATGAATCACCATCTCTGAATGCAGTCTCATTTATGATATGCTGGCCAGTCATGGTGGTGAGGGAAGAGTCTGTACACGTTTCCATTCAAAACTGCCATGCTAATTATTACTGTGTTCTTTCCTGGATTGCAGAGGAGAGGGGGTGAGATTACCTCCAAGAGGATGAGCAGATGCAATATAAAGCAGCAGTGTAGCAATTTGTTTTACAAAACTCATAGTGTTCCACTTCAATAAATAAAAATGTGAGCATATATTTTAAGATCTGCTTATCTAGCAGATTTTTTTTTATTGTATTCTTTTGGTAACAGGATAAGGCCCACTAAGCACAATGACCTGTTTTCAAGGGTGACCCAGAAGCACTGGGGTGGTTAAGCGACTTGCTCAGAGTCAGACAGTATGCAAGATTAGTTTGTGCACATTAATCTCCAGTCAGCTGGAGTTGCCTAGCTCCTTCACAGCTAGTTACTCTAATCTACAGGCTATACTGCCAGCCTCTGATAACTATTCTGTTCTCTCCCTGTTTTTCAATTTATTGAATTAGAAAGCTATGTTAGACTTACAGTGCTTTTCCAAATCAAATGAAATGGCAATTATTTTTGAAAACAGAATTAAAAATATTTGCAGAATACCCAAAATCTGTCAGAACTAGACATATACTATTTGACTGGAAAAGAAAGTGGAAAATGTTTGGAATCTATTAATGTTGATAAATCAGGGTAAAACTGTTTGCCAGACTTGCCACACTGCTGCCTTTAACTGCATCAAAATGACTGAGGCTAGAAGGATAAGTGTGCAATTTAAATTTGTTATGATGATAGAGGTAGAAGTACATAAAGTTTTAAAATCAGCCAGAACTCACCCATCCAGGGTGAGGGGAGAATAGAGACATTCAGTGCTACAAGGGTTGGGGAAAGGGTAAACAGTGTTTACGAATGGACTACACTTCACCTCTTCAGGGTGGCAAGGGGCAGGCAGTGAGTGATACAATGATGGGGGAAGGGTACATATTGTTCTTTAAAATAACAGACTTCTCCTTTCTGGTGCCTGTAAGAAGTAGACTGGCATTTGTAGCTATAAAAGAAGAGAAGAGGTATGAAATATTTATTAAAGGGCCAGACCACACCTCACTATGGCTGTGGAAGAATGGAAGCTTCTTGTGCTACAAGGATGAGGAATGGGTAGAGAATGTTTACTAATGTAACAGACCTCAGCTCTCCATGGCTGAGGTTGAATGCTGTTAACTGCGTTGCAAGCATGAAAGAAATGGTACAGAATGTTTATAAATGGGCCAGAGCACAGGTATCCATGGTTGGGGTAGAAGTATGGCATTAAGTGCCAGAAGGGCAGGAAATATTTACATCTTGTTAATAAATGGATCAGAGTTCAGATCCCAGGGTTGTGGGTGAATGCTTGTATAGCATGTTTCAAGGTTGTGGAAGAAGTGTTGTGCCTGTAATCATTAGCACTGTGTGGGATTGGTGGGCAAAGGTGCTGTAGCGGGTCGACAGCAGAATTTCCTGTTTTTTCTTTTCAGCAAAAAATATTGATTAAAGAATGATGTGGGATGGAAACTTTGCAAAACTTTGCATAGTGCTAAATGGCCAACATTGCCAGAACTCTGCAGGTATATTTTTTATTTTGCTACACCTCTAATCCCATATATAACAAGGCAATAGCAACATGCTAATGGCTATACCTGTTGCTGGACTTGTTGTAGTTACTGCTGGAATTGTTTCTGGGGCAGTTGTAACTTCAGTTGTTGTTGTTATAATGCTGGTCTCCAAAGTGGTGGTTTCTATACAGGTAAATACGCAGAAAATAAAATCAACTATGATGCCTCTGTAATGTGCCTACAAGGATAAACAAGATTTTTTTTCTATAATGAGTTGGATCTGATGCTTGCAAAGTTGTCCTCATGTCATCACCCAGCCACATCTCCGTGGTGCAAGCCAGACCAATCATGAAAATCAAGTTCTGTAGAATCACACACGTCTTTCCAATCGAAACTATTTCTCTTTAGTGGGCTTAGTCTAGTTTCTATGCAAAATGCATTGAATAATCTTGATTTTTAGAAACTGTCTGAATGCCTCCATTTGATTTTAGTAGTGGAAGTTAGGTATTGTTTACAAATGCACATAAAAACTAATGCCTGAGCCAGTACCTGGGAGACCAGACCCGGATGGGGTAAGGATGACACAGATGTTAGTAATCAAGGTGACCTGAAGGATTATCTGGAAGGCCTACTTGGTGACATGGGAGATGAAGGGGTGGAGAGGATGGAGCTGGCCATGTAGGCCATAGAGACAAGGGGCAAGGGGGGCTAGGGGTGCAATGGGAAGTAAGAAGTTATATGAGGCGCCTCTGGGTTTCACGTTGGGGGACCACGTGCCAGCCTCACTGAAGGAAAAGATATGGAAGGAGGAATACATGGACATCTTTAGCCTGGTAGACATGGACTCAGCCAGGAAATATGAACACAAGGAGTTGGCTGGGAAATCAGAGATGGCGGTGGTGCTGGAAGTTATTGGGCACAAGGCAAAAGAGGCAAAATATAAGAGGAAGAACATTGATACCTGGCAGGTGGGGTTTATTATATACAGTGCCTTGGTGCTGGAGAAGCAGCCAAAGCTGGCCATCCACCTGTTAACCTATACAGTGATCATCAGGGATGTGTATAAGGTGAAGTTAGGTTATGGGTGGTTAAAATATGATGAGGCTTTCTGGAAGTGGATGGCCATGTAGTGGGACCTGAGATGGGATTGCACTCACTCGGAGTTGTGGGTGAGGACTCTCTCCAGGCCAGCGACCAGGCCAGTGTGGAACCAAAGTAAGAAGAGCTCAGTGGCACCAGGAACAAAAACCTGCTGGAGCTTTAACAGTGCATATTGCACATCGGCTAGTTGTAAATTCAGACATGCTTGCTCCAGATGTGTGGGTTCACATCCAGCAATGAGCTACAGGCAAGGGGGAAGGAAGAGGTTTCACACCAGGGTGGGCAATACCAGGAGCAGCCCTTTCAAGGGGTAGGGTGTGGAACAGGGCAGGGTTCAGGGTGGAAACATCAGGGGAGGTTACAATTCCAACTATGGGTGGAACTGAAGGGCCAAGTGGCGAGGGGCAGATGGGGACATGCACTGGCATGCATGCCTATAACCCTTGGATGGTTGAGGCTTGGACTTGGGTTTACATGAATGGCACGAGGGGCCAAGCTCCTGTGAGAAGGTTTCAGGATGGGTTTTCCACTAGGTTTCACTGGGGGAACAGGAAGGGATGAGGGCCAAGAACTTTGTCTCAGTAAGGGGTGAGGAGAACATTGTGTGGGTGAAGATTCAGAAGAAAATTAGGGTGGGTAGCATGGAAGGGCCTTTTACAGACCCACCATGTCCCAACTTCTGGGTGTCAACCTTGGGGTGGTGCCCAAGAAGCAGGTGGGTGAGTTCCGGCTTATCCACCACCTGTCATAGGCAGCGGTACTGATCAGGGAGGTGGAGGGGGCCTGGCTGGCAAAGACAGTCATCGAGTTTGTTTTTTTGATTATTACCAGTTAGACTGGAGGACTGGGATCTGTTAGGATTCAAGTTTGAAGGCGGTATTTATTTTAAAAAGGCTATGTCAATGGCTGTTCAGTGGCCTGCTCAACCTTCAAGGCATTCAGTTTGTGGGTGCAGTGGGCATTTGGGGCTACTTATGGTCACAGGATTGTGGTTCATGACTTAGATGACGTACTCCTCATAGAGGACAGCCAGGCAGAGATTCAGGCAATGCTAGGTGATTTCAAGAAGCTATGAGGGCACATAGGAATCCCACTAGCATAGGTAAAAATGGAGGAAACAGCCCGCAGATTGGAATTCTTGGGAACTGAGGTGGACATGGAGCAGGAATGCTTCTGCCTGCCAGGGGACATGGTAGCCCCACTCAAGGGGCTGCTGGCTCAGGTGGTGGGGAGGAGGAGGGTGCTGCTGGTACAGGTACAACAGCTGCTGGGGCACCTTAATTTTAACCTGCAAGGCCATAAGCCTGGGTAAGGCATTCATGAGGAGATTGGGAAGGGCCACAGTGAAGGTGAAACAACCGCATCACTGGGTGGACATCACGCGAGGGGTCAGGGAGGACCTTCAGGTATGAGAGGGGTTCTTTGGAAAGTACAACGGGGTAACATTTTGGCAGGAGAAGTGGGCCTGTAACACAGATCTGGAGCTGTACACCGATGCCTCTGGTGCATTCGGGATGGGGGCATATTTCACAGGGGAATGGATGTCAGAAGCTTGGCTGGCACATTGTAAGGCAGGTGGGGTCTTGAAGGACATTACCTTCATGGAAATATTTCCAGTTTGGGTAGCATTGGAGGTGTGGGGTGACAGAATGCAGGGGAAGTGCATCCTGTTCTGGTGCAATAATAAACGGATGCAGGAGGTGGTGAACAGACAGGGTGGGAGTATGGAATCAGTGGGCAGGATTCTGCAAAATATGGTGCTCTTTGGACTGCAGTAGAACTTATCTTTCAAATTACAGCATATTGAAGGATACAAGAATGATGTTGCTAACAACCTTTCCTGTTTACAGCTGAGCCAATGCATGAAAAGGGGCTACTACTGGACTGACCCACTTCCAAAGCATGACAAACACTGGAAAACTGCTGCTCTGCAGTGGGTGATGTGTTATGTTATTATGCCTCATAAAAGCTGATAAATAAAAAAAAATGATGGCAATACATGCTTGGTGTATCATGGAAACTTCACTTTTTCTGGACAAAATCCACCATTTTGGTTGGCCATTTTGTGACATTGAAAGGGAGGTTGCACAAAACTGTGTTGATTGTGACTGAATTGTGGTGTTTCCCTGAATAAATAGCTGTTATACACAGTCTGGCCTCCTGGTTTTATTTTACAAGCAATTTTTCTGTGCTGCAGCAACCACCCCCACATGCTGGTAGCCCCAAACATTTGGACTTGAATGTAATCCATTATGTCCAACTATGTTACATTCAGATATCCCCCTTTAAACTGGCAATTACTGTTTTTTTGTAAAATTTTGCTGTCTGACAGCCTTGTTTCATTTCTTGCAGAACCCACACTCCCCTCAGAGTTCCTTCCTTTTCCAAGCCACGCTCATGATATCATCAGTTAACACTGATGACTTCTTTATGTCCAACCCCTGGGACATTCATAAGAGTCTCGGGGGAATGGGCCAGTAGCCTATATTAGCAGTGTGTTCCAGTGAAGTTGCTAAAAGTGGACTGGACTTGTGGATGCTTTAAAACTAGCAATCCCACAGTCGCAAGCCCCTTTCTTTTCCAGCCCACATTAGTGGAAGATTTTTTGTCCCCTGCAGAGCCCTGGTTACATGGCAATCCTTCATCCAGATAGTTACTGTACATGGCAGATTACCTTCACCAGTGAGTAAGCCACACAACTCCTTTCTTTCACCGTGGCCACTGTATGGGAGCAGGGGAATTTATGTATTATTTTTTTTTATTTTTTGCTCCCGTGTAGAACGTTTGGCTCCTGTTTAGGATGTTAGGCTCCAGTTCAGGATCTTGATTTGTGGTGGGCTCGGCAATCGGGTAGGGCAAAAAGTACTGTTTGCCCTTTGTGTGGTTGCTGCTTTTGTGAGGAGGGGCCAGTACCCTTTAATAATTTGGTGTATTTGGAGCAGTGAACATCGGGCCAGAAATACATGCAGTACAGTATAATCTGTTCACTAAGTGAAGCCCCCAAAACCTTTTCCTGACAACATGAACAGCCACAGTGACTTGAGTCTTTATGCATGGACTGATTTATTTATTTTTCACCCAGATGTAAAGGGGGGGGTGCTGGCCAAAAGTGTTCATGCTTATGGAGCCAAAAAGTGTGCTTGCAAAGGGAAGCTTAATTCATTCGGTGCACAGCACTATGTGCTTTGTTCCATTTCAACCTGGGGGACATGGTTAAAACCCATTATACCCATTAGCACCATATTGTGTCAGAACCATCCATTGCTTAACCTGATCCAAAATGGCAGCAACAGATAGAATGAGTTAATGTTGATGTCCATGAACACAGCCCACAAACTGGTCATTTGTTTGACCAACAGCATGATCTGTGTTGGGGTGTATGGCTTGGACTACAGATTGTGGCAGTTAAATGATGCACATTAGAAATGTTTGGGGGTGCATTGATCACATGCTCCAGGTCCATGGCCCTGATTTCTGCAAGGCTGCATGGCTTATGTCAGTCATTTTTGTTTAACGTTTGAATGGCATGTCAGGTTTCTTGGTGCTTTTTTTGGTTTTGGGACCTGATCCAGTGCATAGTTGTCCGATGCCAGGTCTTTGGCAGGGTAAGTGCGTCTTTTGTTGCTGGGGCAGGAGGGGGGCATGCTGCATGGCCTGGTCCTTTGTTTGGAAGCCTGCTATGGTATTTCAGCCTCGATCAGACCATTTGGAAACCAAATAGTCTGACTGAGGCCTACACACAACAGCAGACTGCCAAACAAAGGAACACACTGTGTGGCATGGTATTTTGAGGATCTGACACAGTACAAGTTGTAGCAAACATTATGTTTCCACATGTTTGTGGCTCAGAATGTATTTTAAATTATACTGCTTTTCTTTTGTTTTAGGGGATGGGACATGCTGCATAGCCTGGGGCTTTGTTTGGAAGCCTACTGTGGTGTGTTTGCCTTGATCAGACCATTTGGAAACCAAATAGTCTGATCGAGGCCGACACATGACAGCAGGCTACCAAATAAAGGCACACACCATGCAGCCTGGTGTTTCTGGGATCTGACTCGATACAAGCTGTAGCAAATGTTATGTTTCCACATGTTTGTGACTCAGAATGTATTTTAACTTCTGCTGCATTTCTTTGATGTTGGGGGGTATGCTGCATATCCTGGGCCTTTGTTTGGAAGCCTCCTGTGGTCTGTCAGCCTCGATCACACCATTTGGAATCCTAAAAATTCACTTTTGGGTTCCAAATGGTCTGCTTGAGGCCAACACACCACAGCAGGCTTCCAAACATAGACACATGCCATGTGGTCAGATGTTTATTGATGTTTTTTTTGGGGGGAGGCATATTTTCTTTGTTTGGAACTAACAAGCTATGCATGCACTTTTAGAGTTTTATGTCCCCAGTTACATTCATATCCAGAATTTATGTCCCCAGTTACATGCACATCCAGACTTTTATGTCCCCTGTTACTTGCACATCTCCAGTTTTATGTCCCTGTTACATACGCATTTTTAAAAAACATTTTTTCTTTGAACACGGAAAGTGATTTATCCCGCAACATAATAAATATTCATTAGGTAAACATCAGCATACAAAAACCAAAAAAACTTTTTGATGAGTGAGGCATTTAAAAAAATATTACCAATGTCACAATTTGGTATCCATTTTTCATGCAATGACTCAGCTAGGAAGGTTTCAGGAGCTGGCACCACATGCAGTGACACACAGGACCAGGGTCCCAGATCAGCTATGGGACATTGTACCAGGGATCCTGGGATAAAGACAGGTGGGCAAGTTTACAGGGGTTCAGGGTCAGGCATGGATTGGATATGGAAGAACTGGCCTGGGACGAGCAGGTAAGGCAGCATATAGTTGTGAGATGGGAGAAAGGGGGTGGCCCACTTCACAATGGTAGTCCAGTTGGCAGACATAGGTTGGGTCTGCCAGGAAAAGGGGTGGCCAGATTCCACTGCACGGAGAGCAGTCAAGTGGATGGTCACAGGGCTGCAGAGGGGCCATGGTGAGAGAAAGAACAGGAGACAATCTATTATGAGGCAGCTGCTGGAGATGGTGTTAGGGGCAGTGCAGCATGTCTGCACCTCAGCAAAGGAGGCCTGTTTGTTCAGGGCAGTTTTTGCAGTCATGGCCAGAGGAGCTTTCTGGGGGAGGTGGTGGCCCTGTGAAGGGTGTTAGCCACTCAGGCACTACAGTATGAGAATGTGGACTGGGATAGAGAAAGGGTGGTCATTAAGCTATCCAGCTCCAAAATGGACCAGAAAAATAACAGGGCCTTGTGATGCTGTTTCAGCAGCAGCAGGCAAAGGTCTGCATAGTTTTAGCCTTGGAGGAATAAGGGAAGTCCCAAGGGTTGACTGGGGGGCATGGTTTCACCACAGGGATGGATCCCTGGTGACAGGTTTTTAGATGGAGCAGTTCTTAAGAAGGTCTTAGCATTTATTGGGGAAGATCCAGGGGAGTTTGCCTACCCCCCACTCTTTTCAGATCGGGGCAGCAAGACGTGGCAGCAAAAGGGAAATCCAAGGAGGAGGTGAAGCAGGTGGGGCATTGGAGGTCCAACTGTTATGAGAGATATGTCAGGTGCTGATGCCCATTAACTCATGCTATTTCTGTTTTCCATAGGCAGGTTCCAAATGGAAAATGAGGAATATGGGGCATTCCTTCATCTATTGGGCAGAGAGTATTGCAGCCACCATGGACAGAGGGACACACTTATGCACTGATACAAAGCACATGAGGGTACAGTGGAAGGGCATTAGAGGCATGAATTGGGTCCAGCTGCTGCGTCTGCTGGAGGAACTAAGGGTACAGTGTGGTAGGCTGGATTATATAGTTATTCATTTGGGGGGCAAAATAATTTGAGGGACTTACCATGGGGGGTACTGATGCAGGCCATAACATCTGATTTGGAGAAGGTAAAGGGTTGATGGCCTGCAGTGATCATTGGCTGGTCTGAGATTACATCCGGCAGGGTGTGGAGAGGTGTCAAGGATGTTAGAGTGGTGGAGAAAGGGAGGAAGTACTTGAACAAGAATGTGACAAGAGCAGTGATCGAGATGGGGGTGTACACATCCAACAAAGGGACATTTTCTTTGATCAGGCTAATGTCTATAGGTCAGATAGGGTACATTTGTCGGAGTTCAGCATGTGCTTTTTCTTGAGGCCTATAGGGGACCTAGTGGGGGAGATAGCTAAGAGGGGTCTGAGATACTAGTGCATCCTTTGCAAGCTGGAGATGGAGCAGTGGAAAAGGAGGGGGAGTGGGAAGGGGAGAAAATGGGGGCCAAAAGGGCAGGGGGTAGGCAGCACGGGCTGCAGTCAAAGGAACCCGGGCATGAGATTAATGGGGGGAAGGGGGATAGATCTAGGGGTTGGATCACAGTGTCCAGACCTAGAGGGGTGATTCCCAGGTAAGTGTTTGACCTGGTTCTGCTGATGGGGGGGTGGATCAGAGTGTCCAGACCATGAGGCACAGCACGAAAAGAGAAGAACACCAAGAAGGAAGAAAAGTTCTGGATTGAAGAAATATAATAATGTGTTTTCTGTATTATTTATGGTGATGAAATATGGAATGTGAGAATGTAAATATTATCTGTGTGCCAAAATAAATAATTGCTGCGAGCAGCCAAATCTAGCAGGTGTGGTGTGAGTTTCTCTCTGGGAGGAGATCAGGGAATAATTAGGCTTGCACTAAAAGGCAGGCCAGGTTGTTTCATGGCCCCTGCCAGAAACAGACAAAAAGAGAGGGTTGGGGAAGGAGGGAGGGGACAGTGATATCAGCAGAGAGGTCAGAGGAGGGTAAAATGACTAGGGTATAGGGCTTGGAGGCTATTGACTAGTGGGAGGAGCTGGCAGGGGTCCTGAGCTAGGGTTGTTAGGTGGTATAAAAGGGCTGGTAGCCCAAGGTTAGCTCTCTTTTGCTGAGATAATTCTCCACCACCCACCCTTGTAAGAAGGGGTAGAGCAACAATGGTTTGGCATGACAGAAAGAAGGTGCAAGGCAAAGTGGGTGACCTGTGGGCACTGGTCAGGGGCAGGTAAGCTGCAGAAGGGTAGAGTATGGTTCTGGGGGCTGGAAAGAGCCCTGACAGGTGGCAGCAAGTTGCCCAGTGAAAAAAGGAGTGGGAAAAGAAGGGGGAGTGCAAGGGGAGAAAAGAGGGGCAGGAAAGGGGAAGGGTAGGTAGCATGGGCTGGGGCAAAGGAATCTAAACATGGGATTAATAGGGAAGGGGGCATAGATCTAGGAGTCATATCATGCATCCGAACCTAGAGGGGTGAGGCCCAGGTAGAGGTTGGACCTGGTTCTGGAGATGGGGGGGCGGGGGGAAGTTCAGAGTGTCTGGACCCTAAAGCACAGCCATAAAAAGAGAAGAGAAGAAATGTAATGACGTGTTTTCTGTATTGTTTATGATAATGAAATATGGAATGTGGGAATGTAAATATTATCTGTGTGACAAAATAAATAATTGCCAGTAAGCAGCCAAATTTAGCAGGTGTGGTGTGAGTTTATTTCTGGGAAGGGATCAGGAGATAAACAAGATATTCATCTATAATGGTCTGGATCTGATGCCTAGAAAGATGTCCCCAAGTCATCACCCAGCCAGGTCCCCATGGTGCAAGCCAGATTGACCATGGAAATCAAGTCCTAGAAAATCACAAACATTTTTCCAGACCAAACTACTTCTCTACAGTGGGCTTAATCTAGATTTTATGCAAACCAAAATGTATATTCCTGATCTATAGAAACAGTCTTAAAGCATAAATTTGATTTTAGGAGTGGAACTTAGGTATTGTTCACAAATTCACATAAATGCTAAACAGTATACACAGTACAGTAAATTGAGATCACAGGTGATAGCTGTACTTCCTAATTCTTCCATCACTTATGCTGTTTCTTCACAAATTACAGTTGCCATCCTCAACACTGCTTTTGAGACTAATTAACAATTTCTGAAATTATTTTCTGATGTTTTAGAAAGCCAAAAGAAACATAATTTGCTTAAGCAGATGAAGGAAGGCTTGTTTAGAATTATTGCTGGTAATGTTTTTATTTGCTTCATGTATAATCCCATAATATAGAGTATTTTGTGGGAATAATGAACTAACAGTGCATAGTGGAATGAATCTGTTTATAAAAACCTTGCTAAATAACCTTGGTTTGTATAAACAATATGAAACCCCCAAGAAAGCATTTTAGGAATGACAAATAGTATTTCAAAACTCTCATAATTATGTATAGAAACCATCACAATTAAGTACTCTGAGAACAGCAGTGAGAGTATAGCATCTAAATTCTTCCATCTTTTAAATAATGTCTTTAAATTATTCAACTGTTGTTTCAATATTGATTTTAAAGCAACAGTGCAATGAACAAATGTGTTTCCAAAAGAAGCTAGTTTCAGCTACAGTTAAGAAAAACAGTAGTATCACTGTCAGATGTACTTGTCTAGGCACCTTCTATGCTGTGCACCATGAGACTTTTTTAATTTTTGATCCTAAACCTTGCCAGGCCTACAATTCTATTTCTATGCAAAATGTGGCTGCCATCTTTTTTCTTGAGAACAAAATTAATTTAAAACATTTATACAATTCACAGATTTTGGTGAAATTAGAAAATTGTACCACCAAATCAAGCTGAAAGATGACTGGAATCTTTTACGCTGAAACACAAAGTACTGTAGGGTCAAATCTTTTTCCCAATTTTGTTGCAATGCTGCTTTATGACTGAGCAACTGTTTCTGATTTTTTTTTAGAAAAAGACAAAGTAAAATTATTTGCCTATTCAAATTAAACATGTTATAATATTATTCACATATGTGCAGGTGTTACAAGTATATATATATATATATATATATATATATATATATATATATATATAGATCATTTAATATTAATATTAAAAATAATGATTCAAGATTGTATTACATATTTCAACTGCCATATCTTTTTTTTAGACAATATGAAAGATTTTGTTCTTCTGGTAATTTGTCTGTGGTTTATTATTTGTAATGTATAAATATTGGAATCAGGTGAGGAAAATATTAAACATTTTTCACATAAAGTGACAGGTGAGGTTGTTAAACTGTTTTTCTGAAAACTTCACAAACCATCTTATACTTAGCCATTCCTTCACAAAGTTTTTTTGTGAAGCAAAATGTCTACCTTGCCAGGGCAATATTTTGTGATGCAGCACTTTAATGGTGAAGTGCAAACTATGTCTAGTTCTTGGCCTGGCAAAGAAACAATTGGCTGGTGAAGAGTCACTTTATATAGGTTTATTGTCCTTGTTTTAAAAAGACAAATCATCCTACTACTCTCCTGTCACCTTTACCTTTCTGTCTCCAATTGCCCCAACTTCTACAAATGCATGCCATTTCCACCGACTCCAATAGCATGTACTTTCATGCTCCTCCCCAGCCCTGTTAAAGTTATTGTTTTAACATTAGCATCATTATGTACCCGTATCCCAAGCTTCATTGTAAATACAAATATCACTATATTCTCACCCATCCTGACAATGTAATACATTTAACCTCTAGTTCACTAACCCCAATGGGCTTTGTTGACATTGTGGTGGTAGGCAGTGACCTGCACACAGACCTTCCTTTTACCACTTTTGTTGGCTGCAGTCTGATGAATGAGACCATGTCTGTGAAATGGAACTATGAATTACCATCTTTGTATGCAGTCTTATTTATGAGATGCTGGCCAGTCATGGATGTGAGGGAAGGGTCTGTGCAAGTTTCCATTTATTACTGACATGCTAACTATTACTGTGTTCATTCCTCAATAGTGGGGGGATGAGATTACATCCATGATTGTCAGACAGATGCAGGACAAACAGCCTAGTGTTCAGCTTCAGATAGTAAATATATTAGCATGTGGTTGAACATGCTTCTCAAGATTATTCCTGTTCTGTTCATGAAAGATTTTTTGATCTTTACCCTTTGCTATAGTTAAAGTTCTATTATGAAGCAAAATAAAGTGGCAATCCTTGTTACTTTAGAAAAATGTAATTCAAAATGGTTTAAAAATACTGAAATACTACTAGAACTGGACATATTTTCTTGGAAATAAAATTGGAAAATGTCCGGAATGTGTCACAATATGTTGTCCAGCTTAACTGCACTGCTGTATTCAAGTCTACAAAAATGGCTAAGGCTGGAAAAAAGTATGAGACTGAGATTTGTTACAATGGTGGGGGAAGGAGTATATAATGTAAGCAAGTCTGAGGAGTGGTCAAGGGTGTGGCAACTAAGATTCAATGCAAAGAAGTGCAAGATCATGCACTTGGGGCACAGATATGTGGTGCAGGAGTACATGGTGGGGGCAGGTAGTAATGGCCACTAAACAAACAAATTCTGATCAGATCCACCATGGCTGCATAATGAAGTTAGTGAAGTTATGTGGACTTATTAAGGTGGTATGGAGAAACAACACAATGATTTGTAAGTAGTAAGATTTGTTTTAGTTTCTGTTCTACGGAAGGCATACACATTATTAGGAAAATATATGGAGGTGTACATTTTAATGGAAGGAATAGGAAGCTTACAAAAGAACCCCAGTGCTAATACCACTGATTTATGTCTTATCCCAGATGATATTGGCCAGACAGACAAATTTTAAAGAAAACACAATTACACAAATCCCAACAATGCAAAACATCAAGGGAAATATAAGCAAATCCCCATGATGGTATAGAAGGTGCAGTACATGAAAAAGTAATTGCTGGCATATGTTCAGCCTTGGGATTATTTACACAGTTTTTTTTAAGAGAAACAGGTTTTTTGTCCATTTGGTGATACAAGTTATCTTTAAGCAATGTGTTGATGTCAGGAAGTCAGGTGTAATGATGATGGACTGTTAGAGAAAATGTGAAATTAACTTTCAGAGGGGGTCACTTTTGATAAGGGCAAGGTAGTTATGCTTGTGATAATGGAAATATTAGGAAAGTATGAGGTCTACATAGAAGTGGAGTACAACTATGTACAGTTTCATAAGTATGTACTCAGAGTGCAGGCAAATGTGATATGCAGGTTTATTTTAGAAATAGGCAAAAATAGTGATACATGCAATTAATTGAAAGATAAGAAACTACATAGACATATAGATAGAGAGAGACACAAACACAGATAGACATGCAGAATAGAAATGGCAGTGCAGTACTGAAGTGGCGCTAACCCCATCCCACAGACATGGACAGGCACTGGGGTGTGCCTTTGGGTCATTGCCCATAACACTTCTGCCATTTCAGCATACCCTACCCTGCAGATACAGACAAGAGTCAAGGTGTGCCTTGGGGTTTTCCGACTTTATACTCTCCCCATTCCATAAGAAAATATGCTGAAATGGGTACAGTATAAGAGAATGGAGTGAACTTTGGGTCCTGAAGAGTCAAAGGCACACTTCGATACCTATCACTGGCTGCAGGGTGGGGATGGGGTGGAATGGCATGAGCATTAATGTTGACAATCCCAAGTTACACCCTTGATGCCTGTCAGTCCCTATGGTGCAGGGTGTTATGGTCAGAAACCCTAATGCCCTGGGTGTTTCTTGGTATTTTCACTCTAAGTTTTCAGCATGGGCTTTTTGTGACCCTACTGCAAGAACAGTGACACTATCTGTTAATTAGCTGAAAGGAGATTTTGCATAGTGGCTGTGCCATTTGGCACCACTGGTGCAAAAACACATTTTGAACAGGATGTAAAAAATGACAGCTGTACATTTCTTGCTTCAGTAACTGCTCAGTACATCTGTTGCATGACCAGTGGGAGAAGTAGGGGAAAGGGATAGAAATGTAAAGTAGAACCATGTTACCCATTTGTGATTTAAAGTTGCATGATGGAAATGCAGCTTCCAGAACTGGACACCATATTCCAAATGAGACCTCACCGGTGATCTACATTACCGCCTCCTTCCTTCTGCTGGTAATTCCTCTTCCTATGCACCACAGTATTCTAATGGCTCTCCTCAGAGCTGTGGTACATTGTTTAGCCACCTTTAGATCATCCAATATGATTACTCCAAAATCCCTTTCCATTTTAATGACCATCAGACTCCTTCTCCTGTAATCATTCCCTTGGTTCCTGCAAACCTTCCTTATTCAGCAGGCAGATATTCCCAGGACAGAGGGAACTTGCAGGAATATGGAGGAGATACCTCATTATTTCTACCTTTAATAGGTTGCAAGAACAGCTTCAGAGAAACACACACACACACACAGAGCAGAACACAGCTGCAAAATGATTAGATTGTCTACAAGCACTGTTTTCCATGCAAGACATAAGCAATTGAATTGAAAGCTCACACACACACACACACACACACACACAAACACACAAACACCAGAACACAGCAGCACAGCAAAATTATTAGATTTGTCTACTAGCATTATCTTCTATGCAAGTTGGGGCACGGGGAGGGGGGTAAGGATGGAGATCAGTTATGCTTCATGACATAACCACATGGTTAGAACATTAAATATTTTAAGATAAATATAAATGCAAAAGTAACCATTTCAAGAAGAAAATGAAGACTGTGACACTTAAGAGCTCTAGGGTAGGTTAGTGCATCTGGACTTATTTGCTGCATATGATAGGGGGTCATGACTATGTTAACCCTTCCTCAAGCCAAGCCTACAGTATGTCTAGCAATAACATGAATGGAAATATATGCATATAAAACATATTAATTATGCTGTACATAGCCTAAGACTCAACGTGTGTCTCCTTTGGCTGCCATGATGTCTGTAGTTAATTTGCAACAAAAGACAAGGTAACGAGACACTGGCCTCTACCCAGAGCTATTAAACAATAGAACAAACTGCACTCTGGGAAGATTGCCTGGGACAAAATGCAATACAAATAACCTGAATAGCAGGTTCCAGGGAGTATAAAATCATCAGGAATGTTAGAAAAAACTCCCCCTCCCTACTCATTCACAGGTGTCAATCAATGTATTTGTTAACCATGCTGGTTCATCTTCTTGCTTCCCTCATAGCAAAAATGTGAAACTACATTTGTGTTAATGTAAATGAGTAATAAATGGCATGTCCAGGGGGATGGCAGCTCTGATAGTCAGTTGTTCCAACATGATAGAGCCACCTCATGGCCCTCCCATGAAAATGAAAGCATAGTGCATGCAACAGACCTTAGGAACATCAACATTTTTAATGTCAGCTCTTATCTGTTCAGTCTTACTTTTTTCCTGGATCAGTTTATAATATTAGTGAAAAGAAAGCAGGAAACAAAACACCCAGTACTTTGCTTCTGAAAGTAGTTGTTAATTGCAGCTGGTATAAAAATGTACAAGGCAACTCCACCGACAACTTCCCTAACACAGACAAATGGCATCAGTGCTCACTGATATGTTAACATCCTGTTTCTAGTGTCCCTGATAAAATAAAATAAAAAATACAGTTGAGATTTGTTTTAATGTCAACTCTGATAAGAATAGCTTTTAAATGTTTTGTCCAGTGCATGATGGCCATATAAACATTTAAAATCCACAGCAAAAACATAGGTTGCTGTACTTGTTTTTAAGTTACACTGGTGAGACTTAATCTCTCTTTATGGAAGGAATACAAAAAGGGTCAGATTGTTTTATGTGGTTGTAACATCAATATTTTAGATGGCAACATGAGTGTGAAGGAAAATGTGAAATAGTGACACATAATGTGTGTCATGCTGCTTGCTTCATTTTTTCCAGAAATGTAAAAATAGAGTAACTTACCATCAGTATGACACTCTCTTGAACTGATATTACCCCAAAAGGGGGGAAATATTTGTATGTTTTTATGCATAAAACCATTTCAAACCCATGACATTTTCATATACATTAACATTAAAGACTATGTTTACCAAGTACTGTGCCCATGATTAAAATAATTTGAATCCCATCTCCCAAAAAATGTGCCCGCACATGAAACTGCATGGTTAACTGTAAAGACAATTAAAAAATATATTTATGAATGCATTACTAACACCAATGCTTTCAAAGTTTTGAAACTACTAAAAAGACAAACTTTCTAGATAGATACTGTAGGCAGATATATATTGCATATGGTAAACAACTATTGTTAATCCCAAAAGCTGAACTTCATGTTCTTAGTATATTAATGTTTAAGAACAACCTGTGGCTCTTTCAACTTGAATCAGAATGTTGTGTATATTGTTTTCCTTTGGAGCTGTAGTTTCAGGCACACCTTAATTACTCTTTCCTTCTGATGCCCCAATTTGAAGGCATTAAGTATCTTCAGTTCTCCTAGTCCTTAATAAAAGGCAGGGGTTCCACAACTCAGTCACTCCACAGACTTGTTCTGTTGCTTAGTCCATGTCCCAAACTAGTGTGTCTTGATCCAACATGATGGATCCACCTCATGCCCCTCCCACATGAATAAAAAAACAAGGTGGGTTGGATCTTTAGGACCATCTCAGGTGGAGGTGGGGGCAGATTTTACTCCCCCCAAAATACTAATGCTGCCTCCCACTACTCAGGTTCCAGATCTTGTACCGCCCATTTAAGAAAGAAAACAGTACCCTGCAACCACTGTCTAACATGAAAGTGTATTTATTTGAGGGCAGAAAACATTTCTTGGATGAGGGCAAGGAAGAGGAGATTATTTACACCTTCAGTCAGTTCCACAGACAGAAAACATGACATCACTTCTTTTGTACATGCAAAACATCTGCAGGCTCTACCTACTGCAGCCATAAAAATGGACCTGGAAACAATCATATCTGATAATCTAAAGGTTACAAACAATGAGAGAAGGCTTTGAGGAGAATCAATGGAAATCTAGGGTTCAAAGGCAAGGTATTTCCAACAGAAGGAAGGAGGTGGTGATGCCACTGTATAGAACATTGATGAGACCTCATCTAGAATACTGTGTCCAGTTCTAGAGGCCACACCTCTGGAAGAACATAGACAGAGTAGAAGCAGTTCAGAGAGGAGAGACAAAACTGATTTAGGGGCTGCACCAAAATTCATATTACAGGAGACTACAGGATGTCAATATGTATTTCCTGGAGGAGAGGAGAGATGGTGGATATGACAGATACTTTCAAATACCTCAAGGGGGGTAAATAATGTACAAGAGGGTAGCATCTTTAAAAAAAAAAGATGTTCAAGAACAAGGGATCATAATATAAAAAAAATAGAGGGAGTAGACGTAGGGGTAATATGAGAAGTTTTTTTTCATGAAAAGCTTGGTGGATCCATGGAACAGTCTCCTGGCAGAGATTGTACAGGCATAAACAGTAGAGGAATTCAAATACACATGGGACAGATATAATGGAACTCTAGTGATGAGGAAGAGAGGTTAAACTAGAAATCATTTAGGATCTGCAGTATATGAATCAGGTAGCGAAAATGAGCAGATTAGGTGGGCCAAGGAGTCCTTTTCTGCTATCAAATTCTATGTTTCTGTGTTTATTAATGGACCAGATCTCAACTTTTCAGTGCTGGGGGGAGAAGCTGGCATTGAATGCCACAGTGATGGGGAAGAGGTGGTGTGTCTGTAATCATCTGGGCTAGGGTAATGGTGGATAACAGTGCTTTGATTGGTTACGGGAAGGATTTTCTTATGGTTGTTTGTGTACCAAATTAACTGACCCTCAAGATGACCCATGGGTACTTCTAAACTACCCTAGAAATACCTGGATTAAAACTGATTTCTCAACCCTTACTATAATAAAAATTATGTGAAAGGTAGTTTTGGGGGGATTATTGCACTGTTTATTAGTTGCCTTGAGCTGTTATACCCATGGGGGGGCATTGCTGAGGCAAGTATGAGAGACACAGAAGCTGTTAGCAACCCTGATACTGTTCCTAAAAATTCTACCCATGGTGGGCATTGCTGAAGTAGGTACAAGAGGTGCAGCTGCTCTGAGTGAGGCTGCTACAGTTTACAGAAATTGGACAAGTGGTGGGCATTAAAGTCACATAATATAAAAGTGATGATAGACAAAAGAAAACTAAAAGTAGTAAGGCATATGTGGCTGTCATGGAGGCAGTGGTGATGGTTCCATTTATTTCATACACAACTTAGTCATCATATTCAGTATCACTTTTTGTAGGCTGTTGCTCATGTTCAGGATCATAATCACATAATTCAGTGTTTGGGACAATTGTGAAATTGTCGGCATTCATTTTAAAAAATGTGACTAGTTCCACATATGCAAGATTTAGCAGTGTTCTTTGGTCAGTGACTATTCCTACAGCTGCACTAAAACTGGAGGGATGGAGGTTTGTTCAAGCCTGAGGCCTGCATCGATCCTGGAGGGGAATCCAAGTACTCAATGATAAGTTTAAATGCTACATTGACAAGCATTTAAACTAGCAAAGGGGGGTGGCAGGCCAGCAAGGAGGGTACCTACTTGCTCACCACCCCACAGCTAGCAGTGGAACCAGTGAACCAGATGAGTGGCTATCTCTGCAAAGCAGTGTGCAAAAGATGGAGATTAGTGTCCAAAAGGTGGATAAGCAGAAAAGGGGCAAAATTCAGCAGAAGGGCAGACAGCAAGGAGAACCAGGGATAAATGACAACCAAGGAAGCAGACTAGGGAGGTCAAATCATGGAAAACCATGTGTGAAAATGCCAGGAGCCTTAGCAACAAGATGGAAGATCTGGAGGCTGTCATGGTACAGTCAGACCTGGACATTGTGGCCATCACTGAAACCTGGTGTAATGATAACCATGACTGGGAGATGGCCATACCTTGGCAACATATTCAGAAGAGACAGAGCAGGCAGGAAGGGGAGGAGGGCACTGTATGTGAAAAATGACATAAGGGCCACAGAGATCCAGGAGGAACAAAATGGGGAAAGATACTGTGGGTTAAGCTAGAAAGGAAAATGGGGCCAGCCATCTGCACAGGTGTGGTCTATAGACCACCAGCCCAGAGGAATAAACAGATAGGAGTTGATGCTAGCCATCCAAAGGATGGCAGACAAGGGTGAGGTAGTACTGGTTGGAGACTTCAATATTACAGACGTGGACTGGAGCATCCCAGCAGCAGCATCAACTAGGAGCAGATTTATCCTGGACTCCCTTCAGGTGCCTCCTCAAGCAACTGGTCATGGAACCAACCTCGGCAGAAGGCAATACTGGACCTTCTGCTCACAAACAGGGACAGTTTGATGGGGTAACAGTGGGGGAGCACCTGGGTAACAGTGACCACCAGTCATTGTGGTTTGAAATCACAGAAAGAGCAGAACCAAACCACACAAAAACACGTATCCTGGATTTTAGGGGGCAGACTTTGGGAAAATGGGGAAATACTTGAAAGAGGCATTAAGGGGAATGGGACAGGAGTCAGGGGTTGAGGAACAGTGGGCAGTATTTAAAATGGGGATTATAAGAACAACAGAATTATGCATTAAGCAGGTTAGCAAGAGGAAAAGGAAGAGGAGACCATTATGGTTTTCCAAAGAGGTAGCAAAGAAAGTGAAAGCCAAAAAGACAGCATTCAGGCAATACAAAAAGACACTGGCAGAAGGGGATAGGGAGAAGTACCAGGAGAAACAAAGGGAGGTAGGGAAGTCAGTAAGGGAAGCCAAAGCTCAGACAGAAGAACACATTGCAAAATCAGTGGTTAAAGGGGACAAAACCTTTTACAGGTACATAAGTGAAAAAAGAAAGACAAAGGGAGGGATAGTGAAACTGAAGGGGGAGGATGGGAGTCGCGTGGAGGATGACAACAGTAAAGCTGACATATTGAACAGGTATTTTGCTCAGTCTTTACTGAGGAAGAGGGGGGTAATGGGTCTGAAGGGAGTACAAAGGTGAGAATGGTGCAGAAATGGACACAAGTCCCTTTACACGAGAAGGGTCCTGATGGAACTGGAAGCAATAAGAGTTGACAAAGCAATGGGGCCAGATGGGTGCACCCAGGGTCCTTAAAGAACTAAGAGAGGTGGTGGCTGAACCTCTGGCTATCCTGTTTAGCCAATCACTGGAAACAGGGAGGTACCCAAAGACTGGAGGACAGCAGATGTAGTCCCTTATAAAAGCGGGAACAAAGAGGAAGTAGGGAACTACAGACCAGTCAGCCTCACCTCGGTAGTGGGAAAGATCATGGAAGCACTTCTGAAGGAGAGATTGGTGGAACATCTGGTTGTCAATGGACTACAGGACCCAAGGCAGCATGGTTGCACCAGGGGGAGGTCATGTCAGACCAATCTCATTGAATTTTTTGACTGGGTGACTAGGGAGGTGGATCAGGGGAGGGCAGTGGACATGACCTATCTGGACTTCAGCAAGGCCTTTGACACTGTGCCACACAGAAGACTATTACACAAACTGGGGAATATGGGTGTGGGCAGGACAGTAGTGTGGTGGGTAGGTAACTGGCTGGGTGGCAGGACACAGAGGGTGGTGGTAAATGGCTGTCACTTGACAGAGGGAAGAGTGACCAGTGGGGTACCACAGGGATCAGTGCTGGGACCGGTCCTATTCAACATCTTCATCAGTGACATTGCGCAGGATCTAGAAGGCAGAATTTCACTGTTCGCTGATGACACAAAGCTCTGTAACAGAGTAGACACACCAGTGGGTGTAGACAGAATGAGAAGGACCTGCAGAAACTTGAAGAATGGTCAAGGGTTTGGCAGTTGAAATTCAATGCAAAGAAATGCAAGATAATGCATATGGGGCACAAAACCCTGGCACAATATATCAGTTGGGGGTGAGGATATAGCATGCACCAAGCAGGAAAGGGATCTTGGGGTTGTCATCTCTGATGACCTCAAGGTAGGAAACAGTGTGACAAGGCATCAGGTAAAGCAAATAGGATGCTGGGATGTATAGGCAGGGGCATCACCAGCGGAAAAGGAGGTCATAATTCCGCTATATACAAGACACTAGTGAGGCCCCACCTGAAGTACAGTGTACAGTTCTGGAGACCATACCTATGTAAGGACATAGACAGGGTAGAGAAGGTTCAGAGGAGGGCAACAAAGATGGTGCATGGATTGCATCACAAGTCCCTATGAAGACAGGTTGAAGGAACTGAACATGTACTCCCTGGAGGAGAGGAGGGAGAGAGGGGATATGATAGAGACATACAAGTATCTTACAGGGAGAAACAGAGTGCAGGAAAACACTATCTTTAAGTGAAAAAAATGTTCCAGGACTAGAGGGCATGGGATGAAGTTGGAAGTAGGACAATTCAGAGGAAACATGAGAAAGAATTTCTTCACAGAACGGGTGGTGGACAAGTGGAACACCCTGCCAGAGGAAGTGGTGGGAGCTGAAACAATCACAGGATTTAAGAATGCATGGGATAGACATAAAGGAATTCTAGAGGTCAGGGGTAAGGGGAAACAGACTTCTAGGAAAACAAACTGAACTTACAAGCTCAAATGGGCAGACTGGGTGGGCCATATGCCCTTATCTGCCGACACTGTCTATGTATCTATGTAAATACTGTATGTGTTATGGATCTATGCTTGAAGGTAGACAACTAAGATACATTATTGCAAGATTTGTTAGCTCTGGCTATATTGCTATCTTGTGTTTCAAACAGAATAATGGATCTTCCTCAAGACCAGTCACAGTATGGTATTCAGAATACTCCGGGATCATTGTGCTGTGTAAGATGATTTCCAGTCTGGTAGATGAACCAAATGCACTTTCTTTACAGGATACTAGTCCATGTTATTGCTGGTCACTCAGAAGTGATTTACCTTTCTGATCCTGAACATAGGATGCCTGAGAAGTAGCTGTGGGTGTTTTGCCCTCGCTGATGACACTGGTGATTGTAAAGAACTTACAAATGTGCTATTGTCTGCACCAGAGGTGCACTCTGATGGTTCAGCAGGGTTTGGCAACTGTACAGTAGTTAATGGTGTCAGTGGGACAATGTCACATTTGGTAAGCAGACAAACTCTCAAAAACTTAATGCCTTCCCCTACAGGAAGGATGGCTTCAATGTTCTATTTAAAGTGGGGATCTAGCAACATAGCCAACACATACTGTAGGTGTCATTCAAAAACATGGCATTTATTCTGCAATCAGTCAACCATCTGAGACTCAAGTCATCTGCTAGCATAACAGCTGAGGTGTCTATTTTTTGACTGAAAGTCGTTCTTTTTGTCATCAAGGAAGATGTGAAGAAATGTTAGTTGAGGAAGAATTTGACCCAGAGTTGCACTGTCTGCACTGGCATCACATGTGGCAGCCTCAAATAGATCCAATAAAGGTTCAACATATAGTCCATTTGCAGGAACTGAGCAAGATGTCTACTTTACCCATTTGATTCTCCATGGTGTAGTCATGTACAGCTTTTTTTCTGCTCAGGAAGCATTTCCAACATGTAAAATGTTGAATTCCAGTGGGTTGGAACTCCCTGCTTTAATGTATGTAATGGTAAGTTGTTTGACCTCTGCAGCCTCTTCAGGAATTTTTGTTCTTTCACAGAGTGACTAAAATGGCCACATATGTTCATAGCAAGACCTAGCAGTGTTTCATCATTTCTGTTTCCATTTAAGAAACTAAGGATGAATAGATTTAAACAGTGTGCAAAACAAGGTATGTGTTGTTTGTTGCCCTCTCTAACAGCTTTAATTATGTTGGTTCCATTATCTGACACTATGAACCCTGGAGATGTTAATGTCTTTATAAGTGACATTGCAGAGGGACTGGAATACCAAGTATGCCTCTTTGCAGATAACACAAAGATCTGCAACAGGGTTGATACACAAGGAGGGGTGGAAAGGATGAGAAGGGGCTTGGCAAGGTTGGAGGAATGGTCAGAAATATGGCAGCTTGGATTCAATGCAAAGAAGTGAAAAGTAATGCACCTGGGAAACAAAAACCCAGGGGAAGAGTACACAGTGGGGGAGGTAGTAACAACAACAAAAATGGAAAGGGACCTGGGGGTAATCATATCAGATGACCTTAAGGTTGGCAAGCAATGTGAGAAGGTGGTAGGGAGGGCTGGGGGGATACTGGGATGTATAAGGAGAGGCATCACCAGCAGAAAACAGGAAGTTGTTAACCCCCTGTACAGGCAGTTGGTGAGACCCCATCTGGAGTACAGCATCCAGTTCTGGAGACCCCATCTCCACAAGGACATAGACAGAATGGAGGCAGTTCAGAGGAAGGCTACTAAAATGGTGCAGGGTCTGCAAGAGAAGCCATATGAGGAGAGGCTAAAGGAGCTTAATATGTATACCCTTGAGGAAAGGAGGGGAAGGGCATGATAGAAATGTTTTGGTACCTCAGTGGAATCAACAAAGTCCAAGAGGATAGCATCTTTCAGAAAAAGAGATGTGCAAGAACAAGGGGACACAATTTGAAGATAGAAGGGGGGCAGCTCTGGGGTAATGTGAGGAAGTAGTTTTTCACAGAGGGGGTGATGGACACATGCAACAGCCTTTCTGAGGAGGTTGTGGGGTCTAAAACTGTGGGAGAATTCAAGAATGCATGGGACATACATAAGGCAATTTCCGTGGGGGGGTAGGAAGAAATAGGCTGTTGGTTAAATAGGATCTGCAGCTTATCCTCTAGGTAGGGAAATGGGCAGACTAGGTGGGCCAAGTGGTCCTTATCTGCCGTCAAAGTCTATGTTTCTATGGAGATAAGGAATGTGGAGTAAGCCATTTCTGGAACTGATTTTGCAGCTCCTGCAAAATATTCATTGCAGTGTGGTTTTCCTCAAAAGTGGTTACACATAATATAGCCTACTTCCTACTGCTTATGGTAGAGTGGGGATTATTAGTTTCTGACTTAAAATGCACCCAATAAGCTGCAATAGTTATGTAGTTAGTTGTTTCATTGCTAATACACATATCTGCAGTTACAGTATGTGAACCTGCTTCACCACAAAGAAACTCTTTGTGGTGAGGCAGGTTCACATACTGTAATTGCTTAATTACTGCCGTAAACATCAAGTCATACAACTGTGGAACAGCTTTTTTTTAAAAAATGTTTGGTAAAGAAAGGTGTATCATGGTTCAGTCTAGTTCATGAACTTCAGGAAACCTTTCCGGGAAACAAAAGCAAAAGGGAGTTGACAATTGGCCAGCAGCTCTGCAGTGACTCCATTTTACAGCTGGAATTTTGGATGCTGGTGGGTACATTTTGATGTCCTTGCAACACTTTTTTTCAGTGTTAGCTAACGAGAATCAGAAGATACTTTAAATTTGGGGGGATTGTATTTTTCATGTCTTTTTTACATGGAGTATTACTATCGAATTTTGCAGCACTTGATGGTGTCAGAAGAAAACAATTTATGCTTGTTTAGGAAGACTGCAAGGACACATCAAGTGATTCGGTATCAGTTCCTGCTTCCAGTTCATTGTCACTGTGGTCACCACTACCACCACCTCCACTATCGCCCATACCAACCACATTGTCCTTTGCCCCATCCCACTCAGTTGAGTGTTTTGCCTTTGAATGTCATATCATTACTGATGTTTCAAAATTTCCCACTTTGCCACCATGACTTATATTCTTTTTGCACAGACTGCATGCAACTCAAGAGCTGTCTGCAGGGTTAATATAAAATAAATTCTGCACCAAAGATTTACCTTTTGTGCATTGTACCACAGTGTCTGGCATTATTTCTTGTACAGTCAAGGGACCAGGAGGAAACCTTACACTGCCATTTCCTTGATGAAATGAATTGTTCTCATTCATGTTCATCTACTTATTCTTACATTTAGCATATGACTTTTTTTCTGCACGTGCCTCTCATGCCTTACAGAGTCATCCTCTCATATCCCTCATCGAAACTACAGACCACATTTCCCCAAGATTCAGAAGAGCTGGAAGTGCCCTCATCATCATGTGGAACATAACCTGGAGGCAGTAGAGTGCAGTGGTTTAAGGCTCTGAGCTGTATACCTGGAGACCTGGGTTTGAATCCCACAGCCCACTTGCATACTGTGTGACCCTGAGCAAGTCACTTAACTTCCTTGTGCTCCCAGGTCACATCTGTAAACAAGCTTTTAGCTTAATGTGTCTCTCCAGGTTAAAAAAAAAACCTGGGAAATCCCATTTCCAATCCCCACTATCACCATCATCCTCAGCAGCATTCATTGCCTCAGAATCTGAGTTTATATTTGAGGAGAATTCCCCCTTGCATGCTTCTTCAGCCACTGGAAGTATTCTGGCACATGTGGCAAAATGTTCAGCACCTCTATGAGTAACTCCAGTCAGTTGTTTCCAGAACTCTAGTATCATTTCATTGCTAATTTGCTTTTTTGTTTCAGTAAGACATTTAGTGCTAGTCCTGGTGATGATATTATTATTGCCACTTTGCTCTTCATTGGTGCTATGGTTCCTTTTGTTCACATCATTAACTGTTGCATTTTCAGCAGCACTGTGCTTCCTTTTAAACCAACATGTACTTAGGGAAGTGAAATTTAAGGGGTTAAACTTTCCAAAAATAAATACTAGATATGGAAGTATAATGTCACAAGCTCGGGCTGCTGAAACATGGAACGATATTTTACCATAGATAAGAAATCTTGTAAAACTATCTTTATTTAAATCCAGATTGGATGAAAATTATATTGTAGAATGTACCTGTTAATAGTACTTCTACGTTGGGGGAGGAATATAATTTCCTGTTTGTCCCTTTTTGGTAAATGTATCAACTATGTTAATCTTGTTTGTCTATGTTCATATGTTGGCCACAAATAAAGAACTGTACTGTTGATACTCTTTGTTAGTATGGCTAAGATGGGACATTTTAGGATATTGTATTGTTTCAGTCTGTGTTCTTTGTAAAACTATAAATGTCTTGTAACTTGTATGAATGTGAAACAGGACTACTTTGTAAATAGGTCCTTGGACCTAAAGTACTACCCAGTCTAAAAATAAATATTTTTATTACTTTACTACTACTATCACTTTTAGTAGCCTTTGACTGGGAAATAGAACACATAGTAGGCACAGCCACAAAAGGAATGGATATTGTTTCACTTACTGTTGCAGAGACAGACAGTATAGCTGAGTATGTCACAGTTAGTAATAAATGACAAAGCTGAGGTACCTAACAGACAGTGTAATATAGCCCATATGGCTTTCACTATGCTACAGAGAGTAGAGATGGGAGAATTGGCCCCAATTCGCTCCACGAAGTGATTCATGGAGTGAAGGTGAATTCACGGAGTGCTCCGGAATGCGAAGTAGAGTACTTAGTGTTATAATGGGTAATGCGAAGTCCATTGAAAACAATGATTTTACATTACTCTGCCTTCCTAAACCACTACTCCACCAATTCTTAAGGTGAAGTACATTGAAAAGAATGTACTTCACCTTATTTAACCTTGTTTTTAAGCTCCAAAGGTGAATTTTGCAGTGATTCATGGGATTTCAGGTCACATGAGTTCTAGATTGTTCTGCACAACCTCAGATTGGGGTAGTGTGTGTAGGCAGCCATAGGAAGCAATCTGCTCTAAGAGTTCTCTGCTATACAAACCTACTAAAAGCTGTTAAAAAAGGCTTTTTGAGTCATTTTTTTGCTAAAACTTTAGTTCATCGATTATAGGAAACCCTCCTGTGCTCATATCATCGACCATTTATTGTTTGTGTGTGGGTTTTGAATGTTAATGTACAACATTCAGTCTGTGTAATGAGAGACAGTGGAAGTGTGCTTTGGGGGAAGGGTGTATCTGTGGTATAGGTAGATTAACTTGGAGAAAAAGACAGTGCTTTCTGTTTTGATGATATTTTTCTTGTATAACTGTGTAAATGTACACACAGTAATATTTTCAACAATTCTTGCCATTTTTTTGCTGATTGTTGTGGTGTAGCAGTGCATAATTTTAGTTTGTTTAAAATATGTGGTTATATTACTGAAGTTTTCAATTCGCTATGCATTACTTAGTGTGTTTGTGAGTATGTCTGTGATGCGTGTCATCAAATCAGACACCTGTTATCGTGCCATATAATAATTTTAGCAATGTGAACCTGCTATCTACTGCAGCTGTGTGATTTTTGTACTTTATTGTGGTATCTTTACTGGTACTAGTACTAGTGACTGCTCCTGCAGCAGTGCAGTACACTGCCCCCGCAGCCTGCCCCAACCGCAAAGGTATTCTTTTCCAGATTTGAATTTCTGATGGTGAACACTGGTTAGGTGTTGTGCCTTTGCATCTGCATCTCTTCAGTGTGCAGCACAATCTTAATCTGTCTGTGCATTTGCATCTCTTTAGGGACCAATCTCCATCTCTAACTTAAGTCACAGTTGTTTCTTTGGCTTTCCTTCAGATTCCTGGACAGGTGTGGTGCATAATTCTGCATGAACATTGCACTCATTAATATATGTTTTTAAGTCAGGACCATTATCACGAGTCACTCATGATACAAATCACATTCTTTATCATCATGGTCACAAATGCAGTCACAAATCACTAATCACGATCACATCACGAATCACAACATTAATTTTGTTTCTAGTTACTTGGATGTATTGTAAGCCTGTTTTGTAGTATTTCTCCAGGCTTCACCACTCCACCACTGTACTCATTAATGAATGTTTTTAAGTATGGGAGTTTGTGCTACAGCTCATTGGGGAAGTATAGCTGTAGGCATTTGCATTCCCCTCTCAATACAGTTCCATATTGTTTATCTCACACCATCGACACCAAATCACATTCTTCATCATCACAGTCACAAATGCAGTCACAAATCACAATTCACGATCACGTCATGAATCACAACACTGATTTTTTGACTAGTTACTTGGATGTATTATAAGCATGTTTTGTAGTATCTCTGAAGGCTTCACCACCCTACCTTTATACACATTAATGAGTGTTTTTAAGTAGGGGAGTTTGCACTACAGCTCATCGGGGAAGTACAGCCGAAGGCATTCGCGTTCCCAATACAGTTTTCATATTAGTTATCTCACATCGTCAACACCAAATCACATTCTTCATCATCACGGTCACAAATGCAGTCACAGATCATGATTCATGATCATGTCACGAATCACAACATTAATTTTTTGACTAGTTACTTGGATGTATTATAAATATGTTTTGTAGTATCTCTCCAGGCTTCATCACTCCACCATTGTACTCATTAATAAGCATTTTTAAGTCTGGGAGTTTTGTGCTACAACCCACTGGGGAAGTACAGCCGTAGGCATTCATGTTCCTTCCCGGACATCATGTGAGTTACAGTACTGTAAGTAGTTGTGGGCGAAGTGGCCCCAATTTACTCTGTGAAGTGATTCACTGAGTAACATGGAATCCGTGGAGAACTCCACAATGTGAAGTGGAGTACTTTGCTTCACATTGTGGAGTTCTCCATGGATGCCATGTTATGTTTATAATGAGGAATGCAAAAGCCATTGAAACCAATGACTTTGCATTATTCTTCCTTCAGCCAAACCACTTCTCCACCAATTTTAAGGTGAAGTACATTGAAATCAATGTAATTTGCCTCACTTCACCCAGTAATTGAGCTCCAAATGAAATTCTGCAGTTATTCATGGGATTGCAGGCCACATGGGCTCTAGGCTGTTTGGCACAGCCTCAGTTCTGGCCTGGGTAGAGTGTGTGCAGTGGTAGCTGGAGACAGTTTGCTCTCAGAGCTCTGCTATTCAAAGCCTCTAAAAGCTGTCTAAAATGCCTTTTTGAGGAATCATTTTTGCCCAAAATTTAGTACATCGATTGTAGGAAACCCTTCTGGGCTCATATCAATGAGTGTCTATTGTTGTGTGTGAATTTTATAGGTTAATTTAGAACACTCAGCCTGTTTACTGTGAAGTGTGCTTTGGGGGAGTGGCATATTTGTGGTGTAAGTAGATCAACTAGGAAAAGAAGGTAGTTTTTCTGTTTTGGTTATATTTTTCTTGTATAACTTTGTTAATGTACACACAGTAATATTTTCAGTAATTGTTGAAATTTTTTTGCTGACTGTTGTGGTGCAGCAGTGTACAATTTGTTTAAAACATTTGGTTATATTACTCAAGGTTTTCAATTTGCTATGCACTACTTGAGTGTGCATGTGAGTGTGAGTGTGATGTGTTCCATTAAATCAGACACCTTTTATTGTGTTACACAGTAATTGCAGCAGTGTGAACCTGCTATCCACTGCACTTGCATGAATTTTTTATACTGCTTTGTGATATCTGTACTGGTAGTGGATTCTTACTGCCATACACTAATCCACCAATTGGCAAAATGTATTCCTTTCCAGATTTGGATTTTTGACTTGTGAGCACGGGTTAGGTGTTGTTGTGCCTTTTCGTATGCATCCCTTCAGTGGGCAGTGCAATCTTAATCTGTCTGTGCATTTGTGTGGCACCATTAATTCTGGGGGACTGCATTTCTTGTTATGCTCTCATTTCAGTTCATCAGCACTGGGGAATTTTCTGGACACAAGACAGTAGCATTTTGGGGATTCACATTAATTCTGGTGACTGTGTGTGACCTGACCACTGCATGCATGACTGAGTGCACCATTAATTCTGGGAGACTTTGCATTTCTTGATAAACTCTCATTTCACTTCATCCACACTGGGGAGTTTTCTGGACACAAGACAGTAGCACTTTGGGGATGTACATTCATTCTGGTGACTGTGTAGGTGGAATGCTGCCAATATTGTTGTCACTCTGCCTTGCTTCATGTTTAAGGCAGAATGACAACGCAAAGTAATAATAACAAGGCGAAGTGAGCCTTTTCTATGGGGCACTCCATGTAGCGAAGTACCAATGAGAAGTTGCCACTTTACTGGCACATTTTAAATTCGCTGCATCTCTAGCAGAGAGACATCACACACAGTGTAGATTTATCACAGTAATAGATTAAGGGGCTTAGGGCACTTAACAGACAGTGTAATGCAGCCTAAATGTCTTTCATTATGCTGCAGAGAGACACACAGTGTTGCTAATGTCACAGACAGGACCCTGGGTACCTAACAGATAGTATAATACTGTCTAAATGATTTTTTTTTTAGTCTTTGGTAACTGGGTAGGCCCACTAGGCATAAATGCCTGTGTTCATAGGCAATCTGGGAGCACTGGGTGGTTAAGTGACTTGCTCAGAATCACACAGTATGCAAGTGGAGGTTGTGAAAATCAAACTCAGGTCTGGTCTACTGGATATATCAAGCTCGTTCACACCTTGTTCCTCTAACTTCTAGGCTATACTGTCAGCCAATTTAACTATGCTGTAGAGAGACACATAGTGTAGCTAATGTCACAGACAGGGCTCTGGGACACCTAACAGTGTAATACAGCATGAATGGCTTTCCATATGCTGTAAAGAGGTACACAGTATAGCTAATGTCACAGACAGGGTTTGAGTCACCTAACAGACCATGTAATACAGCCCAAATGGCTTTTGCTATGCTGCAGAGAGACACACATTATAGCTAATGTAACAGATAGGGCTCAGGGCTCCTAACAGACAGTGTTATACAGCTTAAATGGCTCTCACTATGTTACAGAGAGAAACACAGATTAGCTAATGTCATAGACAGGGTTTGAAGTTTTTGCCACGATTTGGTGAAAATGCAGAATGTGCGCCAGATTTCTTAATTGTCTAGCTGCCATCTGCATACTGAGCCTACAGCAGACAGAACAGAGACACCACTGACCAACCAGATTGTTAGCCCAGTGTCATGTACTCCTAATTATGCTATGAGCTCATGAAGAACCCCACAAGCTGTCCTTTCATGCCTGTTCCCAGGCTGCAAAGAGTCCCAGGACCCCACAGGCTGCCTGTCAATACCCATTACCTGACCTGTTATGCATGTCAAAACTACCTGACTTGTGAAGTATACTGCTACATTGTGTAGGGCAGTAAATTACTTGCACTATCTTAACCTGCCAAAAATTGCTGATACCTGATCTACCATATCCAGCTACATGACGGGTAGCCCATCCTTAATTTCCTTTTATCTTTTCAATAGAAAATGGCAAACAAAGAATGTTGTGGGATGGTGATCTACATATATGTGTACATAGTGGGAAGTGGCTTACATCTCCAAAACTCAGCTGGCAACTTTTGTTTTATTTTGCTTCATCATTAATTCCATATATCACAAAGCAATAATGACATACAACTAACTTTACCTGTATTTGGCTGTGTTGTAGTTACTGCTGGAGTTGTTTCTGTTGTATTTGCAATTTCTGTTGTTGTTGTTGTTGATGATGTTGTTGTAACACTGGTCATTGAAGTTATGGATTCTACACAGATAAACACACAGAAAACCAAATTAAATTACTTGTCTATAATGTGGCCAGAGAAATAAGCAAACTAGTAGTAGTAGATGTATTCATTTAACACTCAATTTCAGAGGCTCTGGGCACTCTCCAATATAACAAGAAGAAAAATAACAAATAATGGATCTCGACCAGACATAAATTAAGTACATCAACCACACTAGGCATCACAGGTACAAATGACAGGTACCACTGGGTATCATTTGCATATTAGTAAAAATTGAAGTTGTGCTGTCTGACGATGTCACCCAAGGGCAGCATGTATACAGTTAACATAAGTGAGAGAATTGAACCCTGGGGTACACCACAGAGCAGGGTCTCTGGGAGTGAGAAAAATTTTCCTATCACCACCTTCTGCATCCTGCCACTGAGCAAGGACTCAAACAAGCCAATGATCCTACCACCAAGTCCACAGCACTTCTTGAGATGATCCAAAAACAACTTATGGTCACACCATATCAAATACTGATGAGAGATTGAGTAGAACAAGAACTGACCACTCTTCTGTATCTCTAGCCCAGAAGAGGTCATTATGCACCATCACCAATGCAGTCTCAGTACTATGGTTTGAATGAAATCCAGGCTGGAGTTGCCAATAGATGTTGCAAGCCATGAAGTGCATCTTGATCTTCAGACTAGAGTCACTATCTTCTCAATAACTTTTCCTAAAACTGGAAGGTTAGAAACTGGTTTAAAATTTGCCAAGTATCCAGATTCAAAGATATATTTTTAGGAGGGGTCTCATCAACCCATATTTCAATGAGTTCAGAAAAGTCCATCTTAAAGGGAGCACTGGACCCAGAAAGCCTACATAACCCACTAGGAGGCATGTCAGACCCAAATATAGCTCACAATGAGTAGGCAGCAGCTCAGAAATCACACTACACATCTCCTTTACCAAAATCAACCTAAACTCACATACAGACAAGGGAGTTCTCCCTCAGGCAACCTTCCTGACACTGCTGGGCTGCACTGGCCCATATGCAGTTATTCTGGACCTGCTGGAAGCCACCCTGTTGGAGAAGAACTAAGCAAACTCTTTGCAACTGGCAGATGAAAATATCCCTGCCAGTTGGAGGCAGGCAGGCTGTAACAGCCTATCTACAATCTGAAAAAGCTGATCCAGTGAATTTCAGTCCAACACAATATCCCTATACTGGAATACTGCATTCTTTTTGGAGATTTTCCTCTGTTAGTCACCATAAGGAGTTCTCAGAGTAAGTCTGTCCCCATCAGCCTTAGCGCACAGTCAACATCATTTTAATCTGTGACTCAAAACCTTCATCTCACCATGCTCCCCATCAAATCATGCAGATCTCAAGCCAGAAGACCTGAATCTTACACAAACTGATGAAACTGAATTGAGGGAAAAAGTAACACCCTTTTAATAAGCTATCACTACTTCCTCCAATCCAGTTCAAAATGCAATCATCACACCTGAGAGGTCCGATGCTGCCTGGGTTCCTGCTAGGGATACCCCATTTAAAAGGCAACATCAGACCATCTCCATAGGAGGAGGACAGCTAGGGGGGTCCCAAATGAAAACGTTATAGTACAATGATCCAATCATTTGACAGGATCAGTCACAAGATTATTTAACTTAAGCACTAGTGAGAATACTAGGTCCAAGGCATGACTGTGTTGGTGAGTCACAGCAGTAACCACTTGTGCAAGGCACAGTGAGGACACTGACTGGAGGAAATTTTGACCAAACTGTGAGAGTTCATCATAGACCCAAGCATTGAAGATGCCTAGAATTAACCATCTGGGTGACTCCAAAAACCTCTTGCCAATTAATACCTCAATTTCCTGTAGAGAAACCCCTTGTGGCCCAGAGGCTGGCACACAAGAAGGATCCTACCACATGCACCTGGAGCTCCACATGCAGCCATGCATTCAAACAATGAAGAATCCACCACTGAATGCAGCATCAAATTCAGCTTGAACCTAAAACAGTTTGCCACCACTGTGATCCCTCTGTAGGCATTGAACTACAGAGAAGCCAGCTGGGATTGAAACCTCAAAAATGGGCCCCATGTCATCAACCAGCCAGGTCTCTGAGATGCAAGCAAGACTGACCATGGAAATCAAGTTTGAAATAAGCATGGACTTGTTTCCCAGCCAAACTATTTCTCTATAGTGGACTTAATTAAGTTTATATGCAAACCATGTTGTATAATCTTGATTTGTAGAAACAATCTCAAACCCTAAATTGGATTTTAGGAATGGAAATTAGGTATTGTTTACAAATTCACATAAATACTGTATATATAACATATTAAGAACACAGGTGACAGCAGAGCATCTGAACTGTTCCATAATTTACATTATTTCTTCAAAAATTACAATTTTAGTCCTTAACACTGCTTTTGAAATTGACACACGTTTTCTAAAATCATTTTTTAGATTTACAGAAAATTCAAAAGAAAAACAAATTCATATTCAGATGAGGGATAACATGTTCTGAATTATTGCAAAGGTCACCACTGCATGCTACAAGGGTTGGAAAGAGGTATTATGTATTTCATAGCCAGGATTAGGGACCATTGCTTAATGTGGTAAGCTCTGGAAATTGAGAGGAGGATTTTCCCTTGTATTTTTAATAAAAAATAGCCAACAGCATACAATAAGGGCTGGCAAACTAAGCAATGTTCTACATAATGGATAGAGTCCCACTTCACTGCAAATTTGCTGGCATTTTTTTTTATTTCGGTTGATCTTTCATCCCATACATCACTGGAGAATAACAAAATGCCAATACTATTGCTTATACTTGGACTTGCTGTAGTTACTGTTAGAGCTGTTTCTGTGGTAGTTGTAACTTCTGTAGTTGTTGCTATTATGCTAGTCTCTAGGGTGGTTAATTCTACACTGGCAAATAAGAATATCAAATAGAAACATAGAAACATAAAATTTGACAGCAGATAAGGACCGTTTGGCCTACCCAGTCTGCCCATTTCCCTACCTAATGGATAAGCTGCAGATCCTAGTTAACCAGCAACCTACTTCTTCCTACCCCCACCCCCTTGAACTGCCTTATGACTGTCCCATGCATGCTTGAATTCCACCATTTTTGACTCCACAACCTCCTCTGGAAGGCCGTTCCATGCATCCACAACCCTCCCTGTGAAAAAATACTTCCTTAAATTACCTCTGAGCCACCCTCCATCTTCAAATTGTGCCCCCTTGTTCTTGCACACCTCTTTTTCTGAAAGATGCTGCCCTCATTGACTTTGTTGATTCCCTTGAGGCAATTGAAAGTTTCTATCATGTCCCCCCTCTCCCTCATTTCCTCGAGGCTATACATATTAAGCTCCTTAAGTCTCTCTTCACATGTCTTCCACTGAAGACCCTGCACCATTTTAGTTGCCCTCCTCTGGACAACTTCCATCCTGTCTATGTATTTGAGGAGATTGGGTCTCCAGAACTGTATGCAGTACTCCAGATGGGGTCTCACCAGCTATCTGTAGAGAGAGATAATAACTTCCTGTTTTCTACTGGTGATGCCTCTCCCTATGCATCCCAGTATCCCCCAGCCCTCCTTGCTGCCCTCTCACATTGCTTGTCCACCTTTAAGTCATCTGATATGGCTACCCCCAGGTCCCTTTCCATTTTTGTTGTTGTTAGTATCTCACCCCCCATTGTGTACTCTTCCCCTGGGTTTTTGTTTCTCAGGTGCAATACCTTGCACTTCTTAGCATTGAATCTAAGCTGCCGTACATTTGACCATTCCTCTAACCTTGCCAAGTCCCTTCTCATCCTTTCCACTCCACCGTGTGCATCAACTCTGTTGCAGATCTTTGTGTCATCTGCAAAGAGACATACTCTTCCTTCCAGTCCCTCTGCAATGTCGCTTATAAAGACTTTGAAGAGGACCGGTCCTAATACTGAACCCTGCGGTACCCCACTAGTAACCCCCCTTTCTTCAGAATGGACTCCATTTACTATTACTCTCTGTGTCCTATTTTCCAGCCAATTCTTTACCCAGACTGTCATCTTGGGACCCACTCCTAGGCTGGCTAACTTGTATATTAATTGTTTTGTGTGGGACTGTATCAAATGTCTTGCTAAAGTCTAGGTAGGCCATGTCCACAGCCCCTCCCTGATCTACTACTTTGGTCACCCAGCCAAAGAAATCTATCAGATTCATCTGGCATGACCTTCCCACTGTGAATCCATGCTGCCTTGGGTCCTGTGCCCCTAGATACTCGACAATTCTTTCCTTCAGAAGTGATTCCATAATTTTCCCTATCACTGAGGTTAAACTAACAGGTCTGTAGTTTCCTGCTTCTGCCTTGCTCCCACTTTTGTGATGGGGAATCACATCTGCCCTCTTCCAGTCCTCAGGTACCACCTCATCTTCCCATGATTTGTTAAAGAGGGTAGTCAGTGGTGTCACTAGTTCTACCCTTAGTTCTTTTAGAATTCTGGGATGAATCCCATCAGGCCCTATTGTTTTGTCCACCTCCAGTTTTAAGAGTTCTTTCAGAACACTTTCTTCTATAAATGGGCTGGTATCAACTTCTGTATGAAGAGTGTTTCTATTGTTTGTTTTAGGTACCTCCCCCTCTTCATTTGTAAATACTGAGCAAAAATATTTGTTTAGTATCACTGCCTTCTCACAGTCATCCTCTGCCCACTCCCCTTCCCTTTATTAAACCTCACTATCCCTCCCTTGGTCTTCCTTTGCTCCCTGATGTACCTATAAAAGGTTTTATCTCCCTTCTTAACTGAGTTGGCTATCTTTTCCTCAGTTTGGGCCTTTGCTATTCTGTCTGCCTTCCCTTTAACTGATACAATTCTCTGTCCTGCTCCTTCTGTGATTCCTCGTACTTCATCAATGCTTTCTTTTTCTCTTGAACCTTCACTGCAACTTCCTTTGAGAACCATAGTGGTTTCTTACTTTGTTTTGTTTTGTTTTTTTGTTTCACACAAAGGCTTGTTACCTCTGTGATGGCAGTTTTTATTATTCCCCATTGTTCTTCCACCCCTCCTTCCTGCCCATTTGCTAGTGCATTCCTTAGGCACTCACCCATTTTGGCAAAGTCAGCCCTCCTAAAGTCCAGTACTTTTGCTTTTGTGTGGCTTGACTCCATTGCTGTGTTTGTTGTGAACCATACTGTTCTATGGTCACTAGTTCCCAGATGGCTACCCACTTCTACATCTGTAATCCTTTCTCCATCTCCATTTGAGAGAACCAGGTCTAAGATTGCTCCCTCTCTAATGGATTCCAATACTAGTTGTCTAAGGCATGCCCCCTGTAGGGCATCTAGAATAACCCCACTCTCAGAAATGGCTGCTGCAACTGCACTCCAGTTAACATCTGGCATATTCAGATCACCCATCAGCAATATCTCCCCTTTTTCTGCCATTCTAAGTATACTTTCTATCATTTCCTTGTCCATTTCCTCCCCCGGGGGGGTCTATATCCAACCCCTGTGCGGATTGTGGTGCCATTGCCTGTCTCCAAATTGACCCACAGTGCTTCTTCTCCCCCCTGTTTACCCATTTGTTCTGTTGCTTTGATTTCTTCCCTTATGTAAAGAGCTACTCCTCCTCCTCTTTTACCCTCCCTGTCCCTCCTGTAGATAATGTATCCTGGTATGTTTACGTCCCAGTCATGGTTTTGTGTGTACCATGTTTCTGTGACTGCCATGATATCCAGGTGTTCCTCCTCCATCAAGGATACTAATTCAGGAAGCTTTTTACCCAGCCTACGGGCATTGGTACTCATTGCTCTCCATTTTTTGATGGCTTTACCTTCTGTTGCAGCATCCCCCACTGACCTTTCTGCCTCAGTCTTTTTCTCATTTAGTACCTTGTTTTTTAAGGAGAGGCTGGGATTTTCCTACTACTTATCAGTGCCTTCCCCTTGACTAGTTTAAAAGCTTGCCAATTAAGCATTTAAATTCAAGTGCTTCTTTAATGTGTTCCAATATGATGTGAGCTATGTTTGAATATTGTCTGAACATGATTATTCAAACCACATTAAACAACCTTCATTAAAAGAAACAATTTTAAAACAAAAAAAAAATGATTTTAGAAATGGAAAACAGTCATTGTTCAAAAAGTCTGATAATATAAATAATTACACTGGTAAAAGCAGTGATAGTATAGCATCTAAATTCTTCCCTCATTATTTAAATTCTTTCATCATTTTAATAATTTTTTTACCTCTCTCAACTGTTGTTTGGCATTGCTTTTAAGACTGTTTCAAATTTTTTTCAGATTTTTTTTTCATAAAGGGCCAAAAGTAAAATAATTTGCCTAATTATATTAAACATTTTACATAACTACGGATTACTATTTGTATATGCAGTCTCAGTAATGATATGTTGCCAAGTCAAGATGGTATGGGAAGAGTCCGAGCAGTTTGTCATTCACAACAGACAAGGCAACTACTACTGTATCATTTCATAATGTATATAGAAGTGAGGGAGGAGGAGGAGGAGGAGGAGAATGATATTGGGTTCATGAAGGTCAGCAGATGTAGGCTAAGCAACAGTGTACGAAAAATGTTTTCCCAAAGAGCCTAGATATCAGCTTCAGTTAGTAAAAATATCAGCATACATATTAAACTTGCTAGAGATGACTCTAATTATATTCCCTCACTTTAATTTTTTTATTAATTTAATTCTAACCCTCTGTTACATTTATAGTGCCTTTCTTAGTCAAACAAAGTGACAATTTCTTTTTGGAAAAAATGAACTTAAAACATTTAAAAAATACTTAAATTCTGGCAAAACTGGACACTATTAACTAGAAATGAAAGTGCAAAGGTCTGGAATAAGTTAATGTTAAAATGGCAAGGTCAAACTGTTTGTCTAACTTTGCCACACTGCTGCTTTCAACTATACTGAAATGAATGTGGCTAGAAAGAATAGTGTGCAATAGAAATTTGTTATGAGGGTGGGGGAAGTGGTACATACTGTTTATAAATAGTCCAGAACTCACCCCTCGAGGCTTGGGGAGAAGGTTGGTATTGAGTGTTACAAGGGTGGGGGGAATGGACCCATACAGAAAAGATAGACAACAAAGGGGATAATTAGGGCTATAAAGCCACAAGCCCAAAGGGCAACTGACTTTATTGCCCTAATTATTCCCAAGATGTGTATACTTCTGAGTGTTCCTCCCTTACCCATTGTTTGTTGAATATAAGACATTAGGGTGGTTATTATTATGGAGCTCACATTTGAGATCATGTTATGCACCTGAAGGTCTCTTGCAGCAAGAAGGGAATGGTGTGTAGTGAGTACAGGCAGGAGTTTGGTGGATTTCTGGGTTTGAGAGAGTTTTGTGCATCTTTTGTCCAGGTTCTTTTGCAGATTGTTAATTGGTTTGGCTACCTTCCAAATGGTGTATTAATTGTGTTATCAGTAGTGTCCCACTAATTCTTTGATTAGTGTAGGTATATAGCTTTAATTAATGTAGGTATATACAGCAGCTGTAGTTGTTGGATTAGTGCAGGAATATACTTTTAATTGATAGGTTAGTCACAGGTATACAGGTAAATAAAGAATGGATTTTTTTCTATGGGCAAAAGTTCCCATGCATGTGTTATATAATGTTTACAAATTGAAGCTGTTGGTGGTATCTTTTTTAGTGAATGATCAGGGAAATCTGGCCAGAAGATAGGGGAAATGCCCCTATCACAGACAAGTAAGGAGGTAGACTAAAAACCTATTTCCAAATAAGAAGTGTTTAAATAGTAATACTGATGTTTGCCTTAATAGTTTATTGGTTACGTAGTAGTTGGAAAATTATTTTTGAACTATTACTTAACCAGAGTATGCATGAAATACTTGTTTATTTGGGATAACAAATGGTATTCTTTTGTGTGAATTAACACATTCAGAAGTAATTAGGTTTGAGAACTACAACTAGAAAAAATCTCCTGCCACAATGGTATGGGGAAAGATAATAAGAAGGAAGGGGGAAGGTTTATTTGGGGTTAAGGAGGGATTATTGTGTGTTCTTTAACATACTGCATCAAGTGTATGAAGTGAATACCAGTTATTCTTTCTTTCTGTATGCTGTTTATTTTGTCTTTTCTCTTTATTTTTTGTACAATGTGTTATGATTTGTGATGATGTCATATCAATAAAAAATTCTCCTTCTCTTTTCCATAAGTGCCATGGGATCTTTAACATCCACCTGAACTACCACCAATCTAGTCAGATGGGACCTCGGTTTAATGTCTCATCTGAAAGAAGGCACCTCAGAAGTGCTGCACCCCTCTCATGCTGCACTACAGTGTCAGTATTGGGATATTAACCCAAGTGCCAGATATGTGAACTGAACCCATAGCCCGCTGATCTCTCAGCCTCAGAGATGAGTGTGCTACCTACTAAGCCACTGACACTACGTATGGTGGGCCATTGACAATAGTGGGTGAAGCCGTACATAATGTTTATAAGTGGTCCAGACCTCATGTCTCCAGGACTGGGAGAAGAAGTCTGGCATTGAGTGCTACAAGGGTGGGAAAGGGGTACACAATATATATTAATGTGCCAGACCTCAACTATCCAGGGCTGGGGTAGAAGGCTGGGTAGAAAGATGGCACTGAGGTATGCACTCAGCCATGTCTGGTCCCTGTGGGGTTTGCACCCCAGAGGATCAAAGGTTTGCTTCTCCCATGACCCTCCCTGGTCTGATATGGTGGGATAATTATTTGAAAGCTCTGCCTCTTCTCCCAACCATTTTGGACCAGATCTCACATCTGGACTGACATATACAAATATATTAAGTAAGATAGGCTCAACTTAATGCAATTAATGTTCTTCACAATTTATATTATATGCCCCAGAAGCTATGACAAATGGGCAAACAATATTTTCCTATTTGTTCTTATTGAGTTCAAGAGCAGGGCACATTGCTGCATGTACTGTGGACTTTATCAAGAATTAGGCCTTTTTGGGACTCTATTCAACAGTCATAGATCCTTTTTATGCAGCTCATAGCTATTTTAATGTGGAAGCTTGCATATTGGGCAATTATGAGTCCCTGCTGATGGGGGCAGACAAAGCACGTATGGCCTTGGTGTTGGCTGTAGCTAAGTTACTTATTCTTCACCATTGGAAGGACCCCCCCATCTTGGATTGTGAGGGTGTCATAAATGTTAAATGCCATGAACAAAGAGCGTCCATAGCTTATGCCCATCATTCCCTTCTTATATACAGTGCCCATTGGTCTTTTCTTTACTCATTTTTGGAGATTGATGGCTAGAGGGTACTTTTTCTGGTCTCACCTTTTTATGGAGGTGTGTACACATTTTTTTATTTCTACATTGTGCCAGAGGGTATTCTGTTACATTATAGGGTTCTGCTTAGTCTGGGTGTGGGGAATTCAGTTTTATCTGTATCTGACTGTTGTGATTTTTTACATATTGCTATTGGTTGTTAATGCAGTGTTGGCCATTTTATTCTTTTTTTACTTCTTGTTTGTTTTTAACAGTTTTGCTGTTTGATTTGCATTTAAATATTATTTATATAGTTGTTCTATATATATCTTTTGAAAAATATTAACAAAGTTTACTTAACTGCAAAAAAAAAAGGATTACCTCTCCTTCTGTAACATATTCCCTCTCCTCCCTTTCCTGTTTTCTTTCACACTAGTTCTCTACTCCCCTTTTTCCTACACTTTATGCTTCTCCCCTCTGTGCACTAGTCATCATTCCTACCCTTCACCTTTGCAGGCCATGAAACCAGGACATGGGCTAGGTGTGAATCCAGCCATGCCTGGCCCTTGTTGTGTTTGCATTCCAGAGGGATAAAGGTTTGCCTCTCCCTTCCCTCCTCCCTCTCAACCACACTCCCTCTCCTCCTTTTCCTATTTCCTTTTTCCTTCCACACTTGTTCTTTAGTCCCCTTTGCCTCCCTTCTATGCTCCCTCTGTGTATGATCCCCTACTGCTCTCTCCAATATAATTGTTAATTTCTCTGTCCCTAAGGGACATGCCTCTAGCACCAGCATTATGATATCAAAATGTATTTTCTTTGCACTTGTCTAGCACACATACTTTCCTAATGTATATAGCTGTTCACTGTTATTAAATCTCTGTATGAAGTTTTTATTTTGTATTAAATTCTCTTGTACTTGCCTCTCACCCCCCCCCCTGGACACATCTGGAAATGACCTATTTTAGCTCAGTATATCCTTCCTGGTGAAACTTTTCAAATGCATAAATTGAGTACTACTAGTGTGTAGGAAGGGGTTCATAATACTTATTCAAGAGCTAAACCTCACATTTCAATGGCCAGGGAGAAGGCTATTATTGAGTGCCACAAGAGTATAGGAAGTGGTGCATTATAAGAGTGTGGCAGTGCCCCTATAGTTAGGGTTGATTAGGCTGTTTAATTTTAAATCCCAATTTTTTGTGCCTTAATTACTTTGCCATTGTTTGACAAAACAGCACAAAATTTGGCATGTGTGGTCAGGCTGTCAGAGCCTCATGACATGAAAAGTTTCATTATGGCATGTTGTGCTGTTTTTGAGATAAGAAGTGCCAAGAAACAAAATAAAAATTCTATGTTTAACATTGTTTATTTTTTGCTCTCTCCTACATCCAAGACAGTGTGGAATTTTTTCATGAAATGTTTAGGTATGGTGGGGCCTGTGCCAATGGTGTGCCTTTCAAAGGTTTGGTGAAAAAATATACCATGTAAGAGTTATAATTACTTTTGATTTAACCATCAAGTTCAACTGGTAAAAAAAATATATATCAGAACAGCTTATTTCCATGATTTACTTCCTGAACTGAAAATATTAAAGATTGTGTTGGTAACCATTTTTTCTCCTCTTTTTAAATACACAAACAATGAACATGTATTAACATTATCTATTAAAAACAAAAATACACCTGAATCTAGCTAAATGGAAGATGTTTAGTTAGATTTTTCTGCTTTTTTAATGCAACAAATACCTTTCTTGGACACCACAAAATCCAGGGTCCCCAGCTTAGTGAGAGGAGCCATTCATCAACATTCTGTATATGAGAACAGCTGGACTTTCTTCAGTTCTGTAGCCACAGCTGGAAGTTGTTGTTCTGGCTACAGTGACAGCAGCGAGCTACTGATCCTCTGTTCTGTGTCAATGCATCTCTCTCTCTCTCTTTATATTTTTTATTAAGTAGACCAGGATGCCCACCCAAGGTACCACTTCTTCCCCCTCAGGTGGCCCACCCTTGCCAATGCTTATCAGTATTTTTTAATATAAAATGGACAAGGGTGACAACCCCTGGTACCATTTCTGTGGACCCCATCCACTCCGGCTCATCCACCCCTGTTTGCCCAAAAGACTGTCAGCAGAAATAAACAAAACCCACCCCTTGATATTTATTTTAACCTGTAAAAAAGAAAATGATCCCTCCCCAATCTGACCCCAGCTCCCTGACCTCCCACTATGCATCTACCCCACACACACCCTTACTCATATATGTCCCACAGTGAAAAGACACTCTCCAATCCATCTCACTTATGGAACACCAACTCTAATATGAGAAACTAAGGAAAGTGGGGCACAATGTACTTTAATGGAGTTTTTAACTTTGAAGCATAACTTTCACATTGTTGCATAATTGACCCCAAATTTTCAACATGGCCTTTTTGGGACCCCACCTCATGACCAATGGCAGTGGAATTCTGAAAATCAGGCCTGAAAGTTGCTTTCATGGTTGTTTGGAGAAATAACCTTTTAGGTGGAACTTTAACATTTTCACCATGCTTCTTCATGATGTGGGCTCTTAAGAAGACTATGTTGAAAGTTTGGGGTAAAAATATATAAACATGGCAAAGTTATGTGCATATGTTGACATTTCTATACTTGCTTGAAACTTTGGTAATTTAAAATATTTTGATGCTTAATTTTCTGTATAGTAATTTTATCACACCACCTCACGAATGTAACAGCTGTCATTTTTCAAATTATGGCCAATATGTGTTTTAGCACCTGTTGTGCAGCATGATGTTTTGGTTGTGAGGAATGATATTTCAGCAGGATTTGAGAATTTTCACCTGCTGGGTTCATGAGGTGGGTAATAAGAAGGCTATGCTAAAAATTTGGTGTATAATAATAGTAAAATGCCCAGCTATTATGAATGAATGTTGCATTATTTCTACACTAACTCATAACATTACTAATTTTCAATATTTTGACTCCAAACTTTCAACATAGTCATTTTTCCACACCACCTCATAAATGTGACACATCATTTTTTTAATTCTTGGACAAAACATGTCTTTGACCACCTAATGCGAAATGACATTTTGTTCAATATACTATTGAGTACATGTCATGTTTATAAGTCAAATCATAAAATAAATATCCAAAGAATTCGGTGTCAATATTAAAAAAAGAAATATATATATATATATAATTGTTAACAAACTTTGTGTGTAATGACAGTGTTAACCCCAGCAGTTATGCTTTGTGACCCTGTTCCCTGAGTGAATAATGTCACACATTGTGCGTGATTCACAAAGCTCTGCCCAGGTGCAAACCTTCTTTGCTCAGGGCAAACTGGCCTTTTTGAATAGCTGCTATTCACAAAGCCCAGTTTTGCCCTGCAACCTGGGTTTGCACTGGAGCAAAGCAGTGAGGGAGGCCTCAATGCAAATGAGTGGGAGGGGAACTACATATCCTTGCAATCCCATTCACAAACATTTGCTCCACACAATGGCTTTATGCAAAGGCCATTGCCTGGAGCAAATTACCACTGGGAAAAACCTGGTGGTACTTCCTACAAACCCTAAAGGGTTGCTGAGGTACTGCAGCCCCCCCCACAAAGTCTGATCACAGACATAATGAAAAATAAACCTGCTTTCTTTCTGTATTATGTCCCTCCCAACTCCCTGGTCCCTAATCACAGATATAATGTAAAATAACCCCCCTGTCCTTATGCAAAGTGTCCCTTCCTGGTCCCTGATTGCTAACACATAATAAAAGAACATCCTTTTTCCACAGTATAGTGTTCCACCCCTCCCCAGTCCCGATCTCCCACCCTGATTGTCCATACACTTTTTCCATAGTGTTGTGGTCCCCCCCAAACACCAACCCACTCTAGTACCCACATTCCACATCACTCCCCCTGCCCCAGCATTGCCCACTGGTCAGCAAACAGTGCAGCTGTCCACACACCTCCACAGCTGCCCACCAACAGAAATGTCAATGACAGTTTACAATATATAGTACAAGCCAGTTGGTTGATGGGCTTGTACTATATGCTGTAAACTGTCATTGAAAGTTCAGTCGGCAGGCAGCCATGGAGGTGTGTGGAGGGCTGTACTGCTCATTGACTGGCAGGCCGTACTGGGGTGGGGGAGCGGGGTGGGATGTGGTACCTTAGTGGGTAAGGATTTGGGGACAACACTACACTATGGAAAAAGTGTATGGACTATAGGGGTTGGAGATTGGACTGGGGGGTGGGACACCATACTATGGAAAAGGGATATTGTTTTATTATGTGCAAGTGATCGGGCACCGAGGGGGGACACTATACAGTAAGAAGAGGGTTTTATTTTATAGTATGTACATGATCGGGGAATGGGGAGTGGAGAGGGACACTATACAGTAGGAAAGGGGTTTTATTTTATATTGTGTCTGCAACTAGGGAATTGGGGGGGATATTATACAGAAAGAAATGGGGTTTATTTTATATTGTGTCTGTGACTGGGGAATGGTGAGGGACCACCATACTATGGAAAATGATAAAAAAATGTTATTGAATGGGTAATGGAGCAATCGGGGCCTGTCGTAGGAGACTATACTAAGGAACATAATTAATGCTTCTATTGGGGGGATAATGGAGTGAACAGGAACTGGTGTGGGATGCAGCAGAATGGACAGGACCTGTTTTGTGCTGTCTGGGCCAAAATTGGGGTGGGGTTGGACAACACTGGAGTAATGAGGAATGTGGCTGTGCTGGCTTTGGGCTGCTGGGGGGGGCACAATAACATACTGATGGCATAAAAATGAGCCTATAATGGGCATGCTAATGGCCTCTAGCACCTTGCATGCCCAATGGGCTCATTTGCATGCCTACCTTACCGAATAGCACTTTAGCACCTGAGCGCTACTGGCTACAGAGAAGTTTTCCTGGCTGGCTGTGGGGGCCGTTCTACCACCTATTCCAATGCTTTGTCTTCTGGGTTAGCATGGCCCCCACTGGGCTATCTGACTGTGGATAGCACAGCTGCCCACCCAAGCAGCAGGGAAGTGCAGTGCAAATGTTTGCGTTCACTTTGCCCTACCTCTATGAATCCTGCCCCGATCTCTCTTCTTCACACAGGGCCTGCAGAGTGCAGTAAGGAGAAAGCTGCAACAAATTATATTGGCAACATGTGGTGAGACATACTTCTCTACCTTTGGAGAGTGCATCACAGTGAGGCATTGGCTTGGAGCTGTACCTTGAGCTTCAGCCTAGAGACTAAGGGCTGGGTGGAGAGCATGAGGGTTTACAACCACAAGGAAGACCCCACCTCTGATTTGCCAAGACTCTGGAGGCCCAAAACACTACTGTGTTTTCCATTTGCTGCATGGGGGAGGGGGGAGAGGAGTTACGGTTGGATTCCCTAACACCACATTTCCCTACTTTTGTGGCCTTAAGACACCCCAACTGTGCATTAACAAAGCTTTTTGCAAATAATAATGTAAATAAAGGGCCAGAACCCAGCTCACAGGGATGGGTGTTTAATGCTATCATTGCATGCTACAAGGGTTGGGAATGGGTGTGGTGTCTGAATTCATCAATGCTGTGAGGAATGGTGGGTGGAAGGATTTTCTTTTTTTCTTTTGAATGTAAGATATTCAGTACAGAATGATGTGGGATGATAAACTATGCAAAGCTTTCCATGCTTCTAATATGCCAACATGTGGCTGCGTATCTAATCCCACATATGACAAAGCAATGGTGAAACACAAATGGTTATACCTGCTGGACTTGCTGTAGGTACTGCTGGAATTGTTTCTGCAGTAGTTGTAACTGCTGTTGTTATAACACTGGTCTCCAAAGTGCTGGATTCTATATAGGTAAATACACAGAAATTCAAATCAGTTATGATGCTCCTATAATATGTTTCAAAGGATACACTAAATATTTCTCTTTAGTGGGCTAGATCTGTTTTTCTAGGCAAACCACATTGTACTGTATGACCTTGATTTGTAGAAATGATCTTAAACCCTAAATGGGATTTTAAGTATGGAAATTATGTGTTGTTCACAAATTCTTTTTTTTTATATATACATTTTATCTCCTGTTTGCCCCGGCTCCCCCCCCCCTTCTGACCAAACTCCCTCCCAGCCCTATCAATCAGCTTCCCCAGGACTTATGTACAGTGATGTTCCATGCCAAATTACTTGTGGTGGTGCTCCATCACTGTTTCAGGGCCTGTGAAGGGTCAGTCATTATTCTGCCACCTAGGGTGTTTTTCAACCTGTTTCTTGCCCTGTTTCTACGGACATGCAATGGGTGTGGTGTGCGAGCTCTACCTCTGTGGAGACACCCCTGGTGTCCTAAATGTTGGATGCCTTCCCTTCTTAGTAGCATTGATGTGCTGCCACCCAGCTACACAGTGCACCACACTAACCCCCCTCCCTGAGGAAGGTGAGCTGTCTTAGGGATGCTCAATTCTTCCTGTCCACGCTGGCCCCTGAGCAACCCAAGTCTGTTTCTGATCCCAGATCACCGGTGTGGCAGGAGGTAAGGTGCCCAGCACCTCTACTCTCCACATCACTGGGTCTGGTGTTTTATTAACATATTCTCTTAAATTCTGTATGTACAGTACTGTATACTATGAACACAGGTCATAGCAGTGCATACTAACTCCATTTACACTATTTCTTGAAAAATTATAGCTGCCATCTTCAGCACTGCTTTTGAGATTATTTCTGAAATTATTTTCTGATTCTTCTAGACAGCAAAAATCAAAATAATGTGCCTATCAGGTCAAGGAAGGCTTGTTCAGAATTATTGCCAGTAATGTTTTTAGTAGCTTTATGTCTAATTTCATATACATTATCAGATAAGAATATTGAAATAACAACGCACAGTGAGATGAATCTGCTTAGTCAAACCACATTAAATAACCTTGATTTGTAGAAACAATATGAAACATCCAAAAAAGGATTTTAGGAATGGTAAATACTGTTTCAAAATTTTAATAAGCGTGTTTGGAGCCATCATAATTAGGTATACTGAAAATAATTGTGATAGCATAGCTTACAAAGCCGTGTTTACACAGATGCAGCACTGTGACATTTGTTCTGCTCCCATCCTGCTGTGGTGCCTGTTCTGTCAGCAATCTGTCGTTTACACAGCCTGCCATCACAGCATTGCAGATTACTCCATGGAGCAGATGTGAATGCCCAGGAGGATGTCATGAGACACAGGACAGAAGAAGAGAGTGCAGCAAAGTTTCCATACTGCCAGTTGCTGTGCTCGATCCGATACGAGTATCAACAACTGAATTGCTGCAGAAAATGGACTGGAGATACTTTCAGTGCTCTGGAATATATCCAAACACCCGACTTTGCAGCACATCAACCAGTGCGCATGGGTTGATGCACTCTGAAGTTGGTGGTGTAAACGAGCCTTAAATTTTTTCATCTTTCACATAATGTCTTCAAATAATTCAACTGTTTTTTCAACTAGTGGTGGGCAAAATGGTCAAACTTACGCTCTGTCAAGCGATTACAGGAATAATGCGAATCACAAGTATTCCAAGAATGCTAAGTGGTATTTAACGTTATAATGGGGAATGTGGAAGCCCATTGAGAATAATGACTTTGCAGTATTCCACCTTCCCAAACCACTTCTTTACCAATTTTAAGGTGAAGTACACTGAAATCAATGTACTTTGCTCACTTTGCCTTGTTTTTGAGCTCCAAAGGTAAATTTTGCAGTGCTTCATGAGATTGCAGGTCACGTGGGCTCTAGATTGTTTGCCCAGCCTCAGTTCTGTGTAAGTGTGTGTATAGTGGAAGATGGAGACAGTTTCCTCTCAGAGTGCTGCGATTCATATCTTCTAAAAGCTGTTAAAAAAGCCTTTTTTGAGCTATTTTTTTCTCACAATTTAGTATATCGATTGTAGGAAACCCTCCTGTGCTCTTATCACCGAGTGTTTATTGTTTGTGTGTGGATTTTGAATGTTAATTTAGAACAGTCAGTCTTGTGTTCTGTGAAGTTTGATTTGGAGGAAGGGCATACCTGTGGTGTAGTAGATTAATTGGGAGAAAAAGGCAGTCTTTCTGTTTTGGTTATATTCTTCTTGTATAACTGTGTTAATGTACACACAGTAATATTTTCAGTAATTCTTGAAATTATTTTTCTGATTGTTGTGGTGCAGCAGTGTATAATTTCAGTTTGTTTAAAACATTTGGTTATATTACTCAAGGTTTTCAATTTGCTATGCATTACTTGTAGTGCTTGTGAGTTTGTGTGTGATGAGTGCGATTAAATCAGACACCTTTTATTGTGCCATAGAGTAATTGCAGCAGTGTGAACCTGCTATCCACTGCACCTGCATGATTTTTTTATTCTGTCTTGTGGTATCTTTACTGGAAGTGGATTGTTACTACCGTGCTTGATCCCACCCCCAACTGGCAAAAAGTACTCTTTTACAGATTTGGATTTATGACTTGAGAGTACTGGTTAGGTGGTGTTGTGCCTTTGTATCTGCATCTCTTGATCATGCACCACAATTTTAATCTGTCAGTGTTTGCAGTACACCATTAATTCTAAGAAATGTTGCCATTTCTGTTACCATCTCATTTCACTTTGTCAGCACTGGGGAATTTTCAGGACACAAAACAGTAGCATTTTAGGATGCAAATTAATTCTGGTAACTGTGTGTGACCACTGTGCACATGACTGAGTGTGCCATTAATTCTGGGAGACTTTGCATTTCTTGTTATGCTCTCATTTCACTTCATCAGCACTGGGGAGATTTTTGGACATAAGACAGTAGCATTTTGGGGATGCACATTAATTCCAGTGACCGTATGTGGCCACTACACACATGACAGAGTGCATCATTAATTCTGGGAGACTTTGCATTTTTTGTTACCCTCTCATTTCACTTTGTCAGCACTGGGAAATTTTCTGGACACAAGACAGTAGCATTTTGGGGATGTACATTAATTCTGGTGACTGTGTGTGACAACTGCACACATGACAGAGAGCATCATTAATTCTGGGAGACTTTGCATTTTTTGTTACCCTCTCATTTCACTTCGTCAGCACTGGAGAATTTTCTGGACACAAGACAGCAGCATTTTGGGGATGTACATTAATTCTGGTAACTGTGTGTGACCACTATGCACATGACTGAGTGCACCATTAATTCTGGGAGACTTCACATTTCTTGTTACGCTCTCATTTCACTTCATCAGCATTGGGGAATGTTATGGACACAAGACAGTAGCATTTTGGGGATGCACATCTGGTAACTGTGTGTAACTACTGCACACATGATGTCTGAGTTCACCATTAATTCTGGGAGACTTTTGCATTTCTTGTGCTCTTATTTCACTTCATCACTGTCAGCACTGGGGAGTTTTCTGGACACAAGACAGCAGCATTTTGGGGATGCACATTAATTCTGGTGACTGTGTGTGTGAAGGGCTGCCAAAATTATTGTCACTTCACCTTACTTCATGTTAAGGCAGAATGATAACACAAAGTAATAATCACAAGGCGAAGTGAGCCTTTTGCATTGGTCACTTAGCGTAGTATAGTAACAATGCAAAGTGCTCACTTCACAGGGCACTTCGCTGGTGAAATTTAAATTCACTGCATCTCAAGTTTCAACACTGCTTTTAAGATTGAGTTACTGTTTCTGAATTTGTTTTGCTTTTTTCAGAAAAGGCCAAAGAGAAATGATTTGCCTAATTCAGTTAAACATGTTACAATATTATTAACATAAATGAAGGTGTTACAAGCATGATAGTTGAAACCTATATAAAGATCCTTTCATATGAATATTATAATTAATGATTCCATATAGTTTAACATTTTTCAACCATCACATCCTTTTTTTATGAAGTATGAAAGCTATTGTGCTTCTGGTGATTTTTCTCTAATTTATTCTTTGAAGGTTCAAATATAACAGAAAATGTCAGCAGATGAGGACCTCCTGGCTCATCAAGTCCACCCAAGTGTTCTATCTCTATGTTATCCAAGGCCCTAGGTGATCTGAATAATTTCTACTCTGTCACCTCTCCAGAATTCAAATATAGGAATCAGATGATGGAACTAGTACAGCTTTTTCACATGAAGCAACATGTGAGTTTGGGAATCTACTTTGGTGAAAACTTCACAAATCATGTCTTACTTAACCATCCATAACTTAAGTATTTTGTGACGTAAGTCCCCACCTTGCCAGGTGAACACTGCATGATTCAGCCCTTTACTGGTAAAGTACACACACTCTGCAGTGCAAGGCCTGGCAAAGAGATAATTGGCTGGTGAACAGCCACTTCACATAATTTTGTTGTCCTTTTTTTAAAAGAAAAATCTTCTCACTACCCATCTAACACCCTTACTTCCCTGTCTCCTGAAAGGATGAGAACTCAGTTTACACATGGAAAGAGAGAAGCAAATTGGAAACAGCTTCATCACTTTGCACTCTCAGTTTTGAGGAGGAGAACTGAGAAGCAAGGGAACAGTGCTTGCGAATATTTTAGAAAAGGTATGCTATTATTGCCTTAGTATGTTCCCTTTCCAGACCATCTTTTTGCGTGGTGCTGCTGGTGTGGTGTTTTTTCCTTCTTGTGCTGTGTTTTGTGACAGCTCAGGGCCGATGTTGGCCTACCTGTATATATGTTCTCCTCTTGCTTCAGTGCCCCATTTCTGGATCCACTTGGTCTTGGGAGACAGGTCTGTTGGGCGCAAGAAGACTGAGGAGTGCTACTAGGAGGCAGGCGAGCTGAGGAGCTGACAGCATCTGGACATCAGGCACATGGCAGGCAGTTGGATCAGGAAAAAGAGGGAATTACCTGCACCCTGACATTTAGTGGACTGTGTTTCTTATGGATTATCTGATCTCTCATCTTTTGCTACAGTTTTAAGTTATGTGATTTTTGTTCTTTTCTTGTTCTCTGTTATTTATAATTTGTTGTTTATAATACATGATAGTTTTTTAGGATTTGGGGGTTCGAGGTGTAGATTGAGGTTTTGATTTGTACAGAACCTAAAGAAAATTTTAGGATTTTAGGGATTGTTTTAAGATTTATTTTAACTGTTAAAATTATTTTTAAACTCCCACCATGTGCAAATGAGGGGCGGTCTCCTAGTGGTTTAAATGAGCATGCGCTTAGCGTGCTCAGAGGGAAGCACATGCGCTCGTGTTGCTCTGCACTCTGCTTGCCCTGTTTTTTAGTCTTTTGGCTTTTAACATTTCCCCACATCTTCCTTGGGAGAGAGTGTCTCTGAGCTGTCCCTGAAGCCTTTGTGGTACATTTTGAAATCACTGCAAGATTGCTCAGCTGCTCGCTCTGCAGTGAACCAAACCCTTCTCTATTTAGTAAGGAGGATAAAAGGGATAAATTAGAGAAAAAGGTGTTTTTTCATGTCTACTGGAAATATTTGTGAAAAGAGTAAGTTTATTTGTTTTACATTGTAATACTCTTTATCTACTGTTTTTATCTACTGTTCAGTGAAGCTTTTTTAGAGGTTATAAGTAGCTGTAAAGTGTTGTTGCCTGCCCCCCATGGGTTTAATGGGGTGGTTAACCTTCTAACCTTCAACTTAAAATTCCAATTCAATTCCTTTTCTTGTTGCACTATATTGTATCTATACTGCAACTATAGTGTATTTAAGTTGTGCAGTCTCTTATGTAATTTTTTTATTGTGCTTTTATAGTAATATTTTATTTTGTTTTTTTCTTTTCTACTGCATCTAATGTTTGGTAAAGAAAATCAGCAAATCTAAAAATTAGCAAATCAGAGTTGAAATCTATCCTTGGTTCTTTTTCTTATCTGATTACTATCTGAACTGCTTTCTGAGCATTTGGATATTTGGATATTATTCTGCATACTGTGGAACATCTCTTGAGATACTTGCGCATTTTCAAAAAAAACGGCACTGTTAATGAGAACGAAGTATAGAGAAGTGAAGATGATGCAATGAGAGTAAAGAATGTAAAGAGAGTAAAGAGAGTGAAGACCTGAGATCATTGCTTCTCTTGTCTAGACTTTTCTAGTCTTTTTCAGATCACTGTCAGCTCTGAACTGCCTTTTTAACAGAGCTTTACAGAATATCCAGACTGCCAAATAGCGTCTATTTAATAATAGAGTGTGGCCATGTTGTGGTTGTTGTTCTTTCCTTTACTAGAAGCCATTGTGATAGACCGTTCCAGACTGAAGGTGTTTTTTTTTAAATGAAGAAGGAACCTAGAAAATACTATAAGAAATGTCCCAAAAAGAGTGAAAAGGGAAATAAAATAGAGGAAAATGACCTGAAGGGGCTAAATAAGAAAATTACCCAGTTCTTCAAATCCCCAATTAATCAAATAGAGTTAAGAAGTAAACAAATAATAAAATCCTTTGCTCCACAATTGTCATTGTCTCCAGTTAGGTCTGAATCTTTGGAGTCATGGTTATATATTCATCCATTGTTAGAAAGAATTAGGAGCCTAGAAGAAGCCTCTGAGAATCTCATGAAGTGGGCCCAGATAAGTTTGAAGAAAAAAGTATTAGGGAGATCGCTAGACTCCAAAGTAGATAATTATGTGAAGAATTCAATGGAAATAGCTTCTGAATTACACCTATCTGATCTCATGGGGGAGGTGACCAGTCTCATGGTAAATGAGAGTCAGATGCCTAAGAAATATCAAATGACTCCTATTAACACCATTAATGCTACAATTGATGACCTCATAGGGGTAGTCAATAATGAAGGTTTAGCTGGTGAATTCAGTTCTGTAAAACCAACTCCTAAAGGTGGGGAGACTATTAAAAGCAATATAAATATTGATTTGCCTAAATTACAATTTACAAGAAATAGATCTTTCCTTAAATAATTTGACTCTTATCTGTCCCCTTTTACACAGCTTGGTAATTCAGAGGGAAAATTAATAGGTCCTGATAATGTAAAAGAATCTTTGTTATAATATGAGAATGAACAGGGTCACTCACACAAGAATATACTGAAGGATGAAGTACCATACATGAAGATGGTTTGAGGGGTTAACGGATTTGAAAATGAAAATTTAATATCCAAAATCAATGAGTTAAAGAAAGAAATTTGTTTTGAGAATTCCCAGCTTTTGGAGTTGGTCACTATTGTGAGGACTCATGTCAATTTTTTTGTCTCTGGAAAAGATGATTCTCAACATCATGGAATTAATATGATGTCACAGACTCCAGTAGTAGATTTAGAGGATGTCTCACCAGGCTGGATTTTGGTAAAGGAGCATCAAAAAAACAAGAGTGACCAAGGGAGAATTGATAGGTGGAATAATTCTGGAAATCAAGTTGAGCAAAGGATCAAAGTAATTACTGATTCAATCTCAAATAAAGAAGTTGAGAAAATAAATGCATTGGTAAAGGACCTCAAGTAAAGGAAAACATAATTAAAGAAAATGGGTAAGGAGCTTTATTATGATGACAACAAGTTAGAAAGTACAAGAAATAAAAAAGTTATCTTGAGGGAAGAAAGATTTAAGGATTTGTTAAAAAAGGCAAAAGGAAATAAAAAGATACTGTAAACACAGCAGAGCATAAGGCACATAAGAAGAATGTTATGGATAGCAGGCTAAAGAAGAACAGAGTCCAATTTAGCTGTTTAAGTAAAAAAGATTCTAGATCAGAGAAGAGGAATCAGGATAATTTAGTGGAAACATTAGAGGAGAAGAAAGGGTGGCTGATAGTGGCAGGTGATTTATTGCCCACCTTGTTTGTAAAAGGGCTCCCAAAAGCTAAATCAGAAAATAATTATATCCTTGGCTTAAGCTCACAATTTACAACCTGTTTTAAGGTTTTCTGGGCAATAAATTCAGCTGGCTAGAGATTTAGTCTGCCTATAGATATCAGGCCAGCCCTTTTAAGGGATGGGTCTGTGTTGTCCTTAATGCTGAAAAAAGAAAAAAAATTAATGGCTATAAAAGAGAAATTTTCTGACATTGGATTATCCTTAGATGCTACAATAAGATTGACTTCAGAAAAAAATGTAGACATAAACATATCTAAAAACCCTACAGAAAAGAGTGGTGGAACTGAGGTTACACATGGCCTTAAACAGCCTTGGATAACCCTATACATGATGTCAAATGAAACTATACATAAATTGAGGGGAGGCAAAGAAGAAATAGTAATGAGAAGAGGTAGAAAACAACTAGGTGAAAGGTTAAATAGTAGCATAATTCTGGAAGATGAGGAAACTTTGGAACCACCTACATTGTTGATGAGGGAGACTCTTCGACTAGTATCAATAGCTCTTGCTCGATCATAAATCTATCTGATGAATCTAACTGACTGGGCTCTAGATTGGATTCAAGAAACAAAATAACTCTTCTCAGCTGGAATATAGTGGGCTTGAAGAGTAAAATGTTAGATAAGGACTGTATGTGATGGATAAAATAACAGCGTATTATTCTGTTACAAGAGACATGGATGCAAAGTCTTAATGAGCAAACAATAGAAGGGTGTAATGTTTGGACTTCACCTGCCTATAGGGGAAAAAAATGGAAGGTTAAAAGGAAGATTGCTCATTTTGGTTCATACTAGTATAAAATACAGAGTAATTGAAGTTGGTTCTTATAATGAATTTAATCTATATATCGTGATTGCAGATGGTAATAATGTTTGCTTTTTGTTTAATATTTATATTCCCCCTTGGCTGAAGTTGCCTGATTATCAGAAAGCAATTGAAATGTTAGGGGATAGCCTAGAGTCTATAAAATCCAAATTCCTAGGAAGTAAATTATTTTTAGCAGGGGATTTTATTGCCCATATGGGAAATTCCTTAGAGGGAAAAAAAAAACAGATTGGGGGTTGGATGATGTTTTAAACATCCTGATAAGGGACTTGAAGGATAGACAAGTAACAAATCAAGCCAAAATTATTCTTCAGTTATTTGATAAGTTTAGCTTAAGAGTTCTGAATGGGTGTACGAGGGGTGATTGGGCAGGAGAGTTTACTTTTTCTACAAAAACAGGTGGTGCTGTTCTGGACTTGTGTGTTTTAGAGCCAAGTGAATATAATATGGTTAAAAAATGTGAGGTTCTAAAAATGTGGGATAGCAACCACTTCTCAGTGCAGTGCACATTATATACAGTATTTAATATTAAAAATAAATAAATAATGAAGCAGGACTCAAAGTATACCAACACATGTGCATTACATTTTGGAAAATAACTCAATGAAATGAGTTTGCAATGGTAATATTGAAAGAGATAATAATGAATCAGGAAATGCAACATAAAATAGTCAGTATTTTAGGATTAATTCAGGAAATTATGAGAACATAATAAAATTGATGCCCTTCTTAAAATTTGTCTGGATGAACTAAGTTCCCATGATAGATCTAAAAGAAAGGAGTCACATGATTAATGCAGATAAGCCTTGGTTTGATGAAGAGTGCTATAAGATTAGAAAAGAAATTTAAAAAGTTGGGAAAATTAAATCTAGATTGCCCATTGGCCCAGTGCTGGGGGCCTTAAAAGAATTAAGAAATTAATATAGGAAGTTGTTGGTTTTTAAAAAGAAAACTTATAATAGGAAACTTTGGGAAGAGCTCCAAGACTGTATTTTAAGGAAAGATTCTAAGGACTTTTGGACTATGGTGGCACATGTCTATAATGTAAATGATATGCACTATAACATGATTGGTTTAATTAGTGCCAAGAAATGGATTAACCATTTTAATAAAATATATAAGAATATGAGTGGAAGTCTACATAGCCCTTATAAAGCTCCTAGTCCTGACGTGCACTCTGTAGGGAAAAATCCACTAGGGTTAACAGTGAAGGAGGGTGATCTAGCTATTTTAGCCCAGAAAAGAAATACGGCTGCAGATGCGGATGGTCTCCCTGCAAAGAGTTTTCTACATAATTCAGGATTTTCTGCAGATATCCTTTTTCCAGTTTTCTGTGCAATTTGTTCTCAGCTAAAATTACCACTTGGATGGAATAGAAGAATTATTGTCTCGTTACACAAAAAGGGGGAAAAACAAGACCCCAAAAATTATAGACCTATTACTCTACTCTCTGTTGTGCAAAAGGTGTTCTCTAGGTTAATTTTATCAAGACTAGATGTATGGGTAGAGGAAAATAAGTTGCTCTCCAACTTTCAGTGTGGGTTTAAAAATGGATGTAGTACTTTAGATTTGCTGTTTACCATGAATTTTCTTGCGGAGAAGTATGTTGACTATAAAAAGGGCACCCTTTATTTGGCTTTTTGGATATAAAGGCTGCCTTTGATTCAATAAACAGAGGAACGTTATTGGCTATATTGGTGAAATTAAATATTGCCCCTCACTTATTCTCTATTTTAAAACGTATGCTCCAAGACACAGCAGCTGTGGTACAGTATAGAAGAGATGGATCCCTGTGTAAAGAAATATCTTTAAACAGTGGAGTAAAGCAGGGCCGTTTATTGGCTCCTATCCTATTTAATTCATATATATAAAAACTTATTAGTAATATTTCTAGAATTGACACATTTGCCCCAATTATAAATAAAGAGAAATTCAGATACTACTATATGCGGACGACACAATTATTTCCCAGACTCCTCTCGGTCTTAGAAGAACCCTGACTAACATTACGGACTCGTTATCTGAGTTAGACCTAGAGCTGAATATAGATAAATCCAAATTACTAATTTTAGGAATGTTTAAAATAAAAGGGGAAACTTGGAATATTAATGGGAATGGCTTTGAAGTAGTCACAGAATTTAACCATCTTGGGATCAAGATCAACTCCAAGTGGTCATGGAATCCACATCTAACAGATCTTAAAAATAACTCATATAAATCTATGGGTGTAATAAGAAATTTTGCAATTCAATTCTCAATTAACTCTTTCTTGGCCCTTCAAAGAACTTTTGAGGCTAAATTAATGACTCAAATCCTTTATGGTTCTGAAATTTCGGGTTTATCTTTAGAAAAGTTAAATATTGAATGTGTTCAAAACCAATTTAGAAAAATAACACTAAATCTGCCTTGGGATATTCCTTCTTCTCTCCTCAGATTGGATTTAGGTATGCTTTCTATTAATACTAAAATGTTGTTAAGGGTGATACATTATTGGGGCAGAAAATCCAAATGAATAATGACAGGTTACCTAAAATGTGTTGGATCGAATATTGTAATAATATACCTAGCTCGGGCCCAAGGAAATGCTGGTTCTCTAAATTAAATGATATTTTTAAAAATATTGGCTGTGGAGACCTATGGACTATTACTACATTAAAGACACCTTTATTTTATTTAAACAACGTTAGGCAAAGAAATAAGGATATAGCTGTTAAATCAGATTTTAGTAATATTCATGAATTAGATTCAATAGGTTTATATTCAAGGGTTAATCTGATTTGGGGGCAAGAAAAGTATTTTGCTCGGTGTGAAAATAAGATGCATTGAAATATTTTATGTGAAGTAAGGCTACCTTGTGTTGGAAATATTTCTTTTAATCTTAATGACTGTTATTATAAAATATGAAATGGAGGCTACTCCTGCCAGATCATTTCTAAACCAGATATTATGCATATACTATTTGTCTGTAAAAGCTGGTCAGAACAAAGGGAAAAATGTCTTGAGGTCCTCTTTTCTAAGTTTATGGGGGAATCTGATGAACTCTTCTAAGGCCAAATTCTAAAAAAATGGATTCTATAAAACTAATGTTTGGATTGGCTAAATTCTTTTTTGGTTAGATGATGATTGTTTGTTAATTTCTATTTATTGTGGTCAATACTTTTAAACACTGTGATTATTGTTGTGTAATTTATAAAGTGTAATAAACTGTTGTTTTTTATACACTTTTATTATTAAATAAACTGAACTGAACCATATCTAAGTGCCCTAAGATTTACGAAAGCATGCCACTTCCACCACTCCTTTGGCATGTACTTCCATGCTCCTTCACTAGCCCTGTCGGAGTAAAGTTTGGAACACCAAAGTCATTGTATGCCCTTAACCCCAACTTCATTGCTAATCAAAATCTTGCCATATTCTCACCAGTCCCAACAAATGTTATACATTTAACCCCACTCCACTAACCCTTAAGTGATTAGCTGACATGACGGTGGTGGTGGTGAACAGTGACCTGCACACAGACCTTCCTTTTATCACTTTTGCTGGCTACAGTCTGATAAATGAGACCATGTTTGTGAACTGGATGGATTACCATTTGTGTATGCAGTCTCATTTATGAGATGGTGACCAGTCATGGCAGTATGGGAAGGGTCTGTGAGTTTGCAATTCATGACTGACATGCCAACTATTACCCTGTCCTTTCTTGCATGGCAAGGGAGGATGATATAGTTACTGCAGGTCCATGAAGTCAGCAGATGCAGGATAAAGCACTGCTGCAGCAGCAGAAAATGTTTTTACAAAAAGCCTAGTGTTCGGCTTCAATTAGTAAAAATATTAGCACACATGCTGAATCTGCTTCTCAAGATGATTCATATTCTGTTGACTATATATCTTTTGTTAGATTCAGTGTGGTATTTCTAAGTGCAATAATATGACAGTCACTTGAGAAAAATGAAATTCAAAACAGTTTTAAAATACTGAAATACCGGTATCACTGGTTAAATTAGCTTGCAAATAAAACTGGAAAATGGCTAAAATGTGTTATAGTTATAAAGAGGTAGGGCAAAAATAATGTGCCCAATTTCACTTTACTGCTGCTTTCAAGTTTACTGTCTAAAATCACCTAGGGTAGAAAATAGCATGGGATTTGGATTTGTTACAATGGTGGGGGAAGGAGTATGTAATGTATATTAATGGACAAGACCTCACCTCTCCATCTGTTGGGGAGAAGGCTGGCTTTAAGTGCTTCAGTGATGAGAAGAGGTGTTGTGTTTGTAATCATCAAGGCAGGAGGTAATGGTGTGTAAAGGTGCTATGATGGGTTGAGGGAAGGTGATTCTTTTTTTCTTTTCATTACCAAATGGCAAACAAAGAATCAAGTGGGATGGTGATCATATACTGTGTATATATATATATATATATATATTAATATATAAATATATTTAGATTATGGTAGCATGGTAGTGCTACCATAGTTAGGGTTGAGGATCCATTTACATGTTAAACCCAACATTTTGCACCTTAATAACTTTGCAACCATTCAACAGATTTGCCTATAATTTGGAATACATAATCAAGACCCATGTGCCTTTGGATCTGTTAAGTTTCGTACCAGTCAGATATATGGCTGCGGAATTATTAAGCATGATCTGTGCATGCGTTTACGGTTTTCTGGGAATTCTATGGTCACGCCTACAGGTCACACGGTTTGCATGACCAGTCTAAAATCTTCAGGGAATGTGTGGCCAGCATCCCCAATGTGCCTTTTGAAGATTTTGTAAAAAAATATTAAATGGATCAAAAGTTATTCAAAAAACAAGTTCCCATTACAAGTCAATGGGAAAAGTTAACAAAAGATTTGACAGTGTTGCAAATGCAGTTTTTACTTTCGCAAATGGCTCTTTTACTGTCGCAAATCCACCATTTTGTTTTCAGTTGGTGATCAGAAAAATGCTTGGCATTTAAATTTGGGACCCTCTAGCAACCTAATTCTTTTTATATTCACCTAGTCAGACCCTGAGAATGCTAGCCATGTCTTTATTTTGGGGTAAAACACCCCATAAATATGTTTTTCAGATTTCTGGAAAAAATAGTTTTGCAAAGTAGTGTCACACTCATGAAAGTGTTGCAAATTTTTGTGAAAGCTTTCACAAATTGCGACAGTACTTTTCTAGGCGGTGGGAAAATTATAACAATTCTTTGGCACGCCACTGCAAAAGAATGGTTTGGAGTTTTGGGCTGAAATCTGGAGGGAATGCAGCCAACATCTCACAGATGTGCCTTTCAGTGTTTTGTTGAAAAAATATTACATGGCGGCAAAGTTACAGTACTCCAAAGTTGACACTTTTTCCCATGGGATAACATTAAGGAGTACGACACATTGTAGCAATCGTTTGGCGCCCTGCTGCAAAATAACGTTTTCGTCTTTCGGGCTGAAATTTGCAGGGAACACAGCCAACATCCCATAGGTGTGCCTTTCAGTGGTTTGGTGAAAACATATTACAGGGAAGCAAAGTTATGGCACTCCAAACTTCTGTTTTTTTCCCATAGGATAACATTACATCATTCGACGCACATTTCAGGGCCCGTATCTCGGAAACGATGCGAGATACAGACTTTTCATCAAAAAATTGGGGCTAAGCATAAAACTAGCCAGGACTGTGATAATTCATATGACTTTAATTTTTTTTTCTATGTCGTACGGTTCCTGAGATATAAGCAATTTACTATTGCAAGTCCTCATTTTTCTGTTTCGAGAGTCATTATTTTGCATACATTCTTTGTACGCACTGTCTTTCTCTATACAGCTTTTGGGGAAAAACCAGCCTGTGCACTTAAATTACTATTACCATTACCATTTCCGCTTGCGGTTCCATACCTATTTCACCTACCGTTCACGTTTACACCACCATGTGCGTTATCCTTTGCGTTTTCATTTGCGGTTGCATTTGCATTCTTTTTAACATTTCTGTCTACAGTATTGTTTCTCTTTTGGTTTTGCTTTGCATCACCATGCGCATTACAATTTGCATTTGTGGGCACAATGTTCCTATGTGACAAGACATCACGTGGCAGGAGCGTGGGGCCCTTCGCATTACATTCATTATTTCTCTTTATAATTCTCAAAAAGAAGGGAAATTAGAGGCAAAAAACTCTGTTTAATGCACCAGTAAGGGTTGTTCCACAGCAACAAAAGTGAGGAAATTTGATGTTAGTTTTGAAACACCCCATTGCACCCCTTCAGGCCACCCTCCAACTGGAATCGGGGTGCACATTGGGGTCATCGGACCTAACCCTCACCCCATTCTTCTATTCCTCAGCTTCTTTGCACATGTGATGGGGTGAGAGTTAGGGCAGATGACCCCAACATACACCCTGATTCCAGTTGGGTGGTGGGCTGGAGGGGTGCAAAGGGGGGGTTCTATCCTAACATTGAATTTCCTTGCTTTTGTTGCTGTGGAACAACCCTAACTGATGCATTAAAAGGAGTTTTTGCTCTAATATATATATCTATATATATAGATATATATATATATATATCTATATCTATATATATATAGATATAGATATATATATATATATATATATATATATATATATATATATAAGTTTACATAATGGGAAGTGGCTTGCATCACCAAAACTTAGAGATAACTTTTTATTTACTTTGCTGTGTCTAATCCCATATATCACAAAGAAATAGTAAAATGCAAATGGCTACACTTGTATTTGGACTTCAAGTTACTGATGGAGTTGTTTCTGGTGTAGCTGTAACTTTTGTTGTTGTTGTTGGTGGTGATGTTGGTGTTGTTATACTGGTACAGGGTGATAACCGCGCACACTAATCCGCACAGGACAGGAGCGCATTAGAGGTAGGGCATAGGGGAGAAGAGTGGCAGAAAAGTATCAGTGATGCAATACTATCACAATCACCAGTCCCTCACCAGGAAGGAGGAGTCTGCAAATATACATGGCGGCCTAGCCTTGGGGTGCATGTGCGGCTGCCAATTGTAAAAATTTAAGGGATCAGCTGCTCCAGGTCCTGGCTCTGGTTTTTCTTGGAGTTGGCCACATTCCAGACCAGAATAGAAACACAAAAGTTAAAAAATTAATATTAAAATAAGTAAAATGTAGTTTCATAGTGGTCTGCACCTACTGGGATTGCGGCCACCAGGGGGGAGATTTAAAGGAGTGACTGCTCCTTGTTTAAAGGAAGCAGTTTGGCATATGCTGGAATTAAATGGGGGCAAATTGTAAATAGTTAATAGAGGGGACTACAGGTCCCTGAAATCATTTGGGGCAAGGAGACTTTAGATGCTAGTGAGGATGGCCCAGGATTGGACTGGTGAGTTGGCAGGTGAGTGTTTGGCACCCTAGGGGACTTAGTAAATGGGGATGTTCTGGTGCCCATAGAGGGAGAGAGAGGGAAATTGATCAGAGAAAAGAGAACATGAGTCAGTTGAGCATGGGTGGTTGCCCACTCTGCTATTAAAATTGCTCTTTATTTTGTTTTGTTTTTTTATTGGTGTGGTAGGAGGATCACTAAGAGCACTGGATGTGGCAGAGGCCACAATTTGTGATGCCCTGGCTGGAGCATTATTGAGAGTTAGATCAGGCAGAAGAAGTAGGAGACCTGAAAGGATCCTGTATCTGGAGTGGCTGGAGACAGTAGCAGCAAAAGGAGGATATGGCACCTGAAAGGTGAGGGGATCCAGGGGGTCTGGGCAAAGGCCCTGGTCCCTGGGACTGTTTGTGGTTGCATTAATTCTGAAGGGGCTTTGAGCAAGGTCAGGTTGGGAGTCAGGGGACTTGGAGGCACCTCCACTGGTTCCAAGGTGACCCGCACTTAGAGAATTTTCCAGTTTTGTGCTGGTGTACAAACTGATGCTTCTTAGTATTTGAGGTTCTGATTCAACCATGAGCTAAGCTGCATGCAGTTGAACTTTGGCTGCCTAAGCTATAGCTAGCATCCTGGACACTAAAATTCAACTGTGACACTTACGATCTAAACTGAACCCAAGTTTATAATGTGACCTCTTGGTCAAGGGAAATTGAATTGTGTTTTTCTGCTCGATGGAGTGACTGTTCCTGTTGTTATTAACTGTCCATTAAAAGGGATCCCTCATTCCTGCAGTTTCACTGTTTACCTTGTTTGTTTGGAGGAACTGTTTGCTGCTAACAAGAAGTTGCCTCCACAGTCCAGCCCTTGGTGTGTGCCCTGAACCATGCCACAGGAGAGCAGGAGGACCAGCATAGGAAGATGTTAAGAGGTCTGCAGCTGAAGACTGTCTGCAAAGGCCCCAGAGGCAAAGAGGGCAAGAACAGGTAGGTGAAAACCAGCATCTCAATCCTTCCAGTCATCCAGCTCTTCTATTAGAGTTCTCTGGGCACCCCGGTTTCATCACTTCTGTTAAGCCAGGCCGAACAGGTATGTGGACTCTTATTTTTGTATAGTTCCCCCCCTCCACAATACATTCACCACCACAACCATAGACTCGGGGAGGGAAGCTTACAACAGGGGGCTCATCCAGGAAGTGACTTTGGGGTGCCCTGACCCTTGGTAGGCTGTAAAATGGGTGCTGGGAAAGCCGTGGAAGTCCTTCTATCAGCTGGACTATATATTGCATAGTAAACATGGTGCATGGGACTGGGACATATTGTGCCTTTTCTTAGTGTGACTGCCAGTGCTTTGCTTCTGTTGCCAGCCAGGACTGGAGCAAATGGTGGAGTGTGAAACAGAGACTGTACCTTGGAAATGCCCCATTTGACTGAGGGCTCAGGTCTGGTGGGTGGTTTGTCCCATGGTTTATAGAGCTCCACAGGCTTTGACTAAAAAGTGGCCCCAGCAGAGAATGATCAATTGTTTATTGTGGACAATGGGCTTTTGGGTGGAAATGTTACTTTATTTGACAAAAATGGCATAACTGTTATGTACTGTTGGTATAATGTCTATAAATTATTTAAATGTGCACTGCTTTAATGTTGAGTTTTGAATGAGGGGTACACTGGTTAAACGTATGTTATGGTAAAAAAAGGGATAATTTATTCTGGGGAATTACATAAATGTTGTGTGAGAATGGTTTTATTTGCTAAACTGTTTCATTGGTTGTAGTCATTTTTTATAGAATAGCTGCGAGTGGGAAAGCCAAAAATGTTTTTTAGTGATGTGCTTTTACTGTACTGTGGTGCATAATGCTTACAGTTTGGCATTTAAGGTGTTTGGGCTGGTCTCAGACTACTAGGCAGTCCTTTGCAGCAGCTGGCAGCAATACTAAGGTAAATGGTAAGTTTGTTTAGGTTATGGGGACTTGGGACATTGCCGTGTACTCTGAACACAATCCCTCTAGTAGATCTAGTGGTGGGTGGCCAGGTGTGAGAGAAATGGGTCCATGGAGCTTTAGAGAGCTGGGTTAATTATTTGGGTTGTGTTTGTGAGGTAAGGATAGCTTAGGTATAGTGTGAGAATAGTATAAATAGTTTTTCTTGTGAGTTGTGGCTCACTGAGATGGTAAGCTATCAAATGGGGGGGTAAGCCCCTGAAAATGGTCTTCTTAGATTTTCTGGAGCTGCTGCCATCTTCCTGTAGGTGGCTTAGTGACTCTGGCTGGATTTGGACCTGGTTCATTCCATGGGCTCCTATGTGGCTCTAGCCACCTGTTTGGTGGTGTCTAGGCCTTTGGCAGTGGAGCCAGGTGCTGCAGTGTGTTTTCCATGCCTCTGGGCATATTAATGGGTTGTTTTCAGTCCTGGGGGGTTGCTGTGGCAACAGAACTGCAGATCTATAAATAAACATGGCTACTGGGGCACATGCACAGATGCTGATCTAAAAAACATAACAGAATGGCTGCATCAGATTCTGGATCTGGTTTTTGCCAGGGACTGCTGTGCTCAAGACCACAACAGAAACAAGAAAGGTTAAAAATTAAAATGAAATGTAAATAGTTTCACAGTGGTCTATACCTACTGTCCATGCGTGGCCAGTGGGGGAGAGATTTTAAGGAGTGGCTGATCCTTGTTTAAAGGAAGTAGTTTGGTACCAGCTAGCTTTAAATGGGGGCAAATTGTAAATAGTTAACAGAGGAGACAACAAGTCCTGGAAGTCATTTGTGGAAAGGATTCTTTAAGCACCAGTGAGGATGGTCCAGGATCAGATGGGTGAGTTGGTGGGTGAGTGTTTGGTGCCATATGGGACTAAATAAAAGGGGTGTTTTTGTACCCATGGGGGGAGATTGATAAAGGAAGAAGAGAGTGAGTGGGCTTAGCAGGGGTGGTTGCCAGCTCAGCCATTAAGGCCGCAGCTGATTTTTTTTATTTAGTGTGGTAGGAGGACCACTGAGAGCAGTGAATGTGGTGTTGGCCACTATTTATTTTGATCCAGCTGGAGCATCGTCCAAAGTTAGTATGAGAAGAAGCAGAAGAAGACCAGAAAGGTGCCCTTTTCTGGAGTGGTTGAAGAGAGTAGCAGAAAGAGGAGGAGATGGCACCTAAGAGCTGAAGGGATCCAGGAGGCTGGGCAAAGCCCCTGGACCTCAGAACTGTTTATGGTTGCATTATTTCTGAATGGACTCTGAGCGTGGTTGGATTGGAAGCCAGGGGACTTGGAGGCACCTCCCCTGGTTCCAAGGTGACCCCGTTTAGATACTTTCCCAGGTTTGGTTGGTGTATGAACTGATGCTTCTTAGTGTTTGAGGTCCTGATTCAACCAGGAGCTAAGCTGCCTGCAATTGAATTGTGGCTGCCTAGGCTATAGGTAGCTGCCTGGATGCTGAAGCTTAACCGTCACCTTCACGGTCTAGACTGAACCCAAGATTATAATGTGTCCTCTTGGTAAAGATAAAATTAATTGTGTTTTACTGCTCCATGGAGAGACTATTCCTGTTGTTATTAACTGTTCATTAAATGGGATCCCTCATTACTGCAGTTTCAGTGTTTGCGTCATTTTTTGGAAGAACTGTTTGCTGCTAACAAGTTGCTTCCACATCCCAGCTCTTGTTGTGTCCTGAAGCATGTTACAGGAGATAAGGAGGATCAGCAGAGGAAGGTCACCATCCACTATTACAGGTAAGGAATAGGGCAGACTAGATGGGCCTAGCAGTCCTTATCTGCTGTCAGTGTTCTGTGTTTCTATGTTTCTAAGATGTCAAGAGGCCTGCCTGGTGATGACTGTCCACAAAGGTTCCAGAGGCTAAGATGGTAAGGCCAGTTAGGTGAAGACCAGTGTCTCCATTCCTGCAGTCATCCAGCTCTGCATCCAGAGGTCCCTGGGCACCCTGGTTTCATCAGGTCTGGTGAGCCAGGCCAACCAGGTATGTGGACTCTTACTGTTGTATAGTGCTCCCCCTTCCCAGGACATTTACCACCACACCCCAAGAAGTGAGGACTTGGGTGAGGTCTTACACTATGATGAGTCTATAGTGTGTTCAAAGGAATAAACAAACTAATAGTAGTAGTTTTATTTATTTAGAGCCCAATTCCAGAGACTCTGGATGCCATACAACATAGCAAGAACAATAATACAAACAACAAATAACTTAATACATTAAAACCAAAAACATAAAATAAAATATATACGCTCTGTAGGCAGGCTAAATAAATACTAAGACCAGTGGGTTAGATTAAATTAAATACTTGTCTAAATAAGTGCATCTTTAGGCCCATCGTAAAGACCTCCACCTAGGGAGCCTCCCTCAAAGACCAGGAGATCAAGTTTCACAGGGCCAGATTAGCTACCTAGAATGTGCAGTAACCTGATGTCTTCAACTTGGCATTGGGAACTGCTATGAGCCTACCCTTGGAGGTGCCGAGAGGGTGAGCTGGACAGTAAAAATACAGAAGTACACTCAGATAACCCATGCCCAGTCCATGTTGGTCTTTATAGGTCAACAGACCAACCTTGAAGGAAATTCACCGCCTCACCAGCAGCCAGTGTAAATCATGCAGGACAAGAGTCAAATGACATGACCTCAGAATGCCCATCAGTAACCCAATCACTGAGTTCTGCACTAGCTGCAAGTATTGTAGGACCCCTCCTCCTACCCCCAGATATAGAGTGTTACAGAAGACAAGCCTGGAGGTCACAAAGGCATACACTAGTGAATGCAGGTCTTCCTGGGATCAAGGCTTTTATCCAGGAGATGTTCCAAAGATGGTAAAAGTCATTCCAGACTATGAATGACACCTGAGTCTCCAGCGTGAGTCTTTCATCCAGAATGGCACCCAGGTTCTTCACCTTGGAACAGACCAGCAGGCTAGAGGAACTAAGAAAAAAAAAACAGTCCTCTCCACTGTTGCCCCCAAACTCTGCCATTAACCAGGCTCAGTCACTAGTACCTTCATCTAGTCTAGGATGAGCCATAGCCAGTTAGAGGGCATCCAGTGATGGACCTCACCCAGACATAGAGTACATTGACTGCACCAAGCATCTCAGGAGCAAATGACAGGTACAACTGGGTATTACCTGCATAGTACTGAAAATGCAGTTCTGATGATGTTAGCCAGGGGCAGCATGTATACAGTGAACAACAAAGCTAAGAAAATCAAACCCAGGGGTACAACACAGTGCAGAAGCTTTGGAAGTGAGGAAACATTTTCCATCACCAACCACTGAGCCCTTTCACTGAGGAAGGACTCAACCACATTGATGACCCTAGCACCAAGTCCACAGTACTCCCTGAGATGATGCAACAACAGCCAATGGTGCATTGTATCAAATGCTGATGAGAGATCAAATAGAACAAGAGCTGATTATTACCCTCTGTCTCTATGCCTTGAGGAGGTTATAATACACCCTAACAAATGCAGTCTCTGTACTATGGCTAGATCTAAAACCAGAATGGAGTTATTCATAGATGTTAAAGGCCATGAGGTGGGCTATGAGCTGCAGAGTCACCATCTTTTCAAGAACCTTTCCTAAAAATTGATGGTTAGAGAATTGTTTAAAATTTGCTGAGCAATCCAGATCCAATAACATTTTTTCAGAAGGAGCCTCTCCAATACATCTTTTAATGCCCTGGGAAAAAACTCCTCCAAAAGGTAGCACTGGACTACTGTATCTCAGCAAACATCGGACCCAGAAATCATACACAAGTCATCAGGAGACACATCAGCAGAAGAAGAAGAATCAGCATTTATATAGCAATTTTCATACACAGTGTATCCCAAAGTGCTTTACAAGCAATGCTAGACAAGTAGTGAAGTGACTGAATGTATAGTAGCGCCCATATCACACATCAACACCCATACACAGACTGAACAATTGCATGATCTGGTTTATGGGAAGTGGAATTTTGGCCAGGACACCAGGAGTGTCCCCACTCTTTGCGATGAGTGCCCTGGGTTCTTTTACTTCCATCTGGACACCCACCAAGATGAGTTGAAGGGAGCTCGGTTTGACATCTCATCCAAAGGATGGCACATTCCAGCAGTGCAGCACCTCCATAATAGGTCTCAGCATGGCTCATTTTGTAGCACATCTGCCTCTGGACCAGAAGGTTGTGGGTTCTCGTCCCACACCGGGATTGGACTTGCACCTAAAAATCGCTGGCATCCGAGTGCAGTATTGAGGGTGCTGTATTGCTAGGGTGTGCCATCCTTTGGATAAGATGTTAAACTGAGGTCCCTTCTGCCTCTCCTGGTGTAATCCTGGTTGGTGTCCAGGTGGAAGTAAAAGAACCCAGGGCACTCTTCACAAAGAGCAGGGAACATTCCTGGTGTCCTGGCCAACATTAACCTTCCCATAAACCAGTCCATGCAATTATCCAGGCTGTGTGTGGGTGATGATGTGTGATATGGCCGCCACCACACATTTAGTCACTTCACTACCAGTCTTGTATTGCTTTTAAAGTGCTTTGGGATACTGTGTATGAAAAGCGCTATATAAATGCTGATTCTTCTTCTTCTGCTGATCTGCCTCCTGATGACTTGTGTATGATTTCTGGGTCTGATGTTTGCTGAGATAGTCCAGTGCTACCTTTTGGTGGATTTTTTGCCGAGGGCATTAAAAGATGTCTGCTGAAGTTGGTAGTTGTCAACCATTTGTATCTGGAACCAGCAAACATGTTGTAACAGGCTCCCTTGTGAGTTAGTCCATGCATTATAATCAGGGACTCTAGCGATAAGATTGTAGGGCAATCATTGAGGTGAGGGACGGGATAATCCGGCATACCCCTAAAAATAATATAAATGTATGGTAGCGGCCATATAAAGCAGCTGCTCTGTTTGGGGGATATTGAAACAAATCCTTGTCCATAAGTACCAAAACGCATCATTGGATCCTCCAGGACCCAAGTTGGGTTAAAAGGAAGGGCCTAAAAATTACACACATGAATGTCTGTAATCTGCTCCAAAGATGCACAAAATCCAATCATGGGTTGCCCAATATAATCCAAATGTGTTGGCCATCTCAGAAACTTGGCTGAGGCCTCAATTCCTTGTCCATGAGGCAGAATTAGCGGGTTACAACACCTTTAGAAGAGACCGAGAGACAAAAAAAGGTGGAGGGGTCCTCATACATGTGAGATCCCCACTGGACGCCACATCTGCTCCACATCTCCAACTTGATTCCACTTGCAGTGAATCAGTGTTCATAAGAGTCATCCTAGGCCATGCAAAGTACCTAACAATAAGATGCATATATAACCCTCCAAAAACCACCTTACAGGCATTGGGGGACTTAACAAAAGCTCTTGTGAGTATAGTTCACAAGGAGCTACTGCTCCTGAGGGACTTCAACCTAAACTGGGAAGTGAGAAATAAGCCTGCATTGAGAGCAGTGCTTCATGATGCCCACCTGGCACAGGTTATAACTGAGATCACAAGGCACAATACCAGAACTGGGAACCACTCCACCCTTGACTGGATCCTTGCCTCCAATCCTGCCAATATCCAAGCAGCAGGCGTGATGTCTGATGCCATGAGTGACCACTCACCAACTTTTTTCATTTGGAAAAACAAGCCTGACAAGATCCCCCATAGACTCAATGCAGCAAGAGATTTCTCGAAATTCTCAGCTGTCACCTTGTAGTACTACCTGAGCCAGATTGACTGGTCACCAATTAAGCTCCTGCCCAGCCTGGACACTGCTATTGAGTTTTTCCAGCACACATTCTCCTCGTCTGCCAACCTCCATGCCCCAGAAAGAAAAATACACACAAAAGATCACTGTTACAGGTGGATCACCAGGGAGTTAAAATCTCTAATGATAAGTCAAGATAAGGCCTGGAAAAAACACAGGTTCTCGTCCCTCATTGGCGGCCCTGCCGACTATAGATCCCTGAGGAATCAATGAAAGATAGCCATGAAAAAGGCAAAGTGGGAGTACATTAAAAACCTCCAGCAAACCAACCTATCAGACTCCAGGACCTTCTGATCCTGCATAAATTACCTGATCAAAGGCAAAAAAAAAACTCACCAGGACCAGATAATCTGTGATGGTAAAACTCTAACTGAAGGTGGCGAGGCTGCTAGTGCTTTCAACAGGTTTTTCACAGACCTGGTCACCTATCAAGCAAGCCTACCCCCCATGAACAGAATAGGGTGATCACTGAAGCCTGGGATCCCCCTTTCCTGTGCTTCCACCTCAGAACTGTACGTGCCTCAGAAGTGCTTCCCCTCTTACACTCCATCAAACCAACCGGGATGGAGGAATTTGATGGCCTGGACCCAAGGCTACTTAAAACCACAGCCCCAGCCATTGCCCTACCTATAACTTGGCTCACTAATTGGTCGCTATGGGAGGAAGCCATCCCCAATGTCTGGAAACAGGCTACTGTGGTGCCAGTCCACAAGGGTGGCCCCAGGGAGCAGTTAGAAAACTATCGGCCTAACTCCCTCCTCTGCACTCCGGCAAAAATCCAAGATAAGTTAGTCTTCTGCCAGCTTCAAGACTACCTGGAAGAGAACCAACTATTGGCTCCCAACTAGCTCAGCTTCCAAAAAAACCATAGCACTAACTCGGCTGTCATCAGATTCACCACGGATGTCTTCTCAGCATGAGACAAAGGCTCCCCAAGTGGGTCAATCTTCATTGACCTTACCAAGGCCTTCAATTTAGTTGACCACACCCTATTGATAGCAAAATTAAGTAAGATCGGTCTTGATCAACACTCGCTGAATTGACTCAGCAGCTACCTGACTAATCGCTTCCAGCAGGTCAAGTGGAGGGGTTCCCTCTCCAGATGGCTCCTGATAACTATGGGAGTAGGCTCAATATTAGGCCCCCTTTTGTTCTCACTGTTTGTCAATGACCTCAGCAACCATTGTGGGAGCTGCTCTGTGGTCTAGTTTGCAGACAACGTGGTCCACTATAGATCAATGAACAAGACTGATGAACAGGGATTGCATCTCCAGGCAGACTTTGCTTTGGTCAAATCCTGGCTACTAAAAAAAATTCCTAGTACTAAACGCAAAAAAAATAAACAAAGGCTATCATGTTCAGACCTAGATCCCTAGGCCAGGATTGAAGCCCCTTACTACTACTAGCCACAGTGTCAGGCTCTACCATAGAAGTGGTACAATCCTTCAACTATCTTGGCCTAGTGCTGGACCAAGGCCTCACCCTAAAATACCACGTGACAAAAAGCATCCACCAAAAAGTTGGCCTACTCTACCGCCTTAGTGCCCAGATGATTCCTGAGACCAGAGTAGCGACTGCCAGAAGCATCCTCCTCCTCCCTACCCTTACCTAATCTGCCCCAATCCTGCATGGAGTTGCAAAGCACAGTCTCAGCAGCTTATAAACCCTCTACCATAAAATTGCATGCTTTGCCACAAAAGCCAAACCACAGAGCCACCACTGTGATGCACTTGCCTTGCTTAACTGGCCCTCCTTTTGCCACAGACTCCTGTATCCACTACTTTGCAACACTTATAAGCTCCTCTCTGACCTCCCCCCAGCCAGCCTAGCTGGACTCTTCACAATAAAGCATACCAACAGGCCACTCTGCTCCCCTGGGCAATGGCTCCTTGAGGAACTCAGGGTCCAAACCTCAGCAGGTGATAAATCCTTTGCCTGTGCTGCCCCAATGCTATGGAATAAGCTTCCTGGTCACCTACAGGAAGCAAACTCCCTAGGGATTTTCCATCAGGGCCAGCGTGAATATCAGCTGAACCTCGGTCACTGCTCCTGCACTGGTATATAATTTCCCCAAAGCATCTTCCTTTCTCTTCTCTGCCACCCCTCCCACTGTTAACTTATACCTAATCCTGCCAAAGGTTTGACAATGACTATACCAACCAAACCCCTTTCTGTTAAACTTTAATTGTAACGCTAAGCTTGTTGTAATTGAAATGATACCTCTGTAATCAGGCTGCTTAACTTAACTGTATCTAACTTTGCTGTGCTCTATTATCTGTATCCCAAAATGTGGTATTTTCATGTGTTTCCTCCAGTGTAACTAATCCCAGGTCACCCCTGAGAAAGGGACCTTCGGGACTCAGAGGGCCTACCCAGTTAACAAAATTAATAAATAAAAAAAAAATAATGTAAAGAGTCCCACTTAACTGAAAATGTGCCAGCAATTTTTTTATTTTGCTTCATCTCTAATCCTAAATACCACTTGGGAATAATAAAATACCAATACAAATATATACTGTCTAGTTGGGCTTGCTGCCATTATTTTGGGAGTTGTTTTTAATTAAATTCAATTTTTATTTAACCAGGAATACACCATTGAGAGAACTCATTTACAAAGTGGTCCTGGGTGGACATGACACAAATAATACAAAACATCAAGAAGTCATACAATTTACAAAACCATAACATGTTGAGACTACATAATGAAAACATACATACATTTTTTGAAACAATTTACAGAACCATAACATGTTGAGACAGCATAATAAAAGCATTCAGACATTTTTCCAAAAACATTAACGTGATGAGATGACACAACTAAGAAAAAGGGTGCACAGGTAGCACAGTACAAGCTAGGTTTACAAGAAAGGTAGGGGTAGCACTGGTGTAGAAGTAGGGGTCATGGAAAAGTGATAAAAGCTAAGAGACTGTCAGTGAACAACTACCAGTAGGGGCAAGAGATTAAAAGTGCTAGATGTTAGCAAACTGCTACAAGGATGGAATGAGTGCTGAAAGGAAAACAATGCTGGGAGCTCCTAACTGTAGAATAGCGTATGAGAAGCAGTTACACAATTCTATAATCGATTGATGCAACAGAGTATTGAATGTGTTTCTGGGGTAGCTGTAACTTGTGTAGTTGTTGTTACAATACTTGTCTCTAGAGTGGCTGATTCTCTACAAAGGCAACTAAAGAGAATATCAAATTAAATTGCAGTGTTTCTGTAATGTGTAAAATAGAACATATAAAATATGTTTCCATAATGGTCTGAATCTGTTTATTCCAAACCTCGTTAAATAACCTTAATTCATAGACACAGTATGAAACCCCAAAAAAGGATTTCAGGAATGTAAAATAGTTATTGTTTAGAAAGTGTCATAAGCAAATATACTTTAAACGGCAGTGATAGCGCAGCATCTAAATTCTTCACTCATTTAAATAATGTATTTAAATAATCCAGTTGTTGTTTGCCATTGCTTTTAAAACTGTTTTCTGATTTCTTTTTAGAAAAGATCAAAAGTAAAATAATTTGCCTAATTAAATTGAACAGTATACTGTACATAACTCTGAATTACTATTTGTGTATGCAGTCTCAGTAAAGAGATGGTGTACATTCAAAGTGATAAGGGAAGGATCTGTGCAGTTTGCCATTCACAGCAGAAATGTCAACTATATTACTGTATCTTTTCCTGGATGGCTTGGGGGAAGGAGGATGAGATTATGTTCAAGACAGTCAGCAGATGCAGGATAAAGAAGCAGTAATATAAAAATGTTGTCACTAAATGCCTAGTTATCAGCTTCAACTAATGAAAATATCAGCATATATTTTAAACTTGCTTTTTATAGCTGATTTTTTTTTAGTTTATTCTTTTGGAAACTGGGTAAGGTCCAGTAGGCACATAAATCTGTTTTCAAGGGTGACCCTGGAGCACTGCGGTAGTTAAGTGACTTGCTTAGAGCCACACAGTATGCAAGTGGAGTTTGTGAGCATCAAACCCATGTCTGCTGGAGTTACCAAGCTCATTCACAGCTCATTACTCTAACCTCTAGGCTATACTTTCAGCCTCTGATACCTATTTTGTTCTCTCCCTTTTTTTTTACTTGATCAGAACACTGTTATGTTTACAGTGCTTCTTTAAGTCAAATGAAGTGGCAAGTTTTTTTTTTAAGAAAAAAATTTAAACATTTGCAGAATACCCAAAATCTGCCAGAACTGGACATGCAGTATTTGACTGAAAAAGATAGTGGAAAATGTCTGGAATAAATTAATGTTGAAAACACAGGGTAAAACTGTTTGCCAGACTTGCCACACTGCTGCTTTCAACTGTACAAAAATGACTGTGGTTAGAAAGAAAAGTGTGTGATATAAATTTGTTATGAGGGTAGGGAAACGGGTATATAATGTTTATAAATTGGCCAGAACTCACCCCTCCAGGTATGAGGGAAGAAGGTAGACATTGAATGCTATAAGGGTTGGGAAAGGGGTACATAATGTTTATAAATGGAACACACCTCACCTCTCCAGGGTGGTGGGGGGCATACGTTGAGTGTTACAGAGGTGGGGGAAGGGGTACATATTGTTCATTAAAAGAACAGCACTTGCCTCTCCAGTGCTGGAGGAAGAAGACTGGCATTTACAGCTGCAAAAATAGGGGAAGAGTTTCATAATATTTATTAATGAGCCGGACCACACTTCTCTAGGACTGTGGGAGAAGGGAGGCTTCTAGTGCCACAAGGATGAGGAATGGGTACATAATGTTTACTAATGTGCCTGACCCAAGCTCTCCATGGCTGGAGTAGAAGGCTGACATTGAGTGCTGCAAGTGTGAAAGAAAGGGTACATCATGTTTATAAATGGGCTGAAGCACAGCTCTCCAGGGCTGGGGTAGAAGATTGGCATTGAGTGCTACAAGGGCGGGGGGAAAATGTACATAATGTTAATAAATGGGCCAGTCTTCTGGTCCCAGTTTTGGGAGTGAACGCTGGCATAGCATGCTACAAGGGATGGGAAAAGGGATTTTGCCTAAAATCATCAGTGCTGTATGGAATGGTGGGTAATGAGGGCTGCCCAATTAAAGGGCAGACCCCATTGTCCTCAGGCCCAGGCAAGTGTGTGTGGGAGAGTCAGGAAATAGGGGAGGGAATTAAGGCAGGAGGGAGAAGGGGAGGCAGGGGAGGGAACTTGAGGGAGGGATGAGTGAGGTCACAAAAGGGGAGAACCAGGTGAGGTCAGAGAGAAGAGTGAGGTGGGAACCTGGGATTGGTCAGGCCAGGAGAGAGAGCAGGCTGAGCAAAGGGGTTATTTAAGGGCCCGCACAGCCCTGGGAGCTCACAAATTCTGCTCTAAGAGGTTTTCCTCTCAGAAACATGTCAGTTTTTGGAAAAAATTTGGTTTATAATTTGAATATTTATGCCATTGGGCTTTGCTAGAATCAATATTCTGAGTAATTTCACCACAGGAATTGTGGAGTAATATTAAATTATAATATTATATTATTCCAGTCTTTTGCTTAGAAAGTATTCCAGGCACTGCTGTAAGTGAGTATTTCAAAGAAGTGGTCAAACATGAAATAAGTCCTAAAGACAAAAGAAAGAGCACTGTCATATGATGTGCAGACAGATGTTCAGAGGCTATTTGAGGCCCTTTCTGGGAGCATGAAGAGTTTGTGGGTGCCAAAAAATGGAAAAGGTTGGATTACTGGCAGTAGGTTTAGTGATCTTCGGAAAGGCGGTTTCTGGTTTAATCTGAAAAAGCAATATAAGTTAGCCCCATCCGCCGCTAGCCGTGATATGTTTTAATGTAAGTTTTTGTTGGCCCCAGGTGGCTGGTGGCTGGCAGTAGCAAGGGAAAATGGCTGCATTATTATCTCTGGTTAGTTAAAAAATAAATAAATAAATAAACACAGTTTGGATGGGAGTGAGTGGAACCTGGTGGGGGGGGGAGCCAGGTGAGGTTGTACAGTCCAGCCACGAGCAAGTTTGTTGCCAGGCAAGCTCAGGGTAGCACCTGGGTGGAGAAAACACAGAATTATTTAAATAACAAACACTGAAAAATAAATGGGTGAAGGGGGGTTTGAAAAGGCACAGAGTGGAAAAGGAATGTATGAAAAGATCTCAAATGCTAACTACCAAGTGGGTGGAAGCAGGTGGGCCACGTGGTGATGGCGTCTGATGTCATCACCATGTGGCCCACAGGGCTGGTTTGCAACACAAAAGGGGGTGATGAGCCGAGTGGTAGTGAGGGACAGCACTGCTGTGAGCAGGTGAGATTTAAACAAAATGAATAAATAATGAAGCACAAAAACAGAGAGACGAGCGACATTGGTAGCAGGGGAGTGGCGAGGCAAGTACAGTTACGAGTGGAGGGAGTATGAAGGAGCATTGGAAAACTGACCTTGGGGCGGGGGGGAAGAAGGTTATTTGCAAAAGATGGGGAGCTTGCTCAACCGATCTGTGCATCCTAGTTGGGGGAGCTGGATAAGGGTTAAAAAGTGGACTGGGAAGGGGAACAGATGGCTTACTCTGTACCTCTCCTCCAGCAGGCACTACAGTCGTTTTCATTAAAAGGCAGGACAGTAAACAGGGCTAGTACAGGACTTTCACTGTGGGGAGTTTTTCCTTTCAAAAGGGGACTTTATAATAGTAGAAGGGCCGAAGAGAGGGGATAGGACAAATAACAAGTGAACATGGGTGGCAATGTGATCATGGCTTGAAAAAAACAGGGGGAGGGCCCAGCTGCAAAGGGTTCCAAGTGGGGCATGGATGTGGGACACACCCTAGATGAGATGGGCCTTGTCCTAGGCAAGTGGGAGCTTAGTTTCTCACAGTACAGGGAGGACAGGTGTATGGGGGAGACGGGGATCTACCTGCTGGTCATAGCAAATAAAATAAACAATGGGGTAGCAGTTCTCGAAGTTGAAAGGGACAGCTAGTGATACAAAGAATGACATTGTGTTTGGTTTTCTTCTTAGATACTTGTTGCAGAAAAAATATGGCTCCACAGAAGACCAAGCCGAGCAAAGAAGACTGTTATCAGGCATTCATGGACTTAATAAACAAGGTGAACTGGCTACTAGATGCTGCCAACCCACCCATCCCAGTGAAAGGAACAAAACAAAAGGGAAACCAGGAGAGGGGAGGAAAAGAGGATAAACAGGCTCCTAAGGTGCCTGCTGAACCCTGGCTAGCAGAGCCCATTCCTGAGCCAGTCACCCCACTACCTCCTCCCCTTCTGCTCCAGTACACGATCTGACACTGGCCCCTGCACCCGTTCCCGTGCATGAGCCTCCAGTGCCAGTGGGTCTGGTTCTTTCTACCCTGGCAGGACTCCAGTCTCCATCTCCAGCACCACTCATCTCACAACCGATGGTCCTACAGCCTGTGCCCAGCTCACATGTACAGAACCAAGAAGGTAATAAGAAATTACACTGGCAAGCAGTGTAAGGGAATATGTCAAACAGATGCTGAAATCAATATGAAACAATGGTCTGGGGCAGTTAGAAAAGGAGTTGGGCGAAATTAAGGGGAGAAGGGATGAGGAAGGGGTGGGCGGGGTGACAGTCAGAAAAAAGGGGGCAGGGACAGATATTGGGGTACTAGGATGAGGATTGGTGATCATATGCCCTTAGCCACAAAAGAAAAGATCTGGAATGGGGAATCTGTGGACAATATGGATAAGTATGAAGAAAAAGAAAGTGTCAAAAAGAAAGACGTGGCTGCATCCATAGTGTTATTAGGAAAAAGGGAGGAGGACAAGTCCTTAAAAGGTAAAACCTGGGACAATTGGTCCATGGGTTTTACCTATTATACAACACTTGTCATAGAAAAGTGGCCTGAGCTGGCAACTCCCCCTTTCAACCTACTCCTTTATTATAAAGAATACCTATAAGAAGGAGGCCATAGCTGGCTAAAATATGATGAGAAGTTTAGAAAAAGAATGGAACATTTTGGGGATGTAAAGTGGGATGCCAGACAGATAGACTTGTAGTTGGAAATTTACACTGGGCCGACAGCAATGAGATTGAAGGGAACAAAAAAGGTGGGGAGGCTCAGAGGGCATTCTGGGGTTATAAAAAGGTGTTTTGTTCCTGGCGAAACTGACAGTTTAAGCATATATGTTCCAAATATGGGGGGCACCACTCTGCAACAAAATGCAGGAATAACTGGGATAAGGGCAGTGTCAACCATGACAGCACATACCAGCAGCCCTTTTGGGGTGCCCAGGGAAATTTTAGGGTCAGTCATGGGGTAGGGAGAACAGAGGAGAGGCGGGGCGGGGTGGCAGAGGCCACACATATCACAACAGGCACCAAGACAGATAAGGGAGGGGCAAGCCGTGCATTTTGACTAGACCACACACCCATCAGGACAGAGGCTTTAAGTGATTGGTTCCATGGTTATCTGGATAGGGAGGCAGTAGGGAGGTTATTGGCAGATTTTAGGGAAGGTTTTATTCTACACTTTAAGGGGATAAGAAAAGGGACTCAGGCAAGGAACCTCAAGTCAATACAGGGAAAAGAGGCACTGTTAGCTAAGAAAATACAGAAAGAGATAGTGGCAGGTAGGGTACAGGGCCCATTTGGGCACCCATTTTTAACAGATTTGAGAATTTCAGCTTTGTGCTTGGTGCCACAGAAACAACTGGGAGAGTACCGGGTGATCTATCACCTGTCAGACCTGAAGGTAGACTTGGTCAACAAACACTTTGGGGTGGAGGACAGCAGGGTGACATATGCCACATCTGAGGAGGTGGTCAGACTGATTAGGACCATGCAGGGAGTCTTTTCAGCCAGACGATTGGGATCTGTTAGGTTTCCTGGTGGAGGAAGGATACTACTTTGATAAAGCCATGCCCATGGGTTGTTCTGTGGTCTGTGCCACATTCAAAATGTTCAGCACTTAGCTGCAGTGGACCTTTAAGGACAGATATGGGTACCAGATGATGATACACTATTTGTTTGACTTTCTGTTCATTGGAGAGGGACAGCAAGAGGCAGAAAAAATGCTACAGGACTTTGAAGTAATGTGCCAAGAATTAGGAGTCCCACTATCTCCAAAAAATCCAAAGGGCCCAGCCAAACAATGGAATTTCTGGGCTTTGAGAAAGATATGGTTGAGGAGTTATTACGATTACCCAATGCAAAAATAGAGAAGCTGGATTAGCTAATGGGGGCAGTAAAAGCTAAGGAGAGGGTACAGTTGCAATAGGTGCAGCAACTGATGGGACATTTGAACTTTGCCTGTAAGGCAATTGCTCCAGGGTGCATGTTTATATGGCTTTTGGCCTGGGCAACCCGAGGGGGTTGGGGTTCATAGCCACCTCACTCGGAGGATATTAATAAAGGGACTAGAGAGGGCTTTGAGATCTGGGAGAAGTTTCTCAAGACTTATAATGGGAAGAAATTTTGGCAAGAGGAGTGGGTTTTCAACACCAATTTGCAGCTTTACATGGATGCTGCAGGGGAGGACAGGCATGGGAGCTTATTTTGGAAAAAAATGGTTTGCCGAATCATGGCCAGGTCATGGTTCCAAATAGGGGTGGTGAAGGATATCACCTATGGAAACCTGGGAAGAGGTGCTCAGGAATAGCCAGGTGATGTTTTGGAGTGATAACAGGGCGGTGGTGGATGTACTGAACAAGAGAGGAGCGATGTCAGAAAGGATCATGAGGGTTTTGAGGCAGTTCGTTTTAAGGGGATTGACATTGAATCTCTCCTTTAGGGCTAGGCACACTGATGGAATGGACAATTTGACAGCTGACTGCCTCTTCTGCCTGCAGATAACCAAGTTTTGGGCCACTGCCCCAGGAGCAGAGACCAGACAGATGACTAGTCTGGTCTATGTCTGGAAGATTGAATTGGGGGAGCTAAGCAGTTGTTCTGGAACTTCTCTTCCCCCAGGACGTTGAGGGCATATGAAACCTCTTGGAGGGTGTTCCAGGCCTTTTGGAAACAGAATGGCTGCCAGGTAAGTGGGATTTTCATGAGGGAGCAGGTAGTAAAATTCATAGTGACAGGATGGAGGCAGAATATGATTCAGGAGACAGTTGGGGTACATTTGGCAGTGATAGGGCAGTTATGCAACCTGAAGGAATGGGAGGACCCGACAAAATTTAACCTAATGCAGTGCATGATGCAAGGTTGGTTACATGGGGCACAGAGGGCCCAGGATGGACAAAAGCCAATAACAGAGGGGTTGATCGAGAAGCTCGTAGGGGCTATGCACCAGGTCTGCACCTCAGGTAGTAAAGCATTACTGTTCAGGGCATTATACAGTATGCTATGATGTATGGTGGGGGATTTAGAGTCAGCAAGGTGGTGGAACATGGCAGGAAGGACTTCTCTGCAGGGTTGCATTGGGAGGACATGGTATGGGCAGTAGAAGGGATATTGGTGATGTTGAGGATATCCAAGACAGATCAACAGGGATGGGGGCCAGAGTGTGGCTAGGATGGCACCAGAATACTGCCATCTGTCCCATTGAGGCCCTCCATGTGTACGTGGCTGGGTGCACAAAAGGAGGGAACCTCTTGATATTTCTACATGGAGATGGGACACCTGTGATGGCATACCAGGTAACAGCAGTCTTGAAAAAGAAGTTGGCTTTTATAAGGAAAAGGCCAGAGGGATATTCATCCCACTCATTCAGGATTGGGGCAGCCTCTGTAATGGAGGCACAAGGAAGCGCACCCAAGGACATCAAGCAGAGGGGCAGATGGGTTTCAAACTGTTATAAAAAAATATATCCACAATGTTAGGCAATAGCAATAACCTTGTTTTCTTTTCTTCCAATAGCAGGTGCATGTGGAAGGATATACTAAATATGGTGTAAGAATTTGAGGGGGGGGCTGAAAATGGGGGGAAGAAATGGAGTGCTATAAGGCATTAATTTTGTTATGTTTATGGTTATCCAGGGTGGACAAGGAGGTTGAGGCTTGGATACGTGGGCATTCCTTTGTTCATTGGGTAGAAAAATTGGCATCCAGAAGGCTCAGGGGGAAGTAGCTATATCTGAACTTCAGTGCAATCAAGTTAACATGGAGAGGCCTTAATGGCATGAAGTGGGCACAGGTGCTGCCAGCGCTGAGGGAAATTAGAAGGTATCATAGCCAGCCAGACTTGACTGTGATTCATCTGAGAAGAAATGACTTAGGGACCAGGCCTTAGCTGGATATATTTTATCAAATCAAGCAGGATGTACACAAAGTAAAGGAATGGTGGCCAGAGGTTACTCTTATATGGACAGACACTATCCCGAGAAGAGTATAGTGGCACACAACTGACCACAGGGCTATGAACAGGGCCTGAAAACACATGAATGCAAGGGTGGGCAGGTTATTTGAGAGCACAGGGTCTGAGTCATGCATCTTGGGGTTCTGAAGCATGTGGATGAGTATTACAGGGGAGACAGGGTACATTTATCAGGTTTAGGCTTGGCAATGTTTTAATTCTGAGATTGTCAATGCCATTGAGCCCTTGATGTGGGAAAAAAGGGGTTTAATTAGGGTTTAAAATAAAAGGAGGGAAGTCCACCGTCCATCACAGGCTGGAGGTGGACTAATGGAAATTAATGGAGGGGGCAGATAAGATAAAGGGAGAGATTAAAGGGGGAAAAACAATAAATGTGACATAGGACAACTCAACAAGAAGTAGGGGTACAGTGTGTATGCTCGTACCCCTTCAAACGAAGGAGGAAGAAAAAGGACAGCACCCCATGATGCACATATTGGAGGGAAAAGAAATAAAGAAAATCAAGTATAAAGTTGTAAAAGAAATTATGATTTGAGAAATTATTGGGGAATGTATAAACTATAAGAAATGTATCAATTGGGAGTGATGAAATTTAATGCATATGTACAGTATAACAGAACTTGAAATGGTGTTTGATAAAAGGAATATGTAAATTATTTGCCAAAACTGAGTACCCACACAGAACTTGTTTCCTTCATTATTCACATGGCTCTGGGGGATAAAGGTGCTTTAATGGGTTAACAGCAGGATTTCCTGTTTTTTCCTTTGAACATAAAATATCCAGCAAAGAATGATGTGGGATAGGAACTATGTAAAGCTTTGTATTGTGTGAAGTGGCCAACATTGCCAAAACTCTGCAGGTACCTTTTTGATATTGCTGCATCTCTAATCCCACATATAATAAAGCAATAGCAAAATACAAATGGATATACCTGTTGTTGGACTTGTTGTAGTTACTGCTGGAGTTGTTTCTGGGGTAGTTGTAACTTCCCTTGTTGTTGTTATAATACTGGTCTCCAAAACAGTGGTTTCTATGCAGGTAAATACACAGAAAATAAAATCATCTATGATGCCTCTATAATATGCCTAAGAGGATAAACAAGATAGTTGTCTACAATGGGCAGGATACGATGCCTCCAAAGTTGTTCTCAGGTCATCACCCAGCCAGGCCTTCGTGGTGCAAGGCAGATTGACCATAGAAATCAAGTCCTATTTAATCACAGAGGTGTTTCCAATCCAAACTATTTCTCTATAGTGGGTTTAATCTAGTTTTTATACAAACCATATTGTATAATCTTGATTTGTATAAACAGTCTTAAACCCAAAATTGGATTTTAGGAGTGGAACGTAGGTATTGTTTACAAATTCACATAATTATTATACAGTATACTGAGTGCACAGATGATAGCAGTACTTCCTAATTCTTCCATCACTTACACTGCTTCTTCACAAATTACTATTGCCATCCTCAGCACTGCTTTAGAGACTAATTAACAATTTCTGAAATTATTTTCTGGTATTTTAGAAAGCCAAAAGAAAAATAATTTGCTTATGCAGATGAAGGAAGGCTTGGTCAAAATTATTGCCAGCAATGTTTTTATTCACTTCATTTACTATTTTTTATTTAAATTTTGATGATAGGATGGGCCATCTGAGACATTCAAGTCCCTTTTTCATAGGTGACCGGGGAACCAAATGTTCCAGCATAAGAAAACAGTACAGATACAGATAATTATGTACAAATATCATTGGACGGTTACATACATACATAGACTAGACTAGCCATCCCATTCTTTGGGATACAGTAAAAATTACAGATGTCAATTGCAACATAAGTGAACAAATGGTAAGGTTGATAAGAACATATAATATAATTATAGTAGAGTCAATTAGTACGTAAGTGCAGAGTACAGACAATTGGCTGTGTACAGATTCATAGCCCAAGAAATTGATCATACACACCAGGAGAGTACAGGTAAGTAAGTGGAGAAATTTAGAGAAGTTTAGGTACAGTTCCCATTACAGACAGGAGGCTTGTAAATTATTTCCCTAAATTGTATTTTGAAGAGATTAATGGTCTTGCATGACAGGAGTGAGTGTGTGAGGTCATTCCACTTTTTCTGGTGCTGCGAAGGAGAAGGATATTCTTCCAACAGCTAGGCGAGTCTAGATCAGACCCAGCAATGGGAGATGAGAGGACCTGAGTGTTCATGGGAAGGGTTCAGGATTAGTAGGTTAGATATACTCAGAGGAAGTGGGAGGTGTATTAGCTTGAAGGTGCCGCAATATACTGGGAGGTTAAGCCTGGCCATGAAAAATGGCCAACCCAAATTGTTCAGCATGTGACAATGATGTGTGAGAGCTGGGGCCTTAACTGTAAATCAGGCATTTCTGTGATTGGCCATTTTAAGATTGTTCAGGAGTGTAGTCTAAGAGGAGTGGATTATTATAAAGGCACCATAGAAGAGGTCTGGGAGAAGGGTGGCAGAGGCAATCGTGCTTCTTGCACTACTTGAGAGGCAGGGAGCAGTGCAATATATTAGACCTAGTTTCTGATTAGTAGCCTTAGTGACACAGGTTATGTGCTCATCGAAGGATAGATGCTTGTCAAGTACTACACACAGATATTTAAAGGAGGTAACATTTTCAAGTTAAATGTTAGTGGATGCTATGATTACCGAGGGGGGGGGGGTCTGTGACGTTGTGTCAAAGAAGGTATAGTGGAACAACATGGATTTAGTCTTTTTTCTGTTCAGGACTAGTACTGTAGGTTATTTTTAAACCATGTTTCTAGAGTATGAAAGTAATTTGTTTGGTCAGAGTTAATACTTGAGATGGCACAGGAGGATCTATATAAGATGGCATCATCTGCATATAGCTGAACCAATGCCCCCTCCACAATTCAGAGGAAGGTCTTTAATGAATACTGAGAATAGGAGAGGACCTAGGATTGATCCATGGGGATAGGATATAAGGTTGAGATGGTACTGGACCATTTGACACATTGAAACATATTCTGTGAGTAGTTAAAGACCTAAGAGAGAGTTTTTGTCAAGACCAATGTGGCAAAGCTTTCAGATGAGAAGTGAGTGGCTGACTAGGTCTAATGTCTTTGTTAGATTGACAAAAGACTGCACCAGTAGCTTTGCTCTGGTCCTTAGCCTGGAATATATCAGTGGTGACCCTCAGGAGAGCAGCTTCTGTCCCATGTTTGGAACTTCTTGCTTAATTGTATGCATTGATAAGTTGATTGACCTTTGCAGCCTCTTCAGGATTTCTTGTGCTTTCACAGAGCGGCTAAAATAGCCACATATTTTCCTAGCAAGACCTAACAGATTTTCATCATTTCTGTTTCCATTTAAGAAACTATGGATGAGAAGATTTAAACAATGTGCAAAACAAGGTATGTATTGGTTGTTGCCATGTCAAACAGCTTTGATTATGTTGGCACCATATCTGACACTGTGAACTCTGAAGATAAGGAACATGGAGTAAGCCATTTCTAGGACTGATTTTACAGCTTCTGCTAAATATTCATAGCAGTGTGGTTTTCCTCAAATACGGTGACATGAAATATAGCCTGCTTCATACTGCTTACAGTAGAGTAGGGATTATTGCTTTCTGACTTAAAACATGCCCGATGAGCTGTAACAGTCATGCAGTCAACTGTTTGGTTGCTGGTCCATATATTTGTAGTTATGTGAACCTGCTTCACCTCAGAGAGTTTTAACTGCTTAATTACTGCAGTACACATCAAGTCATACAACTGTGGAACAGCCTTTTTGAAAAATATGTTTGACAGGGAATTGTGTAGCATGGTTCATCCAGTTCATGAACTTCAGGAAATCATTTTGGACAACAAAAGCAAAAGGGAGTTGATAATCAGCTAACAGATCTACAATGGCTCCATTTAACAGCTGGAATGTTGGATGCCTGTGGGTAAATTTTGATGTCCTCACAACACTTTCTTTTAATATCAGTTAATGAGAATCACGAGATATTTTAAAATTTGGGGGACTGTATTTTTCATATGCTTTTCACATAGAGCACTACTTTGGTATTTTGCAATACTTGGTGGTGTCAGAAGAAAACAATCTGTGCTTGTTTAGGAATACTGCAAGGACACATCAAGTGATTCAGTATCAGTTCATGCTTCCAGTTCATTGTCACTGTGGTCACCGCCACCACCACCTCCTCTATCCAACCACATTGTCCCTTGCTCTACCCCACTCAATTAGGTGCTTTGCTTTTTTCATGTCATATCATTACTGATGTTTCAAAATTTCCTACTTTGCCACCACGACTTATGTTCTTTTTGCACAGACTGCATATCACTCGAGAGTTATCTGCAGGGTCAATATAAAATAAATTCTGCACCAAAGATTTACCTTTTGTGCATTGTACCACAGTGTCTGGCATTATATCTTGTACAGTCAAGGGACCAGGAGGCAACCCTACACTGCCATTACTTTGTTGACATGAAGTGTTCTCATTCATGCTCATATTCTTATTCTTATGTTTAGCATATGACTTATTTTTCAGCATGGCCTCACATGTCTTACAGCGGCATCCTCTCATACCCCCTCATCAACACTAACAGACCTCATTGCCCCAAACTTCTGAAGACCTGGAAGTGCCCTCATCATCATGTGGGACATAACCTAGACTATCCCTTTCCCAATCCCCATTATCACCATCATCAGCATTAACTTCCTCAGCATCTGAGCTTATATTTGAGGATGATGTTTCACTGCATGCTGCTTCAGCAGCTGTCAGTATCCTGGTACATATGGCAATATGTTCAGTAACTCTATGAGTAACTCCAGTCAGTGTTTTCAAAACTCTACTGTCATTTCAATGCAAAAATGCTTTTTTTGGCTCAGGAGAACATTTAATGTCAGTCCTGGTGATGATATTATTATTGTCGCTATGTTCTTCATTGGTGCTATGGTTCATATTATCTACATCATTAACAGTTGTATGTGTGGCAGCACTGTGCTTCCTTTTAGCAGACTTTGACTGGGAAATACAAGACATTGTAGACACAGCCGTGAAAGGAATGGATATTATTTCGCTAACTGTTGCAGAGACAGACAGTATACCTGACAATGTCACAGACAATAACAAATGACAAGGATCGGACACCTAACAGACAGTGTAATACAGCCTACGTGGCTTTCACTATGCTACAGAGACATCACACACAGTGTAGCTATGTCACAGTAATAAATGAAAGGGCTCAGGGCACCTAACAGACAGTGTAATGCAGCCTAAATGGCCTTCCCTATGCTGCAGAGAAAGACAGTGTAGCTAATGTGAAAGACAGGGCTCTGGGACACCTAACAGTGTAATGTAGCCTATATGGCTTTCACTATGCTGCAGAGAGAGACACACAGTATAGCTAATGTCACAGACAGTGCTTGGGGCACCTAACAGACAGTTTAAAACAGCCTAAATGACTTTCACTATGCTGCAGAGACACACAGCTATGTCATAGTAATAAAATGACAGGGCTCGAGCACCTAAAACAGTGTAAATTGACAGCCTAAATGGCTTTCACTGTGCTGCAGAGACACAAACCAGCTGCCAGTGCCTCCCCTTGCTCCTTCTTCCACCAGTGCTGCACCATCAGATGACCCTATATTTTACCCCACCCACCTGAGATTGTTTCAGTCCCCAACCCCTCCCTCCCTCCTTCTTGGAGATTAAAGTTTTGGGAGGGGAGGGGTTATGTTTTTGCCATGATTTGGTCAAATGCAGAATAAACACCCAGTTCCTTTACAATCTGTCTTCTATCTGCACAACGGGCCTACAGCAGATGGAGCAGATACACCACTAATTAATCAGATTGTCAGTGCAGTGTCATGTGCTCCTAATTGTGCAGTGAGTTCATAAAGGAACCCACAAGCTGCCCTTTCATGCCTGTTGCCAGTCTATGAAGAGTCCCAAGAGCCCACTGGCTGCCTGTAGTGCCTGTTTTAAAATTAATACCCATCACCTGACCCATTATCAGTGTACTACCTGACCTGTGAAGAACACTATCAGGTAGGGCAGTAAATTACTAAAACTATCCTAACCTGGCAAAAATCTTTGACACTTGTCCTACCCAATTCAGCTACATAACGGGTAGTCCATCCTTATTTTCGATTTTTCTTTCCTTTTCAATACAAAATGGCAAACAAAGAATGATGTGGGATGGTAATCTATATGTTTACATAGTGGGAAGTGACTTACATCACCAAAACTCAGCTGGTCAAGTTTTTTTTTTTATTTTGCTTCATTGCTAATCCTATATACCACAAAGCAGTAGGGAAACACAACTGGCTTTACCTGTAGTTGGACGTGTTGTAGTTACTGCTTGAGTTGTTTCTGTTGTATTTGTAACATCTGTTGTTGTTGATGGTGTTGTTGTATCACTCATCATTGAAGTTGTGGATTCTACACAGGTAAATACACAGAAAACCAAATTAAACTATCTGTCTATGATGTGTCCAGAGGAATAAACAAACTAGTTGTAGTAATTGTATTTATTTAACACCCAATTTCAGAGGCTGTGGGCACTGTACAACCTAACAAGAACAAAACTAACAAATAATGGATCTTGACTAGACATAAATTGAGTACATTTACCATACTAGGCATCCTTGGTGCAAATGACAGGTACGACTGGGTATCATCTGCATATGAGTAAAAATCTAAGTTGTGCTGTCTGATGATGTCACACAGGGCAGCATGTATACAAGTGAACAACAGAGGTGAGAGAATTGAACCCTGGGGTACACCACAGAGCAGAGCAACCTACCTGACTCTGTTGGTCCACACTGGCCCAATGGCAGTTATCCCAGACCTGATGGAAGCCACACTGTTGAAGTAGGACTGCGCAAACTCTTCACAACTTGTAGATGAAAATATCTCTACTACTTGGAGACAGGAAAGCCGTAACAGCCTGTCCACTGTCTGAAAAAGCTGAACCAGTCAATTGCTCCCTGCCACAATATCCCTAGACTGGAATATGGCATTCATTTTGGAGATTGCGCTCTGATATTCACCATCAGGAGTTTTCAGAGCCAGGCTATCCCCATCAGCCCTAATGTACAGCCAACAATGTTCTAATCTGTAACCCAAATCCTTTATCTCCCTGTATTCACTATCAAATTATGCGGATTTCAAGGATCATACACAAACTCATGCAACTAAATTGAGGGCCAAGGTAATACCCTTTTTAAAGGCTATCACTGCTTTGTCTGATCCAGTTCAAAAAGCAACTATCACGTGACAGATCCAATGCTGCTTCTGGTCCTGCTGGAGATAACCCCTTTAAAGTGCAACAGCAGACCTTCTCCATAGGGGGAGGACAGCTAGGGGCCCCAAATTAGAAAATTGTAGTACAATGATCCACTCAACTGACAAGATCAATCACAAGATTATTTATCTCAAGCACTAATGAGAACACTAGGTCAAAGGTATGACTGTGTTGGTGAGTCGCAGCAGTAACCACTAGTGCAAGGCCCAGTGAGGACATTAATTGGAGGGAATGTTGACTAAACTGTAAGAGTTCATCATAGACCCAAGCATTGAAGTGGCCCAGAATGAACCATCTGGGTGACCCCAAAAAACATTCAGAAATTAATACCATGATTTCCTGTAGAAATGCCCCATTGTGTCACAGAGGTGGTACATGAGAAGGATCCTACCACCTGCACCTGGAACCCCACATGCAGCCATGAATTCTAACAATGAAGAATTCACCTTTGGGTGCCCCATCAAGTTCAACTCGAACCTAAAAGAGTTGACTACCATTGTGATCCCTCTGTAGGTAATGAACTACAAAGAAGTCAGCTGGGATCAACACCTGGGCCCCATGTCATCAACCAGCCAGGTTTCTGTGATACAAGCCAGATCAACCATGGAAATCAAGTCTGAAATAATCATGGACTTTTTTCCCACCCTAACTATTTCTCTATAGTGGACTTAATCAAGTTATATGCAAACCATATTGTATAATCTTGATTTGTACAAACAATCTTAAACCCCAGACTGGAACAGCTAATTTTTTTTAAGGCAAGCTACCTCTTCCTGAGAGCTACAATACTGAACATAGGATTTGCAAGAAAGTGAGTTGTGCTCACAACAGAGGGAGGTGAACCTTACAGTTGTCTTTGGTTTGTAGCAGATATTCTGCAGGTGGAGGCTACTTCTAACTGAAAGGTGAAATAAGGAACTTAATTAGGAAAAGACAGTCTTGTTACAATTCTTAAGATTTTCAGTGCAGGAAGAGTTTAAAGCACAGCTGACTTATTTTGGGGCTGACTGCTTTCAGAAGCACAAACCACCAGGCTGTTTTGGGGCTGGGGAGGTTTACCTGTGTCTGACTTGGATGTCTGGATTTTCTCTGTTTGATTAGCAGGGATTTGCTCTGTCAAATTGTTGTGTATGGTATCTTGCTGACAGGAAGGCACTCATCGCAGCGTGGGTCAGAGCTCTTAGCTGATTGTTTTGTGAGGGCACAGTTTAGGGCCCAACCCTTCACACCTCACCCGACCCACCTGGAAATAATTCCTTTATACCTGGGGTTCTGACATCATTCTTCAAGAGTGCAAGGCATATCAATGTCATATCCGCCTAGCACACAACACTGAAAATATAAGCATACACATTGTATAATATATATATTTCTATATAACAAACCAATCACAACAACACACACACACACACACACACACACAAAAGTACATAATAATGTGGGAGAGTAATGTAATGGCTGGGCAGCAGTCTTCCGGGAGACTTTCTGAGGCTGAGATGCTGCCCTATTTGCAAACAACTCTGTGCCCTGAGGGAGGAATTTGCCCGTCTTCAGGCCACACTGGACATCAGTAAGGAAACCTTCCCCGAGGCCAGACTGGATGGTAAGAAGGGAACCTCCCCCATCCAGGGAGCACCAGAGCCACCATCACTGCCTCAGAGGTTGCAAAGAAAGCACAGCAGTTAGACCACAGTGGGCTCAGGGAGGGTGAGAATGGTGGAACAGAGGCACACCCAGTCAGTTGTTCCACTCCACAATCCATACACCATTCTGGGGGAGCACAGCTCCCCTATGGATGCACCCACAGAGGAGATTAAGGAGGCCGAGGACACTTGTCACAATGGAGGCCCACAGGAAGGAGGCAGAGGACACCACAAGGAAAGGAAGCAGCTCCTGGTGGGGGACTCAATTATTAGGGGGATAGAACTGGGGGGAGCAGGGAATACTGAAGTGGCGCCTGCCTGGTGCCATGGCTTGAGGGACAGGAAGCATCCTCAGGATCACGAAGAGCTGCACCGGAGTTCGAGCTGGATGTCATTGTCCACCTAGGGACAAATGACTTGGCTCAACATGAGATTAGAGCAGTAGAAGGACTTTGTAGAACTGGGAAGGGCCTAAGACAAGTAGCACACAGTATCCTTCTTAGAGGTGCTGCCTGTCAATGGCATGAGTGAGGTGAGGTACTTTGCCCATGCAGTTTAATGAATGGTTGAAAAAATGGTGTGGAGCACAGGGGTTTGGCTTCATTGATGATGGGTTCCACCTGGAGGGACACCAGCCTATACTGGCAGGATGGTCTGCATCTGTCCAGGAAGGAACAAGTCTTTGAGCAATTGGTTTAAATGCTTCATTGGCAAGCTTTTAAACTAGTCAAGGGGTAGGCACTGATAAGCAGCAGGAAAATCCCAGCCTCCCTACAAAACAGGGTACTAAATGAGAAAAGACCAAGGTAGAAAGGTCAGTGGGGATGCTGCAACTGAAGGTAAAGCCATCAAAATGGAAAGCAATGAGTACCAATGCCGTAGTCTGAGTAATGCTTTGTGAATTAGTGGCCTTGATGGAGGAGGAACATCTGGATATTGTGGCAGTCACAGAAACATGGTTCACACAAAACCATGACTGGGACATAAACTTACCAGGATACACTATCTACAGGAGGGACAGAGGGTAATAGAGGAGGAGGAGTAGCTCTTTACATAAGGGAAGGAATCAAAGCAGCAGAACAAAAGGGAAAACAGGGAGGTGAAGAAGCACTGTGGATAAATTCGTAGACCGGCAATGGCACCACAATCCGCACAGGGGTTGTATACAGGCTCCCTTCTCAGGGGGAGGAAATGGACAAGGAAATGATAGAAAGTATACTTAGTAAGGCAGAAAAGGGAGATATTGCTGATGGGTGATCTGAATATGCCAGATGTTAACTGGAGAGCAGTTGCAGCAGCCACTTCGAAGAGTGGGTTATTCTAGATGCCCTACAGGGGCATGCCTTAGACAACTAGTATTGGAGCCCACTCAAGAGGAGCAATCTTAGACCTGGTTCTCTCAAATGGAGATGAAGAGAGGATCACAGATGTAGAAGTGGGTAGCCATCTGGGAACTAGCGACCATTGAACCGTATGGTCTACAATAAACACAGCAATACAGTCAAGCCATACAAAGGCAAAGGTACTGGACTTTAGGAGGGCTGACTTTGCCAAAATGGGTGACTGCCTAAGGAATGCACTAGCAAATGGGCAGAAAGGAGGGGTGGATAACAATGAGGAATAATAAAAACTGCCATCACAGAGGTAACAAGCCTTTGTGTGAAGCAAATAAACAAAACTAAACAATGTAAGAAACCACTATGGTTCTCAAAGGAAGTGGCAGTGAAGGTTCAAGAGAAAAAGAAAGCTTTCAGGAAGTACAAGGAATCACAGAAGGAGCAGGATAGAGAACTGTATCAGTTAAAGCAAAAGGAAGCTGGGAAGGCAGTCAGAACAGCAAAGGCCCAAACTGAGGAAAATATAGCCAACTTAGTGAAGAAGGGAGAATAAAACCTTTTATAGGTACATCAGGGAGTGAAGGAAGACCAAGGGAGGGATAGTGAGGCTTAATAAAGGGGAGGAGGGTGGGCAGAGGGTGACTGTGAAAAGGCAGAGATACTGAACAAATAGTTTTGCTCAGTATTTACAAAGGAAGAGGGGGAGGTACCTAAAACAAACAGGAGAAACACTCTGGATACAGAAGTTGATACCAGCCCATTTACAGAAGAAAGGGTTCTGAAAGAACTCTTAAAACTGAAGGTGGACAAAGCAATGGGGCCTGATGGGATTCATCCCAGAATTCTAAAAGAACTAAGGGTGGAATTAGTGACACCAATGACTACCCTGTTTAACAAATCATGGGAGGATGGGGTGGTACCCGAGGAGTGGAGGAAGGCAGATGTGATTCCCCTTCAGAAAAGTGGGAGCAAGGCAGAAGCAGAAAACTACAGACCTGTCAGTTTAACCTCAATGGTAAGGGAAAATGATGGAATCACTTCTGAAGAAAAGAATTGTCGAATATCTAGAGGCCAGAGGAGCACAGGACCCAAGGCAGCATGGATTCACAGCGGGAAGGTCATGCCAGACAAATCTGATAGATTTCTTTGACTGGGTGACCAAAGTAGTAGATCAGGGAGGGGCTGTGGACATGGCCTACCTAGACTTTAGCAAGGCATTTGACACAGTCCCACTCAAAAGATTAATATAAGTTAGCTAGCCTGGGAGGGTCCCAAGATGACAGCCTGGGTGAAAATTGGCTGGAGAATAGGACACAGAGAGTAATAGTAAATGGAGTCCACTCTGAAGAAAGGGGGTTACTAGTGGGGTACCACAGGGTTCAGTATTAGGACTAATTCCTCTTCAATGTCTTTATAAGTGACATTGCAGAGGACTGGAAAGAAAAGCATGTCTCTTTGCAGATGACACAAAGATCTGCAACAGAGTTGATGCACAAGGTGGGGTGGAAGGAAAAGACTTGGCAAGTTAGAGGAATGGTCAAATGTATGGCAGCTTAGATTCAATGCTATGAAGTGCAAGTGTAATGCACCTGGGAAAAAAAAACCCAGGGGAAGAGTACACAATGGGGGGTGAGATACTAACAACAACAAAATGGAAAGGGACCTGGGGGTAGTCATATCAGATGACCTAAAGGTGGGCAAGCAATGTGAGAGGGCAGCAAGGAGGGCTGGGGGCAGACTGTAGAAAGAAGTAGGCTGCTGGTTAACTAGGATCTGCAGCTTATCCAGTAGGCAGGGAAATGGGCAGACTGGGTGGGCCAAGCAGTCCTTATCTGCATCAAATTCTATATTTCTATGTTTCTATTTTAGGAATGCAAATTAGGTATTGTTTACAAATTCAGATACTGTGTGTATAACATATTAAGAACACAGATGGCAGCAAAGCATCTGAATTCTTCCATCATTTATACTATTTCTTCAAAAATTACAAATTTAGTCCTTAACACTGCTGCTATTGACATTGATTAACCTTTTCTGAAATATTTATTTTTTTATTTTACAGAAAATTCATTGCTTAATGCAGTAAGCTTTAAAATCTACAAAACATAGACACATAGAAACATAGACTTGGACAGCAGATGAGGACCGCTTGGCCCACCTAGTCTGCCCATTTCCCTACCTACTGGATAAGCTGCATAACCTAGTTAACTAACAGCCTATTTCTTCCTACCCCCCCTCCCCCACAAGAGTTGCCTTAGGTCTGTCCCATGCATTCTTGAATTTCCCCAATTTTTTGGACCTCACAACCTCCTCAGCAAGGCCTTTCCATGCATCCACCACCCTCTCTGAGAAAAAATACTTCCTCACATTACCCGAGCCATTCCTCCTCTATCTTCAAATTGTGACCTCTTGTTCTTGCATATCTCTTTTTCTGAAAGATGCTACCCTCCTGGATTTTGTTGATTCCCTTGAGGTTCTTAAAAGTTTTTTATCATGTCCCCCCTCTGCCTCCTTTCCTCAAGGGTATACATATTAAGCTCCTTTTGTCTCTCCTCATATGGCTTCTGTTGCAGACCCTGCACCATTCTATTTGTCCTCCTCTGGACCGTCTATATTCTGTCTATGTCCTTGCAGGAATGAGGACTCCAGAACTGCATGCAGAACTCCAGATGGGGTCTCACCAACTGTCTGTACAGAGGGGTAACAACTTCTTGGTTTCTACCGATTATGCCTCTCATCATATATCCCAGTATCCCCCCAGCCATCCCTACAGCCTTCTCATATTTGAGTTGTTGTTAATAATACCTTCCCCCCATTGTGTACTCTTTCCCTGGGTTTTTGTTTCCCAGGTGCATTACTTTGCACTTCTTTGCATTGAATCCAAGCTGCCATACTTCTGACCATTCCTCCAACCTTGCCAAGTCCCTTATCATCCTTTCCACCCCACTTGTGTATTAACCCTGTTTCAGATCTTTGTGGCATCTGCAAAGAGGCATACTTTTCCTTCCAGTCCCTCTGCAATGTCACCTATAATGACATTAAAAAGAACTGGACCCAGTACTGAACCCTACGGTACCCCACTAGTAACCCCCCTTTCTTCAGAATGGACTCCATGTACTATTCCCTTCTGTGTCCTTTTTTAATAACATATTATTATTTAGTATATGTCTTATCACACATTATTTTTATATTACATAATCCATAAATCATAAACATCACAGTATATCAATTATTTGAAAAAGGAATACAATAGAAATACATTTCCCCTTACCCCATCCCCCCCAATTAACCAATTCACTGTGTTATTTATTTGGGATCTAACTCAGGGTCACAGTTCAACTATTATAGTACAATAAACTGTATCGGGGGCATATTTTCTTCAATTTCTCTCCAGCTATTACCACTGATATCATCCCAAGCCCTCTTCTATATCCATAGTCACCTTTTCATATAGAATAGTTTCATGAAAAACATTCCACCATTTGTAAAAAGAAAAGGTATCCAGGTTTGGTTACTTCCAGTTTTGAAGTATAATCCTCTATAAATCTCCTTCTGTCCCATAACCACCATAAGGCATCAGAATCATCCATTGCTGAGCCTGACCCAAAATGGCCACTGGGAGAGAATGAATTAATGCCATAGAGGTTAAAGCAACACTTTTGTGTTGCTAAGGTTCCAACATACTCCTTGAAAAGTCATTAAATAAATATAGCTCTACTGAACATGAAAGATCTATCTTAAACCATTTAGACATAATTTTATGAATATTTTGCCACCATGGACTTATTTTGAACGAGACCGTAGGCAGTGGAACAGATCTCCTTTATTATTACATTTATGTCAGCATAAAATTGAGTATTGGATGTTTATTCAGTGAATTTGTACTGGAGTTATGTATGACCTGTCATTTACGTTCCTTTGTATGGATTTATTCTTTGCCATACATATAGTTTATTACTATTTTGTCTTATGAGCATCCACTGCCTATGGTTCATGTCTATTCCAGTTTCTTTATTCCACTTATTATTAGTTTTATTGTATGCTTTAAGATTTTCTGCCAAGATATACTCATTAAAATAAGCTAATGATTTTTTGAAACCTTGGCTTATCCAATTATATTGATCTGTCATGGCACTTGTCCAATTTAGAGCCTGATCATAGCATTTCTTTTCAATTTTTTGGTATGATTTATGTAATTTATAATAATACAGAATATTCCAGTTTTATTTAATCTTACCAATAATTGTTGATATGTAATAAACGTATCTTCTAGTAGATTAAACCAACTCCCTATCTTACATCTTTTTAATAGTTTAACTATTTACTTAGATAATTCCCCTTCTTGGGCTTTCTTACAATTATCTATAGGAAAATATAGTCATGTTAATCTTAATTTTTCTGGATGCTTCATTTTTCTTATTGCCAGTTGTAACCAATTATGAAGGAAGTTAACCTGATCCCTTAAAATATGTGGTCTAATCCAGGCTACCACAAACACATTTATATGAAGCTCTTTTACACTCTAAGAAAAAAATAACTTCTTGAAACAGTTGTGAATCAATAGTGCTACTAAAAGACCATTGGTTGATTAATGATAATAGGTGTGCTGCTGCATATTCTTTTGGATCTGGGCATTCTATACCGCCTAATTTCCTAGTTACAGTAGTCATTCTCCAGGCTATATGGGGCTTGACCCCTCTCCACAAGAATTTTTTGAATATTCTTTTTAACTCTTGGAACTACTTCTGTAATGGAACACCTAATACATTTTGTATTACATAAACTAAGTGTCATTATCATCATTTTTAATGTATCCACTCTCCCCATATAGATAATATTACATTCTTCCTTCTATCAACTAAGTTTGCCTCTTTTTATTTGGATCAATTAAAGTTTGTGTTTATAACCATATCTTGGTTAGATGAAATTTATAATCCTAGGTATTAGACATACTTCAATATCTTAAATTATTTTCCTAAGCCATCTTTTAATTCTGATTTATGGTTTGTAATTTTCATAAACACTGATTTATTTTTATCATGTACCCTGACATCATTGAGTATTTATCCAATTCATCCAGAAATGCTGTCAATGAAGTTATGTTTTTAACAATCATTAACACATTGTCTGCAAATACACTTAGCTTCTGTGTCCTGTTGTCCAGCCAATGTTTTTTTATTTATTTATTGGAATCTCGGATAACACCTTTGAGCTAAAAGCTCATTTACAAAGGTTCCATGTTGTAAGGCAAAAGACAAGGTACGTAGAAATTACAAAACAGATAGGGGTATAAACAGCAGGCAAGTACAGTATGGTACATACAGATACAGATTCAAGCAAGTACTGTTAAAATATATCAGGTAGGAAAGGTCAACTTTATTACAGCAGTACTTGGAGCATACCTAAGTTGGACAAGCAATTTATAGTGGTAGCTGAGCTTTAGAGCATGCAGGTAGAGTTATGGAGGGTCATAAGTGGTGTTGACCAAAGTAGGGGGAGGGCAGAATAGATGAGAGCATGGGGATGGTGGGGGCAGAGACAAAGGGGTGACAGAATAAGGGGGTTAAGTAGTCAGATGAGTGGGACTGGATAGGAATCTACCCAGGGTTACATAATAGGTGATAGGGCAGGGCTAGGTAATGTGGGGGAGAGAGGGACAAAGGAAAGGGTTTTAAAGTGGGGGGGTGAGGGAGAAACTGGGGGAGGGGTAAATATTGGGGGATTCATATTTGTGAAGAGAAAGCAGGAAGGCGAGGGGATAAAGTGGGAACATAGGGGTAAGTGCTCAGTGGGGTCACACCAGGCAGGGGAGGAAGTGGGGGGGAGATGGGTGCTATGCAGGACAGATAAGCTGTCAATAATGGTAGGACTAAGGCACAGGTTAGTTTGTTGTTTGTTTGTTGAATTTTATTGACCTGGTAAGCCCACTGGGCCTTGAAGTCCCTTTTTCAGGGGTGACCAGAGAGAGGGGGGATACAGATGGTGAGCAACTGAATTTGAACTAGATTAAGCTGTTGGTGGTATTTTTAGTGAATGAGGGAAATTTGGCCAGGACACCGTGGAAATTCCCCTACACTTTTCGATAAGTGCCATGGAATCTTTAACATCCACCTTTACTACCACAAATCCAGGCAGATGGGACCTCAGTTTAACGTCTCATCTGAAAGATGGCACCTCAGAAGTGTAGCACCCCTCTCATGCTGCACTACAGTGTCAGCATTGGGATATTAACTCAAGTACCAGATGTGGGAACTAAACCCACAGCCCTCTGACCTCCCGGCCTGAGAGGCGAGTGTGCTACCTACTGAGCCACTGACACTGTGTGATGCAGCCACCGTTACTAAAAGTGGCCAGGTTTTACCCAGGTTACCACTCTGGGACTCCCAGGCTTGCTAATGTGTTTATTAATTTTTTGTGTTGGACTGTGTCAAAGGTCTTGCTAAAGTCTAGATAGGTCATACTCACAGCTCCGCCCAGGTCTACTACTTTGGTCACTCAGTCAAAGAAATCAATTAGATTCATTGGACATGACCTTCCTGCTGTGAATCCATGCTGTCTTGGATCCTCTGCCCCACTGGCCTCTAGGTACTCAGCAATTCTTTCCTTCAGAAGTGATTCCATTATTTTCCCTACCACTGAGGTCAAACTGACAGATCTGTAGTTTCCTGCCTCTGTCTTGCTCCCACTTTTGTGAAGGGGGATCACATCTGCCCTTCTCCAGTCCTCAGGTACCACATCATCCTCCCATGATTTGTTAAAAATGCTAGTCATTGGTGTCACTAGTTCTTCCCTTAATTCTTTTAGAATTCTGGTGGTGAATCCCATCAGGCCCCATTGCTTTGTCTACCTTTAGTTTTAGGAGTTCCTTCAGAACCTTTTCTTCTGTGAAAGGACTGGGGTTGACCCCCTTTTCAGACTGCTTCTATTGATTGGATTAGGTACCTCCCCCTTCTTCTTTGGTGAATACTGAGCAGAAATAGTCATTCAGTATTCCTGCTTTTTCACTGTCCCTCTCTGCCCACCCACTGTCCCCTTTATTCAGCATCAGAATCCCTTCCTTTGTCTTTTTTCACTCCTTAATGTACCTATAAAAGATTGTGTCTCCCTTTTCAACTGAGTTGGCTATCTTTTCCTCAGTTTGGACCTTTGCTATTCTGATTGTGTTCCCTGCTTCCTTCTGCTTTAACTGGTACAGTTCTCTGTCCTGCTTCATCTGTGTATCCTTATACTTCCTAAATACTGTCTTTTTCTCCTTAACCATCTCCACCACCTCTTTTGAGAACCATAGTGTTTTTTTTCTTTTCCTTTGATTTGTTTATTTGCTTCACACAAAGGCTTGTTGCCTCTGTGATAGCAGTTTTGATGTTTCCCCATTGTTGCTCCACCCCTCCTTCTTGCCTGTTTGCTAGTGCTTTTCTGAGTCACACTCCCATTTTGACAAAGTCAGCACTTCTACCTTCACTTTTGCATGGCTTGACTCTGCAGCTGAGTTTATTGCAAACCACCCTGTTTGGTGGTCACTTGTTCTCAGATGGCTACCCACTTCTAGATCTGAGATCCTCTCTCCATCACCATTTGAGAGAACTAGGTCTAAGACTGCTCCCTCTTGAGTGGCTTCCAACACTGAGAGAAGGATTTTCTCTTACATTTTTAATAAAAAAAATAGCCAGCAGTATATAATGATGTTTGGCAAACAATTTAAAGTTCTGCATAATGCAAAGAGTCCCAGTACACTGTAAATTTGCTGGCAACTTTTTTTTTTATTTTGGGGTATCTCTAATCGCATACATCTCTGGGAAATAATGAAATGCCAATACTACTGTCAGTAGTTGGACTTGCTGTAGTTACTGTTAAAGCTGTTTCTGTGGTAGTTGAAATGTCTGTAATTGTTGCAACAATGCTACTCTCTAGAGTGTTTGATTGTACACAGGCAAATAAAGAGGACCTCAAATAAAACTACAATGCTTCTGTAATGTGTTCCAAGATGATATGAGCTATGTTTTATAGTGGCTGAACATGATTATACAAAGTACATTAAATTACCTTAATTAGTAGAAACAATTTTACAACCAAAAAAAAATGATTTTTAGAATGGAAAATAGTTATTCAGACAGTCTCATAAATAATGATACTGGGAAAAGAGCAATTATAGTATTGCATCTAAATTCATCCCTCTTTACCTACGTCTTACCTCATTTTAATAATTTCTTTAAATACCCCAACTGTTGTTTGGCATTGATTTTAAGACTAACTGTTTAAAATTGTTTTCAGATTTTTTTTCACAAATGGCCAAAAGTAAAATAATTTGCCTAATTATATTACACATTATACATAACTATGGATTGCTATTTGTATATGCAGTCTCAGTAATGATATGGTGCCAAGTCAAGATGGAATGGGAAGGGTCTGAGCAGTTTGCCATTCACGACAGACATGCCAACTACTACTGTATCCTTTCATATATAGAAGTGTAAAGGAAGTGAGGGAGGAGGATGATATTGGGCCTATGAGGGTCAGCAAATGTAGGTTAAGCAGTAGTGTAACAGAAATGAGTGTTACAGTGTTGGGTGAAATGGTACATGATGTTTATAAATGGCCCAGACCTCATGTCTCAAGGACTGGGAGAAGAAGTGTGGATTTGAATGCTCCAAGGGTGGGGAAGAGGTACATAATGTTTATTATGTGCCAAACCTCAGCTCTCCAGGGCTGGGGTAGGAGGCTGGATAGAAGGTTGGTATTGAGGAGTGTACCCTGCCATGTCTGGTCCATGTGAAGTTTGTATCCTAGATGGTTGAAGGTCTGCCTCTCCCACAACCCTCCTTGTTCTGATATTGCAGGCTAATTATTTAAAAGTTCTCCATCCTCTCCATCAATCTCATTCCATCTCTTATCTCTGTATAGTGTTTAGCCAACTTATTTGGACCAGAAATTCCCTGACTGCTTTTTATTGGGCCAACACATTAAAATTAGATTGTGCACCCAGTTATTGGAACTACATCTGGACTGACATATTGTATACAAATATATTAAGTAAGATCGGCTCAACTTAATCCAATTAAATATTCTTCAAAATGTATATGCCCCATAAGCTATGACAAATGGGCAAATCATCTTTTTTCTATTTGTTCTCTTTGTCTTCAAGAACAGTGTATATTGTTTCATGTGCAAGAATTAGGCATTTTTGGGACTCTATCCAGTAGTCTTTAGACCCTTTTTTTGAAACTCAAAACTATTTTAATATGGACGTTTGCATTTGGGTGATTATGTGTCCCTGCTGATGGGCACAGACAAAGCACGTATATCCTCAGAGTCAGCAGTAGCTAACTTACTGATTCTTCACCAACAGAAGTGCTCTCCCTCCCCATCTTGGACTGAGTGGGTGTGGGAAATGGTAAACTTCATGAACACAGAGTAGTCCATAGCTTATGCCCATCATTCTCTTTTTATATACAGTGCCCATTGGTCATCTCTTAATTCATTTTTGGTGATTGATGGCTAGAGGGTACTTTCTCTGATCTCACTTTTCTATGGAGATGTGGACACATTTTTATTTCTGCATTGTGTCAGAGGGTATTCTGTTACATTATAGAGGTCTGCATGGTCTGGGTGTGGGGGTGGGGAATCCTTTTTTATTTGTTTTTACTGTTGTGATTTTTTACATATTGCTATTGCTTGTTAATGTAATGTTGGCCATTTTATTTATTTTTTTCTTATTGTTATGGTGGCTTTTACCAGATTTGCTGTTTGGCTGGGATTTAAATGTTGTTTATATAGTTGTTCTGTATATCTATTTTGCATAGATATTAATAAAGTTTACTTAATTGCAAAAAAAAAAGGTTTGCCTCTCCCTCTCTACCATATTTCCTTTCCTTCCTTTCCTATTTCCTTTCACACTAGTTCTCTACTCCCCATTTTCCTCCCCCTCTATACTGCTCCCCTCAGAGCACTAGTTACAATTCCTACCCTTCACCTCTGCAGGCCACGAAAGCATGATATGGGATGGGTGTGCATCCAACCATTCCTGACCCTTTTGGGATTTGCATTCCAGAGGGATGAAGGTTTGTCTCTCCCTATCCCTCTCCTCCCTTTCCTATTTGCCTCCAACCTTGTTCTCTGTTCCCTTTTTCCTCACTTCTATGCCACCCATGCACTATCCCCTACTGCCCTCTCCAATATAATTATTAATTTCTCTGTCTCTAAGGGACACGCCTCCCATACCAGCCTATTGATATCAAAATGAATTTTCTATGTGCTTGTCTAGTATACATACTTTCCTAATGTACATAGCTGTTCACAGTTATTTAGTCTCGGTATGGCATTTTATTTTGTAGTAAATTCTATTTCATCCCCCCCCCCGGACACATTTGGAAATGAGTTATTTTAGCTCAGTATGTCCTTCCTGGTTAAACTTTTCAGATAAATAAATTGATTGCTACAAGTGAGGAGGAACAGGTTCATAACGCTTATAAAAAGGCCAGACCTCACATTTCAAGGGCCAGGGAGAAGGCTGTCATTGGGTGTAACAAGAGTGAGGGAAGGGGCACATTATAATGGTGAGGTAGTTTCTCTATAGTTAGGGTTGATTGGGATCTTTAATTTTAAATCTCAGTTTTACAGCTTAATAACATTGCCATTGTTTGACAAAACAGCACAAGGTTAGGCATGCATGGTCAGGCTGTCAGAGTCTCATGACATAAAAATGTTATTATGTCATGTTGTACAGTTTTCAAAATAAGAAGTGCCAAAAAAAAAACAACTTCTATTTTTAACATTGATTATTTTTTGCTGTCACCTACAGCCTAGATGTTGTGAAATTTTTAAATGATATTTTGAGGCTTGATGGGGCCTGTGCCAATGGTGTGCCTTTCAAATGTTTGGTGAGAAAATATGCTATTTAATAGTTATAATGATTTCTGAGTTAACCATCAAGTTCAACTATTAAAAAAAAAAACTATCAGAGAGGTTTATTTCCATGATTTACCTCCCGAACTGTAAACAATACAGATTGTGTTGGTCACCATTTTTCCCTTTTTTTAAATTTTCAAACAACAAAAATGCATTAAAATTATCTGTTTTTTTAAAAAAAACTAAACCTAGCTAAATGGTAGCAGTTTAGCTAGATTCTGTTGTTTTTGTTTTCTTTAAATATCACAAATGCCTTTACTGGGTACCACAAAATCCAGGGTGCCGAGCTTAGTGAGAGGAGCCATTCACTTACATTCTCTATATGAGAACAGTGGGACTTTTTTCAGTTCTTCAGCCACAGCTGGAAGTTCTGCTGTGGGCTGCATTGAGAGCATTGAGCTGATGATCCCCTGTACTGTGTGTGCACTTGTCTCTCTCTCGCTCTCTTTCTCTGTCTGTCTTTATCTTTCTATCTATCTGTCTGTCTATCTATCTATCTATCTATCTATCTATCTATCTATCTATCTATCTGTCTATCTTTCTATATCGATATCTATTTAAATTTTTTAAGTGGACCGGGATGCCCACCCATGGTATCACTTCTTTCTCCCACCAGGTGGCCCACCCTTGCAAATGCTTATTAGTATTTTATTTTAAAATATATAAGTGAACCGGGGGGCACCCCAGTACCACTTCTGTGGACCCCATTGCCTCCATCTCATCCACCCCTGTTTGCCCAACAGACTGTCAGATGAAATAAAGAAAACCATCTCTCAATGTTTTTTTAACCTGGTAAAAAGAAAAGGATCTGCCACTGATCTGACCCACCACCCCAACCTCCCACTCAGCGTCAACCACCCCACTCAACCTCACTCATATATGTCACACAGCTAAGATCCAATCTCCCATCAAAGACATATCTTGCTACTGGAACACCAACTGCAATATGAGAATCTAAGGAAAGTGAGGCATAATGCATTTTAATGGAGTTTTTAACTTTGATGCATAACTTTGTCATTTTTGCATAATTTGACCCCAGATTTTCAACAAGGTCTTTTTGGGACCCCACCTCATGACCATTGGCAGTGGAATTCTGTATATCAGGCCTGAAAGGTGCTTTCATGGTCATTTGGAGAAATAACCTTTTAGGTGGAACTTTTCACAATGCTTCTTCATGAGGTTGGTTCATAAGAAGACCGTGTTGAAAGTTTGGGGCAGAAATATGTAAAAATGGCAAAGTTATGTGCATATGTTGAACTTTGTCTACCCTTGCTTGTAACTTTGGTAATTTTAAATATTTTGACACCAGATTTTCAACATAGCCATTTTATCACACCACCTCATGGATGTGATAGCTGTCATTTGTTTTTAAATTATGGACAAAACATGTTTTAGCACCTGTTGTGCAGAATGATGTTTCATTGGTGCAGAATATTTCAGCAGGATTTGAACATTTTCACCTACAGCGTTCATGAGGTGAATGATAAGAAGGCTATGCTGAAAATGTGGTGTATAAATATGGTAAAATGCTCAGTTATGAGAGAATGTTGCAGTACTATCCCCATTAAAACCACTGCTAAGAGGAGTTTCACAAGGATCTATTCTGGGCCCTATCCTTTTTGCCATCTACATTAATAATATTGACTCAAATCTCACCAAAGCCACTGTCCACCTCTTTGCTGATGACACTGTTTTGTACGTCAGCAACCCATCACCTGCAGTTGCCCGTGAAATTTTACAAGCAGAATTCTCCTTGCTGCAATATCAAGTACTTGAGTAAAAGCTTCTTTTAAATGCAAAGAAAACAAAAGCCAATGCTTTTCTCCAATCAAAGCTCCACCAGCACCTCCTAACTAAACAGTCTCCCCCAGCTATGCACTATCCTTGGAGAAAATCTGGAGTATGTAGAAAAATTCAAATACTTAGGTGTGTGGATTGATAGCAGACTTGACTTCATTCATCATATTGAAGAACTGCTGAAAAAAACTTCACCAAAGGCTTGGCCTGTTCTATGGAATAAAACACTTCCTAACCAGAGGCTCAAAGATGAGGTTAGTCCAGGCCACTTTCTTTCAGTTGTTGACTATACAGACTTCCTTTATAGTCACTGCCCCATCTCCTACCTAAGCAAGCTGGATACCCTGTACCACAGAGCAATAAGATTCATAACATATCTTCCATCTAACACTCATCATTGCTCTCTCTAAGCTGCAGTTGGATGGGTTTCCCTACATCTCAGAAGGAACAGAAATGCAGCGCTATGGATCTACAGAGCATTGTCTAAAAAACTTCCAAATTATATTCTAGACTGCTTCACCCAGGCCATAGCTGGCTCCTATGCCCTAAGAAACAACATCATCATGCTCAAAATACCTAAAGTCAACACCCAGCTAGGGAGGGTGGCAATCAGCTATTTTCTAGCTATGGCATGGAATACTCTACAGAAATCCCTAAAGCTGTCCAATCTTATGCCTATAGCATCCTTTAAACAGCTTTGCACAGGTTTCTTCACAGAGAAATGCAACTGCTACCACAAGAGCTAGCCTTGCCATTTCACAGCCCCCCCTTCCAGACAGCCACTATATATGGCATAACTTTGTTCCACAGGTCTCCCTCCCAGGCAGCCACCCTTTTTATAGTACCTCAGTTCCAATTAACTCTACCTAACTACCTACCTAATCCTTCTCCCACTAATTACTGGCCCTTACATCATTCCTAAATGCTCCCCATTCATCCTAGTATTACACTATGCTGTGTGTATGCCTTGACTATCTATTAGTATAATTTTCCTATAACCTACCTTGTCATGTATGTCGTAATCAACTTCTTACCCTTGATCATTGTATTTATAAATGTTTTTTTCTGTATCTGTTATGCATATATAAGTGCATTGATGTATCTGTTGTGTACCAACTATTGAACCTTGACCTTATCAGGTCCATCTTGTAAATGAGCCTTGCTCAATGATATTCACCTGAATAAATAAAGATTTGATTGATTGATTGATTGATTTTAACGTTCACTCATAAAATTACTAATTTTCAATATTCTGAGTCCAAACTTTCTACGTAGCCATTTTTCCACACCATCTCATAAACATGACATGTGTCATTTATAAGTTTGTGCATGCACATCAAGCTTCTTGAACTGAGTGACTTTTGAGGGTGTAACACTGTCAGTTCAAAGCAGAGTGCTCTGCAAGAGACTCAACAATTTCACACCGATCATCAGCCAGGGTGATCGTCGCGCTGTTTTGCCTGAAGTGGTCTGCACTTGAAAAGAAAAAGCTGCACCAATCATGTGGTGGCCTTTTCCTTTCATCTGCAGGTCACTGCACAACAAACAGCATTTTGCATCCCGATCAGCCTGGCTGATGTCTCTGCCACCCCCCTCGCCACTCCACTGGTCCCTTCCTGGAAGGTGGGAGGAGGCACTTTCCACCCCTGCCTCCTCCACTTCCTGCTGACTCATTTTGCTTCTCTTCTCCCACCCATGTAGAGTAGGCTACAGCCTAAGCTCTGTATGGGCTGGGAGTAAACAGTGCCCAAAGGCACTTTCACTTTAATCGCAATTACACTAGTGGATCCCCACCACCTGCTGACATTGGGGCGCTTAATCTCCATGTCAGAATGTATGTCCCCTTCCTTATTAATATGGCACACTGGGAGCCCAGTCCAGTGTGCCAAAAAACTACCTCTGATGTTTCCAACACCAGGATGCCCACTCCTGGTGTCAGAGGCACTGGCCCTCCACACCCCTATATTCTCAGTTGACCTCGGGGTGCGCATTCCCAGGGTTGGCATTGATCCCCCCGATCAGTATTCTGGCACAGTGGGAGCCCACCCCAGTATCCTGAAATCCATGTTATTAATATTTTACCTGTAAAAAAGAAAACAGTCGCAGGAGATCTTTTTTTTTTTAAAACCTGAAAAAAAAAAAAAAAGAAAATGGTCCCTTTTCATTCCCGCTGGCCCACCTCCAAAAACCCACATCCTCCCTCTGCACAGCCCACCTCCCTGCACCTCCACACCCATGCTTACCTGAAGAGGTCAGGAGCAGCAATCGTCTGTGGGCTGGGAACATGTCTGCACTCTTCAAAAGCCAACCGCAAACTGAAGAAAATCACAGTAAGCCCTATAATGGCAATCTATGGGGGGTTTCAAACTTAGATTGATATCTCAGCCACTTTTTGGAGTTTTGGTCCCAAATTTTCAACCTGGGGTTCTTGGGACCCCACCTCATGAACACTATAAGTGTCATTGTCATTTCATTTTTCAGGCCCGGAAGGTGATTTTGCGGTCGCTGTACAGAATCACCTTTTGGGACGAATGAATAAAATGACAATGCCACTGTTCGAGGTGGGGTCCAAAAAAGCCCATGATGCAAATTTGGTGAAAATCTCCCCAAAATGACTGCATAACAAGTATTCATTGTGCAGTTTCTATGAATGCTCGTAACTTCATCACTTAATATTTTCACTCCAAATTTCCAGCATTGCGATTTTTTCACACCCCCTTATGAACAGCACAGCTGTCATTTTTTGCATCCTTCCCAAAATGTGTTTTTGCACCTGTGGCACAGAATGGTGCAGTCGCTGTGTGAAATCAACTTTCAGGACAGATTAATGAAATCCCAATGCCACTGTTCATGAGGGGAGGTCCCAAAAAGACCATGTTGAAAATGTGGTGAAAATATTTTAAAAAATGACTGCGTTACAAGCATGCATTGCACAATTTCTATGCACTCTTTAACTTCACCATTTTGTCATTTTTTCCCTCCAGGTTTTCAGCATTGCTATTTCTTCACACCTACTCATGATCAGTACAGCTGTCATTTTTTCACATCCTGCCTGAAATGTGTTTTCACACCTGTGGCACCGAATGGCACACTCACTGTGTGAAATCACCTTTTGGGATTGAGTAACAAAATGATACTGCCACAGTTCATGAGGTGGGATTCCAAAAAAACCATGTTGAAAATTTGGAGAAAAATAACAAAAAAAACACTGCATTAAGGTTTCCAACCATAACACTCACCCTGCATAGACTGACAGGCATTAGGGGTGTGACTTGGGGTCATCGGCCATAATGCTCACCCCATTCCGTGCCCACCCCCACCCTGTAGCCACCTACAGGCACAGAGATGTGCCATGGGATCTTCGGCCCTAATGTTCTCCCCATTCTCCCATACTGCACCCATCTCAGCTTAAATCCTTATGAAATGGGGTGAGGGTCAGGGCTGAAGACCTAAAGGCACACTGCGACACTGGCCAGTGTCTGCAGGGTGAGGTGAGGTGAGGTGGAATGGCATGAGTGTTATGGCCAATGACCCAAAGGCACACCCCAACACCTGTCAGTCTCTGCAGGGTGGGATTAGGGGCTGGCATTACTTCAGTACTTCACTGCCATTCCTATTATGCATCTCTCTAATTCCTGCACTTCCAATGCCAATACCAGCAAGCAAACATTCGGTATTGACAAATGCTTGTTTTTTCTAATGAAGCGAACCAGTGCTGGAAGAACATAAGGAATTTGTGTTGAGAGTGATGCCTTAAAAATGCAAGGCAGATGAATATGCACAGGAAAATATGAGAGGCATGTGCAACAGCAATACCAACAATGAACTTTCAGCATTGACAAATGCCTGTTTAAATCTTGGACAAGGCATGTCTTTGAACTTTTAGTGTGAAATGACATTTTGTCCAATATACTATAAAAGGTACATGTCACATTTATAAGGCAAATCATAAAATGAGTATCCTAAAAATCTGAGGTCAAAAGTTTAAAACCAAATACATACTGTAATTATTAACAAACTTTGTGTGTAATGTCAGTCTTAACCCCAGCAGTTATGCTTTGTGACCCTGTTCCCTGAGCAAACAATGTCACACATGATCTCCTTTCTTCACACAGGGCCTGCAGGGTGCTGCATGAAGAAAGCTACAACAGACTTTCTTGGCAACATGCGGTGAGACATACTTCTCTACCTCTGAAGAGTGCATCACTGTGGAGCACTGGAATGGAGCTGTACCTTGTTCTTCAGACTAGGAGACTACGGGTAGTGGTGGACAAAGCTAAAATCCATGATGCAAAGCAATTTGCGAATTAAGGCAGAATCCATGGAGTAATCTGCAATGCAAAGTCATAATGAGGAATGCGAAGTCCATTGGAAACAATGACTTCAAGTTATTCCACCTTCCTCCAGCCTCTTCAGCACCAATTTTAATGCCAAGTACATTGAAATCAATGCACTTCGCAGCACTTTGCCTTGTTGGTGAGCTCCAATGGAAAATTTTGCAGTGATTCATAGAATTGTAGGCCTCATGGGCTTTAGATTGTTCAGCACAGCCTCAGTTCTGTGTAGTGTGTGTAGTGGAAGCTGGAGAAAGTTTGCTCTCAGAACTCTGAGATTCAAACCCTCTAAAAGCTGTTAAAAAAGCCTTTTTGGGCCATTTTTTTTCTCAAAATGTAGTACATCGACTGTACGAGTGTTTATTGTTTGTGCGTTGATTTTAGAATGTTAATTTAGAACATTTAGTCTGTGTAGTGACAGACACTTGAAGTGTGATTGGGGGGGCGTATCTGTGGTGGAGGGAGGTAGATAAACTGGGAGAAAAGCAGTCTTTCTGTTTTGGTAACATTTTTCTTGTATAACTGTGATAATGTACGCGCAGTAATATTTTCAGCAATTTTTGACATTTTTGTGCTGATTGTTGTGGTGCAGCAGTGCATAATTTCAGTAAATTTAAAAGATTTGGTTTTATTACTGAAGTTTTCAATTTGCTGCGCATTACCTGTAGTACATGTGTGAGTGTGTGTGACATGTGCCATCAAATCAGATGCACTTTATTATGCCACACAGTAATTGCAGCACTGTAAACCTGCTATCCAGCGCACCTGCATTATTTTGCACTGCTTAGTGGTATCTCGATAATGAACTGTTTCTGCAGTTCACTGCCCCTCCAACTGGCAAAAGGTATTCTTTTCTAGATTTGGAATTGTGACCTGTGAGCACTGGTTAAGGTGTTGTTGTGCCTTTGTGTCTGCATCTCTTGAGTGCACATCGCAATCTTAATATGTCTGTGTGTTTGCATCTCTTTAGGTCCCAATCTCCATCTGTAACTTAGGTCACAGTTGTGTGTTTGGCCTCCCTTCAGAGTACTGTGTGGTGCATATCTTGGCATGAATAATGTACTCATTAATGTGTGTTTTTAAGTCAGGGTGATCATCTTGAGTCACTCATGATACAAATCATGTTCTTCATCTCATCACGAAAATTCATGAATTATGAAACTTTAAGGTTTTGGATTGTAAGTTACATGTAACCCTGTTTTGTATATCTCAGCTTAACCATTGACTTGTACTCATTAATATGTTTTTTCAAGTCAGGGTGTTTGGGGTGGTAAAGGTCAGGGAAGTACAGTCGTAGTTATTTGTGTACAGTTCATTAAACATGTCACACCAGTCACTCATCAGGAGACAAATCATGTTCTTCACAAATCACAGCATTTTGTTTTTCAGTTCTGATGATACACTGATTGGAAACCAGAGAAAAAGAAAGTCAAGATGGCTGTGTCTGCATCTGTTGGTGTTAAATCATCCCCTCCTCAAAAAAGTTGTGATGTAGTGGTTAATGTTGATGATGATGATGACCCGGGGGGAGGGGCCATGATAGGAAATATCAAGTACCGAAAGGGAATCAACAATGTACAAGAGGGTAGCATCATCCAGAAAAAGAGATGAGCATGAGGAAGGGCCTAAAATTTGAAGATAGAGGGGAGATGGGCCGGGGCAACATCAGGAACTATTTTTCCACACAGAAGGTGATGGGTGCAAGGATAAAATAAAACTAAAGGTCAGTGTTCTGATGGGATATCAGCAGTTGAAGCATCCCCATAATTTGTAGCTAGTGTCCCTCAATTCACTCCAACTGCTGCTCATTGTTGTCAAAACAGTGGTTAACAGCCTCCTGCTCACTCCACATCAGGCCCAAATTGGCCATTGTGGCAGATACATGGACAGGGTTGCCACCGTTACCTGCTAAAGGTTATGGTGATGGAGCAGCTGCTTGATCCACTGCACTCCCCCACTTCACACCACCATGTGCAGGTGGATGCCACGCTGCCCCCTCTTCCCCTGCAGGGCCAGCAGGTGCATTACTGCCCTTTTCTGCATTCTTGGCCTTCCATTGTACACAGTGGTGGTTGTACTGTACAGGTGGGTATGCTGACCGCCTGTGCCAAGGTGAGTTTCTTTGGGGCCACCATGCACATCCACACTACACAGATTACATTTCACGGCTCTACCATGCCGGTTTGACATCCCTAATATCTACCGGCGTTACAGCGACAGGAATCCTGTTGGCCTCAAATCATGGTTGGCATGATTCCTTGCAGACTCCTGGTCCTGTTTTTCCATCAGGGGGCCTCATCCCCCCCAAAAAAAACATGTGGTGGGCTCTGCACCCTTACCCTCTGACTAAAGGATTGTTAACTCAAGTCAGACTTAACTCAGGGCAGGGGGTGCAGGGCCGGGAGACAGCATGCCCCTGTCTAGGGCACACCAAGACAGTGACCTGTCAGCAAAGTATCAATTTTGCTGACAGGAGTGTAGTTTGCTGTGTTGGTGTTGCCATACAGGGGCATACCCACCCAATTCACTACTCTGCTGTTTCCAGGCAGTGTAGTAAAGAACTCCCACACTAATGAGGTGTGGGGAGGACCAGGCACAGGCAGGGGGATCCAGATGTTGTTGGAGCTAGGGGCTGCTGCTGCAGTGAAACTCTCAGCCATGATTCACTTCCTGCCTACCTGAAGCATGTGATCTAGATTGTGTAAGCTATGTGATGTGTGTGGGCTGCCTGTAAATTCTCACTCCACCCTTAAAGATGGAGTGAGCAATGCAGAGTAATTAGTACCATCATCACTAGGCGAAGTGGCAAAGTAGCGCTTTCAATGGGCACTTTGCATAGCCATAAAGTAACGTGATGTGGTCTACTTCTTGTCTACTTCACTGGCAGAATTTTACTTCGCTGCATCTCTACACACAACCTCTTTCTCTTACTACAAGGTGAAAGTGAAACTCTCTTTCAAGCATGAATCACTGCCTCCCTGCCTGAAGCATGTGACTTACACTGTGTAAGCCATGTGATGTGCGTAGGCTGTCTGTGAATTCTCACTCTGCCTTAAAGTGAAGTAATGTAGAGTGAGCAATGCAAAGTCATAATTACAATGCGAAGTGGAAAAATGAGGATTTTAAATGGGCACTTCGCATAGCGGAATGCTAACACGAAATGGGCCACTTCGCATCCACTTCACAGGCAGAATTTAACTTTACTGCATCTCTAACTACGGGCTGTGGGGGAGAGCATAAGGGTTGGCAACCCCAAGGAAGACCCCACCTCTAATTCGTTAAGACTCTGGAGACCCCAAACACTGCTGTGTTTTCCTTTTGCTGCATGGGAGGCAAGGTGGGGTTGGGAATTAGGGTTTGAAATCCTAGCACCACATTTTCCTACTTTTGTGGCATTAAGATACCATAACTGTACATAAACAAAGTGTTTTGCAAATAATGATGTTAATAAATGGGCCAGAACCCATGTCACAGGGATGGGGGGTTCATGCTACAAAGTGGGGAAGTGGTGTTGTGTCTGAATTAGTCAGCGCTGTGAGGAATGGTGGGTAAAGGCGCTTTAGTGGGTCGGTGGAAGGATTTTCTTTTTTCTTTTGAATATAAAATATTCAACAAGGAATTATGTGGGATGATAAACTATGTGTAACCCCCTACAAATAGGGGTCCCTAAAATGTATTCTATGGGCTTACCTGCCACCATGCCACTCTGTCTCTTCCTGTTCTCCTGAGTTCCTCTAGGACCAGCCTGTAATTTTTTGTAGCCCCCATGCACTTTCCTGCTCCTGGTGCCCCAGCATTGCAGCCAAAAGTAAAATTCCGGCCCTGCAGGGCTCGAGAACATCCAACACAATCACCCACTTGTTGTTTTGCCTTTGGGGCAGCGGGGATCAAGTAGGCATGAGCAGCACCTTTCATCTGCGACTGCTTGATTTTGTGGTCAAATTATAGAGTGTTCTCTCAGTCCCGGGATCATCACTTAAGTGGGACCTGGTGATCATGGACAGGCCACAGAGAGGCCACTACCATGACAATTGAGGGAGTTTCATGAGGTGCTTGATCGGGGCTCATTTGCATATCCATGAGTCTGAGCCCCGATCCCTTTAAATATTCAATGGGACCTGTCTGCCCTCGGGGCAGCTGTATCTCGGCTGCGGCTGAAAAAGGGAAAAGAAAAATGTTTTTTTATATTGTAACTTGCTGTTGTGTGTTAGAGAAAGGTGTATTACAGAGGGGAAAGTGTTTAATTAAATAAGTGCTTTGCTCATGGCTTCACCAGACAATTTTGGGACTCAAAGTGTTAGCCTGTCTGCTGCTGCAAGGTGTCCTTCAACATTATCAGCAGTGAAAGGAAAACAAACTGAACAAATTTCTTTCTCCATGCAGCAAAAGCAATCACTCATCCAGGGCTACAGAACTGTGGGGCATTGGGGCAAATATGTGTTTATCCCTGGCTGCACCAGAACTTTAATTCAGGACTGTGCTTGTTCTGCTAAAGCAACAGTGGGTTAAGCAGCCATTGCAAGCAGTCGCAGCCAATTGGAAAGCCAGAAAAACAAAGCCAGGACTTGTGGGACATTCACCAAAAGCTCATGGGTAAATGCCAAGTGATCATGGGGACTTACAGGGACTAATTATAGGTGTCAAAATAGTAGACCAACAGTGCATCGAGTAAGGTTCATGCATTATTCATTTCTGTGATTTATAGGTCCTCCAGTAAATCAGAGACCCTGAAGCCAAAAGCCACAACCAATCAAGAGCCTCAGGAAAGCCCTATAAGAGACAGTGTTTGCCAGCATTTTGCCAGATTCCAGCCTGCAAATTTGAGAGGGAGTCCCCCTTCCCAGGGATGGGGGCTCAGGCCTCTGCCATGTTTCTGGGCCTGGGCAGTCCAGATGAGCCCCCTCCATCCAGAAGGGAGTGTTTTTGTTGTATTAATGTTAAAGTAGTTTTAGTTAAAGTTTAAAACAGCTAGTCTGGACTGGAGGTTGCCAGATTGTACACCAGATGCTAGCCTTCCCTTCCACATCAGGGGAAGATGTGGGCCGAAGACCAGATGTCATGAAGCAGCAGTGAGAGCATTGACCAAAACCTCAGTCGTGAGAGGACTGAAGATGCCAGGATGCCTTCTATAGTGGAGATCACCTGTGAAAGACCTGTGTGAGTATCCTTGTACCCTCCGGTGCAAGGAAGAAATATACTGCAAGCTAACCTATGGGTCCGCCAGCCCTTGTAGTTGTTCTGTGTCAAGAACGAGAAAATAAGTAACATAGGATGACATGCCCTCTATCTACTTAATTGTGAGAAACCATGGGAGTATAAGTCTGGGCCACTTTACCCGAAGAGGCTGTTACCTCTAGTAGTTGTTCCATTTGCACCTTGCCTTCTGCCCAGCTGGCCCAGAGCAGGTGCATTTCTGAGGCTGTGCCATGCAAAGTACAGCTGTTGCTGGGGGTACCCAAGAGAGCCCAGACAGCGTGCACTTAGGCAAAATCATATAAATGTGCTGATATTTACTGGTACCCTCTATTTGGTCAAGATTGCCCTGTTGGAGCTGCTAGCCGTAGATGCTTTGCCACTTCAAGGGACATGAGGCCATAGAGTTTGTTGTGACTGAGCTTTACACCTAGAAATGACATATTTCCGCTTTGTCAAATTTTGTCTGAGACCACAGATGTGCTTGAGGAGTATTGGTATATGAGTGTACTAGATGTGACTACAATTTACATGTGCTGAATATTCAGGATTTGCGAATCCAAAATCTAGCCAAGGTGATCCAGGCCAGTTGCCTTTTCTGGAATGTTCAGCCTGTGACCTGCGGGGCAATTCTTGCCCTTCTTCAACAAGCAGGGCAACCCTTGCACCTCTAAAAAAGGAATTAAAAAGTCATGTTTGTTCATTTCTTTCCCAAGTTAGCCTCTTCTTTTCAAATCAAAGCCTGGCCAACTCGACCAGCTTCAACATTCACCAGGCCTGCAACAATCCAGGAATTTGGTATCAGGGTACACTGGGTTTAGTGTGTGATTGTGGGGTTTCATATGTAACTGGGACTGGTACAAGTGGTGGGAATAATGGTTGTGTGACATCTCATTTAGTCAGCAGCTTAGATAGCCAAGGGTCAAGCTATCATTTCTGGTTGGATAGCTGAGGTTACCTTTTGTGTTAATTTAGTAGCCACCCAGCTGGAGGGTTCACCAGCACAAACAAAAACCATTGTACATTTTGTAAATAGTGATCAGCATAACTTCTACCCATCCTGTTTCCCCATCCCAACTCCTATGTCCCCCAAATAAATCTTGTTATTACTGTTTTTGGCAAATCATTGTGTGTGTGAGCATATTATTAAAGTCATTAATTGCCAAAATGTCTGAATTGTGGGGAAATGCAATTGGGTCATGATTGGGGGTGGCAAATGGTATCGGTGGGTGGTATAACATCTCAGGAGCTTATACCAGGTAACAGCTAGCCAACATAAAGTATACTCTGAGTGGAGGCACTGCACATAATTTAAACTTCATGTAAGTTAATGAACCCAAACCACTCAGCCTAGCTTGTAGATAGTAGGCAGGGGTGTAACACTAGGAGTAGAGCAGCTTAGAGGTTATATATGGAAAGTTTTGCATACTATAAAGTGGCCAAAATGTTGATGCATCTCTAATCCCACATATCACAAATAAATAGTGAAATACAAATGGTTATACATGTTGTTGGACTTGCTGTAGTTACTGCTAGGGTTGTTTCTGTGGTATCAGTAACTGACGCTGTTGTTATAACACTGGTCTCCAAAGTGCTGGATTCTATATAGGTAAATACACAGAAAATCAAATCAATTATAATGCCCCAGTAATATGTCCAACAGGATAAACAATATATCTCTCTTTAGTGGGCTAGATCTGTTTTCTAGGCAAACCACATTGTACTGTATAACAATGATTTTTAGAAATGATCTTAAATCCTAAATGGGATTTTAGGAATGGAAATCATGTGTTGCTCACAAATTATTTTTTTCTCATGTACATTTTCTTTCCTGTTCTCCCCTGCTGCCACCATCTCCATCTGACCGACCGCCCCCTCCCCCCACCCTACTAACCAGCTACCCAGGGACTTATGTACACTGACGTTCTGTGCCAAAGGATTTGTGGTGGTACCCCATCACAGTTGCTGGGCCTGTGAAGTGTCAGGCATCATCCTGCCACCTGGGGTGTTTTTTCACCTGTTTTTTGCCCTGTTTTTACAGACATGCAATGGGCACGATGTGCGAGCTCCACCTCCGTAGAGACACCCATGGTGTTCTGAACATTGGTTCTCTTCCCTTCTTAGTAGCATTGATGTACTGCCCCTCAACCACCACTGGGTGGCAATCAAGCAGCGCATCACACTAATCCCCCTCCCAGAGGAAGGTGAGCTGTCTTAGGGATGCTCAATCCTTCCTCTCCATGCCAACCCCAAGCAACCTGAGTCCGTTCCAAAATCCAGGTCACCAGTGTGGCAGGAGGTAAGGCACCCAGCACCTACACTCTCCAGGTCACTGGGCCTGGTGTTGTTCAAAAATTCTCATAAATACTGTATGTACTGTATACTATGAACACAAGTCATAGCAGTGCATCCTAACTCTTCTATCATTTACACTGTTTCTTCAAAAATTACAGCTGTCACCTTCAGCACTGTTTTTGAGATTATTTTTGAATTTATTTTCTGATTTTTTTTTAGAAAGCAAAATGGAAAATAATTTGCCTATCAGATTAAGGAAGGCTTGTTCAGAATTACTGCCAGTAATGTTTTAATCGCTTCATGTCTAATTCCATGTCAGTGTGGTTCAGATGGTAGCACATCTGACTCTGGACCCGAAGGTTGTGGGTTCTCGTCCCACACCGGGATTGGTCTTATACCTAAATGCTGGCCCCCGAGTGCAGTCTTAGTGAGGTGCTGTACTGTTGGGGTGTGTCATCCTTTGAATCAGATGTTAAATTGAGGTCCCTTTTACCCATCCTGGTGCTGTCCTGGTAGGTGTCCAGGAGGAAGTAAAAAAACCCAAGGCATTCTTTGCAAAAAGTAGGGGCCATTCTCAGTGTAATGACCAATATTCCCCTTTCCATATGACTGGTATATGCAATATGTCCAGTCTGTATGTGGGTGTTGGTGTCTAATATGGCTGCCACTACACATTAAGCCACTTCACTACCAGTCTAGCATTGCTTGTAAAATGCTTTAGGATATATTGTGTATGAAAAGTGTTATATAAATGCTGATTCTTCTTCTTCTTCTTCTTCTACTTCCATATACAGTATCAGATAAGAATAATGAAATAACAATATATAGTGGAATGAATCTGCGTAGGCAAACCACATTAAATAACCTTGATTTGTAGAAACAATATGAACCCCCCCAAAAAAAAGATTTTAGAAAAGGGAAATGCTGTTTCAAAACTATAATAACTGTGTTTGCAGCCATAATAATTAGGTATACTGAAAACCGCAGTGATAGCATAACTTATAAAGCTGTGTTTAAATGACCGCAGCGATCTGGCATTTGCACTGCTCCTTTCCCACTACGATGCCTTTTCTGCCAGCAATCCATCATTTACACAGCCTACCCTCACAGCGCTGCAGATCATTCTGAGGGTGGGATGTAAATCCCCAAAAAGATGCCAGGAGATATGGGGAAAGAAGGGGCGTGAGTGCAGCAAAGTGTCTACATTGCTGGTCACTGTGCTTGCTCCGATACGGGTGCTAACAACTGAATTAGTGCAGAAAATTGATCTGAGTCACACTTGTAGTGCTCTGGAATGTGTCCACACACTTGCCTTTGCAGTGCATCAAGCATTGTACACAGGTGATGTGCTATAAAGTCGGCGGTGTAAATGAGCCTTACATTTTTTTTATCTTTTGCATAATGGTCCAGATATTCAAACTGCGCCAGGCTATGTTGCAAGCCTGGGCACAGTGCAACTTGGAAGCTCAGAGGCGTTCACTGGGTGATATTCAACGGAGCTGCACCATGGCACAGTATCATTGAATATCGCACCCTGGCCACCTGCAGTGTGCATGGTGCAATGGTACTGCACCAGCACAACTGGCCAGAGTGGAGCAGGGGGATGTGCTAGCGCAAGTTCTGTTGCGTTATGCACAGCAACCGTGATATTCAAAAATGCACATGCAAATGGGGCCATAATGTATGCAAGGCTCAAATGGGACCATTTGCATGTCATTATGGCCCCATTTGCATGCAGGTGCGCCGATTCCCGGCGACTTGCCCCTGGCGCCCTGCCAGGCAGCAGCCATCGGGGACCGACACCCCCTGCCCAGAGCAGCAATGTGCCCCACAGCCCAGTTGAGGGCTTCAGTATAAATAATATGATTTCCTATATCCCTGATGGTCCGGTGGACCACTGTCAGACAAATCGTGGGCTTTTGTAATAAAAAAAGAACTACATCCAATATCCCTGGTGGTCTAGTGGTACCCCTCTCCCCACCCGCCCACTGAGCCCCACTGCCCCACTCCCCCTCAGCAGCAGGCAGCACCCCACTGACTGCCACCCGCCACCCACCGATTGACACACAGTAGGCTGTACGCCCATTGGTCCACAATGTGAGCCAATGGTCATGCGTCCATACTGTACTACACATTCCAGATATGTGAATGGATCTGCACACCCTTGGCTCACACTGGACCAATGGGCATACAACCCTACCTACAGTGTCAGTCAGTGGGTGGGGGCAGGGCGGGGTGCTGCCACCTGCCACTGACCGGGGGAGCGGGTGGTGGTGGGGCATAGTGGGCGGTGGGAGGGTACTGCTAGATCACCAGGATATTGGATGTAATTCTTTTTTATTACAAAAGCCCATGATCAGGCTGACAGTGATCCACTGGACCACTAGGGATATAGGCTATCATATTATTCATACTTAAGACCGCGATCATGCTGACAGTGGTCCACTGGACCACCAGGGATATTGGAATGTGATCATTTCCACAGATGCCCGCGATCGGCATGGGGGGGGAAGCTGCCAAAGAGGTGCAGCCAGAGCTCGCGTTGCCACCCACAGGTGGCAGCTGCTGTGTTGTGCCATGCAATATGGCAGCTCACCTGTGGGTGACCAGTTTTTGTTCCTTTTTTTTGGGATCAATTTTGTGCAGTGCAAGTAGGGGATGAGCATGCATGGACTCAGCACATCACTGGCTGAATATCGGGATGTGCAGAGTATGCATGGGCACGCCCCCCCCCACCTGTGCCGCATGCATTACTGATGTGCTCTGGCCCATCGGGATTTATGCCAGGCACAATTTCCCTTTTGAATATCATGCTGGGATGCATCAGTGGGTTGCACATGGCACAACACTGTTGTGCCATATGCAACCCTTTTGAAATCTGGGCCTATGTGTTTAAATAATTCAACTGTTGTTTTAATGCTGCTTTTAAGATTAACTGTTTCTGAATTTGTTTTAATTTTTTCAGAAAAGGCCAAAGAGAAATGATTTGCCTAATTAAATTAAACATGATACATAGAGAATAACGGATAGTTACCCGTTGGTAACAAGCTCATTAGTTCATTGAGAGGTTGCCATGGTGACCACATTACCCTCGAGAGCGCACCTCAAGAGGCTAGGTTGCCATTGGTAACTTTGAGATGAACTAACATGGCTTGTTACCATTAAGTAACTACAAATTGGTTTTTTTTAGCGTAGGATGCCCCCACAACCAGTAAAAAAATGTTTTTAAATGGTCCTACGGATTTTGTCTCTCCCTCTGCGCCACTTTCCTTTGTTCTCCTTTTTGCCACTGCCGCTTCTTGGTCATGTAATGCACATGCACTAGCGTGTCTGATGTTGTCATGCTGTAGTACCTATGTAGATAGTGCAGCATAACAACTATGATGACATAGCTACTACAGCATAACAATGTTTTGAAAAGTGCCAATTTTTGTCGGTAAGAATGTTCCATCATACACTATAATATTATTCACCTAAATGAAGGTTTTGCAAACATAATGGTTGATATCTATATAAAGTTCCTTTCATATAAATATTATAATTAATGATTCCAGATAGTTTTACATTTTTCAACCATCATATCCTTTTTATATGAAATATGAAAGTTATTGTGCTTCTGGTGATTTTTCTATAATTCATTCTTTGAAGGTTCAAATATAACATGGAAACATAGAAACTGTAAGCAGATAAGGGCATCCAGGCCCATTAAGTCTGCCCAAGTGTTCTATTTCTGTGTTACCCAAGGATCCTAGGTGATCTGGGTAATTGCCCCCTGCCCCCTCTCCAGAATTCAAATATAGGACTCAGATGATGGAAATAGTATAGATTTTTCACATGAAGCAACATGTGAGTTTGGGAACCTACTTTCATGAAAACTTTGCAAATCATGTCTTACTTGACCATCCATAACTTAAATGTTTTGTGAAGCAAAGTCCCCACCTTGCCAGGTGAACATTGCACGATTCAGCCCTTTACTGGTGATGTGTACACTATTTGCAGTACTAGCCCTGACAGAGACAACTGGCTGGTGAGCAGCCACTTCACATAGTTTTATCTTTTTTTAAAACGAAAAATCTTGCCACTACCCTTCTAACACCCTTACCTTCCCGTCTCTCCATGCCCCAAGTTTTACAAAGGCATGCCACTTCCACTCATTCCTATGGCATGTACTTCCATGCTCCTCCACTAGCCCTGTTGGAGTAAGTTTTTAACATCAAAGCCATTGTACGCCCTTAACTGCAGTTTCATTGCTAATCCAAATCCTGCCATATTCTCACCAGTCCCAACCAAAGTAATACATTTAACCCCACTCCACTAACCCTTGTGGGATTAGCTGGCATGATGGTGGTGGTGGAAGTGAATGACCTGCATGCAGACCTTTCTTTTACCACTTTCACTGGCTGCAGTATGATAAATGAAGGCAGAAGGTCCTGACTCAGATTCTGCGCTGGTTAAGGTCCAACAGGATTCTGAAAAATGTCTAATTTGGTTATGTTCCCACAATCGAATTCTCAATTCATCTAAGACTAAGGTTATGGTTTTCTCATGTCCTAGGAAATTAAAAAACATTACTGTTTCAGGATAATGTTATTGAACTTGTTGATAGTTTGAATTACTTAGGGATTATTTTGGATTCACAATTTTCCTTTGTAAGCCATATTAATACATTAAGAAAGTCCATCACAGATTGGGAATGCTTTTTAGGATAAAATATTTTCTTGTTTCAGAATCCAAAAAGTTAGTGGCACATAGTCTATTGTTAAGTCTGTTGGGATTATAGATTATTGATCTGTTCAGTTACAAATGAAAAAAATGTTGCAGAAATTTGGGACTACTTATCATGGTATCTTACCTGTTTATGACAGGTTTGCCATATAATACTCATCACTGTATATTGACCAGGGAAGCTAATCGTCCTTCATTCTTGGACAGAATTAATATTACATTGGGAACCTTTGTGTTTAAGGGTACCCTAGGTTTATCCCCTCCCCCCCCACTATCCTTGAGCTTTTCCCAATTCCAACTGGTTTAAAGAACACCAGGTTTCAGTTTAGGGAACTATTTGGTGTTCCCCTATATAGGAAAGTAAAAGGTCAAAAATCAGTGATCTATAGGGTCTTAGTGCTTTTTAATAGTATTCCCTTACTAGTAACAAATTCTAGTACAGTGAGAACATTTAGGTATAGGTTGGCTCAATGGCTTGATACTAAATCAGAGTGCAATTGTTTTCATTAACTGTGTGTTTGACTAGAATGTGATATGTAATAGAAAATGTTTGTTATTCATATGTATTTTGTAGTGTGCTTTGTATTTAAATAATGTGTGTCTTTTTATGCTAAACTTGTCGTTTGTGAAAATGGGCAATTTGCCCAATTTGCTTACAAGTATAAAAAATTAAAATGAAATTAAATGAAATGAAACGAAACCATGTTAGTGAACTGGATAGATTACCATTTGTGTATGCAGTCTCATTTATGAGATGGTGGCCAATCATGGCAGTATGGGAAGGGTCTGTGAGGTTGCAATTCATGAATGACATGCAAACTATTACCCTGTCCTTTCTTGCATGGCAAGGAAGAAGGATATAGTTACTGTAGGTCCATGAAGGTCAGTTGAAGCAGGATAAAGCACTGGTGCAGCTGCAAAAAAAGGTTTTACAGAAAGTCTAGTGTTCAGGTTCCCTGACCATCTTTGAACTGTTCCAGCATACCTGCTGTTTGCTGCTTTGGATCTGTGTCGGTCATCAGAACTGCTCGGACCTGCCTTTCTATCTTCTGCCAGAACTGTACCTGAGCCTGCAGTGCTCCTGGTCCACTTGGAAATGAGAGCCCCCATCCTGGTAAGCTACCTGTACAATGGGACCATGAGGAGCTGCTCACAGGAGTTTCATCAATTGGAGGAGGAGCACCAACCTTTAAATCTACATGCTGCATACAGCAGCACTAACAGACTGCCAGTTGCAGCTCCCTAACCATCTTTGAACTGTTCCAGCATACCTGCTGTTCACTGCCTTCGGTCTGTGCTGGTCATCAGAACTGCTCAGGTCTGCCTTTCTACCTGCTGGCATAACTGTACCTGACCCTCCAGTGCTTCCACTCCACTCAGAAATGAGAGTCCCCTTCCTGGTAAGCTACCTGCATAACAGGACCATTGGGAGGTGCTCACAGGAGTGTCATCAGATGAAGGAGGGAAACCAACCTTTAAATCTATGTGCTGCACACAACTGCACTAGCAGACTGCCAGTTACACCTCGCTGACCATCTTTGAACTGTTCCAGCATACCTGCCATTCACTGCCTTGGGTTTGTGCCAGTCGTCAGAACTGCTTGGATCTGCCTTTCTACCTGCTGGCATAACTGTACCTGACCCTGCAGTGCTTCCACTCCACTCAGAAATGAAAGCCCCTGTCCCAGTAAGCTACTGTATCTGTCCAACAGGATCATGGGGAGGAGCTCATGGGAGCATCATCAATTGGAGGAGGGGCACCAACCTTTAAATCTATGCACTGCACACAGCACAAGAGCTATGGTGTGAGCATGAGTGGTGCAAGTGCAACTCCATAGAAATATTTCTGATTTAAAATATATCCTAACCCTAACCTTAACTGAACATAACTCATGTAATAGGCTTTAGTCATATTACTGTAGCAAGTATCTGGATTCATCAAGGTGATGCACTAAATGATGCTTTTGTCCTCCAAAGGGAATTAGTTAATTAATTATCTGATTAGAAATGCCAGTAAGTGTTCAATTGGCAGGAGGGTGTTGTAAGCCAATGTTTTATTGAAGCTGATTTTAGCAATCATTTGTTCCCACTAAAGCTGTTTTTGGCATCTGTTCACTTTTATTGGAGCCTATATCAAAACTGGAACTGCAGCTTGCTTTGCAGACACTGTGACTTATTTTAACTCTAGCAGTTTAATTTGCTGACTTCTACCAAGGTGACTCTTTTAAGACCCTCGTTAGAAGGAGTAAGTTAAGGTTAAGTTCAAGGTGCTGCTTATATTTAATAACGTTTTACACTTCATGTTTTTTTCAGAAAATTAATATCTTCTTAGGAAGCTATTTAAAATGCTAAAGTTAATAGCTCAGCTGATATGCAAAACTGTTGTAGCACACACTATAATCCTAACTTGTAAGGAACACAAAAGAATAAGGTTTTCATGTTCTTTACAAAAAGGTCTATATGATAAAGTCTCGGGTTGGCTGTTGATGTGCACTATTGAGCCTGTGAATACACTGAAGCTAAGAAGAAACCCATTTTCCAACCATTTTGGGATAGCAAACTCTACAAAGAGTCTGCATTTAGTCAGAAGCCTTGGAAATGCACCACAAACACACAAATGTTCTGGAACTACAGCTTTGCAATTACTTTTATTGTTATCAGGAGACACTGAGGCAAATCCAGGCCCAAATACATACAACAGACCAAATTGAAAAATGTACATGAAAATGCTAGAGGTATAACAAAAAAGATCTATGCTTTAAGGTTTTGGATTCAGCAATATGCTCCAGACATAACTGTTTTTTTCAGAGACATGGTTACCACCTCAAACTGATTATAGAGAAATATCAATAGATGGTTTTAACAAGTTCAGGCAGGACGGGGTAAGCAGGGAGGTGGAGTTCTGTATATCCAAGAAAAGTTAGCAGAATGTGAAACTATTTTTGCAAAGACAGTTGAAGGGATATAATGCCTATGCATAATGTCTAAAAAACTAAAACTTTTGGTGGGAGTGATATATTCCCCACCAAAAATTAAAATTTCCAAATCTGAAAACCTAGCACAAAAAATTGCACAATTAGCTGTTGATAAATATATTATCCTGATAGATGACTTTAACAAAGCATGAGGTAAGCCCAGAGGCAAAGAATTAGAAAATGCATTTGGGCCTTTAAATATTCAACTTGCAGCAGGCCAAGCAACTAGAAAGAGTAATGTACAAAGTCAAGGCAATATACAGGATTTTATGTTTTTCTCTAAAATTTTTGATAGTAAGAGTTGTGATGTTCTCCCTCCTAATTTAGAAGACCATAACCCAGTATTATGTATTATAATGGACAGGTATAATTGTAAAGAGGTGGGGAACTGTCATAAGAAGCAATGATAATTACCATCCTGACTATTTTTTACAAGATCCAGGATTAATAAGATGGGATCAAATAAATATGATTCCTGAAACAAATCTGAGGGTAGAGGACTTTACAAAGACGTTTCTGAAAATCTGTAATCAACGTGCCCCTTACAAAACATATGGGGTAAGGAAGCATCATTTACCATGGGTAACTGAATTTTTAAGAAAGATGATTTGCATTAAGACAGAATATGGAAGAAAGCTGATAAAACAAAAATCAGAGATATATGGGAACAGTTCAAAAAACAGCAAAATAAGTGTACAATGCTAATTAGGTAAGCTCTAAAGAAACACTTCACTAATAAAGTAGATAAGGCTTCTTACCCAAAACAATATTAGGGTTTAATAAAGGAATTCGAAAATCCTGTTACAGCTGAACAAGGGATTAGGATGATAGATGACAACGGGGTTCCTCGTAGTCCAAAATCCAAGGGCCAAACACTTAATAATTACTTTATTACTCTACCAGATATTATTATTCTGGATGGTAATAAAAACATTATTAAAAATAATGCTCCTACTGAATCTAGTCTACCAAAATTCTACTTTGAGAAAACAAGATCGAAAGAAGTTGCTAATGCACTAAGTAAACTTAACCCCAGGAAGTCCCATGGTTTAGATAGAAATAAAATAATGTTTTTAAAAGATGCTCAAGAAATAATAATTCCAGTAATAACAAAAATATTTAATCAAAACTTAACTGAAAGACAATTCCCCGATTCATGGAAGTTAGCAAAAATTATTCCTATCTTTAAAGGTGGTAATTTAAATGATCCTTCAAACTACAGGCCTATCGTGTTCCTTTCCACTCTTTCAAAATTGATGGAGCATTTAGTTTGTAATCAATTATATGAATACTTAGAGAAATACTCAAAGCTAACATCTTTCTAACATGGCTTTAGATCTGGACACCCGACAGGCACTGCACTCGAGGACTTACTGGGCAAGATCGCAACTGCCATGAATGCTAAGGAGTCTGTGGGTGTGGTGTTCATCAATTTGTCCAAGGCCTTTGATTTAGTAGATCATGCCATCCTATTTGAGAGACTAGAGGGTAATGGATCAACATCTGGCCTAATAAAATGGTTTCAATCCTATTTAGGGCAGCGTACCCAACAGGAGGCAGTTGCAGGTCAGCTATCAAGTTTAGGTCATTTGACTAGAGAAGTGCCCCAGGGAACAATCCTGGGGACATTATTATTTTTAATATATGTAAACAACTTGCCAAATAATATGCAAAGCACCCAAAATAAGACTTTATGCAGATGATATGGTGCTATTTGCATCAGCAAAAACTCAAGCTATGATGTCAGCAAGGCTCCAGGCTGATTTTGATATACTCCAGGACTGGTTTTGGAAATCAAAATTAGTATTAAGCAAAAAAAAAAAAGACATAAGTTATGTGCTTTCCAAGCAAGAGCAATAAAAGGCAAGAAATGGTCCAAGTAGAGGTTTTTACTAGAGATGAACAGTTACTAACAAACACAAAACATTACAAATATTTAGGTGTCAGAATAGATAATCTATTGACATTTGAAGAAAATATAAATTATATAACAAAAAAAGTCAATATGAGAATAGGTGTGTTAAGAAGATCAGCATCTATTGTGAACTTTAAATTTCAGAAAATAATAGCTACCCAAATAATTCTTCCAGTCTTGGAGTATGTAAACATAGTCTACAGCTTTGCTGGAGTTAAATTGTTAGATAAGCTAGACATAACATACAATTGTCTAGGTAGATATGTTTTGAGATTCTGATTCAAAACACATCACTGCGTTACATACAAATGATTACAATGGGATATTCTGGCAGTTCACTTAAAAAAGCAATATTTAAAGTCAGGGATGGCTTAGTAAAAGGAAACCTAATAATTCCTGAGGTGAATGAAGGGCAAAGATAGCTCAGAGATGTGGTTCATTGAGGCTTAAACATCCTCAAAATAATGTAACTACCCAGTCACCTGCGGTTACTAGAATCCCATCAGTGTCAGTGCCAGGTAGGGAAGGCAGCTGGTGAATAACTAGTAAAATGTTTTTCACCAGATCTCTCTCTGTTTACTTGGTCTCAGCTGAGTTGAGAGAGGTGATGTCAGTTAAAACTCTCACAACAGCATAAGCCATGGTAGCTAGCTGTGAGTGAGAAGCTTTAGAATTTTCAATTAGTCTGGTCAGTGTCAGAGAGTTGCTGGTTGGAGTTCAGTGTGAACAGTTGGAGGAGTGAGAAGCTGCAGAGTGGGCTCTGTGAGGAGAGCCTATTTTCCTCACCCTAGTGCTGAGAACCATCTGCCTGCCAGTAGAAGTGGTGGAAAACATCTAGCAGTAGTTCCTGATTTTCTCATCCCCTGTAAGATGAGAAGGACTGCAGAATGAATCCGAGGGGCAATCCCCTGACTTTGATCCATGACACTGAAGCTGCCTGTTTGTGTACAACCATGAGTAATCTGACTTTGAGTATCCCAGAAGGAATGTGCATGTGTTTTTTTTGGGGTGTACTCTGACAAAGGGAATTATTACACCAAGTTCTGTTCTGTTTTGAGACTGTTCTCATGCCTTTCCTAAAGTTGGCTGACAATCGTGGAATCCCCTGTGAAACTTGACACATTGTGCAGGACTTTAGTTTACACTCAGAAGTAGTGTGTTTCTTATGCAGGATGTGAAAGACATTCCAGGATGCATAGTTCTACTGTTTTACTAAATATTGAGGTGTAAATCTGAAAGAATGATTGGGTATGGACTATGGACTGTGGATGCAAAAGGTGGGCAACCCCCGATCTGGAGTGACCATTTCAACACTACAGGTTCCATAAGGGTGCCTGCTTATTCAGGACATGCCTGAAGAGAAAGTCTCCCCTGGTGTGGGCTGTGCTCATTTTGAACACCAGTGTGCTCTGTCATGGCCAGTTGCCACATTGCCAAAAAGCTAAATCCCATGCAATATGGGAAGTTTAGAGTTTCTGTTCACTACAGACTTTTTGTTGTTCTGCATTGCCTTGCACCATGAAGTATAAACCCTTGGGCTCCACCTTTGCTTTCATGTACCATTCTTTGGAATAAAGCCACACTCTAGAACCCCAACCTGGCCTGGACATTCTTGTTACTAAAAGTTCAAAAAAATCCTGCACTCAGAAAAACAAAATTAAAGGACTGCTCATCAAATGAATATCTGAAAGTGCTTCATTTTATTGTAGGTGCCATGTGCCAGGCCCTGACACGTTTTGGAACTAATGTCCTTTATCAAAGGATTTGATGTAACACTAAGGCCACTGCCTTATATACCATACAGATGATGACATCATTAAACAGCATCAAATACAAAGTGCAACCAATTATTAATTAAACAAAAGCAAGTAAAGTGCTAGTGTATTGTGCCACACAGTGGTTAAAAACAGTATAACAAGTAAATATAAATAAATAAAAAAACTGCATATCTATTATTTAAATACAATTTGTTAAAAACCTGTATATGTATTTGGATGGCAAAACCTGCCCAGGTAGCAGAATCAGATGAAGTACTTAAGACCAAGAGTTCCAGTGTGCTCCATTGATTATATTACTGCTAGTAACCATCTAAAAATAAAGCATTTAAAAATACATTTTAGTAAGATTTTTTGAAATCTTATTAACATACAAAATCTGTGTTTATACTTAATGCTACTATCTAATAATCAATATTCTTATCTTATACTGTAAAATCATAAGACATACTAGGAATAAGTAAGCTGTCAAACTCAAGTTAGTTCTAAATGTAGATGGGAGAGGAGGAAATGTTCATGGGAAGAGAAGGGAAAATAACTTATTTCATCCTTTTAAGAAAAGGAATTAATTCAGATCTTTCATTCTGACTTGGTGTTTTATATGCATTCAAAGTGTATATCCAAAATCCTTCTCTTTCTAAAATGTAATTTTCAAACTCACCTCCTCTTAGGTTTCTATACACCGTCTCAATCCCTTGAAATAGAAAAGTATGTTTTTTCTCATCTTTACTCTTCATGATATGCTGTGCTGTAGCATAACTTGGATCCTTGTGTCTAATGGTTCTCATGTGTTCTGCTACTCTTTGTTTTAGCTGTCTTTTTGTCTTTCCTATACAAAATGTTTTGCATGTACAAGTGGCCATGTATATTACTGCACAGGTGTCACAAGTTATCAGTTCTCGAATCTGATACTTTTTTTTGATTACTTACATTGAAACATGTAAATTCTTTGTTTGGTTGTATGTTGGTGCATATACTACATTTGCCACATCTGAAGCAGCCTATACTTGGTTTAAGCCAAGTTTCTTTTATAGATAATGTCTGCCTGCTATATACCAGATGGTCTTTAAGATTACTTGGTCTTCTATATGTCATCCTTGGTGGCTTATCATGATGTGCACTAAGATGTGGATCTCCTTTTAGGATATTCCAATTAGATCTAATAATATCTGAAATACTATGTGAATGTATAGAATATATACTAACAAAATTCAAAATCTGATTTGTATCTTGTTGTTTAGGTCTCTGTATCAAAGGCTCTTCTCTTTTCATGGCTGCTACATTCTTGTTACCGCTTCCTGTGTGGAATTACTGTGTACCCCTTCAGAGATTCAGACCTAGCATAGTCCCTAGGAAAAATTCTCCCCTAAGGACCTGGGTTTAGTGATGGTAATCTGTGTGTAATATTCTATCTGTACCCCCACACCTCTTTTACTCCTAGACAGAAAATATTGGAGGTGTGCTTACTAGTTAAACAAGTGGCCAGTGTGGGGAAGGGGGTTACAAAAATTGGGTCTCGTCCAAGGATGTTGTTTGATTTGAGGAGAGATTTTTGCTGAGGGTATGGCTAGTGCTTGTCTGCCTGGCAGCATGGTAGCCCAAAACAGGAAAGAATGATTTGCACAAAAGGATTTTGCCCAAGAGAGTGCCATCCGAATGTGACGCTTGTGTGTCTGCTAGTACAGAAACAACAGAGTGCTGCTGTGTGTGTGTATTACTTGGTATTGCTTGGTATTGTGGGGCATAAGAAGGCAGGACGCCCATCGAGAATGCCCCCCACAATGTTGTGGATCATTGTTTAATATTCAGCCAAAGATCTAACATTGTTTTAAATGTTTCAAAGTTAGGACTATTAATAGGACTAGCTGATAACTTGTTTCATGTTCTTGGGACCCTTACATTAAAAAAAAATAGCCTTTTATTGGTTTATGCCTTGGGGATGACAAGTTGTTTAGAATGTAATCTGGGTACAAGTTTTCTGTTTGTGTAATTAATTCCACACTGTTGCATTAAGATTGGATTTTCAAACGTTTTGTAGAGGAACAGTAGGTGTCCTCTGTATAGCCTTGTTTACAGAGAATGGAGTTTTAATTTTTTAACCTGTAAGTATATAACTGTACCAAATGAGGTATCATCCATATTGCTCTCCTCTGGATGCCTTCAACTGTAGCTATGTCCTTGCTCAGGTATGGACTCCAAAAGGGTGACCCATAATCTGAGTAGGGTCTAGCATATGTCCTGTAAAGGGGAATAATACAATGTTCTAGTTTGGTTACAAAAGTGGATTCTATTCTTCTAAGTAGCTCATTGGAGTGTTTAGCTAATTTGTTACAATGATGTCCAGAGGACAGTTTATTGTTGACGATAATCCCAAGGTCCTTTTCACTACTAGTTTAGTGTGATATTGTTTAGTTTGTAAGACTGAAGTGGGTTATTTTTGCCCAGATGAAGTACGGTGCATTTGTTGATATTAAACTCCATACCATTTATGTTTGCTCATTTCTCAATTTTAGATAAGTCTGCAAGCAATTGATTTCTGTTGTTTAGTGAGTCCACCTTCCCTCCCAATTTGGTGTCATCAGCAAATTTTGATAAGAGAGTGTCTGAGCTAGTCTGCATATCAGAAATGAATATGTTAAACAGAATAGGTCCAAGAACGGAGCCCTGTGGGACTCCACTTCTCACTTCACCTAAGTCCGATAGAAATCTATTAATTTTTACCTGTTGTGTCCTATTTGTCAGACAACGGTCCACCCATTTTATTAAATTAGTAGAAATCCCAAGGTGTGTAAGTTTATTAATTAATTTTATGCGTGATACACGGTCAAAGGCTTTGCTGTGGCCGAGAAGAATAATATCCATTGGAATCCTAACATCCATCTCATGATGAATATGATTATAAAATACTATTAGGTTAGCTGTTGTTAAGTAACTCTGTTGAAGCCATATTGAGTGATATCACTAAGGTTTTGATTTAGAAGTTTTGTTTTCATTAAGGTTTTAATATTTTTTTCTAATAATTTGCAGGATACTGAGCACAAACTTATAGGTTGATAGTTTTCTGGTTTAGATCTACTCCCTTTTTTAAATATGAGTGTCACATAGGCAGTCAGCCAATCAGTGGGAACTGTTGATTCTTTAAGTGATTTATTAAAAATAATAGTTAGGGGGAGAAAAACTGTGTTGGCGGTTTCTGCCAAAAGCCTAGGGCTAATCCCGTCTGGTCCTGGACTTCCTTTTTTGTTAAGGGTTTTTAATATCTCCTTTTTGTAATTAGTTGCTATGGAATAATTGGATTCACTAATTTGTTTGGCTGTTTGAAAGGAATATATGTCTTTTTTTGAAAAGACAGAACAAAAGTATTTGTTTAATTTATCAGCTGTGATTTTGTCTGATATTATTAGTGTGTTATCAACTATTAATGGTCCAATTTGTCTAACATTCCCTTCATTTTTGTTTATATAGGAAAACAAGGATTTGGGTCAGTCTTTTGAATGAGCTATTCTGAACTCCAGGTTTCGCTTTGATATAAAGATTGCTGATTTTAATTTTTTTATAGAAGCCCTATATTATAATAAAATTGTATTATTGTTTGGATTTTTTTTTTAGTTTAGAAAAAAGTCTCTTTTCTTGCTTGATTAGTTTCTTAATGTTATTATTTAGCCATGTGGGAATATGACCTTTGTGGTTGTATTTGTTTTTTGTTGGAACATACTTGGATTCCAAACCCAAAATAATCATTTTAAATCTGTTCCAAGCTTGTTCCACAGTTAAGGCTGATAGTATAGATTCCCATTGTATGTTCTTTAGATGGTTGTTAGATTGAAGTTGGCTTTATCATAGTTTTTTAATAGTATATTATTACTGGAATATTGTTGATGACATGGTAGGCTAAATAATATGGATTTGTGGTCACTGTTCCCTAGGGGGTCAGATATAAATAAATTTGAAATACAACTGTCAGTGATTTCCAAAAATAAGTCTGATATGTTAGTTCCTCTAGTGGGCTCTGATATTAATTGTTTTAGTCCCAGGTCAATTATTCCTGAGATAAAAATCTCATCAGTTTCTGATTTTCCAGTTAGATTTTCCCAGTCAATATTAGGTATATTAAAGTCCCCCAATGTTATAACATTTGTTTTACTAGCTAATTTTTTGATTTCTGCCAATAGTAAGTTAGTGTATTCAAGTTATATATTAGGTGGTCTATAACATATCCCAAAAAGTATTTGTGGTTGCCCTTTAAATTGGATTGTAACCCATAGGCTTTCAGTGTCTGTTTGGATGTTATTTTCAAAGGAAGGGATGTTATACCTAACATACATACATGCAAACTCCTCCTCCTTTTTTGTTGGTTGTATCTTTATGATAAAGCTTAAAACTTGGTATATGTCTTGTCAACTCAGAGTCAGAGTCCCACCATGTTTCAGTTATTGAAATAATATCAATGTTAAACATATTGATTTTAGATTCAAGTTCAGCAATTTGAAGAGTGTTTAATGATCTTGCATTTAGAGACAGTACATTACATAATGTATGACTGTTCATTTTGTTATTAAGAGTTGTGGAAATGAATCCATTCCCCCCTTTGCTTTTAGTTTAAAGTGTCGTGAATAAGTGAAACAATTTTTTTCCCAAGGATGGAACTTTCTCTTCTACTCAAATGTAAGTTATCCCAGCAGTAGAGGGAGGGTCTATTGTAAAAATCTTCCCAGTGAGTTAAACATATGTGCCCAGATATTCAAACTGTGCCAGTTTGTGGTTCAAACCCATGCACCACTCAAAATAGTTGTGCAGGAGTGTGGCCAGGGCGATATTCAATGGAGTTGTGCTATGGCACATCTTCTTTGAATATCGCCCCCTGGCCACACCCACTGTGCTTGGTGCAGTGGAACTGTGCCAGCACAAGTGGTCAGAGTGGAGCATTGAGATGCGGTGGCGCAAGTTCCATTGCACCATGCACAGCACCTGCAATATTCAAAGGGTGACATGCAAATGGGAACATAATTTATGCAAGGCACACGGGGGCCATTTGCATCTGGTTATGGCCCCATTTGCATGCCATTAGCATGCAGGTGTGTCGATCCCTGACGACTTGCGCCTGGCGCTCTGCCAGGCAGCAGCCATCAGGGACTGACACCCCCTGCAGCCGGATCACGGACGCCCCGTGGGGACAATGCATGTCTCAATCCCCGGTGGTCCAGTGGACCATGATTAGCCTGATCGTGGGCATAACAGTATATCCCCCCAATAGCCCGATCGTGGGCAGAACAGTATCCCCCCAAGTAGCCCAATCACAGGCTTAACAGTATTCCCCCCCATTAGCCTGATAGTGGGCATAACAGTATTCTTTCCACCCATTAGCCTGATCATGGGCATAACTGAAATGACCCCCATCAGCCTGATCGTGGGCAGAACAGTATTCTCCCCCCCAAGTAGCCCGATCGAGGGCATAACAGTATTCTTCCCCTCCATTAGCCCAATCATGGGCATAACTGAAATGTCCCTGCCCTTCAGCCCGATCGTGAGCATCTGTCCCCCCCAAAGTCCAATATCCCTGGTGTTCCAGTGGACCGAAGGGAGCCCGATTGTGGGTGGCATTCCTCACCCCCCCAAGTCCAAAATCCCTGGTGATCTAGTGGCCCCCCACCCCACCTGCCCACAGAGCCCCACCACCCCACTTCCCCACCCAGTCAGCCAGTGGGTGGCAGCACCCTACCCACCTGCCACCCCGCCCCCCGCTGACTGATAGCTCGGTATGGCTGCATGCCCATTGGTTCAGAGCATGAGCCAATGAGTGTGCAGTGCATACCGTACAAGTCAGTCCAGATATGTGAATGAATTCATTCACATATCTGGACTGACTTGTATGGTATGGGCTGCACACCCATTGGCTCATGTTCTGAACAAGTGAGCATGCAGCCATACCAAGCTGCCAGTCGGCAAGTGGCGGGGTGGCAGGCGGGTAGGTGCTCACCCACTGACTGGACGGGCCAGAGAGTGGGGTGGTAGGGCTCTGTGGGCGGGTGAGGTGGGGGCCACTAGATCACGGGGATTTCAAGACTTGGGGGCGGTCACCGCCATGATGGGTTCATTCGATCACTGGACCACCAGGGATATTGGACTTGGGGGAACAGATGCCCACGATCGGGCTGATGGGGGAGGGACATTTCAGTTATGCCCATGATCGGGCTAATGGGGAAGAATACTGTTATGCCAAGGATCTGGCTACCAGGGGAGAATACTGTTATTCCCAAGATCGGGCTACTCGGAGGGGGTAGACTACTGTTATGCCAGCGATCGGGCTACTCAGGGATATACTGTTATGCCTGAGATCGAGCTACTGGGGGTAACTCATGCTCATGATCAGGGCACGGGGGGTGCCGCCAGGTGCAGCAGGAACAGGTCAAGGGCCATCCACAGGTGGCAGCTGCTGTGTTGTGCCCTGCAATGTAGCAGCTCACCTGTGGGTGGCCCTTGACTTGTTCCTTTTTTTTTGGCTCAGCTTTGTGCAGGCACAGGTAGGGGTTGCACCTGCATAACTCTGCATGGCCCAGGCAGAATATCAGGCTGTGCAGTTTATGCATGGGCATGCCCCCCCCCACCTGTGCCTGGATACATTACTGATGCACCCTCGGGGCATTGGGATTTGTGCAGGCGCACTTTTCCCTTTTAAATATCGCACCGGGGCGCATCAATGGGTTGTGCATGGTGCAACACTGTTGTGCCATGCGCAACCCTTTTGAATATCTGGACCATGATGTTTTGTTTAAGGCACCACTTCCTAAGCCACTAGTTTAGGGCCTTAATCTTATTTGTGATGTCTGTAGTGGCTCTAGGTACTGGAAGAATTTCTGAAAAGTACACATCGCATCCTCTGTCAACCAGTACATTATTCGAGGCTATAAAATCTTTTTTTAAGTTTGGTTAATGTAGTCTTATTAATGTTTCATAGTTCCAGTATGGACTATTACTAGTGACCCATTTGATTGATCTTTAAGTATTGTTTTGGCCATTTCAGTAATGTCGGATATTTTTTGCCCCTTTGAAACTGGAGCATGTATGGTTGATTTTGTCCAGATTACAAATTAATCTTTCTGTGTGTTTAATAATAGAGTCACCCAGAACAAAAACTGATTTGGGACTGTGGGCAGTTTTGGAGGATTTCAAGCTGTCCTGATGTTTGATCCATTGGTTTTGTGATGGAGTGTGTTCTCTAATTAGTTTATTGGATAGGTTAGTGTGTTCAGAAGGTGCTACAACTGGTGTTTTGTTGGGGCTGATGCTGCGTGATATAGTGGGAGTGTCTGAAAGGATTGGTTCTGTTTCCTGGGAAGTGGAGTCATCATCTAATTGTGGTGATTCACATCTGTTATTTAAAGGTAACAGTGGGGTACTGGAATAAACCTGGCCATCTCTCCGTTTTGTTTTATATTTATTTATTGGCACCAATGCCCATGTATCATCTGTTCCTGTTGGTTTTGATAAGTTTGTCTCAAGTTGGATGATACTGTTTTTATTGGTTTCCGAGTTTGCCTTGGTTGCTGTGATTTCAAGATTTGTTACCATGGAATCAATATAATTCTCTAAGCGGGTTATATCAGATTTTACTGTCATTCTAGCCTGCAAATTTGCAATTTCATCATAGTGAGTAGAAGTGAGTACACAGTTTTCATAAGTGTAACCCCCCTGTTTGTTCCCCAAGACTATACATCCCACAGTTCTGACAACAGTTCTCAGGGGTATTCATTTTAATCTGTACAGCTTTATTCACATATGCTATAATAATATGATTAGTTGACCCATAATTGGATCTTAATGTCCTTAGTTTGATCAGTGGTTTGATAACTGTTAAGGTGAAATTTTATTCCACTTACCCCTTGGGTGTATTGGTACCCCTTGTCCCCAGTTTCCACAGATGACACAGTAGACACATGCTGACACACGTGTCTCAGCACACGTCTCCGCATGTGGCCCCATGCACACTCACCCCGCTTGCTAGCAGAGTTCAGAAATAGTGTGAAAACCAGAAGTGTGCTGTGCACCTGACTTCAGGTTTCACGCTACCCCAGGTGCATTTAAAATGCCTATTTCTAGGCTAAAAAGTATTTCTCTGTTCTGAGGAGGCTGCCAATTGTGCACAATGCTGTCCTAATAGTGTGCAATCAAGGTATCCTGCCTGGGAATAACACTGTAGTGTAGATATGTACTGAGGTCCACCAGTGTCCCTGAATACCCAACAGTAGCTACCAAAGAAGGTAGGTCTGTGAAAAAGTCACTATCAGTCTGAAACAGTTAAAACAAGTCACATTTAAGGCACAATTAGGTATATTGCTCAAGGTTTAAATACATAGGTACAGCCTCTCACCAGAAGCACTCTACTCCAGCACTGAGGTGCTTATAGTGTGTGCCAACTTGCAATGAACAGTAATGAACAGTAATGCCAAGAAGTGTATGTCCTTGTCTCTGCATTCAAGAATGCTTACAGAACTTTTTTAAATTGGAAGTTTCAAATGCCAAAAGTAGTGTGGACTTTAGGAAACAGAAAGAGAGAAATTTGTCTAGAAAGTTTCATGGGCTTTCTGTGCAAATTGGGGGAGTCGCTAAAGAAATTGCCAAAATCTATGGAGAAAATGGTCAAAATGGTGCTCCTAAAGCTGAAATTGCAGCAGAGAAAAAAAGTTACAGTTTGTAGTTTAAATTTACTCCTGCTTGACTGTCGCCATGAAGGAAGAGCAAGAGAAAGAGAGAGAGGCTCATTTGCATGGTGTTGAGTGGTTGGTGTGACTGCAATCCATCCTGCTCCCTAGCCAGCTTCTGTGAGCAGCTGAGTGTTTGAGGAGGACAAAGTGAATGCATGCAAGCTGGTCAGACTAGGATCAATAATCAAGGGGCTTGTGAACATTTCAATCTGTAAAAAACAGACTTTTGCTGTGTTAATTTGGGCTCAACCCATTGTCTGACCAACTGAAAAGTGAGCGTGGCTTTCATGGCTATGATCAGTGGGACCGCCAGCCTGTTTCACCCCAGAAGCCTTCCAAGACTGGCACCAGGCTGAAAATTTCCACCAGAGAAAGCTAGCTACTGATTTCAATGAGTAAAACACAACTACTGAGCATCAAGCTGTTGTGAGTTTTTCAAGCCAGCTGAATCTGTGTGCAAGCAGTGTGATTGTGTTGCAAGGAAGGACTGTGAGGTGTAACAGCAGGACAGCAAACAAAAATTCTGAACATAGTCTGTGAGCATTTATAATGGGTTCAGCAACAGTAAAATGTTTCTAAGCAAGAGGGGACTGTGAGTTGTATATAAAGCTGCAGCAAACAGGCAATCCTGTGTGATGGAAATACTGTGGCTTGCAAGTGACTTTGAGGATGTGTAAATAGTTAGATTAAAATCATATGAATGTGCTAAGAGATACAAGCAGTGCAATTGATTACAGTTTTGAGCAAAAATCAGTAGCCAGAAAAGGTCAGAAACACCATTTTGAGTCAGAAACAGATTTGATGCATGAGGAGAGGCTAGAGCTACTGCTTCCATTACAGGGTGGGGTTAGCAAATGTAAACATAGCAGCAGGGAGTCATTTTGTGAGACTGTAAAGGGATTAGGGAACAAATCAATAACAACAACCTTTATATGTTTGTTTTTAGGCATGGCCTTGGGAAATCCCCACTATCTGGATCATGCCCAAGCTATGATCGCAGAAGATGTTGCAGCACTAAAAGAAATAGAGAACTTTCTATGGTGAAGGGTTGCCTCTAGATGTAGCAATACTTAGTTATTTGGTGAGACTTTGCATTATGAGCCTCAAGGCTGGAAGGGATCTGTTTCCAATACTTCATTGTTCAGATTGCATTGTGAAGTATGGTATGAGCAGCGGTGCAGTGCCAGAGAATTTGTTTGGCTCCTACATGGACCAGAGCAGGAAACTCTGCAAGTAGCAGCATGCAGCACCAGGTTGAACCTGAAGGGGGAAGCCACATAGAGTGTGGCACAGGAGAGAGCAGCATGGATGGATCTACTGCAATGGCAGGAACAAAGAAGGGTTTCTACACCCATGTCCCAAGTGGACAGTGCAATGTAAGGATCTGTGGACCCATGGAAGGAGAGTCCAAGTCCTAGCCTAGTAGAGGAGGACGAACTGCAAAAGACACTAAGCTGGTAGTTGTCTACCTCTGCACCTAGTGAGGAGTCGACTGTCTCAGGAGTGAGGACATCTGCTCACTCCTGGGCTCAGTTCCTGAGTGAGGAAGAGGAGGATAAAAATATGTATCTTTGTGTTGAGGGTCCCCGTAAGTCACCTCAAACTCTTGACTCGGAGGAGCCAGAGAGAGAGAGAGAGAGAGAGAGAGAGAGGAAGAAGGCTCCATTTACCTGCCCGCAGAGATGATCAGGGACAAGTTCTTTCATTCTTTAAGTATCTGGCACTGGCTCAACCAGGACTGGCCACCCCCAAGCTGAGCCATGGGCCGCACACTTGTGAAAAGCAGCAAGGAGGAGAGACTGATAAGTAGGGGGGATGATGCCATTTATGGGAAGTCCTTTCCTACCTTTCCTCATAGAGTCATGCAGGAAATTGAACATAACAGGAAGATCTGGTTGTTGGAAGAGGCAAGCAAAAATGTGTACTCTGGTGCAGCAGAATGTGTCAGGGACAGAGTCATAAACAATTGACTTAAATTCTGGAAATTGGGCAGAACTCTGTTTATGGACACTGTGTGAATTGTGGACAAAGCAGGGAACATGACATTCCACAACATCAACTTTGAATGCCCAGATGGTGTCATAGTTCTTGCACCTGACCCCGAGTGGTACTACCATTAATGGTGCTACTCCCTGTGAATATGTCTAGCATGCCTAGGGGGAAGCAAACAGTGACAGCACAGTGTCTGTCATCCAGCAGCAACAGTATCCAAGCAGGAAGATGCAGCTCTACTAGTATTCCAGGATTCTTCAGGTGCATCCAAATTCATCAGACCAGCAGTGTTCTCCCATTTTTATCACCTGGCCATCCAGATGACAATAACCCAACTGTTTTCCTGTTCCATTGTTTGGTTTTCAGATGACTTCAACCCAGCAGTTTTCCTGTTCCATTGCCTGGTTTTCCAGAGGACATCAATCCAGCTGTATACGAAGATGCCACTTGGTCTAAAGGGAGAGGTTTTGCAGCTCGGAGAAGTAAGGTGATCCCTTGTTTCAGTTGTCAAGGAACTGGTAAGATCAACTTTTCTATTTTCTAACTGACTTTGCACAACACACCTTATACTGGCAGACAGATGACAAACTGTTTGAATTGTCCTCAAAGACTCTTCCCATGGATTGCAGTGTTTTTCTGGCCCTGCCCTGTCCTGTTCCAGGACTTTTCTTCAGCATGTTCCAGCTCAGGAGAGACTCATCTATGAACCTTGCCTTCAGGCAATAACATCTTCTAACTAGTATGGACATTTTAGGGCATTCCACTCTCCCCTCCAAGTGTGTTGTATACTGTAAATGTCGGTTTTCCATTTTTCACTTTTGTTCTTTTATAGAAAAATATTTGTGGGATTCTCTTGTGTTCAGGTGGAAGTTTAGGCACTGTGTGATATGCAGGATGTGTTTTGTGTTTTCTTCCCTTGCAGGTGTGCCTGAAGCAGAAAAGAAGAGAAGAAAAGATGAGGATGTAGGAGCTCAGCCAAGTTCCTCTTTCTTCTTAGAGATTTAGGATTGTTTGTGGTTAACAGGGTGTTAACATGCTTTTTTTCTTCACAGGTATGAGGCTGTGGGAAAAGTGTGGGAAATGTAATGCATTGCAAAAGTGTTTTTTCCTTGTTGTTCTTGTTTGCAGGTACTCTGGGAGCTTGGGGGAGGTTTCTGGAAGGGTAGCCTGGTCAGATAGATTTTCCCTAGAGGGCTAGAGGAATAGGCCGGTTGTGGTTCTGAGCTGCAATAAGGATCACAGTTCTGGTGTATTAGGGCATGCTTCAAGCAGTTTTCTGGGGCCACTGAATATCCATAGATAGATCATAGGATAGGGGCTGAAGTCTCATCAGCTGGCCTCTGTGCCTTTAGTGTTGCCTGCCTGTGCCTGACACATAGAAATATAGAGGGTAGGATGGCCTGGTACCAGGTGAACAAATGACTGCAGAAAGTCATTTACCTGGCTAGTGGTGAGTATAACCACCTAGTCCCCTGGGGCTACTAGAATCCAATCAGTGTCATTGCTAGGTAGGGAAGACAGCTGCTGAATAACTAGTTACTTGGTTTTCACCTGCTCCCTCTCTGTTTACTTGTTCTCAGCTGAGTTCAGAGAGGCGATGTCAAGTAGAACTCTCACAGCAGCATAAGCCATGGTAACTAGCTGTGAGTGGGGAGTTTTAGAATTTTCATTCAGTCTGGTCAGTGTCAGAGAGATGTTGGTTGGAGTTCAGTGTGAGCAGCTAGAAGAGTGAGGAACTGCAGTGTGGGATCTGTGAGGAATGACTATTTTTTTCTCGACATAGTGCTGAGATCCATCTGCCTGCCAGTAGAAGTGGTGGAAACCTTCTAGCAGGAATTTCTGATATTCTCTTCCCCTGTGAGATGAGAAGAACTGCAGAATGGATCAGAGTGGCAGTCCCCTGACTTTGATCCAAGACATTGAAGATGCCTGTTTGTGTACAGCCATGAGTATTCTGACTTTGGGTATCCCCCAGGAGGAATGTGCCTGTGTTTTCATTTGGGGTGTACTTTGACAAAGGAAGTTATGACACCAAATTCTGCTCTGTTTTGAGACTGTTCTCATGCCTTTCCCACAGTTGGCTGACAATCATGGAGTCCCCTGTGAGACTTCACACATTGTGCAGGACTTGAGTTTACACTCAGAAGTAGTGTGTTTCTTATGCAGAATGTGAAAGACATTCCAGGATGCATAGCTCTACTGTTTTATTAAATGTTTAGGTGTAACTCAGAAACAATGGCTTGGTATGGACTGTGGAAGCAAAAGGTAGGCAACCCTGATCTGGAGTGACCAGCTCAGCAATACAGGTTCTGTAAGAGTGCCTGCATATTCAGGACATGGTGGCCAATGCCTGAAGAGAAAGTTTACCCCCTGGTTTGGGTTATGCTAATTTTGAGCACCATAGTGCTCCATCATGGCCAGTTGCCACATTGCCAAAAAGTTAAATCCTATGCCATATGGGAAATGTTCTAAGTTGTGACCAGTGCCACTAGACAAAACTGGGTGCTCCATTGTGGCCAGTTGCCACATGGTCAAAAAGCTAAATCCTGTGCAATATGGAAAGTTTAGAGTTGCTGTTAGCTACAGACTTTGTTGCTCTGCATTGCCTTGTGCCACAAAGTGTAAACCATTGGGGGTCCACCTTAGCTTTTGTGTACCATTTTTGGGAATAAAGCCACACTCCGGAACCCAAGCTTGGTTTGGACATTCTTGTTACAGCTTCCTGTGTGGAATTATTGTGTACCCCTTCAGAGGTTCAGACCTAGCATAGCCCCTAACAAAAGTTCTCACCTCAGGATCTAAGTTTAGTGATGGCATTTGTATGTAATATTATTTTTGAACCCCAACTCCTCTCTTAGCCCTAGATAGAAGACATGGGAGGTGTGCTTGCTAGTTAAACAAGTGCCCGGTGGGGGGTTACAATAAGAACAAGGTTTGGTCAGATGACTTTCCAGTATACAGCTGCAGTTCTGTGGAACCAAATACCTTCTTCCATAAGGAATCATCACAAGTTATCTAATTTTAAATCAGTAGTTTATATACTTTCCTGTTAAGTGTGTGATTGTTTCTAATTGTCTTTACTAGATATACCCCCCCCATACAGTAACACTTCTACAGTGACATAAATCGATACCAACAACAGAGACAGATCACTGTAGAAGTCCGTCCAGGACCCGGCAATACTTTCCCCGACCCTGCACTCCTTCCCCGAACTAACTCCAAGTCTGAGTTGGAATCTAAAAGTATGGGGGGTGCTGGGGGCAGAGTCCCCCACATGGGGGCTTCGGTGGAAGAAAAAACATAGTCCAATGTACCCGGCTCCCTGATGACTGGAAATTGCGGTCAACCTGGAGACTGGCTCTGTGATGCCGGTCGATGAATTAGTTGTCGAACTGGCATTGTAGAACCTCTTTAATGTACTGTAACTGGTAATAGCTGTTATACTGTCATGTAATGTAATGTATGCATGATATGAGTATTGTGTATTGTTTTGAATAAATGTATACAGGACTACTTTGTGAATAGGTCCTTGGATCTAAAGTTCTATCCTGTTAAAAAATACAATTTTCACTAACTAACTAACATATTACCACATATGCTGAATCTGCTTCTCAAGATAATTCATATTCTGTTTACTATATAACTTTTGAGACTAACTCTTTGTTAGATTTAATGTGGCATTTCTAAGTGAAATAATGTGACAGCCTTTTTCACTTGAGAAAGATGTAATTCAGAACAGTTTTAAAATACTGAAATATTGGTATCACTGGATAAATTGGCTTGCAAATAAAATTAGAAAATGGCTGGAATGTGTTACAGTTATAAAGAGGCAGGGGAAATATTTTGCCCATCTTCACTAAACTGCTGCTTTCACATTTACTAAAATCACCTTGGCTAGAAAAAGGTACAGTATGGGATTGGAATTTGTTATGATGGTGGGGAAAGGAGGATGTAATGTTTATTAACATACAAGACCTCACCTCTCCATCGCTTGGGGAGAAGGTCGGCTTTGAGCGTTTCAGTGAATGGAAAGAGGTGTTGTGTTGTGTTTGTAATCATCAAGGCTGGAGATAATGGTGTATAAAGGTGCTATGATGGGTTGAAGGAAGGAGATTCTTTTTCTCTTTTTTTTTCAATACCCAAAGACAAACAGAGAATGAAGTGGGGTGGTGACTTACATATATAAGTTTACATAGTGGGAAGTGGCTTACATCGCCAAAACTTAGAGATAACTTTTTTTTTTTTACTTTGTTGCATCTAATCTCATATATCACAAAGGAATAGTAAAATACAAATGGCTATGCTTGTATTTGAACTTAAAGTTACCGCTGGAGTTGTTTCTGGTGTAGCTGTAACTTTTGTTGTTGTTGTTGGTGGTGGTGGTGGTGCTGGTGTTGTTATAATACTGGTCACTGAAGTGATTTGATTCTAAACAGGTAAATACATAGAAAATGAAATTAAACTAGTGTAAGCACCCCAAAATGGGCTTACATTTTCTGGATCTGCTGCTGTCCTTCTCTAGGTGGGTTAGTGGTTCTGGGGGGATTTGGACCTATTTCGGTCCATGGGTTCCTGCATGACTCTAGTCACCCACCCATTTGGTGGGGTCTTGGCCATTGGCAGTGGGGTCAGGTGTCACAATGTGTTTTCTGCACCTCCATATGCATTAGTGGGCAGTTTTTGGTCTCAGGGTTACTGTGACAATGGAGCCATGAGTGTGTAAACAAACATGGCACCCACAACTTAGGGCACATGTGTGGATGCCAATCTAAAAAGTTTAACTGATGAGCTGATCCAGGTCCTGGGTCCAGTTTTTGCTGGAGCTGGCCAGGCTCAGGACCACAACAGAAACACAAAAGTTTAAAAATCGAAACAAAAAAATGTAAATAGTTTCACGGTGGTCCATGCCAACTTGGCACCCAGCCACCAGGGGGTTAATTTAAAGGAGTGGCTGTTCCTTGTTTAAAGGAAGTAGTTTGGTGTTGGCTGGTATTAAGTGGGGGGTAAATTGTAAATAGTTAATAGAGGGTGACTACTGCTCCCAGAAGTCATTTGGGGCAAGGAGACTATAGATGCCAGTGAGGATGGTCCAGGATTGGACTGGTGAGTTGGTGGGTGAATGCTTGGCACCCTAGGGGACTAAATAAAAGGGGGTGTTTTGGCACCCATAAAGGGAGAGGGAGGGGACTGACCAGGGAGAAAATAGCGTGAGTGGGGGTGGTTGCCCACTCGGCATTAAGGCCGCAGTAGTCTTTTTTTTTTTTTTTATTAGTGCAGTAGGAGGACCACTGAGTGCAGTGGATGTGGCAGTGGTCACTATTTGTGGTGCCCTGACTAGGACATCTTTGAAAGTCAGATTGGGGAGAAGGAGCAGAGCTGATTGGAGCCTGTATCTGGAGCAGTTGAAGAGAATAGCAGCAAGAGAAGGAGATGGCACCTAATGGTGAATGGATCAATGAGGTCCGGGCAAAGCCTCTGGTCCCTGTGACTGTTTTTCATTGCATTTAATTCTGAAGAGACTGTGAGCAGGGTTGGGTTGGGAGCCATGGGACTTGAAGGCACCTCCTCTGGTTCCAAAGTGACCCCTGCTTAGAGAATTTCACAGTTTTGGGCTGGTGTTCAAACTGATGCTGCTTAGTCTTTGAGGGCCTAACTCAGCCAGGAGCTAAGTTGCCTGCAGTTGGATTTTGGCTGCCTAGGCTATAGGTAGCATCCTGGACACTAAAATTCAACTGTGACCCTCACAGTCTAGAGCGAACCCAAGTTTATAATTGGCCTCTCGGTGAAGAAAAATTGAACTGTGTTTTACTGCTCCATGGAGTGACTTTTCCAGTTGTTATTAGCTGTTCATTAAAAGGGATCCTTCTTTTCTGTAGTTTCAGTGATTTCCTTGTTTGTTTGGAGGAACTATTTGCTGCTAAGAAGAAGTTGCCTCCACAGCCCAACCCCAGAGATGAAGATGAAAATGGCAAGGCTAGGTAAACAGCATCTTCATCTTTCCAGTCATCCAGCTCTTTACCTAGATGTCCCTGGGCACCCCCAGTTTCATCAGGTCTGGTAAACCAGGCCAACAAGGTATGGCGGTAAAGCTCCCCCCTCCCCAGGGCATTCATCACCACACACCTAGACTCGTGATGGAAGCTTACAACATGGAGCCTCATCCAGGATGTGATTTGGGGGTGCCTCAGCCGCCCTTGGTCAACTTTAAAATGGGTGCTGGGTAAGCTGTGGAACCCCCCCCCCATCAGCTGGACTATATATTGCATAATTAAGATGGTGAGTGGGACTGGGACATTTTGCACCTTTTCTTAGTGTGACTGTCAGTGCTTTGTTTCTGTAGCCAGCCGGGACTGGAGCAAGTGGTGGAATGTGGAACAGAGACTGTACCTTGGGGATGCCCTGTTTGACCCAGGGCCCAGCCTGGTGGGTGATTTGGCCCCTGGTTTTACAGACCTCCACAAGCTTGGACTGAAAAGCGGCCCTTAGGAGAGACTGATAAATTGTTTATTGCGGACAATGGGCTTTTGGGGGGAAATGTTACTTAATTTGACAAAAATGGTATAAGTGTTTATGTACTGTTGGTATAATGTATATTAATTATTTAAATGTGTACTGCTTTAATGTCACGTTTTGAATGAGTGGCACACTGGTTAAATGTATGTTATGGTAAGGAAAAAACAAGGGAAATAATTTATTTTGGCGATTTACAGAAATGTTACTGTGTGAGAATGGTTTCAATTGTTAAACTGTTTAATTAGTTGTAGTAATTTTTTATAGAATAGCTTTGAGTGGGAAAGCCAAAAATGTTTTTTAGTGATGTGCAGTTACTGTAATGTGGTGCCTAATGCTTACAGTCTGGTATTTATGGTGTTTGTGTTTGACTTAGACTTCCCGACAGTCCGATGCAGGCAGCTGGCAGCAACACTAAGGAAAGTGGCAAGTTTGTTTAGGATATAGTGACTTGAGATGCCATGGTGTACTCTGAATGCAATCTGTCTACTAGGCCTAGCAGTGTGTGGCCAGGTGTGAGAGAAATTGGTGCCAGGCAGTTTAGAGAGCCAGGTTAATTATTTGGGTGGGTAGTATTCATTAGGTAATGATAGATTAGGTATAGTGTGAGAATAGTAGAAACAGTTTTTCTTGTGAGTTATGACTCACTGGAATGGTGAGCATTCAAGAGGGGAGGAGAGATTAAGCCCCCCAAAACTGACTTACCTTTTCTGGAGCTGCTGCCATCCCCCTGTAGGTAGGTTAGTGGCTCTGGGGGGATTGGGACCTGGTTCAGTCCATGAGTTCCTGCGTGGCTGTAGCCACCTATTTGGTAATGTCTTGGCCTTTGGCAGTGGGGCCAGGAATCGCAGTGTGTTTTCCATGCCTCTGAGCATATTAGCAGTTTTTTTTTTTGTCCCAGGGGGTTGTCATGGTGACAGGACTGCGAGTGTGTAAATAAACATGGCTGCTGGGGTGCATGCACAGCCGCAGATCTAAAAAACTTAACGGAGTGGCTGCTCCAGGCCTTGGGTATGGTTTTTTCGGGGTCATCTGGGCTCAGGACCATAACAGAAACAAGATAGGTTAAAAATTAAAATAAATAAAAGAAAATAGTTTTACAGCAGTCCGCACCTAGTGGCCACGTGTGGCCACTGGGGGAGAGATTTTAAGGAGTGGCTGCTCCTTGTTTAAAGGAAGTAGTTTGGCACGAGCTGGCGATAAATGAGGGCAAATTGTTAATAGTTAATAGAGGGGACTAGGGATCCCTGTAGTCATTTGAGGCAAGGAGTCTTTAGGCACCAGCGAAGATGGTCCAGGATTAGACCTGCAAGTTAGCGGGTGTGTGTTTGGTGCCCTAAAGGACTAAATAAAAGGGTGTGCTTTGACACCAATGGGGGGAGATTGACTAGGGAGAAGAGTGAGTGGGCTGAGTGGGGGCAGTTGTCCACTTGGCCATTAAGGTCGCAGTTGTATTTTTTTTTATTTTATTAATATGGTGGAAGGACCACTGTGAGCAGTGGACGTGGTGGTGGCCACTATTTGTGGTGCCCGTCTGGGGCATCATCCACAGTTGGGCTGGGAAGAAGCAGGAGGAGACCTGAAAGGAGCCTGTATCTGGAGCAGTTAAAGAAAGTAGCAGCAAGAGGAGGGGATGGCACCTGAGAGGTGAAGGGAGCCAGGTGGTCTGGGCAAAGCCCCTGGTTCCTGGGACTGTGTACCGTTGCAATAATTCTAAAGGGACTGTGAGCAGGACTGGGCTGGAGCCAGGGGACTTGAAGGTACCCCTCCTGGTTCCAAAGTGCCCCCACTTAGAACATTTTCCAGTTTTGGGCTGGTATATGAACTGATGTTACTTAGTGTTTGAGGGCCTGATACTGCCAGGAGCTAAGCTACCTGCAGTTGGACTATGGCTGCCTAGGCTATACAGTAGGTAGCTGCCTGGATGCTAAAGCTCAACTGTGAACCTCATGGTCTAGAGTGAACTCAAGTTTATGATGTGACCTCTCAGTCAAGAGAAACTGACTTGTGTTTTACTGCTCCATGGAGAAACTGTTCCTGTTGTTTTAACTGTTCATTAAATGGGATCCCTTGTTCCTGTAGTTTAAGTGTTTGCCTCATTTGTTTGGAGGAACTGTTTGCTGCTAACAAGAAGTTGCTTAAACAGCCCATCTCTTGATGTGAGCCCTGAAGTGTGCCACAGGAGAGCAGGAGGACCAGCAGAGGAAGGTTACCATCAGCCATTACAGGTTGGGAAAAAAGGCAGACTAGATGGGCCTAGCAGCCCTTACCTGCTGTCTGGTTTCTATGTTTCTATGTTTCTAAGATGTCAAGAGGCTTGCCTGGTGAAGACTGTCCACAAAGGCCACAGATGCCAAGACGGGAAGGCCAGGTAGGTGAAGACCAGCATCTCCATTCCTTTAGTTATCCAGCTCTGCACACAGAGGTCCCTGGGCTCCCTGGTTTCACCAGGTATGGTGAGCCAGGCCAACCAGGTATGTAGACTCTTTCTGTTGCATCGTGATCCCCCTCCCCAGGACATTTACCACCACAACCCTTGATGCGAGGAGGAGGTGCGGCTTTCACTATGATGAGTCTATAGTGTGTCCAACAGAATAATCAAACTAATAGAAATAGTTTTATTTATTTAGCACCCAATTCTAGAGACTCTAGATGCCATACAACATAGCAAGAACAATAATACAAATAGCAAAAAACTTAATACATTAGAACCAAAACATAAAATAAAATATATTTATTTATTTATTTGGTTTTTGTTTACTGAGTAGGTGCACTAGCCATAGCAATGACTATTTTCAAGCATGACCCGGGAGGGTTCAGAGCAACAACAGGAAACAAATTACAGTACATACAAATTACAGTACATAGTAGACATTAGCATAGCATATGAACAGTGTCAGCAGGCGTAAACAACAAAACAGGGTAAAATACATAACAGTGTGAAAGTACAGCAAAAATACTATAAGTATATTGCAGAAAATAGGGGAGGAAAATACAATGATGGCTATAATCTTTAAAATAGTCAATACAGGATGGGTGTAGTCGAGAAAATATAAGGCATGGAGGGTAGAGGGTGGGATGGGGTAGAGCTTGGGACAAGATAAGAGGGATAATTAGTTGGTGTAAGGGCAGTAAGAGCAGATAGGAGCAAGTGCAGAGCATTAAGTGGGGCTAACAGAAATGGCCAGGGTATTGAAGGCTAGGATAAGCTCCGTAGGCAGGATAAATAAATACTAAGACCTGTGGGTTAGATTAAACTAAACACTTGTTTAAACAAGTAGGTCTTTAGTCGCATCCTAAAGACCTCCACCAAAGAAGTCACACTCAAAGACCTGGAAATCAAGTTCCACAGGGCCAGATTAGCTACCTAGGATGTGCAGTAATCTGATGTCTTCAACTTGGCCCTGGGAACTGCTAGGAGCCATCCCTTGGAGGAGCTGAGAGGGTGAGCCAGACAGTAAGAAGACAAAAGTTCACTTAGATAACCCATGCTCAGTCCATGCTGGGCTTTATAGGTCAACAGACCAACCTTGAAGGAAATTCGCCACCTCACCAGCAGCCAGCTCAAATCATGCAGGACCAGGGTCAAATGACATGACCTCGGTTGACCCATCAGTAACCAGGCTGCTGATTTCTGCAATAGCTGCAAGCACTGCAGAACCTCTCCACCTACCCTCAGATATAGCGTGTTATAGTAGTCAAGCCTGAAGGTCCCAAAGGCATGAACTAGTGAACATAGGTCTTCCAGAGGATCAAAGCTTTTATCCAGGAAATGCTGTAAAGATGGTAAAAGCCATTCTAGAGTACAGATGACACTTGAGCCTCCAGTGTCAGTCTTTTATCCAGAATGCCACCCAGATTCCTCACCTTGGAAGAGATCACCAGACTAGAGAAACCAAGAAAAAAACAGTCCTGTGCCGTTGCCCTCACACCCTGCCATCGACCAGGTTCAGTCACTAATACCTTCATCTTGTCTGGGCTGAGCCATAGCCAGTTAGAGAACATCCAGTGATGGACCTCACCCAGACATAGAGTTCATTGACTGCACCAAGCATCTCATGTGCAAATGACAGGTACTACTGGATATTATCTGCATAGCAGTGAAAACCCACATCTGATTATGTCAGCCAGGGGGCAGCATGTGTACAGTGAACAACATAGCTGAAAGAACTGAACCCTGGGGTATACCACAGTGCAGAAGCTTTGGGAGTGAGGAAATATTTCTCATCACCACCCTCTGAGCCCTGCCACTGAAAAGGGACTCAAACACACTGATGACCCTAGCACCAAGTCCACAGTACTCCCTGAGATGATGCAAAAGCCATCTATGGAGCATCGTATCTAATGCTGATGAGAGATCAAGTAGAACAAGAGTTGATTATTCCCCTCTGTCTCTAGCCTTGAGGAGGTTACAATGCACCCTGATCAACATAGTCTCTGTACTATGTGTAGATCTAAATCAAGAATGGAGTTGTTCATAGATGTTAAATGCTGTGAGGTTGGCCTTGAGCTGCAGAGTCACCATCTTCTCAAGACCCTTTCCTTAAAATGGAAGGTTAGAGAATGGTTTAAAATTTTCCAAGCAATATGGATCCAAATACATTTTTTCAGGAGGATCCTCACCAATACATATTTCAGTGTCCTCAGAAAAGACCCCTCTGAAATGGAGCACTGGACTATCTCAACAAACACCGGACCCAGAAATCATACCCAACTCATTAGGAGGCACATCAGACCTGGGTCATGTTCACTTTGAGTGGGCCATAGTTCATAAATCACATCACACTCCTCCTCCACTGCAACTAGCCTAAACTTGTTCCAGACAGGGGGAGTGCTCCATGAGACAACCCACCCAACACTGCTGGACCACATTGATCCAGCTGAGGTTATCCCAGACCTAATGGAAAGCACCCTGTTGAAGAACAATTGAGAAAACTCTTTGCAATGTGCAGATGAAAATACCTCTGATATTAGTGAATGACAGGATTTAACAGCCTGTCCACTGTCCAGAACAGCTGAGCCAGACTGTTCCCCAGACTGGAATACTGCCTTTTTACAGGAGATTGCTTTCTGATATTCATCATTGTGAGTTCTCAGAGTCAGTCTGTCTCCATCAACTCTAGATTACCACCAACAGTACTCTAATGTCTGACCCAAAGTCTTCACCTCCATAAGCCTCCCTTGTCAGACCACAAGGGAACTCAAGGGAGAAGACCCAGGACATACACAAATAGGTGCAACAGAACTGAGGGCAAAGGTAACAGCCTTATTATGGCCTATGGCCATTTCATCCAATCCAGTTGCCCATGCAGCCATCACACTCAAGAGATCTGATGCAGTCTGGAGTCTTGCTGGGGATAACTCCTTTAAAGGGCGACTGTGGACCATCTACACAGGGAAAGGACCGCTAGAAGGGCCCCAAATGAGACCCTCATGGCACAATGATCTGAACAACTGACTTACTCAATCTCAAGACTATTAATTCCCATACACTAGTGAGAATACCAGGTTCAAGGCCTGAACATGTTGGTAGGTTGCAGCAGTAACCAATTGTGCAAGGCCCTGTGAGGACATTAACTGGAGGAAATCTTGGCCAAACTATGAGAGTTTGTCATAGACACAAGCATTGAAATCATCAAGAATTAACCATCTGGGTGACTCCAAACCCCTCTCAGCAATGAAGTTTGCAATTTCCTGTGGGAAAACTTCCTCGTGCCCTGGAGGGTGATATACAAGAAGGACCCTACAACCTGGACCTGGAACCCTACATGCTGCCACACATTCAAATGATGACCTATCCCCCACTGAGTGCACTGTGAAGTTCATCTCGGACTGCATTCACTGTCATCAAATTCCAAATCACATGTGCATTGTAGAAGTGTCCATACTAATATAGTTAAAATTAATAAAAGAAAATATTGCTATGCCCAGAGAGTGATGGAAATCTGGAAAGAATGAACTCAAGACATAATCAATAGCAAAAATAAAACTGTATTGAAAAATAAGATTGATAACTGTATGTGGAATAACAACATAAAAGATATATCCACTGACAGTGGGAACTAATGACAATGGATCTCAAGGTTTTCTACTGCCCTATTTTCACAGTATTATATCCTTATGAGCACATTCAACTATCTGCTGCTTTGATCATTAGGTGTTAGTATCTATCTGATTACTGTACAATGGGCACCATTCCTTAGTGATATAGGGCAAGATATCCGGGGGAAGATGTGTCTCTTTGCTGATGACAGAAACTCTGAGACAAGGTGGGCAGTGACGAAAGGGTGAGAGAACTTCAGAAGACCCTGAAAGGCTTAAGAGGAAGTTAAAGGTGTTGCAGTTGAGATTTAAGATGAAGAAGTGCACTTAGCGAATAAAAACTCATGCACGGAGCACTGGATGGGAGGGGTTCAGCTGGCCTCTTCAGCAAAGGAGTGATATCTGGTTCCATCAGTTACTCACTCAAGCAAACCAGCCAGTACAATAAGGCTTACTACAAGGCACCTAGGATGCTGGGGTTTAATGGGAGGGCTTTTGACAGTAGGAGGGGTAGTTAATACTGTTCCTGTGCAGCTCATTAGTGAGACCCTATATACAGTACTGTGCCCATTTTTGGGGTCCTCACTTAAAAGATGACATTGATAGGCTGGCGGAGGGTTACAAAATAATTTAGGGCCAGCTAGGCAAATCCTATGAAGTATGGCTGTAAGTCCTGAATAGGTACTCACTGGAGGACAGATGAGAAAAGACTTTTGATAGAGACTTGTGAGTTAATAAGGGTTATAAATAAAGTAATTTGAGAAGACCTGTTAGTGAGAAATAAAGGTGCAGTCCTGGGAGGGCATGACTGTAGATTAAGGGAATGTAAATTAAGATGGATGTGAAGAAGTTTTTCTGCACAGAAGTGGTGGTGAAGCCTTGGAACAGACTGCCAGCAGAGGATGTGAAGGTGAGGACTGTAAATGGGTTCAACCATGGGTAGGACAAGCTAAAGGGACTCTTAGTACCATTTGGTGACCCAGGAAGGGGGAGGAAGCAGGAGGCAGGGAATGAGTAACACACCATGGCACTGTGTATGGGATAATGTAGCAATAAAAATGGGCCACTGGTCACCTTATGCCATCAAATTCTGTGTCTGCATTTCAGGATGTCACACTTGTCACATTACTTAAACATGCTAGTTTCTTGCAACTTGGTTCCCGTACACAATACAATTTTACATTTTGCTTTTGGCATGATTGTCTCACAATCTAGTCTCCAGGGCTGTCCAATTACATTCTCCCCTTCCCAACTTTGCACGGGACACACTGCTAACTGGAAAGAAGTGTTGCTTACAATCCATGCTGCTGGACTTGCTGGGGTCCCTGGAGGATCAGGCAGCAGTCCAAGGAGGACTCCTGCACTGAAGAAGTTCTCTTGTCTAGGTTATCCAGTTGTTCAATCATAAATCCATATAGTGATCTATGGACTGGATTACTGACCCTCCCCACCCTGTAAGTCTCATTTCAATTCTGCTCCAGTAAAATAAGCATCACCCACCCCAACACACCAACTACAACCCTGGACCAGAATATCCAATAATGTATGCCCCCTAACACTATACCCCATCCACCCCTTCAACCCATTCAGTTAAACTTTAAAAAGCACTCAGTGCCATACTGCTGCCTTTCTGAATTTTGCCACTTCTGCCCTACTGCGTAGCCCAACCCACTGCTCAGTGAAGGTGGATGCCAACCCAGTTTGTCTTTCTCTCTGTGAATGGCAACTCACTACCCCCCCCACAAACCAATACCTTCCAGAAGCCTAAGTGTTGTCCTAGGCCCTGAGGTTGTGGCCAACACAAAGAAATCCCTGGTGTTAGACACCGTCAGACACCTTACTAACTGAAAGCTGGAGGTGGTAACCTCAGGTTTCTTTAGTTCATCCACCACCTCAAATCATATAGGTCAATGTTGTGGCTTCTGGGAGGTATATGGTTAGGAGTTTGTGGGTTGACAGAGGGGGACGAGAGATACTGGGTTACCTTCAACCATCACGGGGCTGTGGACTGGGATGGACAGCAGAATGGGGGGCACTGAAGTTTGGGCCAGAGGTAGTGCTGCAGCACTAACACTTAGTGCTTTTTAAAGTTTTACCAGTTGTGTTGAGATGAGAGATGGAGTACAGTGAGGCCAGTTAAACATTTTTGAACTTTACTTACCCATCACACAGGCCAGCCATGTCCTCCTAAACACACCAGATCACCCGCAATTTGTATCCTTCCACCAAACACCCCAGCCAATGATGGCATTTTTGACCATTAACAGTTCCAGACATGCTTCGAGTCCCCACCCCAGCACCAGACCCACAAGCCCCCCAGCACTGAATACAGTTACAGATTTTTGTTCATTTGTTTATTTAAAATCTGGAAAAGTCCATGGGCCAAAGACCCATTTACATGGGGTGACCAGAACAAATAAAGTAAGCAAAATATATCAACAATAACAAACATAAGATATACAAAACCAAAATTAATTAACAAAGAATTAAACATTCACAGCTATTGCTTGAAAAAAAATATTTTTAAATCTGTTCTGAAGGCATATAAAGTGTTATAGACACTAGATATACATGAGGGTAAAACATTGTAAACTGTAGGGAGTGAATATAACAATGATCTTTGTCCAGTAAGTTTTCATCATAGGGACCATAAACCAGGTATTTTGAGTTGATCAGGTTTCAGATATGGAAATATGTTTTTTGAATAGTACATGAAAGGAACAGGGTACCATGCTCAGGATAACTTTCCTAGCCAAGATATCAAGTTGAAGCTGATACCACTGATCTAACTGCAACCAGTCCAAATGCTCATCGAGATTACAGTGGTGTGTTAAATATTATAATCGTGAGGAAAATATAGCAGTCTGATTTAGTAACACATTAACCTTATTCTGCAACTTCAGATCAGCTGAATGATAAAGCAGCAGACCACAATCTATCAGACACAAGAGGAAGCTCTGAAACAACATTCTAGTACTGTATATGGAATAAGTAATGGCTTTAGTCTGTAAAGAGAACCCAATCTTTGGTGTGTTAATTTGATTATAGTATTAATGCACTGTGCATAGGTTAAGGATTCATTTATTAAGAGCCCTAAATATGTAAGGGTCTTAATCTGTTCAATGTATTCGCTCCTCAGTGCATGCAACGAAAGAGAAGGAACATCAATCAATTTTATTCTTTGGTTATAAAAAAATGCATTTTTTCTTTCAGAACCAATCTAATAATACAAAACCATTTTTAAATAGCAACAAAATCACTAGCCAAACCATTTTGTATTTCCAAAAAGTTGGGACCGGTTAAACCCACCCTCACTGTCAAACATGTTTGGAGTACCCCCGTCAGTGACCACACAAGTTAGTCAACCTGACCTCCTTCCTTGAGCAATGGACACTAGACATAGATTCCCCCAACCCTCTTCATCAGACTATGGTACAACCAATATAACAGTTTGCTTCCACCATCCCCCCCCCACACCAGACACAGTCTCAAGCCACCTCCTTCAGAATATACCTTTTACACCAAGTTACTCTTAACAGTTTATAACGTCTTACAATACTGCCCTAATTATCGTGGCACAGTATTTCATGACAGTTTATCCCAAAATGCAACACATTAACAAAAACATTGTGAGTATGCAATAATGGGGGTTTAGAGAGGACAGGTAGGCAATAAAATCATCACAGAACTGTAATTACGTCAGAATCGATACAAGGTAACTACAGTTAAAAAAATAGTAAACTACAAACTGTACTGGATAAAGACTGCAATTACTGTAATTGGAGGGGACATAGGTTTTAAAGCTGACAGAAGCCATAAAATTACCAAATCAGGGCAAGGAGAGAGTCCAAGTTTCAAGCATTCACTAAAGAATGTCCCTGCCCAGTCTTTTGTTGCAAGGGCTGTTTGCAGCAAAAATGTACAGTTGAAATAACAGTCTATAAATACTGCTGTGTACACAAGACAAATGGTACAGCTTTCCCTGCTAAATACTGTAGGTATTTTAATCCAGGCATCATCAAAGCTCTAAAAAAAGACTTCAGTGTCCTAACCTTTAGAACAGTGTAATGGAAATCTAAGTCTTGGAGTTGGGGAGGGAGCTAGGGGGTTGACACAATGTGTGGTTTACAAAAACTGCTTTAAACTAAAGATTTACTGGTTGTTGACAAAATGTCATAAAAACAAGCAGCACACAGGTAATAGTTGATGAAAACACTGGGTGTGATACATATGTTTGTGGCATTGTGCTGGGACAAGCAGCAATCACTCCCCCCCCCCCACACACACACACACACACACACACACATTTTCTTAAAGCCCAATTCTTAACCTCAAGGCTTCAGCACAAAGGAAAACATAAAGTAAATTTACAGCTTAAGAAAGGCGCTAGCACAGTGTGTCTACTCCCACTGGCTACCTGAAGATCTCTGATACTCTTAAGTCAGTAGTCTGTGTAATATCCACTGAGCTCTCAATCTCTCTCTCTCTCTTGCTGTTACTCCCCACCTTGAAAAACAACTTTTGTCAGAGCCACAGTGACTGCTACTGCAATATTAAGGGACAGAGTTAGTTTGAATGTGCATTTTTTTTTACATTTTATTCAGCATTGTCTAGTTGTTAAAATTATACTATATAGAATTTCTTACATGGTTCTGTTTTTTTTTCATATGTGAGACCTCAGACTGTTTTTTTTACTGAGTTTGTGGTTTTTGGAGCTGGTCACCCAAAAATCGCAGTTTAACCAAGCTGCATATTCATCCCTATGGATACAGTGACATTGTGTTTAGCAGTGGATGAGCAAGCGTGCTTCGGCAAATTATAGCAGATTCTTGTCAGAGAACAGTCTGTGAGCTGCGCTTCTGCTCTAATGTGGTTGACAGTGTTTGGAAAGTAATGATGGCAGCAATTTGTTCTATATCACAGGTGAGACTAACAGAAACAGCTTGGTATTACTTATTATTTTACACCCTGACATGAATGAATGATTAGTGCCATTTCTGTAAGATGCAGTTAGTGAGATCAGAGTAGTATGATGAACTGACAGTGGGAAAGCAGTCTGTGAGCCCCGTGTCTGCTGTAACATGATTGACAGTGCTTAGAAAGTAGTGATGGCAGCAAATAGGTCAATATCAGAAGTGAGACAGACAGGAACAGCTTGGTTTTATTTATTTTTTCACCCTGATATGAATGAATAATTAGTGTAATTTCTGTCAGCTGCAATTAGAGAGGTCGGAGTAGTAAGAAATAACAGTGGGATTCAGTTATGGGGACTCGCGCTTGTGTGGGAGAATTGAAATGAAACAGTTGCCTGGACAGTCTTAGTTTTCAAGGGCATGGAGATGTGCTTCACGTTACACAGCATCATAGGGTCACTTATCAGATTTGTTTTATGAGTTTACACTTCATGGAGATTTGTTGCAAGAAGAAAAGGTGTTGCCACTAAGTGGTAGAATTACTCTCGACCAGTAGCTGAGGCTGTGAAGTACTTCACTAGCCTGAGCAGCTGCAGTATGTGTTATTTAGTAATGGAGATAGTGGAGTGCTTCACATAACAGAGTGATTGTGCTTCAACTCCACAATGTGTGTCTCATTCAGAGTCTGACATGCCCTTTTTTCCCAAGTGATAGCAAGAGGGCTTGCAGAGCTCTGCACCATAGCTGTAATAAAAACACTTTTCTGCAGCTGTACTCCAGTGCTCCAATATCAGTTCCCATAGCTGGTTCATCTCCCATTTGCATTATAAAATCTGAAAACTAATACAGTATATTGAAAATGACAGCAGTTTTCTCACTGCATTTCAGAGAAGTTTGAAATACCTGCAAATCCCCACTTCCAGACCAAGACAATGAATATCACAAATACGGGCCTGATAGAGAGCCAGCTGGCTTGAACATGTTTTCTTCATGTCTGTCAACCTGCCCCCCCCCATAGTTACACCCCCAGTGCTCATCTGGTTCACTACTCAACCACTTTATGTTGTTGGCAGTCAAGGCAGCACAGGAAACATGACTCTGCACTGGTAGGAATTTAAAGGGGTGAACAAATTTAAAAAAAAAAGAAGGAGGTTCAAAAAGAGGGGGGTCATTTGAACCTTACAAACCCTAGCTAGCAATGGACTTGATTATCTTCTACCTTCTCTGGCTGCTCCCAACACTGCTACTGCAGTCTTGCCTACCATCTTCAGGTGCATTATCACTACACAGACTGATCTCTGGGATTGCCCCCCCCACCCTCCACCACCACTACCAGGATTTCCCTCAATGATTTTTGGGGAATCTTCCACAGACTAGCCTGCCATGTGGTTTATTTTGAGGAGAAACCCCATGGGGCTCCCACACCCTGTGGATCAAATCCTGCTGCTGCTCCCCTTCTATAGACAATGCAAAATATCACTAGATCCGAGGTCCCAAGGATCTGTCCCAGAGTTCCCACACTGGCATGCTAGCAGGATCCAGGGAAACAGTCTTTGATGCCCTCAAACCGTTGTGGTCTCTGGGACCTTGCCACCACATGGAACCCTGAGGATGCCTTGCACCCTCCTCTTGTTTTCTTCCACTCCTGGATATGACTCCTCCTTTTTTGAGCCAAACTACTTCTGCCTCTCCACCCTGGCACCAAAAGGGGCCCCTCTTACCTAATCTAAGCTCCTCCTACCAGTTCTATCTACTCAGTATGATACCAATCTATCAGTCCCCAACTAGCACATCACTATAAGCACCCACCTCTACCTGCTATAAGAAATGGGTTGTCACACCTGCAAATTGTATTTTCTGGAGTTCTCCTTTGAATTTCGCCTGTTTTTACTTAAGAAAATACCATAAAGACATTGTTACAGTAAGTAACAGTGCTGAAGAGTGTAATAAGGTGTTTTATGGGAGTCTCTATGACAGTCATAAAGACAAACTCAACAAATAAACTCAGCTTCAAGCAAACTGTGTTTTCCAGTTCAAATATTCACTGTATTCTAATAGTGGCATCCAAAGAGATCACATGTTAAAATGAGACTAAAAGGGTTAACATGCTACAGGTCCTTCAAGTCTTTTCTTGAAATAGTTTCAGTTACATGAACTGCAAGGTATCAGAAGAATTTGCCAGTCAAAGAAAACACCTACGATTTACACAATGGCTCTACAATCCCTTTTCTGGTTATAAATGTGGATCGACTGTTTTTAGTGCCAGAAATTTGAATGGCATGCATGTTCACATGACATTTGTAGATCTGTCACAACATTGATATAAGTTGTCATAAAAGCTGTAAAAAAACAAGTAAAAAAATCACTCTATCTACCTATGACTATGTACAGCATACTGAAAACTACAAATGAGAGGTGGGCCACTGGCAACTTTGATTCACCATTGAGTGGAAGCACACAAATTTGGATCAACTTTAGGTACCCTTATTCAATTACTTTGACTAACAGTGCAGTAACTGGCATAGAGTAAAGCAGACTACACATGGGGAACGTCAGCAGTGAATATTAATTATTGTAGTTGACTTGTGGGCAGGTGGTGTTGGTATACATCTGCTGTGGATTACTGTTTGTGGTGGTGTAACTATAGTCTGATAAACCTGTAAAGACTGCTAGTGTGAGCTACAGTAATAGTTGCTACTCACTGCTGACCTCAAGACACATACTTCACTGTAGTCTCTGTTTTATTTCCATGCCAGTTATTACATTTTCTCTGGCACCACTGATTTGCAGATTGGATAATAATACAACACTGCATAAACAAATTCTGGTCAGAGCTGATATGACTGTGAAAAGCTTTTGGGAGTGACAAGAGCATGAAAAAGAATATGCTGTGCTTTCATTGCACAAGTCAGCCATAAGTAATACCGCATCAGATACGGTACTGTGCATGTATGATACTCGGCACATGTGAAGTTTGCCCTGTAGTCAGTCCTGCACAACATGGCGTTGCTGACATAACTATGTATACATGATAGTCATGCATGCACAGTTTATGTCAATGTCACCGTGTTGCACACGGTGGCCATCAGTACTGCAGTAGAAGAACAGAAAGGTAGTGCGCTAGGAAGAGGGTATGTTTATGCAGTCTGTGGAGGGGAAGGGCTGCATAAACAGGATTACTGGAAGCTATGTTGGAGCACTGTGGCAGCACATCAGACAGCAGTCTGGTTACATGCTTCCACATCCATGGAACTTGGCCCATACAGCTGTACAAATCAGACTTTGGAGGAATCTATTAACAAACCAGAGATCTGGTCTGGAACTAGCTCATCATCAGTCACATTCTCATTTTTTTCTAAGCAGTAATTTCTGCAAATGTGCCTTAATCATGTTAACCTCAGTGCTGGTAGACTACTTCTGGTTTTCCCTTATTGTATTAGGTGGGGGGTAGTAGCAGTCTTGAACTGGTAGCTGCCAGTGGTGGCGTGCTCTGGAAAAAAGTGGTCCCCATGCTTGTCTGCACATTTTAGAAATGATGCCTTTCCTTGTTTTTGCTGTAAAGAAACTGACCCCTTTAACGCAAAAAGACAGAGTCAGTTATGGCCTCCACACCCCCACACCCCCCCCACACACACACACTTTTTGCTTCAAGTGAGGAAAGTCATTATGGGTTTACATCAGATGTACAGTGGCAGCTATAGATGCAAAATATTGTTAAACAGTAATCAACTGTATGTAAAAGCTCTTTTGTTTTGGAGTGTATGCTTTCTTTATGTTGTAAATATCACTCCATCCATGTGTACTCTGGTCTTGGATTTATTTGCCCCAAGTGCATTATTTTACATTTTTCTGTTCAGGGCAAAAATGCCTTTCATATGAGGGCAGTCACTAATCTAAAATCTATAGTTTTTTATGTTTTCTTGCAAGTGTGCAAGAAATACCTTGTGGTAGAATGACATTTCAGATGAGTGTCAGGGGATGAGTCAAATGCACAGCAATCTACAGTGGTCATCTCCCTGGCAGACCAATGAGCATGCAACCAGACTGTGACACTAGTCACAGTTTCACAGCTGGAATCCATTCTCTAGCTGAAAGAAATAAAGTGCTTCAATGAGAGAGCTTCATTCCTTTCATTCCTACCCTTACTTATCTTACTGCTTGTCTCCCCATCTCCATCCATCCTGCAAATGTCCGAGTACCCAGCCATACACTGCATCCTCCACTCTCTGTGCCATAAGTAGTAAACAGTCCTAACAGTAAAGCATAAATAAATATTATTTATCTTTCACCAGACAGATGCCCACTTTGAACTTGTTTGTGTCTCTGTGTGAATGACAGTGCGTGTTCTGGTCCCTGAGATCCTCTCTCTCTCCAGTGCTTCATGTGTGCCAGAATGCCCATCCTAACCATTGCTCTTGGTGATGGTACCCACTGACCCACCCCCGTGAATCTCCTAGTGTTCATGCTGCTTCAGTGTGCCACCCACCAGGGCACACAATACAAAATGCAAGAGTGCTGAGAAGTGAGGCAGCATTACCTGCAGAGCTGTAGCTTAATCTTGGATGGCAGAGAAAGAGAGACATGGGCTGTGGTGAAAGACACCAAAAAGGAGAGGCAGCAGCACCCCCCCCCCGGAAAGAGAGCGCAGGATTGACAGAGGTAGTGAGTGGCACAAGTGTCAGGGACAGAGCAGAAAGAGAGCCCCCAAGCAGTGACAGCAACATGCTGAGATGTATCGAGTAAGCAGAATGAAAGTGATCAGCAGGTGACAGGCTGTCCCTATTACAGCACCAACTTGGCAGTGTGAAATTGGAGGCAGTGCAATGTAGTGACCAAACCATGATGACCAGTGGCTCCAAGACCTGCTCTTGAACAAACATTCATTTAAATGGGTGGCCTGTCCCCTACTAGTGTCTACTCCCTCCACCCACCCCCCCTATAGAGACATAACAACAGCAAGAGCCACTTCCAGTGCAGCATATATGTGAAGATTCAATCTGTTCCAGTCAGAGATGATGTCAACCACCTCTCCCCAAACAGACAAGTGGAGTACAGTGTTCATCTGAGCTCAGTTGCCATCCATTTTATTTCTGCTCACTCTTCTAGCACTTTACTGTCGATCTGACTCTCTGTTTGTCATTCTGAAGCTCAGTGGAAGCAGACAGTACATACAAAGAGGCAGAGAAAGTGGCAGTAAGAGTGCTATGACTAGGGCAGAAAGCAGAGATGCAAAGTTTTCCTTTCTCCATGAGGGAGCTATGAGAGAGAGAGAGAGAGAGAGAGAGAGAGAGAGACCAGGAGAGACCCTGTGTAAAACAAACTTGGTGCATCTATTCCACAACTGCACAAAATGAGCACCCAGACAGAGACAGAGACAAATATGTGGGTCACATATCTGCCACTTCTCATTGACTAGCACAGTGTAGAGTAGGCACTGGATGGGCACACCTGTATAGTTGCTGCCTCCTATACCTCTAGCTCACAACAGCACATATGGAACAATCTACAGTAGCCACAGACTGTAGATTACTCATATTCCCCTCTGCATCCATCCCACTCCACACAGGCTGGCACAGAGGCAAGGTGACCTCAAAGTGGGCAGCCCAAGGCAAATAGTGGACTGTGGCCTGGCAGAAGTTAGTGATTGGTGCCCCTCCACAACTATCCCACCACTGCACATTGGCTGCCCCAGTCAGAGACAGAAATGTGAGTTGCACATTTGCCACACCACATCTGCTTCTATCTTGTCTGGTGGGCTCCAGATGGATGGAAATGGGGTTGCAATCCAGATCCACTGGGTGTCCTGAGGCTCTTGGTACCCAACACATCTTTCCGCATTGCTGCACATATGATGCATTTTCTCCTTCCGTTCCACCTCCTGCATGTTAGGAGCACTCAGCAGGAGCCAATGACAGATGTTGTTCACACATCTGTCCATCTTCACCCATCCAAGTTCCATGAAAGCAGACACTGGCATTGGGTGGGGTCCAGGCAGGTGGCTCTGGGAGAATGATGCCCCATCCCCCCTCCACACAAATGTAGCACCCTGCAGCAGCCAGTGATAGAGATATAAGTTGCACATCGGCCCCTTCATACCCATCCCTGCTTCACCAGAGCTAGCATGAAGGTTGGAGTGGGCTTTGGGTGACTGGCATTTCCTCACCCTATGCCACACCTCTACACTTGCAGAACACTCTGCTTCAGCCAGAGGCTTTCCCATCTAATGTGCTGTACCCATGGAGAGTACTCTGAGGTACTGAGATATAAAAATGTAGATCTTGCATCTGCCCCTCCACAAATGTTCCCACTCTGCTTGGTGGGTGGGGGAAGGATACAGTGGGTGCTCCTGAGTGACTGGTGCCCCCACTTGCACCCCCCATCAACCCAATACTTTACAGCAGCCAGAGAAGAGATGTGGATTGCACATCTGTCCCATCATAAACTGTGCTCATTCCAAAAAGGTTTCACACACAGGTTGGAGTGGGGTCTAGGATGGTGGCCATTAAGTGACTGTTCTCCTCCCCTCCATCCCACCTCCACACATAGGGAGCACTCTGCCCCCTCCATTGCACATTTGCATGCAGGGTTCACTCCTCCACCTCCATGCCTCCTTTGTATATAGGGAGCAATTCTCCTTCTCAAGGACTCTTCCACATGGTGGACATAGTGTTTTATGTAATCATATTTGGTCTCAATCCTTGTTGAATGCAACATTGTACATGTTATATATACTAATGTAAAGACAATTGCTTTATTTTAATTTATATTATGTGTCCTTTCTTTTTGTATCTCACACCATGTATTGTTCTTATCATTGCTTGTACATGAGACCTCTTTGCAAATGAGCTTGCTCAATGGATTTTATCCCTTCACAATAAGCTTGAACTTGAACATGGAAAGCACTCTTCCCTCCATTCCATCTCCACACATAGATATCATTGCTCCATCTCCATGAATTGTGAGCACTCATCCCCTGACCCATCCAATGCTTCTCCCACTACATTTTACCTCCCTCACACAGAGAGCACTTTTACCACTGCATCCCTCCTCCTGCACAAAGAGAGCATTCCTTCCCTCCATTCAATCCCCACACATAGGGAGCTTTCCTCCCACTTCATATCAGCTCTGTACATGAGGAGTATTCCACCCCTTCATCCCACTGTCCCTATATGGGGACCATTGCTCCCCATCCATCCCACTCATACACACAGGGACACCTCCACACATTTGCATCACTCCTCCTCTGGCACCACCTACTTCTGCATATAGAGAGTACTCCTAATCCCATTTCACCTTTGCACATGAGAACACTCTACAACATAAAGAGACAAAGATGCCAATCAGGCATCTGCCTTTCCACACATATTCCCACTCCACATGATAAGCTCCAAGTTGGGCAAAATATTTGTGGGATTGAGATGTAATGAGTGGGTTGACCTGGGAGATGGTGCCAATGCCCCTCACCACCTCTCTGAATGAGAGAAGCCACTGCAGGGTTTTATTTAACTCTAAAAATTGATTAGCGTTTTGTTCATAAAACTTCTAAAACATTGTGAAAATGCATAGCACTTGCCTCACTGTGTTTAACAAACATAACACTTCTAGAAAGCCAATATAAATGCTTTCTGTACAGTTAGTATTGTCCCAAGAAAGAAAATGCTAATCAATTATTTAAAACCCTGCACTCCCCTAAAATCTATCTTTATTCTTTTCTCCACTCACCTTCTTTTTGCCGATTATCCTCCTGTTTGCTTGCCTTACCAGTCGCTCCCTTCTCAAGACAGGACTACAGGCCACTAGGCCAAGGAAGATTGTTCCTCAATCTCTCCTGTCTTCTCTTCGAACCACACCACCAGTCCAGCCAGCATCTAGCACAGTCAAGAAGATGAACCACGCATTACTCATAGCTCAGCACTGGATGGGTCAGTTCTTTCTCTAGTAGAACATATTTTAAGTTCTCCCATAGTTCAACTGAGGCTAGAGAAGAGCAGCAGCACACAGTTCCACTCTACCACCACAACAGTGGACAGGACACCACAACTTGCTTGGCACTGTATAGACAACACAGCACAGCAGCACGCTCACTAGTCTGTCTCACCAGGTTTCTCCTGCTCTCTCTGTAGATGATGTCTCCATCTTCCCTAGCCATTAATGGTCCCATGCATGCAAATTTGTGTTGCATCTAGCTCCAACTGCTACGAAGTCTGCTGAGACACCAAGTTTTTTAGCAGCTTAGCCTGAGCCAACCCAAAAAATAAAATACAGGAATTTGAAACTTTCTGAGGTAATTTCGGGGGGGGGGGTGAACACCCTGAACACCCCCCCCACCTATGCCCATACAATCCACAACATTTCAGATGCATGCAGTGCTTACATTTAAAGGCACTCCTCCCAGCTCAACCAGCCCACCTGCCTACCCCAGCACACAAATGAACACCAACTGTAACCCCTCCCACTTCAACTGCAAGCAGCAAGGATCCCTCACTCTCAAGTGGTCTGTCCTGTACAAGTAGCAGAGTTGGGGATGCAGGGCTCCAGTCAGACCTGCTACTGTAATGGAGCTCGAACCTGCCTGAATACAACAGGAGAGCTAAACTTAGTCCCCTTAATCCCTGCAGATGAAGGGCTGCTGCACAACCACTCAGGCACCACCAGGGATTTAAAACAAGAGCTGGACTATTGCAGGCAGCCTGCCATCTGCCTCCTCTTCCTATACTGACTGCTTACAGCACTTGCCCAGTGCTCACCAACAGTCAGTCATGTCAGTGGGTGTCCCCCATTGGAGTGATCTAGAGAGTTTCTTGACTTACTAGCCCCTGCAACCAATACTCTCATTTGACTTCCTTCTGTGTCTGGTTGCAATTGCCTATTTTCAAACAGCCAATAAACTTTTTTTCTAGTGTCTACTTAAATACTGAATACTAAACATCTCAAAATAAAATATAACTGCTTTGAAGAAGATAGAAGCCTTTATTATGGCTTGGCTTCAATGTGTGGTTGCAGAACACTGAAATCTCATCTTGATTGTTTTACTTTCTTATTGTTATTTGTATTTTCAGGTTAAATCAAATATATATTTTTTTTTTGAGAAGATAGAAGCTTTTGTTATGGCTCTTTTTGGTTTTATCCATGCTCACTGAAGCATTAAAGCAGTGAGATCACCATGATTTTGGTAGCCTTGCACCATTTCTTTGATCCTAAAAGTATGCATCACAATGGTTGTATAATTGTAGGTCTATATTCAAATGATTTTAATTCATTATAACTGCACACTAAGAAGAATGGCCTTAATGAGTTCTTTCTTTTAAGGTTTCATAATTTGACCTTTTGCAATTCTAATGATCTCCCAATCCTGGAGTATTCAATTTGTTTTATCTAAACATTTCTTTGCTCAGTTCATCAATAGTCCAATGAGGTTTAGAATAAAATTACTTTAAAACAAAAACTGTATAGACTTTGGGTTTGATTTTGCACAAATAATAACTTCTCTCTGAGTTGAAAATGCTTAGGGGATTATTTGTACATACTTTTGTATTTCTCCACACTTTTACTTTGGAATTTTGTAAAAAAAAAAATATATGAAAAATAACACTCAACAGTCCAATAAGATTTAGAATAAAATATTTTTAGAACAAAAAGTGTATAAAGTTTGGTTTGATTTTGTTCAAATATTAACTTCTCTCTGAGTTGAAAATCCATTGGATATTAATTGTACATACTTTTCTATTTCTCCACACTTTTACTGTAGAAATTTGTTAAAACATGAAAAAATAACACTTGACCTTCTTACACAGGTCTTGACCTCCCATAAAGGTATTGGTTAAAACATATTTAGGAGTCATTCAAGAGTTATCCCAAGGTTAACAATTAGTAAACTATATATTTAATGCATTTTAATAATAGAGGTTGCCAAAGAGGACATAATAAATAAAGAAAAAATCACCATTGCAGCATAGATGCCTAAAAGTTTTAATGACAGCCATTTTGTTCTTCTCTCTCTCTTCTTTCTTACCCCATCTGGTCAGTGTCAGCTTCACATATAGATATCATATGATACTGCTGATTAATAATTACTAAAATTAATCTGCTGCTTTTGTTCTGAAAAGATTTAACATGATCCCATCCTGAAAATATCTAATGTGACCCCTAGTAAGCAGATAATTTTGTTTCAAGCTAGTAAGCACTAAAGAATTCCATTGAAGTACTAGTAAGTCAGGATCTACTGTTAAATTAGGCATGACAAGATGGTCTGGTTTCATTTCACTTAAAGTGGCATAGTGCTTTAGAAAAATGAAGCTGTTATAAGTGCAATAAGAGTTGTGCCAAACAAATGTCAATATCTCTAAACGTATATGAATTATGCATAAACCGTCAGTATGAAAGCTGTTTAGGACAAAATGGTCTTTCAAATGAGCCCATTCATTAAGTTGCACTAATTATAATTTTTAAACTATGGCCATCTAATTAGCTGAATTTTCATTTTTCTTCACAATATTCACCTTTCAGGTGACTATATTTTAAAAAAATCTAATGAATTCAGATTCGTGACTAACCTCATTTGAAAGGTAATTTTGTCCTAAACAACTTTCATATGGGTTGTATATTGGTAACTTTTATACTTTCCAAGAGATTTACATTTGTTTGGCATGACTCCTATTACATTCATGCAGAGAGAAAAAATGAGGTTGTTTGGAAGACCATATTTTACAAAATAAAAAGAATTCAGATTAGTAACTGCCCTCATGTGAAAGGACTTTTTGTCCTGAACAACTTTCACACTGGTTGTTTTTGTGCACATTGAATAGTTTTAAAGATATTTAGATTTATTTGAAAGATGTGCACATTTGCTCTCCTAGAAAAGCAGGTTGAGGTTATGACTCCATCATTCTAAAAAGAAAGAAGGGAGTATTGTTTAACTGCTATAGGGATTTGTAGTATTATGGAAGGATACACTGAACACTACTAAAAAATGTGTTCCACAGCAACCCCCTTTCAAGCTAAAGTGATATGGCTGTCAGCTCCTCTCACAGCCATAAAAACAAAGAAAGTATGCAAAACAAAAATAACAAAATAAAAATAACTGAAAAGACATTAACTGTTAGCATTCCCTTTACAATATTTTACATCCAGATGGATATTTTTTATTTGTATTTCATCTTTTGGTTCTGCTTTTTTACATTAGATGGAATATAGTCTGAAGGCAGATACTGCCCACTGCTAACCAAAGCTGTAGTAGTTAACTGCTGACCAGAGTTCAGACTACAGAACTGCATGCCTGTGTGTTGGTAGTCAGGTTGCTCATTCCATTACAATCCCATTCATTGTAGGTGGGATGACACACCTCATTTAACTGATGCTGACTCTGTGTGCTCAGTCACACACCTGATCATACTGGGGCTCATAATGACAATGTGAAAGCAGCTTTAGTACCATCCAGAGATGGTGTTTAGCTGATACTGCTGGGAGAGGTGAGCCAGACTGCTGTGCCAGTGCCAGTTGGAGTCTAGAGAAACTTGCCACCTGGATGTGTAAGAACTAGAATAGTAATAGTAGTAGTAGTCATTTCTTGGAAATGTGAATATTCACTTAAACTTGCAGGGATAAATTCAAAAGTGATGTACGTAAGCACCATTTTACAGAAAGAGTCATAAATGTGTGGAAGAAGCTGCTGGAAGAAGTGGTAGAGATCTATTCAGAGAGCAACTTCAAACAGGGATGGTATTTGCATTTGGGATTAGTTTAAAAGGGGATGGGGGAAGAAACAGTGGAAAGGGATGCTCACTAGGGCTAGTGCAGGGTAGTTAAGTAGAGTGGGCAAACTGTTTGATCCAACTAGCCATTTTCTGTCATCATTGTCTATGTAGCTACAGTATATATCTATGTAGTCATATTTCATTGATGGCTCTCAATTTCTTGATCTATTGCCACCTTTAACAACAAAAACAAATCTAAAATGTAAAGATACTGGTATATTATTTATAAACAGAAATGTACAAACAGATACAAACAAAAGTAAACATACCAGTCATACGAATACCAGTACTAATGCAAATACAAATGTAAAGAATCAGCCTTGGGTGCAGATGTGTAGAAGTGTATATGTCACTTTAGAAGAGTATATGAAAAATAGTATAAAAGGACACATAATATGCATATCATATCATATCAATTGATATGAGATGCATAATTGCACTGTATTTTTGATAATTAATGGTTTGTAGATTAGGTATTCAATATAATAAGTAGGAAGATAAACTTGTTAAACATGTTTTTAAAAGTGCATGTTTTTCATGTTGAAATAAAATGTTTATTTGACTTTAAGGTGTGGGTATATAAACTACCCACTAGATGATGCAAAACACCTTGACAATGCACGAGGGAGCAGGGTGCATGAACTGCTGGTGGCTCCAGTGGGCTCACAGTGTTTGTATTTATATGTCAAATGCTGGAATATTAATAATTGTTTATCTAGTTGCACTAAATCCAGTGTTTTAGTTTGCGAGCACCATGTTGAGTGTGCATCATTTGTTTATGTTCTGCGTCTCCACAATGAGTTATGTCATTTGAACAGAACCTGTGTAAGTAGGCAGCAATTTGGTGCAGGCATATGACTTGGGCAGCACACAGTACAGTAGTTTGTTTCATTGGCGATGGTAGGAGTGGTACTTTTGAAGCAGCACCAATACATGGGAATGCATCCATTGCCTACTGTGGCTACAATAGGACTGCATTACTGGACAAAAGTCTAATGCCATTTCCATACCTGACTGTCCCTGCTGCTGCTGGCCATCTAACCAGCATGGGGAGTGGGAATAAATGAGGCTGTTATGAAGATGCCATATTCATATTTTAAATGATCAGCCAGGACACTGGTTCCCAATTTACACTGACCCCACCTTGTTTTTCTAACATACTTTTAGGAGCATATTTTAATTTGTGTTGTCATCTGTAAAAACACCCCCACACTGAAGAAAATCTCTTTGTTTTTTTTTTGTTTTTTTGCTGCATGAATGGGCATCTGGGACGAGGCCCCATGAGGAATCAGGCAGCAACTATGAGATGATCTGTCTTTTTCTGCCACTATGGTATGATATGGCTAGGATAGGCTAGTAAGAGCAGCAGCAGCTTATACAGTACTATGGGACTGATCATGCTGTGGGAGCTGTGTGCAGGTCTGTTCTTTAGATTGTTCTGCCTGAGAAGATTATTTTCTTGCTTTCCTCTATTTATTATCTTTTTTTTTATTTTGCCATTTCTTCTGGTGATGGCTTTCCATCCTAAGCATTAAAATTATTTTAACTAAAGTCAGTGGTGTAACTGACAATGGACTTTCAAGCTCCTCTTATTCTTAACCCATCTCACCCACATCTGCTTTCTCTTGCCCTCCATTCTCTCCAGCTTCTTCCCCCAGCTCCTCCTCTTTTTGTACTTTTCCTGCTCCTGCTTCTCCCTTCTCCATGAATGAACCCTATGCTTTTCGCTGTCCTTTCTCCTCCTCCTCCTCATGTGCATCCCCCCTTCCCTTCCTCATGGCCCTGCTCTGACTGCTCCTCTTCCATGTCCTCACTGGCACTCTTCAGAAGCTGATGTGGTACTGCTGGTTTGCTTTTGTAGAACTGCACAGGTGGAATACCTTACCCTGCCTCAGCACTGACTAGTACTCCTATGAACAACTGTATTTTCTCCTCTGATGACCTCCTTTAGTGTCCACTGCTTTAGTGCATTAATACATCAAAATTGTCAAGTGCTAGATAAATATGTAAACCAACAAACCGTGGAAACACCCAAGCAGGAAAAAACAAAAGGATAAGAATTCATTATCTGCCCAACTTTGGAGATTTGGGGGATTGAAATGGCCCTCAGTTCAGGATGACTAAGGTCAAACTTTTCAAGCCTCATATCAAAATATCTATGTGAAGTAGGCTTCTATCCTTCTGGGTATTCTGTGGTACATTGTCTGAGGTGGGAGCCCAGAAGGGGCTGGGTAGCCATCTGTTTTAGATCTAGCTGGGACTCATGGCATGCCCCATGAAAATTATTAGGTCACTTTTATTTTTGGCTTTTAGTGTTGGGTCAGGTACAGTTTGCTGGCTCATTCTAGTGTACCAGTTACAGGGCATAGGATTGAGTTCTTGCAGGTACTGGCAGACTTCATCATTGACCGGTTGTTTAAGTCTCTGAAACTGGTTGTTCTTGGGGACTTTAATGTTTGGGTGAATCATAAATCCTCACTTTTTTGTTGACAGTTTCTCCAGAAGATGTTGCTTCTGGGCCTAGTGCAGGGTGCTGTCACTGGTATCCAGTAGCAAGGTCACACCTTGCACCTAATCTTCTTATTGTGTCTTGACATAATCAAAATCAAGGTTGATCTGGTTGTTTGGATGGATCATCATGCCATATCATTCTTCTCTGTGGTGCCTCATTTAATTCCCCCCATGGAGACAGTCCAATACTATTCCTAAAAAAATGTGGAGCCTCTGAAACTCCTGGCAGTATTGGCCTATTGAGCATGATAATAGCTTCTGCTACCAAGATTCAGGAGGCCATGGAGGACACCAATGTGGCTCTTATGTCAGTCATTGACTCTCTCTGGCACAGTGCTGTGTTTATCCCTTGATATCTCAATGCAGCTCCCCATGGTACTGTGAGGAGATGAGGAGGTTAAAGGCTAAGGGGCAGAACTTGGAGCAGTCTTGGTAGAAGTCCCACTCATTGGATGATAAACTGGTGGAGACGACTGAAAATGTTGTGTATCAGTGGACAATCACCCTGAAAAAGACAGTGGGTTAAATTTTAAGAGCACCCATAGAGAAGCACAACTTGCACCAACCCCCCACCTATGACAGCTCTTGTTCACCTGGAAGCCTGCACCAGATTCTCAAACAAAAGGGGTCCCTGTTTCAAAGTCCCCACATTTGCCACAGGTGGGGTACTGCACCACAGAGGTGATGCACTAGAGGGGTCTGAAAGACAGCACCATCATGCTCCCCTGGTGCAGAGCTGGCACTGGAACAGCAGCACAGTGAAACAGGGGGGCACCCTGCAATCAGCAGGGGACACTGACCAGGGACCTGTGGGAGTGCCCTAAGGGGCACTGTGTGCATAGACATTAGTGCCAGTCTAAACGGTGGCACCATGCAGGTGTGCCTGCATCAGACTCACAGACCCACAAATGGGGTGCAGCTTTATTGGGCTTACAGTGCATGTTGTACAGTAAGCTCAACTACTCAGTATACTATTTTAGTGAGTATTAATGTATAGTCAATGTATATATAAGGTTTTATTTAAATCAGTAATTATGTTTGTATGTCTATATTAATTATGGTATGTACAGGTGTCTTGGTTGAAGAAAGGCACCTTTTACAAATAAATTATGATTGATTGATTAATCTGTGGGTCTGTGAGCCTGATATGGGCACACCTGCCTGGTGCCAGTGTTTGCCCTGACACTGCTGTTTGTGAACACAACACCCCTTATGGCACTCCCACAAGTCCCTGGTCAGTGTCCCCCTCCAGCTGCTCGGTGCTCCCCTGTACAGGTCTGACATTTGCTACAAGGGCTGTTAGACTGACTCTTGGCTGGTCTTAGTACAGCCGTGAACTGCTGTCACAGCAGGGCTTTCAAATTACCAATTTAGGGGATTCTGCATCATGGTGTGGCATAAACCCACTTTCCCCATGGTGCACCAGTGCAGTTGTAAGGATGGTGAAAGCCCAGTTGACCCAGATTGCCCCCAAATGTGGCGCACAGTTTCTTCCAGAATCAGGACTGGTGCAAGGTGTGGCACAAGGAGCCCTTTGTGTCATTTCTCCTTGCTGCAAGCCCTCTTCCTCCAGTCGCAATTTCTGAAAATTGAGCCCAGTGTTCTTTCAAAGTGTGATGAGGGGAAGAAATGACTAGCAAAACTCATTCATACTGTAGGCAGGTTGCTTAACACCCCCTGTCTACAGCTCATAAGAGTCTTTTCAGCTGACAATGGCAACGAGTTTAATAGGTTTTTCTTCAAGGTGTCTACTTTCCTGGATGGGATCTCCTCAAGGGACATGTCATAGAGCAGCAGTACCATTCTTTAGATGAGCTCAAGTGATTGGCCATCTTGAACTGAGTTTTGCCCAGGTTCACATAAAGAGGTATTCTGAATGATCTTGTGAGTGTGTCCCATTTACTGTTTAATGGACCTAGGCTCCACTTTGGTGCTTATTAACTCTGAGTGTGCCCTGGCCCTAATTATTCAAAAAAATGATCAGGTCATCTTTATGGAGTTGATCTTTCCAACTGCTCTAAAAAGACTGGTGATTAAGCCCTTCCTTATGAAGCCATCCTTAGATCCTAACATTCCTTTGAACCACAGGCATGTCTCAAATCTTCTCTTTCTGGAAAAGGTAATTTTGAAGATGGCAGTAACACATCTGGAGGCTCACCTGGAAAGGTAAGACATCTATGTTCCTCTGCAGTCAGGATTTTGGGTAGCACCATATATGATCAACTATTATTGAGTGACTCAATAAGAGCGACTCAATAATAGCACTTCTAAGGACAGTGACTGGTGAATAACACTGCTATATTCTGTACAGTGAGTGCAGCAGGGAACTACACTTACTATTGCAGGATATGGGACGATGTTTGGCCTAGCTCTGCCAATCTGGTCATGTAGTGTAGTGGTTTATACTACCACCCTTGGAGCCAGTGACCTGAGTTCAGGTCCACTGTCAGACCAATAAAAAAAGTTATTTTTCTTCTTTTGCATTATTTCTAAGTCAGCACCCCCTGTGGAGTCAATTATATTTATTTTGGGGGGCATGGGGGGCCTGCCCCTCACAGAGCAGGGTGTGGGTGGCATAGCCCACACATAAAAATAGATATGGATTGTTCTTTTTGTCTGTAGTAAGCGACCGTCACCTTTTGTGACGACCATCCTGGGGTCCGTCACCCTGCTTGTGAAGGGCTATTTTTGTCTCACTCTATGTGATCGGCGCTATTTAGGATTCGCCTGTATCACAGAAAAACAGGATTTTGCCCTCATCACATTATGAAGAGTGTAATTATTCTTCTCTCTTTTTTTCATTTTCTGCTCTATTCTACTTTTCAGAACTCTTAGCCCCCCCCTTGATTTTTATGCTTCTACACTACTCTTACCTTCCATCATCTGTTCTGTAAGCTACCACATTCAGTGATTAGTTTGGACATGCTGAGATGGGTGCTTAAGGGGTGGGGTTAGTCTAGGAGCCAACCTCTGGCAAAGCTGTGCTTGAGATTAAGTGCCAGGGCACCTGGACCATGGTGGATGGTGTATCTCTTTTTACTGGAACTGATTATGGTGACCATTTTTTCTGCATTTGAGCAACCTGGGGCAATGCATTGTTCTGTGCAACATACCTGGATCTCCCTTTCTTTTTTTGCCAGTTTCAATATATCCTGTTTGCAAAGCAGCCACTGACCTGTTATTCTGTTTTCTGTGCTTTGGCTGCTATCCCTGGGCCTACACCATGGGTCCTGCACCACAGAGCATGAACATCCCCTGGATTGTTTTTTGATTTAAAGCAGGGCTAAGTCTCTCCACCACAAAATTCAAGCTGCAGATTATTAAAAAATCAGCCTACCCAGTCAGTCTCCTACCCCAAATAAACTCACCAGTTGTTCATGCTGGTGGGAGGAAGTGGATGACGTGGCACAGCAGAGGAGCAAATGTGGATTGGAGTCCAAGAGACAGTAAGAGAACTGACTTGGAATGCTATCTTTATTTACTAGAGATGGTGCTCAGGTGTGGCGGGTGGGCTATTGAGGGGTTATGTAAAATTATACACATTATGAATATATATCTTTAAGTTAAGAAACCCTGCCCCATGTCCAACCCTTACTGTAACTTTGTCATCTGTTAGATGCAGATCTCATGTCCAGAATATCCTCCTACTTGCATCTGTAACTGAGATCCACATGCTGTAGTTTGTCTGCTGTTTTCCTATGGAACTCCCACATGAGATGAATGATCTTGTTTTCATGGGGTCCCCTAGGTTCAAGTGATGTGCAAAGTGCTTACAATGTAATGCAATGTAGTGAGGAGCATGCATACAGACCACAGTGGAGAGGTAAGAGGGGAGATAAGTAATTATCTTAATATGATGTATAGAAATTCCCTTAGCATCAATTACAGGGATGTCTGAAAGGGAACAGAAACACAGAAACAAAACATAATAGCAGAAAAAGACCCAGTGACCCATCCAGTCTGCCCACTCTACAGTATCTAACTATCCTTCATAGGCCCCAGTGGCTGCCCTCTTACTATGGCCACGTCTCGGCCTACTTTGAAACACCACACTTTTTTGGCTGTTTAGATGGGGAATGGTTGTCTCATGTGAGTATTCTGGAGCTTAGTAGGCCTACAGTGGGAGAGAATTAAGGACAGTAATCTCTGTGGCATGAGAGGGCACAATCTAGGATTTGCTAGTGAACAGTATTACTTGGATAGCTATGGGGTACTTGAGCTTTCCCAGGCACAGCATATGGAAAATGGGAATGATAGAGGCCAGTCAGAGAGAGAATGGCAGTCAGCTGTGTTCAACAGTGACAAAGGCCTATCTCTTGCAGTCCTTGAGCAGGAATTCCAAAGTGGGCACCTGATTTGTGACATGATACTGACACATCTGCACAGATTGCACTCAGAACTTGACTGTGCTTTACACTGTGAACTGCTGTTTGTGTTGGTTACCCTATATTGGACCAGCTATGAATAACTGTGTTTTAACTGCTAAGCCGGGTAGTGCCTAAAGACTGTTGTATTAACATTCTATACCAGCTAGAGTATTCTGCCTGTTTATCAGTGGGAAAAGTTCACAGGATTTAGTGCTGGGAGACTGTTAGCTAAGTCTGTCTGCCCTTACTTTTACTCCCCTCCCTTTGCCCTTGTTTAGGCTGGACAATCTTTGCCATTTCCTGCCTTGACATTAGCCCTCACCCTATTGTTCTTCTCTTTTACCCCGTAATCCTGCTAATCCTCTCCGTTTGTGTTCTGCATCACAGGCTGCCTCCTTCACCGTGACCCCAGTATAAGGGTTGAACGGGTCAGTCCCAGAGCTTCCCTCCACCCACAGAAGCCAGGAGCAGCAGCTGCACTACAGGATCCACCCACAGATAAAGCAACTTATCTGCAATTCTGCAGCTTCCGATTTTGGCACTTGTAGTCGGCCACCATGGTGTCACAATTCACGAGGCAATGCATATCAGTTGATACCCACCCTCACCCTAAGCTGGTGCTGTTTAAATAGGTAACTGAATAAATCAATCAGCTCACTTTCATCCCGCATTCCTCTCCTGTCATTGGTTCTTCCCTCTTACTTCACTCCCCTCCTTCTGCCCCTTACAGTTGGTTCATTCCAGCATTGCCTTACACATTCGATATCTCTCTCTGTCCAGAAGTTTTCTGACTGCTGCTGAGGCTCTATCCATTACTGTGCATGATAACCATACACTGGGGAACTTCTTTTTCACACGATATTAAAAGATGTTGATAGATGTACTAGGTGCGGAAGAGTACTGTCTTTGCCCCTCCTAACCAATTCCACCTCACTATGCTGTGAATTATTGTCACCTAAAGAAATAAGCCTCAGGAACTGCAATTCAGGACTATCTTGTCTCCTCTACTATCCACTTCCTAACCTGTTACTGAAATCCTGTGACTGCCTGTAAGTTACCTTTATACACCTGTTCTTTAAGTTTGCCCTCCTCTTACTGCCTCAACACATCTCACCACCAGCCCCACAGGGGATGAGACTTGGGTTTTCCTTTACCACATCAACAGGTGTTCCAACATCTGCCTTCTGCAAGAGTACATAACTCTGTACACAATCTCTGCATTTTAACTACCAATGGTACTGATGAAAATGGCTTCACCAGGCATAGTCATGGCTATTCTTTGTATTCATCTATCTCTATGGCTTGACCATCTGCTTTATAGAACAACAGCCCTAGGACCTCCCAAGCTTTCAAATGACACCTCCCCTCCATTATTCCTACCCATTTTCTCTCAGAAGTATGATAACACATTAGCCCTACTACATGTGTTGTCCCATAAGGGGACCTGTTACCTAATCTTTTCTGCCTCTCATGGCAAAGCAGGAGAGTGTGCACTTGATATGTTATCCAATGCTTAAAAATCCTGTCCTGACACATAATACTACTTTCTGGAGATGTACAGCCAAACCCTAGACCCCTTCATTTAATCTGACCCTAACTGGATCTGCTCTAGGGACTGAAAATGGTATATATGAACATACGTAGCCTGCGCACCAAGATGCACAAGCTGCAATTTTGGGTTGACATTTGCAAGCCAGATCTCCTTGCTGTGTCCGAAACATGGCTGAAACCTCAAGTCCTCATGCACGAGATACATCTCCCAGGGTTTAAAGTCTTCAGGAATAAAGGAGTTGGGGAAAAAATTAGAAGGTGTACTAATATACCCAAGAGATGCTCTATGTGCTTCTATAGCAACTCTCCCTTCCTGGTTAACACTGATAGTGAATAACTGTTCATAACGTTAACCCTTGGGAGAGCAAAATCTCTCATATTCAGCTGTGTCTACCTCCCACCCAGAACAGCTGCTCCTGCCCTAGAAGTTCTCTCCAATTTGCTGGCTAAACATGCCCCTTCTGAATTAATTGTTTTGGAAGACTTCAATCTCAACTGGTCCCAGAACAGTGAGCTTGAGTTTCAAGCTCAATTAATAGATACTCAGCTAATCCAACTCATTTGTGAACCAACACGGCTCAATAACAAGATGGGAAATCACTCTGTTCTTGACTGGGTCCTACTATCAAACATCAAACACTGATAGGATACACGTTGACAGAATATTCTCTGACACTTTAAGTGACAATTCACCTGTCTTCTGAACTTGAAAGTACTGCACACCCAAAGCCCCACCAAGAACTTCTGTAGCAAGGTAGTTCTCTAACTTCTCAGCTGAATCTTTTCAGGCCTCCCTTAATGATACAGATTGGAGATCTGTCCTAAAGCTCCTCAGTACAGACACAGCCTTTGACTACTTTATCAATAACTTTCTATCAGCTGCAAACAAACATGCCCATCTAAGTAAGCTCAGGGTCAAGGGAAAATATTATAAATGGATTACCCCTCACCTAAAGAAATTAATGACAAAGAGTTATAGGGTCTGGGCAAGTTCAAGAAATTAGATTTTCATGCTGACTGGATCAAATACAGGGAGCTCCACAACTGTTGTAAAACGAGCTCTAAGGCTGCAAAAAGACAACACCTAAGAGGTCTACAGCAAAATAACCTCACAGACATGAAATAATTTTGGAACCAAATAAATGCTTTGTTCAAGGGAGGCTACAGCTCCTCAAATGGCTGAATCACTCACAATGGTCAGTCCATAGTGATCCCCAGTAGGCTGCCAATGCCTTTAATCTTAACTTCACAGACCTTAATAAACACAAAAATGGATCTGTTTCCCCCCTTCCCTATTCTCAAATCCATCTGGACTTAGTCCACTTCCTCCTAAATTCTACCTAAAGTTAGTATCCATGAATAAGGTACTTGCCCTGCTCAGAAAAATAAAACTCAGTAGCTCAGTGGTTCCTGACAAATTGGAACCTGGGCTTCTAAAGGCAGCCACTTCGGCAATAGCCTCTCCAGTCATTATGCTGTTCAATAAATCTTTCCTCACTGGACAAATACCAGGAAAGTAGAAAGAATCAGTTGTAGTCCCAGTACAGAAAAGTGGTCCCAGGGAATCAATAGACAACTACAGGCATATCTTCCTCCACTGTATATTAGCTAAGGTTCAGGACAGGCTGATCTACAACCAGCTGAGAGATTATCTTGAACTGCATCACCTGCCATCTGACCAGCAGCATGGTTTTAGATGCAACCATGGCACAGACACCATGCTAACCAAGTTTAGAATAGATGTCCTGCAGGCGCTTAACAAAGGCACCCCTACTGGGGCCATTTTTATAGACCTAACCAAGGCCTTTGACGTGGTTAGTCATGAGCTTCTTCACAAGAAGCTAAAAAATATTGGCCTAGACTCCCACTTACTAGCCTGTTTCACCCAACACCTCTCAGGGGGCCCAAGCTGTCATATGGAGAGGTACCCTGTCCTCTCTACTGCCAATCTCAGATGGAGTGCCCCAGGGCTGCATCCTAGGCCCTCTTCTGTTCTCTCTATTTATCAATGATCTCAGCAACAACTGTAGTGATATTTAAATCTTACTCTGTACAGATGATGCAGTCCTCTATCCTCTATCAGAGCTCCAATATTTCCAAGGATCTCTACACCCAACTACAAAAGGACTTTGTGTGCCTTGAAAATTGGATTCTGGCCAAAAGACTGGTATTAAATATTAAAAAGATGAAAGTGGTTGTATTTGGATCTAAACAGCTAGGCTCAGTTAGGTGCCATCTGCTCCCACTCCTTACCTCAAAGGGCACATGACTGAGGTGATGAGTATGATTAAATACCTCAGATCTATGCTAGACCAAGGCCTTACCTAAAAGTCTCATGTGGATCAGACAACCCACTCAATCCACCAAAAACTGTCTCTTCTATATAGACTGAACAGTCACCTTACACCTGAGTCTAGAATTGCAATAGCAAATAGCATCCTGCTTCCTAAACTTACTTATGCGGCCCCTGTCCTGCAGTCCTTAATTAAAACTGAGAGAAACAGGCTAGAAATACCATACATCAAAATCAGGTGCTTTGCATCTATGTCCTAACCAACAAAGCATCACTGCAAGGTTCTGGCTGCCCTAAACTGGCCATTGCTAGCAAACCAGCTTTTGTACCCAACCCTAACCCTGGTGTACAAAATACTAATTGAATCAGCTCCCCCTAGCCTCAGTGGCTTCCTTGTCCAAAAGCTCTCTTCCAGACTGCATCACACCTCTAGTAAACAGCTGCTTGAGGTCCCAAGATCAGAATGGCAATGAGGAATAAGTCATTTAGTCAATCAGCCACAATGCACTAGAATGCCTTACTGATCGACTTACAAATGTCGAGCTCCTTAGATAGTTTTAGAAAGGGCCTAAAAACCTATCTGCTTGAACGATGCCTGTGTTCTTGCATTCATTTAGTTTTTTCTGTCTCCTGTGACCACAATATTACCTTTATTTGTAAACAATTAATCCTGTATAACTGTTCTGTAGTTTGTAATTTTCTTATGTCTTTATCCCAATTACTCTATATTGCTGTACTCTGTATGCAATTTGCTTGTATGTAATTAATCCCAGGTAATCCATGAAACAATCAATCAATCAATCAAATTATTTATTTATCCAGGTGAACACCATTGAGCAAGCCCATTTCCAAGGTGGGCCTGCATTACACAAGACAATATAATGTTACATTTATACACAAAGAGATATATACAGTAAAAGCAAGTGTAAACACTCTATAAAGGAAGAAGAGAAGGGATAAAATGCAGTTTTAGTATAGAGTATAACAAACAGTATAGGAAAAGTCAGCAAAGGGTTACACCAGGTACAACAATATACCTAGTTTACTTGTCCTGTACAATAAGTTGGATACTGAGCAACTTGGGGACTAGCTGAGATGGGTGTGATAGCTGAGGAGGCATACCCAGTCCTTTAGGATCCCCTCGGAGAAATGGGGTGCTCGACGCATGTTGGAAGGAGTATGTAGCCAGTATGTGGGGGAAGGGGGCTCTGATGTTAGTAAGTGTTAGAAGCAATAGAATGCACAGCTGGAGGTGTAGCAGCCAGTGTGGGGGGAGGGAGGATCTGAAGATGGCAATTATCAGGAACAAGTGGATGCACTGTTGGGGGTGAAAACTGACAGGATGGCAGGGGAGGATGAGGTTTGGCACCATGATAAATAGGGGGCATCCTAACTGTGCAGGTAGGGAGGTAGTAAGGAGGAGGCTGAGGTCGTGGTGGAGCAGCTGCAGGCCTCTGAGAGGTATCTTGACTGGGGTCTACCACAGTAGAGTAACAGTAGTCTTTGGGTTCAGTGGAGTCTGAAGCGTATTCTGGAGCTAAGATCATCGGAAGCAGTTGCAGGCTTCTGTAATGTATTTAGAATAAAGGGTCTTAATTACCATAAGACTAAAGGGAGTCCTCAATTTCAGCGATTTCTGTACATTGTTCCAGAGAGATGGTAGAATAAATCATATAACAGCTCTCCCAAAGCATGTTGGGGCTTTGGGCACTTTCAGGGAGATAATTGCTGCCCCTCGGAGACATTATAAGATGGTATAAGCTGAGGTTTCATTGCTATGCAGATGATACCCAGCTATACCTGTCTTTTGCTCCTGACCAAGATAGAGCTCTCTCAGTGTTTAACAACTGTCTGAAAGAAATCCAGGGTTGGATGGATTCTAGTTGGCTGAAGTTGAACTCAGAAAAGACAGAGATTTTGGTAGTGGACCCGGGCTGTGGGATAAAGGGGTCGCCTGTCAGCGCACCCTCAGGAATTTTTCTTGGGGGTGTGTCACTTCCAACCTTTGAACAGATGCATAACCTAGGGGTTATCTTGGATGTCAGGCTGACACTGCACTCGCAGGTGTCAGCAGTCATCAAGACTTCCTTTTACCACCTCAGGAACATTGCTAGAGTGAAACACCTTGTTCCGTCTGACATGTCACCTATGTTGGTCCACGCCTTTGTGTCCTCACATCTGGACTACTGCAACTCCCTGTATTTTGGGCTTTCTGGAGTTGAAATCCGCCGCCTTCAGCTAATGCAGAATGCGGTGGCCCAGGTTTTGACAGGGACCAGTAGGTCTCGTCATATTACCCTGGTGCTGCGTGAATTGCACTGGCTGTCTGTTTGGTGGCGGTTCACCTTTAAAGTCTGTTTATTGACTTTCAAAGCCCTACACCACCAGGGTCCAACCTATCTGAAAGATCTTCTAGTTTTCTACAGCCCTGGATGATCACTCTACTCGACCGACGAGGGGTTGCTAGAGATTCTAAGAGTGAGTTTAAATTCTTCTGGCTGTAGAGCTTTTTCCTATGCTTCTCCCACTCTCTGGAATTCTCTACCCCATCGGTTACAGCAGTGCACCTCTGTGGGGGAATTTAAGAGTGGTTTAAAAACTCATCTGTATCAAATTGCCTTTTTATAGTATTCTGTATAAATTGTTGATGAAATTGTAGTTTTTATGAGTGTTTTATACTGTATTATAATGTTTGGTTTTCTTTTTATTATATGTTTTGCACAGCGCTTTGAAAACTTAACTTGAAAGGCGCTTTAAAAATAAAATTATTATTATTATTATTGAGCAGCTTCTTAAGGCATTGGTTCCTTGCAAGTTGAAAGTCAGGCAGTCAACGATGTACTGTGGTAGTTTACCAGTTATAGCTCTGTATGTCCAGAGTGCCACATTTTTATTTCATCTGTGGTGTAGGGAGGTCCAGCCAACAGCTGCATATAGAGAGCAGTGGTGAGTGGAGTATGGGAGACCAGCAATAAAGTGCAGGGCTCTATGGTATAGTATATCTAATTTACCAAGGTATGGAGTAGCACAATGGCTGTACATAATGTCAGCACAGTCAATTAGGGAAAGGCACGTGGCCTGAACTAGCTGTCTCTTGGCTTCTGAAGTTAGTAGGTGGTTCAACCAAAAAAATAGACCTAGCCTCTGCCTCAGTTTCTTTAGCAAGTCCTTCATATGGTCAGCAAAGGAGAGTTTATAGTCAGTCCATTTATTTGAATTTCAGTACAAATACTAGTGTTTCTCCTAGGAGTGTAGTGATGAGTGGCAAAGTGGAAAGGCTACATGGTTGAGATTTTATAGAAGCATTGCCTTAGTCTTCACTGATGCATGCCAGAGTCAATGTTGTTAATATAGATGGCAAAGAGGAGAGGCCCCAGGATGGATCCCTGTGGGATACCTCTTTTTAATAGATTTGGGTGGGAGAGTTCACCTTCTGCCTTGACCTGCTGGTATCTATCTGTAAGATAGCTGTGGAACCAATGCAAGGATGTAGAGTCTTAGCCAGTATCTTTTAATGAAGAGAGTAGGAGGCAGTGGTCGACAGTGTCGAAGGCCTTACTTAAGTCTAGAAAGACGGAAGAGACAGATTTTTTGTTGTCGAGTTTGCATTGCCAATCATTTGTCACTTTGGCCAGAGCTGTAATTGTGCTGTGTTCTCTGGACCTTTGGTTCCAGTGGGTTTATCCAGTCACCAAAATGAAAGAAATGAATAAATAAACAAACAAGAGGACTAAATCCCGGATGCGGTTGCAGCAAGTTGTGGCATATGTAATAGCATATATGCCAAAATAATGATGCATGCTTAGTTTTTTTCTTACACAAGCTGCAACCAAAGCAGTGAAAAAGTCCCAACTATTTCAAATGTTTGAAAATAGCAATCAAACATTTAGTTAAATCTAGGAGAACGAAGGTACAGCCCATGATTGGTACTTATGCCTGCATCTGCCCCTTAAAAAATCCAGCCTGACTTCACTTATTATGCAGTTACAGTAAGGGCTTTCATAAGTATGTGCTAAGGACTGGCAGGCAAAGGGATTCAGTGTAGATGGGACTGGGCTGTTGATATAATAGTGGACATGTGTTTGACATAGGAAGCAACCCACAAAAAAGAATGTAGTGTAATTTCAAGGTGATGCCAACTGAGTAATAGCAATAGAACAGGCAGAGAACACCAAGAAGAGGGAGCTGCTGTTATAACTATACTTCTGTACTGGGACTAAAGAACTAGAACTCTACTACTGGGACCTTCGATTTAGGGTAAAAACAAAACAAAAAGAAAAGTTTGTGGGTTTGAGTTGGCTGAAGTGAATTATTATCTGTGCAGTTGTCTAGGTGTTTGTCTCATGTGGCTGAAGGGAATTGTTATCTGAGCAATTAACTAAGTGTAGAAAGAGTTGTAAAGTAGGAGTAGTGGCTTAGCTAGAAGAAAGCCAGGCTAAAGCTAGATTTAAAAACTGCACTAGAAGGCTTCTGCCAGAGAATAGGCAGAGAACACCAAGAAAAAGGATCTGCTGTTATAACTATATTTCTCTAATGGGACTAAAGAACTAGAACTCTACTACTGAGACCTTCAATGTAGGGTAAAACAAAACAAAAAGAAAAGTCAGTGTGTTCATCTGTGTTAGCTGAAGTGAATTGTTATCTGTGCAGTTATCTAGGTGTTTGTCTCAAGTGGCTGAAGGGAATTGTTATCTGTGCAATTAACTAAATATAGAAAGATCTGTAAAGTGGGGGAGTGACTTGGCTAGAAGGAAGCCAGGTTAAAGCCAGATTTAAAAACTACCCTAGATAGCTTCTGACAGGGAACAGGCCGAGAACACCAAGAAGAAGGAGCTGTTATTATAACTATACTTCTCTACTGGGACTATATTGCCCTCCTATCCTCCCCTCCACCCCCAAGCCAGTTCTGCTTTTGTAGGCACAGGATTTGACTGACAACAGGAACTTCCTATTTGGAAGCAGGAAGTGAGTGTGACCACAGACCCACAAAAGACTCACCATTCTAGAAGGAAAAGAGTAGCTCTCCACCCCCCCAGCTGCTGGAAGTCTGACTCTGAGCAAGTAAGGAGACGACTGAGAAATATAGGAACTTCTTGTCTCTGAAAAGGAATATCAGAAGCTTAAAGGGCACAGAGGAAGTAAGTAAGTAGGGAGGAAAAAAATAAATAAACAGAGGAAAATGTAAGAATTCCAAACTACAGTTAAGGGGCCAGACATTAGAAATGATGGGAGTGGTGCAGCACAGTGAATGTGGAGCAGCAGTCTTCCTGGAGACATTCTGGAGGATGAGGTATTGTCCCAACTGTGGCAACTCTCTGGGCTGAGGTAGGAGGTTGCTTATATCCAGGCTGAGTTGGCCAGGATTGGGGGACCTCCTTACTCACCCAGGGACCACCATAGCCACTGCTGTTGCCACAGAGGCTGCCAAAAAAGAGGATTGCTTGAACCACAGTGGGCTCAGGGAGGATGAAGGTGGTGGAACAGAAGTGCAACCCTCCAGGTGTACCGCTCCACAATTCATATGCCATTCTGGCAAAATGTGGTTCCTCTATGGAGGCACGCACAGTGGAGACCAAGAAGAATGCTGGGAACCTCCACAAAGGAAACCCACAAGAGGGTGGCATGAGACCCCACAGGGGAAGGAAACAACTCCTGGAGGGGGACTCCATTGTTAGGGGGTAGAACTAGGGAAGGAAGTGGGGAGGAAGGTAAAGGGACAGGAAGCAAATCCTCAGGATTGCTGGAGCAGCTGCATGAGGGAGGGAACTAGATGTCATTGTCCACCTAGGGACAAATGACCTGGCTGAGAAAGGGATCAGAGCAGTGCAGGAATAATTTGTGGAGTTGGGGAGGGGTCTTAGACAAGTAGCACACACGGTAACCTTCTCAGAGGTGCTGCCTGTCTATGGCATGAGTGAGGCTAGAGTGCTCTACTCAATGGGATTCAATCAGTGGAGCTCAGGGATTTGGCTTCATTGGGGACTGGAGGTCCTCCTGGAGTAATGCAGGCCTACACTGGCATGATGGTCTACATCTGTAAAGGAGGGGAAACAGGAACCTAGGTGATAGGCTTAAATGCTTTATTGACAAGCATTTAAACTAACCAAGGGGGGCAATGGAAAGGAGCAGGGAAATCCTAGACCCCCCCAAAAAATCAGGTTAGTAAGTGAGGTAAACACTAAGATAGAGATGTCGATAGGGAGATGGGTAGGGGTAAATGGAGAAAATGACAAAGGCAATTTGGACAGGGATGGGGCAAAAAAGGGATAAGGCCATCAAGAAATGGAGGGTAATGGGTACCAATACCCGTACTCTGATCAACAAGCTCCCTGAACTGGTGACCTTGATGGAAGAGGGATGCCTGGATATCATAGCAGTCACAGAAACATGGTACACAAAGAACCATGACTGGGATGTTAACATACCAGGGTACACAACCTATAGGAGAGTCAGGAAGGGTAGAAATGGGGGGGAGGGGTAGCTCTCTACATGAGGGAAGGGATAAAAGTAACAGAACAAAAGAGTAAACAGGGAGGAAAGGAGGTACTGTGGGTCATCTTAGAGACTGGAAATGGCACCATAATCCACACAGGGGTTGTATACAGACCCCCATGTCAGGGTGTGATGGACAAGGATATGATAGAAGACAGCCTTAGGATCACAGAGAAAGGGGAGATACTGTTGATGGGGATCTGAATATGCCAGATGTTAACTGGAGCACCTTTGCTGTAGCCACATCCAAGAGCAAGGCCATTCTCAAAGCCCTACAGGTGGCATACCTCAGATTGCTAGTATTGGAACACACTCGTAAGGGCGCAATCTTAGACCTCGTACTCTCAAATGGGGACAGTGAGAGGGTTTCAGATCTAGAAGTGGATAGCTTTTAGGGAACAAGTGACCACCAAACAGTGTGGTTCAAGATGTAACTCAGCTACAGTCTCAAGCCATACAAAAGTGAGGGTACTGGACTTCAAGAAGGCTGACTTTGGCAAAATGGGAGAGTGCCTTAGAAAAGCACTAGCAAAGAGGCTAGAAAGAGGAGTGGAGCAACAATGGAGAAACATCAAAACTGCCATCACAGATGTAACAAGCCTTTGTGTGAAGCAAATAAACAAATCAAAACAAAAGAAAAAGCCACTATAGTTCTCAAAAGAGGTGGCAGGGAAGGTTAGAGAGAAAAAGATAACATTTTGGAAGTATAAGGAAACATAGAAGGAGCAAGACAGAGAAATGTACCAGTTAAGGCAGAAGGAAACAGGGAGGGAAGTCAGAGTGGCAAAGGCCCAAAGTGAGGAAAAGATAGCCAAATCAGTTAAGAAAAGGGATAAAATCTTTTAAAGGTACATCAGGGAGAGTAGAAAGATAAAGGGAGGGATAGTGAGGCTGAATAGAATGGACGGTGGGTAGACAGAGAGGTACAGTGAAAAATCAGGGATACTGAATGAATACTTCTACTCAGTAGTCACAAAAGAGGAGTGGGGGGGCGCCTAATCCAATTACAGAAGCACTCTAGATAGGGGGGTTATTCCCAGTCCTTTCACAGAAGAAAGGGTTTTGAAAGAACTGCTAAAACTGAAGGTGGACAAAGCAATGGGGCCTGATGGAATTCACCCCAGAATTCAAAAAGAATAAAGGAGAGAATTAGTGACACCACTGACTAGCCTTTTTAGCAAATCATGAGAGGATGGTGAGGTACCTGTGGACTAGAGGAAGGTAGATGTGATTCCCTTTCACATACGTGGGAGCAATATAGAGACAGGAAACTACAGACCTGTCAGTTTGATCTCTGTGGTAGGGAAAGAAATGGAATCACTTCTGAAGGAAAGAATTGTTGAGTACCTAGAGGCCAGTGGGACACAGGACACAAGGCATCATGGGTTCACAGCGGGAACATCATGTCAGACAAATCTAATTGATTTCTTTGACTCGGTGACCAAAGTAGTAGACCAGGGAGGGGCTGTGGACATGGTCTACCTAGACTTTAGCAAGGCATTTGACACAGTCCCACAAAAAAGATTAATAATCAAATTAACCAGCTTGAGAGTGGGTCCCAGGGTGGTAGCCTGGGTAAAACATTGGCTGAACAGGACACAGAAGGTAATTGTAAATGCAGTCCACTCTGAAGAAAAAAAGGTTACTATTGGGGTACCGCAGGGCTCAATACTGGGTCCAGTCCTTTTTAATGTCTGTATATGTGCCATTGCAGAGGGACCGGAAGAAAAAGTATGCCTCTTTGCAGATGACACAAAGATCTGCAACAGGGTTGATACACAAGTATGCGTGGAAAGGATGAGAAGGGACTTGGCAAGGTTGGAGGAATGGTCAGAAGTATGGCAGTTTGGATTCAATGCAAAGCAGTGCAAAATAATGCACCTGTGAAACATAAACCATGGGACAATTACACAATGGGGCAGGAGGTAGTAACAACAGCAAAAATGGAAAGGGACTTGGGGGTGTTCATATAAGATGACCTTAAGGTTAGCAAGCAATGTAAGAAGGCAGTAGGGAGTGCAGAGGGATACTGGGATGTATAGGAAGAGGCATCACCAGCAGAAAACTGGAAGTTGTTATCCCTCTGCACAGTTAGTTGGTGAGACCCCATCTGGAGTACTGCATCCAGTTCTGGAGACCCCATCTCCACAAGGACCTAGACAGGATGGAGGCAGTCCAGAGGAAAGCAATTAAAATAGTGCAGGGTCTGCAAGAGAAGTCATATGTTGAGAGACTAAATGAGCTTAATATGTATACCCTTGAGGAAAGTAGGGAGAGGGGAGACATGATAGACACTTTTAAGTAGATCAGTAGAATCAACAAAGTCCAAAAGGGTAGCATCTTTCAGAAAAAGAGATGTGTAAGAACAAGGGAAGACAATTTGAAGATAGAAGTGGGACGGCTCAAGGGCAATGTGAGGAAGTATTTTTTCACAGAGTGGGTGGTAGACATATGGAACAACCTTCCTGAGGAGGTTGTGGGACTAAAACTGTGGGAGAATTCAAGAATGCATGGGACAAATATAAGGCAATTCTTGTGGGAGGTAGGAAGAAATGGGCTGTTGGTTAACTAGGATCTGCAGCTTATACTGTAGGTAGGGACATGGGCAGACAAGGTAGGCCAAGTGGTCCTTATCTGCCATCAAAGTCTATGTTTCTATGTTTCTATAGCAGTCAGGTGTACAAAGAAAGGAATTTGGTGCACAGTGGTATGTTGCAAAGCTTTACTCCAATTAAAAGAAAAAAGTTCTGGTGCATTCTATATAAAAACTGGATGGCTGTTTCTGAAACATGGAAAACACAACAATTTGAATGCTTTAAAAGAAAAAGATATTTTCCTATGAGACTCTCGGCCATCTGTACCATTGTAAAATACTGAGTTCAACTGTGTGGTGTGGTGATCAGAGGCCAAAATGTATCCCCTGGTCAGAGCAGGGTGACATGGATGGGCATGGTGTCATAATGTCACAGATGAAACCGCGCAAGTTAAGACTGCACACAGAAAACAGAGTGCAGCAACACAGTGGCAGTACATAATACCGACCACACAAAAACACCACACATTCAATGTATTCTTTAGTTTTTGTGAGGTGCTCTACCCCCATACCCAATGGAATAATAATAATCGACTCCAAGGGGTATGTGGACAGAGGGGTAAGTTAAAACTCCAATTGCGGCACTTACATGAGTTAAATAAAATGTTTCTTGAGTAGGGTTTCAATCCCTGGTCTCACCCACTGCTGGGTCAAGTGCCTTGGCCACTCCACCACAGGAGTGGCTCGACCGAGCCCTTGACCAGCAGTACTCACAAACCTTTTCCTCACTTCAGTTTTCCATTCTACAGTGACAGAGGTAGCAATATTGTTATATCACTCTCATACCCCTCTGATTCTCTCAGACAGTAGTAACATGCTGGAACATGCTTCCAGCTGCTGTGGTATCCTGTAATTCAACAAATCACTTCAAGCACTCACTTGATAATTACTGTACAGAGGAAAAATATCAAGTCATTTTTTTTAATGGTGCATGTCCATTAAGGCTCATGCTATATGTACCTTAACAAATCCTATGAATCCTATACCCCTGTCACTACTTCCATACATGTTTAAGGCAGTGTGGTTTTGTCCACACTATAGTGACCCCGTACAGCATGGATATTACATCCGTGATACCACTGTGTACTCTCTTTGCCCTTCCTCAACCAAAAGAACCAGGCACATCTAGCTTTCAGGATTGGAGATTTGTGCAACAAGGCCTTGAACCCCTGCCAGTTTCTGACTGGGCTACTCACATTGGTTTTCTAGCAGTGAGGAATCCTGATTTGGGGCAGTCAGCATGGGTGTTGGAGGATTTGTGAATGCACTAATTATACAATGGCAGGAAAATATCTTGGGCTCTGATTGGTTGCTGCAGGACTGGACCTGTGATGTTATCCCAGTACGACATCACGGGTCTAGTCCCAGCACACAGGCGACTGCATCAACTATAAATGAAATCACTCCACAACCACCCTCTTCTCTTACAGTGTCTTTACTGATTAACTTTGATCATAATACCCACAACACAACACCTTGTCATCCCCCATTAACCATTTTCCCTATCCAAACACCAAGTTTCTGCAGAAAAAAAGAAAAATCTTTTTTTTTCATCACATTAGTTCCAAAACAGCCGCTGCATACACCCTTGCTTCACTGTCAAAAAGAAACTACAACAAACAAACTCAGTTCAGCAGTCGCTTCACTATCAATACCGTACTGATGCACATGCTGACACGTTGACACAGAAACCCACACAAAGCAGCTGTACAAGAATTAAAAAGAAACCACAATGAATGAACATGGTTCAGCAGTCGCTTCCCTGTCAATACCATAGTGACCCACGCGCTGACAGGTTGACACAGAAACCCACACAAAGTGGCTGTACAAGAATGAAAAAGAAACCACAATGAACAAACTCAGTTCAGCAGTGGAGCGGAGATTAAAAAAACAAAACAGCACACCTGCCCTGTCTGGTCAGGGGTCAGCAATGGAACAGAAAAAATAAAACTTCTCACCCACTGTACAAACCTACTTTTCAGCACTCTCACAATCAAACTCACATTTAAATACTGCACAGTTGGCTTTACTTACCTAACACATCATATCCCTCTTGTCTCAAATCTTCACACATAAAAAAAAAAAAAACACCAATACAGGACAACACACAATGGCAATGGGGGGGGGGGGAGCACGAAGAATAGCATCTCAAAAGGACACCAATGCATAGCAACAGCACCACTTTCTGGACATAATGAAAACTGTGCACTATTTTGTTAATTAATATACCTCCACATTCAAAAAAATGAACTGAAAATGTAAAAAAATATATATTTTTCATATTGTTTTCTGTTTTTACAAGTTAGCCAATGTATAATAGCAATAATGCACTCCATGGTGTGTGTTGTGCTGGGATAACGTCACTTCTTGGGTGAATAGTGGAACTCGGCCTGCGGCCTCGTGCCTAATCACCCCAGGCGTGATGTTATCCCAGTATAACACACACCCTGTCATGCATTATTGCTTAAATCTCAAACAAGCAAGAACCGCTATCACTCACTGATGGTTAAAGAACTTGGCTCCACAAAGATTCATAAACACTCAGAAGTGTAGTGTCAGCATTCTGTATTTCTAGATATTTTCCAGTGGCAAAATTTGAGTCTATTCGTATTTTCTTTTTTTTTTGTACTACGCACTTTTTCACATTTTGTGCACTGGCAAATATAAAGAAATAAAGAATGCTGACATCAAGCTCGTGAGGTGGTGTCTGTGCTTCTTAGACAATTGGTTTTACTACTACTGAGTGAGCACCAGTTTTCTATATGTTGAATTTGAGAAATTAATTATGTGAAGCACAGTACCTTAGATGCAACCCTTTTGAATTCTGATTGATTCACTGAGATCCTGTATGTACTGTATGTATAGGTATCTCAGTGACTCTGGGACTTCCCAATACACTTGCCTGGTTATGCAAAGGGCTATCTGCACTGGGCCCTATGAGTGCTGAGAAAATCTTGGGACAGTGATGGCTTCTCGCCTTCTTGACTTTATGTGGAGGCAGTCCCAGGAGCTGGTAAACTCATCAGTGAAAAATGCCAAGACAAAGTCTACATCTGGAATTAGATTTATCTACCCTTAGAGCAAGCTATTGATTGTGCAGAAAAAGCCCTCTTGGACAAGATGTCTGAATCATCAAGCTGTAATTAATGTAGGTGGGGTTTCGGTACTCTGGATTTTCCAGAAAGACAAGTAGGCTGTACAACAGAGTGACCACAGAAGCAGTCATTCGGGTCTGCCTCTGATATGCAGACTCTCCCTGAGTGATTAGATGGCAGTAATCTTCTCTCCTCTCCACTCCCTCTACTGGAATTTGGAAAGCATTTTGTTGTAATAAACCAACTTCTTTTCAAACTGAAATAGAGGAGAATGAGGAACAGAAAAGAAAGAAAAGGACTGGGGAGGGGAAAAGGGAACAGTTGGTTTACTTGATTCAGAGATCATTAATATTTCATGTGTTTCACAGTGTGGAAAACTGCCAGCATTAGCTCTCTACCCCAGACTGTTTGATGCAGTTTAAATACAAGCATGTTCACTGTGCTGTGACCTTGTGCCCTGTGCAACTTAACCATCAGGTGCCAGATTTGCAAAGAAATTATGTGGTATAAAAACTTGCAACAGAGAGGTTTCCCTTGTGCAGCCACATGTTTGGCAGCATGCACCATGTTTGAGACAGAGCTGGTTTGCAGCTGGCTCCATTATTTACAGCAGCTTGCAGACATTTTCTGTGTGCAGCTGGGTCGGAATGCTGTGTCTGGTATTACCAGGCATAACATCCTGCACAGCCACGCCTGCTGCCCAAGCTCACAATGGGTTAAAAATAGGTTTGTCCGCTGGTGCAGTCATTTTTCTCCTGCTTCAATGGGTGACGACACTGGACTTGTTTCCTGGGCCATCTTCCGCCCTTTGAAAAGGATCTTTTCATAAAATGACCACTACAATTAGACAAACTAACAACCGTTGTCATGACTTAATGATTACTTATTAGACTGTTCATTTTTCAAATCAAGTCAAGTAGTCATTACTCAGATTCACTGTATATTGGTTTACTCTAATAATGCAGGCCTTTCAAAATGCCCCCCCAAGCTTACTAGGGATAGTCCCATACCCACCCATCCACCCCCTAATCATTTCCTAACCCCTCCCTCTTTCTTCCCTACATTTAAAAACAAAATCCAACATCCTTCCCAGTCTCTCTCTGCTCATCATCGTTTTATTAACCCACTACATCCTAACCTGCCCCAACCCTATCACTTAAATGCTAAAGCTCAAGACCGTTACTCCTCCCCAACACCCAAGCCAAGACGAGGCGGGGGAAAGATGGCACCAAAATGCCCATTTGATAGAGCTGTGCAAAATTATAAATTCCCCTGGCAGAATTGCCATTTTGCTTTTGAACGTTTGGGGGGAATTTTTTGTTACAAGCTCAGGGAAGTTCCACCAATAAGTATACCATCACATTTTTACTGTATGACAATACAAACTGTGGAATCTTGCCTAAACTTAATATTTTCTGTGGATTTTTTCTGCACTTTGTTTCTCACGAAAAGAATAGAACAGATGTCACCATAAACAGCACAATGTTTTCAAAAGCTAATATGAGCTGTGGATTTCTTTTTCAGGGTATTTCTTTTACATGTAAAATAGACATTGATGTACAGTAAATTACAGAACTTGAATTTTCTACTGAAAAATGGCACACTTCTGTAGATTCTGAATGGAAGGAATTCCGTGGAGCTCTGTGAAAATCAGGAAAATCTGCAGAATTGTGACCGAGGAGCCATATTGCAAATCTTCCTAGCTCTGCTGTACTAGTGGGCATATCTGGTGTCCTGTAACACTCCATATACAAAACACAGTCATGCATACTGATGAGTCCTGGTAGGACGAAACACGTGTTTATGTCTTCTGTTAGCACCCTTTGCGAACTGTGTGAGAGGCCTTTTGGCACCATGCAATTTTGCATAAAGTTGGACCAGCATAACATTCTGTGGTGATTTGCATCTGCAGCCCATAATGCTTTGCATTGTGAGGGCATTTGTGATTTTATATTTTCTTGAAACTTGACTTCCCAGCCAAATGCCCTTTGGTGTAACCCTTGCCTCAGTGTTTGCACACAGAGGTTCTTTGTCTTTTAAATAGTTTTTTATTTTAATGGGTTCACCAACACATATCCAAGACACACTGTCTTAGTGTAGCTGGTCCAGTCCACTGGGGTGTCAAGCAGATGAGGCATACTGATGAGTCCTGATAGGACGAAACACGTGTCTATGTCTTTTGTTAGCACTCTTTGCAAACTGTGTGATAGGCCTTTTGGCACCATGCAATTTTGCTTAAAGTTGGACCAGCATAATATTCTGTGGTGATTTGCATATGCAACCCATGATGCTTTGCATTGTGAGGGCATGTGTGATTTTGTACAGTCAAGTATTACCACCTGCAGCTCTCTAATCCTTCATCCTTCTCCTATCTCCTTGGTGGAAGTCCAATAGCATTAGTAATCACCTGCCAATTGACCCTGATCCCTGATGATGTAGCACTAGCTGAAATAACAGCAGCTCAGTCAGCTTCCTCCTCCCTGCAGTACCTGCACTGACAGCCCTGAGATGAATGGGAGAGGGGAGAGGGACACCTTCCAAGTATCACAGGCAGAGTATAATAGAGGACTGATCAGAATGCACATTGTGTATACATTGTTGAACTCTGATCCAGTTCACTAATCCAGTCTGCCTCATCAGACTGCTACCTACATGCCTAAGAGATGTCTTTGCTAAAGCTGCAGAGAGGAGAACCTGACTGAACTGCCTGGATGTCAGCTATTGATCCCTATCGTGGATTGGTGTTGAAGGGAGGCCGAATGCTACTCAGGTTTTGTCAACAGGACTGTGGTGTTGGGTTGGAAAGGAAGGGGGTTACAAAAGACTTGACTAGTGAGAGGAGGTTCTAGTAAGGCAAGATATAATGAAGCTGGGAATATAAAGCAGTAGTGCAATAAAAAAGCTAGTTTCAGCTTCTATTAATGAAAATATAAGCATATCTGTCAAAAAATCCTTTTTTAGGTACCTCCTATGTTACATACCATGGGCAAGATATTCATACAGCACTTAGACTGATGCACAAAGAGGCAGACACTGGTTCACAGCAAAGCCAGGTGCAGCAATGACAGTATGCCATAATTTGGAAGAACCATGTCCCCTACAACAATGTACCATGAAATATTTATTCATTTGTTTGTTTCATCGGTGGGTACACTGATCCCAGCTACCATTTTCAGGCACGACCTGGATAAATCAGATGGCATGTCCATGATAGAACACAGTTACACTACAGTCATAGAGGACACAAAGTACAAGAGGATAATATCTTTCAGAAGAAGGGATGTGCAAGAACAAGGGGGCACAATTTGAAGATAGAGGGGGGATGGCTCAGAGGTAATGTTAGAAAGTCTTTTTTTTTTCACAGACAGGGTTGTGGATGCATGGAACAGCCTTCCTGTGGAGATTGTGGAGTCAGAAACAGTGGGAAAATTCAAGAATGCATAGGACAGGTTTAAGGCAATTCTAGTGGGGTGTAGGAGGAAATAAGCTGTTGATTAACTAGAATCTGCAGCTTATCCATCAAGTAGGGAAATGGGCAGACGAAGCAGGCCAAGCGGTCCTTATCTGTTGTCAAATTCTATGTTTTTATGTTTCTATGAGAAGGAGTAACATCAAGTATACAGTACAGTAATGGCAGTACAGTGGTAATATGGTGTGCATGCACTGGACGAGTGGTTGAAGATTCCCTAGACTTTGGCCATACATGACGCCAACATCTGGCATTAAGTGCTTATATATGTTATGGAACTAGTCATATACTCTAGGTGAACTGTATCACCTTTTGGTATGGCATTTATATACTGACCTTAATAACATAGTTTCTCTGAGGTTCCGTCTGAATGTGTGTGGTAAGACTGGTGTCTGCAATTCGTTGGGAAGGATTATTCAATACTTGGGTGCTGCATATGAGAAAGCTCTCCTTCCCAGCTCAGTGAGGCACCTGGGGCATTCCAGCAGACTACTGGTGAAGGACCTCAGTTCTTGCCTGTTACTTTTTAATATTAGTAGTCCTGATGGCAGTGATCCAGACCCATTGTAATCCTAGACCTAATCCTTTAAGGCTCTTACTCTGAATGATCTGAGGATGAGGACCCTTCAATCAACATGGGGGAGCCAACCTAAGGATTGATAAAGATGACAGTGATGAGTCTGGTGTGGAGCTAGGGTGATGAATCTGCAAATATTATTTTTGGCTGTGTTCAAGTAACTAAGTATAGAGGGGGGAGGTGAAGGTAATAACCGAGGAGCAGTATTCCAGAATGGGGAGGAGATGGCTGCTCCCAATCGCAGCTCTTGCATCAGGGGTCAGTGGGTTCCTCAGTCAGTAACACAGTCCTCTTCGCTGGTTCACCTTACTAATTGCTAAGCTAATGTGTTGCTCATACATAAGAGAAGGGTTGAGCATGACCCCTAAGTATTTGAAGTCCCTTACCTGTTCAAGGGTAGAGACATCAGGAGTCAGTATACTGAGAGTTTTGATGTTGTAGGGGTTGCTCTTTGTGAATTTCAGTTTAGAGCCAAACAGCATATAATTTGTATTTTTGGTGTTTATCAGAAGCCTGTGCTGTGTGAACCAGTGGACTGTTGCATTAAAGTCTGTATTTAGCTTTAGGTTTAGCCCAGGGATGTTGTTTCCGCTTTGAAGATAATGAGGTCATCTGCGTACATTATTTTGTTGCTGTTTGCGGGTACCATGGCTAAAGGGTCAATGAAAAGGGACTATAACAAAGGTCCTAGAACAGCACCCTGGGGCACACCGGTCTGCACATGGTGGGGGGTTGATTGGGCATGCCCTATTCTGACTAGCTGGGTCTTGTCAGTTAGGCAGCTTCGGTCCCAGTTTGTGACACTACAGGGGAAGTTTAGTGAAGACAGCGTGTTTAATAGTAGCACATGGTCCACCAAATCAAAGGCTTTAGATAAGTCTTTGAATATAGCCCCTGTGAGGCTGCCTTTGTCTGCTTCCTTGAGCATGTGACCTGTCAATGTAGTAAGGGCTGTGGCAGTACTAAAGCCTCTGCAGAACCCATGCGGGTCCTTAGACAGCAGGCCATATTTTTCTATGTGCTTTGATTGTTGATGGTGAGCCACTTTTTCTGGTATTGTGCCCATGTTAGACAATATGGATATGGGACTGTAGTTGTCAGGAAGGTGTGGATCTCCTGCCTCAAGTATGGGACAATTATGGCTTCCTTCCAGAGTGCAGGCACCTTAGTGGTGATCAAGGATAGGTGAATGATGTATGAGAAAGGTTTTGCTACAGTTGTCAATGCCATTTTGAGGAACTGGGGCATGAACCCATCACCTCCTGCACTGCCTGTCTTGGGCAGGGACCTTAGTAGGTTATATAGCTCAGACCACAATTTAACTTTAAAATAGAAAGGGGAAAGCTGGTTACCTTGATCTACTTTCCTGTTCTTTGTGCTACAGTTGGAAGCTGGTCTAGGTATGAGTCTTGGTTCAAGAATGTGCTGCTCATGAGGTTCGCCACAGCCTCAGGATCCATTAGTAGGTCCATGTTGCTCACTAGAGAGATAGTACCCTGGTGTTTTACTGGTTTGATGACTGAGTTCATTGTAGCTCAGAATCTGTGTGGGTCGCTAAGGTTCTGAGTTTGTTGGGCCTTGAAAGATGAGGCTTTTAAGGATTTTGTATCTCGCTTGCATTGGTTTTGGAGATGCCTATACTCTGCCCAATTCCTTGGGGTGGGTGCAGCCTTGTGGGTTGCCCATGTCTTATCTCGCTCCTTCATCAGAGCCATCAGCTCCCTTGTAACCCAATTAGTGTTTCCACCCCTAATATGCTGGGTAGTCATAGGGCAGCATTTGTTCTGTACCGTGGTTAAGGCAGCAATGAAGAATCCCAGTGCATTGTCCACAGCCTTCAAAGTATAGAGGATGGATCACTCTATGCCATCCAGGTCTCTTTCCATGCTTCAGTGTTGACCTTAGCAAAATTCCTGATAGCGATGATCTTTGAGGGGGATTGATTTTTTGGCGTGACCACATGCAGAAAGTAGGGGAGTGGTTGCTGATGGAGTTTGACATGACTCCTGAGGTACTCACCCTGTCTTCTCATTTCATAATGATCAAGTCAAGTAACGTATGGCTACCTGTTCTAGAGTTGAGGTGTGTAGGTGATATAGGTGATACAATGATCTAAGACTGGTTAGTTTCTTTAGTTTCAGATACACACAGATACACAGAAGGTGACAGCAGGTAAGGACTGTGTTGCCCACCAAGTCTGCCCCTTTTCCCTACCAAATGCATTACTGCAGACCCTAGTTGATCTGTGACTTAGCCTCTCTTCCCTATTGCTAGATTACTCCTATTTCTAGGTAGTGGAACAGAGCACTCAGGAAGAACATAGGTGTTCCAGTGACAGCAAATAATCATCAGAAAAATTCAGTCACGGTACTCACCCTTGATAAAGAAAATTCATCAGTCGCAATGTAGGGTGTAAACACTATTCATATGACTTTTATTCCATTGTTTGAAACATTCAAAAGTGCCCAAGTGCAAAAACATAGAATACATATAGCCGCAGTAGGGGAGCAGCCCAAACGCCTAACGTTCTACCTTTTCAAACAATGGAATGAAAGTCATATGAATGGTGTTTGCACCCTACATCGTGACTGCTGAATTTTCTTTACCAAGGTTGAGTGCCATGACTGTACTTTTCTAGTACTCTTATGTCTATCCCATGCATTCTTGAATTCCCTTTCTGTTTTTGCACCCACCACCTCTGCAGGGAGGCTGTTCAAAGCATCCACTACTCATTATGGGAAAAAGTACTTTCTCGTGTTCCCCCTGAGTCTATCCCCCTCTAGCCTCATATCATGCCACCTTGTTCTTGTACACATTCTTTTCTGAAAGATGCTACCCTCCTGTACCTTGTTATACCCCTGATGTACTTGCATGTCTCTATCATATCTTCCCTCTCTCTCCTCTTCTCCAGGGAATGCGTACTGAGGTCCTCTAGTCTTTCCTCATGACTTTTGGTGCAATCCTTACACCATTTTTGTTGCCCTTCTCTGGACTGCCTCTATTTTGTCTGTCTTTCTGGAGATGCCGCCTCCAGAACTGGACACAGTACTCCAGATGAGGTCTCACTATTGATCTGTTCAGTGACGTAACCTCCTTTTTTCTGATGGGGATACCACCCCCATGCACCCTAGCATCCCATTGGCTTTCCCCATAGCCTTCTCACATTGTTTGGTTGCCATTAGGTAACCAGGTATGATTACTCCTAGGTCCCTTTCTTGACTGGAGGCCATCAGTACCTCCCCTCCATCTTGTACTCCTCCCTTGGATTTCTGTACCCCAAGTGCATGATTTTTCACTTCTTTGCACTGAATCTTGGCTGCCATGCACTTGACCACTCCTCAAGCATGTTTAGGGCCTTTCTCATTTTTATCCACCACACCCAACCTGGAGTGTTGACCCTGTTGCAGATCTTAGTGCCATCTGCAAAGAGGCATACCTTCCCCTCCAGCCCTCTGTAATGTCTCTTATGAAGATATTAAAGAAGACTGGCCCCAGCACAGATCCCTTCAGCACCCCACTGGTCACCTCCCTCTTCTTGGATTCAACATCATTTACCACCACCCTCTGTATTCTGTCACTCAACCAGTTTCTGACCCAGTTCACCACCTTGGGGCTCACTCACAGGCTGCCTAACTTATTTATCAACTTCCTATGTGGGACAGTGTTGAAGGTCTTGCTGAATTCTAGATAGGCCACATCCACTGCCCCTCTCCTATATACCTCCCTCGTCACCCAGTCAAAGAAATCTGTCAGATTTGTTTGACAAGACCTCCCTGTTGTGAATCCATGCTGTCTTGGATCCTGTGCTCCACTGGATATAAGAAATAGGACAATCATTTCCTTTAGCAGTGACTTCATTAATTTCCCCACAACTGAGGTCAGACTGACTGGCCTGAAGTTGCCAGCCTCCTCTCTGTTCCCACTTTTGTGCAGAGGGACTACATTTGCCCTCATCCAGTCCCCAGGAATCACCCATATCTCTATTAGTTTGTTGAACAGGACTGTTAGTGATGCTGCCAGCACTCTCTAAGCTTTTTTAATATTCTGGGATGTATCCCATCCTGCCTCACGGACTTGTCCACTTTCAAATTCTCAAGTTCCTTTAGGACTCTTTCCTCCGTAAATGTAAATGGGCTGGTGTCCACCTCTCTCCCACTGGTGCTCCTATCCTCAGTTGGTGGTTCTTCTGCTTCCTCTTCTTCTGTGAATACTGAACAAATACATTTGTTCATGAATGTTACTTTTTCTAGGTCCCCCTCCACACCCCCTTCCTCCCATTTTAACCTCACAGTCTTCAACCCCCTGGTCTTCTTTCTATCACTAATGTACCTGAAAAAGGTATTGTCTCCTTTCTTAATTGATTGGGCTATTTTTTCCTCAGTCTGTGCACATGGCCTTCCAAGTTTTGCAACCTTCCCTTTTAGTAGCTCCCCTCTTATCTCCTTGTCTTCTTTCCCTTCCTCTCCTGTTTTTACTCCCATTTTCCTTGTCTCTGCCATTCTACCTATCTCTGTCTTAGATTTTAGTGTTGATTTTCCAACCCTAAGGTCCTCCCTACTGACTGCTTTATCCTTTGGGGACAATTAGGTTATATCTGACTACTATAGCCTCCCCCATTGGCTAGTTTAAATGCTTGCAAATAAAGCATTTAAAACTCTCACTAAGGACCTTGGTTCCCCCACTGGATAGATGCAGTCCATCTCACTTGTATATGCCTGCATCCCTCCAGGTGGGAACCCAGTCCCCAATTAAGCTGAAGCCCTCTGCTCTACACCAGTCCTTTAACCATGCATTGAATCTCATGGAGTGAATGGCTCTGCCTTCTCCCTTGTCATTGACCAGTAGCACCTCAGAAAAGGTTATAGTGCGTACCACTTGTCTAAGACCCCCCAGCTCCCTGAAGTTCTCCTACACTACCCTGACCTCATCACCAGCCAGATCATTTGTCCCCAGGTGGACAATGATGTCTAGCTCTCCCTCTCATTTTGCTGCACCAGCAATCCTCTGGATGTGTTTTTCATCCCTACAAGTCATGACACCTGGTAGGAACTTAACCTCCCTCTTTCCTGCTTTATCTGCTACCAAGTCTACCCCCTAACAATAGAGTCCCCCACCAGGAATTGCTTCCTCCTCCTCTGGGGGGGGGTTCTTCTGCCTCACCTCCTGGGTCTCCAACATAGAGAATACCAACATCATCCTTGATCTCCACTGTGAGTGCCTTCTTGGGACAGTCCCATCCTGCCAGTGCAGCATAGGAGTTGTGGAGCTTAACCGCAGGAGAGATGTACCTCTGCCCCACCACCCTCACCCTTTGTGAGCCCACCATAGTCCAGCCACTTCTCCATTGCAAGTGGCCTGCTGCAACTATGTGCTGCCACATGTGACACAATTGGCAGAAGCAGTGGCAAGCCACAGTTGAGAGGCAGAGTGATGGAACTGGCATAGCAAGCACCATGCCACCCTACACTAGTCCCAATGGGGCTAGGGGCCCCAGACCCATACCCTTGCAGCAGGTAACCCATCCACACTGAGTCAAGTGAACACCATACAGTATTATGGATACTGAATTGGCATTGTAATGGCCACAGATATAGACATGCCAAGTAATCTGGGGATGCTATTTGAAGCTACCCATGCAGTGCAAGTACAGTGGCATGTATGCTGGTCACATAGGCTTGGCTGCCTCCCTGCCATGGGCAGCAATGTTTGCTCTAAGGAACATTAAACCCACCCTGGCTGGTCTAAGCACTGCCAGGTCCTGTGAGTTTTAGGAATCCTAAATAAGGGGATGATGCATCCTGTTACAGGCACAGGCCCCTTTCCGATCTGGTGCATGCCAGTGTATGGCACATGCATGGTGCAACCCATTCTGGTGCAGGCAACCCTATGTTTGCCACATGGAGCAATTACAGATTGACACTGCTACAAGCTGTGATGCATCTTGCTCCTTGTCTCTTGTGGTTTTGCTGCAAGCCTGTGCAACCCGCATGGACCCTTCAAAGTCGAATCCCACTTTTTTTTTCTCTCAGTGATACCCATTACCGTATCTGCATTGGTATTTCTAACCCAAAAGAGGTAACCATCTTTATTTCTTAAGAAAAAAATGCAAATATTTATAAATTATATTTTGGTTGAACTAGAAAATGTTATCACAACATTAAATTATAAGATGCCTGGAATCTTTTATAGTGACAAAAGGTAGGATCAATTTGTTGCCAAATGTTGTTGCATTTGCTGTTTTGAGAACTACCTAAACCTTACATCATGGATACAGAATCAGGAGGAGGGAGCTTTTTGACTTAGTTAATTACTGTCTAGAAAGATCAAGGTACCTTCAGCCACTTCACTGAAATCCTGGTTCATAGATTTCACATCTTCATGTACAAATTGTGACTTAGCTCCCAAAGTTGATACTGTACTGGAAAGAGCTGGTGACATGTTCAAGAGAACTTAAACAAAACATAATACTTAGGCACTGTCCAGCTTGTATTTCCTATTAGTTCTGTATTTCTCCTTCCCATTATTTAGTAGTGAGGTCATTTCCATGAAAACAGGATCTTTGCTCCTGAAGAGTTAATCTATTCCTAACCAATCAAATGCTTTATTGTGTACAATAGCCATTACAAATTCCCTATACATAAAAGCTAAGTCATAAAAACATCATTATCGTTATAGTTACATCTTTCCATTCATAAAACAATTCATCATATAAACATTATTATCCAGTTCTAATCAGATATTCTAACCTGAGTACAGAAAAACATCTCTCCAAATTGCTATAATTTTATAGATTTCATAAGGGATACCAATCTGGTTTGTGTGTCTTTATCTTTCTTATTGAATAGTTCAACTAATAGTTGATTCAGAGGGAGACCGAGATTCATTAAAATATGGGCTAAGCATCTTTTCCCACTCCTTTCATACAGAGGGAAGATCAGAATGACATACTTCAGGTCATCTGGAACATGCATCTTGCATTTGCACCATTCTGATTCTACTCCTGTACAATTTTGGTTAAACCACAGTAGCTGCTTTTGAAGAGTTTGAACATGAGGCTTGTCATAATCCTATGTTTTTTTATGTCACTGAATATAGTAAGGAATTATTCATAATTGTGATCTTTTTTCAAATTGTTATACCAAAAATAGTTTTTAATTCTCTGTATGTTTGCCATGTCGGAAGCAAAATACGTATCTCATAGCCTTATTTTTATTTGTTCTTTAATCGCCACGTATGGTCTGTAATATATTTGGTATAATAAATGCTTCATACCAACAGGAATGATCTGGTTTTTGATAATGTCTATTGAAAGTGGTGAAAAGCCTCTAGCATTGTAGTTGAGTTTCTCTTCGAAGCATTGCCTTGGAAGCCTGTATTCTGGAAGCAAAAAAAGTTTTAGAATGTGGTTTATTCTCTTCTCATCTATATAAGCTGACAATGGGAGTTGTCCTAACTCTGCCCTAACCATAGAGGTAGGTGTTGACTGTGGTGCTCTCAGAATGTATCAAAACAGCTTATTTAACTGGGTCTGTAAGCATTTTGGTAAATTTAATGCCCGTAATTTGGCTGCACATATTAAGCTAGCTCTGATTTTGGTCTTCAGTGTTTTAATTGTCCCTTTGTTGATCCATTTCCTAATTTGTTAGCAAATCTTTTATATGCATTAAAGGAAGCTTTGGCTATTTGGTATATGAGGAGCCCAAGATAAGTTTTGAGAGAAACAAACTCCCAAATACACTGGAGTTGTTACAGCAGGATGTTGTCTTTTTAATATTATATATATATATATATATATATATATATATATATATATATATATATATATAGATATATATAGATATACATATATATAGATTGGGGGCAGGATTCACAAAGATTGTGAAGTTCCTGCAGCTGCAGTAAAACATCAGTGCCAAAGGGTGGCCATTTGTAGAGTCATAGGAGTCCCGCAGCTGTGTATAAAGGTGTAGCCAGATTACGATCGGCTCCACGAATTATGGCAGCTTGCTGGTGGTGTCACCAGAGAGATCACAGCAGCTGCAGAAAGAAGCTACGGCTGGTGGGAGCAGCCGTAACACCCTCCACAACTGCTGTGGCTGTGAATCACAGCCAGCGCAGCTCTGGGCAAGTTCAGTCCACAACTGCAGTTGCAGAGTGGGGCTTGGGTCCTGATAGCTTTGTGAATCCTACCATGGGTCTTTTTACATGTTTGTCCAATTATCATTAAATTTGTTTTGGATTTATTAAAGGTTAAATTTTTTTCCTTACAACATTTTTTGAAACAGTTTACTTTCTGTTGTAAGCCTAGTAGTGAAATGAAAAGTACAACTAAATTATCAGCATAAGCCAGTACTGAAATTTAGCTATTTTTTATTGAAGGAAAGTGAAAGTCTGGATCATTCATTTGAGCTCATATTGGATTAACGTATACATTAAACAGGGTCGGTGTCAACAAACAAATCTACCTGACTCCCAGGTTAATTCTCATACTTTCAATTAGGTCACCAACCTGATTGAATTGGACTTTCATCCATGTGTTATTATGTAATCTTATTATAAGGTCAAGAAGTGTGTCATCCATTCTGCATGTCCGTAATCTTTCCTATAGAATTGCCTTACTTATGGAATCAAATGCTGTTTTTAAGTCAATAAAGCAGCAGTATAACTTTCCTTTTTTGACTTGTACATACTATATTTCTAAGCTAAATGTGTGAGGACATAACAGTGTTGCATAGCTGAGTGGCCGGGTGAAACCCATTTTGAGACTCACTAAGAATATTGTTTTCCTCCATGCAATTTTGGATTTGGTTTAGTATAATTCTGCAATATATTTTCTGTGTATTGTTGATTAAACTGATTGGTTAGCTCATGGTTGAGTCTGATGTTTTACCTTTCTCTTCACATAAGAGGCACACTATACTTCCCCTCCATGAATATGATATTGCTGCTCCTTGAACTAATCTTTTAAAGGAAATATACAGAATTGAATACAACCATTCTATAAAATATTTTTAAAGTTCTATGATTTTGTTAGGGCCTGGGGCCTTCTGCTTTTTAGTGACAAAACTGCTCCTGATAACTCTTCTTTATGTATATACATAGGTTTTAGCAAATACAAGTTTTCAGAAATCACTTAATTTCTTTGTTCTTCTGTATTTTAAAAATATTATTTCTAAAGGAGCATTCCCATCTCTGAGGGGTTACACTTGCCTCTATTTTATTTGAGTATTGATTATATCAAAAATTGACCAGGGTCTGGAATTCTTTTGAATCTTTCTCCCATACTGCTATTCTTAATTTGTTCCACATATTTGTTTGGTAATTTCACTTCTCTGTTTCTAATATTGTTTTATACTCTTTTCTAGCTTGGTTTATTCTGTGATGATGGTGTATCATATTCCTTTTACTGCTCTAACTAGAATATTTAATCTTTTTTTTTTTTGCTTTTCTACAAGTTGAGTTAAACCATGTTTTTTTTTGTTACTTTTTTCCTTGGATCCTGAAACAAGGAGCCAATATATTCATTAATCTCCTTCCATCTGAAGGTGGCATTATCCTTATTTTCAGGGTTAAGTATTATTTTCTCCCATATTTATTTCATTCGTTCATTGTGTAGTATATCATTAAATTTATATATTGAGTGTCTGTTTCATCTTATTCTTGTTAAGTTAATTATGTCAAGGTCTGTATTCATTATGATGTGTGGTTTATTTTTCACACTTGGCAAAGGTAATATTTTGTTTAGTTTAATGGGTAATGTGCAGAGTCAGGTCTTTCTAATAAATGTAACCCTAGTAAATATTCTAGGCAAATCAATTAATCAATTCCTTATTTAACCAGGTGAAACAACATTGAGTGTACTCATTTCCAAGGTGGACCTTGGAATGATTCACAAGAACAATTATACCTAGAACAAATCATAGTCATGCAAAATACAGAAAGAAAGAAAGAGTGCACAGACATTAAAACAGTGGTCATGTACAGTAAGGCATATGCCTTATACAGTAAAACTAAGAACAGTATATACAGTACAACAGTAGATGCATTTGAGCCCTGGAGACCTCTCTAGGTAGGGGCAGGGTGTGGTAGGGTGGGGAATAACACAGCTGGGAATCTAAAGACAAAAAAAACAATAATATGTACAGAGTGAGCAGGTAGTGCATTTCAGCATTGAAGCCCAGGTAACTTCTCCAAGCAGGGGTGGGGTCTAGTTGGGCAGTTGAGTAGCAATGCTGGGGTAAGCACCAGTAAGAAGCAAATGGGACAGGGTAGCTGGGTAGGGGTAAGGAAGAGACAAGGCCAATGAAGGGTTGGGGGGTGACCTACCAGGAGTAATATGAGGCCAGGGGAGAGATTTGATGGGCATCAGTGGAACAAATTACACTTTTTTATGAATGAACTTGAGTATATACTTTTGAAGAGAGACAGCTTCACTGGCAGGGCCAGCATCAGGGCCTTTTGTTCCTTATTCCAAAGGACCAGGAGGGCATGGCTTATTGCTGCCCCACTGAGGTGTGTTCTAACCTTTGGGATTATAAGGTAAATATAGGAGTGACTTCTTAACGGATAGTTACTAGGAGTACAATCAGGCAGACAGTCATTAAAATACTGTGGACGCTTGTGAGTAATGGCTCTATAAGTCCATATGACTTTTTTTTAACCCACCTATGGGTGAGTGAATTCCAACCTAAGGTGGCATAAAGTGTACAATGGTGAGTGGAGTAAAGGGGCCCTGTAATGAATCTAAAAGCTCAATGGTAAAGGATGTCCAGTTTAGTGAGTGCCACACTTGCACTTTGTCCATATAAAAAATCTGCATAGTCCAGGAGAGGCATAAAGGTTCTCTGGACTAACCTTTTTTATCTTCTTGTGTAAGGAAAAGCCTGATTCAATAAAAGACCCCAAGCCGCTGTCTTAATTTTTTTGATAGCGCTTCAAGGTGGTCTAAAAAAGACAATTTGGAGTCTATCTACACACTTAGGTATTTGAATTTGTTCACATATTCGAGTGGTTCACCCAACAAAGTAAGTACTTTTGGGACAGTTACAGAAATTCATGAGTTGGAAGCATTAGATGAAGGGACAAGGAGCATAGCCTTTGACTTTTTGGAGTTCAACAGAACTTTTAAATGTAACAGGTTGCTTTGAAGAAGGTTATATTCAATTTGCAGTTCAGAACATGCAAGCTCTGGAGATAAATTAGCAATGTAAAGCACTGTATCATCAGCAAGTAGATGAATATTTGCTGATTTGATTCCAATATTTAGATTGTTTATGCAGATGGCAAACAGTAGAGAACCAAGATTAGATCATAGGGTACGCCTTTTAGGAGAGTGTTCATTGAAGAAAGGTCCCCATCAGCCTTGACCTGTTGACAACGGTCAGTAAGACAATTTGTAAACCATTTTAGTGTCAAGTTGTCAACCCCAATGTTTTGTAGAGTGACTGGGAACAAATTATGGTCCACTGTATCAAAGGACTTGCTGAGGTCAAGAAACAGAGTGCATACATAGTTTTTGGCGTCTAACACTAACTGTTAGTCATTCTTGATATTAGCTAGTGCTGAGATTGTGCTATGGTGAGGCCTAAACCCAGACTGAACCAGGCTGAATAGTTTAGAATTTTCCAGGAATTGCCCAAGTTGGGTATTGGCCATCTGTTTGAGAAACTTGGACAGTGTGGGAAACAAAGATATAGGACAATAGTTATTTAGGTCACTGGAGTCACCAGATTTGAATAATGGAATGGCATGAGCTGTTTTCCAAATGGGAGGGATAGTACCCAGAACAAGGGACAAGTTAAAGAGATGGGTGATGGGAGGAAATAATATGTAGTGTGTTAATTTTAGAATGTACAGTTCGATAAGGTCCACTCCCATGCTTTTCCTGGTATCCAACTGCAGTAGTAAATCCTTGACTTGCTTCACCATGACCGGGCAGAAGGAGAAGGCAGAGATATTATGTAATACGACTGAGTTCAGTCCATCGGGTTTCTGAATACACAGTTGGTCTCAGAGATTATTAGCAGGTGAAGTGTCAAACGCCAGCCAGCCCTGCTGTAGCGAAATGGTTATTAAGTACTGTAGGTCAAGCATAACATGTTTGTCTGTAAAAGTGGTGCCTCCTGCAGAGATTTTTGGTAGGATTGTAATGCTGAAGCTGTGGTCTGCAACATCCTTTAGTGTCTTCCAAAATATTGATGTGCAAATTGAACTGGATTCAAGTGCAGAACAGAAGAAGTTTGCTTTCTCAGATCTAATTAGGTTAGTGCACCAGTTTCCGGCAGCTCTGAATGATGCCCAATCTGCAGGAAGTTTAGTTTTCCTTGCCCTTTTGCAAAGGGTATCCCTGTGCCACAATGCTTCTTTCAGGCTGGCCATAAACCATGGGCATGACCTCTTCCTAGTATGGATTTTTTTTAAGGACTGCATGCTTATTTATAGTACCAAGGACAATACACTGGAAGGCCTCATATGCTTTTACCAACAGAAAAGGCAAAAAAAAAAATTGTGCGAGTTGAAGTGTTGGAGATCTGCGAGAACGGTGATGGTGTCTAAGTTCCATCAGCATCTCTCTTAAAGGTGTACTTTGAGGAGGAAGCTGCTTTAGCCATAGACCTCACACAGGCTATTACAGTGATTATTAAGATCATTAAAGAACACTCCAGAATGTGAAAAAAGATGTGGCTTGTTCACTAGAATTAAGTACAGCACAGTGCCATGGTCCAGGTTTTTAATATTGGGCTGGGTTACTTCATTTGTTAGTTGTGTTAGCCCAAAACTGTTACAAAGTTATTTTCAGGGCAAGGAAGATGTGTAGAGCCAATCCATATTAAGATCACCCCTAATAATAACTTCCTACGTCAAGGAGTCTAGAAATTAGATATGTGCTTCATCACTTTTAGCCCTGCAGAGGGGGTCTGTAACATTCAATTATAAAGATGGGAATTGGCCAAGAGAGCTGCACTTTCAGAGTAATATACTCAAATTCTTTAGGTAGAGTGATAGACTCAGAGATGAAGGTAGTAAACTTGTGCCTAACATATATAGCTACCTCTCCTCCTTGCAATTTCTATCAGCTCTGATGACATTATACAAGGGGATGTTTATTTCAAAATCCTGGGTAGAAGGTCTTAACCAGGTTTCTGTCACCACTAGAATATTGGGCACAGTATGTTTAACCCAGGTCTGTATTGCATCAGATTTCCACAGTAAGCTACATACGTTGATATGGGTTAGGCTTAAAGGGGACAGGAAATTTGTGATAACTGGCAACTGTTTGTAAAGTTATTTTTTTTTTCAAAATGATATGCATTCTTTTAAAGCATCCATATTTAACTGTACCTGAATAAAACGTGATTGGTAAAACTGTTGTTTGCATGGTTGTGTTTTTGTGGGCAGCATTCTGTTACAGTTCACTTCATGGAATCACTCATGTGGAGTTTTTACCATGTTACGATTTGTGTACAGAATGCTAATTATGAGCTGCTGATCTATTAGAACCTTGTTTAGAGTTCTGTGTGCAAACCATGACATAGTTAAAACTCCACATTATTGGTTCCATGAAGAGAACTGTAACAGAATGCTGCCCATATAAACAAGACAATGCAAAATACAACTTTTTATATCACTTTTTATTCAGGTACAGTTAAATATAGATAATTTAGGAGAATGCATATCCTTTCTGAGAATAAAAACTTTATAAACAGCTGCTAGTTAGACATGATTTCCTGTCCTTTTTAATCCTTTTAACTGGACATTTTTTTTTTAATTTTTTTTATTTTATTTAAACAGCAGTTTGGAAAACCTTTGAGCCATAAGCTCATTTACAAAGGTACCTTGCCACAGTCAGAAGGGGAAGAAACGAGGAGAGGAGGGCCAGGGTTCAACTCAATATTACCTGCGCAGATAAGCAGTATCAAGAGAATTTTTTTATGGCATTCAATAGTAGTTTAAAGATCCAGATTCTACCCTTTTTGTGGGTATAATTATCAGTGGTTTTAGAAGGGTTGACTGCATTGCAAAAGGACCCAAGGAAGCATACAAGAGTATCCTGACTGAGAGGATAGTTGGGACTCTCGCTAGGATTACAGGCTTAATATAACTTATGCAACTGGGGAAAGGCAGGGATCTGGTGGAACTAGCGACATAGGGAAGAGTAACATTTGCCAGCCTGAGCAGGTGTGTGGCTATGCAGAATAATGGACACATTTTGTCTATCCCCATGCAATTAGGAAGGCCTGCCATGGCAGGTTCAGGGCAGTGTTCAGAGGCATAGTGTAGCATGCCCACTAGGCACCCCAGAAAAAGTAATATGGTATTCATTATACTCCTAGAGAGATATCATTCAGGATCCTATGATAATCACAGAGATTGCTACAATTTTTACTAAGAGCAGACAGAGAGAATTGCAAGTGAAAGGGGGCCAATTCTCTGTCACAGTATTAGATTACCATAACAATCATAGGGAGAAAGATTGCTACCATTTTTGATAAGAGCAGAACAGAGAGAGAGAGAGAGAATTACAGGCAATGGGGCCAATTCTCTATTTCAATACTAGGAATAGCTGGGCAAGGAGTACACTGCACCTTTAAAGTACAGAGAAAACACAATTGGGGCCAGTATTCAGATGATTCTATGGTGAGCTGGGCAGGAAAGGGAGAGTTGCTCCTTTAAAAGTATGCAAACGGTGAAGGGGCCAATAGGAGAACAGCACCGCAGAGCCGATGGGAAGAAGGTCTATTTAAAGAGCACTGGGGGTGGGGAAGGCTAGGTGGGAGAAAATTTAAAGATCCAGAACATCCCTCAGCAGTTAAAAAAATAATTATGATATACTACATATATAAAAATCATTCTGATACACTATTGATATACTACTGAATTGCTGAATATTAAATCTATTGTAGAGGAGCCCTTTGGGCCTCTAAATGTGAATTCTCCTTCTAGACCTCCTGTAATTCTGCCATTTATTATACAGTACCCAATTTCCTCTACTGCTTTTAATAGGGATTGCTCTTGATTAGTAATTTAAATATCCTTATTTTGGCACATAACAGTTATCTGTGGATTATATGTTGGTTAATCCAAGTCCATCTCTTTGTTATTATTTACCATCATGCTTTCCTTTGACACTGTTCATTAAAATGTCCCGCAATTATAGTTGGTACCACACAGTGATTGTCCTCTGTGTTTTCCAATATATTAATAAACTGTCCAGTCGTGCCAGGAGGTGGGTTCTTTCGTGAGTGGTGGGATATAAACATTTACTGTTACCAGCTTAAAGTCAGCATGCTCTAGTAAGAGTGGCAAAATTGTCTTTATTTTGCTTGGAATTTGAGTAACTTTCATGTTCATTGATGTTTTTATACACAATAGGTCTCAATTCCTGCTCTAGATGTATCATAATTCCTTGCTTCAATTGCCTGGATTGCAAATGCCTCATATCCTGGAATCATGGGGGGATCTTCCTCTGTGTACCTTGTTTCTTGTAAACATAGAATTTAGTATTTTATCAGCAGTTGCACTATATCTGGGTCAACTAGTTTCAGGGTTAAGCCCTCCAGGGTCCAGGACAGTAGGTGTATGCTTGATCCGAGGTTTTAATATGAATTTGGTTATCTTTACTTGCCAACTATCATTCTGATGCATTCTGTGTTAAGACAACGTACCTGTTTTGATTTTTTATCTGCACAGCATCATCTTTGTCCCTTGTACCTCTGATCAGTGCAACCACTTCCATTACATTAATATCAAAGCTGTCCAAAATGAAAGCTTTACCCAGGATTGCTTTTGCCAAGCTTGGATTCTTAAAAGTGATATCAATCTGTGGATAATTGGTATCTGACTGATTCATCTTTATCTATTCAATAAACTTATTGTCTATGGGTATATTTAGTATTTTGGAGAAGAAACTTGCTGTGTCATTTCTTATTATGTTTGCTTGTGTGCATGTGCAAAGAAACATTATGTGACAACTTATGAGAGAAGCGGGGTTTTGGAGGTGCAGCACTGTGGCGGCCAGTGCCACCACTGTATTCTGAGGCTTCGCCGTGTTTCCCCAAAGCAGTGGTACGCTGGTGTTGACACTAATTCAGCAAGTGTGCCACCAAGTTGAAATGAATTGGCCACTGCAAGGAGGGAGTGACCAGTCATTGCAGGGCATGCCTTGCCTGATGTAACATTTCAATAAACATGGTGGGTAATGGCTTGTTGCATGCCACTCTCTCATAGCCCCTAGGAAGCTGACTTCGGGGGTGCCCAACCCCCCTGTCAGCATATGTGCCCTCTTTACTGCTGTGGTCTGCCGAGGGGTGCCCTATCCCCCTCAGCATCATGCCACCAAACACAGACATGCTTGCTGACGGGGGTACCCAATTCCCCTGTTGGCATGTTAACCCCCCCATCTTCCTGGCACTGCCCAACTCTATTGTATGCCACATTGGGAGCCCACCCCAGTGTGGCTAGCATGACCCCCCCAAACAAATGTGCCACACGGGGAGCTCACCCCAGTGTTTTCAAAACCTGTAAAAAAAAAAGAAAAAGGTCCATGGTGACATTTTTCTATTTTTTTTTACCTGAAACAAAGGAAACTGTCCCTCATCATTATATCCCCCTCCTCCAGCCTGCACCCACCCTCTGCACACCCTGCATTCCTACACCCTTCCTCACCATATATGTATCTCTGGAGCCCAGCAAGAGAATCTTTGGTGGACCAGTAACATGTCTGCACTCTTCAAAGCCAACTGCGAACTGAAGAAATGCCAGTAAGCTGTATAATGGCATATTTTTTTTTTTCAACTTAGGTGGATAGCTCAGGCATTTTTGTGAATTTTTGCTCTAAATTTTCAACATGGGGTTCTTGGGGCCCCACCTCGTGAATTCAGTCACTGTCATTTCATTATTTGGTCCTGAAAGGTGATTTAGCAATCACTGCACAGAATCACCTTTTGGGATGATTAACAAAATGACAGTGTCAGTGTTTATGAGGTGGGCTCCTAAAAAGCCTATGTTGCAAATCTGGTGGAAAAATTTCAAAAAATGACTGCGTTATGAGCATGCATTGCATAGTTTCTATGCACGCTCCTAACTTTGTGAATTTGTAATATTTTCACTCCAGATTTTTCAACATTGGTATTTTTGACACCTCCTTATAAACAGTGCAGCTGTCTTTTTTCACATCCTGGCTGAAATGTGTTTTAACATTTCCGGCACAGAATAGCGTGGTCACTATGGAAAATCAGTGTTTGGGACACATTGAGAAAACCACACTGACACTGTTCATGAGCAGATGATCCAACATGCCTATGTTGAAAATTTGGTGACAAAAGTCCATAAAATGACTGTGTTATGAGCATGCTTTGCACAGTTTCCACACACCCTCTTAACTTCATAATATTTTCACTCCAGAGTTTCAACATTGGCATTTTTTCACACCTCCTTATGAACAGTACAGCTGTCATTTTTCACATCATGCCCGAAATGAGGTTTCACACATATGGTGCACAATGAAGTAGCCGCTGTGGGAAATCAATGTTAGGGGCAGATTAACAAAATCACAGTGACACTGTTCATGAGTGGAGGTCTCAAAATGTCTATGTTAAAATTTGCTGAGAACATTTCACAAAATGATTGTATTACAAGCATGTGTTGTGCAGTTTCCATGCACGCTCGTAATTTCAAGACTTTTTAATATTTTTACTCCAGATTTTCAGCATTGGCATTTTTCACACCTCCTTATGAACAGGATAGCTGTCATTTTTGACATCCTGCCCAAACTGTGTTTTTCGCACATCTGGTGCAGAATGGTGTGGTCACTGTAGCAAATCAACATTCGAGACAAATTAACAAAACCGCAGTGCCGCTGTTCATGAGCAGATGTACCAAATGCTTTCATGAGGTAGGGGTCACAAAAAGGCCACGTTGAAAATTTGTACTGCAAATACCAAAAAAACGCCCAGGACGTTATGATTTCTAACCATAATATCCCACCCTATACAGACTGATATGCATCAGGGTGTGCCTTTGGATTCCTGGCTGTAATGCTCATGCCATTTCACCCCCTTCCTGCAGCCAGTGACAGGCATCGAGGTGTGTCTTGGACTCTTCAGCCCCAGAGTTCACCCCATTCTCCTATACTGAAACCATTTTAATGTATGTCCTTATGAAATGGGGTGACTGTAAAGCAGAATAGCCCAAGGCACACCTCAACACTTGTTGGTGTCTGCTGAATAGAGTGAGGTGAAATGGAGTGATCATTATGCATGACAACCCAAAGGCATACCCCAATGCCTGTCCATCTCTGCAGGGTGGAGGTGGGATTCGCATGAAGTTCAGTACTTCACTGCCATTCCTATTCTGCATCTGTCTAACTCTTGTACTTCCAATGCTAATACAAGCAAGCAAACACTCAGCATTGACAAATGCTTGTTTTCTTTATGGTGTCACACTTGGACATCTCCCATCCAAACTATTGAGTTGTTTTCCCAATTTAAATAGTTTTCATTCATATTATTTGAAATGGTTTATAAAGATCTCTTGTACCAATCATTGTTTGTGTTTTGGTTTACAGAGCCATTAGTTGACAGTTTTGGTGCTTTTTGTGGAGTCAATAAATGTATTCCTTTTGCTCTTAAATCATTTTCCTTCTCCCAAATTCTGTCTGTTTTTGCACTTGTGTTATAATAGATCAATACACAATTCAACCCATATCTGGGGGATCTCACAATGTAAAAGTCGTTTCTGTTTGGACCAATATCCAGCAGTTTACTGTTATCTATTCCTGCTCCTTTCTCCCTACCTGAAGTTATAGAGCACTACTTGTGACCTCACAGTTACTCCCATGACAACAGATTGTGATGTTACCACAGAGGATTATGACCTGGGGAAGGGAGTAAGCTTTAGAGGCAGATAAACTCAAAATGCTTATTATTGTAGGGATCAGTCATATTTATGTATTTAAGTCCAATTTCTGAGGATAGTTGTGATGGTTAAACTTCTATATCATTGCATATTATATGTGAATTTTTATATTGCAATAATGTAGCTTTAACACCATTTTCATACTATTGGGTCACCCTTCTTTTTTTGTGCCATCACTTTCTGCCCTCCTCACTGGCCCCTGTCCCTCCCTCCAGCCCCATCACCCTTCTTCTTCTTCTGAACTTACCAGCTGTGTTCCCCCATAGCTTACCCCATGTGGTGGCAGGGCAGAGAGCTGGTTGAACCCACCCTTCAAGGATCCGGTAGAGCTGTGCCAAGGCCATCAGTGTAGAATCTATGAAGAACTGGGAAATCATCCTGCTAGCCAGCTGATTTGCAGAGGCAGCACACGGTGCTGTCAATAGCATCTCTATATACACACACACACACACACACACACACCTGTGCACAGGATGCTGGATGGCTGCCACTCATCCACTTTACCTCCAAGTTGCAGTCCTAGGGCCCGATTCTAGAAGGGTGGTGAAAGTTGCCACCGAATGCAACTTGCGCCACCTGCAACTGCGACGTTGACCCTGCACCCTACTCTAGAAGGGGCAGGGTCTCCACACCAAAGTCCTGCGACTTGCAACTTGTGGCTACGTACGCCACACAGAGGGCTTACCTGGCCAGCATGTCACAACCCAAAGCCACAGGTCGCAAGTGCACTCCTCCCAGCAAGCCACAACAGCTGCCCCACAGGGCTGCCCACACCTCCTGCCCCCCAAGTCTCCAGCAATTGCCCCGCAGAGCTGGCCACACCAACTGGCTCCAGAAACCACCAGTATGTGCCCTGCATGGCTGACCACACCAACTGGTCACTATGTCTATGTTACATGCCTCACAGGGCTGCCCACACCCCCAGCCCCTGAATCCTTCATAGTAGAATGCCCTGCAGGGCAGTGCTGTCATCCCCCCACCTGTGCCCTGACTCCAGAGTCACTAGCTGCAAATGCATCAAATAACCTGATAAGCCCTGTTAGTCTAGTGGCCCCCCACCCCATTAATTCCTGAGAACTTCTTTACAGGAGCACTCCTACAGCACGCAATCGGCATCTGGCCATGGAGGTGAGAGGTGGGTTATGCCAGTCGCCTGCTGGGGAAAGATTCTGGGTGGGCTGGCATGGCTGGGTGGAGGGCCACTAGACTACCAGGGCTTATTGGGTTATTTGTCGCATTTGTGGCCAGCAACTTAGGGGTGGGGGCATGGGTGGGGGGCTGACAGCACCACCCTATGGAGCATTTTACAATGGGGGATTTGAGGGGCTGGGGGTGTGGGCAGCCCTGCAGGGCATGTATCATAGGCATGAGGGGGCAGTTTGATGTGGGCAGCCCTGCGGGCCATTACTGTATGGGGACATGTACAGTATGGAGATCAGGCAGGATCGTGCTGTGATACCCAGTGAGGCAGCAAAAGGTGGGGTCTGCGCATGGGGAGGCACATGAACCAGGTTCTATAGGACCCTCAGAGGATGGATATAAGTTACACCAGCTAAATGCAGGTGTAACTTACGTTGCTGGTTCTCCTCTGGGGGTTCTTGTAGAATCCCAGCATTGGGAACTTTGTTGCTGCCCTTCTGAAATAGGGCACAACTGCTGCCATAAACCTCCTAATGTCATGTCGCAGGGGGTTTATGGTGCAACTGCCGGTGTAACAGCTATTTGGCACAAGTAGCCTGTGACATGTCTCAGGCCAATTTGTAGAATAACACAAGTCACAACTGCTGGAGTAAGTTGCTACTTGCGTCATTCTACTTGGTGCATGTGCTGTTACACCAAGCATAACCTTTCTAGAATCAGGGCACTTGTGTTCTGCCCCCAAACTGCCACTAGGAGCCAGGATGATGCTGGGTCACACCCCCCAACCCAGAGGGAGAGACCAGTACCTTAAATGCTCAACCCTTCTTCCTCTTGGCTGGCCCTCCAGTAATCAGGGCTCAGGGTCTGAACCCAGGCCACTGCATAACGTGCTCAGCTACTGCACTGGCAAGCCTGCTACTACATCACCATTCTAAATGATTGATCTCAGCTCAGTGATACTTCTCTAAATAAAATTAATTGGGTTTTACCTAGTAAAGACCTTGGATTATGACTCATAAATTACTTGTTTTGAGACAACGGGTTAGGGTAAGGAAGGGATGGTTTTCACAAAATGGTGTTGGATAGGAGCCGGCAGGGCACTAGATTATTTCTAAAGCTCACTCAATCTGGTGGAGTTGGGAATACTTTTATTTATTTATTGATTGAGGTTTTTTAACCCTTTGAGAACTGAATGTGCGTGGACGTATATATACATCCACAGTCTTCTAAGGGTTTTAAAATCAAATTATGATTTGAATGGTGTGTACTCTGATGTTTCAGCTGGTGAGTACAGGTAGAACTGCAACAGCACTCAGCTTAAGCTGAGGGGTGTGGCCAGTGCAGACAAAATCATTTTATAGCATCACTTCACATAGAGGATGGTTAAAGTGAGGAAAAGCCTACAAAGTGCAGTTGTTGAAGTGTACTGCTAAGGCCTTCAAAGCAGGACTAGAAAGATTCATAGCAGAGAATGGTATTTAGTATGAGCAGGCATTGCACTCCACCTGATATCCTAGTATGTGAGTCCCATCTAAAATATTCATGAAGTGTTCACCTGAATACACCCAGATACTAGCAAATGCAATTTCCACAAGGTTCTCCAGCCATAAATTTCAAATCTTGTGTGCAAATGTGCTGTTCTGTTACCTCTTTATTTGCTTTTGTTAACTGGGTAAGCACACTAGACAGCCAAGTGCCTATTTTCAGGGCGACCCGGGAGAGTTACAGGTAAAAACATCATACATAAACAATTGAGGAAGCATAAAGAATACACAGTAAAAAAACAGGCAATGCAGTACAGGCTCTGGAGCAAGGTAGGTATACATTGAACAGTTGAGGAACAGAGAAGGATACATGAGAAATATACAGGCAGTTTCAAGGCTAGCTCTAGGACAAGGTTGGTACTCAATTCATACATGTACAAATTGAAGAGACAAAGAAACATAACTAAATTGACAGACAGATCAGGGCTGACTCTAGGATGGGTGGCACAGTGCTTTAGTGTAGGATGGGACAGGCGGGGTAAAAATTAGGTGCGTGAACAACAGAAACAAGGTTAATGGTTAGTGCCTGCAGGGTGAAGAGGAGTGCCCTAGGCAAGGTGGTAAGACCAGATATACATGGCCATTTCCTGAGGGGGAAGTGCAAGAGGCACTGAGGCCACTCCATCCAATCAGGTTGGGAGGTGGGGAGGAGCAGGGGAGTAGGACTACAAAGAGCAGGAGCAGGGGGAAGAAGGTTTCAGGAAGTTCCAGATGGAGGCTTTAAAGCTTGGATGGGAGGAGGAGGACCGAGTGAGCTCAGGAAGTGAGTTCTAGAGTTTGGGGGCGTAAGTGCGGAAGGCCCGGTCCCCCGCCAGGGTTCGTGTTCTAGGAACCAGGCATTCCTGATTTGCCCCAGATCATAGGTGGTAGGATGGGGTGGCAGGTTTAAGGGGAAGGGCTAGAGCTGGAGGGATGCCAGAACGGATGATGTTGTCAATGAAGTTACCTAGGACAAAGGACCAATGCTTCTCAGGGGGAAGCCACTCCAGGCAGCTGTATAGATCATAACGGTGGGTGAGGGAGGGAGGAGGAGGATCGAGCGGCAAACATTTTTGTAAGCCATGTCCCATTTGAGAGGCTGGATTTGGAAACTGGTGCAAAAGTTATAAGTACACATAGCAGAGTGAGGCGGACCCTGGCTGGGCCAGAGGCGGGCAGTGGGGGTGAGGCAGTTTTTAGCGCGGTAGGCTAAACCAAGCTTACAATTAGTAGCCTTGCAAACATTACAAATGTGAGAGAAGAGGTTCAACTGTGGATCTAAAGTGACACCCAGGTACTTGGTGGTGGTAACCATCTCAAAGGGCCAGCCGTCGACCCCATGGATCTGCAGGGGGGCAGTGCAGGATTTTATTTTGTTCAAGGACCCGAACAGCATGGATTGGATTTTGTTGAGATTGAGGGTGAGCCTGTGTTCTCCCAACCAAGTTTGAATGCATTCGAAGTTGAAGTTCAGGTGTGAGTTAATTGTGGAGATGTCCCAGGAGCTGGTCAGGAGGACGAGGTCATCTGCATACAAGGTGGTGTGACCATGGGCAGTGATGGATGGGAGGTAATTGATAAATAGTGAGAATAGGGTTGGGCCAAGGACGGATCCTTATGGGGTCCCGCAGAGGACTGGTGAGAGGTTGGAGGACGTTTGATTGAAGTGGGTGAATTGCTGACGGTTGGAAAGGTAGTTTAGGAACCAAGCATGGGCAGAGGAGGAGAATCCAAGGGATAGGAGTTTGGACCCGAGGAGAGAATGGTTGACCCTGTCAAATGCTTTTGAGAGGTCCACAAAAATGACTCCCGTGAGGTAGCTTTGGTCAACATTTGTCCTGATCAGTGAAGTGACTACAGCAAGGGCGGTGGACGTGCTATGCCTTTTCCTGAAACCATGCTGGGCAGGTGAAAGGATGTTGTGGTCCTGGATATATTGGGAGAGCTGGGAGGCAACGGCTTTCTCGAGGAGTTTACTGGTGGCAGACAGAAAGGCAATGGGATGGTAGTTGCCTGGATATTTGGGGTTATCCTGTTTGAATACAGGAACAACCTTGGCCACTTTGCACAGATCAGGAATGATCCCAGTGTTAATGGAGGTGTTGAATAGGTGTAAGAGGGGCCTAGCAAGGAGGTGTGCCCCCAGTCTGAGCAGTTTTGGATCGAGCCAATCATGCCCTGTGTCTGTGAGAGGGGAGAGGCCTAAGAGTAGTGTCTGGGTCTCCTCAAGAGAAACTTGTCTCAGTTGGAAGAGGGGCCGAGGGTAGAGACCAGGAGGGGGGGCACCAGGAAGGTCGGCAAGAGGGGGCCGGGGGGTAGCTCAGAAAACAAGGAGTTGAAGGCGTTTGCAATGGTGTGCCGATTATTGCAGCTGACTCCACCAATGAGTAGGTCAGCAACCTGTGCCTTAGCTGACCCCCCAATAGCATTTTTAATGTTTTGCAAGAAACTCCTTGGATTGCTGCTAATGGAGAGCAAGGCGGATTTACAGAACTCGCTTTTTGCTGAGTGGATGGCTCTTTTACCAGAGTTTCTGAGGTGCCTGTATGTCATTAGATCATGGTTATTTTGTGAGGCCAGATAGGTCACCCAGCACTTGTCCCTGGCCTTCATAAGGGAGAGTAGGCCCCCATTTAGTAATTTGGTAACAGTGCCGCGGTCCCTTCTCCTAGTGAGGGGGGCATGCTTATTCTGAAGGGGGGTAAGCTTGGCTAGGAATAGGTCCAGGATGGCATGGGGTCATTGGAGATAGTGACCTCTGTCCAGTCAATAGTGAGGAGGTCAGACAGGAAGTCGTGGGTATTAAATTTGGAGTAGTCCCTCAGTTCAATCATTTTACTTGGGACTTTTGGCTGAGAGATGCCCCAGACACAGTAGATAGGGGAATGATCAGAAATGGCATCCGGAAGGGTACCAGAGGACATGATATTGGCAGGCCTGTTGGAGAGGCTCCAGTCAATAAGGGAACCAGAGTTCACCGCGTGGTGGGCCTGGTTGGTTTAGTTATGATTTGGGTAAGTGCAAGCCCCGAGAGCAGAGGCTCGTACAAGTTGCGGTTGGTACCCAGCCAGTTCAGATTGAAGTCACCTATTAGTAGGGTTTCGTTGGGACCCACTTTAGCACCGAAACAATCAAGCAGGGAGGAGAGACCAGTCAGACCATCCTTGGTGGGGGGTGTAGGTGCACACTATGAATTTTCTTTGTGTGGCCCAGCAGGGAGGAGTGCATGCAGAAACTCGCATGCAGGAGGGCTGGAGGATGAGTGGTCAATGAGGGACAGGTTAAGGGCTGCAGTAGAGGATCACCCCGCCAGCTCTCTTCTTGCCAGGTCTGTCTCACCTGTAGTGGTTATAGCCCGGGAGGGTGCACTGGGCATCAGGAATATGGGGCTTAAGCCAGGTTTCTGTGAGGCCCAGGATGTCCAGCTTATAGAGGGCAACCCATGTAGTAAGCTCAGTTTGGTTTCGTAGGAGGCTACACACATTCAGGTGTGCAATTTTGAGTCCTTTTGAGGAGAGCCAGAGGGAGGGTAGGGGACTTGGTGGAGAGGCCATATCCCAAAGAGGCTCCAGCAAGTGCATTGGAAAGATATATAGGGACTATGGAAGAGAACGCAGTGGGACAGAACTGAGGGAGACAATAACAGAGAGACAGGGTGAAAGTTAGGGGTTTTGTCCGAATTTGGGGGGGGGGTCGGCCAATTCCAATGAGTGCCCGCCTTGCTGGAGCGGAGCACAAAGGAGCCAGGTAGATCAAGGGAGAAAGTTAAAAAGTGTCTCAGCTCAGCTAAGCGTTAGGTGGAATACAAATTGGAGAAGTGAGCTAGGCTTGATAAAGCAGCCACTAGTGGTGAGAGAAAATAACCTGCAGATGGCAAAATGGGCTGATAGGTTATTGTCGACACCACGTGGCTGTCCACAGCCTATATAACAAATAGCCGACCAAGGGTGGTGGTAGGGGCAGTGGGGAGCCAAACACGCAGCGTTTGGTGGGGCTAGAGCTCCTGCGCCGACTGGAGAGGCTCCAGCCATTTTAAAATTGGCAACTGGGCATTCACCTCAGTCCAGCTGCGACACCAGAGGGAGGGCAAGCCGTTTCCCACATGTATGGAGCTGAATTAGGTGCGTCGCTGGTCCAGTCAGGGGAGAGAGGCTAAGCTGGGCAGGGCAGCCGACTACTTCTATGCAGAAAAATTACCTGGCCAACAGGTCCATGAGGCAGTGAGGAGTCCTGCAGGGCTGCTGGGGGAGGGCTATGAACTGAGCCCTCATGACTGCTGGGTCCTCTGAGGAGAAAAGAGACGACCAGACAATTAATTAAAGGTAAGGGGAGGGCGGGAAGCACAGCAGGAGACAAATCAGGTTTGGGTTGGGCGGGGGTGCTCCTGCTAATCAGGCAGGTAGGATGGATTCAGGTTACAATGCAGTGCTAGTCCCAATATTTAATTTCAGCTACACCTACAGTACTTGGAGGGAGAGCAACCACCAACAGTATTTACGAGGAGAGCAAACGATTTAGACTAGGTAGTGCACCACAATAAGCAGCCTAGGAATTCGGTTTTTTTTTTGTTTTTTGGGTGCATAGGACTAACACAGGCTAAAAGGGCTATCAATTCGCAGTCATTTATGTGGATAACTGATGTTTGCAGACAAAAGCTGACAACAGTACACAGCATGTGGGGAAACCAGCTACAGTTCCTTGTTACAGTCCTTCTAGCTCCTGCGCTGATGGGAGAGGCTCCAGATATTTTAAAATTGGCGCAAAAACCACCTCAGTCCAGCTGCAGCAATGGAGGGAGGGCAAGCCATTTCCCACACGTATGGAGCCAAATTAGGTGCATCGCTGGTCCAGTCGGGGGAGAGAGGCTAAGCTGGGCAGGGCAGGGCAGCCGACTGCTTCTATGCAGAAAAATTACCTGGCCAACGGGTCCACGAGGCAGTGAGAAGTCCTGCAGGGCTGCTGGAGCAGGGCTACGAATTGAGCCTTCATGACTGCCAGGTCCTCTGGCCAATGGGTCCATGAGGCAGTGAGGAGTCCTGCAGGGCTGCTGGCGGAGGTCTACGAACTGAGCCCTCACCACCGCCGGGTCCTCTCAGAGATAATGGTTTCTGAAACCTACAAATCATATTTTCTACAGTTTCTGTTTCAGTTTCACCAGTTTTCATTTTTTGGCAGAACATATGACTTTATTATATATATTGCATATACTGTACATCAAGTTGGGTGTGTTGTAGGTTACCAGAAGAATTAGCTGGAAGTATTAAAAGCATCTATATTTTCTTTTATAGTGTAAAAATGTGGATTAACTGCTTTGTATTACTGGAAATTGTAGTGAAGAACCCTAAATGAATGACGTGTAGAACTGACTGGCAGTAGCTATCCCATTAATATGCTGATTCATGATTGGAGTGGTGATGTTTGTGAAGAAATATTGCGACAGGCTTGTTGGGTGAGTTTGATTTCTTGGCATTATGTGTTTTGGGCATTGGCACTTTTACAGCACAGTGTTTCTAGAATGTTGCTCTGTGCTCTGTGTCTAACATGTCATGACCTGGAGTTTGTTATGTTAATTCCTGGGGGTACTGAGGGTGAAGCCCCTCACAATATTGCATTGTTACATGTTCCAGTAGTCCGGTGTATCTTTATTTGCTGTGCAATTAATGTTGTTATGCTTTCCTTGCTTTCTCAAATAATTGCTGCTACTGGAGGTGACTGCTACTGCCCAACAGCAGGATGTCAGGGATCCATAAGTACTGTCAGCAGATTGCTTATGCTTCATTTTGTATTATGGAATTCATTGTCCTGTGGCATGGGTGGCAGTATAGCCTAGAGGTCAGAACTATTAACTGTGAACAAGCTTGGCACATGCAGCATATCTGTACTTGCTTCACACAACTATCTAATCACTTAAAGAGCCACCGATGCCTCAAGAAGAACTTTCAAAAACATAATATTTGGACACAAAGCAGCTTATATTTCTCATCAGCTCAGTATTTCTTATCCCCATTACTTATTGCTGAGATCATTTGCTTCAAAAACAGCATAGCTGTTTCTTGAAGGTTCATTAGCTTCTGCTGATTCTTCCCAACCAGATATCCTAATACTCTGCTTGTGGCATCACAGTTCATCCCACAGCAGCAGACTGTGATGTCACAACAAGGTATTATGATTTCAAGCAGGGAACAAGCCATAGAGAAAGATGAACACAAAGGGATGAAGATCTTGTTTTTGTGGGAATTTTTTTCAGTAATATATAATGGAGCGGAGAAATCTTTGCAAGGTATATGAAATACAGGCTGACTTGTGTCTAAATATTATGTTTTCCAAAGTTTCCCCACAGTTATCAGCTGTTCTTTAAGAGGTCTTTTTACACCACTTGATCTGCACCATTGTGAGATGTGCAGATGAGTTGTAGTGGTCCAGATCAGGCAGTGTAAACAGCAAGGGCAGCACTGTAGATGGCTCCATTGTGGTGCAGGAAATCCCTGGTTTTGTGGGACCATGTACCATTGCAGGCATCTTTTTTTGTGGCTTGTAAACACAGCACACTGCTTGCAGTGGTACAGTCCTGCTCCATACTGTCCCCCCACTATACACTGCCTGCATAGTAAAGCATAATTCAGAGCATTACAGTGATGAAACACAAACTGTAACTTCATTACTTTCAACAGTGAACATTTCCAGGGGCAGCAATTGCACTTCATACAGTAGAGCTGATTCCCTGCATACTTCTTTAAGTAAACATTTCTCTTTTTTTTTTTTGAAATTCGAACTTTTATTATGATATACCAGACATCCAAAGTCAAGTACATGACAGGAAGCATTTTACACCATCATAACAATTGAATTAACAATTGAGTCAGGCATACTATTTCTACCCCCCTCCCCCACTCCCCACCCTCCCTAGTAAACATTTATCTGATTTACCAAAGTAATTTCTGCATCTTTCATGAAAGGTAGTACCTTACGTTCTGCATGGGGAGCTGTCAAAAATCTCCTGGCCCTTGCAGAAATCCAGAAAATGAAACAGGAAGTACAGCTTGCCACTCCGTAATGGTGCAGGGCTTCTATGTTTAAACAGTGGTGGTGAGTGGTGCTGATGAGGCAAATGGTAAGTGGAACAAAAAGGAAGTGACTCGGCCAGCTATGTGTAAATACACTCATAGTGTGGCACAGAGCAAGTTGCTTAACCTCCTTGTGTTCATGGGACACACCTAGAAATGAGCTTCTGCTCAGTATGCCTTTCCTGTCCAAAATTACAATTATAAAAAAGTGTTTTCCCTGACATTCATAGAAATTTCACTTTTTGATGCAATCTGTGAAAAGAGCTGAAGAAACAACAAACAATTCAATGTGCTTACGAAAAGTAGTGTGATGTTGTCCTTATGCACTTGCTGAATAAACTTTTTTGTGGCACTTCACCTCTCTGTGCCTTGGGAATACCACCCTGTAGGAATGCTGAAAGCATGAATCTAGGAGAAGGGTTCCACCCCTAGAGGTGCCATGGGAAGGATTCCCTTAGGCTAAAGGTAGCTTAAGAATAGCTCCAAAAGAGTGTAGATAGGAAAGCACTGCAGAGGTAACAAGCTGTTTAGAAGGCATTGCCGATGTAACAAGCTGTTATTTAGATTACTATATACACATGGTCATCAGAGATGAAGGTAGTGGTCAGAGATACAGTATCTGAAATGAGTAACAAATTAAACGTAAGTTGAATGAACTTTAATGCAAGGGCATGACTTCCCAAGGAGAGAGGGAATGGCAAAGGTGGGCCACAATCCATCACCATCCAACAGTGGAAAGTTACCTAAGGAGGAATTTACTATGAACAACTCAATATATTTTATAACTCTTGCCACAGAGGAGAGAAGAGGAAAAATACCCTTTAAGTAGGAGGAAACCTCTGGGGATCCGAGGCCTAGGTTGCCTTCCCTCCCATCTAGGGGTGTTTTATTTAGTAATGGCTCTGCTGCTGCAATTTAGAAACACCGTTTGAGGGGAGGAAAATATTTCAATTTGGTAGAACGGTCTCATGATCCTGCCATCAGGAACACCATGAAGGGTTGCAAGAGTCCTCTGCAAAAATGGAAACTCTGAAGGTTGAGCAGGACTCTTTAAATGGGAGGAGACAAGCAATGACCACTGAGGCACCCAGCCGACCTAAGAACTATAACAGACTGGATGAACCAGAGGCAGTTATAGGGAGAATGGTGTAGTGGGTGCTGCAAAAGCCAATTTTACAAGCTAAAGGAGTGCTCTAGGGCATCCCTAATAGCTGAAGTCTTAAATTCTACATCAAGAGGTGACATCAATGGTGTAAATGGCTAAAGTTCCACCCCAAGTGAGGACATTCCCACTATAAGCCAAATAAGAAGGACCCAGCCCAAGGTTCACATCTAAAGATGTGGAATTCAGTGCACAGCGAGACTGTTAGCACCAGGGGAGCCCTGAGCCATAGAAAGCAATGATCATAGTTGGTAAGCCTCCAATTTATAAAGGAGAGCAAATATATAACTATGAAGCAATACATATGAGGTGACCAGGCAAAGCCAGTGGCTGTCAGTTAGGTATTGCCATACGGTATGATTGTCTAAGTTGACTGATACAATGGACTGATATGACTAAGTGATGAGATTGATGGATAGGAATGATTAATGTGATTGAGTGATATGAGCAAAGCTAGTGAAAGCAAGTTAACCAACTCCACTATGGAAGCCAGATTAATGATATAATTGGAGGTAGGTGATTGAGCAGTGAGATGCTAGGAAGCCACTAAGCAGTCAGAGGCAGTGATGCCAAAAATTGATTCATTAAGGTTTTGTAAATTTAATCAATGAGGTTTAGCAGTGATTGCTGTGGTTGCAGCATAAGCATAGAATTGATATGGGTTGCATGAATACCTTAAATGCCTTTAAGGTGTAATTAAGTTATTTGAGTAAGGAGCATTTGCAACATGGTAATGAAATGGAATGAAAATTTTGAAATTCATGTGATGAATGTTGCACAAGCCATGTTGGCTATGAGGTTACTATATATACACATAGATAACCAAGAAGACTGTTGGCAAAGGAGCAGAATTCATTTAACTTAGATAGCGCATGCTCTTACTATCTGAAGCCAAGATGCCCCATCATGATATCACAATCCCCCGCTGTGGGAATAACATGGAAGTCACAAGCTGAGCATCATGAGACCAAATAGCAACTATAATGTTGGTAGGGTAAACCCACCCGGAAAAATAATAGAGCCAATTGAAATGCTGAAGTTTCAGTATGGTAGTCAGAAACAGAATGGATTGCAAGACATTTGGTAAAAGTATGGTCTGGTAAAATTCTGAGGCTGTAGATTAGGTAATATGTTAGTGATGAAGAGGCCAGGGGAAGCCAGCAGCCAGGGAGAAGTAGGGAGGCTATCTGAAATAGCAACATAGGAGCCTGGGTAACGCAAACACAGGGAGTGCATGAAGCAATCACTGAGTGATTTAAAGCAAAGTTGTATAACATACACAGTAGAACAGGGAACCACTACTGAGAGAGACAGGTGTAAACAATTAAGGTGATGAGCACAGGGACTGCATGGAAACAGCAACTGGAACAGAGAGCACACAGGTAAGAAGTATGGATAATCAAGAGATTACATGTAACATAACAAAGCAAACAAGGGGCACTGGAACTAAAACCCCCAAAAGAAAACAAAGCAAACGCAAGCACTGGAGGTGAAGGGAGAAACAAACTACTGAGATAGAAGCACATATAGACTGCAGCCAGAGGCAAATACTGACCCAGAGGCAGAAGTATACAAACAAGGCAGAGAGTAAAGCAGATTCCAAACATAAGGGAGAGCAGGAGACAAACAATACATAAGGGGACAAGGTCCAGGAAAAGGTTGGGCCCAGAGACAGGACAAATAGAGCCTCTGACTCCAAAGAAAAAAGCTTCTGAATGAAGCAGGAAGGAAGGGTTTAAATAGGTCAGGCAGGGGGGCATAGCTGTTGCTTTAGCCATTGAACTACAGGCTTACAGACTTTCAAAAATGCTGTACACTCCTTATCTACCTATGGCCCCCATATTCAAACACTTTGCATGGCACTAACAGGAGTAGCACAACATTAAGTGGTTTTAGCATGTCTGACAGCTTGTTAGTGTGTGGGCTGTTATACTGAAAAAGATCCATAGTGCAACTCTAAATCATTAGCATGATAGTTCTAAGTACAAAACAGGAAATGAGGGAAACCTTGCACATACAGGGTCAGTGATATATTGAAATGACTTTAGAAGTGCTAAAAGGATGCTGTGACAACACTATTTAAAGGAAAGCTATACTCTCCTATCATGTACATTTCATTTGTTTCCATTTCAACAGAAAACTCTTTGTGTGTAGCTGTTGGGAATACATGTGTTTGCTGTAATTTGTTTTCCCTGTTCATACTAGTCCCCCAACTATCTTTGAGAACTCCATTTTCTGGTTGTTGAAATGTCATTGTCCCTGAGAATTGCATTAGTATGTGAGAATGTGATGTGGAAGTACCCTTTAAACTCCACAATAGGCCTGTCTGCTTAGAGTTCAACAAAACAGGTTAAAGAAAGCAGTGAACTACCACATTTACCTTCAAGCAGCTTTGTACACTGAGTTGTGATGCAGGATTTTTCCCTTTTATAGGCATTCAATTGGTGTGTTTTCAGAGAGTTTGTTCAAGATATTTGCAGCCCTATATTCCAAACTGAGCCCCAGGACAAAATTAGCACTGCCCGGTATGCAAAAATAGCCCCGAACCATTTGCACACTTTATTCAAAGGACTAGCACAGGGACTAAATCAGATGCATATAGCATGTAAATGAAGGCATGCAAACAGGGCTGAGAGTGCAGTGCAAAAACTGCCCAGCAAAGAAGACAGCTCTGAATATAGCAACAGGCCACTACAAACTTCAACAACAGCCCAGTGCACACAGAAGTGGAGTAAGGCAAGGTCAAGCTATGTGGCCAATGTGGGTGCTAGCGAAGAAGTGGTGCACAACAACTACAAACAACATTGCAGGTGAAATACTGCAGAACCATGCCATGGTTCCAGTAGGTTTGCCTGGGGCAAACTCATTTGCCCGGCACTAACATGATTGCCTGGGGCAACATTTTGCTATAGTCATAGCTTCTATGCAAATAAGCCTATTTAGGCAGTCTGAGGGCAAACAGCCACATTTACATCTCATTACGGCCTGCTTTGCATGCATTACCATGTAGATTGGCCAGCACTATTTCATGTCGCACACAGCTCCACCTCTATGTCAAACTGGAACTATAGGATGGTGACGGCAAGCGCGTTTGTACACAGCACCATCTGTATGACAGCATGATGCCAGCCCAGTGGTGCTGAGGGTTGAGGCACTGGATGCCACACCTCACCATGCTGGCGCCCAGGTTAAGGAGTGGATGCAGGTCATTGAGGGTCGGCAGAGGAGGAAAGGATTGAACATCTGGAGGACTGCTCTACTCTCCTGGGAGGGAGGGAGGAGGGAAGTTAATTTTACTGTCTGGTGACTCCTAGCGGATACTGGTGGCACCACAATAGTTGAGATCCCAGTATGAGGATTGGTCATGGCGGTGCTCCTGTGGGCATGCGTGGGAGCGTGCATGCACCATGCTGGCACGCATTGCACTGCTGGGCCAATGGGGGACAGAAAATGGAAAAGCCCTGGTTGACTGGCAAGGCAAAACTGGGTCCAGTGTGACCACATCCATGTACAATACTGGATCCTCTGGTTGGCTCCTTATTCTCCCTCCACTTACTGGTCATTCTTATGGATTATAGATACAAAGCCAGTAGAGGTCAGTGGTCCTGCCCTGGGAGACCTAAAGCCAGGGGTCAAATAGCCAGAGGAGTGAGAGTGGAGGTGGACTCAGACTGGGAAGCTGATCTGGGACTTCAAGTGTGCATGAGAAGGCTGTATCCCGAGTGACCACACCAGAGAGAGGCTCAGATACTGGTGAGTAAGGGGGAGTAAAGAGCTCACAAAAAAGTATGTCAGCCTGAAACAACAGGACAGTAACTGCATTCTGGGTTTGGACACAGCAGCATAGACTATTGTGGCCCAGGGGACTAGGATCACAGGAACAGGTGGTTGTGCTTCATGCCAGAGACAAATTTATGTTTCTGCTACAATGTGTAGCAGACAGTACAGTACCATAGTAACCAGTATTGTGAGGGATACAGCAATGCCTATGGTGTGTCAGACAACAATAACTGCTGCTATCCACACAGTAATATGCACAGCTGGCAGGTGTGTTCTGGCAGAGGACACCACAGTCATAGTGTCCTGTGACCCACATATGCTACCTCAATAGCATTGGCTTCCCACATTAACAGGCACATGGCTGGCCATGTGTGATGGGGAGCCTGGACAGGTGAGCAGTATGTGCCTGGGGGAGGCAGACACATACCATTATATAGACACACTGATGTCAGGGGCATTGTCATCACTGACACATGTGCACTCTGTGGAAGGCCCCAGCCATGTGACTGCACCTACTATGTAGTGCAGCCTGGCCATTTGTACACCCTCCCTGCAGCACAATCCAGTTCCCAGTGCTGAATGTGCATGCTGGATTGTGTTGGAGAACCCCTAGTGGGGGAGTGGTGGTGTGTGCTGCATGAACACACTGACAGGGTGTCCACTGGGTGCTGGGGCACCCTCAAATGCCTAGCAGATTTGGTACAGGTGTCAGATGATGGAGACATAGGGGGTGCCATCTGTGTGCAGCATGTCTCTTCCATGGTGTATGGAGTAGCACAGGGTGGCCATCCACCCTTTCTGCCTCCTCATTGACTGCAGTCATCAGGTGCACCATGATGCTGTTGTTGCTTATGGCCATGTTGTCTGCTGCTGCTGTGTCCATGCCCTTATCCTTGTCTTGCCCAGAGTTAAGACTGCCTTTTTCTGGGTGGTAATTTGCACCTTACTAAGTGTCACGTGATGTCATGCAAACACACTTTGCACAGCGCTAACAAGATGAATATAGCATAGCACCTGTATTCTTGTACATGCCTCCTCCCATTGCCCAGTGCATACATTATATTTTTGCCTGGCGCTAATGCAGTTTGCCCGTGCTATTTAGTTATTTGAATATAGGGGAACCATGCAAATGGTGTGCAAACCTGGTGCAAATGGTTTGCAACCAGTGCAAGGTTTTGAATATCTGTCCCTTGTACTTTCAGCATAGAGATACATGGCATAAATAGGTGCTGACATAATGTTCTCATATTCTAATGCAGCTGTCATGGACAAGGACATTTTAACAACCATAAAATGGAGAACCCCCCCAATGATAATTGCCAGGGACTAGTATGAAGAGAGAAAAAAAACTAAAGCAAAAACATACAGCCCTAACAGCTTCATGAAGAGAGTTGTTTGCTGACATGGAAACAAATAAAATTTACAAGATAAGAGGCTGCAGTGTTAATTTCTCTAAAACCTTACTATTGTATTAACAATGAACACAGTGGTGCATCACACACACACACACACACACACAATCCTGGTTTCCACAGTCTCTATGGTACTAGTGGTAACACCTTCTCTCAACAGAACCCCATTCAATCAATCTCCCTAGTGCTACTGTCACCCTCTCATTCACCAGATACCTATTCAAACAACCGTCTTGGTGGTAGTGGTATCTTCACCTGATCACCATATAACCTCATCTCCCTGGTGCTAGTAGCAATCACTCCCTCACCAGATCTCTAATTAGGCAATCTCCCTTATGTCAGTGGTACCCCCTCCTTACAAAAAAATAGTCCAGAGAAACTAGAAGGGGGTTGAAGGTCAGAAAGTGACTGCAGTGGGGAGAGGTGGGGAGGGGTGTTACATACCCCTAATCATATTAGTAGCCTGTTAACCCACAATACCAAGGATCCATAGTGTTTTGGATTAAATGTCTTAGCCAAACCAAAGTCAAGGTGGGGAAGGCGGGCAAACTGATTTTGAACCAAATTTGCCAATGGCCAACTTCTATCATCCTTAAAGGTGCACCCTGACTTTTCTGCTTGACTCAGTGTAAGAAAAGGACAACTCAGAATAAGCTTGAACACAACAGCAACTTACAGAGAGATTGCATTCCTTTCCATTTCTGTGAGACTTTCTAGCATCTTTCTTCCCACATTAGGTTTCTTTGGCAGCCACAGCTATCTTTTCATATCTGTTCAGAGCTGTCCTACACTTAGGCAGACAGCTGATGACTACCCGGTCCCCAACAGAAAGCTTTTTCCACTTGTAGGATGCAAACTCCCCCACACTGACAAATCGCACCTCCTTCTGTTCTCAGATGGTATTCTTCTCTCAGACCCACTCGCTATTGCCTCAGAGTTCAACTCATACTTCACAACATGTGCTACTTCTCTCCTTGCCTCCATGCCAGCTGTAACTCCATCCACCCACCACGCTGAAGCTACCAAACCCCCTCAGATTAAGCACCTTCTACTTCAGGAACATCTCTTCGATGGAAACTTCTGATGCCATACTCATCTTTAACCCTTCCATGGGAAAGTGGACCCCAAACTTCTCTACCTATCTGTCCTTGCCATTGCAGCTCCGCTATTTGCCCTGCTAAACCTATGGTTTGCCACTGAATCAGTTTCTGTGGAGTGGAAGCATGGCACAGTCCAACAACTTCCCAAAGGAGGGGATCCCACCACCGCAGCCAATTACCACCCCATCTCCCTCCTCCCCACCCTCATAAAACTCCAGGAGCACCTTGTGATCTCTCAACTCTCCAGCTTCCTCTCAGAATCCAACTTCTGCACCCCCTTCCAGTCTGGATTTAGGAAGAATCACTCTACTGCCACTTCTCTTCTACGACTCTCTGACACTATCCTTTCGGGGATGGACAAAGGTATTATTACTGCAGCCATGTCTGTCTTCTTAGTTAAAGCTTTTAACACTGTCTCCCACCCCTTGTTGTTATCCTGCCTCTCTGAAGCCGGTTTATCCATGCCTGACACCAACTGGTTCAGATCATACCTAGAAGGTAAAACTCAGTCTGTAAGAATTGCTGATTCCTCCTCACTTCAACTCCCAATAGATACTGGTGTCCCCCAGGGCTCAGTCCTTGGTCCCATTCTCTTTTTCATCCTCCTAAATGACCTGCCTCCAACCTGTTCATCTACATGTATTCCCATGTATGCAGATGACACAGTCCTCTTTACTTCTGGCTGTACTCCTGAGGAGGTTGCTACCAGTCTACAGGCTGATTTCAATAAAGTTCAGCTCTGGTTTAGCTACTACCAACTCTCCCTTAATGCCAAGAAGACACTCTCCATGACCTTCAGCACTAGGCAGAGACTATCCAGGCTTACTGCACCCCTGAACTTCCACAGCCTTGATAAGACAGTCCTTGAGGACGTGACATCTTTTAATACCTAGGTGTCTGGCTTGACTGACATCTATCCTTCTCTGCCCATATGGACTCTATCTTGAAAAAACTGCACCCTAAGCTCAGCGCTCTCTACAGGAACCACAGTTGCCTCCTGCTACTGGTGAGACGTGAAATTGTGCAGAAAAATTACCTACTTTTGACTACTGTGATGTAGTCTACAGTGCCACTCCTAAGTCTACTCTATGCAGACTGGACCCCCTCTTCAATGCTTTCTGCCATTTTTCCCTTGATGCCCCCCCATGCACTCACCACTGTGAGCTTTACCATAAGCTGGCCTTCCCCTCCCTTGACAGCTGGAGCCTACTCCATAGTGCAAAATTTGCTTCCAACCTCTGGCTTGAGTCCCTTCCACCCTACCTCACCTCCTCCCTATCTTATCCCCAACCATCTTGCATGACCTTAGACCTACTGACTCCCGGCTGTTGGTAATCCCTCATTGCCGGACCACTACAGGCCAATCGGCCTTCTCCTACCAACTCCTGAGGCTCTGGAATGACCTGCCAGTACAAATCCATCACTCCACCTCTAGGGATTCCATATTCTCAGCCCTGACAAACTTTTATGTGGTAAACTGCTCATGTATCTGACCTCCACCTCCTCTCCTCCTCCTCTTGCCTAACCCTCTCCCTTCCCCCCACATCTTCCCTTCTCCCCAACTGCCCCATCCTAGATCCCATGTGGCTTGACCAGCAGCTTTAGCAATGGCTATAAATGCTGACATATATCCACCACCTTCCACACTTACCCCCTCTGCACTTCTAGCCTCATTTCTCTGTCTAATGTGTTACCCGTAGATTAGTAGCTGTCATGTACGTATATACATTTTATACCCTGTGTCATAATTCCTTGTACAATTTTCTCTCACTCCATGTACCAATGTGTAAATTCCTTGTTGCAATGTACAGTAGCCTATGTTACACCTACTTCATGTTCCAATGTGTAATTTAATTCCATGTATCAATGTACAGTATTTAGTAGCTCTCTTCTGTAATCCTCCCCGATTGCACAGTGAGATGAGCATCTTTTAGCTCAGTGTGCCTTTCCAGGTGAAACATTTCAATAAATAAATAAAACTGACTTTAATGCATTCACAATTAGCCAAATTATTGCACACAAAGCAACGTCAAACTGGGTCTTGATCTCACCTAATGTATGCAACAGATATTTAGTTTACTGGTCTGTCAGCTAACTTACAGTATGTAGAGTTGGAATGCTTTGGCAATATAAATGGAATGACTGGTAGGCTGAATGGCAAAAAGTATGGTATCAAGTAGGGTTGTAGTAAGGTAATAAAGGGGTTAAATACACATTTGAATGATTGTGAAATGTATATTGGGTGTGTAGTCTCTTTTTCTCTGCTACAGGGACTATCATACATTGGAAAAGCTATGAAGATACAGGAGCCCTCCTGATGGGGGCTCAGCACAAGAAGAACTGCAAGGACAAAGTCCACAAAGAGCAAAGGAACCTTAAGGAAGAAGGTCCAAAGGCAACATTGAATAGGACATACAAAACACATATTTCCCAAAAGGAGGAAAGAGACGCAGCCATGAATTATGCTATTTCAAAAGAGAGCAGTGCCACTATCCAGGACCAACTTGCAGTGGAATTATTAACAGTTTAATTACAGAGCCAATGCATGAACATGAGCTGGGTACACATGAATTGCACCTACTTGGCCCATGTAGCTATGCAGCCATGGGCAGTCACAGTATGCATGGTAGTCAATGCCATTGTCACCCACAAAGCCCCCATCCACAGTCCCACCTTGCATGTGCACAGTTGTGTAGAGGTCGATCGCTCCCAAGACACAGGTGGGCAGTGCATCAGATGCCTATCCTGGATCCCAAATTGGATCCCCTCCCCCCTGTGGTGTGCTAGCAGAGGATCCCAGGAAGGTGCAGAACACCACTAACACCATAAGTGATCATTAGCCCATACAGTAATAAGACTTATTGACCACTTCTCACCCACTTCTTCAGATACAAGATGTCTGCATCAAAGTCTACCATTTACTACCATAATACTGTACTGCACTCCCCAGCTGTTAACTTGCAGACTTGTGTAGAGATGTTGTATACAGCCTAGTAGCTCCTCACTGCTTTACATCTGTGAGCTGGTAGACCCCATATTTCACTTTGTGCCCTGCTCATGCTGTACAGTGCAGCACTGGTTCAACTGCCATGTTGTACAGCATTCTTGAACACCATGTTTGTTGGTTGCTTCCTGTACCATTCTCACAGGGCACATCTGGAGATGAGCTGCCTGCAGCACAGTATGCTATCCCAAGAATCAATAATTAGATGCATGCTTGGTGTATAAGTATTTGCATATGGAGTACACCTCTCTTGTGTGTATTAATCTGTGCCCCTACCATTCCTGTGTATGGCCAAGGACAATGTGCCATACACCCACACTGCCTGAATCAAGTCCTGCCTGTCAGCCAAGTGGGCTGGGGCCATACCTCTTAACCTCATGCCTCAAAAATTAGTGACAAGGCTTACATACATCAGGGACAATGATCTAAGCTCAGGGACACATCTGAGACTTTGGTAATATTTACTCTGAATGCTGATAGTATAGGGGGTTATGTATTGTATATGGCACATTTTCTGTAGAAGGACAAGTCTGTAACTGTAATGTAATCCATTATTTTGTGTTTGCCGTCTCCAGTGTTCCAGCACATAAAAACAAGATTTGTGAGGTACAGAGGAAGGGTTTGTGGTAACATCAGGGGTATCCCTGAACATCAGGAATGGTTGGGAGTTCTTACTCAGGTGGTCATGTAGAGGGAGCTCCTCTCCCTCTGCAGCCGGCAGGTGTCCATTTGGGGAGGCATGCAACATGTACAGCCAGGGTCCTCCCTGGCGTTACTCGCTCCTCCATGTCCAGCTTGCCACATCTCACCTTAGTGAATTGCATAGAGTGCAAGCTTGCCCCCGATCACCTGTAGCACACAGCTGCACAACTGGTGAGGGATTGTGTACACAAAGGGCTCATGCACCTCCTGTGAATACCACCGATGGTTCATTGGACCCCTGTTGCGCAGTATTTCAACCCAGGATTGCCTACCCACCTCTGCTATGTGTTGTGTAGGCAGTCTGCAGCTTCATGCACAGGCCCCGCTATGATCAGCAGGGTGCAGGAGAGGAGTCCACCTTCCAGGGAAGTCCTCCAGGATTCCAAGATCTTGGTTACTATTTCTCTTGACTCAGCACTACTTTAATTTTAAAATCTTAATAATCTGAGCAGTATAAACATGATCTGTTATTTTGGATTAGAAGGGACAATCTTTTCTGAACAGGTGCAAATCCTCAGTCTGTCTCATATAAGAAACTTCCACCTTCACACGGGTGCCATGGAGCATAGCCCTACTAGAAAGATACCCACACTCTGGAGGACTCCCTGCTGGAGGTGCACATGTGCCAGGACAAATGTAAATAGAAAATGTTCACCTTACAGCCTTTGTTTACACCCATAGGAAAGAGCGATACAGCAAAGCCTCGCATCAGGAATCTGTACACATGACAACATCCACCTATTCATCTTTGAGATGCAAATGAAACTCACTTGAATACTAATGGAATGTATGAGTTGCAGAACTTCAAGGAGGTGCAGGACAAGAAACAACCACCCTGAAGCAAGTATTTATACCCAGACTAGCAACCACTTTTCACTGCTCTGGACTGGTAGGAAATTATGTCAAACCTATCCTTGTATCTCACGTAGCCAACTTCCACCTTCACCATGGATTCACTGGAAATAGAACTGTGACAAAGAAGCCCACATTCTCTAGGATTCCTCCTATATTCAGGCACACAATGCACTAAACCCAGCTGATGATCTTGAAGGAGACACAAGGTACAGCCCAGTGACATTTTGAGTGCTAGTCCCAAATACAAAAGGCGCATCAAACTAATAAAACCTTCTAGGAAAAGGGGAACACTTGACTAAAACAGATGCTTCGGGTATGCCTGTTCTGTTCCTCTACTCTGAAGTAATGTTGGAACTGAGCCCTTGAGAGGTAAGGCACAAAAAGTCATAAGAAGCCATTTAGAGGCAAATCATAGAAACATAGACGTTGATGGCAAATAAGGACCGCAAGGCCCATCCAGTCTGCCCATTTCTTTTTCTACCTTATGAATGTGCGACCTTTGCTCAGTCAGTGGCCTCTATATTCATACTCATCTGTATTGCTTTCTTACACCTATCCCATGCCTGTTTGGAGCCCTGCACTGCATTCATAGTTACCACTTCCTGTGGTAAGTTGTTCCATGCATCCACGACCCTTTCTGTGTAAAAGAACTTCCTCCTTAATCGGCCTCCCTCTAAACTCATGCTGTGTCCTCTTGTCCTGCTATTTTTCTTATATTGAAACATGTTAGACTCTCTCACCTCACCTTTTTAATGCCCTTAAGGTGTTAGAATGTTTCGATCATATCACCTCTTTCCCTCCTTTGCTCTAGGTTATACATATTGAGCTCCGTTAATCTGTCCTCATATGTTTTCTAATGCAGTCCTTGCACCATTTTGGTTGCCCTTCTCTGGACAGCCTCAGTTTGGTTAATGTCCTTGTAAAGGTGCTGCCTCCAGTACTGCACACAGTACTCCAGATGAGGCCTAACAAATGTCTTGTAAAAAGGGATTTTTGCCTCCCTCTTCCAACTTGTGATAACACTACTAAAACACATCAACATCACCTAGCCTTACGTACTGCTTTAGTGGTCTGCTTGGATGATTTCAGGTCATTGGTAATGGCAATGCCCAAGTCTCTTTCTTCCCTTATGACTGCCAGCAACTCCCCTCCCAGCCAATAGGTGGCTTCAGGGTGTTTCTTCCCTATGTGCATGATCTTACACTTCTTTGTGATAAACCCCAGTTGCCACTCTTCCAACCATTTTGCTAGTTTATCCAGCTCTCGTTTCATTATGCCCACCCCCTCTGGATCATCTATTCTGTTGCAGATCTTGGTTTCATCTGCAAACAGACAAACCTTACCCTCCAGTCCATCTAAAATGTCACTGATGAAGATATTGAAGAGGACTGGCCCCAGGACTGATCCCTGAGATACCCCACTTGTGACTTGCATCTCTTCTGACTGTATACTGTTTACCACCACTCTCTGTTTTCTGTCTGTCTACCAGTTTGCCACCCAGTTGACCAACTTCTGGCCCACCCGAGCCTACCCAGCTTATTAATCAATCTTCTATGTGGAACAGTATCAAAAGCTTTGCTGAAGTCAAGGTACAGTAGGTGACATCAATTGTTCCCCCTTGGTACACCACTCTGGTTACCTAGTCAAAGGAATCTATGAAATTAGTTTGACAGGACCTTCCTTTTGTAAACCCATGCTGTCTTTGATCCTGTGCTCCTATGGATTCCAGGTGTTGCACTATCCTTTCCTTAAGGAGTGCCTCCATAATCTTGCCCACTACTGAGGTAAGACTGACTGATCTGTAGTTCCCTGCATCCACTCTGCTACCACTCTTGTGGAGTGGGGTCACATGAGCTCTTCTCCAGTCTTCTGTGACCTCTCCTGTGCTCTGAGACTCACTAAACAGTTCTGATAATGGCTCTGCTAGTTCCACCTTAGCTCCATTAGTACCCTGGGATGTATGCCATCAGGTCCCATTGCCTTGTCCACCCTGAGCTTATCAAGCTCTTGCAGGACCCTTTCTTTTGTGAAGGGACTAGTACAACCCCGGTGCCCATGGTGCTGATCTGTGGGCCCTGCCCTACCTCCTCTTCAGTGAATACTAAGCAGAAGTATCTATTTAGGATAGATGCTTTTACATGGTCCTCCTCCTCACATGCCCCCTTATCTCTTTTGATCTTAGCAATACCCCCTCTGGACTTTTTCATTTCACTACTGTATCTATAGAAAGTCTTATCATCTTCTTTTACTGTTTGTGCTAGTGTTTCCTCAGTTTGGGTCTTTGCCTGCCTTACTGCCTTCCCTGCATCCCTTAGGGAAGTTTTGTATGCCTCCCTATCTTCATCCTGCTGCATTCCCTTATATTTCCTGAAGGCCAGCCTTATGGCTATAACCTTTTCTGCTACTATTTTTGAGAACCAAAGTGGTTTCCTTCTTCTTTTGCACTTCCTTTGCTCTCTAACACAATGGGATGTTGCTTCAAGTACTGCATTCTTATTGCTTGCCCACTTTGCCTATACCCCCTCACGAGTATTTCTTTTTGCCAGGGCTAGTTTAACTCTGTTGGCTATCTTATCAAACTCAGGTCCTCTAAAGTCCCATATATTTGTCTTGGAATGGGATGATTTAGTTCTAGTGGCCAAATTGAACCATACCATTTGATGGTCACTGGCTCCCAGGTGACCTACCTGGAGATCTGTGATCCTTTCCCTATTAATCAGTACTAGATCTAGGATAGCCCTGTCTCTTGAGGGTTGTTGCACCAGTTGTTTGAGGCCCTCTCCCTGCAGGGAATACACCATGTGTCTCCTGTAGTTCTGGCAGATGTTCCTGCTGATATTGACCAATCTGTATCTGGCATGTTAAAGTCTCCCATTATCAGAACCTCCCCTTTAGCTGTCATGTTTTGTATATCTTCTAACAGTAATGTGTCTATGTCCTTCCCCTGGTCTGAGGCCTGTACACAACCCTGGTTCCTATGGCTGTCCCATTTCCTGTTTCCAGGGTTACCCACAGTTCTTCTGACTCCTTATGTGTATTCTGAATTTTTGTTGCTTTGATATTTTCATTGACATTCTATCCCCCCGCCTTTTTGGGCCTCAGTCTCTTCTGAACAGTACGTAGCCAGGTACTGAAATCTCCCAAGTGTGGTTACTGGTAAACCATGTCTCGCTAACTGCTACTATATCCAGTTTAGCCTCTGTCATTATTGCTTGCATGTCTGGGATCTTGTTTCCCAGACAGCAAGCATTTGTGTACATGATTTTCCATTGGCCAGATTTTGGTGTGTTAGTTGTTGGGTGAGGTCTGGCATTTTCCATGTGTGTCATATGGGGAGCTGGACCTTTTCCCTTACCTTGTGATGCAAATGAACTACAGACATGCTGAACTCCTGTTTGACCACTAGCTGAGGAAGGGGGGTGTTCTTCCCATTTGACATACTGGGTGCTGCAACCCTCTCCCCATTTGCTACTTTAAATGTTCTGCAAAAAGGTCACACTTCTGCCTCAATGCACTGACTCACTCCTTAGTCAGATGCAGTCCATCAAATTTAAAAAACTTTCATTCCGAAAACTGTTGCCATTTCCCTACAAATGTGTGCTCTTTTTCCTGGCACCAGCCCTTGAGCCACATGTTTAGCTCCCCTATCACCCCTTCTCTGACCTTCTGTCCATCTGCCCCCTCTCCCAGACTGGCAGGATCCCAGAGAAGGAGATGCCTGATGAAATGGATGATAGTTTTTCACCCAGCCTAGTCAGGTGTTCCTTGGTCTCCACAACTGACCAGCTGGTGAGATCATTAGTCCCTATGTGTACCAAGATATCAATGTTTTCTTCTGCTTTCTGAACAATTTTAGCAATGCAGTCAATGTCTCTCCATGCTGAAGTACCTGGGGGAGACATCTGATCATGACCCCTGGCTACAGATAGGTATCAACTCCTTGAATCATGGAGTCTCCTATGCTCAGAAGAAGAACAATGGATGAAAGAAACAAGGAGGTAAGAGCAGAAACAATCAGCCAGCAACAAATACAGTAGCCTCCAAAGCTTATCCTAATGATAGATAAAACTGTAAAACCTGTAACGCACCACCTGCAATAATTTCACAGAAGATGTACTCTGTAAGAAACACTTTGCTACAGAGAAAATAAAGCAGTAACAGAAGATATAGTTTGCAAAAGACAATTTGAATCAGAAGATTACAGCAGTAATCTGTAAGCACACACCTGTAGGCACACCCTGTAATAATGCAGCAGAAGGTATACCCAGCAACAACAATTTGAATCAGAGAAAAAATAAAGCAATAAAATGTTAGCAAAAAACAGTAATAATCCCTGTGAATACAAAATAAAAATAACAACACACAGTAAGTCTGCCTAGCCAAAAGAAGCCTTAATCCTTTTCCTCCTCTGGCAAGGTTATTTGCACTGTCCTTTCAAGCAACCTAGAAAAAAAAATTCAGGTGAAGCTAGGTGCCTTTGCCAACAAACCTAGTCTTCCACTGTTATAAAGCCCATGAAGGGCTTTTAGCACTGGGGCAAAAGTCTGATGTTTATAAGTGCAAATGCCTAGTAGTTGCTGGGGCATATGCCCCAATTGGAATGTAAGCACAGGGGTTGGAGACAATGGACAAGGAAGTGATAGAAGGAATCCTTAGAATGGGAGAGTGCCTCTGAAAAGCACTAGTACACAGACAAGAAGGAGGGGAGGAGGAACAATGGGGAACAATTAAAACTGCCATCACAGAGGCAACAAACCTTTGTGTAAAGCAAATCAACAAAACAAAATGAAGGAAAAGCCACTATGGCTCTCAAAACAGGTGGTGGGGAAGATTAAGGAGAAAAGGATAGTTTTCAGGAAATATAAGGAAACACAGAAGGAACAGGACAGAGAACTATGTCAGTTAAAGTAGAAGGAGGCAGGGAAGACAGTCAGAATAGCAAAGGCCCAAACTGAGGAAAATATAGACAACTCTGTTAAGAAGGGGGATAAAACCCTTTCTAGGTACATTAGAGATCGAAGAAAGACCAAGGGAGGGATACTGAGGCTTAGTAAAAATGAGAGAATGTGGGCAAAGGGTGACAGTTAAAAAGCAGGGATGCTGAATGAATATTTCTGCTCAGTAGTCACAAAAGAAGTGGAGGGAGAGGTACCCAAAACAAAAAGAGAAACATGCTAGATAGGGGGATCAATACCAGTCCATTCACAGAAGAGAGGGTTCTGAAGGAACTCTTAAAACTGAAGGTGAACAAAGCAATGGGGTCTGATGGGATTTACCCCAGAATTCTACAAGAACTATGGGTAGAACTAGTGACACCACTGACTACTCTCTTTAACAAATCATGGGAAGATGGAGTGGTGCCTGAGAACTGGAGGAGGGTGGATGTGATTTCATTTTGCAAAAGTAGGAGTAGGGTAGATGCAGAAAACTAAAGATCAGTTTGTTTGACCTCAGTGGTGGGGAAAATGATGGAATCACTTCTGAAAGAAAGAACTTTTGAGTACCTAGAGGCCAGCGGGGCACAGGACCCAAGGCAGCCTGAAGTCACAGCTGGAAGGTCATGTCAGATGAATCTAATTGATTTCTTTGACTGGGTGACCAAAGTAGTAGACCAGGGAGGGGCTGTGAACATGGCCTACCTCAATTTTAGCAAGGCATTTTACACAGTCCCACACAAAAGATTAATAAACAAGTTAGCCAGCCTTGGAGTGGGTCCCAAGGTGGTAGCCTGGGTAAAAAAGTGGCTAGACAACAGGACACAGAGGGTAATAGTAAATGGAGTGCACAGTGAAGAAAGGGGGGTTACTAGAGGGGTGCCGCAGGGTTCAGTACTGAGTCAGTCCTCTTTAATGTCTTTATAAGTGACATTGCAGAGGAACTGGAAGGAAAAGTATGTCTATTCTCAGATGACACAATGATCTGCAACAGGGTTGATACACAAAGCGGGGTGGAAAGGATAAGAAGGGACTTGGCAAGGTTGGAGGAATGGTCAAATGTATGGCAGCTTAGATTCAGTGCAAAGAAGTGCAAAGTAATGCACCTGGGAAACAAAACCCCAGGGGAAGAGTAGACAATGGGGGTGAGATACTAACAACAACAAAAATAGAAAGGGACCTGGGGGTAGTTATATCAGATGGCCTAAAGGTGGGCAAGCAATGTGAGAAGGCAGTAAGAAGGGTGGGGGGATACTGGGATATATAGGAAGAGGCATCACCAGCAGAAAACAGGAAGTTGTTAACCCCCTGTACAGACAGTTGGTGAGACCCCATCTGGAGTACTGTGTGCAGTTTTGGAGACCCCATCTCTGAAAGACATACAGCAGACAAGGTGGAGGCTGTCCAGAAGAAGGCAACCAAAATGGTACAGGGTCTGCACCAGAAGACATGAAGAGAGACTAAAGGAGCTTAATACGTTTACCCTCAAGGAAAGGAGAGAGAGGAGGGACATGGGAGAAACTTTCAAGTACCTCAAGGGAATCAACAAAGTCCAAGAGGATATCATTTTTCAGAAAAAGAGATATGCAATAAGAAGGGGGCACAATTTGAAGATAGATGGGGACAGCTCAGAGATAATGTGAGGAAGCATTTTTTTACAGAGAGGGATGTGGATGCATTGAACAGCCTTCCTGAGGAGATCGTGGAGTCAAAAACAGTGGGGGAATTCAAAAATGCATGGGACTTACATATGGCAGTTTTAGTGGGGGGTTGAAGGAAGTAAGCTGTTGGTTAACTAGGATCTGCGCATCCATTAGGTAGGGAAATGGGTAGACTAGGTGGGCCAAGCGATCCTTATCTGCCATCAAATTCCATGTTTCCAGTGCCTCAAGTATGAAAATAGGTAGGCTGAAAGTATGATAGATATGAGTATGTTAGTACATTATGAATATACTGTATGGTGCATAGCCCTGTATAAGCAGATGGTATGAGTCTGGAGTCTGAGGAGAGGAATTTGACTGGCTGGAAAGGCTGGAGGGTATTAGAAGTAATGGAAAGGCAGGAGATTAAAGGTGCAAACAAGAGGCAAGCAGTGGATTCAAAGCCACCTAAAAATCCAAGGAGGTAAAATACAATCAAGTGACAACTAGGCAAGAGCTACAAGAAGCAACTAGTAGGGGGGCGGTGAGCCACCGTGTAAGGTAGGAGTAAGTGCAGGATGAACAAAACCCCCACTTCATAGGTCACTCAGGTGAGAAGGCAAAAGCAGACACCCAAAGTAGAAGTCAACAAATGTCAGAAACTTAATTAAATATTCATGAATCTGGCAAGGCTCCCAGATGACTACTGGATTAGTCATTAACATCTTACAAATGACTGATCCAGCTGCAAACTGATTCTGTGTGGCACTTGTGGTTTGTGCCATTTCTCTCAAAACCTAAAGTAAGTAAAAAAATAAATGTTAAAATCGAAAGTTGTTATTGCGATTAGACTAATAATTGCAAAAACAACCTGGAAACTGGTAATTTCCTTGAATTAATGACTGGCTGGAGGAAGGTGGCTCAGAATGGAGCTGAGGGCCACTCATCCCCCAACCAGTCATTGGTCCTCAGAAATTAGTTGCTTATTGATCATTAAGTTGAGGTGGTCAGGATAGCAATCATGGCAACACACTTAGTAAGTAAAGGTGCCTCCAGGAAGAATGGCAGCAAAAGAGGGACACCGTTCAGGAACAGCAGAAGGAGGGACAGCAGGCAGGAGGCTGAGCAAAAGGAGCACCAGACATAGCATGTGCAGATCAAGAATGACAGCCCCAGGGCCAATATGCGTGGTGGGGAGAGCAACCCAATGCAGCAGCAGTAGCAGCAGCAGCAGCAGCAGGAGCCAGCAACATCACAGCAGCAGGAGTAGATGGTTGGAAGAAAGGCAAGGAGAGCAAGCAGCTGCCATCAACAACACTGGGCTAAACCAAAATTGACAGCTTGGTAGAAGTGCCATGGTGGTGAGAAGAAGTGAAGAGGCCCAGGAATGGGTAATGGGAAGCAAAGCTGAGCCCCTGTGGATGCTGCCACAAGCATGGAGTTGACAGGGAATGCTGCCATTGTTCCACTAGTAGGTAAGGTAAGCCAGAATGAAAGTGGTTGAAGTAGCTTAAGACCAGATGCAGCAGACTAGGAAGCAGAGCCATGGACATGATGCAGGATAGCAGCAACACAACAAACACACAAAGGATGCTTGAACACATGCATTTTTAAGTACTGTTCTGTGGGGGGAAGAGGAAGGAGTGGGTCACTGCTGCCCCGCCAAATTACAGTCTTAGTCTTGAAATTTCATTCTGATTTTTGAATGCCTGGATTGAAACTGCTTACATCAATACCACAATTAACATTACAAAGTTGATGCAGTTTATTTACTTTAGCCCTTTCCAGCATCTGCAAAACAGTCTTCTACTTTAGGAAATAAATGAAGGTATCATCTATTTCATACAGTTTCTTTGTGTTGTTTCTGATGGTACTTCTTGTGAGTTATTTGATTATTCCCATGGGTGAGTAGGTAACATAAATTAAATAACCATACTTTAATTCTCTGCTACATTGACTGAGGTGATACATTAGTGAAAAATAGTCTGTCAGATTCTTACTGTCTTGGAATGAGTGGTGTATCCAAATGTTATGCTGCTACCAGAACTCCCTTGTAAATTCATGTAGCTAGCAAAGCGATATACATTGTAATAAATAAACAAACAAATAAGTAAATAAAATGTTTGAATGCTGCACATGTGAACTACATAACACCAACAAAATCAACTCTAAAATGTCGAGAAACATAGTGTCCAATATTCATAGCACTTTTTTGGCAGAAAAATCACTAGTCAAGCCCCAAAAAAATAATTATAACTTACATTCAATTGACATGACTGGATTTTCTAGATAGGCTGTTTTTTTTTGAAACAAAAGGTTTTTAGGTTGGATTGTGGGAGGCATATTGTTCATGTAAATGATCTGAAACCTAGTATAGATGAAAACAGAACACCTATCTTGGAAAGAGGTAGAGGTAAGTGAAGTAACCTTTAACTTGGTTTGTCAAAGTAAAAGAGTAGTTTTATGAGGAGAGGATTATTAGAGCAGGAAGGAGACGGTATATGTATACCCTGGAGGATAGAAGGGACGGGGGACATGATAGAGACATTCAAGCATCTGAGGGAATCAACAAGGATGGGGCAGACAGGGTCTTTAAGATGAGGAGTAGGAGGGACAGCAGCGATCATGGGCTAAGAATGAGGGGAAAATATAGGAGGGAAATGAGGAGACACTATTTCACAGAGAGGGTGGTAGCAAAATGGAACACACTACCAGAATGGGTGGTATCATGTGAATCTATGAACAGCTTTAAATTGGCATGGGGCAGGGAGTAGGGGAAAGTGAGGGTGGGGGAGGTTGGGGTGGTAGTGGGATGAAAGGGGGTTGGGCAGCTGCAAACTAGGAGTGATAGCTGCAGACTGAGCAGATGTAAATAGATCAGGAGGTCTGTTTCTGCTGGCACATGTGTATGTTCATATGACAGATCATTAGTTTGGAAGCTCTATTTCTTCTCTTCTTTCATGCATTTTCAGGTCCTGAACACTGCTTTTCCTCAAACACTCTCTTTGGCATGTCAACTGAGAGTGTGCTATGTCATAGGAAGAATATGTGTCGGTTAGCCATTGGCCTATTTGACTCATCAGTTCTTAGTAGTGAAACAAAGTGGTTTTAATACCCTAATACTTATCCAATGCTGTTTTAAAGGTACCCAGACAAGATTATTCCAGAACTGCACACTCACCTCTGAGGCAGGAAGACCAGAAGGCTGTGGGTTCTATCCCCACTCCAGGCACTTGGGTCAAATCCTAATACTGACACTGTAGTGCAGCATGAGGGGGGGTGCCGCACTCCTGAGGTGCTATCTTTCAGATGAGACATTAAACTGAGGTCCCATCTGCCTGTTCTGGTGGTAGTTCAGGTGGATGGTAAATATCCTATGGCACTTCTCAAAAAGAGTAAGGGACATTTTTATTGCAAAACAAAAACAACATACATATTCAAAATAAAATCAAGCTGTAAAAGACAATACAAGGAGTCAGTAAGCCACATGAACCAACAATCACAGACATTCTGATTCTAATAATAATCAAAAAAGCTAAGGACAAAAAGAAAAAAAACTGACTATGGTTACCTAATTCTCAACTGTCCCGTACTGAGCCTAGATCATACTGTGCTGAAACTTAACAGGGGGGAAGGGGAAGGGGGGAACAACCAGAAAAGGAAAAAATATTAATATCTTATTTTTATAAAAGGTACAGTCTGTCCCCACCCACTTTCATTATCCCACCCAATCTATTTCTTTCCACAAGGAAGTACACACCACCTGTCCCAATGAGTTGCATTCATAGGCATAAAGGTTATCTAATTCCTTTTGTATCATAAAGATCACATCATGTTGCATCACCACTTCTTATTGTAGGCATTGTTTGCATCTTGTTTGCCATATGGCCCACTTATTTACTGCAAATATAATATAAATGGTGTTCGTCTTCCAATTCCCCCAGAATTGTGGAACTTGTCCATGTATCAACATAGCATATGTCATTTTCCCAAAAACAGACACATTCCAATATTTAGCCAAGTTGTCCCAAAAGCCCTGAATAAATGTACACTCAAAAAATTGGTGTAGCATTGTCTCTACAACCCCAAAACAAGTAGCCACTAAACAGGTCCTCTCTTCTCATACTTTATGTTTGTGATTATCCCGTACATTCAATTTCCCTTGCCCACATAGCCAAATTGTGTCTTGCATTTTTAAAGGAATTCTCGCCTCTTTCATGCAAACCAACCTCATCCCTTCCTCAATATCACTATCAATATGAAAAAGTGGTTTAGTAAAGTAGCATTTTTCAGCTATTTTAGCATAAAATCGTTTTTCCCCCAACATCAATTATCCACGTCAATTCTGTTTTCCACAATTGCAAGTATTTCAACGTGGTTTGAATATAAAGGGGCAGGTGCTTATCTGTCATGTGCCATTTTCTCCTCCCCCAAGCTGTGAGAAAATCTGCCTCCCACATGTGCATAGCCATACTACCCATATCTCCTTTACCCAGTACAAGGGACCGAAGGTTAGTAAAAAAGAAATCATGAAACAAGAAGATCAAAGGCTGTATCATGTCCAAACCTTCCGCTTTCCACTTTCTATAAGTATGTACCCATTTAACCGGGTTCAAATGGCTCCCCCAAACCAAGGTAAAGAATAAACACAACATTTTTGTGTGCATTGCAAACAGCAGGGGGTTCATGTGTGAAATAGGTAAAAAAATGGGCAAAATGTTAAGTTTTCAGGAGAATAGTCCATTATTTCTTCGTCATTGTCCAACTCCTCCATTTCTGTATTTTCTGGCTGGCTGTGTCAAAGGCCATAGTACAGTTTTGGTCCAGTGCTCCTGTAGTCCCTAACAAAATGCTCAATAGTTTGATAGGCTCAGTTGAGGTTGGGACTGGGAGTGGAACTTCAGGGGCATCTGGCACCATACCCCAAAAAAACAGCTTACTCTTCTGTCTGTTTACCTTTATCCCAGTGCGTGGTCCAATCCGAGAAAAGAGGTCCAAGGCCTTCCTTCCGGACTCCTGATCTGCACCATCAGTACACAGTCATCTGCATAAGCCATGGTTTTAGGGTACACTGTACCCATATGGTTCACTATCGGCTTTATATCCACCATTCATTCAATCTGTCAGAGAACTGGTTCCACACTAAAAACATAGAGCAGGGGACTTATGGGGCATCCCTGTTGAACCCCATTCTTAAGATAAAGTGGGATTCGTAAGTGCCCATTCACCATCGGAGTCACCTGAACATCACTGTACAAAAGTCTGATCCATGTAATCAGTTTTGAAGGAACATGATAGTGTTCTAACACCTTTCATAAATATTCGTGCCTAACTGTGTCAAAAGCCATTTCCTGGTCCAGTGACAATAGACAGCCATTGACTTCCTCACTATAACCTTTTTCAAAAAGCTCCCTAAGAAATGTCAGGTTATGATGTATGGTTTTGTTTGCCACTGCACAAGATTGTGCGGCCAAAATGACAATTTCTGCAGCCCTAGCCAAATGGTTTGTCAAGATTTTCCCCTAGAATTTTATAATTAGTGTTTAGGAGTGTAAGTGGTCTCCAATTCTTCAAACTTTTAGGATCTCCTTTTTTACACAGGAAGAAAAACACCCCTTCCAGCATACTGGGGCCCAATCTCCTTTTCCTGCTGGGCTGCCACATATACTTAGTGAAGCATAGGAGTAATTACGTCAATGTTCTTTTTATAAAAATCGTTTGGGATTCCAACCTTCCTGGGTGAAGTATGGCATGATAATTTCATCATAGCTTCCTTGACTTCTATCAGGGAAATATCTTGTGTTATTTCACTCTGGTGTTCAAGTGTGAAATCTGGAATGTCCAGCTGCTCAAAAAAAAGGGGGTCCCAGCCCTGTCACCTGGTAAGTTTGTCTGACATGTTCCTGTACCAATTGTTGCATGGTGTTCTTTGTGTCCAGAAGGGCTAGCGTGGTCCTTTGTCTGAGTCCCACCTGGTCCAAATCACAGGGGTTAACCTGTTTTTTTGGTCCCTGTGTAGTAAATTTCTCCTGTTTTTGCCAAATTACGCACTGTGCCTTTTTTGTACAGTGTGCCACCATTTGTTGCTTTATCATCGCTAACTGTGCCCTCTGAGTAGTACCCATCATTCCCAGATCTGAGATCAGCTGGGTATATTTGGCCCGCAGTCCTAGATACTGGGTGTATTTGCTTCGAGCAGTCCCCTGTGTTCTTTTCATTATCAAATCTCATATATCCCTTTTTGAGTGCTCCCACCACTCCAATAGGCTCTCGTATAAAAAAGCAATATCTATTCATGCTTGTAATAAGGATCGTACATCCACCTCAAGTTCCTCATGTTGTAGAGAGGACACATTCATTCTACAGTAATGTCTACCTACCACAATCTGCTGTTTTGACCCTATCATCATCTTAAGTGCCAAATGGTCTGACATTTCCAGTGGTACCACTTGTACCATAAGTCCTGTCAACCTGTCAGAGACAAAACCAAACATCTATCCTTGTTGACAATGGTCCTTTATGGAAGGTATGGCTTGGTTGTTAGCATATCTTATAATAAATGTCACACAACATGTTATTCTGCAATATCATTCTCAATGTGTTGGTGTCACAAAAGACCTTAGTAGTTTTCCTACCCCAGACCCTTGCTGAAAGGCCACAGTTAAAATCCCCACGCTACAATACAAGCTTAGAAGTAAATAGATAGGGTTCAATTTCCCTAAATATAGCTGTTCATTCTGCCTTTGACTGTGGAGCATGGATGTTAATCAACCGGTAGGCTACATTATTTAAAAGTAAATCCAAAATGATGCTTCTATCTGGATGTGTGTCTAATACTTTCAAAGACTTGACCTGCACATCCTTAAAGCAAACCCATTACCATGTACGGCTATCTTCCCCTATAGACCAAAGGACGACCCCCATCTCCATTCTTTCTGTGCCTGGGAAATTTCAGCCAAAGTATACAGTCAAGTATTTTGTAAAAGAAAAACATTCCCACCCCCATCCATTAAGCTAGAGAAGGTAATCAACCTTTTCTCCTGAGTCTTAATGCTGTTAACATTGATGGTAATGAGTTGTATGCCTACATCCAGTTTAATAGAACAATATTCCATACAATCATTTCCTTTTTTTTTCATTTCTTGGGTTTGGGTTTTACACCCAACAACCCATCACCCACTGTCTCATGCAAAGAGGAGGTCACTGGGGACACATCAGATTCCCCTTCAGCCTCCTCCCCTTCTATGCCCATCAATATTTCGTAGGAGTTTTGTGTAGACAAAATATCTTCAGTGCCAGAGGAAGACTGAGGCAATGTGACTTTCTGCATGGTCTGTGACCTAGTGACTCTCTGAAAGGGAAACTCAGTCACCTGTTCAGGAGGTGGCATGTGTTGAACTTTTGGCCCTTTATCTTGTTGTGCTCCACAGGTGTCATCAACTGGATGTGTAGTCTGTGCTGTATCCGACCCTTACACCCGCTCCATATCACTAGGTTTTTGCTGTTGGGTAGGAGGGGGCACTATTTCCTCCCTTACCCTAGCTTGCTCAGTCCTGACTGAAAGGGGTATGGGAACAGTCATTTCCGGGGGGGGGGATAACTGCATCTCTTTCTGGGGGGTTATCCTTTACTTTGATGGTCTTTGGGGTTTCGGGTCAAAGTTAGAGTCATCTGTGACTAAATCTTGGAGCCTCATTCCCTCTTTTTATGCCGTAGCCATATATACATCGTGTTCCGCCCTTATGGTTTTTACATGCTGTTGTGGGAGGCCCATTCACACTCATGACATGAATGTCCCATACCATTGCAAAGATTGCACTTCGTAGGTTGGTCACACTCAGCACTGATGTAACCCACCGTGCCACACATTCCACACGTTTGTTTGTCACAGACGTTACTCAGATGACCCACTTCTTGACACTTATAACACATTCTAGGCTGTCCCACACAGAGAATCACACCCCTGTCACATCCTAAAATAAAAGCAATTTGGGAGATGCAAAGGTGCCGCTGCTTCCCGTTGCAATGTCACCTGATATCTTCAACCCCCTGTCCATAGGTGTTCCTCATCCAGTATGGGCTCTGGGTATACTTTCACTACACTGTGTTGGTTCATTCAGTAAGTGATATCAGCCACATTGACCCCTTCATTCCAAAAAAATATTGGGACCCTTTTAAAAAGGGGTTTTGTTAGGGAAATCACCAAAAATGGTCTCCATAATGCAGTGGATTTAAGCTGATGATAGTATTTCCAGAAACGGTCCAGGCCAGCCAGGTGTTTAAAGTGGATATCAAAGATTGAGTCACCCGGCATGTGAATCAGGGCTTAAATCTCATAGGTGTAGTACTTCTTGCTATTGCTAAGATGTGCTCATCCCATGAATATATGGTCTGGGACATCATTTATATCCCCCCCCCCCGAATTTTAGGTGAACTGCATTGAGCCTTGCAGCAGGTTCCAAAGAGGAACGAGGGCTGTCAGGAAATAGTCATTCCCAAACATTTGTTGCCCAAACATTTTGTTTTGGCCTTGCATCTTGTTGTGGACCCCTAGGTTCTGCCAGTGTCTGTCCTTGGGCTTCCTGTAAATCACCCCCTACAACTACTGGAGGAGGGGTACCAGATTAGCGTCTCTCCATCAGAAAGGAAGGTGGTAATGGTGTAGGGGGGGGCTCTATCTCTGGAACTCCTGGTTCTTGCTCCAGAATTTTAATGCAGTCCAGAAGATCAGTGTCTTAAGATGTACTTTCTAGTGGTGACACTTTAGTCAGAGTACCATGCCATGGGGGAGGAGTTGATAAACTGCGCGTATCATTATGCCCAGTAGTAACATTAAGGGCCACATCCATGTCTTCATCTGCAATATCACCTCTTAAATTTTGGGGCAGATTGGCATCCCACCCTATCCCATCTAGTTTTTGAACCCAACCTGCTTTTTGCAAGGAGTCCACCACCCATTCTGGACTGTCCGAAGATATATCAGCCACAGCAGTTGTAAAATCATCGCTAGCATCATTTTTCTGATGGGACCCCCCCCCCATCAATTAACCAACCTCACACTTTTTTCCCTTTCATTTGTGAATCCTTATTGGCCACCATCCTAAGCGCACTCCCTATTGTGGACCCAATGGTAAAAGTAATACATTTTTTCCAAGGTTGGTATTTCTGTGTTTTCCATTATCTTTTCCTCTAGCAGCATCTCCGCCGCCTGGGTTACAACCTAAGGCCTGTCAATAGGCTGTTCAATTTTTTGCTTTATATACTTTTCCCCTGTCCCATCCAAACTTACCTTAGCATCCAAACCCTGCATCCGAAGACTTAGAGAGCTCTTCTGGTGTTCATCCATTAGTTCCTCTGCATTCAAAGTGCTCTGTAGCGATGGACAGATCAGGCCCGATAATCCTGCCTGCCCATCAAAACCTTCACGATCCACTGCACTTTCATGAAGCAGGAGAGTCTGCTCCAATTTGTTCCTTCTATGCAAATAAATGCACTCCTCTTTATGTATGAGGTGACACAAATCCTCCACCCCAGGCATCAGTGGTCATGCTTCCAACTCTCCTGATCCCAACTGCTTTCATTCCCGCTGCCTTTCCTCCACCAGGGATTTGCAGGACTGCCATCAGTATTGTCTTTGTACCTGATGTTCGATTCACATTGACCTCCACAATAAGAAAGGCCGAGGAGGAGACCTGCTCCTTGGCCCTGCAGGCATCTGCATTCTGCTGCATCACAAGGGAGACCGGCCCAACTCAGCACCAGTCACAGCGCCCTCTAGCATAGATTAGGGGAATTTTTTTATTGGAATAAACAAAAGGGAAAACATCATACAGAAAACTTACTGCAAACTAAAAATTCAAAGACAAAAAGGCAAAAAAAAAATCACATTTTCTCCCAAAATCCCTTTCACCCCATGTTCACACGTGTCCTACTTTCACAACATGTACAGTACATTTTTCACAGCCAGTTAATATTTCTCCATAATTTCTGGAATTGACCATGTTCAAAATGTTCCCTTTCACTCTGTTTTACACATAAAACAGCAGATTCTATCTGTTTAATGATTATAGTTTGTTACATTTTTATGTTGCAAAGAAAACTGACAATGGGTTTGCCACATGTAATATTTTATGCTAGCAAAAATTATATTCAAAGTACTTGCATTATATCGTTGTAAACAATCTGAATATTCCCCAAGAGCTAAACTTTTGTAGGACACATGACAGGTGGGAGATCCTTTCCATTTACTAATAAGATCAGTCCAAAACTGAACCACCACTCCCCATGTAAAAACTAAATGTTCTTGCTTTTCTTCCAGACCAATGCAATCTGGTCTGATGCATATTCTTTCTGCTGTGGGCTTACTTTTTAAGCTGCCCTTAACCCTCAGTTTACCATGACAACTCAACCATGCTACGTCCCACATTTCCATAGATACCCTTTTGTCATTCAGTAATTTACATGCAAGTGATAATTTTGATGGGAGACATTTTGGAAAGTCCACCCTCACTGCACAATAAGTTCCCATTATTTTAGTATATATAGATTTGTGATTTAGGGTTTGTATTTTATCCTTATACACCTTCCATATTCTCAGTTTTTTAACAGCTGAAATGGCAAACTCAGGAATACATAAATTCTTTGATATTTTCAGTGCCTCCCCGTCCCAATGACAAAAGAACTGCTGACATAAAATGTGTGTCCCTTTTTTCCATTGATGTAAAGAATCTCCTTGCTTAATCTTAAAGGAAGCATTGTAAAAAAAAAATAGAAGAGAACAATCGGGTTTATCATCCCCAAACCGCTCTGACTAACATGTAGATAGGTGAAGTCTCTCTTCACGGGGTTAAGTCTGCTTCCCCAGACCATTTGAAAAAAGGTGCTTAGTAATCTGGTTTCCAGACCCAGGGGAATGGGGTATACTGCATTAAGGTGTATAAAGAATGGGAATAAAATGTTTTAATAATTAGGATTCTTTTCTTTTTAGAATAAGACAAGGATTTCCATTGATGAACTTTTTGTTCCCCTTTCTGAATGGCTAACTCCCAATTAAGGGTGGCTAAATCCCCCATCCCAAACTAAATACCTAAAATCTTAATGGGAGTTTCTGATATTACTATATCCCCTATGTGTTGTTCACCATTTGTATGCCCTAAGCTGATCTCAGATTGTTTCCTAAGATTCACTCCTGCACCCGTTATTTTTGAATATAGATCCAGTTTCTTTATTGCTTGTACCCCTGACTCCGAGTTTTTAATTATGAGACAGAGATCATCTGCGTATGCTGCAACTTTTTGTGGGGGAAGCGACAAGGATGGAGTCATCCCTTGTATTCTATGTTCATAATATATAGTTCTTATCAGGGGGTCCAATGCAAAAGTGTACAGAAGGGGGCTTAGAGGGTACCCCTGGTGGACCCCTTTGTGTAAAGTTACCACATCTTCCATAACCCCATTTACTGTAGGTCTTATTGTTGCCTCAGTGCATAGGAGTTTTATCCCATTTATAATTGACAAGGGAAATCCTTAATTCTCTAAAACGTGAAATAAACATTTGTGTACCACATTATCAAAAGCTTTAGTTTGGTCCACTGTCAATAGAAAACCTTGTACCTCGTTCTGTCTACCAAATTCACACAACTCCCTCAATAATCTTAAATTCTGCTGAATCGATCTATTAGGGATTGAACATGTCTGTGCCAGTGAATTATGTCACCTGCCACAGATTGCAGCCTTTTGCATAATATTGTTGATAACAATTTGTAGTCAGTGTTTAGGAGGCTTATGTGCCTCCAATTCTGAATATCACAGGGGTCCTCTGGTTTGAAAAGAAAAATTACCAGTGCCTCAGTGAAATTTTTGCATACCACACCATCGAAGAGCAGATTTGGTAATATACCTAGACATTTTATAGGTACATTAGGGAGTGAAGAAAGACCAAAGGAGGGATACTGAAGCTTAATAAAGGGGAGGGAATATGGGTAGAGGGTGACAGTGATAAAGCAGGGTTACTGAACAAATATTTCTGCACAGTATTCACAAAGGAAGAGGAGGGAGAGTTACCTAAACCAAACAAGAGAAATACTCTGAAGACGGGGGGTCAATACCAGTCCATTAACAGAAGAAAGGGTTCTAAAAGAACTAATAAAATTGAAGGTGGACAAAGCAATGGGGCGTGATGGAATTCACCCAAGAATTCCAAAAGAACTAAGGGTAGAACTAGTGACATCGCTGACTACTCTCTTTAACAAATCATGGGAGGATGGGGTGGTACCCAAGGACTGGAGGAGGGCAGATGTAATTCCTCTTCACAAAAGTGAAAGCAGGACAGAGGCTGGAAACTACAGACCAGTTAGTTTGACCTCAGTGGTAAGGAAAATGATGGAATCACTTCTTAAGGAAAGATCTGATGAGTACCTAGAGGCCATTGGGGCACAGGACCCAAGGCAGCATGGATTCACAATGGGAAGGTTGTGTCAGATGAATCTAACAGATTTCTTTGACTGGGTGACCAAAGTAGTAGATCAGGGAGGGGCTGCGGACATGGCCTACCTAGATTTTAGCAAGGCATTTGATACAGTCCCCCACAAAAGATTAATACACAAGATAGCCAGCCTTGGAATGGGTCCCAAAGTGGTAGCCTGGATAAAAATTGGCTAGACAACAGGACACAAAGGGTAGTAGTAAATGGAGTACACAGTGAAGAAAGGAGGGTTACTAGTGGGGTACCGCAGGGTTCAGTACTGGGACCAGTCCTTTTTAATGTCTTTATAAATGACATTGCAGAGGAACTGGAAGGAAAAGTATGTCTCTTTGCAGATGACACAAAGATCTGCATCAGGGTTGATACACAGGATGGGGTGGAAAGGATGAGAAGGGACTTGGCAAGGTTGGAGGAATGGTCAAATGTATGGCAGCTCAGATTTAATGCAAAGAAGTGCAAGATAATGCACATGGGAAACAAAAACACAGGGGATGCGTACACAAAGGAGGGTGAGATACTGACAACAGTAAAAATAGAAAGGAACCTGGGGGTAATTATATCAGATGACCTAAAGGTGGGCGAGCAATGTGAGAAGGCAGTAAGGAAGGCTGGAGGGATACTGGGATGCATAGGAAGAGGCATCAATAGTAGAAAACAGGAAGTTGTTATCCCTCTGTACAGAAAGTTGGTGAGACCCCATCTGAGTACTGTGTGCAGTTCTGGAGACCCCATCTCCGAAAGACATAGACAGAGTGGAGGCTGTCCAGAGGAGGAGCAACCAAAATGGTGCAGGGTCTGCACCAGAAGACATCTGAAGAAGACTAAAGGAGCTTAATATGTATACTCTTGAGGAAAAAAGGAGAGAGGATACATGATAGAAACTTTCAAGTACCTCAAAGGAATTAACAAAGTCCATGAGGTAGCATCTTCCAGAAAAGAGATGTGCAAGAACAAGGGAACAATTTGAAGATAGAGGGGACAACTCAGGGTAATGTGAGGAAGTATTTTTTCACTGAGAGGGTTGTGGATGCATGGAACAGCCTCCCTGAGGAGGTCGTGGAGTCAAGAACAGTGGGGGAATTCAAGAATGCATGGGACAGGCATAAGGCAGTCCTAGGGGTGGGTAAGAGGAAATAAGCTGTTGATTAACTAGGATCTGCAGCTTATCCGTTAGGTAGGAAAATGGGCAGACTAGTGGGCCAAGCGGTCCTTATCTTTCATCAAATTCTATGCTTCTATGTTTTTATGTTTCTTTGTTTGTATTTCACTCAGCTCATCCTTTAAATGTTTATAGAGCTCATTCAGGAGTCCATCTAACCCAGGAAAGACCCCACTTTTTAAGTTTAAAATCGCCAAATAAACTTCACCCTTAGTGATTTTTCCTTCTAAAAGCTTTGCTTTTCCTGCATCCAGTTTTGGTACCAAAAAACTATTAAAATCGTCCCACTGAATTTGAGCCTGAAAAAGCATGCCAAACAAATTATTTAAATGGTCCTGAATGATTTGTAACATCTCTGGTGACGTCACTTTCTTATTTCCCATATTACAATTTAAACCCTCTATGAGTTTTGATGCCATTCTTTTTTTGCATGCAAAATAGGGATCTTTAAAAGGTTTTTTTTTGTCCCAAACTTCATTTCAGCCTGTGGTGATATGCCTCTATCGTACTGAAACTTACACATTTGTTTTTTTAATTTCATCCATTTGCAATTTTAACCTGGAATCAGCTCTGTTTGGGTTTGAAAGTAAATTATACAACTGGTTCCTGTGTCGTAAATGCTGTAAATAGTCAGCTGTGCTTTTTTTCTTTCCTTGTTTTATAAAAAAAATCCCTGAAAGCCATTTTAGTGTCAAACTACCGGGAGCCTCAATCATTGTGGAAATCTGCCACAGATTTCCTTAACAAAAGAACATCCCGAATCCTTTTATTATTTGCCTCATTATTTAATAAGGCTGAATTTAGTTTCCAGCATTTTTCTACCTCAGGAAAACTTGGTGAGAAATTTTTAAGGCCAATTTCACATTTTAAAACCTTGTGGTCTGAAAATTCGCAAGGGCTAACTAAACATCAAAGTGGGACTAAATTTTTTGATAAAAATACGTAATATATATGTGAACAGTAAATATTTCTTTGATATGTATAACCAGGATCTTTATGAAGATAGTTATATGCATCCTTACAATTTGCCACATTTATTGCACTTGATAAAGCATGGGAGTCACAATAAACTTTCTGTTAAATATTATTCTTTATTTTAATGTCTGAGGTGCAGTTCATGTCTCCTGCCCATAAAACTCATTTTGAGGTGAAAAGCCAAGGCTTAATTTGGGTAGAAATGTTGATCCTTGCATTTTTTACTTGAGGCGCATAAGTGTTTATTAAATGGAGCTGGAATCCCTTAAAGAGACAATCAATTAGTAGTACCCATCCTGGAACAATGTCCAAAAGTCTGTGAACCACAATCTCTGTATGATTAAATAGAATCACCACCCTGTCTGCAGCATCAGGCCCAAAGACCCAAAAGGAAGGGCCCCATATGCAAGCATTCTTTGCTTGATTAATGTCCTAGATTGAACTGAACCTCATGTCTTGAAGAAAAAATGATATCTGATTTTAAGTGTGGACAAAAAGTCAGCCCTATCAGCTATCCATTTTTTAAAATTCTTTATACTGCTGATATTCAAGGAGGCAATGTTAATTAAGGACAAGAAGAGCAAAGTTTAAGTTTTTTCTTTATCTTTTTCCCTTTCCTCCCTTTTTTTCTTTTTTCTTCCCTGGTTTCTACTACTGCTTCCTCCTCATACTCCATGTCAGAGACCAATTCAGATCTAGTAGAGAGATCAGATTCTGAATCTCGCTCCTGTTTTTTTTTAAATTTGAAAAGTATTAGATGTGGTAATTGGGTGTTAGAAGAGGTCTGTTTACTGGAAGCTCTTGCTACTCTTTTAGAGTGAGGCATCTAAAAATCTGTTGCAGAAGAGGAACGACTGGGTTTAGCCTTACATCCTTCACAGGCTGGAGGGGAAACCCATCATTTGGGGATTAGAATGAGATACTGGCCTATCATCAGTCTGATCTGTGTTGTGTTGCCTAGGACCAGTGTCTGACTGTGCAGTATTTGTGTAGTGTTTGGTGTCTGAGTGTTACGTCTTCCAACCTCGGTGTCCTCAGCCCTCTGGTTCTCAGCCCTCTGATCCTCACCTTCCTGCTCTGCAGGTCTAAATCCTTCTTGGGCCTTACTGATTAAATCTTCTTTTTGCAATCCCCCAGGCCTATTTTGGCCAGGCCAAGAACACTGGTGGTATGTGTGTCCTGCTTCCTTGCACATATTACACTTGCACTATCATGATCAAATTCATTACACAGGGCACACTTTACTTTGTCACAAACACTAGTTAAATGTCTGGGGCTGTAACATTTGTAACAAGCTCTGGGCTGCGCAGGGTAAAAGCATACCCCCCTATCTTGCACTTCATTTCCCACCCATTTTCAGCTTAATTTTAAATCTCCAGCCCCCAGTCCAAATCTCTTCTGAGTCAATGATTGGTTCTGGTGGACCCAGAACCTCACACTTCTTCTCAAGCCAGAACAGAATATTACCTACTTTGCCCCCCTTGTTTCTAAACATGATATTTATAGATTTAAAAAGGGGCTTCATGATGGGAATAGCCCAGAAGGGGATCCACAGAAACTGATATTTGCATGTCTCGTACATCTTCTAAAATCTGTCCAAACCAGCAAAAGACTTGAAGTTCACGTCATAAGTGTCTTCGCCCCTTATATTAATAAGTGCATAAATATCTGAAGCTTGAAACTGCATCAAGTCTTTTAATAATCTTCTGGCCAAATAAGTTTTACTTGGGAATTCTTCTAGCCCACCCCTATATTGCAGATACACAACATTTCACTGTGGGACTTGGTCTAGTTTATTATAGTCAAGAAAAAAGCAGTCCCACAGGAAATGGATAAAGTCTTTTTTATATGTTTAAAAGCCGCCTCTCCCAATGTGTAAATGCTATAGATGTTGTCTCCCACACAGAGTAAAAGAATTATGAGGGCGCTTCAAAAAAGATATCCGCAGACAGTCATATTTTACATTCTCAAACTTCCTTTTTATTGCTTTGAAACGTGGCAATCGTCAACGTTTCACCAAGTATCTTGACTTTATCAAGAGATGCCCTTATAAAAATATACATAAATACATAGGATTAAAAAGTCTGTCTACACCTATACATATAATCTTCTAACATATTCAAATATATGAAAATAAATATCCACTGATGCCACTTACTTCATAAGATCTTAATACTACAATAATGTTTTCTTTCCCATTTGCATGGATTTCTGATCCTATACAAAACAAAACAAACCTCTGTGTATATTGTACCCATGTCTCATATGTCAATAGTAAAGAATGGAACCCAACACCTAAACATCAAATTGTGGTGCACAATATTGCCAACTTTCCAGACAGGTGCTTGTTTAATACCTGTTCAATTCCAACGAATGTTCTAAAATGTAATATGTGCCATAAAATATGGCCTCATCATTATTTGTCTCTTCACATATCTTGCCCAGCCAAAAGCAAAAAAGAACATTCCTTTCAGTCTTATTCTGTAATCAAAATATCCTTTTAATTCAAACTAATGTGAGGCAGCGTCTCAGTTTTTTTTCATCCACCACCACTTCTACTCAAAGTCTATCACTTTACTATGTATGTTTTTAAAGGCTTCCTAATTCATTTACACCAATGTATGTATCTTTTACAAATAGGAATCCTACTACTTTTTTATTTTTCTGTATATAGCCACAGTTTATTCACTTCCTTAACAATTAAAATCCCTGAAAGACCTTATAAAACTCTGATTACATTAACATACTGCCTTCTACTTTATTTAAAAACCCTTTTAAACTCCATCGCTAATATTATTCTATCATGGGAAGTTGTTATTCACTAATTTATCACCTTCCTTGGTCTCTAAACCCTTGAAAGCCTTAAGCAGCAGTAAAGTTCTTCCGTTTGCTTTCTTAGAAGCCCTTCCAAACAAACATCGCTAACATTATGATATGGTGGTACTCAGACTACTGTTGTTTGCTCCAACATAACTTCCCATTTGTTTCAACTAGATCACTTAATTTTTTGCTCTTGTTTTTTTCTCTCTCCCTCAGTATTCTCTACGGTCATTTATCTCCTATGTTTAATCATTAGTTATGTGCAAGTAAACACTGTTTTAACTAAAATTGTATTCAAGTAGGGTTTTACTTCCTATTTCTAATGTCTGTAGTTGTAATTTTCAAAGAAGAATGAAATGCTTGTCCTGTTTTTCCTTAATCCTCTTGCTTTTCTTAATGCCATAATTTTTTTTAAATTTTTCGGGCTGTGCATTTCTAAATATACCTTTTGATGATGTCACGTATCCTATCTAAAGTAAATCACGCTTCTTTTCTACTTATTAGTGGTGGTAAAATACTATAATACATCTATAAAATCTCAATCCTAGTACCCTTCATAGGATCTTCTACTCAAAACATCTAAAATATTCTCTTCTGAATCTGAATGGGGCTGAGAGATATTAAAGTGTCAGTGCTGGTCACTCTCGGAGGGTGGGAGGGGTTGGGGAAATATAGAAAAAGTTACATATTTCTCTATAATCATAATTTCAAATGTCCCCTAATAAGTTTAAAATGTTTCTTCAATTTCTAGTATTTCCTTGTTATGATGTAACTTATCAAACAAAAATTTAAAAAGGGAGGGGGAGAAAAAGGGGAAAAATATGGGGAAAGGAGGGAAAAGGGGAAGGGATAAGTAAAGGAAAGAGAAAAAGGAGAGGAAATGAAGGGAGGGGAGGAAAAGAGGAGGGGACACTGGGGAAAGGGGAGGAAAAGAAGGGGAACGTATGGACGAGACCAAGTTAAGGGGTAAAGAGAGGAAGGAAAGGACAAAAGTAGATAGGTCAAAAAGGGGGAAAGAATAATGAAAGAAGGAAGGAAGGGGTAGGAAGGCAGGTTTTGAAAAAAGTTTGCGGGGGTTGGGAAAAAAGAAGGAAAACCTTACATCCTTATCTACGGCAGCAATTCCAATTAATATCTTTATTTAGACCAACCTTTGGATACAATACCTTCATTTCATAAATCCATTTTGTCTCTGCCCTCTCTAATTCTATTGTAATCTCCCCCTTTATCTGAGGGTTTAATCTGTTCCAATCCCCCAAACCTTAAAGATGCCCCTGTATTTCCCGCTTCCAAAAAATGGTCTACCACCGGAGTGGAGTTCTTGTTTCTAATATTAGATTTATGTTCCTGGATGCATTGTTTGAGAGGTCTTATCGTTTTACCAATATATATCTTATCACATAGGCATTGTAACACATATACCACCCCTGCTGAATCACATGTAATCGACTGTCTGATTTCATATTCTTTGTTATTGTATGGGTGTTTATATCGTTGTTTCTTACTACTATGTCCACAGACTGAGCACCTACCACAAGGCACCATTCCAGTTTGTAAAGGGCCCAATAATAGATGTCTGTTTTCAAAGACCTTTCCTTGTTTATGGTCAGTATGTACTAATCTATCTTTTAGAGTTGATACTCTTTTTTCCGCTATCCTTGGAAGTGCTTGGAAAACATTCTTCTCCATAGGGTAATCTTTTAAAATTGACCAGTGTTTATTTATTATTTTTCTTATTTCTCCCATCTTATGAATGTGTTTTGTACTAAAAACTATACGCCTATCAGATTGTATGTTATTATTGCCATTCAGTCCTTCAGTCTGTGTGACATTCATCACCCTTCTTCTTGCCCGGTAAAAGGTTTTCCTGTTATATCCATGTTCCTTGAACCTATTTGATGCTGCTTCAAGTTCATTTACAAAATCATGATCTTCCCCACAGTTTCTACGAATACGGAGAAACTGTGAGAAAGGAATACTTTTAACCAATTGTTCTACATGAAAACTCTTCGCATGTAAAACAGTATTCCGAGCTGTCTCTTTCCTATATAATGTGGTTGTAAGTCCCCCTTCCCCTTTAACAACCCTTACATCTAAATAGGTATTGAGTTATTAATAATCCATCTGAATTTCAAGTTGGTATCACAAGAGTTCAGATATTCAAAAATGACAAAGATCACTTCTGTGCCCAGCCATAATAAAAACAAATCATCTATGTATCTCTTATATAATCTGACAAATTGAAAAAATGATTATTTTGTTCATCCAATATATAAGTATTTTCAAATTTGACATATATGCATTTGCATATCCTGTGCCATAGTCGTCCCCATGGTTGTTCCTCTTATCTGTTTGAAAAAAACTTTCTCAAATCTGAAATAACTATTAGTGAGAATAAATTCTGCCAACATTAATAATGTGCCTGTCCTTGGATGTATCCCCCTTTCCCTCTGATCCAACATTTTTCCCATGGCTACAATCCCCTCTTGATGTGGTATAGAGGTATATAGGTCTGATACATCCAAAGTGACCAAAATAACTGATCTTTTTTCTTCCTCTGTCAGATTTACTTCTCTCAAAATATTAATGAAATGAGAGGTGTCTCTTATATATGTAGGGATTTCCTCTATTAAAGGTTGTAAATGAAAATTTAAATAGTCTGAAATCGGTTCAAATATACTGGAAATTCCTGACACTATCAGCCCTGGTGGATCTACCTCATTTTTGTGTATTTTAGGCAGAGTGTATAAAATCGGGGTTCTTGGAAATTTCTGTATTAAAAGTTCTTCTTCCCATCCTTTTAAGAAATTACAAAGTATCAGCTCTTCTATTAATCCCGCAAGTTCTCCTTTTATTTTATTCAAAGGATCTGAATCTAGTTCCATATAATTCCTTGAATTTTCAAGCAGCCTACTACAGCTCCTTTTGTAATGCTCATAATCCAAGATCACAATGCCTCCTCCTTTATCGGCTGGTTTGATTATGATACTTTCATCATTTTTTGAAACATTTAAACCCTGTCTTTCTGCATATGTTAAATTGTCATAGGTGTCATCCATTCCTTGTCAGTTTTTAAAAGCTCATGTATCTCTTTCCTAACTGTCTCCGCATATGTTTCAACCGCAGGACAGTTACCCACAACTGGATTATAAGTAGACCTTATGCCCAGAGCAGTTTTAATTTCTTTTTGATAATCAACCATTTGTATGATATTACTATATTGTGCTTTCAGACGTAAAGTTCTAAAGAACAATTGTAAATCACATTCCAACTGAAACATATTTACTCCTACAGTCGGTGCAAATGAAAGACCTTTAGTCAATACTTGCATTTCTATGTCATTTAAATGTCTTTTGCTCAAATTAAAAATAGGCACTATTTCTGATAATACCTCTGCTTGGTGCCGGTATCTCCTCGACCTCTGCCTATGCCTATTCCTCCTCCTACACCTGTTCTTACCGGCTCTACACCCTCTTCTGTTCCAGTTCTGTTTCTCATTATATACCTTGGTTCTCTTTGTTCTTCTGTCCTCATTTGACCTGATGAGTCTCTGTTCTCTATCTCCTGAGCGGAAAAATGCTCCCTTACATGTGTCTCTAAAACTTGTCTTTCGCCCATATCTGCCCTAAATGTCCTCCTATTACCTGACCTACTTGGGTCTTGTATTTTTTTGTTTGAAGTCATGTTATTACTGGCCCTATCAGACCCACTTTCTTCTTGTCTATTCTAAGTGGTTGAGTTAGTTCTCATATTACTCCTAATGTGTGTGTATATTCTATTCTCCTTTTAATCATTCGTATCTCGATTAAATTTCTTTAACTTCTGTTGTTTCAAGTTTCTTTCATAGGAATCAATCTTCTGTTTTATTTTTTCCATTACCTTATTAAATTCCTCCAACTGTAATTTGAGCCTCAAAGCTTTCTTATCCAAGTTGACCTGCTCCGCTCTCTTGCCCCTCTCTTCTATTATAGTCTCAATCAATGCATACATGAAATCCACTGAACATCTCATTCTAATTCCATCCCATTTCATGTCCAGCTTGACTGATTTAAATCCTATGTTATGTTCTACATAAACTCTGAGTCCTCTTGGTATTAGGTTGTGGGCCAAATCTTGTCCTAAAGTGATCGCATGCCAGTCTAAATGGCAGTCTCTAAATGCCTGATTTTCGACCCTTCGGATAGTTTGCCCTTTATTATCTATCATACTATTAGAGAGATCCCTATCCCCCCTGATCTGATCCAATAACGTTTCTTTCTCCACATCAGTAAATGTGACAAAATGATATTTAGCCTTGGCTCCCATTCCTATTTCATTAAATGCATTGATTTTTTTTTAAATCTTCAAATTATACTATCCCAAAAATCAAATCCCTACTATGTACAAGGCATCAGTGGAATACACCTATTAAATCTTAATTATCACCAACATTTATCAGATTTCCATATCTAAAATGCATATACTTTCCATAATTTCAAACAATATTTTAATGTATATTATATCACCTTTATTATGAACAATCCAACCTCTGTTTTATTAGATGCAGCACATCTCTGCCATCCAAAAATCTGAGTCAAGAAAAAAGCAGTCCCACAGGAATTGGATAAAGTCTTTTTTTATGTGTTTAAAAGCCGCCGCTCCCGATGTGTAAATGCTGTAGATGTTGTCTCCCACACAGAGTAAAAGAATTATGAGGGTGCTTCAAAAGATATCCACAGACAGACATCTTTTACGTTCTCAAACATCCTTTTTATTGCTTTGAATTGTGGCAATCTTCAACGTTTCACCAAGTATCTTGGCTTTATCAAGAGATGCCCTTATAAAAATATACATAAATACATAGGATTAAAAAGTCTGTCTACACCTATACATATAATCTTCTAACATATTCAAATATATGAAAATAAATATCCACTGATGCCACTTACTTCATAAGATCTTAATACTACAATAATGTTTTCTTTCCCATTTGCATGGATTTCTGATCCTATACAAAACAAAACAAACCTCTGTGTATATTGTACCCATGTCTCATATGTCAATAGTAAAGAATGGAACCCAACACCTAAACACCAAATTGTGGTGCACAATATTGACAACTTTCCAGACAGGTGCTTGTTTAATACCTGTTCAATTCCAACGAATGTTCTAAAATGTAATATGTGCCATAAAATATGGCCTCATCATTATTTGTCTCTTCACATATCTTGCTCAGCCAAAAGCAAAAAAGAAGAACATTCCTTTCAGTCTTATTCTGTAATCAAAATATCCTTTTAATTCAAACTAATGTGAGGTGGCGTCTCAGTTTTTATTCATCCACCACCACTTCTACTCAAAGTCCATCACTTTACTATATATGTTTTTAAAGGCTTCCTAATTCATTTACACCAATGTATGTATCTTTTACAAATAGGAATCCTACTACTTTTTTAATTTTCTATATATAGCCAGAGTTTATTCACTTCCTTAAAAATTAAAATCCCTGAAGGCAGTATGTTAATGTAATCAGAGTTTTTTAAGGTCTTTCAGGGATTTTAATTGTTAAGGAAGTGAATAAACTGTGGCTGTATATAGAAATGCCATGTTTCAAAGCAATAAAAAGGAAGTTTGAAAATATAAAAGATGACTGTCTGCGGATAGCTTTTTTGAAGCGCCATCATAATTCTTTTACTCTGTGTGGGAGACAACATCTACAGCATTTACACATCGAGAGAGGCTGCTTTTAAACATATAAAAAAAGACTTTATCCATTTCCCGTGGGACTGCTTTTTTTCTTGACTCAGATTTTTGGATGGCAGAGATGTGCTGCATCTAATAACACAAAGGTTGGATTGTTCATAATAAAGGTGATATAATATATATTAAAAAATTGTTTGAAATTATGGAAAGTATATACATTTTAGATATGGAAATCTGATAAATGTTGTTGATAATTCAAATTTAATAGGTGTATTTCACTGATGCCTTGTACACAGTAGGGATTTGATTTTTGGGATAGTATAATTTGAAGGTTTAAAAAAAATGGATGCACTTAATGAAATAGGAATGGGAGCCAAGGCTAAATATCATTTTGTCACATTTACTGATGTGGAGAAAGAAAAGTTATTGGATCAGATCAGGGGGGATAGGGATCTCTCTAATAGTATGATAGATAATGCAGGACAAACTATCCAAAGGGTCGAAAATCAGGCATTTGGAGACTGCCGTTTAGACTGGCATGTGATCACTTTATGACAATATTTGGCCCATAACCTAATACCAAGAGGACTCAAAGTTTATGTAGAACATAAGATAGGAATTAAATCAGTCAAGCTGGACATAAAATGGGATGGAATTAGAACAAGATGTTCAGTGGATTTCATGTATGCATTGATTGAGGCTATAATAGAAGAGAGGGGCAAGATAGCGGAGCAGGTCAATTTGGATAAGGAAGCTTTGAAGCTCAAATTACAGTTGGAGGAATTTAATAAGGTAATGGAACAAATAAAACAGAATATTGATTCCTATGAAAGAAACTTGAAATAACAGAAGTTAAAGAAATGTAATCAAGATACGAATGATTATAAGGAGAATAGAATATACACACACATTAGGAGTAATATGAGAACTAACTTGACCACTTGGAATAGACAAGAAGAAAGTGGGTCTGATAGTGACAATAGTTACAGTAGGGCCAGTAATAACATGACTTCGAACAAAAAAATACAATTCCCAAGTAGGTCAGTTAATAGGATGACATTTAGGACAGATATGGGCAAAAGACAAGTTTTAGAGACACATGTAAGGGAGCATTTTTCCGCACAGGAGATAGAGAACAGAGACTCATCAGGTCAAATGAGGACAGAAGAACAAAGAGAACCAAGGTATATAATGAGAAACAGAACTGGACCAGAAGACGGTGTAGAGCTGGGAAGAACAGGTGTAGGAGGAGGAATAGGCATAGGCAGAGGGTGAGGAGATACCCGCCCCAAGCAGAGGTATTATCAGAAATAGTGCATATTTTTAATTTGAGCAAAAGACATTTAAATGACATAGAAATGCAAGTATTGGCTAAAGGTCTTTCATTTGCACCGACTGTAGGAGTAAATATGTTCGAGTTGGAATGTGATTTACAATTGTTCTTTAGAACTTTATGTCTGAAAGCACTATATAGTAATACCATACAAATGGTTGATTATCAAAAAGAAATTAAAACTGCTCTGGGCATAAGGTCTACTTATCATCTAGTTGTGGGTAACTGTCCTGCGGTTGAAACATATGCGGAGACAGTTAGGAAAGAGATACATGAGCTTTTTAAAACTGACAAGGAAAGGATGACACCCTATGACAATTTAACATATGCAGAAAGACAGGGTTTAAATGTTTTAAAAAATGATGAAAGTATCATAATCAAACCAGCCGATAAAGGAGGAGGCATTGTGATCTTGGATTATGAGCATTACAAAAGGATCTGTAGTAGGCTGCTTGAAAATTCAAGGAACTATATGGAACTAGATTCAGATCCTTTGAATAAAATAAAAGGAGAACTCACTGGATTAATAGAAGAGCTGTTACTTTGTAATTTCTTAAAAGGATGGGAAGGAGAACTTTTAATACAGAAATTTCCAAGAACCCCGATTTTTTACACTCTGCTGAAAATACACAAAAATGAGGTAGATCCACCAGGGCGTCAGATAGTGTCAGGAATTTCCAGTATATTTGAACCATTTTCAGACTATTTACATTTTTATTTGCAACCTTTAATAGAGGAAATCCCTACATATATAAGAGACACCTCTCATTTCATTAATATTTTGAGAGAAGTAAATCTGACAGAGGAAGAAAAAAGATCAGTTATTTTGGTTACTTTGGATGTATCAGACCCATATACCTCTATACCACATCAAGAGGAGATTATAGCCATGGTAAAAATGTTGGATCAGAGGGAAAGGGGGATGTATCCAAGGACAGGCACATTACTAATGTTGGCAGAATTTATTCTCACTAATAGTTATTTCAGATTTGAGAAAGTTTTTTTCAAACAGATAAGAGGAACAGCCATGAGGACGACTATGGCACTGGGATATGCAAATGCATATATGTCAGAATTTGAAAATACTTATATATTGGATGAACAAAATAATCATTTTTTTCAATTTGTCAGATTATATAAGAGATACATAGATGATTTGTTTTTATTATGGTTGGGCACAAAGAGTGATCTTTTGTCATTTTTTGAATATTTGAACTCTTGTGATACCAACTTGAAATTCACGATGGATTATAACATAAGCTCAATACCCTATTTAGATGTAAGGGTTGTAAAACGGGAAGGAGGACTTACAACCACATTATATAGGAAAGAGACAGCTCGGAATACTGTTTTACATGCGAAGAGTTTTCATGCAGAACAATTGGTTAAAAGTATTCCTTTCTCACAGTTTCTGCGTATTCGAAGAAACTGTGGGGAAGAACATGATTTTGTAAATGAACTTGAGGCAGCATCAAATAGGTTCAAGGAACGTGGATATAACAGGAAAACCTTATACCAGGCAAGAAAAAGGGTGATGAATGTCACACAGACTGAAGCACTGAATGGCAATAATAACATACAATCTGATAGGCCTATAGTTTTTAGTATGAAACACAATCATAAGATGGGAGAAATAATAAAAATTATAAATAAACACTGGTCAATTTTAAAAGACTACCCTATGGAGAAGAATGTTTTCCAAGCACTTCCAAGGATAGCGGAAAAAAGAGTATCAGCTCTAAAAGATAGATTAGTACATACTGACCATAAACAAGGAAAGGTCTTAGAAAACAGACAGCTATTATTGGGCCCTTTACAACCTGGAATGGTGCCTTGTGGTAGGTGCTCAGTCTGTGGACATAGTAGTAAGAAACAACGATATAAACACCCATACAATAATAAAGAATATGAAATCAGACAGTCGATTACATGTGATTCAGCAGGGGTGGTATATGTGTTACAATGCCTATGTGATAAGATATATATTGGTAAAACGATAAGACCTCTCAAACAATGCATCCAGGAACATAAATCTAATATTAGAAACAAGAACTCCACTCCGGTGGTAGACCATTTTTTGGAAGCGGGAAATACAGGGGCGTCTTTAAGGTTTTGGGGATTGGAACAGATTAAACCCTCAGATAGAGGGGGAGATTACAATAGAATAGTAGAGAGGGCAGAGATAAAATGGATTTATGAAATGAATGTATTGGATCCAAAGATTGGTCTAAATAAAGATATTAATTGGAATTGCTGCCGTAGATAAGGATGTAAGGTTTTCCTTCTTTTTTCCCAAAACCCCCTGAACTTTTTTCAAAACCTGCCTCCCTCCCCCTTCCTCCCTTCTTTCATTATTCTTTTTCCCCCTTTTTTGACCTATCTACTTTTGTCCTTTCCTTCCTCTCTTTACCCTTAACTTGGTCTGTCCATACATTCCCCCTTCTTTTCCTCCCCTTTCCCCAGTGTCCCCTCCTCTTTTCCTCCCCTCCCTTCATTTCCTCTCCTTTTTCTCTTTCCCTTTACTTATCCCTTCCCCTTTTCCTCCTTCCATTTCCTCTCCTCTTTTTCTCCCCTCCTTTTAAATTTTTGTTTGATAAGTTACTCATAACAAGGGAATACTAGAAATTGAAGACATTTTAAACTTATTAGGGGACATTTGAAATTATGATTATAGAGAAATATGTAACTTTTTCTATATTTCCCCAACCCCTCCCACCCTCCGAGAGTGACCAGCACTGACACTTTAATAGCTCTCACCCCATTCAGATTCAGAAGAGAATATTTTAGATGGTTTGGTGAGATCCTATGACGGGTACTAGGGTGGAGATTTTATAGATGTTATACTGTTACCATACACTTATAAGTAGAGTGAAAGGGTGATTTACCTTGAAGATGGGATTGCGTTCGTCATCAAAGTGTAGTATTTAAGTCACGGTAGGCAGCAGACTGAAAATTTGAAAAGAAAATTGTGTGTTAGACACAGGAAGAAGGGATTGAGGAAGGACAGGAAGCATTTCCTTCTTCTTTGAAAATTGCAACTGCGGACGTTTGGAAATGGCAGGTAAAGACCCTACTTGGATACTGGGCATTTTAGTAAAACAGTGTTTGCTTGCACATAACTTATGATTAAACAAAGGAGATAAATGACCGTAGAGAATACTGAGGGAGATAAAAAAACAAGGGCAAAAAATTAAGTGATCTAGTTGAAACAAATGGGAAGTTATGTTGGAGCAAACAACACTAGTCCGAGTACCACCATATCATAATGTTAGTGATGTTTGTTTAGAAGGGCTTCTAAGAAAGCAAACGGAAGAACTTTACTGCTGCTTAAGGCTTTCAAGGGTTTAGAGACCAAGGAAGGTGATAAATTAGTGAATAAAAACTTCCCATGATAGAATAATATTAGCGGTGGAGTTTAAAAGGGTTTTTAAATAAAGTAGAAGGCAGTATGTTAATGTAATCAGAGTTTTTAAGGTCTTTCAGGGATTTTAATTGTTAAGGAAGTGAATAAACTGTGGCTATATATAGAAAAATAAAAAAGTAGTAGGATTCCTATTTGTAAAAGATACATACATTGGTGTAAATGAATTAGGAAGCCTTTAAAAACATATATAGTAAAGTGATAGACTTTGAGTAGAAGTGGTGGTGGATGAATAAAAACTGAGACGCCGCCTCACATTAGTTTGAATTAAAAGGATATTTTGATTACAGAATAAGACTGAAAGGAATGTTCTTCTTTTTTGCTTTTAGCTGGGCAAGATATGTGAAGAGACAAATAATGATGAGGCCATATTTTATGGCACATATTAGATTTTAGAACATTTGTTGGAACTGAACAGGTATTAAACTAGCACCTGTCTGGAAAGTTGGCAATATTGTGCACCACAATTTGGTGTTTTGGTGTTGGGTTCCATTCTTTACTATTGACATATGAGACATGGATACAATATACACAGAGGTTTGTTTTGTTTTGTATAGGATCAGAAATCCATGCAAATGGGAAAGAAAACATTAACGTAGTATTAAGATCTTATGAAGTAAGTGGCATCAGTGGATATTTATTTTCATATATTTGAATATGTTAGAAGATTATATGTATAGGTGTAGACAGTCTTTTTAATCCTATGTATTTATATATATTTTTATAAGGGCATCTCTTGATAAAGCCAAGATACTTGGTGAAACGTTGAGGATTGCCACGTTTCAAAGCAATAAAAAGGAAGTTTGAGAATGTAAAAGATGACTGTCTGCGGATATTTTTTTTGAAGCGCCCTCATAATTCTTTTACTCTGTGTGGGAGACAACATCTACACTAGTTTATTATAGCAAAATAAATCAGAAAACCAGCGCCAAGTTTTCTCAGAACCCCTGTTAGGTGATGGTGGGGTGGAAACATCAGAATTCTGACCTTCTGACTCAGTCTCATCAGGTAAAGGAGTATCTTGTCCCACAAGCAGTTCAGCAGTATGATTAGGAAAACAAGTCTGACCTGTTTGTGATTGAGCTGTAGAAGCCCTCAGAATATCCTGCAGCATAGCATTAGTAGAAGAGAAAGAAATTCATTTATCATCTGGAATCCACTGTCTGTTTTCATTCTGTATCCACCTTGCTTGTGACAGAGCAGATTCTTTTGAACATGTCATGTCAGGGAAAGCATTCTGGGCTAATTGAAGTTTCCACATAGTCTCTGTGCGTGTCTTGGAAGGCCCAGCTTCCTCATTCCTGTTCAGCTCAGCTGTTGCTGCATCAATCGGAGCTTGAAAGGCCACAGATACCCAAGTCAAGGGCTTCTCTGAAGTTCATGTTAAACCTTGTAGGTCCACAGAACTCGCATCGGAAGTTCGAATCCCAGCCGCATCCGTTGATATAATTCTAGAAGAAATTCTCCCCGCTGCATGGGCTACACCGTGCATATCTCCTCAGGTCTCTCCAGTCTCAACTCCACTCTTTCTGTGCACACAATCCCCTTTTGATTCTGCAGCCCTAGCTGAGGATTGCACACTGAACTGCTGCTGCAAAAACACACCTTACAACTCTACGCTCCACACAACATCTGCCATTCTCACTCAGAACAGCATGGTCTTCCTACAGACAAGTAGAGGAATTTGGGGGGGGGGATAGGAAAATAAAATTCAATATCAAACCATAAGTGATCCATGTCCAATGGTAGGTAGAAGAAGAAGCTAATCAGTCCAAATACACAACATGAAGAAACACCATCAGAATATATACATATTTGTTAGTTTTGTTTTCTGTTCTGTTTTTTTTTTTTGAAACAGTCTTCATAAACAAAAACCACAGCATGCTATCCTCCAATACATCAAGAAATGTGGAGCCTTCTCTCTCTTTCTTCATAAAAAAGAACAACTGAACCACTCCAAATCCCATTTTCTTTTTAGAAAATTGTTTCACATCAGTCTCATAGACCTGTTGTAGAGAAACCTATAAATTGTGCACAAAAAGTTCTTTGCTCATAGCATATTGTTGCAAAACCCATTTACAGTGAGACTGCCAAATATAATACTTAATAAGTCCAAAAACCACTTGAAGCATCTGTGCAGAAAAAGAATTCCAATTTGAAGAATAGATAGAGAAAATCAATTATGCATATGGAAGAGAAGAGAGCCACAGGATTTTCCAAATTTGAATAAATTCATCTCATAATTGTAGTACATAAATGCATTCTAAAAAAAAAGATATGCTTGAGTTTCCAAAAGGCCGTAGTAGGTATCCTTTGGACAAAACCGTTCATCTCTAGATTTATGTTTATTGTTATTTTTAACATTGAGCTTACCATGAATAGTTAACCAAATGAGATCCCATGTAAATTCAGGAAGTCTGGCATTTGTCAGTTGAGAGACAGCTGAACTCAAACCATCACCAGGGCAATTGGGCAAAGAAACAGGTTCTTGATAGAAGATTTGTAACATAAAGTCATAGACCTGCTTTTTGCAGGTCACCAAAAGCTGGGTGTATGGAACAAGCCATTGAATCAGTTTCTGAAAAATGGGTTTCACAAATGGTGATACAATGGTCATCCTAGATAACAACTGATATTTCCCTTGGATGCAAGCCTCGAAAAAAAATATTAACCCATTCAGAAATACTGTGATGCCAAATTTTAGTTTTCTGACCTTGCCAACTTATTAACATATAAAAATAAACTATAATAAAAAATAAGTGGATTAACCGTTCCAATGCCTCCTTCTTTAATAGGCCTATAAGTGATATCCCGTTTAATAGGGTTTAAGCGACTACCCCAAAACGCTGGGAAGAAAATACTAAACAATATCATTTCAAGTTGTACAAGGGGAAGGAAAACACTGCTAATATACAAGAATATAGGTACCAAAAAACCTTTTATTAACAATTTATTTATTTAACAATTATGTTTAGAAATTTGCCTGGAGGCCCACGATTTGGATAAACCTTCTTCCAGGACAATTTTTCTCTCCCAATTCAAAGAAGCTAAATCCCTTGGACCAAACAGTATACCCAAAATGGGGATGGGCTCTCATGACAAAATAATCCCAGAATAAGAGCCTATCACTAACTCCTTTTCATCTAATTGTAGACCCACAGTTTTATCTTGATTAATATGGGATTCAGAGACCTTAGAGTAGTCTAATAACAGACTAGTCACATCACCTTCCTTCATCTGTTTATCCAAAATTAACACAACATCATCTGCATGGGCTAAGACAGAAACTGGTGAGAAAGCTACTGATAGTGAAAGACCTATGATCCAGTCTCAATGAAGTCAGTTCTCAAGAAGGGGTCAATGCAAAATATGTACAATATGGGACTGAGGGGACAACCCTGTATTACCCCTCTTCTAATACTGATGGGTGTGACCAGCCAGCCATTCACTCTAGGAATCACCTTGGCTGCTTTATAGAGAGACCTAATCCATCAAATAAATACGTCCGGCATACCATAACAATGCAAGATCAAACATAGATAATCATGGGAGATGGAATCAAAAGCCTTTCACTGATCCAGGCTTAACAAAAAGCCTTCAAAAGCATCGGTTTGAGTCTTATGAAAGAGTTCTCTTAAAATAATTAAATTGTCATGGATCCCACAGTGTTTAATAGAACATGTTTGTACTTCACTGATCAAAGGGCAAGAAATATCACCCAATCTATTAGCCAAAACTTTCCCCAAGTATTTTAAAATCTGTATTCAGTATACAAATTGGTTGCCAGTTATATCATTTAGTTCTGTCCTCCTTCTTATATAAAAGGATTAGTTCTGCAAGAGATAGGGCATCCAAAATCTGAGGTGACTGTAACAATTCATTAAACACCTGAGTCAATTCAGGAAGCAAGTGATTCACAAATTGTTTATAAAACTCAGAAGTCAGACCATCAACTTTTGGAGCAGTACCCCGAGAAAGGGAAGAGATCACAGATCGTACTTCCCCTTGGGATATAGGTGCAATTAAAGTCTGTGTATGGTGGTCTGACAAACGTGGAAGCTGTATTTGCAATAAATACCATAAGCCATCATGGATCTCAAAAGAAGTCCCTAACGTCGCAGCCACATATTGATGTACTACGTTTAGAATACCACATTTAGAGCTATACAGGTTTCCTTTATCATCACATAATTGTGTAATCCTATTTGTTGCAACCCATTTTGACTTATCTTTATATGGATCAAAGGTCTGTTTATTACCAACAGTTCCAAAACACAATTCATGCTGCAATGATCTAGCTCTATTATATTGCATAGAAAACATTTCTTTTTTAAGAACCCTAATTTGGTTGGTATAATCAATACCCAATGATTCTGTCTTAGAAATCAAAGAGTGGAGCTGCTTTCTAATATTTAAATACTTCAAATAAAGAAGTGTAGTATGGTGCTTGGCCATGTTCTGAAAAAGCAGCTTAAAATCACATTTAGAATCATCCCACCAAGTAGCAAAAGAGTCATAAAGACAAATAACTGGCTTCCTTGCTACCCATAACTGTTCCCATCTACTATTTATAAGTGTATCAGCCATCAATGTGGAATTAAGTCTCCAAGGGATCTTTCCACAAGGAGGATAGCATCCCAAGCAATCTGAATTTCAAGTACCCTGTGGTCAGAAAAGGCCAAGTCCCACATCCTCTCCATAGTGACCTTCAAAAACTGTGAAACAAAAAGAAAATCAATCCATGTAGAATGGGTTCCCCTAATATACGAAAACCCACCATGCTCATGAATAACTTTAAAGGAATCAATTAAATTAGAGGTAGAAATAATTTCCTTCAAGGAATTACTATCACAATGCAGTTTAGTAGCAAAGAATCCCCGATGCTCTACCGATAAACTACAGTTAAAGCCCCCCCAAATAACAGTTCTAGAGGTATTTAAATAGGGTTGAATCTTTTTTAAATAAGTTAATCCGATTACTCTTACCCTGTGTAGCACAGTAATTTATCAGTTTTAACCTAGTGTGGACATATTGGATATCCAGAAGCAAGTCACGATCAAATTATATTTCTACGAATCTAGAAACCTTCAAATCAGAATTTATAAATAAAACACCATGCCATCACATAAATCTGAATCCTGTGCAAAAAAGAAACCCCCTTATCCCACAACTTAGTGGCCTGTGCAATCTCTGACAGGGCTTTAAGCCTAGTGTCTTGAAGGCAAATAATATCCACTCTATGCTGTAATAAGGTTGTTAGAATGGTCACCCGTCTCTTATAATTTTTGAGACTATTGACCTTAATAGTCAAAATGTTAAGAGAGGCAATTCAAGAAAAGAAAGGGATGTATGGTCAAGAAAAAAAAGCCAAGTCCCACAAAAACCTCATGTTTGAGATGTAGTGTACCATTTTTTCTTAACAGTATCTGAGGAAACTGAATCTTCCAACCCAGAGGAAAGATCCTTAGATAAAGAAGAGACTGACAAGGAGTCAGAATCAGCATTGTCAGAATCTTCCAGGGACAAAAGTTTATATTGATTTATCGGGGACCATTTAAGTCTACCTTGAGTGATTTTTCTACCCTTCCTCTTGAACCCTGCCATCCTATTTGATTTAGCCTGGGCTATCTTTTTATAAACAACAGTCTCAAAATGGGGTTCTTTTTCTATTGGGGATGGAAGAGGGGGCATAGATTCAGAGACAGAGTAAGGCTCAGGTATTGGGCTTGAAACCGTAGGTTCATTTTGTACCACCACCTCCATAACAGGATCCATAATGACTGGTGGGGGACCATCAGGAAGGACAATAGGACAGTCTGAGCACTGTGCCTGACTTGACAGAGATGGAACTACTGTAGGGGATTCAACATGGGGAATTATGCTAGGAGGGGTAACATGTTCAGATGGAAGCACTTTATTCTTTTCCTATTGCCTAGCCAGTTCCTGCAGCCTGAGTTCAGAAGCTGCCACTGCCCTTTTTCTGTGCTTGTGTAATCAAGGCATTGCGAGTAGTAATATCCTCCCCATTATGAGAGGCCCAAGGGCGCCTGACTTAAGATTGACCCGTTCTGTTGCACAAATTGCAATGAAAAGTATAAACATAAGCAGTAGCAACGTGACCAAGTTCCAAACAGTGTGTGCATTTCTGAGTGTCAGAAGCATAAGTGTAGTCTAGATCCACAACAATGGCAGGGTTTAGGCTGGCCTGGGTAAAAAAGAGAGCCTCTATCTTTACCAAGAAAAAACAACTGGGAAGATGACCAATACCGGAACTGAGCATAAATAATTTACACTTCACCCTCCACCCTTCTGTCCAGATTTGTTCAGAATCCATAACTGGGGTGGGTTGTTCCAATACTTCACATCTTTTTCTCAACCAATATAGAAAATCTGCAATATTCACACCTTCATTTTTGAAAATAATGGTGATAGTATGGACAGCAGGTTTGGTAATGGGAACTGCTGGAAAAGGAAAAGGAAACCAAAGAGGAGAGTCCTTCAGTTCATTATATTTAACCCAAATTGATCCAAAGCTTCAACCGTTTTGAAGTTAATGTCCTAGATATGCTCATCTGTATGTATCAAAGTGAAAATCTTACAGGCATAAAATTTCATTCAGTTCTTTAAAAGAGTACAACCTACATAGACCCTGTCTGGTGGGGTCTCCAGGCCACCCTTATAAAGCAGTCTCAGGGCATTTCTATGAGGAGCAGGTTTCCCTTTGGACTTAAATTGATCAGCCATGTGAAGCAAAGGTGTCAAAAGCTAACGTTTAGCAGGATCTTGTAGATTATTATATCCTAGACCAATTTATAGGGACTCAGTATTCCTAAACTGCTCAAAGCCAGAAGTGGAAGGTCGTTCAGGTGAAACATGACTAGCAGAGTTACTCAGGGATGTGGTAGGAGCAGAAACCAGGCTCAGTGCAACAGTCCGCAAAACCACTTTGTTAGAGTGTAAAAGGCATGGTTCACTAGGAAGGTTCACAGAGCTAGCAGGCAAAGTAACAGGGTTAAGTTTAAGTCTATCTGGGGATTTAACCAGCTTACCAGTAGAAGTAACAGTAACACCATTATACTGGGTAACAGTGGGGTCTGAAGGATCCGGAGACCAAGAACCATTCTCCTCTGGAATCTAACCAGCAGCCTGGAGTGCATCAGCAGGGCTCCAATTCAAGTCAGTCCATGGCCGTCTGGGTGGAAGACCCAAAGTCTTAGTCCTAGACAAGCGTTGACCTAGCAGTTGTGGAGCAAGGTCCTGAGCAGAACTCCCCTTCAGTGCAGCAGAATGAGCCGCCTCATCAGCAATCACAGGCTCACAGAGTGCGACAGCTACATGCTGCTGTTGCAGGTCTGAACAATCAGCAGGAGGAAAAAAAGAGTTTGTCTTACCAGTCATGGCAGAAACAGATTCCTGTAACTCGGCAATATCAGGGATAACCTGTTGAACCATCTGGGCAGTAGAAGTCTTGAGTGGGAAAGCATTCATGTCAACCAGAACCAGGCAGGAAGCCGATGGTGGTGTCTCCAAAGGAGAAGCCTCAGTGTCCATATCCATTTGTACAACAGGTAACAAAACACAAGAATCAGTAGTCGACATCACATTTTGTTCTCCAGCATATGGGAAGAATGAAACAGAAGCAGAATCTTTGGTCTCTGGAAATTTGGAGGTAGGGGAAGAGACCTGCTCCCCAGCCTCCCACGCATCCGTGCACTCCGAGGTTCGGCGTGAAGTGGCCATCTTGGCAGACAGGCAGCACTTCCCCCTACAGCAGATTAGGGGAATTTCCCAAGTTTCCGGGCCAGATTTCCCCCATTCACTAAAAATACCACCAACAGCTTACAGTCTGGTCAGTTTCAGTTGGCAACAATCTGTGTCCCCACCCCGGGACGAGGCTGAAAATAGGCAAAAAACTGTCTAGTCCACCTTCCCAGTCAACAAAAACTAGATAAAATAAATAAATATGATCTGCTCACTCTGGCCTTTACAAATGCTACTTGCGATGGGTGAATCAAGCCAGGTAACATTGGTTCAAGTCTGGTTGCCAGCACCTTACCCAGAATCTTGTTATCCAAGTTGATCAGTGATATTGGGCAACATCTACCAGGGCAGTTGGGTTCAAGGAAGCCTCCTGTGTGAGAAGAGATGCAGAAAAGCATTTAATGGCTTCTTGTTGCAGAGGGGAGGAGGTTGCATAATATTTCATGTAAAACTCTGTTATTACCTCATTAATGTCAGCTAGGGAGAATTTCTTCACACCTTAGGAGTCCTTTAGTGCTAGAATTGCCTTTGCGGCCTGTAGACACTTCAGATGGTAGGTGAGTAACTTGCTGGATTTTCCTTCTCCTTCCTAGAATGAGGGTTGAAGCCTATGCAGAGCTTGTCAAGCCTTCATAGTGAGGAGGACACTGAGTTTTGTCCTGGCACTGATAAGGCTAGCCAAGAAGTGATCAGATGGTGCTTTATTGCAATACTGTTGATACCTAGTTTCAAACTGTTTACCTTTGACTTCTAGTTGTGCCTCCCTTTGCCTACACTGATTGGATGTGTATGTCATTATCTTCCCCCCATAATTACCTTAAAGGCCTCCCAAAGGGTGGAGTCTGCTACCTCCACATTATCATTAAGTTCACAAAACTTTGAAGCACCAGTTTTGCACCACTCGAGAAATTTGCCATCCTCCATTTACAGAGGGTCTAGCCTCCATTAAAAGGATCTAATTTGCGAGGCACGCTAGAGGATACAGGTTTCAAGTGGAACATGATCTGAGATTATAATAGAGAGGATTACCACCTGCATAACAGACTGGAGAATGTTTTTGGAATGCAAATCTAGCTTAATTCTGCTAGATGTAGCATGTGGGGCCGAGTAGGAAGTATGGTCCCTGACACATGGATTCTGTGCCCTCCAAACGTCCATCAGGAGATGTTCATTCATAAGGGTGTGGACAGAATGTACTGCTCTATGATGCAGCTCAGATATGCTGCAACTTCTGTCCACTCCAGCATCCAGAGTTAAGTTGAAGTCACCCCCTAATAATATGGGGGATTGAGTAGCATTTATATCTAATAGTTCTTGATTTAGCCTATGAAAGAAAGTGAGGTCATCATTATTTGGTGCATATAAATTCTCTAGAATCAACTGCTTTTGTGACATTAAGACAAAGGCTATGAACCAATGACCCTCTTTGTCTGATTCATGCTTCAGAATATAGATATCACAGCTTCGGGCCCTGGATGTTTTATTTCTTCTAGAAATGCAACTTGTGGTTTTAATTTTTGTGATATGGGCAATAACTTTGTTCCTTTTAGTGGGTGAGTTCAACTCCTGAACATTCTGAGTAATGTTTGACATCCATTTCTGAGGATTAACTACATTGTACAATATACATTTCCAACAACCCAGTCCCCAGCACTCCTCTCTGTCTCTACTCTGGTCCTGCCACCTCCCCATTAGTGTACCCCCAATTCCATCAACAGACCATAAATCAGCTAGTTATACAGCTAAACTACTAGGGCAAAGGAGAAACAACATAAACAAGCACTTAACAGAACTATGTATGCAATTCAACATATTATGTCTTGCCATTGCAGAGCAAACCCCCAGTCCAGTTGGAGACACTGGCACTTTATGCATTAGCTCTATAAGGGTTAAAATGCAAGTGATGTTTCTCAAGAGGCATAGTATACATCTAGCAAGGCAAGTTAAACCAAGCACTAGCTGTACCACCTCAATTGTGGGGTACAAGTGGGTTTTTGACAGTCCCCTTCAACATAGAGGAGAAACAACAGATGCAGACACTATTATCATTAAGAGAAACAAACACATTTGCTTGACAACCCATACCATCCCCTAGGACCCTACTCATACAATGGCCTGCTGGGAAAAAAAACCTGCAGGGCAGGCCAGTCTAAATGGGAGTAGCTGCTACATGAAAGCTGTTTATGAACTTTAGGGACCTTTTTACTGGATGATGGCACAACTGTTGCCTGTGGGTGTATAATTAGTGAGTTCAGCCATCCTGATAATCCCCTGGGATATAGGAAAACAGGTATGGGTAAACACAGCTCTGGTTACCATCTAGGCCTCAAAAGAGAGCAGCAGCAATGTTAGGGGTGTGAGGAAGTGAGTACTAGTCCAAGAGCAAACCAACTAAGCTAATGCATCTGCAAATATGTGGGAGCTTGTCAACTAGAAGACTAACATTCGACATAAAATGCTACACCATAAATATGACAATGTTAACAGTCAACCCATCGCTCAACACTAACTGCCCCTAGACACCATATGAAGAAAGCACAGACACACTGAACAGGCGACCTGTCTCATGGAGTCATCCAGGAGTTACACCAAAGTGACATCTAGGGGACAGCTGAATGGCAAATTTGGAGGAATAGGTCATATGGTATCCTCACCTTAGTGACCTGTCAATATCAGAGGGATGCTCAGACTATAATCACCTGTCGCACCACGCTCAGTAAATAGCAGAATTTAAACTGCCTCCAGCATAAGTGGGCCAAAAGACAATATGCCAGTACACTTAAATTATTATTTTGGGTACAAGGGAACTGTGACCTATTAAGTCCATTTGAAGGGCATTAATGCAGATCCAATTAATTGACCACAAGAAAAGCTTAATAACAGACATAGGTTTGAGATCGCATAGTCCCTTTATGAGGGGTAATGGACATAGGAGGGTCACTCCAGTAGGGTGAGATAAGTTGGTTCAGGGGCCCCTCATAAAGTATACATTCATGCATCACAAAACATATAAAACTAGCAGGAGTCCCACATGGCTTATGTACCAGTGGCTGGAATTATAAAGACTCAGTCGTGCTGTGAGTTAATCAGTGGCAGTGCAGATGTGTTCCTCACGTATTTCGAGCAGGCCTCAGGATCTTCAGGTCCAGAAAAGCTGCTCATTGGAAGGAGAATACTTGCAGCCACTTTGGCCCAGGAGGCTGCAGGAGGAAAACTAGATGACTCAATGGCAGTGGATGCAAACTATTGCCCAAAAAGTCTGAGGGGTGAGCAGGACTATTAGATCCAGGGTCAGCCCCAAATGACCCAAATGAGGCCAGAGATTCATCACTGTGACTGTGACTGTGGCTCCTTGATTGGACAGCAGTCCCCCTTCTGCCTTCTGATTTTTGTTTTTCTTCTGAGAGTTGGAAGCTGGGAGCTACAGGTCCATGTCTTGAGGAGGCAAGAGAATGAGAGGACCTTGGTGTGTAAGGAGGTCCGCTGAATGGGCCGATGTCGGCATGGAGTCCATGGGTTGCAGTCAACCTTATTTCCCTTGTCAGCTGGGTGTCTGTTTGAACTTGCCCAGGTTGCACTGGGAAGATTGTTTGACAGTAAAGTCCTCTGCTGCCTCTGGATCATCAAAGGTGTGCATTACCCCACTGGCGGTAAGGCAGAGAGACACAGGATACCTCAGGGAATATTGTAGGCCCAGGTCACAGCAGGGTCTGCAGGCCATTGGAAATGCTGACCTTCTCTCTGACAACTCGGCTGAACAGTCTGCAAAAATCTGGATTTTGCAGCCTTGCAGGAGAGTTGTTGTTTGAACCTGACAGCACTGGCAGTGTCTTCCTGGTCCATAAATCAGAAAAAGTGAGCTGTTATCAGCCTGGGATTGGCACCTTCAGCAGGCTCAGGCCCCAAGGAGTGATGGGCCCAGTCTATTTCAATGGTACTGGCACAGGAGGGTACACAAGTCCCGGGGGTCACCATTTGCAGAAAGTGGATGGCGTCTGTACCTTTGTACACTTTGAGGAACCCCACAAAGTGGAGGTTGTTCCTCTGATCAAAGTTTTCCTGGCCTTCAAATCACTTCCACAGTAAACAGATTGTCCAGTCTTATTCTACAGATAAGTCATGATGCATTCCATGTGGGATTCTGCTTTAGCTATGCACTTCTTTGCAATGTTCATCCGATGCGATAAAGCAATAATGTCAGCTATTGTGTGCTGAGCAGTCACCTCTAACTTGTTCATCTGGCACAACAGGAAATTGTTATCCCTCTGTACAGGCAGTTGTTGAGACCTCATCTGGAGTACTGTGTGCAGTTCTGGAGATCCCATCTCCACAAGGACACAGACTGGAATGAGGCTGTACAGAAGAGGCATCTAAAATGGTGCAGGCAAGGGTGCCAGAAGATGGTAAAAGCTGAGGGGGCTATGAATCAAAAGGGCACTTATGAGGGTACAAAGGGCATTTTTTCTATACTAGTTTTTGCCATACAGAAATAAAAAGTGGAGTGGCGACCGCCACTTCTGAACCCCCCTCCCGGTTCTGGCACCTATGGGTGCAGGGTCTGCACCAGAAGCCATACAAAAGAAAGTAGGGAGAGGGGGAACATGATAGAAACTTTCAAGTACCTCAAGGGAATCAACAAAGTCTAAGAGGGTAGCATCTTTCAGAAAAAGAGATGTGCAAGAACAAGGGGGCACAATTTGAAGATAGAAGGGAGATGGCTCAGAGGTAACATGAGGAAGTATTTTTTTCATTGAGAGTGTTGTGGATGCATGGAATGGCCTTCCTGAGGAGGTTGTGGAGTTAAAAACAGTGGGGGAATTCAAGAATGCATGGGCAGACATAAGGCAATTCTATTGAGGGTGTAAGAGGAAGTAGGCTGTTGGTTAGCTAGGATCTGCAGCTTATCCATTAGGTAGGGAATTGGGCAGACTTGATAGGCCCAGCGGTCCTTATCTGCCATCAAACTGTATGTTTATATGTTTCTGTCATCTGTGAAAACATGTCCTTAATTTCCTTTGGGTTGTCATTTGTTGTTGTTGCTGAAGTGGAGGCAGTTGCCATGACTAGGAGCCACTCAGGCTCGAGGATAAGGAAGCCAATGCAAAAGCTGCTCAGCACGCAACAGCAGCTCAGAATTAGAAGACCAGATGGCTTCACAAGAGACTTAAGGTAAGGTACTACCAAAGCATTGTAAAATGAACAGGCTAATCCACCTGTATCCAAAGGATGATGAAGGATATTACAAGTAAACAGTCAGAGCACTAAATTCAAACCACCATCTTTTTTGTTTGTAATTTATGTTTTATCGAGAATGTAGTCTTATAAGGCACACCTTTTACAAAGGTATACCGTAGCTACTGTGACTTTTTGACAGCGACCAACACTACAGCAACAACAGCGTCAGGTCACTGTAGCATCAGTGCAGGACCCCACCACTGCTCTAGGCAGTATCGCACCACCTCCCCAATATAACTCTGACTCGGAGTTGATTATATTAGTAGGGGGGAGGTGCAGGGGGCACAGACCCCAGAAGAAAACAATCTCTCCTGTGACACCCTCATGCCAACTGCGTAATGCAATTGATATAAAGGTGTCACTGTAATGTCGGTCGACAAAAAAATCTGTCGACTGACTGTAATGGATCCTTTTACAAATACAGCTTCCAAGTAAACTCTCAAGACCTGGCTGGAATGTATGTTTCTTGGATTACAGACTAATGCCAGAATAAGAAAAATGAAGACACATGTTAGATAATATGGGTCCAAAATTCACCATGAATATAAATGAGTAACATAGAAACATAGAAACATAGACTTTGATGAGAGATAAGGACCGCTAGGCCCATCTAGTCTGCCCATTTCCCTACCTACAGGATAGGCCGCAGATCCTAGTTAACCAACAGCTTATATCTTCCTGTCCCCCACAAGAATTGCCTTATGTCTGTCCCATGCATTCTTGAATTCTCCCACAGTTCTAGACCCCACAACTTCCTCAGGAAGGCTGTTCTATGCATCCACTACCCTCTCTGTGAAATAATACTTCCTCACATTGCCCCTGAACCACCCTCCTTCTATCTTTAAATCGTGTCTCCTTTTCTCTTTTTCCGAAAGATGCTACCTTCTTGGACTTTGTTGATTCCCTTGAGGTACTTGAAAGTTTCTATCATGTCCCCCCTCTCCCTTCTTTCCTCAAGGGTATACATATTAAGCTCCTTTAGTCTCTCCTCATACAGCTTCTCTTGCAGACCCTGCACCATTTTAGTTGCCCTCCTCTGGACTGCCTCTATCCTGTCTATGTCCTTGGGAGATGGGTCTCCAGAACTGGACACAGTATTCTAGATGGGGTCTCACCAACTGTCTGCACAGAGGGATAACAACTTCCTGTTTTCTACTGCTGATGCCTCTCCTATACATCCCAGTATACCCCGACCCTCCCTACTGCCTTCTCACATTGCTTGCTAACCTTAAGGTCATCTGATATGATTACCCCCAGGTCCCTTTCCTGTTTGTTGTTGTTACTACCTCCCCACCCATTGTGTATTCTTCCCCTGGGTTCTTGTTTCCTAGGTGCATTATTTTGCACTTCTTTGCATTGAATCCTAGCTGCCATATGTCTGACCATTCCTCCAACCTTGCCAAGTCCCTTTTCATCCTTTGCTTGCCTCCTTGTGTATCAACCCTGTTGCAGATCTTTGTGTCATCTGCAAAAAGGCATACTTTTCCTTCCAGTCCCTCTGCAATGTCACTGATGAAGACATTAAAAAGGACTGGACCCAATACTGAACCCTGCGGTGCCCACTGGTAACGCCCTTTCTTCAGAGTGGACTCCATTTACAATTACCTTCTGTGTCCTGTTGTCCAGCCAATGTTTTACCCAGGCTACCACCCTGGGACCCACTCCCAGGCTGGTTAATTTGACTAATAGTCTTTTGTGTGGGACTGTGTCAAATGCCTTGCTAAAGTCTAGGTAGGCCATGTCCACAGCCCCTTCCTGGTCTACTACTTGGGTCACCCAGTCAAAGAAATCTATTAGATTCGTCTGACATGACCTTCCCACTGTGAATCCATGCTGCCTTGGATCCTGTGCTCCACTGACCTCTAGGTACTCAATTATTCTTTCCTTTAGAAGTGACTCCATCACTTTCCCTACCACAGAGGTCAGACTGACAGGTCTGTAATTTCCTACCTCTGTCTTGGTCCCACTTTTGTGAAGGGGAATTACATCCACCTTCCTCCAGTCCTCGGGTACCACACCAACCTCCCACGATTTATTAAAAAGAGTAGCCAGTGGTTTCACTAGTTCCTTCCTTAATTCTTTTAGAATTCTGGGGTGAATTCTATCAGGATCCATTGCTTTGTCCACCTTCAGTTTTAGAAGTTCTTGCAGAAACCTTTCTTCTGTGAAAAGACTGGGATCGACCCCCCCCCCCCATCAAGAGTGCTGCTGTTAATTGGATTAGGCACTTCCCCCTCCTCTTTTGTGAATACTGAGCAGAAATATTCATTCAGTATTCCTGCTTTTCACTGTCCCCTCTGCCCACCCACCGTTCATTCTATTCAGCCTCACTATCCCTCCTTTGTCTTTCTCGCTTGCTGATGTACCTGTAAAAGGTTTTATCCCCCTTCTTAACTGAGTTGGCTATCTTTTCCTCAGTTTGGGCCTTTGCTATTCTGACTTCCCTCCCTGCTTCTTTCTGCCTTAACTGGTACAGCTCTCTGCCCTGCTCCTTCTTTGTTTCCTTATACTTCCGGAAAGCTATCTTTTTCTTCCTGACTTTCACAGCCACCTCTCTTGAGAACCATAGTGGCTTTTTCTTTCATTTTGATTTGTTTATTTGCTTCACACAAAGGCTTGTTGCCTCTGTGATGGCAGTTTTGATAATTCCCCATTGTTGCTCCACAAGTAAAGACCATATATTCCTTCTGTCCAATCTATGTATAAAGGTACAACCTGCCAATGATGCAGAACCTCAGTAGTCAAACAATACTCAAACATGAACTACTATAAGTAAAATACAAAATAAACAAGGATACAATAGAATGAGGCAAGGTCAACAGGCAATTAGAATGTGTATAACATTGAGTGCCAGAAACTAATAGTGCACTGCTTACAAATGAACCGAAAAACAGTGCAATTCTCCATGAATGTATCCATGCCTGATGCAAGAGGGTAGAGTGCAATAAAATTCCCACTCATAAATCCTAGTACAACTATCAGAAAGCAGAACCATACAAATACATGTGGAGGGGGGATGGAGGAAAAATACCACCTGACTTAACCCATATGGTCATAAGAAAAATCAGAAATATAAGGTCCCCACACTTTCCAGGGATTTATTTTATTCTAAAAATTGATTAGCGTTTTGCTCATAAAAGTGCTAAATCTTTGTGAAAATGCATAGCTCTTGTCTCACTGTGTTTAACAAACACAGCACTTCTAGAAAATCTATATAAATACTTTCTGTACAGTTAGTATAGTCCCAAGAAAAAACTGCTAATCAATTATTTAAAACCCTGCTTTCTCATAGAGAACCTATTTATCTGCCACCATAAAGGAAAGATGCTCCATGCCTTCCAATTTATGCATACTGTCATCCCAATCATCTATGGTTGGAATTTCCTCCGATTTCAATTTTCTATACACCAAACATTTATCCTCCATTATAGCTGCCATAAACCATAGATAAAGGGGTTTATATTGAACCAAAAGCATATTAGTACTGACCAGAACCAGGACAGATGCAACCATGGGAACCTGACACTGCATAATTCCAGACAATTGAACCAGCAACTGGCGTCACCATTCCATCAATTTAGGGCAGGTCAAAATAATATGCAGCAAGGTTCCCTCTGATTGCTGGCATCTCCAACAGTTAGAAATAATTACAAGAGACATCTTTTTTTAATTATGTAGGTTTCCTGTAACGTAAGTGCCATGTTTTTAATTGCACAAGTCCCCCCCCCCCACATCCCGACATACTCCATAGGCACTGGACAAACAACAGGACCAGTCATCATACAAGAGTTGATGCCCAAGCTGTAATTCCCATTTATTTTTAACATGAACATTGAGGGGCCATGTTCCTGCAGAAGCCCTTTATAAATTTGTGCTGTTTTCAGTAACTTGTTAAAAAGTCTTCCCCCACCTGCCAGCCCAGGGATATCATCCCGGGCTCATCTCACCGGTAATCAAAGTCAGGTGCCTGTATATGTGTATATAAGGTGACAAAGCTAGAGGTACCTCCACATATGGGATTGCAGTAATGAGACGTGAGCTTTAAGGGTGACAAAATCCTTAAATAAATCAGTATTTGAACAAAAAAGGTCTGCAACACAAGAAAGGCTCCCCTGCAGCCCATTCCCACCAAAAAAAGTGTTGTATCACCCACAGATAACTGGAGATTATGCCATGTCTGCCAGTAATGTAGGGAAACTTGCTACAGGGAATGAACAGTCTTACATTGCTCCTTCCCATATGCCCAGAACACAGGCACAGATGGGTAACTGCTAATAACTTTAGAGAGATCCCAAAAGATAATATAAGGCATGACTCCTTGCACTAGATACCCTTCTGTTTCACAAGCTGTCATTTTGAAGGTGGTCAAGCCATGCCCCTGATTTTGCATTTCTTAATTTGGAGTGCAGTCACTGCAGCACACTGTTCTTTTTTAATAAAGGTTTTTATGCTGCTTGGGCTGTCAGGGCAGCTGTTCAGCCCCGTCCCTGGGTGGATTTGACTTGCCTGCTGCCTTTGTCTATCCGAGGTTACATTCCCCGTAGTCTCCCCCCCGCCGTGGCAGGGTCAAGATAAGGAGGACCATCCTCTTCTGCTCTGAAGAGTCTCATTCAGATGTCCCTAAAGGAGCAGGAGGGCAGGTGTGACATCTTTGGCAGAGATTTTCCACCTATGTTTTCTCCCTGCTGAGGCTGTGGCAAACACAGAGGACAAGTGCGTATGGAGGTGTGTATGTGCTCCAGAACCTCCAGTCTGTTTCATCCATCTGACTGTTTGTCAGCCACCAGAGCATTGGAGCTACCACCAGACCTCCACCTGGTGGCAGCCAAGAGGTGGGATGGCTTCACCACCACAGTCTGGGAGAAGAGGGCTGCCAGGTGGCTGCTTAATTCTCTCCCCCTTCCCCGCTAACCCCTGGCATCCTGAACTCATTCCCAAACCCTGGCCAACAGAATGGGAGAGGTAAGTCATGTTGCAGCACCTCAGCCCTCTGTCCCACTTTACCACCACTGCATCATATTCAAATGCAAATACCTCTGTTTATTATGGGTTTGCAATTTTTGAGAAATACTGTTACAAAATGCATTGAACCAGAACCTGTTATTCTACACTTTTCTGTATGTCAAACTGTATGCTTTCTAGGGCTGGCCAAACAGTTCCACCCAAAATCCTGACCCTCCATTTGAACCCTGAATCCACAGTCCCAAATAAATAAGGACTTCACTGCTAAAGTACAATTACAGGTCCATGGAAAGCTACAGTCTTTGTTTTCCCCCTATACTGTTGACTGTTGCCATGGGGATAACGTTGACACACTCAGGTCACATAGAGGTGGCCAGCAGCATCCTGTTAGGCAACAGTCATGTTATTTTAGCAGGGGAGATTCACGTGATGCAACTCACTCATGATATATAACTGTTGTGAGTGTGCACAACGACCCGGACGCTCAGTACAGAGAAGGAGAGGGGAGACTTTAGCAGAGATAAAGTGGGCTGTGGTGCACTATTTTGTGCAGTGCGCTGTTGTGCTGAGCCAGAGGTGTGGAGAAAAAAAGTCACTGGGGTTGGGAGAGATGAGGAATTGGAAGTGAGATGTGAGAGAAGAGGAATCTGAGTTCTTTTGTGTCTTTGTAGCCTGGACTGGAGGGAAAGAAAGAGAGAGAGAGAGATGGGGGCGAAAGCACTGGCTGACTGGCTGTGTGACATACAGGCAGGCTGGCAGAGTAAATTTTTCACTTGTTTCATACAGAGGAGAAAGAAACAGCTATTGGGGGTCAAAGAGAAATTGTACAATCACAGAAATCAGCAATAACATTCATCTTGACATTGATGTGGCAGTGCAGTAGTGTGCAGGCAGGACAGGCATGCAATAAATCTTTGACTTTACACTGTGCCATCCAGAGGAGAAAGAGAAGAGACTGAGAGAGACTACCAGGGGGCAGGGGTGGAATAATACAGCCCCAGACATCAAAAATAAATATTTATCTCTTGGTGTTAGTGTGGCAGATTGTGTATAGGGCAGGCTGGCAAATTTTACAGTCACAGAAATGACAAATCAAGTTAATCTTGGCCTCAGTGAGGCTGTGTGCATGTAGGTGTGTGTGTGTGTGTGTGTCTGTGTATACAGAGCGGCTAGCAAAATAAGTATTTGACTTGTGTTATCCAGAGGAGAAAGAGAGAGAGAGACTACTGGGGGCCAAAGAGATATTTTACAGTCTCAGAAATCACAATTAAAGTTCATCTTGGCCTCAGAGTTGCTGTGTGTGTGTTCAAAATAAATAATGTATTAAATTATTTCCTATCAGCCTCTGTGTTAATATGACTGACTTTGTCCACTTCTATGCATTTTATCAAATATTTTAAAATAATCAGAACAAATCAGAACTCCACCTTGTTCCTGTTTTTATTTAATAAGGGTCAGAATTGCATCACATTCTCCAAGTCCTAATGCTAACCTGTCATGTATTGTTGTTCCATACATACAGTATGCTAGTGCTATTAAAAGCCAGTCTAGAAGATAATGTCTGTCCTCTGGAAGCTTTGTTGGCAGCCTGTGCTGTTATTTGTGTACTTATAATGCATTGCACTGGGTTTAAGTCTTTAGAAGCATTTGGGTTGAGAGATGCACTGAAACAAGTTAAAGCATATGTCTTTCAGTTTCCTTACTCAGGTTATCCCAGCTGAGGTGCAATATCTTGTTTTTAGTGGTGTCCTGCTTTTACCTTTTATCCATTTTTATGTTTGCTTGCACGCATGTGTAAGAAACATTATGTGACAGCTTAGGAGAGAAGCGGGGTTTTGTAGGTGTGGCACTGTGGCGGCCAGTGCCTCTACTGCATTTAGAGACTTGGCCCCCTTTCCCCAATGCAGTGGCATGCTGCTGCTGACACTAGTTCAGCAAGTGTGCCACCAAGTTGAAATGAATTGCCGCTGCAATGAGGGAGTGACCTGTCATTGCAGGGAAGTACCTTGCTTGGTGTAACCTTTCCAGTAACATGGTGGCGGCTGTCACCATCCACCTCAGAGTCCCCATGAAAGCCAACAAGGGTGCCCAATCCCCCTGCCAGCATGCCCCCTTCCCAGTTCATTTGCTGACAGGGGAGCCCACTCTCCATCAACATAATGTCCCCATAGATCTTGTTTGCCGAGGGGGTGCCCAATCTCCTTCGGTATCATGCCCCCAACACAGATCCTTTTTTTTTTTTTTTCTGACGAGGGGCCCAATCCCCATCACTTCTAGTCCTCCTCCCCCAAAGAAACATGCAGGTGGCATGCTGGGAACTCAACCCAGTGTACCAAATCTACCTGCAAAAAAGGAAACCTTCCCACAATGTTTTTTTGGGGTTTTCTTTACCTGAAAAGTAGAAAATGGTCCCTTATTGTATCCAGTGTCCCCTTCCCCAACCCACACTCCTGACCCCCCCCACTCCATACTTACCTCTGGAGCCAGGTGCTAAAATTTTCAGAGGACCCAAAACATGTCTGCACTCTTCAAAGCCGACTGCGAACTGAAGAAATACCGGTAAGCTGTACAATGGCATAAATGTGGGGTTTTTTTTCAACTTAGGTGGGTATCTTGGCCATTTCTGTGAATTTTGGCAGCAAATTTTCAACATTGGGTTCATGGGACCCCAGCTCATGAATTCAGTCATTGTCATGTTATCATTCCATCCCAAAAGGTGATTTTGCAGTCACTACATGGAATCACCTTTCGGGACTGAGTAACAAAACGACAGTGTTACTGTTCGTGAAGTGGGCACCCAAAAGGCCCATGTTGCAAATCTGGTGATAAAATTCCCCAAAATGAGGCATGTTTCTATGCACGCTCATAACTCCAATAATTTTTAATATTTTCACTCCAGATTTTGAGCATTGCCTTTTTTGCACACTTTTCTATGAACAGTACAGCTGTCATTTTTCACATACTGCCTGAAATGTAATTCTGCACATATGGCGCACAATTGTGCAGTTGCTGTGGGAAATCACTGTTTGAGGCAGATTAACAAAATCACAGTGACCCTGTTCATGAGCAGAGGTTCCAAAATACCTACAGTATGTTGACAATTTGGCCATAACATTTCACAAAATGACTGTATTACAAGTGTGCATTGTGCACTGCACAGTTTACATGCATGCTCATAACTTAAGAGAATTTTTAAAAGTTTCACTCCAGATTTTCAACATTGTCATTTTTCCACACCTCCTTATGAACAAGATAGCTGTCATTTTTCACATCCTGCCTGAACTGTGTTTTCGCACATCTGATGCAGAATGGCATGGTCACTGTAGCAAATTAACATTCAAGACAGATTAACAAAATCACAGTGCCACTGTTCATGAGCAGAGGTACCAAATGCTTTCATGAGGTGTAGGTCACAAAAAGGCCATGTTGAAAATGTGTAGTGCAAATGCCAACAAACGCTCGGGGCATTACAGTCCCTAACCATAGCATCCCAGCCTGTACAGACTGACAGGCATCAGGGGTGTGCCTTTGGATTGCTGACTGTAATGCTCATGCCAATCCACCCCATCCTGTAGCCAGTGACAGGCACTGAGGTGTGCCTTGGGCTCTTCAGCCACAGACTTCACCCCATTCTCCTATACTGCACCCATTTCAGCGTATGTCCTTATGGTATGGGGTGACTGTGAAGCTGAACACCTCAAGGCACACCTCAACACTTGTTGGTGTCTGTAGGATAGGGTGAGATGAAATAGCATGAGTATTATGCATAACAACCCAAAGGCATATTCCAATGCCTGTCCATCTCTGCAGGATGGAGGTGGGGTTTGTGTGAAGTTCAATACTTCACTGCTATTCCTTTTCTGCATCTGTCTAACGACTGTACTTCCAATGCTAATACCAGCAAGCAAACATTCAGCTTTGCTAAATGCTTGTCTTAACTCTACTTGTGAGAAAAGTATACATCTGAAATAAAGAGACAATGATCACACCACAATTGAAAATGTAACACAACTCATGATCAGCAGTTACAGCACATTGTATTCTCTACATAAAAAGTCCATGCTTATGAATTTGAACAGGATAAATCATTGCCAGAGAGAAGTGAAACTCTGAAAGCTGCTGGAGGCATAAAAGTCTAGTTATTTGAGTACAGGTTTGGGTGCTAGGAGGCTGCAGTTAAATAGCCACCACAACCACTAACAAATTATCTTACACTGTAGAAGAGTCTCATGATGTCTCAGTGCTTCAGTCCACCAAGCGTTAAAAAAAAGGATAAAAAGTAAAAGCAGAACACCACTGAAAACAAGAAAGTGTATCTCAGCTGTGATAATCTGAGTAGGGGGGAGTAGATGGGTTACATAGAAACATAGTAACATAGCTTTTAATGATAGATAAGGACCTCTTGGTCCACCTAGTGTGCTCATTCCCTACCTACAGGATAAACAGCAGATTCTAGTTAATCAACAGCTTACTTCCTCATACCCCCCACTAGAATTGCCTTATGCCTGTTCCATGCATTCTTGAATTCTTCCACTGTTCCTGACTCCACAACCTCCTCAAGAAGGCTGTTCCATGCATCCACAACCCTCTCTGTGAAAAAAATACTTTCTAATATTACCTCTGAGCTGTCCCCCTCTATCTTCTTATTGTGCCCCCTTGTTCTTGCACATCTCTTCTTCTAAAAGATACTACCATCTTGTACTTTGTTAATTCCCTTGAGATATTTGAAAGTTTCTATCATGCCCCCCCCCCCTTTTACTCAAGTGTATAAATATTAAGCTGCTTTAGTCTCTCCTTGTATGTCTTCTGGTGCAGACCCTGCACCATTTTGGTTGGAGTTATAGTTAAGGTATCTACCCCCATGGGCCAATCATCCTAGTCAATCTTTACATTCCTAATTAGGACTCCTCAGAGTTCTTTAATACCTTTTCTCAGAAGGTTTTAGACTTATCTCATGACAACCTCAAGATCCTCTTGGGAGGGGATTTCAACTTGGCCTTAGACTAGCTACTTGATCGGTTCAACTGAAACTCAGAAACTCATGTTAACTCTCTTTGTACTCTGACTGAATTAATATCTTTACAGGTACATAAGCTCACTGGTATACCTTACAAGTCACATTAAACTGTTCCCCCCAACTCACTGGTTTAGCATTTTTCAGTGAGTTGCTTAATGTGTGCACTTAACACTGCAATGCATTATAAAGAGTTTTCTAATGATTTGTCTGTTAGCTGCTAATCAGTTGCAGCCCACAGAAAACTCTTATTCAATGCAGTGCACTAATAAGTGCACACATTAAGCAACTCAAAAAATGCTGTACTGTATAACTGGAGTCCGATTTCACTGTAGTGTGACACTGCAGTGAAATTGGGCTCCAGTTCTCTACCTATGTTTGAAAAACATTGAAATTCTGCCTGCCCTTCTTGCTGCTTTATTAGCCAGTCCCAACCCAATTGCTCCAAATACATCCCTGGTGGCTAGAGGTACCTCTCCCATCACCTGCCTGCCAGAGGTAAAGAAAGAAAATCACCCACCTGCTCATATCCCATAACATAGTCCACCCCACTTACATCGTCCATGATTACTGCGGGCAGCTGCTCACACTGGGCAAAAATTCAAAACTGTTTTCCAGATTCATAGATTCATTAAGAAAAAAAACCCAGCTTATAGTGATTGTGTTCCGCCTGCTATAGAGGGCAGATTTGACAATGATTTGGCAGTTGGGCAGGTGCTAATCACCTAGTTAACTACCTGCTAGCGATACTGTAATTGCTGTCAGTTAGCACCTATTAGCACCTGCTATAAGAAACCTGCCCAGCTCACTACTAAACTCTTTGAAGTGGTTGATGTTTGTTGAACATGTGCCCTTCTCTTCTAAATGGCCAGCAGCCCACAAGAAAGTTAATGAATGAGATCTGCTGGCTCTGCATGCGGTCATTCATTAACTTCCCAGCAGGCTGCCAACCATTTAGGAAAGAAGAGCTGTACCGGTGGCTCTCTTCTTTTGGGGATGGGGAGAGTGGGGTGAGGTATTACCTGTCGGGATGGGGAGGGGTTGTGGGAAGGACCACTAGACCACCAGGAAATTAAGTAAAAAGTACTGTACTGTACAAGATTGAAGATCGGAATTCAGGGTTTGGGGGGTACTACTGTACAATACCTTTACTACTAGATCACCAAGGAAAAAAGATACATTTTACAGTACATTACAGTATTTTCAGGGTAATTGAGATGAGACCAACAGAGAGGAGGGGGTCGGCTGTATAGAGTACAAGTATCTACAGTACAGTACTGTATAGTACAGGTACTTCTGGTTTGCCATTCTCCCCAGAGGTGCCTCGCTGTACTGTACTGTACTGTCGATAAGCAAATAAAACATACTGTACAGTACATTAAACATACAGTACTGTACTGAATAAATAATGCACTGTACAGTAATCTCTGAATGAATGAGACATGGGATAGTAGCAAAGGCAGTCAAATTCAAAGCTCTGCAAGAGACAAGATGGCGGATACTGTAGTGCTAAAATTATGTACAGCATAGCACTGCACTTTAAATGCATTTGGGAAAATGCATTGCATGATATTGGAAGAGTGGGAGCTGAAGCGAACTGTATAATGCCTGGAAGTGAATTGCATGTGAGCTGATGACTAGTTGAAAAAGTGTGTTTGAAGCATTTAGAATTGTCACTGTGTTAGCAGCACAAAACCATGCCAGAGCAGAGAGCATGAGGAACAGTTTAATGTGACTTGTACTGTATGGAGTCTCTTACTCCCTACAGAGAGGGACTACATATTGTTTCAGCAGCTGAGAAATGGTTAGTAGACTGGACTACTTGTTTACCTCTGCAAGGCATACCTCATCAGTAGCAGATGTACACATAGCCCCCATGTACCTGCCAGGCCATGTCCCAGTGAATAGGATTCTAACAATTAAATCTCACCCATCTAAAACCATCAAATGGTGCATTGACCCACTGCTTTTTCAAAATGAGGAATTCTCAAGTTGAGTTTTAGTAGAAACAGAGAATTATTTTCTCCCAAACTCCCCTGGCTCCTCCTCAGTGGCCATGATATGGGAAGCCTAAAAAGCCTCAATTAGAAGGGGAATTATCAGTTACGCTGCCCACTGTCACACAGACATGAGGAGTAGCTACAAAAGAAAGAAGTTGTTTACATAAAACACCCTCATAAGCTCTGCAACTCTAAATTAATAACAGAAATTAGTGCTTTGCAGTTACAACTAAGTATCTTGGCTACCAGGAAAGCTGGGCTTCCAATCTGGAGAATGCAGCATAAGTACTGGGCTAAAGGGGAAAAGGCCAGTATGATGCTTGCAAATAGATTAAAAAATGTGGCAGGTGGAGAGAGATGCATTCCCCAACTCAAAGACAGCAAAGGGAGGGCAGCTCACACTCAGAAGGAGAGTGATATAATCATGGTGGCATTTTTACCAAGAATTATATTCGACCCACACAAAGTTGGAGGCACAGAAACGTTCAGCTTTTGTATCATGCCTTTCCCTACCTAAGGTTACGGAGGCAGAGAAATAAGAAATGGATGCCCCTTTCACAGTGGCAGAGATCTGACAGGCCATCCAAAGCATGGCATTCCATAAATTACCGAGGACCGACGGGTTCTCAAATGACTTTTACTGGATAGTCCAGCAACAAATAGCAACCCAATGCTGCAGATGCTGCACGAAGTACAAGCAAGAAAAGAGCTCCCTGACACCCTTAAAGTGGCTGTAATCATAGTGCTCCCCAAAGAAGGGAAAGACCATAATCTGCTGGCTAGTTTCAGGCCAATCTGCCTGATAAATGCGAATGCAAAATACTAGCAAAACTTTTGGCATCCCAGCTGGATAAAATTTTTCCCTTTATAATTCACCCATCTCAGATAGGCTTTGTCAAAGGGAGAGCCAGCTTGGACCATTTAAAGGCCAGAGTTACACTAATGCAACCACTGTAGGGCTTTCCACCCCAGCCACACTGGTCAGGTGGATTTCAAAAAAGCCTTTAACTCAGTGGAGTGGGAGTACTGGCATGCATTACTGGCCCATTACTTTTTTGGTCCTTTTATTACCATGTGGATCTGCACCCCCTATAAAAACCATAGGGTATGGATAATTACGAAAGACACTTTATCAGTTCCTTTCTCCCTTTATAGAGGCACAAGACCAGTCTGTCCTTTATCCCCACGCCTACTATTTGTTATTGTGGTGGAGCCCCAGGAAGCAGGCATTTGGAAACACCCTGGAACTTCAGGGATACAAGTAGGCCCACTCCAATATAGCCCTAAGTTATATGCTGATGATTGCATGATCTTATCCAGCAACATATAGCAAAGTATCCAACTCATTTTAAATACCTTAGCTCCCTTTGTAAAAGCTATTCTAAAACCGCTGGTTATATAAAGGGACAGTTACATTCGGGACAATACTCGCTTCCTGCATAAACTTTCTGGTTTTAAGGACTTACCACCTAATACCCTTTTAGCACGATGGATGTAACATCCCTCTACACTAATATACCGCATACAGATGGCATTTCAGCCTGCCTTAAATACATGTATGAGAGAGGATTGGACCATGACATCAACCCTGACATAGTGGGGGGACTTGTTAAATTAATTCTGACACATAACTTCAGCTTTAATGGGAAACATTATGTTCAAACTACGGGAACAGCAATGGGCACCAAGATGGCTCCACAGTATGCAAATCACTTTATGGTCAGTTTGGAGGAGGACTTCCCAGGCACTGTATACACAAACCACTTGCTTAATTTCGTTACGCTGATGATTTATTTATAATTTGGACAGAAGGCTCTGACACACTTAAGGATTTTCATCAGGGACTTAATATTCTCCACCCAACCATTAATCTTTCCTTGGAACATTCTGCCACCAGTGTTAATTTTCTGGATACCACTGTCACTATGGATGGAACCCTACATACATGTATTTACAGAAAACCAATGGACAGACAGAGATACTTACACAAGAAAAGTAATCACCCGAGTCACACTAAGAAGTCTGTCATATATAGTCAAGCACTTCAGTACCACCATTTCTATTCAAATGAGGAGGACAGAGATAAACATTTTGTTATGCTGAAAAACACCATTATTGAGCAGGGACACTCTCCCAGAGAAATCGACAGAGCAGTGGAATGTGCTACACAAGTACCAAGACAACACCTACTGTAATATAATGAAAGGACCACTACTAATAGAGTACCCTTAGTAATCACGTTATCATCCTGACCTTGAACTTCTATGTAAGATTATTAAGGACCTACACCCCATAATCAGTGAGGGTGAAACCCTTAGTTGTATTTTTTCAAGAACTGCCACTACTATCTTTTACATAACCACCCAGTTTTGCCAACCAGATTATTAGGAGTAAACTTGAACCTGAACAGAGTGCCATGACATCATATGGCATACAACCCAGTAATAAACGCAGATGTAAAACTTGTGAGCACATTTCCACCTCAGACTGTGTGATTACCTCACAAAACAGACAATTCAGGACATTGGGTAATTATACATGTACATCAAGCTATGTCGCTCATCTTATTCAGTGCAGAAAATGTCCTTGCACAGGGTATGTGGGGGAGATGAAACAGCAGCTCTGCAAAAGAATACATTCACACAAGTTTGCTATTAATAGGAAGATGACTGACAAACCAGTGGCACAACATTCCTGTCAGAATAACCACTCAATCTCAGATATGTCTGTGATGGTCTTGAAAGGACATTTCAACAGTACACAACAGAGACATGCTTCTGAGATCAGACTTATGTTACTTCTTAATACGGTGCAAGATGGCTTGAACATTGATGTTGGATTTGACACATTACATGTAAACTTACATAGACCTTTACTTCAAAAGATGGACATACATGTTTTAGGTTTTCAGTGAGCCTAGGACTTTGACTCTTATACAATCCCTCTTAACTGGTTATCTACAGGTTGGCCTTTTACATTAGTATTGTGTGAATGTGTGCAAGGGTGTGTGGATATGTCTGTGTGTGTAGGTTTGTGAATATGTTTAAGTGTGTGTTGTGAGGATAGAAGAATTGTGGCACATTGAATTTTTAATATGGGTATTTGAGATGTGTGGTTATGTAAGTATAGTGGAAGTGAATATTGTGGGGATATTAAGGTAAACTTATGTTCAGGTACATGACATTAAGTTGTCATTGTGGTTAGGACTCTGGACTCATATTAAAGTGGATATTTACTTCCTTATGTTAGTTCTGTAATTTCAGTAAATATTGCAATGTGTTTACACTCTTACTTATTAGGATAGTGTATTAAGATTCTTGTACATATACTTCATTTTAAGTAGTTTCTTTCCTCCTAGTGGGGAATTCCTAAGATTTCTGGTTTGGATTCCTTAGACTGCATCTATATATATATATATTATTTTGATTATACACCGACATTTTCTTGAAATCTGTACATATCAAGCTGCATAGTCTCAGTTTTTTGGGGGTCTCTGACTAGCACTCTTTTTGTCTGGCACTTACACTGACAATAGATATTATCATGTATAAAATCTTTTTACAACAAGGTCTTAACATAATAGGTTGGTGAGAGTTTGTTGGGAATATATTTCCAGCTTCTTGCACTTTTTTCAGTGCGATACATTTACTCACTTTGGGTATACATCATTTCCATCATTCTATATGCCATGTAAAGACAATTTCTGATGCTATAATTTTGGGGCTTATCATTTTTATTATTTTTTTTACTTGGTTATATGTTAAATTGTAGCTTGTAGTTATTTTTCAAGGGTCAGCTTATTATGAATGGTTCTACTCTGAGCAGAATGATGTACTGTAGCCTCACTTGTAAAATGTGTGTTTCAGGGAACTTTTCATCACTTGACATGTAATTTACTGAGCAGAAAATCTTAAGGTTATTTTTTTTATCCATTAGACTGAAACATGGTAACTGCCTGCTGTTATCTGTAAACAACCTTTGACCTTTTAGTTTAGTTCAGCTGAAATCACTCTTTAGATATTTAAGCTCTCCAATGTCACTTTAGTTATCTCTGAAGGCCTGTTTTAAACCAATGAAAATATTTTTTTTTCTGCTTGTTGTAAGTGTTAATATTATGGGATTTTCTAAATAACTCTCATTAACCTTCTGAATAAGAACTTGTTGGTCTGAAAGCTAAAGCTGTTAGTTCTTTTTGTAACATCCTTGTTGATCCAATAAAAGGTATCAAACCATTTTTTCTGCATTTGTTCTTACTATGACCAATACAGCATTAAATATTTTGTTTTAGAGACCTTTGGAAATATCTCCAGGCTCAAGATTAACAGATCTAAATCTGAAATACTCCCCTTAATAATAAACATCCCTGCCCATGACAGGAGATGGCAGGTTGGCTTGAGCCCCAAAAGAAATTAGATACTCAGTGGTAAAACTCTCTAATAATCTCACAAGCTTAGTAGACAGGAACTCCCCCCCCCCCCATAGCATAACTTCATAAAGAAGTTAGCCTATGGGAGCATTTAAATCTATGAATGGCAGGGAAAATAACATCATGAAACTCATCCAGGTATGGGAATAGAGGAGGAGGTTGCTAATGGGCTGAGGCTAATGGGCCTCTTATCCCAAATTGTCATTAAGGGATTTAATCCATTATCAGATGTATTATATACTACTGGTACTACAGCCTATGCATTAGCTCACACTAATAAACTAGCTACCTGCAATGTGTTTTTTATCTGTATGAAATATCCATTGAAATACAATTTTTAATTGAGCGGCCAGATCCCCCCACCCTTTCCTTACTATACTGCAGTTTACATAAACCAGCTTGTGAAGAAGATCCTTGCCATAAAAATGTCTGGATTATCTTATCCAGATCTAAAAACAAACAACTTTTTTTAAGGATACAGTGGATAGATTCAAACGGGAAGAGAAGCCTAGGCAAAATATTCATTTTTAGAATGTTTATTCTACCTAGCAGTACCAATGGAAGGTGCTGCTACTTTGTCAGGTCTGATTTTATCTTAGATAGCAATGAATCACAATTATATAGAAATATTTTGTTAATATCTTGTGTTAACACATCCCCCGGATATTTATTTTTTTTCTTTTCATTGCTACTAGAGAACTGTCCCTTAAATTCAGAGGGTCGCCTAAGTACAGCAACTCTGATTTCTCCCAATTTACCTTATAGCCAGACTAGGCACCAAATTCTTCCAAAATGTTGCTGAGAAGAGAGTATGAATAATTGGGGTTATTCAGGGAGATCAAAATGTCATCTGCGTACATCATGATGATGGTGTTACCAAACTCTGAGGTAAGGCCTAACTGTTGGGCTTCCAATCTGATTTTAATGGCCAATGGCTCCAAAAATAATGCAAAAATCAGAGGAGATAAAGGACTTCCCTGCCTTGTCCCCCTCAAAAGTTGAAAATAGGGAGATACAGCAGACTTTGTCCTAACATGTGCTTGTGGATTAGTATAAAGTAATTGAATTCATTTTAAAAAACTACCTCTGAAACCATAATCTCTTAAAGTCTCTATAAGGAACAGCCATTGCACCTGATAGAAAGCTTTTTCAGCATCTAAAGATAAGAGTGCAGTGTCTGTTCCTGCATATGCAAAATTAATATCAAAAGCATCTCCAGTACTATACTGCAGCCTTCTGTATTCTATGAAGCCCACTTGCTCTTAATGTATCAGGTTTGATGCATATTTGGCCAATCTCTCAGCTAAGATCTTTGTGAAGATTTCATAGTCAATATTTAGCAAATAAATATGTCTATAAGAGCCACAGTATTCTGGGAGTTTGTACTTTTAAGTAGCAAGATAATTTCTGCTTCATTAAGAGATTGCAGGATTTTATTTTCTTCCACAAAGGAGTTAAATAAGTTCACAAGCCAAAGAGTGAGTGTATCCTTAAGATTTTTATATATTTCAAAGGAAGACCATCAGGGCCTGGTGTCTTGCCATTAGACAATGTATTTATAACCCTCAAAACCTCTTCCATAGTGATTTCGCTATTTAAATCAGCAGCCTGAAGCTCTGAAATTTGGGGGAGTTTAAACCTAGCAAGGTATTTTTTAATCCTAATCTGCTCTGCTTGATTCTCTGGTTTATATAGCCTGCTATAGAAAGCATGCAATGTTTGATTTATTTCATCTTCTGATGTAACTAGCTGGCCATCTTCTCTTTTGATTTTGTTAATTCAATTTCTGTTCTGTTCTGTCTTCATTTGATAGGCTTTGAGTTTACCAGGGATGTCACTGTAAAAACAGCATTTTGCCCGCACCCTATACATTTCCTTCTCCGATGCCTCCTGTAGCGGTTTTTCCAACTTTTATTTCCTGCAATCATAAGGTTTATCTCTGTTTGTTCTGAACCTCCTGCAACATGTTCAGCTTCAGCTGATGCTAACTGACTTTCCACTACCACCAAATCCTGCTCCCATCTCCTCCTTCTAATACCCACTTGTGACATAACCCATCCCCTTAATTAAGCCTTTAAGGCATCCCGTATTATCTGAATACTTATTCCCTGATTAACATTATGGCCCATAAAGGCCATAATCTCCTCCTGAAGACTATCTCTAATGCCCCAGAGAGACCACAGTGAGTTATCAAATCTCCATCATTTAAAGTTATATCTGTGATCACTTTGGTCAGTAATATCCACTTCTAATAATATTGGGGCATGATCGGAAATTCTTATTGTTTACCAGGAACTAAGGAGATTAGAAAAAAGTCAATCCTTGAAAAGGTTTTATATGTATTAGAGTAGTAGGAACATTTTTTTATGGAGTGGGATAGGCTTCTAAAAGGGTTGTATAAACTTAAATATTTCATCGCCTATTGCAACACCTGAAGAGCCCTTTTCTTCCTTTCTCTCATAAGGGGTTCCCTATCAATTAAATTGCAAGTTAAGTTGAAGTCCCACCTATTATAATATTGGAGTCCAACTGAGACAGTTCCAAAAAGAAATCTGTAAAGAACACTGGATCGTCTGGATTAGAACCATATAAAGATACTAGTATAAAACATCTATTGCAGATCTTAATGACAATCATTACATAGCGGCCATTTTTATCTATCACAGATTTAACTAATTGATGGTCAAGGTATTTTCTAATAAATATTGCTGTACCTCTGACCTTATCGGAAAAGTCTGAGATATAGCCAACAGCCCTAATCAAATTTGAAAAATATAAAGCATCCTTCTTATCAAAATGAGTTTCTTGTAACATGAGACAATCTATATTCTTCCTATTGGCTAGTTGTACTACTTTTCTTCTTTTAATCTTTTCTTTACAGCTATTAAGTTTCCAGGACATAATTTTTAATGGTCCCATTTGAGGAATGAAGTTGTCCCAATAATGCCATAATCCAATTCCACCACCACATCCACTTTGGAGGGTGGAAGGGGTCTATCATTCCGAAGCTGATCAGGTCAACCTAAGATCATGAAAAAAATATTCTCAACAAGGTAACCAATCCATGCTACCATGTTAACAGTTACCCATGCTCTGCACCCATATATTCTATTCCTTGTATCAAAGAGCCTTTTTTTCTATTATTTTATATTATTTATTCAAATTTCTTGCATTTTTCTGTGAAAATTCACCCACTACCTATCTACTAAACCCAATCCCACACATAGGTTATCCAATATTCTAAGAAACATGTATGGCTGAAGCCTCTACATACTTGGAGTGCACTTATAAATTAGCACAGCAGCTTTTCTACATTGAATGTAGAAAAGTTGCTATGCTAATTTATGAGTGTACTTCAAGTATGTAGAGGCTTCAGCCATACATGTTTCTAAGAAGTTTGTTCTCTGGAAGAAGTACCTGTAACTCTGTTAGGCAGATCAAATGTTTTTTGATGCCATAATTCACTTTGAACCCACCAAATGCCTATTTTTTTGAGGTTATCCAATATCTCAGATCTCAATACCCAAAAGACTAGCAAGTTATATTTTAAACCATAGTACCCAAAATGTATTGAGGGAAAAGAAAAACTGATTTTACTAGAAGCCCTCATGGCTGAACAGCTTATTTTCTCCTTCCCCACTGAAAGCTCTGAACCTTTACTACACACAAGGATATGAAGGTAAATAGGGTGAAAATACACAGGCCCTTTCACCTCCAAGTCAACCCAACTAATACTCTCCAAAGGGGAGTAAGGAACTAAAATAAATAATTTAACATAGTTCCCTTATATATTATATCTACAAATTCAGTATGTACCTTACAAACTTCTCCCCCCCAAATAATTATTTCTTTGTGCTATACAGAAGAATTTTTTTGAAGTCAGATTCCACTGCACTACTTAAGCCCCCCCCGATCCTTTTTCCAGGGGCCTATTTGACCTTTTAATTAATAAATCTTCCACCTCAAATGGAGAGTGGAAAAAGAGGGTTTTTCCATCAAAAAAAAATTCAGTTTCACTGGATATATCAAAGAGAAAGAAATACTCTCCTTCCACAATTTGTCCCTAACAAAATCAAAACTTTTTCTTTTGGCTAGGATACTAGGAGGGATGTCAGGGTATATTTGTAGGGACATACCCTGATAATGAATATCTCTTTCTGCCCTAGCTTCAGCCAGTATTCTCTCTGTATCCTGAAATTTCAATGGCTTTATATACATGAACTGTGGTCTTTTAAATTTATCCACAGAACCAAAGGCCCAATCCACCCTGTCCAATTCAATTTTCTGATCCAGAAAGGGCAGACCTAATGATCTGTACAGCAGCTCTTAACAATAGCTTAATGGATTATTTCCCTCTATCCCTTCTGGTAGATTGTCTATTCTTAGGTTGCTTCTCCTGGACCTTGATTCCAAATCTTCAATTTTTAATTTTAAGAGTTCAAGTTCCTTATTACTTCTTTCCAAAGCAGTGGATAGCACAGGTATTTTACCTTCAATATTGCTAATACAGGTTTCACACTCCATTGTCCTAAGAGATAATGTTTCAAATTTTTCTGCAACTTCTGAAAATTTCGGTGTCAGGGAAGAAACTGCCATATTCATACTCACAAATCCTTGCCTCATTTCTTTGAATATGGCCTGATAAGGGTCTTCTGACCTTTCTTCTGTGTTTTTTGAAGTGTTCACCTCACAGACTGTGATATCATTGTCTTTGCCTTTCTCCTTACCATTTTCAATCCTCCCATCCTCCATCTTAGCTTTATGTAGCTGTTTGTTCCTATTCTTAACAGCCGAAGATAATGGCATGCTTTCTTCCAAATCTGCCTTTATTCTCAATTTTTTTGAAAGAATGTCATAAAGGCAGGTAGAGTAATTTAGAATCACAGGATGACCTGTTTCTTTGTTAGTTTCAAAAAAAAGTTTGATTTTATTATCTCTCTCTCCTCCTCCTTTTCCATTAAATGTTATGACCCCCTTTGGTGGAGTATTCTTTTTAACCCCTTTTCTTCTTTTTTTTCTTTGCAGTACCTGAACTAACACAGCCCAATGATTTTCACTTACATTTCCCAGAGTCTTTTTTATTCAAAGGAGTAACAGGGTTAGAATAGATATTTTGGGGGGCAACAAGCTTGGCTTCCTTGAATTATCTTCAGACAAATTAGACCAACCCCCCTGTTGAAGCTGTTAAGGCTGTAGTGTGAGGCTGTTTATTCTGAATCTCTGCATCTTCTGATGAAATTGCTGAATTTTGAAATGTGCCTGATAACTTAGATACTGAGAAAGATCCTGAACATGCTGGTAAAGACCTGACATACCCCCTCAGAAGGCAGCGTGAAACTAACACTGCACTCCTCACATCTCCCTTTCACTTTTTCCTTCCCAAAAATTCAAGTAGTAGCAAAGAAGGGAGAAAAATACAAAAGTAAGAAAGGGACATAGACACTGATTAGTGGGGAAAAGGGTGCCAGCTTCAAAATGACAAAAGGAAAAGAACTCCAGCCAGGCAGCTGATCCCGAACTCACCACATCGAAAGGAAAAAGTTTCATTGCCAAAAACTTACTGCTACAGAACCCCCCTGCTACTGCAGGGATAAGGGTGGAGAAGTTTTAACTAAGATTAAAAAAGGATAGTTTTGCCATATTCCTGCCTGTCAGAATATTCTGGGGAGCCCATGCTTACCACAGCATGCAGTCAGACTATTTAGATCTGCATACTAATGTGCATGCTGACATACACAGTATGCTCCTTCCTGTTTCAGATATATATCTCTGCTTTTTTTAAATTAGCATTTTAAACCAATGGGGATTTTTTTTTGCTTTTTTTTCTCATGATGTGGGTGTTAAAAAGTACTGTTTTTTCTAAATAACTGTCATTGCACTTCTGTCAAAGGACTTGTTGGTCCATAAGCTAAAGCACTTTGTTCTTTTTGTTACATTTATCTTGGTCCAATAAAAGGTATCAAATCATTTGCTTCTGACTATCTTATGAGTAAATTCCTAACCCCCAGTACAGCAGAGCCAAACTGATGGCCCCCTGGATTAGGAGAGGTTGGAACCTTCCAAATTTTTCATATTATTCATTTGCTTTTCTCATGGCCAAGAAGTGCCAGTGGTTCTAAGCACATAGCCACCCCATCCAATATAGAGAGAGATACTACAGGTCCCTCCTCTTACTATATTCCTGGATCAATCCTTCCCCAAAAATCCACATTTGTGGTTCACAATAAAGGCAAGACATCATGCATGACTTAAAGTGGAAGAACAGTGAAGTGTTGTCCAAACCTTGGAATCTATACAAATATGAGGAATAATTCATTATTCTGCATTGACCAGAAGCCTATAAGATGAGAGGGATGAGAAAATAGATTGATTAAAATCATAAATGATTTATTGATGTCGGATGGAAGCACATTTGAATCATTTCAGAAGTTACAAAGAAATATAACTTCCCAAAAGAATATTTCTGGCAATATCTGCAATTAAGTGGCCTCTATAATAAATAATGCAGGACAAAATGCAGTTGCTCCACCTGAGTGGCTAACCATAGGGATACTCTGGGAAGGTTCCCCATCCAAGTATGGTTAAGAAACAGGCAGGGTCTGGGAGGAGTTATCTAGAGAGCTCTGAGGGATGGAGCCCCATACCCATCCATTCTGGTCTAAAGAAAAGTGGCTAAAACATTAGGTATTACTACTGCAGACCAGATATGGCATAAAGGTTGGCTTAGAGTACACCAGGCATGTACAGATCAGTGCATTCTTCTAATTTAAACTAAAGTCATGCACCTATTGTATCGCACAATGGCTCAACTAAAATAATTGGACTCTTACAACAGGACAATTTCTGGAGGTGTAATGCCCCTGGTGTTGATGGTTCCATGTTATACCAGAGATCGCCAAACCATGATCACTGTTAGAGCGAGTGTATATCACCGAAAAGCAAAACACTGATGTACACTCCCAGCGAGGAGCACAACAACATGTGCAAAAAGCATCACATATATTTATGTGTTGGGTGATCCCACATGTGGTGCTTCTCCTCCTGCACAATCTTACTTTAAATTGTCAGCTCGGGGGTGGGTGTTGGGGAGGGGGAGGCACTCATAAAAAAAATCCTGCTCATGAAACAGACAAAATGTATACCCTCCCCAGCCCTGAACCCTTAGCCTACCTCATTGTAGCCGGTCACCTCCCCACCACACCACATAGCTAGGTTGGCAACACCAAGCTGCACTTTTCCCCACAAACATTTGTCCTTACCTCCCCTCCAGTCAGCATCTTATATGGTTGCTTTTCTTCCCTCACTACCCTATATTGTCACTTTTCTTCCCTTGCTACCCTTCCAGGGTAGCTCACATAATGGGTGCTGAAACTGAGTCACTCCTATCTAAATCTCTCAATGTCAGTCACCCATATCACAGGATACCAGTGCTGGCTTATTACATGTCCTATGGCAATGTAAACTCTAGCACTCCTTGTGGCTCAAGACATTCCAGTTCTGTTCTAAGATATTAAAGCTGAACCTCCCAGAGATCCCCAGTTTTTTGTTACTGGGCATTGCACCAGACAACATTCGGATCAGGCCCTCTCACCACCTATGGGCAATGCAAGCATCTGTAGAGGTGAAAAGGTTAATTCTTAAAAGGTGGAGAACCCAGGAGGTCCTGGTATTTCGGGAATGGCTGAAAACCAATGAGACTCTAGCCACTCACACAAGAATATCCCACTTTTTTAATGGTACTAGACAGGTTTCAGGAAGTATGGGCCCCCTTTTGGAAACTGATTTATGAAAGTGTAACACCTTCCTTATGTAAACTTACTAAGGACTTGCTCAGACCCCCCCCCCCCGAACAATCTTGCCTGGTTAAAGATCTCACTTAGCAGATTGTACCATTGCTCATTAAACAGATTAGTTATTGGTATATGCAACATAATGGTCCAATTTACCTTACCCCAAATGGTTACTGTCCTAGTAATAATATCTCTGATATGACCCTTTTATATGTATGAAAGTTAGGCTGTTATAACTTAATGGAACTGTTAATAAAGAATGCACTACATAATCCAATTTTCATCCCACCTTTCAACAATAAGTGTTAAGCTGTTAAGAGATTTGACAAATTCTGATATGTTTCTACTACAAAGTGAAGTATGACCAGGGTCACTGCCATTGCCTCAGAGGCTACCAAGAAAGAGGAGCGGTTGGACCACAGTGGGTTCAGGAAGGGTCAGGGTGGTGGAACAGAGGCCCATCCCTCCAGTTGTACCTCTCCACAATTTCTATGCCATTCTGGAAAAGTGTGGTTCCCCTATGGAGGCACCCACAGTGGAGACCAAGGAGGATGCTGGGAACCTCCACAAAGGAGACCTACAGGAGGGTGGCATGGGACCCCACAGGGGAAGGAAACAACTCCTGGTGGTAGACTACATTGTTAGGAAGGTTGAACTGGAGGAGGAAGGGGAGAGGGAGGTAAGGTGCCTGCATGGTGCCATGGCTTGGAGGGACAGGGAGCAAATCCTCAGGATCACAGGAGCAACTGCACAGGGGAGGGAGCTGGATGTCATTGTCCACCTAGGGACACATGACCTGGCTAAGAAAGGGATCAGAGCAGTGCAAGAAGCATTTGTGGAGATGGGGAGAGGCCTTAGACAAATAGCACACATGGTAACCTTCTCGAAGGTGATGTCTGTCTATGGCATGGGTGAGGCTAGTGTGCCCCACACCAAAGGATTCAATCAGTGGTTGAAAAACTGGTGAAGAGCTCAAGGATTTGGCTTCATTTGGGACTGGGGGTCCACCTGGAGGGATGCAGGTCTATACTGGCATGATGGTCTGCATCTGTCCTGGAGGGGAACTAGGATCCTAGTTGATACATTTAAAAGGTTCATTGGCAAGCATTTAAACTAGCCAAGGGGGGAGGTACTGGAGAGCAGAAGGAAAATCCTAGCACCCCCCAAAAATCAGGGTACTAAGGGAGGTAGACACCAACATAGAGATGTCGATAGGGAGAAGCACAGGAGTTAATGGAGAAAGTGACAAACGCAATAAGGACAGGGATGGGGCAAAAAAGGGTAAGGCCATCAACAAATGGAGGGTAATGAGTACCAACGCCAGTAGTCTGAGCAACAAGCTCCCTGAACTGGTGGCTTGATGGAAGAGGGATGCCTGGATATCGTAGCAGTCACAGAAACATGGTACACAGAGAACCATGACTGGGATGTTAACATACCAGGGTACACAACCTACAGGAAAGACAGGGAGTGGAGAAGAGGGGGTAGAGTAGCTCTCTATGTAAGGGAAGGGATAAAAGCAACTGAACAAAAGAGTAGACAAGGAGGAGATGAGGTACTGTGGGGCACCTTAGAGACCAGAAATGGCACCCCAATCTGCACAGGGGTTGTATACAGACCCCAATGTCAGGGGGAGGGAATGGACAAGGATATGACAGAAGGCATACTTAGGATAGCAGAGAATGGGGAGATACTGTTGATGGCGGACCTTAATATGCCGGATGTCAACTGGAGCACCTTTGCTGCAGTGACATCCAAAAGCAGTGCCATTCTCAAAGCCCTTCTGGTGGCATGTGTCAGACAGCTAGTTTTGGAACCTACTCATGAGGGAGCAATCTTAGACCTCATACTCTCAAATGGGTGCAGTGAGAGGATCTCAGATCTAGAAGTGTGTAGCCATTTGGGAACAAGTGACCATCGAACAGTGTGGTTCATGATAAACTCAGCTACAGAGTCAAGCCATACAAAATTGAGGGTTCTGGACTTCAGGAGGGCTGACTTTGGCAAGATGGGAGAGTGCCTTAGAAAATCACTAGCAAACAGACTAGAAGAAGGGGTGGAGTAACAATGGAGAAATATCAAAACTACCATCACAGAGGCAACAAGCCTTTGTGTGAAGCAAATAAACAAATAAAAATGAAAGAAAAAGCCACTATGGTTCTCAAAAGAGGTGGCGGTGAAGGTTAGGGAGAAAAATATAGCATTTAGGAAGTATAAGGAAACACAGAAGGAGCAGGACAGAGAACTGTACCAGTTAAGACAAAAGGAAGGGTAGTCAGGATAGCAAAGGTCCAAACTGAGGAAAAGATAGCCAGCTTGGTTAAGAAGGGGGATACAACCTTTTATAGGTATATCAGGGAGTGTAGAAAGATAAAGGGAGGGATAGTGAGGCTGAATAGAATGGACGGTGGGTGGGCAGAGAGGGACAGTGAAAAAGAAGAGATACTGAATGAGTACTTCTATTCAGTATTCAGAAAAGAGGAGGTGGGGGAGGTGCCTAATCCAATTAACAGAAGCACTCTGGATATTAGGTAGATCCCTGTCCTTTCACAGAAGAAAGGGTTCTGAAAGGACTTCTAAACCTGAAGGTGGACAAAGCAATGGGGCCAGAAGGAATTTACCCCAGAATTCTAAAATAATTAAGCAGAGAACTAGTGACACCACTGACTACCCCTTTAACAAATCATGGGAGGATGGTGTGGTATCTGAGGACTGGAGGAAGGCAGATATTATTCCCCTTCACAAAAGTGGGACCAAGACAGGGGCAGGAAACTACAGACCTGTCAGTTTGATCTCTGTGGTAGGGAAAGTGATGGAATCACTTCTGAAGGAAAGAATTGTTGAGTACCTAAAGGCCAGTGGGGCACAGGACCCAAGTCAGCATGGGTTCACAGTGGGAAGGTCATGTCAGACAAATCTAATTTTTTTTTTGAATGGGTGACCAAAGTAGTAGACCAGAGAGGGGCTGTGAACATGGCCTACCTAGACTTGAGCAAGGCATTTGACACAGTCCCACACAAAAAAATAATAGCCCAATTAACCAGCCTGGGAGTGGGTCCCAAGGTTGTAGCCTGGGTAAAACATTGGCTGGACAACAAGACACAGAAAATAATTGTAAATGGAGTCCACTCTGAAGAAAGAGGGGTTACTAGTGGGGTACCGCAGAGTTCAGTACTGGGTCCAGTCCTTTTTAATGTCTTTATGAGTGACATCACAGAGGGACTGGAAGGAAAAGTATGCCTCTTTGTAGATGACACAAAGATCTGCAACAGGGTTGATACACAAGAAGGCGTGGAAAGGATGGCAAGGTTAGAGGAATGGTCAGAAGTATGGCAGCTTGGATTCAATGCAAAGAAGTGCTGAATAATGTACCTGGAAAGCAAAAACCCTGGGGAAGATTATACAGTGGGGGAGGGGGTAGTAACAACAACAAAAATGGAAAAGAACCTGGGGGTAATCATAGCAGATGACCTTAAGGTTGGCAAACAATGTGTGAAGGTGGTAGGGAGGGCTGGAGGGATACTGGGATGTATAGGGAGAGGCATAACCAGCAGAAAACAGGAAGTTGTTATCCCTCTGTACAGACAGTTGCTGAGACCCCATCTGGAGTACTGCATCCAGTTCTGGAGACCACATCTCAGCAAGGACATAAACAGAATGGAGGCAGTTCAGAGGAGGGCAACTAAAATGGTGCAGGGTCTGCAAGAGAAGCCATATGAGAAGAGACTAAATGAGCTTAATATGTATACCCTTGAGGAAAGGAGGGAGGGGGGGCATGATAGAAACATTAAAGTACCTCAGTGGAATCAACAAACTCCAAGAGGGTAGCATCTTTCAGAAAAAGAAATGTGCAAGAACAAAGGGACACAAATTGAAGATAGAGGGGGACATCTCAGGGGCAATATGAGGAAGTATTTTTTCACAGAGAGGGTGGTGGATGCATGGAACAGCCTTCCTGAGGAGGTTGTGGCGTCTAAAACTGTGGGAGAATTCAAGAATGCATGGGACAGACATAAGGCAATTTTTGTGGGGGGTAGGAAGAAATAGGCTGTTGGTTAAATAGGATATGCAGCTTATCCTGTAGGTAGGGAAATGGGCAGACTAGGTGGGCCATTTGGTCCTTATTTGCCATCAAAGTCTATGTTTCTATGACTATGTCAAAAATTACTCAATAAAAAGATTAACTATAAAAAATAAATACAATTCAGCTTTTTTCTGTCCCATTATTCATGAAACGTTTTCAATTTTATATTGATTTTATTTGAATTTATTTTCCTTTACTACTTGTTTTACATGATTCCTACCAGAGTAGAGTTAAACAAAAAGTGTTGGAGGAAAAATACATTTTTAAAAGTGCCTTTTGAATACCAAGCATTTAAACTCTTTTAGTTTGCCACTAAGTGTTTAATGAACACAAGCTTCTGCATCTATACAAACATACAGTTCACAGTACATGTTAAACACCCCATGTGCATTTCAATATCTCAGGAGTTCTCCCTTTAGAATAACTTACTCTGAAACAGTTTGTTTTAATATTGCTACAAAACACACTTTAAAACAATGACAATAGTAAACATAATTATTACAAGTAGAAAGGTTTAAAACCACACTGTCAATAAAATAAGATCTGAATTTTGATAATAAAATTGCAGACTGAGTAATTACAGTTAAATCAAGTGCCAAAAGGAAAAAGAGGAAAAAAAACATGTGGCCAGATCTTAAGAACAATACATTTTTACTTACCTGTGGTGGCCTGAGCAGCAAATTCATATTGCAGAAACAATAGCAGAAAACTGGTCAAAATACTTTTCAAAATCATTATGCAACTTTGGTCTTCTGTCTTTGTGATACTTCCATAAGTTTTCAACGAATACAACTGTTAATCTTTTCAGCTCACTATCTCACAGCTCATTGCATGTGTGTGTTTTTCTCTGAAGTATTTCTAGTAAATCTCTAAGCAGTAGAAGTGGAGCAACCAGTTTTGCAGAAACCAATTAGACTTCAAGGGGTTTTAATTTAAATGCATGCTGCTGTGGCTTTTGATATTTACTGATAACAAAGCAGGGTGGATTATAATTAATTCTTAAAATGGGAGATGCAACACGCTCTATACGTTATTTCTTTTCTTACAATGACATTTTGTTCATTTTGTAGATTTATCATCTTCCAATGCTGCTGGATTACATTTCTAAACATGAAATAAAGAATTCTGCAATTTTTTTTGGGTGATATAAATCTATTACTTTGCAAATAGCTTTGGGTATACAAGTTGTCTGAATGTTAATTGTTTGTGTATTGGTGTTAAACAAAAATCAGAAAAAGGTTTGAAAAGTTTGTTTTGTTAACTGGAAAAGAATAGGTAATAAATATTTCCTGTTTTTAGCTTTACCTGGGAGGGAAGGGGAGGTGTAAAGGAAATATTAAGTAATATTAAATTTGGCACGTTGCTGGTCGATTAGTGAATGTTAAAAATGTGACAAGCACATCTAGAGAATTTGCTACTCTTTTTGAGAAGTACCATGGGGTCTTTATGTTCCACCTGACTAACCACAGTAACAATAGACAGGACCTTGGTTTAACATCTCATCTGAAAGACAGCACAGTGCCCTCTCAGCAGTATATTGGCATTAGTATGGTTGCTAGCAAACAAAGTGATCATGCCCCATGCAAAACAACCCATATCACTTCCTGGCTAGAGCAACTGATGTTTGTTGAGGGTTTCCAAGCTGGAAGTACAGATCAGGCCCAACCCTGCTTAGCTTCTCAGATCTGACGGAGTCACATTACATGGTGGTATGTCAGCATTTTGTTTTCAAAGTGTCAGGTAAAAATGTCTATTTATATTCTTCAACATATGTTGTATCAATAGTCTTTTAAACAGTATCAATACACAATACTTTACAAATGAATTTATTAATGATTTGCAAAATCTGAAAAATCTATTCATGGATTTTTTGTGACCTTTATGTGAATTGCTATTCTAATGGTATGATGTACAACTTTATATTTTATTTTTTCCATGTTTTTAGGATTTTTACCCACATTTTCTCCCTGTCCCCGGACCCTGGCAGACACTTGCATGCATGTGTGTGGAGGCGCATGTGAACACCAGGTACAGTACTGGCTCGGCCACTTCCACACCACCTCTAGCTATTGCTGTGTCCTCCTCCCACCTATGCTGTCCACCAGACCTCCACCCAGAGGGAGCGGGACTGTGGGTGGTGCAGGCAACCACCCTGGGAGGGGAGAGCTGCCTTATGGCTGCTCAATCCCTGCTCCCTCCCCCTCACGCTTACTCCCCAATGACCTGAGGTAATTCCTCAACCCAGGTCACTGGTGTAGCACAAGGTAAGGTGTCAAGCACATTAGATCTCAACACCACTGGGCCGGCCTTCAACTTTATATTTTAATATTACAATTTTACATTTTTTTATTGTTAAATTTGACTTCAAAAATACACACAGTTAGTAACAATGGTTACTAAACTTTTAAAACTGTGTAATTTTGTTTTATTTGCACAAGGTGATATTTGAGACAAATGGCTCGATTTTCAAAGCCCAACGTTTGGTGCAAGGTTACTGTGCCAAAAGGATTTCTTGCAAGTGGCACCTTGGGCCAGACAATGCAGCAAATCCCAGTCTGTGAATGCAGGGTACATCAAAATCAGGATGCTGTGTGCCAAAGTCACCCTGTGCCACCCTTGTGGCAGAAGCTCTCCTGCACTAGGTCACAAGGGGGCTTGAGCCATGGAGGAGTTGCACCATCCCTTTTTTTTTAATTTTAAAAGCTCCACCATGGTCCCAACAGGGGGCTGAGTTTACACCTGCCAGGGGCTGGTCTAAAGGCCCTGCACCACTGCCAGGCTTGGAGGCAACTTTAAGGGGGCAACCTGGAATGTTGGGACCAGGGACAGAGGGTGCAGTGGGGGGAGCCATAGGGAGGAAAAGGGGTACATCAGCAGTGTCAGGATGCCGAGGTGGCATCCAGTGGGGGTACTATGCACAGTGAATCAGAGATAATTAGGCCAGGTGGAGGGGGTTGACATAGACTGACCATGACTCAGACTCCATTTAGCAACAGCTCTAGTACCTGCCTCATAAGTTCCACAGTCCATGACAGTGCAGGTGAGCATTAGCCTGCCTCAATGCAGGGGGATGAGTACCAGGGGACTGTCATGGTGCCTAGTGAATGTTCCCCTTCACTGACAGCACACTGTTACCTGCAACCACTGCCTCCTGCTGCATGTGGGGAACTGTGGCACCACTGGTGCAGGTGCCAGTGCTGTTGTCACCTGGGGTCCAACTCATGGTCTGTCTGAGCTAACCCCCTCCACCCAGATCAACTGGGTATGTTCCACTGTGTATGGCACCTGGGCAGGTGCCAGCTCATCACCCTGACACTGCCATCATGCCCCTGTCACCACCCATGGCACCCCCACTACTCCCTCTGCCCCCAGTCCCCTCCTTGCAGGCATATTTACCCCCACGCTCTTCTAGGCTTGTGCTGGGTGAGGGGGCTTGACTGGACCCTCCACAAAACCCTTCAGGTGCACCAAATAAATGTGTAGTGCAACTCTGTGGAAATTCTCAGGACTTTGATGCAGAGACCCCCAGTTTTATAAAATGGAGCACCAGGGCCCTAACCACCTGGTATTTGCTGGATCCGTAAATGGGGTACCTTGTGCCAATCTAAGGGCCAATTGAAAATTGAGCCCAAAGAGATTAAAGATCTAATCTCACAATAAGGATGACATCTATGAGCACTATATGATTTTTGCAACAAAGGGTTTTTAAATTGTGGATTTTTACAAATGTGTTCCTCTGAGCAAGAGATAGCAGCTATCAAACACATAATAATTGTGCTCTAGAATAAATTGCAAACCTTTCAGATGGTTCAGATCATGCTGCATCAGATCTCTTCAGTGTCTCAAAAATTCTTACAGCTGCACTGACCTGGTGGTGCTGAGGGTTGAGGCACTGGACGCCGTACCTCATGCCACATCGGCGACCAATGTTCCGGAATGAGCACTGGTCACTGTGGGTTGGCAGGGAAAAGATGGATTGATCATTCAGTGGAGTGTTCTCCATCTCCAGGTGGGGGGGGATTCTACCAGCCGGTGCATGCCTGACCCCTAGCAGAGGCTGGGGCTCGATAGCACGGAGCTGCGAAAACGTGGGGTGGGAAAATGGCAGATGCTTGACATGGGCATGCTCAGGAGTGTGCGTGAACCCCATAGCAGATGTCATTGTACACCATGCTCCCACAAGGGGAGAAAAGCAGAAACAGTGGCTCCAGGTCACATGACTTGATGGCTGTTCTCTGGCATGTGCAGTCTCCCAGGGCACCACCTGATCTGGATCCATGCTGGGTGGGGGATTAGGGGTCGCTTGCCTCCCTACCATGGAGAGTAAAACATGAGGGAGCATAAGGTGGTGACTGTAAGGAGCTCGGTGTGGGTAGATGCAGCCGCATACAGGACATGGGGAGTAGTGCCAACCAGGGTCACAGTAGTTAAGAAGTACAGTAATAATTAAAAAGAAAAACAAATACAAAGTGACATTTTTGGTCAAACATTTATAATTTTCACACCGCTTCAGGTCCTGAAGTTTATTCAGAAGACCCATGGTGTCTCAGTGAAAGGCTGCTTCAGAGAACGTTATTCAAATAATGCCTACAGTGGGATTTCTAGAATAGTATTCATTATCAAAGGGGATGAACTTAAATTTAAAACAGTGGTATCTGAGTGAGGCATATGATAATTATCTTAGTTGCATCTATTGGTTCTATGATTAGCTATGAGAGTTTTAGAAAGGCTTAAAACTATTGTGTACTATTAATACATTTTCACAGTGTGTGTTAGCACATCTTTGTTTTATAATAATAATGAAGGTACTGTATAGTGTGTTATGAACATAAAGAAATTTGTAATTGACAGATTTATTTAGGCAACATATTTCATCACAAGACTGCTTTGTAAATAGGTCATATTTGCCTTAAAATTCTCATCCTAATGTTTTTACTACTACTTTTATAATGAAAAAATAAATAATATCTCTTCAAAAGATATCCCATGTACAAGGCAATCACGATTGAGTGCTTTCAAAAAGGGTGATTCAATCATGGCACCTGTGCTTAGGGCTATCTGGCAGGGTTGCAACCTGATATGGGGGGGGAGGCAAATACAGCAGTGGTACTTCGCTATGTATGCATGCACTGGGGAGGGGGACAACACTGTGTGATGGGTGGAAGGGGATGGAGGGCTTGTGAGGGGTAGTGCAGTGGTGGGCTGCCAAGCTGACCATGTTGAGTCATGGGTTGGTGGTAACCTAGGGCTGGGAGCGTTCCACATTCAGTTCTGGGCATGATCATGTTTTTGCGCCAGGTCAGTTTTTCCTTTTTTTAATGTTTTGCACCCCCAACAGGCACCCCCCCGGAGTTAAGAATCCTTTAGTAGGGGGCACTGGAGGCAAAGCCCCGAGTGGGAGGTGTGTTAGCAGCATAGATCTTGCATAAAAAAAGAAAATGTAGATCTCAGGCACCCTCTTACAGTTCACCATGAGTGTATATCGGCAAAATTCATTTTCAGTGATGTACACTCGCCTAAATGGTGATTGCTATTCCATGACTGCCATCATCACATAAAACCTTTGAAAGACTCTCAGTAACCAATCCATACCCTGAGATAATGGATGAATGGGATGTATGGATTTGTGTGTTTCAAAGGAGGTATAAAAGTAAGGATAACTTGAAAAGTTGTTCATAGAATGTTGCCCTCCTATGTGGTTAACACATCTAACAAAAAAATGATTAATTGTACAAGTTGTAAATCTTTTATTTGAATACAAAGATGGAAATAATGCTCAACTTTAAACATTGCTCATTGCTCATTGCTCAGCTGCCTTTTTTTCTTTTTTTCTCATTAATTCTTGGGTCACAAGTATAAACATGTCAGATTATTCCTTTAGGAAAGCCCTTTTCAGCTTAATCAGATACACTCATTATTTTCATTGATGAATAAGAAAGCCAACACTCCAGACCAGCACTCAAGACCAAAATAAATTCAGGGAAGAGTAATTTAGATACTGAAAATAAAAATAAAAATACTAACCTACATAAGCAGTAATAAGTAATACACTGTATTTGTGCTTTTAGGGTTCCAAACCCAGCTCCAGCCTCAGTGCTTCGGGGCAATGTTACCCCTGCATCAGGAGGCATCACTCATTATTTACCCTCATAGGTGGCCTGTCTAGCAAGAGCTACAGAGACAGAACAGAAAATGTACATTAATGACAGCACATTATATGTAATACCACTAAGATAGTTTGCTCCTTAGTTCAAATTTTTCCTTTTCCAGAAAAGTGACATCCAAATGTGCTGCTTGCATGTCAGCTAGTACAGAAAGAACAGCGTGCTGCTTGTGTGTGTGTGCCAACTTGCAATGGACAGTGTGAGCTGATCAGACCAGGATCAACCATCAAGGGGCTTGTGAACACTCTAATCTGTAGAAAACAGACTTCTGCTGTGTAAATTTAGGCTCAGCCCATTGTCCAACTGATTGCAAAGTGTGCTCGGTGTTCATGGTTACATTCGGCAGGACCGCCAGCCCATTTCACCGAAGAGGCCTTCCAAGATTGGCACCAGACTGAAAATTTCCACCAGAGAAAGCCAGCTACTCAATTCATTGAGGAAAATCAGCTAACTGAGTGTCAAGCTATGTGTGATTGTTCAAGTCAGTGGAATCTGTGTGCAAGCAGTGTGACTGTTTTGCAAAGAAGGACTATGCGTTGAAACAGAAAGGCAACAAACAAAAATTCTGAGCAGGGACTGTAAGCATTTATAATGGGTTCAGTAACAGTAAATCTTTCTAAGCAAGAGAGAGACTGTGAGTTGTATATTAGGTTGCAGCAAACAGGCAATCCTGTGCAATAGAAATACAGCGGGCTGGTGAGTGACTTTGAGCATGTGTAAATAGTTCTTTAATTGATGCTGATCGCAAAGTCAAGTTTAAAGATCATATGAATGTGCTGAAAGAATCTAACAGAGAAATTGATTACAGTTTTGAGCAAATTCAGTAGCCAGAAAAGGTTGGAAACACAGTTTTTGAGTCAGTAACAGATCTGATGCATGGGGAGAGCTACTGCTGCCATTACAGGGTGGGGTTAGTAGTGTAAACACAAGCAGCAGGGAGCCATTTTGTGAGACAGCAAACAGACTAGTGAGCAATTCGGTAACAACCAACTTTTGTATGTTTGCTTTCAGACATGGCTTCGGGAAATCCCCACTACCTAGATCATGCCCGAGCAATGATCACAGAGGAGGTGGCAGCATTAAGAGAAATACAGAGAACTTTCTATGGTGAAGGGTTGCCTTCAGATGTAGCAATCCCTAGCTATCCAGTGAGACTGTGCATTATGTGCTTCAAGGCTGGAAGGGATGTGTTTCTGATACCCCACTGTTCAGATTGCCTTGTGAAATATGATATGAGCAGGGGTGCAGTGCCACAAATTAAATTGGCTCCCACGTGGACCAGAGTAGGAAACTCTGCATGTAGCAGCATGCAACACCAGGTTGAACCTGTTGGGGGAAGCCCCTTGGAGTGTGGCACAGAGGGAGAAAGCAATATTGATCTACTGCAAGGGCAGACACAGAGAGAGGTTTCCACACCTGCATCCCAGGTGGGCAGTGTAATGGAAGGATCCATGGACCCATGGAAGGAGGGTCCAAGTCCTAGTCTAGTAGGGGAGGATGAACTGCAAGATACGCTGAACTGGGAGGTGTCTACCTCCACACCCAGTGAGGAGTGGACTGGCTCGGGAGTGAGGACACTTGCTCACTCCTGGGCTCAGATCCTTAGTGAGGAAGAGGAGGATGAAGATCTGTATCTTCATGTTGAGGGTTCCCGTGAGTTGCCTCAAGCTCTTGCCTCAGAGGAGCCAGAGAGAGCAAACAAGAAGGCTCTAGTAACCTGCTTACAGAGATGGTCAGGAGCAAATTCTTTCGTTCTTTCAGTATGTGGCACTGGCTCAACCAGAAGTACCGATCTAGCATAGCTCTAAGCAAAGTTCTCTCCTCAGGTCCTTGGTTTTACTGGTCATTTATTTATAGTGTATGGTGAAACATTATTATTGATGAAATTCACAAGAAACACAGTCCTGTTATGGTAGCGTTCTGAAGTTCTCTTGTTGTTAACCACCATAGAACGATACCATAACAAGAAAGAATGTCACAGTTTGTGAAATTCCACAGCAGGAGCGTTCGGAGTTAAGGAGTTATTCAAACCTCCTCGGCAGTTGTTGAGAGCACAGTACAGTAAAAAAAATAAAACATACCATTACAGAACTACCTATGGCGGTCGCTGTGTACTCGTTTTGTTTCTTCTTCCCTTCTCCCCAGGTACCTGTATAAATATTCCAGTACATGTCCCTGAATGGCCCCTCTGGGAGTGAATAGTGACTCCATGACACTTCCTCAAGACGCACAGAGCAAGTTCTTGACCCTAGCCTATCTGACCTTCCTGTGTTGCAAATCCACATCCGAGTGTGGCAGGACTAAAAATTGTTTGCTGTTTCCTTGCTTGCAGTTCAGCATATTTTTTAATTGTAGCCAGTTTGAAAACAATAAAATGTGTCTCTATAAAGCACAAACAGAATCGCGATTAAATCTGCTTCATAAGGTAAGGTTCTTTTTTTTCCTAAATCCTAATGTGATGCTGCTTCCACTCCTAAACTGGTCACCATACACTATAAAAAACAATGTATGGGGAGTAGTTAACGACCCCGTTGAAGTCCCATCTCAAGGTTACCATGTTTACTGTAAACCTATTGTTAACTACTCCCCATACATTATCCTCTATGTAGTATTTGTTTTGTACACCCCCACTCCTTTCTGACCACTAGAAGTAATGAGCCTGGTATACATTCAGAATGCACAGGATGGTACCAGAAAGTGTCTGAAGTAGTTTGGGTGTCCAGTCGAGGGTAACATGGGGTAACGTACTATGCAAAGTAGCGGGGAGGGGGTTACATAATTATCTACATTTTTTATTGATCAGGTAAGTGCACTTTGCTGACATAGTGTATTTTCAGTCACAACCTGAGTACATTGTGAGTACAATATTGACTAATATGACATACTTGATTCAAGTAACTGTATTGCAAAATGAACACGGTATGTAGCAGAACACAACATATTAAGTATTAGGTGATACAGCACAGCTCCAACCATGAGCTTGCAGCAAATGCTTTTTTAGCTCTGACTTAAAGGAGAATAAAATCTGCACTAAGAGCCCCACAATCAAGTGTAAGGCTTGTCCCAGTTTGCATTTGTTTTTACTTACTATTTACTGCAGTATAGTAGATAGTAGCAAATTGATTCTGTTGAGTTGCAAGCTGGCATTTTAGATAACTACAAATTTCAGATTACCCTGCAGCTGACATCAGAGCAGGGCTGCAGCAGTGGGGAAAATCAATAGCCTGCAGTGTATGTTAGTGTTTTTATAAGCTTTGCTCTTTTGTTTCCTGGTCCTGCTGTCCTGGTCTAAGAATTGTTACAGAGGACTGTGCTTAGCCCCAGAAGAATAGCAGGAAAAGCAAACCTTGTTGATTATGTGTTGTTGTACTCTTTTTAGCTCTAGCCTAAAAAGCTTCCAGATCTGAGTTGACTGGTGCTGGCTTGAGGTGATGCTGAGCCATCGCAGGAAGAGTCCCCACCTGCCACGTTATTGATATTTCTCTTTCTGTTTTTCTTGGCATGAGGGGTCATAATAGCCATGACGGCAGAATGCCATGCGGCAGAATCGTTTGCGTGATTACTTTTCATTTAGTGTTCTGTGGGGGATCCGCCCTCACACCGCTATATCGGGCTGCACCCCTGAACCCCCTACTAAGAATTCCAACCCCGGGGGAGTCCAACTCGGAGTGCGCACAGGTCTGGGTTTCGCCATAATGCTGTACGCTATTAAGTGTATGACATTATGACCACGGTGCGTTTTTTCTTAAATTGTTTTTATTGGCTGATTACGATCTCTATCTGTCTTGTCTTTGTGTGCTTGTGTGTCAGTTACAGTGATAGATGGTACCCTCTTTATAATCAGTTTTGACTCTGGTATATTCCTCCTTTTCTTTATGTACCACCTCTTGTTCATGACGGACTGCAGTACCTTCCCCAGCTTTTCTTTATCCAATATGTATCATATTCCAAGTGGATTTTGTATTGTTCCATGTCTTGCTTTGCCTAGCCAATTTTATTTTTGTGCCTTATTCTAACGTAAAGTAATTCTTTTTTTGTATATAATTGTTTTTATTACGAAACAATTAACACAGCAATATGTTGCATAATGAACAGAATCCAGAAACCTTAACAACAGTGGAACTAAAGACTGCCCACCAAAGGTCACACCACACAAAAGGAATTACAAAAAAATTAGAATTACAAAAAAATTGGAATTACCGATGTTGGTGACACCCTCCCCCAACCCATTCACCTACTGTTACTATAGCAAAAAGAAACGCAACCATGTTTAGAAGAAATTCCAAAGCACATCCCCAATTTGTATCCCACAATACTGCAGCCATCTATTCCAGGAGTTATACAAATTAGCTAAGGCTGCCTGCTTTTGAAATAACATCTTATTAAACCTGGGTGCTTTAAGCAGTTCCCTTCGCCACCTCACCAGAGATGAAAGATTGCTGGAGCACCAGTTTAATAGCAATAGTCGCTTAGCTTCTAGAGCTGCAGCATAAAGGAAACCCTTAAAATGTGATAGGGGGCCTTGTAGTTGTCTCGGGTCTCCCAAGATCCAAAAAATTGGGGATCTTGGGATAGGGACTTGCAAAACCTCTTCTAAACAATCCAAATACTCTGCTATCATGAATGCAACAACCCACATCCCCATAATAATTGAAAGATTGATCACAGTTTAAAATGACAATGCCAACATGAATCAGAACTTAAGAGACCCAATCTAAAGAATTGGATTGGTGTGCGGTACCATCTGCTTAAAATTGTTTCTGTATTAACTGAAGTTTGGGGTCAGGGGATGCAGCATGAGCTGCCCTCCAGCATTTACCCCAAACTTCCTCATCAATCTCTGCTTGTACCTCTGACACCCATTTCAACTTATGGGATTCCCAACTAGGTAAGACAAATTTTTGAACTTCTTTATATAAACAACGAATGTGCCGCCTAGAAAGTAATAACCACTTCCACAAACACTGCATGAATTCACGCTCACAAAGATAAAAATTGGTAAGAAACTTCCCAGCTAAAGCATGACTTATCTATAAGTAATGCCAATGCTCATTACTAGTTAACCCAAATTTAAGCTGCAGATCATAAAATGAAGCTAATAGACCCCCTTTCTGCTGTAATAAATTGTTCAGAAGATACATACCATTAGCCTGCCAGGATTTCCATCGTAGGGTAAAGCCTTCTACCTGTAGGTCAGGGTTATGCCGCAGAGGTTCCCATTTCCCAAAGAAAGAAGTCTTATACTTCAGTATTTTAAAACATTTTTTTCACACCCAGATTGAGAAGGCCATGGGTTGCATGATTTCCTTATACTCTGCCCTAGCATATTTAAGTAACACCACCAGCAGAGTGTCCCCCAACAAGCTTCTTCCAATATCTATCCACAAACAGGTGTTTGAAACACCATATGAAACCCAGTTTAAAGTTTGTTTAACCCCATAGCATAAATGGTAAGCCCATAACTATGGCATATTCCAGCCCCCCTCCCCAAGACCCCAGGGGCCCTTAAAATTCTTCTACTAAAATAAGGGGGAGACCACTCCCAAACAAAATTAAACAACACCTTATCTAATTTTGTCCAGAAAGATTGTGCAATAATCAGTGATAACATACATAATTTGTAAAATAAACATGGGAAAATCATCATCTTCACAGTCACTATTTTACCTGGAAGAGATAATTAAAGCTTTTTCCCAGCATAATAAATCCACTTTAACATCCCCCAAGAACCCAGTAAGATTCCTGGAGAACAAATCTGATAACTGGGCTGAGATATGCATCCCTAGGTATTTCACCCCATCTAGAGACCATTTAAGGGTGTGCTTACCTAACCGGGTCCAGATCTTATCCCCATTCAATGGAGGTAGAATCTCTGTCTTTTCTCAATTAATGTGCAGCCCAGAGAGATTACTGAAGAAGCTAATAATCTCCCAAGCAGTCAGCATAGAGGTTTCTACTTTTGAAAGGAGTAATAATAAATCATCAGCATATAAAAGAGTGTAAAAAGACTGGGTACTCACCCATATCCCTACAACCCCTGGATGTTGATTGAGGGCCAGATTTAAGGGTTTGATAGCTGGCAAAAATAATTAAGGGCTAAGGGGACATTGTATGTCATCCCTCTAGCCCAGGAAAAAGCGGTTGACAGAAGCCCATTAGCCCAGACCCTGGCTCTTTAATCAGAATACAAACTACTAATCCACCTCCTGAATCTCGGGCCCAGACCTGCTTTGTTAAGTACATACTGCAAACATCGCCACTAAACAGAGTCAAATACTTTCTCAGCGTCAAGACTTATCAAAGCAGCTGAGTACGACCCACATACAGCTATCTGAATAAGGTTTAGCACTGCCCAAATATTATCACTGCCCTGCCTACCTTTCATAAATCCAGATTGGGATTTGCTGATCAAAAGCCCTAGAACCTTCTCTAGGTGCATAGCCAATATTTTAGCAAAAATCTTACAATCTACATTCAAAAGAGAAATAGGCCTGCAGTTCACACACAGAGTAGTATCTCGCCCTGGTTTAAGCAGGACAGTGACAATAACTTCTTTCATAGAGTCAGTGAGAGAACCCAAAATTTCCATGGTGTGAAGCACTTCTAATAATCTTGGGGACAACTGGGATTCAAATGCTGAATTAAAATCCACACTTAAACCATGGGGCCCTGGTTCTTGACCCAATGATAAGGAACTAATTGCCAGTTGTACTTCCTGCAAGGTAAAATTCCTGTCCATTTCAGTAGCCATAACATCAGGCAGGCGAGGCACCTTAATTTGAGTAAAGTACTAAAAATTACCTATAGACAGGTCTACTGTAGATTGATATAATATAGATTAAAATCACCTAAACTGATCAGCAATAGAAGCCGGGTCTGATATAAACTCTCCCCCCTCTCCCTGCAGATAGGGCACTTGCATTTCCATAGACAACTTCTTCAAGCGGTAAGCCAAAAGCTTGCCCACCTTGTCCCAGACTACCAATAAGCCTGTTTAAGAAAACATTCTGTCCTTACTGCTTTTTGCTGGAAAATGCTATTAAGTTCATCCTTGCATTTATCTAATTCCAGCATCAATCTCATCTGTTTATTTTGGGCCGCATACATATCTTTCTCCAGTTGCCTGATACGAGCTGTAAGGGTCTCCACTTTCTGTTTTCGTTGTTTGTTAATAAAAGACGCATACTAGATAATTCTGCCTCAAATAAGGCTTTAAAGTCATCCCATAGTACGAAAGTGGAGACCTCAGGGGAGGCTATTGATATTAAAATAAAACTCAATTTCATCAACCAGCTAGTGCCGAAAATCTGCAAGGGACAACAAGGTTGGATTGAAATGCCAACAAGGCATCCTCTCATGAGTCTTATAAGGAAACCACACCAGTGATCCTGGGGCATGGTCGGATATCACAATCGGTCCATGTGACATGGACAGGAGGTCTGACAACACAGAGGAGCTACATAAAAAAATAATCCAACCAACTGAAAGACTTAAACCTCTGGGATCGGAATGTAAAGTTCTTACTGCTCAGGTTTAAAAGTCTCCAGCAGTCAACAAGGTGAAATTCCTCATTAAACTGCCGTAAGACCTCCCTAGTTTTTTGATGTGAAGGTATTCCTCTATCAGTTGGAGACCTATCAATAGTTGGGTCTGACACAAAATTGAAATCCACACCCATAAAAATCACCATCGGGGGTGCAAACCATTCATTAATGGTCTGGGTCAAATGGGAAAAGAACTCTGGGGAATCAGAATTAGGGGCACAGACATTGATTAACAAAACAGCAATATTTTCCACTTTGCCCACCAAGAACACCCATCTTCCTTCTCAATTTGCAGCCCAATTATCCACAATCGGGGACACCCACGTCTTAGCAGTATAGAGACCCCTCGCTTCTTAGAAGTGTGAGAGCTAGAATAAGTCCCCCATCCATCCCCTGGCCAAACTTCCTACATCACTCCGCAACAAATTAGTTTCTTGCAAAAAAATGAGATCGGTGTTACAGGATTTTAAATAAGAAACACCTTTCTAAGTTTGATGGGGATGTTCAGTCCCTATACATTCCATGTTAACACAGAAATTTGCACCATAGTAAAGACTTATCAAACATCAAAACAGCCATCATTTTACCAGCATCCCCTCCATACTTGCTTAATACAGAACCGTATGTCACCCCCACTTCCTCCCATCTCCATTTCCCTTTTAGGTGAAAGCCAGTAACCAACGCCTATATGCACCAAACCAATACCCACCCACCCCCAAAACAAAGCACAAGCAACAAATGGGGGGCTGGCAAGACACATATGCCAATGCCTCATTGTTCCTCTGCAGATGTGGGGGCTCGTCCCTGCATCGCTAATTACATAATAAGTGAGATCATTAAGGTGGCCCACCACACCCCTGCAATCTCAAAAAGGAAAAGGAGAAAACTGTATGCTCCCACCAAAGTAATGTAAAATAGAATCTGGGTCAATACCATGCCCAGAAAAAGAGGCAGTGTAGAGAAAAAGTAGAACCAAATATCACCCCACCACCCATAATATCAGCACACTTTTCTGCTGGAATTTTGCTAGTTCTTCTGTGGAATTCCACCTACTCTGATCAGAGGAACAAATTTGTAACTATTTGCTGCTGTGTAACTTCACCATTCCATTTCTGGTGGAATTTTGATAATTCCACAGAATTTATTTCCGCTGGAATTTGAAAATTCTGCACAGCACTAGCATTCAACTCATGAAGAGATGCAGGCCTCCCCACTGTGAAATCCAGGCCTATCACCCTGCAGCTTCATGGGCTATTACTGTGTGATTTCCACACCCTGCTTCAACCATGTCCCTCAGGGAAGGAGCTCAAAAAGTACAGAGATGATAGCTCTGACTCCACTGATGCTCCCTTGAAATGGAGACTTCCAAACACTTGGTTGTGAGCCAGGGATTTGAGGTAAAATTCCTACCTAGGATTCAATGCACTCAGTCTAGGAAGATATACTGGCCTTCCCCTGATAATTCCAGAACTAGTACCCTGTGACTTCCAGTCCCAGCTTCAACCATGTCCCCCGAGGCTAGAAGCCCCAAACTCACAGGAAGATAGCTCTGACTCCACTGGTACTCTCACAGCATGGAGACCTCAATAGGCTTGTTTGTCAACCAGGGAGATGAGGTACAATTCTTACCCAGGATTCAGAGCAGTCAGCCTGGGAAGAGATACTTGCCTCCCCACTGTGATTTCCAGGCCTCAAACCAAATCAAATCTTATTTATAAAGCACTTTTTAAAATAACCAAAGCGCATATACAATATAAAAACAAACATTCAATCAGAAAAGAAAAGGTACAAAACATAAAAGGCAGCAGAGATAAAATTAAACATTGTCCCCAAAAGCCAGATCAAATAAATATGTTTTTAATGAGGACTTAAAAGTCTCAGTGGACAGGCACTCTCTAATTTGATGAGGTAGAGTTCCACAGGGTCGGGGCTGCAAAAGAAAATGCCCTAGCACCTGATGTCTGAAGATGGACCCTGGGAACCTCTAGCAATCCCTCATAGGCAGAGTGGAGTGAGTGGAGGAGGCAGTAGGGCTGGAGGTCTTGCAAGTAGCCCGGTTCCTGTTCATGTAGGGTCTTATATGTCAGCAATGTGACCTGAAAGGTGATCCTCCATCGCACCGGTAGCCATTGCAGTTTGTGCAGCACAGGGGTGACATGGATAGTTCTTGACAACCCTGTCAACAACCTGGCAGCAGCATTCTGCACCAGCTGCAGGCAACAGATATCAACCCCCAATAACCCCAGGAACAGAGCACTGCAGTAGTCAAGATGGAATCACACAAAGGCGTGAACCAACATAGGAAGGTCTTTGAGTGGAACAAGGTGCTTTATCCAGGTGATGTTCCTCAGATGATAGAACGAGGACATGACAACTGCAGATACCTAGGCTTTTAGTATCAGCTCATCATCAAGCACAACACCCAGGTTCTGCACCCGTTCAGAAGGTCTCAACTGGTTGCCCCCCCAAGACAAGGCCAGACGGCTGCCCAGGAGTCAACTTCTCTACCCACTGACCTGGGTAAACCACCAACACCTCAGTCTTATCAGGATTTAGTCTCACCCAGTTAGCACTCATCCAGTCCTGAATCTCAGCGAGGCAGTTGTTAAAGACCGAGACTGCATTGTTCTGTTCGGGTACAAAGGGCATGTACAGCTGAGTGTCATCTGCATAGCAGTTAAAACTCAGCCTGTACCACCTTGTAATGTCTCCTAATGGTAACATGTACACTGTGAACAGTATAGGAGACAGCACAGAACCCTGTGGCACCCCACATGGCACGGAGAAGGGGACCAAGGAAAAAACCCTGATGCCACCCTCTGAGTCCTGCCTATGAGAAAAGAGTGGAACCTCCTGAGGACTGTCCCTGACAGTCCACAGAGTGGCTGCAAGTTTTCCAGCAATACCCCAAGGTCCATGGTGTCAAATGGTGCAGAGAGATCAAGGAGTACCAAGATCAAAAAACTCCTCTGATCCCTCGCTATCAGGAGATCATTAAGTACCTGAACCAGTGCTGTCTCAGTACTATGCCTCTTCCTGAAACTGGACTGGGGAGGATCATAGACCTCATGGGTGGTAAGAAAGCTTTTGAGCTGCAACACGACTACCTTCTCAATAACCGTTCCCAAAAAGGGCAGGTTAGAGACATGTCTGTAGTTCCCACGACAGTCTGGGTTGCAAGAAGATTTCTTTAAGAGGGGTGTTACCAATGCCTCCTTCAGGGGATCTGGAAACACCCCCTGGTCCAACGAGCTCCAGACTATCTCAGCAAGGATCGATCCAATGACATCCATACACCCCACAACGAGACGGGTTGGACCGGGATCCAAACTACAGCATCAGTCACAAGCCCTGAGCAATCTTCATGATATCCATAAGTGACTGCAAAATCACTTTTGGGACTGAATAACGCCATGATATAGTCTGAATTTATGAGGAGGGGTCCCAATAACCCCATGTTGAAAATTTGGTGCCAAAATTCCCCAAAATGCCTGAGATATGCACCAAAACTGAAAAAAAAACCTATTTATGCCATTATACAGATTACCGGCATTTCTTCAGTTCGCGATCGGCTTTGAAGAGTGCAGACGTGTTCCCAGTCCACCGAAGATCATCGCGCTGGGCTCTTGAGGTAAGTATGGGGTGAAAGGGGGTGTGGGGATGTAGGGTGCGCAGAGGGTGAGTACAGGTTGGGGCGGTGCCATGGACTTAACGAGGGACCGTTTTCTTCTTTACAGGTTAAAAAAACATCACAGGATTGTTTTTTTCTTCTTTAGGAACATTTGGCATGCTGGGGTGGGCTCCCAGCATGCTACCTGAGTGGTTTGGGGGGGCTGTAGCCAGCAGGGATTGAGCACCTCTGTCGGCACATACAGGGAGGGAGGGAGAGCCGAGGGGGATTGGGCATCCTCCTCAGCATACAACAAATCAGGGGGGGGACAATATGCAGACAGGAAGTGGGCTACCCCATCAGCAAATTTAACAGGGGGGGAGACTGAAGTCGATAAGGACTAGGGCCCCCATCAGCAAATGTAATGGGGGTAGGAAGACTGAAGCAGATGGGGATTGGGACCCCCATCAGCAAAGAAAGACTTGGTGGGGGTGCATGAAGCCAAGGGAGATTGGGCACCACCTCGGCAAACAACAAATGGAGGAGGAGGGTTACAGTGTGCTGACAGGGAGTGGTCTTCCCGTCGGCAAATTACTGGGTCGGGACCACAAGGTACGCCCTGCAATGACAGATCGCCCCCTCATTGCAGCGGAATGGCTGACACCGCAATGAGGAGGCGGCCCCTGATTGCAGTGGCAAAAACCTTTCAAGGTGGTGGCATGCTGGCTGAACTAGTGTCAGCAGCAGTGTGCCACCGGATTGGGAAAAGTGGGCAAAGCCTCAAAAGGCACCAGGGACATTGGCCACAACAGTGCCACACCTCCACAACCTGCTTCTGCAGCAAGCTGCTGCAAAATGTTTCTTGTGTATGCACACAAGCAAACATAAAAAGGAAAAGACAGCTTTCACATTCATGAGGTGCTGTGAATAAATGGCAATGTTGAAAATTTGGGGTCAAAGTATTGAAAATTACCAAAGTTACAAGCTTGCATTCACAAATTTCAATGTAGGCTCATACCTTTGTTTGTTTTTTAATATTTTTACACCAAATTTTCAACATAGCCTTCTTTTGACATTTGGTAGAGAACATTTTCAGCACCTACGCAAAAGGTGATTTCATGCAGTGACCACAAAATCACCTTTCAGGACCAATTTGTCTAATGTCACTATAATTGTTCATGAGGTAGGATCCCAAAAAGGTATGATGATAATTTGGGGCAAAAATATTCAAAAATGGCCAAGTTACGCTATTACGTTCAAATCCTCATTGTAATACATTAAACCGCATACCTGATACCCTCAGTTCACAGTCCAGCACTGAAGATTGAAGAGATGTCTGTGTTGGTGAGAAAGGATTACAGCATCAGACTCCTGGTGGGTAAATAAGACCGGGGGGGGGAAGAAATAATGGCACAACACACATCGATGGACGGTTTCTTTTCTCTGTGTTTAAAAAAAATAAATGGCGAGGGACAGTTTTCTGTATTTCAGGTGAATACAGCAGGGGATTGGGCACCCCTAGTGTCAGTGCTGTGCGTGCGTATGTTGGGGGTGCTGAGAGGGATGGTTGGGTGGGGGGAGAATTACAGGGGTGCAAGCAACAGACACTGATGCATGGTTTTCTTTGTTGCAGGTTATAAAAAAAAAATACGAGGTGGACACTGAGGGACTGGGCACTCCTAGTGTCAGTATTGTTTGTGGGGGGTGCTGAGAGGGAGGGTCAGGTGGTAGAAGAGTTACAGGGATGCCAGCAATATACATTGATGAACGTTTTTCTTTAGTACAGGCTATAAAGAAAAAACAAATAAAATAAACTAGGAGGTGGCAACAAAGGGATGGACACCCCCAGTGTCAGTGGTACGTTTGTGGAGGGGGAGTGTGGGGTGGTGGGTGATGAGAGGGAGTGTCAGGTGGAGGTGCCACTAGGCACCAGCAAAAACAAATAATGTGGTAGAGGAATGTGAGGAATTTCCATGACTTCAGGCAGGCATGCACATTAGCATGGATGTTAATGCGCATTCCAGAGTTATGGTTCCAAAGACAGTCTCCTGATTTTGAAAGCTGCTCAGCTGTTTGCCAATACGGCTTCATGCGCATCAAAGGACAGAAGCACTCTCTGACTGGAGCAGCTTTGATCCCTTAAAGTACACAAAATTTCCACCCAGCAAGCAGAGAGTAGCATCACAACCACACTGTGTGGTCATTGATCTAGACTGCTGAACCCTTGGTACTGTGAACTGCAATGGACTTGGCAGTAACCCCCACTCCCTTAAATCCCCTTTCAGTCATCCCAAAACATTTGGTATGCAGGTGCATCAAACATAAAAATTAAGCCTGATCTCCATTGTGCTTTCTTAGTCAGTAGTCTGTCGCTCTAGTAAATTTAATCAGTTATGTCACTCTGAGGTAAACAGTAGCTGTTAAGTGATGACTCATAACATTCTAACAGTGGAGGGGTTCTGATCAGTGAGTGAAAGGTGAACAGGCTCTACTAATGAAGACTGGTATAAAGCACCTAGCTTCACCTGAGCTCTTTTCTTCCAGGGTTTGCTTGAAAGGACAGAGCAAGAATCAACATTAACAGAGCAAGGAGAAACACTAAGGCTTCTTTTGGCTAAGCAGTTACTGTTGTGTTACTATTTTGTTTTGTGCTTACAGGTTGTGCTTGCAAGTTTTATTACTGCTTTGTGCTTACAGGTTGTACAGTTTACTGCTTTATTTTTCTCTGATCAAAATTTTTTTTTGCCAGGTGTCTTTTCTTTTAAATTGTTGTACAGGTTGTCTTGCTGAAAGGAAGGAAAACACTCACTGGGGATTGTGGGTCAGAGCTGTAGCTGATTGTTTCTGTACAGCGCAGTCTTAATAGGTTTAAATGCTTCATTGCCAAGCACTTAAACTAGCCAAGGGGGGAGGCACTGACAAGAACCATGAAAATCCCAGCCCCCCCCCCACACAAAACAGGATTGTTAGTGAGTTAAACACCAATGTAGAGAAGTCAATAGGAAGCAGGACAGGGGTCAATGAAGAAAAAGGCAAAGACAGTAAAGGCAGGAATGGGGCTAAAAGAGGCAAGGCTATCAAAAAATGGAGGGCAATGAGTACCAATGCATGTAGTCTGGGAAACAAGCTCCCTGAACTAGAGGCCTTGAAGGAAGAGGGTCACCTGGATATTGTGGCAGTCACAGAAACATGGTACACAGAGAACCATGACTGGGATATAAACATACCATTATACACAATCTACAGGAGGGACAGGGAGGGTAAAAGAGGAAGAAGAGTAGCTCTCTAGATAAGGGAAAGGATCAAAGTAACAAAACTAAATGGTAAACAAGGAGGAGAGGATGCTCTGTGGGTCACCCTGAAGACAGAAAATGGCACAAAAATCCATACAGGCATTGAACACAGACCCCCATCTCAGGGGGAGGAAATGGACAAGGAAATGACAGAAGGCTTCCTTAGAATGGCAGAAAAGGGAGAGATATTGTTGATGGGGGACCTGAATATGCCAGATGTTAACTGGAGCACCTTTGCTGCAACCACATCCAAAAGCAGGGTAATTCTTGATGCCCTACAGGGAGCATGCCTCAGACAGCCAGTGTTGGCACCCACCCACCCGGGAGGGAGTAATCTTAGGCCTGGTGCTCTCAAATTGGAATGGAGAGGGGATCACAGATTTAGAAGTGGGTAGCCATCTGGGAATAAGCACCACCAAACAATGTGGTTCACGATAAACACAGCCTCGAGTCAAGTCACACAAAGATGAGGGCTGACTTTGGCAAAATTGGGGAGTGCCTCAGAAAGGCACTAGCAGATGGGCAAGAAGGTTGGGTAGAGGAACAATGGGGGAAATCAAAGCTGCCATCACAGAGGCAACAAACCTTTGTGTGAATCAAAAAAACAAAGAAAAAAAACACTAAAAACACATGCCTCTCAAAAGAGGTGGTGGGGAAGGTTTGGTAGAAAAAGGTGGCATTCAGGAAATATAAGAAAACACAGAAGGAGCAGTACAGAGAACTGTACCAGTTAAAGCAGAAGGAAGTGGGAAAGGCAATCAGAACAGCAAAGGCATAAACCGAGGGAAAGATAGCCAACTCAGTTAAGAAGGGGGATAAAACCTTTTATAGGTACATTAGGGAGTGAAGAAAGACCAGGGTGGGATACTGAGGCTTTATAAAGGGGGCCGGGGTGGGTAGAGCATAAAAGTGACAAAGCAGATACTGAACAAATACTTCTGCTCAGTATTCACAAAAGAAGAGGAGGGGTACCTAAACCAAATAATAGAAACACACTGGATAGGGGGTCAATATCAGTCCATGCACAGTAGAAAGGCAGTATAGCGCAGTGGTCTAAGGTTCTGAGCTGCAAATTTGGTGACATCCAGCAGACCAGACCTGGGTTTGAATCCCACGGCTTCCACTTGCATACTGTGTGACCCTGAGCAAGTCACTTAACCTCCTTGTGCTCCCAGGTCGCTCCTGTAAAAAAGCTTTCAGCTTAGTGTGCTATACCTGGTTAAATAAAAATAAGAAAGGGTCTTAAAAGAACTCCTAAAACTGAAGATGGACAAACCAATGGGGTCTTACTGGATTTACCCTAGAATTCTGAAAGAAGTAAGGGAAGAACTAGTAGCACCACTGACTACCCTTTTTAGCAAGTCACGGTAGAAGGGTGTGGTACCCGAGGACTGGAGAAGGGCAGATGTGATTCCCCTTCACAAAAGTGGGAGCAAAGCAGAGGCAGAAAACTACAGATCTGTTAGTTTGATCTCAGTAGGCTGGAAAATGATGGCATCACTTCTGAAAGAAAGAATTGCTGAGTACCTAGAGGCCAGCAAGGCAGAAGACCCAAGGCAGCACATATTCACAGTGGGAAGATCATGCCAGACAAATCTAATAGATTTCCTTGACTGTGTGACCAAAGTAGTAGACCAGAGAGAGGCTGTGGATGTGGCCTACCTAGACTTTAGCAAGGCATTTGACACAGTCCCAGACAAAAGATTAATAAACAAGTTAGCCAGCATGGGAGTGAGTCCCAGGGTGGTAATATTTGTAAAACATTGGCTGGACAACAGGACACAGAGAGTAATAGTAAATGGAGTCCACTCTGAAGAAAAGGGGGTTACTTGCAGGGAACCGCAGGGTTCTGTACTGAGACTGGTTCTCTTTAATGTCTTTATAGGTGATATTGTGGAGGGACTGGAAGGAAAAGTATGCCTCTTTGCAGATTATACAAAAATCTGCAACAGGGTTGATACACAAGGGGGGTGGAAAGGATGAGAAGGGACTTAGCAAGGTTGGAGGGATGGTGAAAAGTACGGCAGCTTAGACTCAATGCAAAGAAGGTCAAAGTAATACACCTGGGAAACAAAAACCCAAGGAAGAGTACACAATTGGGGGGAGGAATTAACAACTACAAAAATGGAAAGGGATCTGGGGGTAGTTATATCAGACAACTAAAAGATAGGCAAGCAATGTAAGAAGACCATAAGGAGGGCTGGGGGTGAATATTAGGATCCACAGGGAAAGGCATCACCAGTAGAAAATAGGAAGTTGTTTTCCCTCTGTACAGTTTGTGAGATCCCTTCTGGAGTGTAAGAATGGGCACACTTACATTCTTAGGGTATCAGAATCAGTCACCTTTGTTTCACAGTTCTCATACCCTAGGAATGCTTTTGAGACCACTCTTACAACCATCAGAGTGGTCTTGATGGAGGTATTAACATACACAGTTGCATCAGAGAGCAACTCTGTGCCTGGGGAGTCACCAATCCAGTACAGCTGCCAGGTACTGGTTGCCAAAGTTCACATGGTGTCTGGATGCCATTTCTTTTGCAACTGTTACAACTGTAACTGTGGTCTGTCTCGTTTTTGGTATTAATATATTCTTGCTCGAGACAGATCAATAATTTATTTGTGTTTTTTAAAAGATTAGCTGAATGTGTCCATTTCCAGGGCAGCTGTGCACAACACACTCATCAGAGAATAAGAAAGTCTAAATTGCAGAGCAAAGGAGTGCTTCAGTTGGTTGGTTACTCCCTTGATCTACAAGGTACTGTGAGGCAGCAAAAGTCTCTGCAGGTCAGCAGAGTGATTGCAGGGAAGGTTACACTTGCAATTCCCTCTCCTGGCTTCTTAGTTTAAGACTATCAAGACTGCACTGTACAGGTGCATGATTTTCTCCACTATATCAGTGCAGGAAGTTTGCCTGCCTCTGGCAGACATTTGGTCTCTCTCCTTACTCTCACTTCAGCCTTTCAATCTGTCTCCAACAGCATGAGATCGAGCCTGCAGTGTTCTGGCCACTATTGTTTCTTGGGGAAATCTAGCTTTCTGTTGGTCCATGGAACTGCCAGTCACTTTCAACAGTGCCAGAGATCAATCTGATCAACAATCATTGATAGGGATGGTCCAAATCCATTCTTGTGAAATCAAGCTGCTTTGAACTCATTCAATTCAGTTTAGGCAAGACATGAACTGAACATTTCCAGTTCAGCTTGGATCTTCAACTTTTTTTGTGCTTCCAGCTCCCCACCCTGCATGCTTGTCATGTTACTGGCTTGGAAGGCTGAGGGAGAGGTGAGAGGGCATCTGACCAGTGCACACTACTTTGGTGTACCCCTGTTTGTGCATGAACAGTACCAGGGTATATAATGAGACTGCATGGCTGCTTCAGTGCCATTCAAGGAGAGAGAGAGAGAGAGAGAGAGAGAGAGAGAGAGCAATAGATGGGAGCTCACTAAGTGGAGGGCTTGGCATCAGGAGGGGAAAACTGTGACATGCAGCAGTTTTTGTTCTCGGTTTGATCAGGTGGCATCTATATAATGGAGTTTACTTGGCCAACAATGATGACTGAAAATAAATACTATGAAGAAAAGAAATTAGTTGAGCTAGAGAGTGTGTGGGAGGAGGGCAAGAGAGACGGTGTGAACATTTGGGATAGGTTCTCAGCCTGTGCCATAAGTTGAGGACAGAAACAAAACAACAATTTAAACCAAAAATAGAGTAAAATAAAGCAAAAAAAAAAAGACAAGGTGAGACATTGTGGAGGTGGGAGTTTACTTTGGGTGTCACTGTCTATGCTCCAGGAACAAGTGTAGGACTGAAAAAAAATATTATGAAGAAAAAAAAAAAAAAAGGAAAAGATAAGTGAGAGACTGTATGGGGGTGGGAGGTTTGGGTATGTCACAGCCTGTGCCACATAAATAAGGAGGACTGAAAAAACAACTAAAACCAGCAAAAGACAAGGGAAAGAGACTGTGTGTAAGAGAAGTAAAATACAAGGGAGATCAAAAGCAGTGTGAGAATGTTGGGAGGGGAAGGGGAGGCTGGGTCTGGCCTGTACTGAAAAACAGAGAAAACAAAAAAGGATTCACTGGTCATCACATAGTACACTGTCTAAAAAGTGAAGTGAATGGGAAGAATGTGTGTCCTGCTGTTTAGAAAACAAATTATCTTGGTCATCATGCAAAGTAAGAGACCCTTGGCTGCAAAGAACAAAGTCTGGTCAGATCCATCACGGCTGCATAATGAAGTTAATGAGGTTGTATGGAACTGTTAAGGAGACATGGAGAAACAACACAATGATTTTTAACTAGTAAGATTTGTTTTATTTTGTATTCTAAGGTAGGAAGGCACATTATTAGGAAAAGATATGGAGGTGTAGATTTCAATGGAAGGAATGGTAAGCAATATAGTTTGACAGGTAGAATAGGTGGCAGTACATGAAAAAGTAATGGCTGGCAAATGTTCAGTTTTGGGATTATTTACACAGTTTTATAGTGTTGCAGCCCTGAAGCTCACCAAATGCAAAAAATAAGTATGATATATTGTGGGTCAGTACAGGAAACACTTATAAATGGTGTGTCAGTTAGTGGCCATTTGTTTACTATGAGATAGTGGTCTTGCAGTACTGGACATACACAAAGAAAGGCTTACTGAGCATGACATGAACGTACATATATAATGGACTACAATACCCATATGTATAAACTACAGTACAACTCTAATCAACTTTCTACCATATATACCCATATATATTTTTCTTTAGACATTATGTACTCAAACTGTACCTGTTGTTTTTCTCCTGCCTGAACTGTATTCCTATTGTCCAATTACATATTGTTTAATGAGTGCACTATTTGTTTCTAATGTTTTGTTCTGTAACCTCCCGGGTCCTGCCTGAAAATAATCATTGCTACGGCTAGTGCACCCTACTCGGTTAACAAAAACTAAATACATAAATAAAATGTAGTACCAAACATATTCATGCATATAGTATAATAGGTACCACAAGTCCAATATACATTTTAATTTATTTATTTATAAGTTTAAGAAAGGATCCACCGTAAAGACATGGTAACAGCTGATTGAGAATTCTAAGTCTGGTGGTTTGTTGAACTTGCAAATAAATAAGGTAAAAAGCATTTTGGACTTGTGGAGTCTAATTTTTTTTTTTCTATGGACAGCTAATGACACAATAGTTAATGCATGAATCCCCACTGCTAACATCTCAATTGATCTTTAAATGAGCAACATTAGAATAAAGCAAGCTCAGTAGCTTATTACAGCCTTAAAGAACATCAGTGATCACCACAATGATTGTATCTGAGGGTTAAAAATAATTTTCTAAATCTGTCCCATTCCAGGTATTAAGTCAGACACAGAGCTGACTGCCACCCTCATGTACATTAGAAAGGTAGGCTTGTGCTGGATTCACAGAAGAAAAAAATAGCCAGTTAGCTTTATACACAGACATATAGCTAACAGGTCATAAACTGAGTTAACTTTCCTAATATATAAAACCAGTTGCTATAAGTTGGACACAAAAAATATGCAATAACGCATCAAGTGAATTAATTGGGCTTTATAAGTGCAAAAAAAGCCCCATTTACTCAAATGGTGTTATTGTATATTTTTTGCATCTAAATTATAACAAGTGGACCCACTTCTAGAAAGGGAAATACAGCAGACGCAAGTAACACAATTGTGCAAGATACATCAAAGCAGTTGTAACATGCAATATACGGCCTATTCTAGAACATGCAAGAGATATGCCAAACGCAACTGCGCAAGACGTGACATGCAAGATACACCATATAAAAGGGTGTAACTTGCAGCAGCGGCCTAACATACACCAGCAGATACACCTCAGCCATGGCAGAAGCTATGGTTGAGAGACAGAGGAGGAAGAAAAACTTCACTCATGAGGAGGTGAACACACTGGTAGAGCAAATAGATAGGTACCATGCACTCCTCATGAGTTGTGGAGAGGATGCCATGAGGAGGGAAAAATGGAAGAAGGCATGGGACAGGGTGACACACAGAATCAGTGCCATAGCTGTACAGTACTGGACTGTCTGTGATGTCCAGAAAAAGTACCAGGACCTCAAGCACCTGGTGAAGCGCAAGATGGCGCAAAACAGGCGTAATGCACAGGGCATAAGGGTGGACACACCCAGCAGCAACCACTCAGGAGCATTGAGAGGAGGATTGCGACATACCTCAGCCAGCAAAGCATCGCTGGAGTCACGGAGCTGGACAGCTTCAGACAGCACACTGCCACAGGTAGGGACAAACAACAGCAATGTATGTAACAGGCCTGACATGGCAACAGCACTGCAGCCAACAGCAAAGGTGGGGAGGGTGGGGTGGCAATGTGTTGGTAGATGTAGCGGTGGGGTGGCATGCCACAGGAATGCCACATGTTCACAGCTGGCCACAGAGTGGGCCTAGGGAACCAGACAATGGCCAGGGGCAGGCCAGGGACAAGCATGTGTGCAGCTGACATGTGCTGCTGTGCAAATGAATGTTGCATGTCCATTTGTGGAGGGCCTGGCATATGCACATGACACCGGTGGGGGGAGGGCTGTGCACAGGCATGGGCCATGCTGCACTGAGAGTTGCTGTGACATACACTGTGTACTGGTAGGGGAGCTGTGCAGAGGTAAGGTCTGTGCTGCACTGGGAGTTGCTGTGACATGCACTGTGTACTGGGGGGGCTGTACAGAGGTATTGACTGTGCTGCACTGGGAGTTGCTGTGGCATGCGCTGTGTATTGGTGGGGGAGAAGTGCCCATGTATGGACTGTGTTGCACTGGGAGTTGTTGTGACAAGCACTGTGTACTGGTTGGTGGGGGTAATGCCCAGGTATGCACAGTGCTGCACTGGGAGTTGCTGTAACATGCACTGTGTATTGGTGGGAGGGGTTGTGCTCAGGCATGGGCGGTGCTGCACTGAGAGGTGCCATGACATGTACTGTGTACTGGGGGGGGGTGCTGTGCAGAGGTATTGGCTGTACTGCACTGGGTGTTACTGTGACATGCACTGTGCATTGTTGGGGGGTAGTGCCCAGGTATGGTCTGTGCTGCACTGGGAGTTGTTGTGACATGCACTGTGTACTGGTGGGGGGGCTGTGCACAGGAAAGGGCAGTGCTCAGATATGGGCTGTGCTGCACTGGGAGATGCCGTGACATGCACTGTGTACTGGGGGGCTGTGCCCAGGCATGGGCTGTGCTGTAAGGAGGGGACATGGGCCACTGTCCCAGTCCTTTCAGAGTGAGAGTAAAGGCTGCAGGAGATGTGCATGGATGACAGGGACAATGTAGTCACCTAGAGGTGCTGGTCCCTGCAGCACAGTGGTGCCCCATGGGCGTGGCCGTGCACGGTGTCACTGTGCAGTGGGGAGCTGTACAGGTCAGCAGTGTGACAGCTGGATAAGACATACCAGGATGGTCAGCACAGCATGGGCAGTAATGGTGGGGGGACCACATCATCGGTGCAGGACGCAGGTACAGTGGTGTCATACACCAGGTGGGACTGCACAGATGTGTGGTAGGCGCAATGCCATAGCGCAACACTTAAGCAGACCTAGGAGGGCAACACTGATCAGGCAGGTGAGGGCACACAGTGATGTGGTGACACACTAACATGTTGCCCACCCAACAGGTGCTATGGCAGCTGGCGCAGGTGGTCCCAGCAGAGCTGGAAGGTGATAGCAGCAGCAGCAGTGGCAGGACCAGGATGGTACCGGCATGGCCCAGGCCACCGGTACAGTGTCGGATGATGGCAGCAGCATGGCATCCAGTGGAGGCAGCCCAGATGCCAGTACACCTGTGACGAGAACACCGGAGCCCATGTGGGAGCCTGAGGGGAGTGGTGATGATGACAGCTGCATGGTAAAGAAAGCTGTGGACAGCAGTGAGGAGGACATAGCAGGACCATCACAGGAGCAGCAGGGAACCACAGAGGACACCACCAGCAGTGCCGCCACACCTGTGAAGGCAGTGTGGATGCCTGTGGTCGACCAGCAGGCAGCACAGCAAGAACAGCCAGCTGCAGAGGATACTGCCATGGGGTCACTGAGCCCACTAAGATCCCATGGGCTGGAGGACCAATTAGATGACACCATCCATGAGCTGCATGACCAGTTGTCCTCACCGGCCTACACTGGGGACTATTGCCAGTCAGTGCTGGCTGGCCAGGGGGATGTCAGGCAGGAGCTGGGGAACATATGTCAGGTCATGCAGGAGCACCACACCAGCATGGAGCTGCAGCTGTCTAGCATTGCCAGCTGTCTGCAGGTATTCACCAGGGACACATTGGCATGCATGGCTGGCCTGGGGGTTGTCATACAGGGCATCCAGCACTGTGCTGAATGCCAGGCGGTCATCATGGACTGCCTCAGCACAGGCCTGGAAAACATGTTGGCACACCAGCGGCTCCACGATACAGCCATGGCCATGCAGGCCATAGCATACGCACATCAGCTGCAGCACCACCTGCAATACCTGGCCCAGGGGATGGCACCCCCGGCCACTGTACATTCCAGCATGCAGACACAGCCCCTGGAACCAGTTGCACCCTCACCCCCGGCCCAGGTGTCAGTTGCGACCCTCCTGCCAGTCATGCTGCCGGAGCCACAAGTCCAGTCAGGCACTGCCCACACCATCCTGGGCACAGACTGGTGCCATGGTGCCCACTCCGTGACTCACACAGCTGTGCCAGCAACACAGGTGCAGGCCAGTCAGAGCCCCACACACAGGCCCACTGCAACAGGGACAGGCACAGGGAACACACAGGGGGTGAGCACACTGAGACAGGTGCTCCACAGGCTGCACAGGGACTGAGGTGTTCCACATGGGATCGGGGACCATACAGTGCAGCACCTGCACAGCAGCAGCCACATGTGGCTTCAAGGCATGTTGGCCTGGGGGGAAAGAGGCAAATCAGAGCTATCGTGCAGTGGAGTGGCTCAGTAGGTAGCACACTCGCCTCTGAGGCCGGGAGATCAGAGGGCTGTGGGTTCAGTTCCCACATCTGGCACTTGGGTTAATATCCCAGTACTGACACTGTAGTGCAGCATGAGAGGGGTGCTGCACTTCTGAGGTGCCGTCTTTCGGATGAGACGTTAAACCGAGGTCCCATCTGCCTGGATTGGTGGTAGTTCAGGTGGATGTTAAAGATCCCATGGCACTTATCGAAAAGTGTAGGGGAATTTCCCCGGTGTCCTGGCCAAATTTCCCTCATTCACTAAAAATACCACCAACAGCTTAATCTGGTTCAAGGTCAGTTGGCATTCATCTGTATCCCCCTCCCCGGTCGTGCCTGAAAATAGGCAGGATTTGTCTAGTGCACTTACCCGGTCAACAAAAGCTAAAATAAAAACAAAAATAAAATATTGGTGGCACACACAGGGCCCACAGGGTGCGTTGCTAAGGAGGCCACCAGGCATCCGTGACAACACGCCTAACAAACAGGTTCCCCACAGCCCAGCACCCGGCACCACAGGGTCTGTGCAAGGATGGCGTGGCTGGCAGACTGCTGAAATGCAAGTGTGTCTGGTGCAGATGGGGGATGGATGGGTGGGGCTGCAATGGGGAGGCAGGGCCAATAACATGACAGGGGGTCACATGCATTGGGGGGGCACCGTACAGGTCACAGGGGTGTTCATGTGTGTATGTATGACTGTGTGCATGGGAGAGTGTGGGGGCATGCATGCTTGGATGGACATTGAGAGCACTGTGATATGAGCACCTGTTGTATATAAAGCACCATGTAAATAAACCATTGCACCTGATCCATATGTTATGTAGTTTGTATGTTGGCAGTATACTGTTTCACAGAATACAGTTTGGGTAGGGTGTAGCCCCCATTCGCAACAATGTCCTTCATGGGTCCACTGTACACATAGCGTGCTGAGTGGCACCTCAAGTAACATCAGATGTCCACCAGTGCTGGTCACAGCCCTGGGAGGGCCTGCACCAGTAGGCAGGTAAATGACATCGCAGGGCATGGGTCAGCCCATCGATGGGACATGGAAGCACAGCACTGCAGCAGTGGTGCCAGGCACCTGGCATAGGATACAGGACAGCTGAGTCAGGCCACAGTCCATGGGGACTGGTGCATGGGGTAATGCTGAATAGCAGGTTGACACATGCCATGGCATGCAGGTGCCACGGGAAGGGTACCACAATGTCTGGTGGCAGCAGGGGTGCTGCAAGATGGAACATGGCCAGACAGGTAGCCCTCAGCATTGACAGGCGCAGTGCACCCATGGGATCCTGGGTACCCAGGTGGTGGGCCATGCAGCCAGGCGTACCATGGGGGTCACCCCTCCAACACCTCTGCAGGCAATACAGCCCAGCCACTGGCAGGGCAGGCACCAATGTGCAATGCTTTGCCAGTGCCACACCATGGCTGCACACAGTGCTGTGCAGCCCCACCCCGTGTGTGGACCCACGTTAGTTGCTGCATCGTGCCTCTGACCACCACAGGGCACAAATACAGGGCCATGCAGGCCAGATGCTATATGTACAAGTACTGCCATACCCACACCATAATTGCCAACACAAACTTCAACATCGCATATCACACAAGCCAACACACACTGCAACATCGCATATCACAAATGCTAACACGCACTGCAACATCGCATGTCGTAAATGCTAACATGCACAGCATATCGCATATCGCAACTTCTTCAGCATGCCGCAGATACTCATCGTGAGTGCTGTGCCACAGATCGCAATTGCGCATGTGCAAACTGCAATGTGCAATGCACGTGCAGCATACACATGCAGTAGAGAGTAGCTAGGCCCTGGCATAGTGTAGAGTTACAGAGGCTGTAGTACTGGACCTTGGACTGAGCTACAACACAGCACTACCAGCCAGGACAGGACAGGGACAGACAAACTGCAGACAGGAGAGTATTGAGTTATAGCAGGCCCCCCATACATACCCCTATTCCATCTGCCACTGAACTGAGGGCCAGGAACAGGTATGAACACTCACAATGGTGGACAATCAGGGGTTCAGTAATGTTATGTGCAATGGGATGTGTACAATATTCAGGATCTGTGCTCAGGTTATATGTCAAGGGCTTTGGTGGTCATGTTACATCCAGACACCACTGTGTGGCAGTCAGTATCCAGGGCTGGACATATGTATGGATGGTAACATGTTACCCTAGTGGTACATCACTATTCCATGCAGGTAGGCCCACCATCACTGACCACTATGCCTGCATTGGTGGCAGACATCTTATGGTTGTGTTCAGACCCAGATGTCATTGACAACTCCCCTCCTACATGTGATTGTGACTGCCTGCCATTTGGAAGGCACCAACACCTGTATTGGTGGCAACAGGACCCTGGGGACAATGAGGGGCACAGACCCTCAAGAGGGGGGTCGTAGCCCATCACACAGGGATACAGGAGCAGACAACCATGGACACCATAGTGTTGTACTGTACACCGTGTAGTACGGTGGTAGGATAGTTGTGTACATGGTATCTTGTCTGCAGCATGCATTCACAGCATGGTAGTTGTGTGTGCAGCATACTGCCCATGGGGACATATGTGGGTCCGGCCACTGGTCAGAGGCATGGGGTTGGATGTCTCTCATGATGGGGGGACGCCTGGGGTATATGCCCCCAGACACCTGATTCCCTCAGCAGTACTACCCATGGCACAGGCCATCACATCTGCTTGGCACAGGCCTAAGCCAAGGCCCTCCATGGCCCCTGCTGTGCAGGGCTGTCCCTGATGCTGTCACAGCTATCCTAGCAGTCACTCACGTGAGTCACACAGTTGCCGCAGCAGGGTGGGGATAGGAGTCCCATAGTCACATCAGCTATGGGTGTGGCCATGTAGGCCTCATCAGGGTAATGCTGGGCACACCCAGAGGCATGGTGTACACAGGTCTTGGAACAGATATCACTGCTGTGGTGGCTGGGGCACTGGTGATAGATGCACTGCCTCTGGGTTGTGCCCGGGGTGGGTGAGGGGCATGGGCCTGACTGTGTGGCACTACCGCACTGTGAACAGTACACTGTCCATCATGGGTGAGCCCCACACTGTAAGCACTGAGGGATGGTTGTTCACACACAGGTCATTATGGTGATTGCAGTAGGCACTATTGGCTATCATGGTGTGTGGTGTGCAGGCGTAAAGCCACACCTCAGGTGGTTGGGTACAGGCCCCAAGCCAAGTGCATCCAGCACCTGAGGTGTGGCAGTGACCGTGCCCTACACACACCTTCTTGGGGGGCATTGCTGCTCCTCTATGATGGCATGTTGTACTACACAGTCCAGAAGGCATGTCATGGACTGTTGTGTATGTGTGGTACACATGTCGTGTGTTGTAGGTGTAGATGCACTGACAGAGTACCTGCTGGCCCACCATGGGTGCACAGTGCGGCTGCACCACCACATGACCGTGGTGCACCATGGTATCCACGGGCCATAGCCGCACACACCCATGCCTAGGGTGGTCCTGGCTTGTTGTGACATGGGCACCGCCAGGACGGTGCATGTACTCACACTGTGCCTCTGTCATGTGCACCCCACAGGGATGGGACCATGGTCTTGTCATAATGTCACTGTGCCGCCGCAACTGGGTGCATGACTGTTAGGTGGGAGTGTGTCACTGCATTGGTGGGCTACACCACTTGCTGGCCTGAGTGCCGTATCCATTCCTGATGGTTGGTCATTCCATGTGGTGCCATTAATGCCTGTGTGAAGCATGTGGATGCCCATGCCTCGGCTGTCTTGCACCTCACAGGCTAGGTGTTGTCACACATCCCTTCAGACAGTGTGGGGGGGAGGGGGTGGTGGGGGCCGACACAGGCCATTGCCAGTGCCTGACACACAGGGGCATGGCTGACTGGCTGGCTGGCTGTGTACCACTGTCCCTCTAACACTCCCTATGCAGTATGCCTATCAGGTACACAATGGCGGCCTGTTTGCATTACCACACACTGTCAATGCAGGCATGCACCTAGCGAAATCCACCCTGTGCAGGGTCAGCCATGGCAGGGTGTCTGGGGGGCTGTCCTTGGCCATGTGCAGGGACATACCTGTGGGTTGGTGACAGTTGGGGGGGTTGCATCACCCACAAGCAGCAGGCCACAGTGGCACATACGGCAGTGTCCTGATCCACGTCCATTCCCTCCCTAGCACCACAGCGGACATGTTTGGCTCTTCGGTGAGTATTCACCATTGCTCAACATGCACTGTTCCATTGCCTGTACAGCACTGTGTACCTGGCATCATTGTTTACTGTCCCCTGTGTAGGATTCAGCACCAAACACTGGAACAGGTAGGGTCACACTGCCACACCACTGCAGCTGTGGTGGTCACCGACTGTGCCACTGGCTTATGATGCCCTGCTCTTTCTCCATCCAGGTGTGCCACCAGAGCCATCAGTGCAACCCGCTCCAGTCACCACTCTGCACTGTCCAGGTAGGTATCTGTCATTCTCCATTCTGTCGCCCACGGTTGGCCTTGGGACTGCTCCATGGGCACCTGCTGGTTATGGCCACATGCTGCTCCACATGGGGGTGGTGGTACAGATGTGTGGCAGGGATGCATGTGGCACTCCACACCCACACTGTGCAGGTTCAGGCTGTGACATGCCTCTGCAGGGATGGGTTGTGTGTTGGTGCACTGTGGTCACTATGTGCAGCATTATGTGCTTGGTCCCTGCATGGCACTGCCCGGCCTTTCCACACCTCATGCTGTGCATATCACTGTTGCGGTGTGCATCTCCTGTGGTGGTGGGCCATGGTTGCAGTCCTGTTACCAAGCCCTGTCCCATGTCCCATGGCTGGAGGCCAGAGTTGCACATGGTGGGTGGGGTGGTCAGCACATCCACAGTGATGTTGTATAGTGATGCATGTGCCATTCCTTCCCCTGTTACAGGTTCCACACAGTTGCCCATAATGTCCTCAGGGTCCTCCCTCAGCCTCAGCAGCTGTGCCCTCAACTTCATGCCCCTTGAAATGGCCCTGATGGTAAACTGTGTCCAGCAGTGGAGTAGGATGCTGCTTCCACCTGGATGCCACAGGAGCAGTGCTGCAGAGTGGGAGCGGGTGTGGTGTGCTATCAGTGCCCACACGGCTGCAGCAACAGGGACACACCAGACTGTCCACCCAGGACCTGTTGAGGAGGGAGGCCGGGATGCTGCACAGGATGTTGGGCATGGCACAGTGCTGGGATGCAGACATGCAGTCCAGGCAGGTCCCGGGTGTTGGTAAGTCAACCTACAACTGTTTGTCTATTGCAGAAGTGCTGGCTTGGTGGCTACGGTGCATGGCACCTCACACACACTCATCTGTCCCTACACCCCACGGGTTCCACTGGCACATCCCATGGCAGGCAGCAGAGCCGCTTCGGCAGCCTCAGGCAGGAGGCGCATCACTGAAGGTCAGGTAAGTCCATACAGTGGTGCCCTTGTGCTGCAGCTGTGGCAGACTGCCACATTGTAGCTCATGCTGCACCCACACATTGATTGCCTATGTGTGTGTGCCCCCTGACCGGGCCCAGCACTGACCACATCCTTTTGATCCCTATGGGTGTCCGCAGCAGGCTGTCACAGAGGCACAGGGCCCTGCTGTGTGAGCCATAGCAGAGGTCAAGGCACAGGATGTTGTCATATACCAGCTGCACATGCAGCACAGGCAGTGTAGAGCCAGGTTACTGCTACCAACTTCCTCCTCCTCCTCCACATCCTCCATAGTGGCAGCATCAAATGGGGACATGGCCACCTTTGACCCAGATCCAGATAAAAGGGACCCCACTGCTGTTGGCTGCCATGGACCTGAACAACAGCATCCACCAGGCCAGCCTACTGGGGGTGCTGATGCAGCGGACATGGAACAGGCCATGGCTGATGCACTGGCTGGGACCACTGAGGGTGACGGTGCAGCACAGGCAGGCAAAGATGCCCCACCACCTGTCACTGTGCCTAGCACTGCTGGCCCTGCAGCAGGGGACTCCACACCACAGCAGGATGCTGCCATGCCAGAGAGGTGGCAGGGGGAAGCAGTACCTGTGGCAGCTGAGGACCCAGGTGCTGTACCCATGCAGGGTGTGGGGCTGGACCAGGAGTGCCTTGTAGTACTGGTATCTGCCATACTTTAGGACATTGGGCACCTCCATGGGTCAGTGGGTGCCCTCCTTGCAGAACTGCACTGAACATAGGTCCCATGGGTCCACACCTTCCAGACGTGGGTGGAGCTGTGTTTGTGGGTGGGTGTATATATAGGGGTGGTTGGGATTGGTGTGTGGGGCTGTACATATGGGTGTTGTGGGATGTGTTGGGGTGGGCATAGGTACTTGTTCCAGTGTTTCTTTATGGGTGAGATTGTATTGTTGTTGTTGGGGCTGTGTTGAGTTGTTTGTGGATGCGGGTTGGTGTTCGGGGTTGTTGTGGGTGGCTGCTTGGGTGTGGTTAGTTTTGTATGTTACAGTATTATACTGTTGCCTACTGTTGTTCCCCATCCCCCTTTCTATGTTTATCTGTATCCATATTCCTATTATTTGCATAAAACCTTTTGACATCACTCTGTCTGTGTGTCTGTTCCAGGTATGCATGGCCATGTGAGTGTGTGTCACCATGCACAGGGGTGCACACTGAAGGTGGGACCTGCTGTTCCAAGTGTTCCCTCCTTGTGCATCTGGTCAGTGTGCCGATTGTGCTGCCCACTGCCCATGGTATTGTCCACTGGCCACATTTGCATGGTGTCCTGTATGCTGCAGGTCACCATGCATGCTGTGGAGTCCATGCCACCTCACATGGTACCTTTCAGCTGTGTCATGGCATGCTGCCTGTGCTGCACTAGTCTGCCTCAGGGTACCATTGTTCCCTGCAGGTGGCACCACTGGCACGGACATTGGTGTGTTTCTCCACCATCTGTCCACTGGTCTGTGCCACCCGGTGCTGTGTCCCAGTTGTGGTTGCACTGTTTACATGTATCAGTGGCCATGGCAGGGGCGTTGTGCCTGGTGGTGCCATCATCCCAGCATTGTGCCTGCAGCCTCTGTGCACCCTTTATACCCTGTGCCACACTGACACTGTGTGCCTGCCTTGCTCACGCAATCTGTCTGTCATATCACCCATGGTGTATTGCTGTCTGCTACTTGCATTGGCCACTGCATGGCAGTGGTTCCACCCTGTTCATGTGTGTCAGCTTCTACTGGTTGTGCCGTGTGTCTGCAGGCCTCACAGGTATGTGCCTCTATGGTGTGCTGCCTGCCCCTGCCCATTGGGCCACCCTACTGTGTGCCTTGTCATGTGGTGCCATGCATATTCTGTGTTGCCCTCTGCATGGCCATAGTCACCCCCACTTGTGACAGTGCTGTGCCTATCACCACCTACTTGTTGTGCTGATCTTCTTACATTGCTCCAAGCCATCTCTCAGTTCCTACACTGTTCCATGTCCATGGCTGTGTGTGCACTGCCTAATGTGGTCACAGTCCATGGGACCTGTTGCCATCATCCACTGTCACCGTGGCATGTGCCCTGCACCAGGTGGCATGCCCATATGTTATTTCATTGGGGAACGACGCCTGGCCTTTGGTGGCTGTCACTGTTGTTCCATGGCATCTCTCAGGTGAAGAGTCTCTCCATCAGGTCATGTCACACATGTTGGCCTGCCTGTGCCTGTGCAGCATCTGTCTGGTGGTGTCTCAAATGTCTCTGTGCCCTGCCATTCCATTCCTGGTCCTCCTCATCCTCATCCTCCAGATGGCCTGGTGGTGGCACACAGTGTTGCACTGTGATGTTGTGTAGTATGTGTCACAAATCCACTCAGCAGGTCAGGCCCTCTACTCCCAAAGTGCCAACCTCTGAGTGCAGTCTTGTGAACAGTGTAACAGACTAGGTAACCCTCTTGTCTGTTTTTGTGAGTTTGGATTAACCTTTGGTCTCAAGTTCTGGAGAGATTCAAAATGTTAACCTCTTGCTAGCATACCCAATGCATAAGCTCAGATATATCTGTCTTCAGGGGGCCAGATATCTTTGCCTACAGGCACCTAACCAGGCGTGCAGAAATGAACCCTTTAAAACTTTAATAAAGACCTCAGATTTAAAATGCTTCTCTTTCCAGTTTGGTACCACCATACAAGCTTATGTCTGCTGTCTGCTATAACCATAAATATTTCTTAAGAAAAGAAAGCAATTCAAAGACAGACCAGGTATGCTCTAAAATTAGAGTTTTTACTAAAATATATAGTAATATGTCAAACATACAATACAGAACTCATATCACAAGGCATACATATCTTTAAACAAAACAAGGTTTAAAACAGTGCAATTCCTACAACAATATTTAGATTTTGTCTAGCTTTCTAAATACCTGTTTTCAGTGCTCAGATGTTTTCTTGGTCAGTGTCAGATAAAAGTGTGTCTGTAGTGAAACAGTATAATCTTTAAAAGCTGGTTTTGCCCACCTCTTTTGCATGAGGTCATCTAGCTCCTCCCTGTCAAAATATCTAAAAAATATATATTTCTATCCAACCACAGGGTGTAATTTCAAAGTATTAATTCTGCAACCTTAGCATAACTCAATTTCAATGACACCTCTTTTGATTCATGCTGCATCCTCCGCATGCAGGCTTCATATGCGTAGTTGCAATCCCTCACCTCTGTGTAATAACCTGTGTTTTATCTTCAACGTCATAAACCTTTTTTATGATTTCCCTCTTAACAAAGTTAACTTAAACAACTCTGTAATTAACTCAGAGAAACAGGATCCTTGATTAAAGTCTTCCATGTAACACATTGTCTCTAAAAACTGAGTGTGTATGAACTCACATACCGTCAGCCATTTCCCATGGCTGTCATCTCTCAGCTGAAATCTGGGGCGGGATGAGTGAAGTCATTCCTAAAGCATTAGAATTTTTCAGCAGAGATAGTCATTAATACATTTTATATTAAAAAAATATTATACAGCACTCAGAACTGGCTGTCTACATCACAGTATGCAGCAGACCATGAACATCTTGCAGGTTGTCTCTGGACTGTACTGTAACACCCCCGATGATCTATCAATGCACCTAAACTGTGCCTTCAGGACCCCAAAGGTGAGCTCTATGATGCACCTAGTCTGGCTGTGTGCCTTATTGTAGCGTGTCTGTGCTGCTGTGCGTGTGTGGTGCAGTGGTGTCATCACCCATGGCAGCTGTGGATAACCGCTGTCCCCTGTTAGACAGATGGTACATCATCAGTCTCTGTGGCCTGCAGACCTATGTCTGCATGGTGTGCAGGCATTTAGATCTGCAGTGCTCTGTGCTGTGTTCACTTACCTAATAGCCATGCTCCCGTGAGCTGGCCCCTCTTGTAGCCCTCGTGTAGTCCTCTGTTTCACAGGATGTAGGCGTAATGCATCGAACCAGGATACTGGGCAACAACATCTAGTATGCAGCCATGACTGTCACACACCACCTGCATGTTCATGGGGTGGTGGCCCTTCCGATTCATGTACACATCATCATTGACCAATGGTGCACTTATGGCAACATGGGTGCAGTCTATTGCACCCATGATACGTGGGAACTGGGTTATGGTGTAGAAGCCCTGCATCACTGCCTGGTGCTGCCGTGCTTCCTGGGGGAAGGTGATGTACTGGTCCACGTGGGCCACCATGGTATTCAGGAACTGGTGTAGGCACCTGGACGTGGCCAGCTGTGATATTCCCACAGTGTCACCTGTTGGTGTCTGGAATGTCTCTGTCATCAGGAAGCATAGTGCTGCTGTCACCTTCACCTCCACAGGGCCTGGCTGACCCCTGCAGGTGACACTGCACAGGTTTGCATGGAGGTCATCACATATCGTGTCTATGATGGCATAGGGCAGTCAGTAGCATGTGAAACACTGTTCCTCCACCAGGTGCTGGTATGTATTCCTCACCTTGTACACCCGTGGTGCATTGTATCTGCCAGGTCTATACCATCCTGGTTGCTTCCTGTGCCTCTGGTTCTGGGCATTGGGGAGCCCCCTGTGCCTGTCCTAGCGCTCCAGTAGTAGCATGCCTAGCATTGCTGCTCATCCTTCCATGTTGTCTCTCTCCTCTCTTCTCTCTCTCTGTCACAGTGCTGTGCTGCTGTATATCCAGCCTGTCTCTGCTCCTTTATATGCTGTGTACATTACACCTGCTCCCACCTGGTGTATGTTACTGGTCTTGTTGTAAGTTGTGGCACTGCTGCTTCTAGAATCTTATCTTGGTGTATCTCTTCTCTTTTCTTGGTGTATCTTCAGTTGCACATTGGCGTACCTGCAGGTTCGTTGCAACTGTGGCGTAAGTCGCAATTGGCATACTGCATTGTGTCAATGCAAATGTAAAATTGTATTTGGCGCATTTGCTGGACGTATTTGAGACTTACACCATTTCCTTTGGCGCATCTGCATTGCGCTTTGGAGTATGCTTTCTAGAATTGGGCCCAGTGATTTTAAACATTGAAAAAGTTAACTTGGTTCATCACTCAGTTTTCAAAATGTCTCTGTATGCAGTTGATCAGGTATTACTTTTTTCCTCACTGTGAATCCAGTGCAAGCTTAGCTTTCAAATGTACCTGCTTGGATGGCTTTCAGCATTGCCTCTGACTTGCTATCTAGAATATGGCATGTTTCTATGATCATTTTTAAAAATCAGATCTAGGCAGTGGGGGTTCCTGCATTTAACTGCTCTGTCATTAGCTTTGCATACCTTTCAGTGAAGCATGTCTGTAGTTCAGCAGAGCAACACCCAAGGGTCGGAGGGGGTCAGAGTAAAAAGCAGGAATAAAGAAACAGTTTGCTTTCCTTACAAAACAATAGCCCTGAATGGAATATTATTAATATCTATGTTCAAGATTAAATTCACGTACCATAATGCATAGAATTAAAAGGTGTATGTTTTTAAAACAGTTTAACTTGCTTAACTTAGCCCAGCCAAAGTGCAGTACCTTATTTTCACTGGGATTCTGCATTTACCCATTTTTACAGCAATGCACTGAATAACTAAGTAGTTAGAAGACTTGTTGATAGGCACAAAGCAGATATCTTGACACAGAAAGAGAGAGAGAGAGAGAGAGAGAAAGAGAGAGAGAGAGAGAGAGAGAGACAGAGATCATTTCTTTTTTCTAATGTTAGCCCAGGTGAAATGTGTATCTTATTTTTAGTGGGCTTCTGTGTTTACCTATTTTTAAAGCAGAATGGACTCAACTGAATCACCAAGTAGTTCAATGACTTGCTGAAGGGCATACAGTGTATAAGCATGTAAACAAGAAGCAGACATTTTCTTGGTGTTGTTTTAATGATTTAATTTAGATTTAAACTGGTGCTGCCCAATGGGAGAGATGTTTTTAAATACACTTTATTCCAAATAGCCCAGCTAAACTGCAGTATCTTATTTTTAGCAGGGTTCTTCATTTACCTATTTTTATATCTGAGTGGGCAGAATTACTTAATAGTTTAGATGACTTGCCGAATGGCACAACACCGGTAAGCTTGTGTGTTTTACTATTTGCAAGTTTCACACATGGTCCACCAAACAGACTTAAAATCCCCAACAGTGGTGGTAACTACTGTTGGGAATTCTAAGTCTCCTTGTAGTTTGCTGACCTTGCAAATTAATAAGGCATAAAGCATATTGGACTTGTGGTGCCTAACCTCCCTCCCCTTTTTGAGCCATTTCTATGCAGAGCTACAGTACTGATACAGCAGTTAATGCAGGAACTCCCACTGTTAACATCTGTTTTTTTCTGCTGCATTGATACTTGTACAATTACATAACAAAACAATTAATGCCATGACTTGGGCTTCTTACATTGAGTGTCAGGGTGCCAAATCTCTCATTGTCTGTGCAGTTATCAGTTCCACATACCCTTTTCCAATTCCACTGTGGTTCTGCTTCTGCTCATTATTATAGGGTAGTTCTCTAAGATAACATAACTGCAATAAATAAGAAACTGCATCTCAGATGATCTTAGGAAAGGTAACTCAAATCATTACCCCATTAGCAAAGTGTCTCTGTATACAGCTTATCAGCTATTACTTCTTTTTCCCACTGTGAATCTAGTGCTTGCTTAGCTTTCAGATGTACATGTGGGAGGCTTTTAGCATTGTGTCTGGGCTGGAATGTTGGCATGTTTTTACAATCCTTTTTATGTTTGCTTGCACGCATGTGCAAGAAACATAGTGCCATCATCTGAGTTTTCGGAGGTGTGACAGCCCTCTTCCAATTCAATCAGTGTGTTTGCAGGTTCGGCCGCAGTTCTCCAATGCCTGCTCGAGCTGTCTATGACAGCTCCAAAATGCAGTGGTGTACAGCTGAAAGGGGGAGCTACACTTCAGTGAGCAGCGATAAGATATCGCCTGCTCATGCTGCATCCCCTACACACATACACACACACACACACACACTCACACACACACACACACACACACACACTCCTTTTGCATACGCATACTGCGTGCTTGCACCGCACACACTGTAGCCGGCCAGGGTGCCCAATCCCCAAGTCAGCTCTCCATGCCTCCCGCCCCACCAGCCATCCTTGTGCCATGCTGGGAGCCCACCCCAGTGTGGCAAACATCCAGCGTCTTCATTTAAAAAAAAAGCGGAACGGAAATGATCCCTCGCAGTCTCTGCCCCACCCGCGCCCACCCACTGCGCACCCGCCTCCCACCCCTCACCCCAAACTTACCTCCGGACTCTGGCGTGACGATCTTCGGTGGACCGGAAACACGTCTGCACTCTTCAAAGCCGACCACGAACTGAGGAAATGCCGGTAAGCTGTATAATGGGATAGATAGGGTTTTTCAACTTTGCTGCATATCTCAGGCATTTTTTGGAATTTTTGCACCAAATTTTCAAGATGGGGTTTTTGGGACCCCTTCTCATGAATGCTCACACTGTCATGGCATTATTGGGCCTGAAGGGTGATTTTGCAGTCACTGCGCAAAATCACCTTTCAGGACTGAGTAATGAAACGACACTGCACTGTTCATAAGGTGGGCTCTCAAAAAGCCTATGTTGAAAATTTGGTGAAAAATCTAAAAATGACTGTTCTAAGCATCACGTTGTGCAGTTCCTCCTTGCGGCTTGTAAGTTGCGAATTTTCAATATTTTCACTCCAGATTTTCAACATTGCCATTTTCACACTTCCTTATTAGCAGTATAGCTGTCATTTTTCACATCTTGCCCAAAATGTGTTTCCGCCATGTAGCGCACAATGGTGCAGTAGGTGTGCAAAATCAATGTATGGGACACATTAAGAAAATCACAGTGACACTGTTAATGAGCAGAGGTCTTAAAATGGCTATGTTGAAAATTTGGTGAAAAAATTCCTAAAAATGACTGCTTTATGGCGTGCATTGTGCAATTCCCTCATAGCCATTTCGATGCGTTTCAGAATTTTCAGTATTTTCACTCCAGATTTTCAAAATTGACATTTTATTACACTTCTTTAGAGCAGTATAGCTGTCATTTTCTCATCTTGCTCAAACGTGTTTCCGCCCCTGTAAGCGCAATGGCGCAGGTCTGTGTCAGAAATCAATGTGTGGGACACATTAAGAAAATCACAGTGGCACTGTTCATGAGCAGAGGTCTTAAAATGGCTATGTTGAAAATTTGGTGAAAAAATTCCTAAAAATGACTGCTTTATGAGCGTGCGTTGCGCAATTCCTATGCACGCTCATAAGTTTGCCAATTTTCTATATTTTCACTCCAGATTTTCCACATTGCCATTTTATTACACTTCCTTATGAACAGTACAGCTGCCATTTTCCACATGTCGCCCCAAATGTGTTTCCGCACATGTAGCGCACAATGGTGTGGTCGGTGTGCAAAAGCAATGTTTGGGACAGATTAAGAAAATCACAGTTACACTGTTCTTGAGCAGAGGTCTTAAAATGGCTATGTTGAAAATTTGGTAACAAAAGTCCATAAAATGACTGTGTTACGAGTGAGCATACGCGAGTTTCCACCCACCCTCGTAAGTTCATGACTTTGTAATATTTTCAGTCCAGATTTTCACCAGTGGCATTTTTCCACACTTCCTTATGAACAGTACAGCTGTCATTTTTCACAACATGGCGAAATGTGTTTTCACACTTTCAGCGCAGAGATGCGTGGTCGCTGTGGGAAATCATTGTTCAGGACAGATAAAGAAAATCACAGTGACATTGTTCATGATCGGAGGTCCCAAAATGCCTGTGTTGACAATCTGCTGTAAAATCCCAAACTAATTACATTACTGGTGTCGTTGCACAGTTTCTATACATGCTCGTGACTTCACCAGTTTTTAATATTTTACTGCAGATTTGAAACATTGCCATTTTACACCTCCCCATGAACAGTACAGCTGTCATTTTCACATCCTGTTCGGAATGTGTTTTTGCACCTGTGGTGCTAAATGTCGTAGTCGCTGTGCATAAGCAGCTTTCGGCTAACAAACTCATATTGCCACTGTTCATGAGGTGGGGGTCACAATAAAAACATGTTGAAAATTTGGAGTGAAAATACCAACGAATGCCTGAGGTGTTAGGATTTCCAACCATAACGCCCCACCCTGTAGAGAATGACAGGCATCAGGGGTGTGACTTGATATTCTTGCCTGTAATGCTCATACCATTCCACACCCTGCAGCCAGTGAGAGGCATGAGGTATGCCTTGGACTCTTGACCCCCAAGTTCACCCCATTCTCCTATACACACCCATCTCACGTCTTTCCTGATGGATAAGTGCACATAAGGGCAAAAGACCCGAAGGCACACCGTGACACTTGTCAGTGTCTGCAGGGTAGGGTGTGGTGAAATGGTGTGGCCATTATGCCTGACGACCCAAAGGCACACCCCAATGCCTGTCACTCTCTGCAGGGTGGTGGTGGAGTTGGCTTCAGTTCAATACTTCACTGCCATTTCTATTACGCAGCTCTGTAACTTCTACACTACCAATGCCAATGCCAGCAAGCAAACATTCAGCATCGACAAATGCTTGTTACAAATGAGGTCTAGCAGTGGGGGTTCCTGCATTGAACTGCTCTGATATTAGCCCTGCATACCTTTTCTGTGAAGCATGTCATTAGTTATGCAGCACAACATCCAAGGGTTGGAGGAGGTCAGTGCAAGAAGCAGTAATAAACAAGCAGGGTTTCATACATACATGCATTATAAATATATCCTGGTGATAATATATGCTTACCATGTAAACTAAGTGAAATAGTACTGCTATTTTAAACAGGATATACTTAAACACAAATAAATAGCAAACTTCCTACAGGTTATAAGGTACAGTGATTAAAACTTCATTTCAGTTTGTAAAACACTGCATATCTACTTTAAACAGCTATGTAGATTCAGACACACACATTTCAATAGTATTTTATAATGTTCCTGTGCACTGCAAACTATGGCAGGACCAGTAAATCAAACAATGTGATGCTACACAATTCATACAGATGAAAATTAACCTCACTCTTCAACAGACAGAAAGAGATTCTTTAAAACAGTTTATTCAAGTTAAAAGACAAAGAACCTCTGTGCACAAACACTGAGGCAAGGGTTACCCCAAAGGGCATTTGGCTGGGAAGCCAAGTTTCAAGAAAATACAAAATCACACATGCCCCCACAATGCAAAGCATCATGGGCTACATATGCAAATCACCACAGAATGTTATGCTGGTCCAACTTTAAGCAGAATTGCATGGTGCCAAAAAGGCCTCTCACACAGTTTGCAAAGGGTGCTAACAGAAGACATAGACACGTGATTCAAGTTAGTCCAGCTGACGTGCAGTATCTTATCTTCAGTGGGGTTCTCCGTTTACCTGTTTTTAACATCAGAGTAGACTGAATCACTGAATAGGTGAATCCAACAAATTTATAGAAAAAGGTAAAGAGCATTTAAAAAAGTGGATTAATCATGTAACTGTGGTATTATCGAAAGTTTAATATAAAGTGTACTTGTTTTACAAACATTAATTAATTTACATCCTTGCAGTAGACTGTGTGGATAAGAGTTTGCTTCAATATTTGTCTTATACTAGAGGGAAGAGAACACTGAAGGCATTAAGTAAGAAAATTACAATGAGAAAAAAATAAAGAACTGCAGCTACATATGAACTGACTGACACTTTTACCTTTAATACACACATACACACACACACACACACACACACACACACACACACTCTCCTCAATACTTTACAAATGCATATCCTGCCAGGGTAACCTTCCTGAATCTTGCTTCTCTATATTACAGACAGCTCTTTGCCCTCCATTCACAGCACAGTGCTAATCAAGTTTACCCTAAAACATTATCTTTTAGGTCATTTCTCTCAACAATGAGCAAGGTGCGGTGCTATTTGAACACTTCCGAGCACAAACTGTTAGACTGACTGACTCACTGGTAACTGTCATCAGTTCAGGAGGGTGTTGTATTTTACTTTAACAGCAACTAGGTGTCATATTAGTATAGCAATGCAAAGATCAGTACTTAAGACACAGAATTCTGTCTCTCCTATCTGGTGTTATCAATACATAACATAGAACACGATTCACGGTGTACTAAAACAATACCAATAATGTGTTATTCTACTGTCAACAGACATGACAAAGTTTACTGCATCCATAACACTCCTAAGGTTTTCATTCATACAGATGTATAATGACTCACTATTTTTTCCTGACACCAGGAAAACGTCTCGTGTCTAGGCTGAGTGTTGGGGATGGGGAGTGGGCACAGTCAAGAACTATCCTCTTCAGGCACTTTTTTAGCAACTGGATTTTGCCTGCACTCTGTATGCAAAGAAATACAATTTGGAAGTTAGACAAACGTCTTCTCAGGAGACCAATTGGGAGCAGGTTTCCAAACGTGAGCCATGTAACACTTGGAAATGACATCCCGAAGGAGTTAACTTGATTCAAAGCCATACATAAGTTTCTGGTGTAGTTACCTTGGCCACAGGTTTTGATTGTAACAAGTCTTAAACTGCAATACATACACACACACCTCCAATTCTACAGAGTGTGCCAGGTTCCAAGTAAGTCCAACAAAACTGCCACCACTCAGACTGTAGTTAAAAAAGGCTGCTTTATTTAAACATCTAACAAAATCCGATACAGACACAAAACAGCGAGTGGCAACAAGATCCCCTACAGTTTTGCTTAAGATTGCTACCACCCTCTGTTTTGTGTCTGTGGAAGATTTTGTTTGATGTTTAGATAAAGCAGCCTTTTACAACTATTGCCTCACTAAACTAAGGAGACATCTTGCCCAGTGTGATTGGTGCCCCGTCAGCCATACCCCTTCCATAGATGTAGCCCTTGACTACTTCACCCACACTTTCAACAATGCATGTGATAGATTTGCCCCCGCACAAAGGTTCAATCCAAAAAATGTAATGCCCCCTGCATCTCACCAGCACTGCTCCAGCAACTAAAGAACTGTGACGATCTCTGGCACAAAACAGTTGCCTCTGGTGGGCAGGCGGACAGGCTTGCCTACAAGGTGGCTCGCAAAAAGTGTACCTGGGTTGTTAGGGAGGCCAGATCTGGCTACTATAAATCCACTCTCACCTCCTCCTGGGAGAATGCTAGGTTGTTCTGGGACAACCTAAAAGAACTGAATAGAAACTCCAGGATGCCACCCCTCTCCCAGCTAACTGTCAACAATAATACTACCTCGGACCAACTCACCATCTCCAGTTGTCTAAATGCTGCATTCTCTGATCTAAGCACAGTTCTTCCAAACAACTTCTATGACCCCACCCATAAGACCCCAGAGCCAAGCAATACTTACCCTCCCTTCTACCGCAGGGTTATTACTATGAATGAAGTGAGACCATACCTTGCAAATGCCCTCAGGGGGCTCAAACTACCGCAAAGACTCCTTTGATATGAAAGTCATTAATTTGGTACTTGACTCGGTGCTCTCCCCCTGACCGATCTCCTTAACCTCTCTCTATGACTAGGGCAGTTCCCAACCAACTGGAAGATGGCCACTATCACTCCAATATTGAATAGTGGGGACCCCACCTTACCCAATAATTACTGGCCCATATCCATTCTCTCTCCCCTCTCAAAAGCCTTGGGAAAAAATCATTGCCACCCAACTCACAGACTACCTGCTTGTGCACGACATACAATGTAGGGAACAACATAGCTTTAGAGCTGGACACAGCACAACAACTGCCCTCATAGATTTCTCCAACTCTCTGCACAATGCCCTAGATAAGAAACATCTAGCAGGAGCTGTATTCATAGACCTGTCAAAAGCGTTCGATACTGTCTCCCACACCTTGCTCCTAAATACTCTTCACCTCACCGGTCTGTCCCCTGGACCCATTGCGTGGTTCACAAGTTACCTGTCAGATAGGTCCCAATGTGTGAAGATAAACAGCACCCTCTCACCTACTCTGCCAGTCTGCTCGGGAGTCCCCCAGGGCTCCATCCTTGGTCCATTATTATTCAGCATCTTCCTGAACACCCTGCCTAAATCCTACCCATGTAATCTTCTGCTCTACGCAGATGATGCAGTACTTTATGCCTCCCACTCAGATCCCACAGTCCTTCAGTCATCACTACTACTTGCCTTCAACCACCTCGAAAACTGGTTCACTGACCACAGACTGGTGGTCAATGTAAAAAAGATTAAGTCAATGCTCTTTGTCCACTGACAGAGCAAGGACTATGATGCCCAGCTAACAATCTCTTCCAAAGCCCTCCTCCTGCTGGAACAGGTATAAACCTATAAATACCTGGGCCTTACTTTCAATCCTAACCTCTCATTCCACCCACATATCAGTAATCTTTCTTCTGCCATAAATATATGCACAGGGCTACTGTGTCAGCACAAAGCCTGCCTACCATCAGAGGCCTTTAACCTTTCTGTTACCTCCTCTGTTCGCTCTCTTGTAGACTATGGGCTAACCGTCTACTCGGCCACTGACCACACTGCACTAAATAAAATCACCTAGCCATCAACAAAGCCTGTAGGCTCCTTGCTGGAGTAGATAAGTGTACCCACAACTGCACTCTGTATGCCCCAACTAATATCCTCACCCTAGACAAAAGAGTACGCTATCAAACATGTCTCCTCACTAAAAAAATTCAACTGGACTTTACCCCCACTGGAGTCTCTGCCTCCCTCCACACTGCTTATACCACAGCAAACATCCGCACAGCAGATAAACTAATGTGGGCTGTTCCCAGGATTGCAACCTCTCTAGCCCAAAGGTCTTTTTCCTACAGAGCACCGTCTTGGTACAATGAACTCCCTCTGGCCATTACCTCTATCTCCAGACTAGGCCCCTTCAAAATAGCCCTCAAAGACCACATACTCTCTACCCGTCACTGCCAATGCAGTGGCTAAGTATGGGATGCTGCCTAGCACCACCAATACCTGACCACCGGACCTCTACCAAACCTACCCAGTCCTGCCACAGTGATGGAGTGGGGATTGAGATGCCAGCTGGTGCTTATAAACCTGTATCTTAACCTTCCTTATCACCTATACCACACAGAGAGAACTTGGGCTAAAGTTCTTTTATTCTACTGTTGTTAATGTAATGACTGTGTTATTGACAATGTCGGTATCCCGACTGCTTGGACCATTTGCAATTACAAGTGCCTTAGCTGGACCTGTCTAGCTACTTAACTGTACAGGCCTCACCATCCTATTGTTTGTACTGCTCACTGACAATTACAAGCTCCTTTCCGGACTTGTATAGCTATCCAATTGTATAGGCCTGACTCTACTGTTCATACCCTGTTTTCTTTCCTCCTTTCCTCATTGTAACATTGTATACTGCTTGTCACTGATCTGTATTGTACTCTAACATGGAGCCTTTGTAAATGAGTCCCTGACTCAAAGGTTGTAAATCCGATATCTTCAATAAATAAATAAATAAAATACATTTGGAAGAACTTATGCAAAATACTTAACTTCACCCACTAACAAGGTACACACCAAAAAAAAAAAAAAGACACCTAGGAGTTGGAACAGTCAGCTGTGATCCAAGTGTCACTAGTTCAAATTCTACTAGAGTTGCTGACTTATGTGAATTTAATCAATCAAGCCTGACTTCCCTGCTGACTGAGCCCTTCCCAGCTGTAATCTGAAATTCACGTTCCTTGTTTTCTTTGAAGAGGCTTTAGGGGGAGAAAGCTGGTGGTCTTTTAAGAGAAGCAGGTAAACTGCAACTCTGACCCTGCTACGGATGTATCTGCAAGGGACTTAAGATTGCTTATATGAGATGCTATCTTCTGGACAGTAACTAAGGGAGGGAGGGAAGGGTGAAGAAAACTGTCATATAGGTGTTTAAAGTGGTGGAATACCCTGCCCCTCAGCCATATTCAAACATCTTTGAAGAGTGCCAAAAGCACAAAAGAAATATGAAAAGAAAATTAAAAGGGGGTAGAATAGCCTAGAGGATAGAATGACAAGCTGAGAACCAAGAGAAGATCCAACAGTTCTAGGTCTGAATCCCCAAACTGCCACAGCCAGTATGCAGAGGTGGGATTAGAACTTGATGGTACTGTCAGCTGTCTTCTTAACAACATCTGCAGCATGAAGAATCAATTGTTTGAAGCAGGCAAAGTTGACAGGGCAATGTAACTGTGCCCACACACCTTCAGAAGCTTTATATAAAAGTGTTCTGCTCAAGTAGATGTCCATGCATACATAAAGAAACACGGACATACAGCTGCATGTGTTTGCCATCAGATGCTCATTCAGACTGTCCTCTCATTCAGACGGTAAGAGCAGGACAGCCAGCTACAGAAAATAATGCAACAATCAGAGGGGACTCAGACTACTACTGATTGTGTGTGGGCATGGTTACATTGCCCTGTCAACTTTTCATTCCTTAAACAATTGATCCCTGAAGCTGCAGGTGCATTTGTGTAGTGCATTTATGTAGGCAGCCGCAATTTCTAATCCCACCAAGGTTGCTGGAGAGCTGCAGTGTGTTTGAAAAGTTAAGTCCTGATCCCTTTCAGCTACTAAAGTATGAAGGTTTTCTTACAGGGATCACATTTGATTTAACATAATAAAACATAGAACTGCCACACACACCATTTCACTAACTACCTGCTCTTAAAATATTTTTTTTTCCAATTTTATAAACTGATATCATAGCCTAAGTATGTGATCAGAATTAAAAAGAGAGACTGTTGGAGTTGCACTGATAGGGCATACAAGTTGATTTTATTTTTAATCTATGGGAACAGAGACTACATCAATAGCTCTTTGATTTGCCAGACTGTGAACCAATGGTATGTAAGGGTGTGTGTGTGATGTTACCGCACCTCCACCTTCTCAGGCTGTAAAAAAATGCCCTTTTGAAGCTGCCCTCTTGTTACAGCACCTCCAGTTAAGAAATAAATATACCTTTGAAGCTGCTCTCATGAGTAAAAGTTTACACACAACCAGCTCTCCTCCTCCTCCACCTCACAGTGCTTACTTCAGCCTGGAAATAAAGTTGCAGTTTAACTCTTTGAAGTCAGCTGACTGGAGGAGAACTGATAAACACTCTGTTGAAGCTGCCCAGCCAGCAGCATGCAGGGCATGTTAAATGTTATATAGTGTAGAAGACAAACTCAGCAGGTCCAAAACCAGTCTGTCGTGTTCAGGATTTATTTACTTTGCTGGTCCAGCTAAGATTGTTAAAGGTGGTGGGGAGTCCCATTACCTTGAATGTCTATGACAATTAGATATTGAACTGATTTATACTCTTATCTTAAGTTGTTCTAAACCTTTTCTGAAAAATAAATGTTTAACCCACACAGTGTCCATGTTCACTAATTTGATGCTCTAAGATGTATACATATCTATGACTGCCCATCCTACTGCAGTGATGTTTTTAGGAAAAAAAAATAAGAGCATTATATCAGGGAACTGGACATTCAGATCACAATGAAGAAAAAACTGTGGTTGAAGATGCACTGCCAGACTGAGTCTGTGTGATGTCAGTTCAAGAAATCACACTCACGCAGTGTCTGACACATCTTTTGTATTTAACAAGCTATTGGCATGCCTCTTGTTTTTGTTTTTTTTAGTTATTTAACCAGAAGTAGCACAATAAGCTGAAAGCTTTTTTTACAGGAGCGACCTGAAAGCACAGGGAAGTTAAATGACTTGTTCAGAGTCACACAGTATGCAAGTGGAAGCTGTGGGATTCAAACCCAGGTCTGGTCTGCTAGATATCACCAGATTTGCAGCTCATAGTCTTAAACCACTGCGCTATACTGACTCCTTATTTGTCTAGTTACAATGCGGTTATGAATGAATTAAGGACAGGAGCAGTATTTATCTTTCTATCATGAAAGGGAGGCTCCTTAAAAAAATAAAGAAATGGAAAAATGATTTAACATCATAACTTTGCCCTTTTCTCATTGTTAAGTGTCTTGATATGTCCTCATGAAATGACCTAATATAGATAGCCTGCAGTGTTATGTTATTCTAGTTTGCCAAGTTGTCAGTTCCATATAGGACACCAGTGTATTAGGCCATTTCATGTGGGTATGTCAACCAGTTAAAAAATAGGAAAGGGCAAAATAACCAAATTAAATCAATGTTTCCATTTCTGTATTTTTTAGGCAGCCCCTTTTCATTACCAAAAGGCAAACATTGCCCCTGTCCTTTATTCATTCACACCCTGTTCTAACCATGAATCCTGCCAGACAAGAGACAATGAAAGTCGCCCACTAAATTCAAAAGAAATGTCAGATATAGCCTTGTTCATTAAAGTAACATAAACAGAGATATGACAATTAGATCTGATTCATAACATCTCTTAAGTTGTTTTAAATCTTAAAAAATAGATAAATGTAATTATTGTTTAATCCACACAGGGTCCCTGTTCACCAGTTTGGTTCTATGTACAATTATGTGACATCCAACATCCTTCCTCAGCGGTGTTTTTCAGGAAAAGTAAATGTAATACATGTTTAGCCCATATATCAACCTTAAAAAAAATATATAATAATTGTTTACAATAATTCTGCATCACATTGCATACTAGAAAGCTTAGTACATAAGAGCAGAGAGGAGTAGGCATGGGCAGGAGGGAAGGAGCAGGCAACAAATAGGTGCATCTAGATTCTAGGAGTCTGAGAGGTGAGGAGTGGCAGATTTGATGCTAACAAAGGACAAGCTTAGTCCAGCACTTACACAATATCCTAATTTTACAGAAGGTGTATGGTCTATATGAACATGAGATAATATTTGCAAAACCATTTTTCAACATATAGGCATGATTTTCCTTAATGCATAGAGTAAAAGAAAATACAGGAGTCTGTTTTGTAAGACAATCTGCGCTGCCTATACTGATTTGTCACACCATGTGAAACATACTGAAGGTAACGAGTATCTTCCCAGAAGCATTTTGACACAGTAGAAAACAAGAAGCTGTTAATGCCGAATGTTTGCTTGCTGGCATTGGCATTGGTAGTGTAGGAGTTAGAGAGCTGCATAATAGGAATGGCAGTGAAGTATTGAACTGAAGCCAACCCCGCCACCACCCAGCAGAGACTGACATGCATTGGGATGTGCCTTTGGGTCGGCAGGCATAACGGCCACGCCATTTCACCACACCCTACCCTGCAGACACCGACAGGTGTCAAGGTGTGCCTTGGGATCTTTGGCCCTTATGCTCACCCCACTCCATCAGGAAATATGGTGAGATGGATGCTGTATAGGAGAATGGGGTGAACTTTGGGGCTGAAGAGTCCAAGGCACATCTCGATGCCTCTCACTGGCTGCAGAGTGTGGAATGGTATAAGCATTACAGGTGAGAATCCCAAGTCACACCCCTGATGCCTGTCAATCTCTACAGGATGGGGTGTTATGGTTGGAAACCCTAACGTCTCAGGTGTTCGTTGGCATTTTCACTCCAAATTTTCAGCATGAGTTTTTTGTGACCCCCACCTTATGAACAGTGGCAATATCAGTTCATTAGCTGAATGCTGATTTTGCATGGTGACTACGCCATTTGGCACCACAGGTGCGAAAATACATTTTGAACAGGATGTGAAAAATGACTGCTGTAGTGTTCATGGGGAGGTGAAAAAAATGGCAAGGTTGCAAATCTGCAGTGAAAATATAAAAAAAACTGGTGAAGTCACAAGCGTGGGTAGAAACTGCGCAACGCACACCCATAATGCAATTAGTTTGAGGATGTTTTACAGCAGATTGTCAACACAGGCATTTTGGAACCTCCGCTCATGAACAGTGTCATTGTGATTTTCTTAATCTGTCCCGAACAGTGATTTCCCACAGCGACCACGCATTTCTGCACTGGAAATGTGAAAACACATTTCAGCCATGGTGTGAAAAATGACAGCTGTACTACTCATAAGGAAGTGTGGAAAAATGCCAGTGGTGAAAATCTGGACTGAAAATACTAGAAATCCATGAACTTACGAGGGTGCATGGAAACTGTGCAATGGTCGCTCATAACGCAGTCATTTTATGGACTTTTTTTCACCAGATTTTTAACATACCCATTGTAACACCTCTGCTCATGAACAGTGTCACTGATTTTCTTCATCTGTCCCAAACATTGATTTCGCACACCGAGTGCGCCATTGTGTGCTACATGCGCAGAAACACATTCTGGGGCGAGATGTGAAAAATGACAGCTGTACTGCTCATAAGGAGGTGTGGTAAGATGGCAATGTTGAAAATCTGGAATGAAAACAGTGAAAATTCACAAACTTATGAGCGTGCGTAGGAACAGCACAACACATGCTCGTAAAACAGTCATTTTGGGGAATTTTTTTCACCAAATTTTTAACATAGCCATTTTAACATTTCTGCTCATGAACAGTTCACTGTGATTTTCTTAATCTGTCCTGAACATTGATTTCACACACCGACTGCGCCATTGTGCGCTACATGCACGGAAACACATTTTGGGCAAAATGTGAAAAATGACAGCTGTACTGCTCATAAGGAGGTGTGGTAAAAGGGCAATGTTAAAAATCTGGATTGAAAATATTGAAAATTCACAAACTTATGAGCGTGCCTAGGAACTGCGCAACACATGCTTGTAAAACCTTCATTTGGAGGAATTTTTTCACCAAATTTTCAACATAGGATTTTTGGGGGCCTACCTCATGAAATGTGACACTGTCATTTCATAAATCGGTCCCAAAAGGTTGTTCCATGCAGTGATTGTGAAATCAATCAATATCAATCCTGTCTCCTCACAAAACAAATCCCCTAGGGTTAACTCCATTGGGGGTCTCAGCCTCACTCCTCTTATGTTCCCACATTGGGACCACTCATTCTGCCAGTAAGCATCTGTGGACCATGCCCAGGGTCAGAACCTCCCTTGCTCAGAGATCAACCCCCTATAGGGCTCCCACCTGCTACAATGAGCTTCCCCAAGCCATGACCTCCATTCCCAATCTAGGACACTTCAAGACCATCCTAAAAAAACACATTCTCTCCTTGTGCCAATGCCAGTGCAGCTGCTAATCCCCCTAACTGACCTGCACAGAGCTGCACTATGGCCACTCCCCATTGACATTGCCACCAATTGTATAGGACTAACTGAGTAGGACATCTCTGCTGCTGATCTCTGTCTCTGCTATATGACAATGCCCTAGAGGTTGCACCTACACTGTAACCATACCTCCTGTACTAATACCAGTACCATAGCTACTAAATGTATAGGTCAACAGCCACCCAGGCTACTATATGTAAGTACTTCCTTAAAACTGTGTTGTCTCACTATTGTATAGATCACTGTTACTACTATATGACAATGCCCCAGATGCTGCACTTGTATTGTAATTATTCCACCTTAATAATATCAATACCCTAGCTACTACATGTATAGACTTTCAGCCAGCTTGGCTATTATATGTAATTATTTGAAATGTGATGCCCCACTAATGTACTATCTCTGAATGTATGACTATGCTGACACAGAGCCTTTGTAAATGAGTCTATGACTCAAAGGGTTGTAATTCCTATGATTGACTAAATAAATAAACCACCTTTTGGGACCAATTAACAAAATGACAGTGTCAGAATTCATGAGGTGGGGTCCCAAAAACCCCATGTTGAAACTTTGGTGAAAAAATTCCAAAAAATGCCTGAGATATGCAGCAAAGTTGAAAAACCCCTATTTATTACATTATACAGCTTACCGGCATTTTCTCAGTTCGCGGTTGGCTTTGAAGAGTGCAGACATGTTCTCGGTCCACTGAAGATCATCGTGCCAGACTCCAGAGGTAAGTATTGAATGGGGGGTGTGTGGGGAGGTAGAGTGTACAGAGGGTGGGCGTGGGTGGGGAGCAGGGTCAGGACAATCAGCGAGGAAGGTTTTCTCTTTCAGGTTTCTTTTTTATTTTCTTAGATGATGCAGGACTTTTGCCAAACCGGGGGCTCCCAGCATGGCAGCAGAAAGGCTGTTTGGGGGAGGGAGGGTGGAGCCGACAGGATTGGCACCTAGTCGGCCATTCAACTGTTGCCACACAGGGGTGGGCTCTCAGCATGGCACCCGCTTTTTGTTGGGGAATATTGAGCTGACAGGGATTGGGCACCCTGTCAGTCATACAGTGTGTTGAGGGGACCACATTAGCACGCAATATGCATCCGTGCATGCGTGCATGTTGGGGGCGCATCCAGGCGGCTATTTTCTTTTAAGTTGGTGGCAAAGTTCAAAACTACTGTCACCAACTGTGTCCCCCATTATTGGTGGATATCACACATGCCCCAAAATGGCGTGCCTGTATTGGCCACAACAGTGCCACACCTCCAGAACCTGCTTTGTCACCAAGCTGCCACAATATGTTTCTTGTGCTGTGTGCAAGCAAACATAAAAAAGGACCATTCATTTTTTATATCACTGGAAAATAAAAAGTTGCTGGTTGCAGCTTGTAAGTGAGAGGCAGTATATGGTGGTGGGATTAGAAATTGTAGATACTGGCAGTCTCCATAACATCATTGGCAGCTTCAGGGAGTAATTGTTTTAGGCATGCAAAGTAAGCAGGTGATGTGACCATACCCACACACATTCAGTAGCCTTATATGCAAGTGTTCTGTTCAGGTAGATGTCCATGCAGACAAAGAAAAACATACATATAGCTATGTGTGTTTGCAGTGAGATGCTTCATTCAGAGTAACAACTGGTTCAGACAGTGGGTGCAGGACAGCCAGCTACAGAAAATAATGATATGAAACTAAAGTGCCATGTCACCCATGTTTGCTAGGCTGCAGGGAAGAAAAAAAACATGACAGTTTTGGGATAGGAGAAGCCGCACAGCTTGATTATTACCAACAGTGATCCATACTATTGTACTGACACTGGAAACCTGTCTCCAGTGTAGATGTCAGATCTTGAAGGATGGCAGTTATGGCGCACCTTTTAAACTTTTCTACTTCAGAGCACTTGTCTTTCACACTAGAATCACAGGAGCATTTAAATAATAATTCCCTTTTGTAGGGAAGTAGATTAGCTAATTCATTCATTTAGGGTTTTGGTTGAGAGAGGTGGAGAAATAACAGTTTGTATTTTATATTTTTAATGATGGTTTAAAATGTTTTACTTCTGTGCAGTGGAGGTAAGGTAGGTTTATAGGGTGAGAGAGAGAGAGAGAGATTGAGAGATTTCCTATAGTGCTGGCTGGCCTGTCGACCCCCTCACTTTTCTCATTCTCCACAATAGCAGTAAGTTCTCCTTCCAAATTCATTCTGGCTTCTGTTCCCCCTTTTCCATTCCAACCCCATTTCAAACAGATTCCCTTGTGTAACTCATCTCAGATCTCAGCATTCCTGCTCTGTGGAAGCTCAGTTTCCCTCCATACATTGATATCACTAATCTAAACTGTTCCATTGAGCATTGCTCATTTACAAGGTAGTCCTAGGCAGGACAGATAACATACTGTACTGCATCACAATGTTTATTTTTCTCAATGAGCTATCTTGTTGCTCTAACAATAGGATACGTGAGGGTGCATACCTTCATCTTTTTACTTCAAAATGATTATTCCCAAATATTGCACTTGGTCTAATTTATATCTTTTATCCATTACGGTATTGTACTAATACTTCACTGCAGAAAATATTTGCCATTCATTTCTACTTGTAACAGTAAGAACAGGTATGACAAGAGCCAGGGAGAGACCACATTTCTGTCTCTAAGACTATGCTGTTAAGTACAATCAAAGGTCTTTAAGGGAAATTTATGAATTTCATTTGTTTCCTTTCTGAAAGTTTCAAAACAAAATTAAATAAAAAAATAAAATTACATTTTACTTAAAAAATAGTTCGTATATTAAAGATTGTTGATACTGGCTGTCTCCATAACACCATTGGCAGCTTCAGGGAGCAATTGTTTTAGGCATGCAAAGTTAACAGAGCGATGTGACCATGCTCACGCACATTCAGAAGCTGTATATTCAAGTGCTCTGTTCAGGTAGATGTCCATGCAAACAAAGAAATACATACAGCTACATGTATTTGGTGTCAGACGCGTCCTTTAGAGTAAGGGGCACACAGGACCCAAGGCAGCATAGATTCACAGCGGGAAGGTCATGCCAGACAAATCTAATAGATTTCTTTGACTGGGTGACCAAAGTAGTAGATCAGGGAGGGGCTGTGGACATGGCCCACCTCGACTTTAGCAAGGCATTTGACACAGTCCCACACAAAAGATTAATATACAAGTTAGCCAGCCTGGGAGTGGATCCCAAGATGACAGCCTGGGTAAACAATTGGCTGGAGAATAGGACACAGAGAGTAACAGTAAATGGAGTCCACTCTGAAGAAAGGGGGGTTACTAGTGGGGTACCTCAGGGTTCAGTATTAGGACCAGTCCTCTTCAGTGTCTTTATAAGCGACATTGCAGAGGGACTGGAAGGAAAAGTATGTCTCTTTGCAGATGACACAAAGATCTGCAACAGAGTTGATGCACAAGGTGGGGTGGAAAGGATGAGAAGGGACTTGGCAAGGTTCGAGGAATGGTCAAATGTATGGCAGCTTAGATTCAATGCTAAGAAGTGCAAGGTAATGCACCTGGGAAACAAAAACCCAGGGGAAGAGTACACAATGGGGGGTGAGATGCTAACAACAACAAAAATGGAAAGGTACCTGGGGGTAGTCATATCAGATGACCTAAAGGTGGGCAAGCAATGTGAGAGGGCAGCAAGGAGGGCTGAAGAGATACTGGGATGCATAGGGAGAGGCATCACCAGTAGAAAACAGGAAGTTATTATCCCTCTGTACAGACAGCTGGTCAGACCCCATCTGGAGTACTGCGTGCAGTTCTGGAGACCCAATCTCGGCATTGGGGTGCGCATTGGGATCATCAGCCCTAATTCTCACCCCATGACATGAGTAAAGCAGCAGAAGTATAGGAGAATGGGGTGACAGTTAGGACCCACGATCCCAATGCACATCCCAATGCCGGTTGGGAGGGTGGGCAGGGATCCAAGGGGGGTTTTCAACCCTAACAGCGAATTTCCTCACTTTTGTTGCCATGGAACAACCCTAACTAATGCATTAAATGGAGTTTTTGCCTCTAATTTCCCTTCTTTTTGAGAATGATAACGAGAAATAGTGAATGTAATGCAGCGGCGGGAGGGCCCCGCGCTCCCGCCACATGATGTCCTGTGGCATACTAACAGGGACAGCAACGCAAACAGAAATGCTAACAGTGGCGCACATGGTGACACAAGCGCGAATGAGAACAGAAAGGGTAACGCACATGGTGGCATAGACGGGAACGGTCTGCCACGTGATGTGTTGTCACATAGTAACATGATGCCTGCAAACAGAAATGTCAATGGGCATGGTGACGTAAAGTGAAACAGAAAGATAAACAGTACTGTAGACAGAAATGGCAAAAAATAACAGAAACGCAAGCGCAAATGAAAACGTAAGGATAACGCATATGGTGGGTAGACATCAACGGTAAGTGAACGGGTAAATGGAACTGCAAGCGGAAAGGGCAACAGTAACAGTAATGTAAGTGCACAGGCTGGTTTTCTCCAAAACCTGCATAGAGAAAGACAGTGAGTACAAATAATGTATGCATAATAATGAGTATCGGAGCAGAAAATGAGAACTTGGAATACTAAATACGTTATATCTCAGGAACCGTACGACGTATAAAAAAAATTTAAAAGTCGTATGATTTACAACTGTCCTGGCTAATTTTATATTTAGCCCCAAATTTTCTGACGAAAAGTCCATATCTCGCACTGTTTCCGAGATACGGGCCCTGAAAGGCGCGGCGAACGCCGTAATGTTATCCTATGGGGAAAAAAGAGAAGTTCGGAGTGCCATAACTTTTCCTCCCTGTAATATTTTTTCACCAAACCACTGAAAGGCACATATGTGGGCTGTTGACTGTCTTCCCTCCAAATTTCAGGAAAAAAGACCAAACCGTTATTTTGCAGCAGGGATCCAAAGGATTTCTGTAAAGCGTCGGGAGCCGTAATGTTATCCTATGGGAAAAAACATCAACTTTAGAGTGCTGTAACTTTGCTGCCATGTAATATTTTTCTGAAACAACACTGAAAGGCACATCTGTGAGATGTCATCTGCTTTCCCTCCAAATTTCAGCCCAAAACTCCCAACCATTCTTTTGCAGCGGAGTGCCAAAAAATTACTGTTATTTTGGGCATAGTGTCGCAGTAGTATCGCAATTCTGCGAAAGCTTTCGCAAAAATTTGAGACACTTTTGTGAGTGCGACACTACTTTGTGACACTACTTTTTCCAGAAATTTGAAAAACATATTTCTGGGGTGTTTTACCCCAAAATAAAGACATGGCTAGCATCCTCAGGGATGAATACAAAAAGAATTAGGTTGCTAGAGGGTCTCAATTTTAAATGCCAAGCATTTTTCTGATCACTAACTGAAAACAAGATGGCGGATTTGCGACAGTAACAGGGCCATTTGCGACACTAAAAAGTGCATTTGCAACACTGTCAAACTTTTTGTTATCTTTTCCCATTGACTTATAATGGGAAATTGTTTTTGAATAACTTTTGAACCGTTTAATATTTTTCATTAAATCTTTGAAAGGCACATCGGGACCCTGGCCGCATGTTCCTGAAGATTCTGGCTGGTCCGTAAACCGCATTTGTCCCTGTAGGTGCGACATCGTAGAATTCCAGAAAAGCGCATCCTGCGCACAGATCACGTGCTTAATAACCCACAGCCGTATATCCGACCAGTACTAAACTTGGCAAATCCCAAGGACTATGGTTCTTGATCATGTATTCTAAATTTCAGGCAAATCTGTCAAACGGTTGCAAAGTTATTAAGGTACAAAGTTTTGGGGTTTAACATAGAAATGGCTCCTCAACCCTAACTATAGTGGCACTACCGTGCCACTATAATATATACATATATATATTTTCCCCCAAAAACATGGGAAACAGAAAACAGAGTTTTGTGTTCCGAACATTTGGGGATGGGGGGCCGGGGAGTCCAGTAGATTGATTACCTCGAAAACTGTCAGCCCATCTGAAGAGCCATTAGCCTTCATAAAAGTTGTAGTCTTTTTACTATCTATAGTTAAATAGGCAATTTTCTGTTGTAGAAGATGTGATGGTAAACAGAATACAAAAAGCGAAAATGTTGCTGGAGATCTGCAGTGTTTGAAAAGTTAAGACCTGATCCCTTTCAGCTACTAAAGTATGAAGGTTTTCTTACAGGGATCACATTCAATTTAACAAAATAAAACACAGAACTGCCACACGCACCATTTCAGTAACTACCTGCTCTTAAAATATATTTTTTCTCGATTTTATAAACTGATATCATAGCCCAAGTATGTGATCAGAATTAAAAGGAGAGACTGTTGGGTTGCACTGATAGGGCATACAAGTTGATTTTATTTTTAATCTATGGGAACAGAGATTACATTAATAGCTCTTTGATTTGCCAGACTGTATGAACCAATGATGTGTAAGGGTGTGCGTGTGATGTTACCGCACCCCTACTTTCTCAGGATGGAAAAAAATGCCCTTTTGAAGCTGCCCTCTTTTTGCAGCACCTCCATTTATGAAATAAATACCCCTTTGAAGCTGCTGCCATGAGTACAAGTTTACACACAACCAGCTCTCCTCCTCCTCCGCAACCTCAGAGTGCTTACTTCAGCCTGGAAACAAAGTTGCAGTTTAACTCTTTGAATTTGGGTGACTGGAGGAGAGCTGATAAACTCTCATTTGAAGCTGCCATGGTCAGCAGCATGCCGGGCATGTTGAAGTCTATAGACTCCTGCTTGACCATAGACACAGCACCAGCCACAGCCGTCTTTATCTTGGACCCCTAGGTTTAAATTTTATTAACAAAAAAGAGGCACTTCCTGCCCTGTGGCTGTGGAATCTTAAGAACAAAACCTGTTTTCCTAAGGGATTTTGAGGGATTGGACTGATTGCCATGGCCCCAGGCCAGCTGAAGAGATGCAGATTTCAGTCTCAGAGGTTCTTTCCTCTTTCTAAGTGTGCGTGCCTGTGTGTGTGGGGGGGCACACAGAAGAAGAGAAACTCTGTGTGTATGTGATTGTATGTGTGTGTGAGTGATACAGAGAAAGGAAAGAATTATTAATTTTTGGATCAGTAGACAGCACCCCTCATATTTTAAACAGTTGGCAACACTCACACAAAAGCTTGTAATGATGAACATGAATAACCTGAACCATTTTATTCTTTCAAATCCCAAAGCAGAGCGGCAGTCTGTAATTTACAATTCCTGAAATAAGAAATGCTCTGCTTTAAGGAACACAATACAATAAGTATTTTCCAATGTTTGGTATATGTGGCAAGTACTTTTTAGTGCTCTTAAACACATAAGATGAAAGACCAGGCCGCCACATACTTTTTATGTAAATTCATATACATAGTGGCTGCCTGGCATGCAACTGCATTAATTCAATGGCTGCGCCATACATTTTATTCAAAAGAGCCATATGGCTCATTTCGGTGAGCAATTCTATTTCTTGCACAGACTTAAGGAGGACAGGAAACAAAACACTCAATTGAAACATATGCCGTGGCCCATGTTTTTATGTATGATAAAGACTAGTTGTTTGAGAGTCGGCTGCTGAAGTTTATGATATTTTTTTTAATTTTATGATACCGTTGTAAGAATAGAAATAAAAGTAGAATAAAAAAGACAAAAATTAACACAGTTACTAAAACACTGCAGAAGCTGCAGAACCCCTATCTGTATAGTACTAAATTCACTTCGTATCTCATTTTTTATACACTGTACAATTTGGAGGTCATTGTACTGCTTTTAAAAATGTTTTGTTTTTATCCTGCAACTACACAGAATGCACGATTGGAGATGACATATCCGTTCAGTGTCTCTCGTGCTTTCACAAAACCTTAGACATCGCAACAGAAGTAGCATTCAAAATGATTCCCAAAATGAAAAACATATTAATACAAGACACTGGATTTAAGAGAAAGTATATTCATTTGTATGTTCCATGCTTAAACAAACTTATAAACATAACAAACACGGCTTTCTGTCTCCTGTTTAAGGTCAATTATTTCACCCACAAGAGGAGACAGAAAGAGCACTTTTTGCACTTTATGCTAAAGCATGGTGTGTACACTTCTAGAATAGAGAAAACACTGCAGTTTTAATAAAACTTGTGACAATGATGTCAAAGTGAGGTGGTTAAAAAAATAGATGGATTTTGAATCTGCACTTGGAATGCTTCTTAGAAAATTTAACTATTGAATAGCCACTTGTTTTCCTACCATCTATATCTTTCTTCAAACATTCTGGTTTCCTTACAAAACTGCAGGTTCCTACTTTGACACTCCCTACAGAAAACAGAAGCAGAACCCTGCAAAATAAGAAATAACTACATTACATGTAAATCCAATATTTTGTCATTTACTCATGATTTCCCATGTTCCATGTCTTCTTTTCTGTTGAAGTTCTCTGGTCAAATGCTAAGCACAGGGGGTGGATCTTTAGGAGATGATCGGGTGGAGTTGGTGGTGGATCTTATCAAAACAAAAAAAAGTAATGCTCCCTCCCACTACTAAGATTCCAGTTCTTGTACCTCCCAATTAAGAAAGAAAATAGGGTATCACGTCAACTCATCGCAAACATTTTATCGAAAAAATGTTGTCGTAAACACTACATCATAATTAATATCAGCGCATGATACATCTGATCGCATGTGACATTTAATAGCAAAAATCGCAATTACTGAGAAGAGATTCTTGCTAAACCTCCTACCTGTTGTCCTCATGTTTGCCCTGAGTTTTTACACAGAAATAAGGGAATATTCTGCAGTTAAGGACTGCAATGTTTGTTAAGAGGCAGGGATGTGTATCATAAAGAGGGTGATAGCAACCTTATTGTGAGTCAAAACCAAGGAGGAATAAGAAGGAATACAGTGGAATCCCTGCCTTGTATCTGTCCAGGCTGAAACTAACCTTCCTTAGTATGATCCTTAGTTGTTAGGCTCCCTGTATAAGTGGTAAATCATGTTGAAAGAATCTGCTACAAACACAAAGCACGTGTTAAGATCAGGTCCAGAATACGCTGGAGATTGTCTGCTAGAGAAAAATATTCTGTTTGGTAATCACTGTCTCAATAAGTTCTGGCTATGGAGCTGGACCTCATGAAGAATTTGTATGCTGCACAAAGGGGATGGATCACTGTGGGCAAGAAAACACCCACACATGTATCGAATATGATTAATCTTCATTTACTTACACCTGGGTCTGGCTGCAGTTCACAGAAGAAGATATATAAAGAAATGTGAAATGCTCTATATGCGCTTACTGTCATGCATGGAAGAGTAAGTGCGCTGAAAGTATTGGAAGGTAAATTGACATGCGGTAATTGACTGCAATGAAATTTTTGCGAGGAAAAGACATGGAACCAGAAAATAGTGCCCTGCAACCATTGACTAACACAGAAGTGCATTTATTTGAGGGTGCAGAGCATTTATTTGAGGTTGGCAAGGTGGAGGAGACTATTTACACCTTCAGCCAGTTCCATGAATGGAAAACATGACATCAGTCCTTTTGTACGTGCAAAATGTTTGCAGGGCTCCTGCCCATGCAGTGGTAAAAAAGACTGTATCCTAGGCAAAAAAGCATTGCTAGCTCTTGTACCACCCTTTGTCCAACAAATGTTCCAGACAACAAGCTCCCAGCACAATACCCAGGGGACCTCTCATAGCTCACTTAATGTACCATTCAGAAGAACATCCCCAGGGCAATGCTTCTTCTCCAATAAGGCTTCGCAGTGGCAGAATGGTCTCCCAGTTCACCTCACTGTCACTGAGAGACTGAAGATCTTTAAACACAATTGCTACATCATCTCACCAACTTATCCATCTGCAACTGCCTCATGTAATACCTACTTCCCAATGGTGGTTCTATTCCCTCACTTATGAGCAGCACTTAGCCTCTTACCTGTGACTCCCCATGCTCAACAAATTACCTTCACCTACTGCACTTGCCATGGGGGACTCTATTCCTCATCCCATCCTTACTTGTGTATGAGGGTCCCCCCTCATTCTAGTCAGTGGCCTCACAAAATATTCTCATTAGGCTGTTTCTCCCACTACCTCCTCCCTCAACACCCCCCCTCCCACTTTTTCTATGTCCTGTCCACTCGCAGCCCACCAAGGGCTCCATCCCTCCCCTTTCTTGCCTAGCTATATTACTACCTCAGTTCCAACAAAGCCTACCTCTGGCAGTACTGGGCTGTCTTTTCATCTCTGTAAGTCCTTCTCTTCTTTCACTGTCTCCTTAGTTAGCACTTATAGCAGTCTAAACTCTAATCCTTTAATGTCCTTGCTCGTTATACTAGACATATAAAACAATTTTTTAATTCTGTAACCGTGTGAAAATATTGTATGCAGTTTGATCCTTGCTGCATGATCTTGCCATCTCATTTATTGTGATCTTGCTATGTGTTGTATTGTATGCTCTACTATGATGTGGGACCTTTGTAAATGGGCTTCTAGCTCAAAGGTTGTTTCCAAACCAATAAACTAAACTAAACTAAACCCTTGGCTAGCATGTTGCAAGCCTGCTAAGCTCACTGGCCATTATTAGGAAAAAATAAACCCAAGCTAGCTCTGCTTTAATGAACATATTAGCTGCTTCCAAACGTGACTAGCAGAGTATATTAATTTTCTTATTTTGCTGCATTTATTGTTGATTGGCCCTAAATTTAACCTGACTAAATAAGAACAGGTTGGGGGGGGGGGCCTTCTGACATGTTTCATTCAAGGGTGTAGCCAGAATTTTAATTTGTACATAAGAGCTGATGAAATTCTTGCCAGCCCCCCACACACACACGGTAAACATAAACCAAAAGATGTGCTGCCCTGACACAGAAGCATTGCCCCTTCCCCATTTCAAACAACAATATGTAGTAAATCAATAATCCTAATAGAGTCTCATTTTATTTTACCTAACACATACACTACCGATCAGACAGAAGCTGGCTGGCTTTTAGTTACAATATTTAGAATACAGAATAATCCTCTGTAACACATCAAGGCAGCCAGCTTTACAGAAGTTCATTTGCACCAACACTCATGTACACATAATCAATCAGGTCACTCATGCAATCATGGTCTCTAAGTTTAGCACCCCACCCACACATGTTCCAAAGATCATTCACAGACTCACACTAAAGCATACACTGAGGGAAAAGAAAAACAGTTCTTCAGGAACATCAGGTTCTGTTTGTTGCCCTGGCCTGAAGCTCATGTTGTCCCTGCATTTTCCAGATTTCACTGTACTCAGCTAAGTACACTGAGTGTATCTGCCGACACTCATGGTGTCATGCCACACATTACTGTTTGACATTTTGATATTCAGGTCTGTCAAAACAAAGAATTGTTAAACAGCAGGTGCATTGTATAGAAACATAGAATTTGACTGCAGAGAGTGAACTCCTGACCCACTAAGTCTGCTCATTTTTTCTGTGCTTATACTGTCACTACAGACTTTATTTGCTCACTGGCTCCCCCTTCCCCAACACACACTTACCAGTCAGACTCTGCTGTGCTTATAGATGCATTCTTGAATCACATTGCTGTTCTCATGACTTGTGTTGGAAGACTGTTTCAGACATCCACTACTCTTTCAGTGAAGAAGTACTCTCACACAACTCTGTACTGTCATGTCGCTGTCCCTTTACATTTCATGATAATTTTCTACTGAAACTGTCTTTTCTCCACCATTTATCAATATAGGCACAAATCAGGCAAATCCCAGTTCTTTGCAAAACCATATCCAAACTTGTCTTGGATTTAGCGAATCCCAAACTAAATCCAAATCCACCCCGGCTTTGCCCATCCCTAATCACTGGTGTCACAAGTTGCATCTGTATTAAGTCTTCTACAGTTTTATGTTCCATTCTGTCTTTTTTCACAGAATTTGGATCCTGACTGAATATTGTGTTAACCACTGACCCCTTTGTCATGGATCCTTGGGATTAGAGTATCGATATTTATCGTGTGCATAACAGAGTAATACACACGATAAATAGATGATCAAGTTAACATATAGGGCTAATCTTAAACATTAAGAATAAGGCTCTATAGGATTTTGTTACTGCAGACGAGATGTCTCTCTTCAGTTACATCATTGCTTATTGCATGCACAACATGGTCACATTGTCCAATTGGCATGGGGCTCAGATCACTTCCTGATTGCCGGGGAAAGAATAAACTTACCGAAAACATATACAGCCACATATTTTAAGGCAATTAATTGTAGTATTCAAGAGCACTCACTTTTGGCTACAGATACAAGGGAGGGTGTGGGGAAAGTGAAAGCCATGAAAACCCTGTTTAGATAGGCTTCAAAAACTCTGCCCATGTTCAGACGATTTACTTCAAAATTGGCAGACACAGAGTTGGCACCAGGAGTTATAGTTCCAGAATGGTTTGTGTAATTGGTTCACAGGGGGAAAAGTTACTAAAGTGTAAAAAACATAATATTGGCCAAAATTAAGTTCTGTTTTTGCTCACCTATATATGAAAATTGATGAGGATTTCAACCTTGAAACTGTCAGGGTTGATTGAGTTTGAATATTTCAAAGGCAGTCCAGCACTCACCACCGTCAGTGTCACTGAGCAGTTTAATAAAGGATTTGCATGCCTATTCTATGCTTGGACAGCTTTTATTGTGGTGGTGAGAGCTGGACTGGCTTTAAAATATTTGTACTTTGTTTTTGTCTTAGCACCATCAGCCCTGTGCATTCTCTTCCTGAATGTTATTGTTTTGATAGAGTTTGCCGTATGGTGTGTGCTTTTGTGCTTTTTAATGTCCCTAACATTCCGTTTTTGAGAAATTAAGCAAAAACCACTCACGTACTCAGTTTAAAAACATAACATTTTAAAGAATACTGATTTTTTTATGACTGCATTTCTTTTTTTTTTTTAATTGAGTACTCTTTATTAATAAAGAAACAATATATGAACAAAAACACATCCAGGAACACATCAAGGCCTGGACATACAGTAAACTGTAGGAGGAACTTGAACAAATCCAGGATTTAACCATTAACTGGTAACAACAATCAACAACAAACATTTTCCCACTCCCCCACCCTACCTCCCCATATCACCCACCCTCCTCACCACCGGGAGGAGAAAATAAAACAGCAGCAATACAGACATTAGGACCCCAATCTGATATGCACCCATCTGCAAATAAAAGTCTATGAGGACCAAGAAAACTTGCATTCATGCTGACAATATAACATATAGTGGTTCCGAAACAAGTTTGTAAATAAGTATCTTACCAGACATGCTGGCTATAAGGCACTCAGTTTGCAGAGCAAACAGGATCTCCCTGTAACATTCCAGGAATTGAGGTGCGCACTGATCAAGCCAGTGCCAAAGGATAACTGTTTCCACACATACTGAAATCAAAGCCATGTGTAGTTTTTGGTTGCCATTCAGTTTATTGTTACAGTAAACCAAAATACATATTTCAGGGAGAAAGGCATCAGACAGCCCCAAGAGGGAATTTGGGTGAGATATGATAAAATTCCAAAAGGGGGTTACTGTTTCACAGGACCATGAATATGATGTAGAGTGCCTGGCTCCTTATCAAATCTGGAGCAAGAATTAACAGGTAAACAACCCATCTTATGCAATTTAACTGGGGTGTAATAAAGGTTATGGATGATCTGAAATTGCATAAGACAGAATTGGTATACGGACACTTCGTCATGCATATTTTTGCCAGTGGACACACCATGGTGCCCATACTGCTGAATATCATTAATGCTACCAGTATAGTGGTCGCGGTCAATTTCAATATAAGGTGACCTTATACCAGAGGCATTGTAACAGCGACATTTCATCCTCCTACACAGTAAAGAGAATAATGTTACCTTTTTGATGCGTAAACAGAACAAGGTTACATTTTTGCTGTTCAGCGTTGTTCTTGGTCTGTGTCCTCATGTTGATGATGACATCTGATACACTAAAAAGGTTGTTTTCTTAAAGGCATCTCACACAGTCAATTACCACATGTGGCATGAAGTTGTTTGAACTGGTACATGGCTATACAAAAGGTAAATGGCAAAATACTTAACCATTCAAGTTTTGTATGCTTTTAGATATGGAGTTTGTGCAATCACAGATGGGGAAGCAGAAGCTGTGCTTCCAAAGCTATCTGTACACCAAAGAAAAGGATGGTAGTGCTGGCAAAATTATATGGCACTGTGAGCAGCACACCTGCTGAGACAGAATGCATACCATTGGGGATAGTATTGCCAAGAGCCCACCGATCACAATACATGCCCTGGCATAGTGTGGAAGTCATCAAGGCCCAGACTAATATGAAGCAAAAAGCATGCAAGTCCGAGGAATCCACTGAAAATGGTGTGCATCAGGCACTGCAAGATGTGACCATTAGCCATGCTCACTTGTTGCCAATGTAGGAAACTCTGCGGTGTGATGTCAGGAGACAGGCAGCATAGTGGCCCAAGTGACACTGATATTGAACAGTACTCGCAGACTGTCAGTAATGAACCATTTTTATGAGTACACAATGAGGATATGATCATTTTTGCAAGTGACAGTGACCTACGAGTATTAAGTGAACAGCCACACTGGTTCTATGATGGGACATTCAGTGTAGCTCTGAGCGAAGATGATCAAATGTACGCTCTACGTGCTCTAGTACAGGGTGTTAACAGACCATGGGCCAGTATTCAAACCATTGCATCTAGTGCAAAACCATAGTGCTGGAATAGAGCTGGATTTGCGTGAGGCTGCAATATTCAAAAGCCCTCACAGCATGGTTGTGTGGAAGTCATCAAGGCCCAGACTAACATGAAGCAAAAAGCATGCGAGTCCGAGGAATCCACTCAAAATGTTGTGCAACAGGCACTGCAAGATGTGACCATTAGACATGCTCACTTGTTGCCAATGCAGGAAACTGCGGCATGATGTCAGTCAATGGTTCATTACTGACAGTCTGCGAGTATTGTTCAATATCAGTGTCACTTTGGCCACCATGCTGCCTGTCTCCTGAAATCATGCCACAGAGTTTCCTGCATTGGCAACAAGTGAGCATGGCTAATGGTCACATCTTGCAGTGCCTGATGCACACCATTTTCAGTGGATTCCTCGGACTTGCATGCTTTTTGCTTCATATTAGTCTGGGCCTTGATGACTTCCACACGACCATGCTGTGGTGCATGATTGTGATCGGTGGGCTCCTGAGCAATACTATCCCCAATGGTATGCATTCTGTCTCAGCAGGTGTGCTGCTCACAGTGCCATATAATTTTGCCAGCGCTACCATCCTTTTCTTTGGTGTACAGATAGCTTTGGAAGCACAGCTTCTGCTTCCCCATCAGCAATTGCACAACCTCCATATCTAAAAGCATACAAAACTTGAATGGTTAAGTACTTTGCCATTTACATTTTGTATAGCCATGTACCAGTTCAAACAACTTCATGCCACATGTGGTAATTGACTGTACATGATGCCTTTAAGAAACAACCATTCTAGTGTATCAGATGTCATCATCAACATGAGGACACAGACCAAGAACAACGCTGAACAGCAGAAATGTAACCTAGTTCTGTTCACGCATCAAAAAGGTAACATTATTCTCTTTACTGTGTAGGAGGATGAAATGTCGCTGTTACAATGCCGCTGGTATAAGGTCACCGTATATAGAAATTGACCGCGACCACTATACTGGTAACATTAATGATATTCAGCAATATGGGCACAATGGTGTGTCCACGGCAAAAATATGCACGATGAAATGTCCGTATGCTGATTCTGTCTTATGCAATTTCAGATCATCCATAACCTTTATTACACCCCAGTTAAATTGCATAAGATGGGTCGTTTACCTGCTAATTCTTGCCCCCGATGTGGTAAGGAGCCAGGTACTCTACATCATATTCATGGTCCTGTGAAACAGTAACTCCCTTTTGGAATTTTATCATATCTCACCTAAATCCCCTCTTGGGGCTGCCCGCTGCCTTTCTCCCTGAAATATGTATCTTGCTTGACTATAACAATAAACTGAATGGTAACCAAAAACTGCACATGGCTTTGATTTCAGTATGGGTGGAAACAGTTATCCTTTGGCACTGGCTTGATCAGTGCACACCTCAGTTCCTGGGATGTTACAAGGAGATCCTGTTTGCTCTGCAAACTGAGTGCCTTATAGCCAGCATGTCTGGTAAGATGCTTATTTACAAACTTGTTTGGGAAACACTATATGTTATATTGTCAGCATGAATGCAAGTTTTCTTGGTCCTCATAGCCTTATATTTTCAGATGGGTGCATATCAGATTGAGGTCCTAATGTCTGTATTGCTGCTGTTTTATTTTCTCCTCCCGGTGGTGAGGAGGGTGGGTGATATGGGGAGGTAGGGTGGGGGAGTGGGAAAATGTTTGTTGTTGATTGTTGTTACCAGTTAATGGTTAAATCCTGGATTTGTTCAAGTTCCTCCTACAGTTTACTGTATGTCCAGGCCTTGATGTGTTCCTGGATGTGTTTTTGTTCATTTATTGTTTCTTTATTAATAAAGAGTACTCAATTAAAAAAAAAAGAAATGCAGTCATAAAAATCAGTATTCTTTAAAATGTTATGTTTTTAAACTGAGTACGTGAGTGGTTTTTGCTTAATTTCTCAAAAACAGAGAATGTTAGGGACATTAAAAAGCACAAATGCACACACCATATGGCAAACTCTATCAAAACAATACATTCAAGAAAAGAATGCACAGGGTTGATGGTGCTAAGGCAAAAACAAAGTACAAATATTTTAAAGCCAGTCCAGCTCTCACCACCACAACAAAAGCTGTCCAAGCATAGAATAGGCATGCAAATCCTTTATTAAACTGCTCAGTGACACTGACGGTGGTGAGTGCTGGACTGCCTTTGAAATATTCAAACTCAATCAACCCTGACAGTTTCAGGGTTGAAATCCTCATCAATTTTCATATATAGGTGAGCAAATACACTCATGTAAGTGCTTCCAAATGATCAGAATTTCTAGAGGAATTAGAAGTCAGAAAACCTCGATCCCACCAGTAGAACCTTGGCCCTTATCTGACAACTAGAAGTTCCTGTAGGGATCGGTAATAATATGAAATAAAATGGGAGGAAGGAGCTGCATGAAGAAGAGGGAGAATTGAACTTCCCAGGGCACTATGCCATGGACCAAAACCAAAAAATTGTAAAAGCATGTGTGGCAATTTGAGATATCCAAACCAAGAAGAGGTGGACAATTATATAAGGAACAGGCATCCTGAAAAGGGAACAATTTCTGACTGAGAGTGAGATCTCCAACTGTGTACACACTCATACATGGCCCAAACCCTTCAGGAAGTAGCTATCCAGCAACCCAAAAATTAGGGTTGCCAAATAAGGGTTGTAAAATATCTGTGTGGACAAATCCTAGGCAGCGAACATAACTGTAAGTGAATGCTGAGAGGTACCTACATGGATGTGCCCCACAATTTTTGGGGAAGGTTTTTCTGGAAAGGTAAGGAAGTGACCTGTTATCTAGACCATTAGTGGAGCACAAGGAATGCTTTATGTTTTTAATTATTTATTTAGTTTTTACTGACTGGGTAAGGTGCACTAGCCATAGCAATGACTATTTTCAGGCACGACCAGAGAGTTTACAGAAACAAAACATTTGTTGAACAAAGACGGTACAATCATAAACAGTAAAAGCTTAGACAATAATAATACAGTGCAGGCAGGAGAAAACAATAAGTACAATTGATTCAACAATAATGCATAACATAGAATGATAAAAGAGCAATACAATAAATAAAGCCATTAGTCAGCAATTCAGGAAGCGAATGGGGTGAGATATTATAAGAACAAGTACCATTATAATAGTCATATAAGATGGATATAGGAGAATCAGGAATTGAATGGGGTAGGGATGCAATAAAAGGGAGGGAGGGAGGATAGGATAGGAAAATAAGGCAAAATAAGGAGATGAGGACAAGATATAATAAAAGTAGGGCAAGGAGGTGACTGGAGGAAAGTGCAGTGCTTAGCTATTGAGGTGAGGGGTGCATAGATCAGGAAAAGATAATGAGCTAGGAGGTTTTAAAGCATGAGCAGGAGCAGGAATCAGTGAGATGGTCATGTAGCAATTTCTTGAAAGAGGCATGGGATGATGCTAGCTGTATAGCTAGAGGGAAGGAATTTCAGTGCTGCGGCATAACAGGAGAAGGCGCTAGCACCTTTGGAGGAGTGGTGTCTAAGGATGAGTATGGGGCATTCGCAGTCGAGCATAGACCATAGCTTGATGTCTGAATGAGAAATAGTTCTGCCAAGGGCTTCGGTGTTTGGTTACGGATGATATTATCTATGACCGAGCCATACGCAGTCTCTGGAGGCATCCAGAGAAAGCCATCCTAGTTCAGCAAATAGGAGGCAGTGGTGTTTCATCCAATGTGAGGAGGCACATATCTACAGATATTATTGTAAGTAACATCCCACTTCCCAAGACTAGTTTTACCCGCTGAGGCATACACTGCAACCCCATAGGTGAGTGATGGAAGGAGTATGCCACGAGATATGGCAAGCCTCACTGAGGGGGTGAGCATATAGCTGGAATGGTAGGCCATACCAAACTTTATGTTAGCCAGCTTGCAGGTTTGCTGAATATGGAGAACAAAAGTAAGAGTCGGATCGAGTGTGAGACCAAGGTATTTAAATGAGGGTACCACTCCAACAGAGGAACCATTTATGGTAGTGACATTGAAAGTGGGTTGAGCGAGTTTGAGTTTGGCATTAGAACCAAATAGCATGGCTTGAGTCTTAGATACATTCAAGACAAGTTTATGGCTGAATAGCCACTGCTGAATCCATCAAAAGTCTTGGGAAAGTTGTTGGTTGATTTCAGTAATGTTTTTCACACTGGCATAAAGGACAATATCACTGGCGTATAACAGGGAGGCAGACTGGAAAATGTTAGCGGTAGTATAATTTATAAAAATGGAGAAGAGCAGGGACCCGAGAATAGAACCCTGTGGCATGCCAATGTTTTTGGTAGCATAATCAGACAAGGTGGAGTTGAATTTAGCTTGTTGGGTGTGATCCGATAAGTAGCTGCCAAACCATGCTGTGACATTTGGTGAGAAACCTAGGAGATCTAAGAGCAGCTAGGAGGATAGGATGGTTGACAAGATCAAAAGCTTTAGTCATGTCTATAAAAATTGCCCCCATTAGGAGACCAGAGTCCATGGCTGATAGGGTATCAGATGTAAATTTGAGTAATGCAGTGGTGGTGCAGTGACCCTTGTGGAAACCATGCTGTGCAGTTGTATGAAGGTCATGTTTCTGAAGAAAGTCTAAGGTTTGGGCAGCTACGAGCTTCTCAAGGATTTTGCTGAGGACAGACAATATGGCAATAGGCCTATAATTGGAGGGTTTTTTGCGGTCACCCTTTTTAAAGACGGGGTAATCCTGGAAGTCTTTCCGAGGTCAGAAACATAGCTGTGACACAGGGAGAGGGTAAAGATCCTGGCAAGAGGCACAGCTATGCAAGAGGCAGCAAGTTTTAGAAGCCTAGATTCTATACTGTCAGACCCAACTACAGTGAAGTTGGAAATGTTGTTGGGCAGTCTATACATCCCAGTGGGTGACAGACTTGAAACAAAATTTGGGCCAGGAGGCATTGGGTTGAACATTTAAGTTCGGTGTAACCCGGAAGGATGCGGTATAATTCGTAAGGTCTGAAAATTGAGCAGTGAAAAAGTTTGCAATAGTAGAGGGATTATTGCAGTGGACACCACTGAGAGACATGTCAGCTTGGATGGGGGCCAGATTTGATCCTAAGAAGCACTTAATATGGGACCAGAATTTTTTGGAGTCACCATATGATTTAGTTAAGAGATTCTTACAGTAGGTACTCTTTACCCTTTTGATATCCTTTTTGCAGGCATTTTGGAGTGCCCTATAGGAATTAAGGTCAGCTAGTAGCCCTGTCTTTTTGTAGTGGAGCCAACATTTGTCATGCTGTCATAGTTTAGAGAGAATGTCGGACTTAAGTCAGCGGGTATGCTTGTTTTTTTACACAACGGGTAACAAGAGGGCAGTGTTTGTCCTGAATCGCCAAAAAGTGAGTCAGGAATAGATTTAGAGTAGTCTGAGGGTCAACAGATACAAAAAGAGGGGTCCAGTTGATTGTGGCAATGTCCAGTAAGAAGGACTGTGAGTTGAGGTTGTGAGATGATTTTGTTTTTTTGTGTCCCTCCTTGTTAGGAATATTGGCACTTCAGGTTCTGCTTCCACCTCTAATTGTTGGTTTGTTGTTTTCTTGTTTTTTATTTAGTTTCCTTTTATGTTTCTGTTTGTGTGTTATGTGTATGTGTAGATGCTGGGCTGGCCACCTGTTTATTATTTATTTTCTCGTCTCATCTGTAGACTAAAAAGTGCCATGTTAACTGACTAAGGGCTTTAGCTTAAAATGTCCCCTGTATGATACAGTGGTTACATGGACGAGAAGGTCTGCTATAGTTACCGTCTCATCGTAACCAAACACATCATAATTTGCAGATGTTACTTGTTTAGTTGCAAACTTTTGTTTGCTTTAGTACATGTACAGCCTGCACCCCGCTAGCTTAGCAGATTACAGACCGTCGGGTTTCCGCCCATTCGTGGCTGTCTAGTTGCTGTTACCTTTTAGACTGAAGCCTATAGCCCAGGAAAAAGCAGACACCTGGTTCAGAATACGGAACACTAAGCTCATTAAGGTTCTAGTACTGATAGCCCTTTTTTTAGAAAAAGAAACGGAGTGCACGCCTTGCTGCCATATGTGAAGTTTAAAGCCACCGTTTGAGGTCCTGTTAAATTCCAGTTATCTCTTTGATGCTGCGGCTTTCAGAACTAAAGGTTCCTTCATGAAGGCATGCACTGTCATGAAGGAATCTGCACTCTCCGCTTCCTGCATACATAAGTTAGGATAGAGAACATAAGAACAGGGTTTTATGTTAGTATTAAGGAGAATGCTACATTATAAAACAGGTACCCGTTCAAACTGAATGCTGCAGTTTGAATAGAATTTAATACAGCGTGTATTGTTTCTTTTCAACTCCTATGGAGCATTTGTCAGTACACCTTCTCAGACATTACCTTAGAGCTGGCCAGCCTCCATCTTTAGAAATTTATCCATGGTAACGCTGACGGCGGTGCTTACTGACGAACACCAAAATTAAACTCTGGATCCAGAATATATTTTGTGCTATCAATTATGTTGTGTGAATGTTACGACAGATATATGTATATTGGTATATATTATTCATAAAAAGAATATAATAACAATGTTAAACAAGAAACAAGAATACTGATGGGTGGAGTTAAGACTCCACATGACTGAATATTCCTATATAACCTGGATACAAGGATAGGAAGGCAGATAGGTGGAAGGTGTTGAAGGTAAAACACCTAAGCAGTACTAGTGACTTCTAGCACTGATTGTATATATTACAAGATGTAAGCTCTTTATTTTGCCTCTGTTTATTTTTATTTTGTCGTTGACAAGTCCACATTATTTTGTTCTGTAAATAAATTATTTGTTCTTTGAACTGCTACACTGCCTTAATGTCCATCTGTCACCCCACATCCATTTACAGAGGTGCGCAAAGTTTCGGAAAGTGATAAACTGAAGCTTCAATGGAGAGGGCCTAGTCTTACCCCATATACAAAAGGTGGGGGAATGGTCTGTGATGGCATCTGCTAGTGTGCCAGAGGAGATAATATTTTCCTGGTGGTTGGTCATTATCCAGTCCAGCAGAGTACTAAAGTTATAATGCCGTGCAATTCTAGTGGGGTCGCTAATTACCTGGTGAAAGTGGAAACTTTTGATCTTAGTAGTGTGGGTTGGGAGTTGCCCAGACAGTTTAGATTGAGATCACCAAGTATGAGAACCTCATTTCTCCCAGAGAGAAGACAGGTCTGGTCAAGCAGCTCATCAAGACCTTTTACGCCGCTAGAAGGAGGGTTGTAAGCACAAACAATATGAAGTTTTTTGGAGCCAAGAGTAAGAAGAACATGTAGTGCTTCACTGTGGACTAGGGGGGAATGAGCAGATAATGGAGAGATGGAGGTGATCTTTAAAATAGACAGCTGTACCACCCACTGTTCTGGGAGCAGGTCTGTCAAATTTCAAGAGGTTGTAGGAAGGAAGCGAGCAACGAGAGTCCTGGATGGAAGATTTAAGCCATGTTTAAGTAAGACAGATGATATCAGGATTGTAGAAGGTGGCCCAGGATTCTAATTCAGCAAAACTGTGTAGTAGGCTCCTGATGTTGTTGTGCACCACTGTAAGACCCTTGGTGTGTGAAAGGGGGCTATGTAAATTATTGATCGGTCCTGGGTTAGAATGAACATCTCCAGAGAGCAATAGGGCCAGTAGGAGAAGATACCAGAGTTTATGTTGCAGGAAGGGGCATGAGGTACGCATAGAAACATAGAAATATAGAATGTGAAGGCAGATAAGGACTGCTTGGCCCACCTAGTCTGCCCATTTTCCTACCTAACAGATAAGCTGCAGATCCTAATTAACCAACAGCTTACTTCCTCCTACCCCCCACTAGGACTGCCTTATGTCTGTCCCATGCATTCTTGAATTTCCCCACTGTTCTTGACTCCATGACCTCCTCAGGGTGGCTGTTCCATACATCCACAACCCTCTCTGTGAAAAAATACTTCCCCACATTACCTCTGAGCCGTCCCCCCTCTATCTTCAAATTGTGCCTCTTTGTTCTTGCACATCTCTTTTTCTGAAAGATGCCACCCTCTTGGACTTTGTTGATTCCCTTGAGGTACTTGAAAGTTTCTATGATGTCCCCTCTCTCCTCCTTTCCTCAAGGGTATACATATTAAGCTCCTTTAGACTTTCTTCGTATGTCTTCTGGTGCAGACCCTGCACCATTTTGGTTGCCCTCCTCTGGACAGCCTCCACTCTGTCTATGTCTTTGCGGAGATGGGGTCTCCAGAACTGCACACAGTACTCCAGATGGGGTCTCACCAACTGTCTGTACAGAGGGATAACAACTTCCTGTTTTCTACTATTGATGCCTCTCCTTATGCATCCCAGTATCCCCCCAGCATTCCTTATTGCCTTCTCACATTGCTTGCCCACCTTAAGGTCATCTGATATAATTACCCCGAGGTCCCTTTCCATTTTTACTGTTGTCAGCATCTCAACCCCCATTGTGTACTCTTGCCCTGGGTTTTTGTTTCCCAGGTGCATTACCTTACACTTCTTTGCATTGACGCTGCCATACATTTGACCATTCCTCCAACCTTGCCAAGTCCCTTCTCATCCTTTCCACTCCATCTGGTGTATCAACCCTGTTGCAGATCTTTGTGTCATCTGCAAAGAGACATACTTTTCCTTCCAGTTCCTCTGCAATGTCACTTATAAAGACATTAAAAACGGCCGGTCCCAGTACTGAACCCTGCGGTACCCCGCTAGTAACCCTCCTTTCTTCACTGTGGACTCCATTTACTACTACCCTTTGCCTCCTGTTGTCTAGCCAATTTTTTATCCAGGCTACCACCTTGGGACCCACTCCAAGGCTGGCTAACTTGTGTATTAATCTTTTGTGTGGGACTCTATCAAATGCCTTGCTAAAATCAAGGTAAGCCATATCCACAGCCCCTCCCTGGTCTACTACTTTGGTCACTCAGTAAAAGAAATCTATTAGATTTGTCTGACATGACCTTCCCATCACGAATCCATGCTGCCTTGGGTCCTGTGCCCCACTGGCCTCTAGGTACTCAAGAATTCTTTCCTTCAGAAGTGATTCCATCATTTTACCTACCACTGAGGTCAAACTAACTGGTCTGTAGTTTCCTACCTCTGTCCTGCTCCCACTTTTGTGAAGAGGAATCACATCTGCCCTCCTCCAGTCCTCAGGTACCACCCCATCCTCCCATGATTTGTTAAAGAGAGTAGCTGCGTGTCATTAGTTCTACCTTTAGTTCTTTTAGAATTCTTGGGTGAATCCCATCAGGCCCCATTGCTTTGTCCACCTTCAATTTTATTAGTTCTTTCAGAACCCTTTCTTCTGTAAATGGACTGGTATCGACCCCCCATCTTCACAGCGTTTCTCTTGTTTGGTTTAAGTATCTCCCCCTCCTCTTCCTTTGTGAATACTGAGCAGAAATATTCGTTCAGTAGCCCTGCTTTTTCATTGTCACCCTCTACCCACATTCCCTCCCCTTTATTAAGCCTCAGTATCCCTTCTTTGGTCTTTCTTCGCTCCCTAATGTACCTATAAAAGGTCTTATCCCCCTTCTTAACAGAGTTGGCTATCCTTTCCTCGGTTTGAGCCTTTGCTATTCTGACTGCCTTTCCAGCCTCTTTCTGCTTTAACTGATAAAGTTCTCTGTCCTTCTCCTTCTGTGTTTCCTAATATTTCCTGAATGCTATCCTTTTCTCCTTAACCTTCCCTGCCACCTCTTTTGAGAACCATAGAGGTTTTTTCCTTCGTTGTGTTTTGTTGTTCTGCTTTACACAAAGGATTGTTGCCTCTGTGATGGCTGTTTTGATTACTCCCCATTGTTCCTCCACCAATCCTTCTTGCCTGTTTGCTAGTGCTTTTCTGAGGCACTCTCTCATTTTCACAAAGTCAGCCCTCCTAAAGTCCAATACTCTTGCTTTTGTATGGCTTGATTGCATGGCTGTGTTTATCATGAACCACACTGTTTGGTGGTCTCTTGTTCCCAGATGGCTACCCTCTTCTAAATCTGAGATTCTTTCTCTGTCCCCATTTGAGAGTACCAGGACTAAGATTGCTCCCTCCCAAGTGGGTTCCAATACTAGCTGTCTGAGGCATGCCCCCTGTAGGGCATCAAGAATGACCCTGCTCTTGGATGTGCCTGCAGCAAAGATGCTCCAGTTAACATCTGGCATATTCAGATCCCCCATCAACAATATCTCCCCTTTTTCTGCCATTCTAAGGAATCCTTCTATCATTTCCTTGTCCATTTCCTCCCCCTGAGATGGGGGTCTGTATACAACCTCCATGCGGATTGTGGTGCCATTTCCTGTCTCCAGGGTGACCCAAAGTGTCTCATCTGCTCCCTGTTTACTCTTTAGTTCTGTTGCTTTGATCCCTTCCTTTACATAAAGAGCTACTCCTCCTCCACTTTTACCCTCCCTGTCCCTCCTGTAGATTGTGTAGCCTGGTATGTTGACATCCCAGTCATGGTTCTCTGTGTACCATGTTTCTGTGACTGCCACAATATCCAGGCAACCCTCTTCCATCAAGGCCACTAGTTCAGCAAGCTTGTTTTATATTCAAGAGGCAATATTTTAGGGCATAGGCAACCATTTGGATCCAGGGCCTATGTAATATAAGTGGAGTAGGGTCACAATGGAGTGGGGGGAAGAGGAAAAAGTTAGAGTACTGGTAGTCATGGGGCATGTAATGTGGGATAGTTGAGGGGGCTTGAGGAATAGTATGCAAGGATAGGTGAAGCAAAGCAAGTGAGGGCACAAGAAGATACAGTAACATGGAGAGCTTCATTGATTACAGACCTTGGTACTGTCTTGTAAAGATGATGAAAGTCAGGAGCAGCCAGGAGGAACAGAAGTGATAGGATGAGAGCTGGCAGTAGAGTTGAAATACAAATAGCTGTATGTAAAGAGCAAAATGGAGACCAGGGTTTTCCTGTCAGGGGTGGGAAGGAAGAGTGTAGGCTACAGAGAGTCAATGGGAATGGAGATAACAGAGGGAGGTGGAGCAATTGAGTATTTAAAGGGGGCCTAGATGGGGTGGGGGGAGGGAGAAATTTAGCAGAGTTTAGCAGCTCTTGAGAATTAGCAGGAGACAAAATCAGTCCAGAAAAGCAATGCTAACTCAATACCAAAAGGCGCACCAATCAGAAGAGGCATAGGAGGCAAAACAGACCAATCACAATGCGTTTGCCAAGTGCCACACCAATCAGAGGCCTTTGTGCCAAAATTTCAATTTGCAGCAGCACCTGGGGTTGGGATCCGGGGCAGAGGACCGTGAGGGTGGTCAAGAAGTGTTCTTGGAGTCAGGCGGCAGCATCCAGAGGCGGCAAGTGATCTGCCGCTCAGCTGAAAAGCACCGCTTCTGCCACTGGCCCCTGGGGCTGGGATCCAGGGTAGAGGACTGCAAGGGCAGTCAAAAAGTGTCCTTGGAGTCAGGCGGTGGCATCTGGAGGTGGCAAGTGATCTGCCACTCAGCTGAAAAGCACCACTTCTGACGCCGGCCCCTGGGGTTGGGATATGGGGCAGAGGACTGCCAGGGCAGTCAAGAAGTGTCCTTGGAGTTGGGTGGCAGCATCCAGAGGCAGCAAGTGATCCACCACTCAGCTGAAAAGTGCCTCTTCTGGCACTGGCCCCTAGGGAGAAAAGGGGATACCAGATAGATACCAGATAAGCCTCAGAGATGCTTTAATGGACCCCACTCAGTCAGCTAGAGCTCAATGGGAGAAGGATCTTCAATCTATCATCTCTGTGGACCAATGGGATCATGCATAGTTGAGAATACACTTTTTAAGGTCCCCTGATCCTGCTGCCCTTCCCCTCACCATTGAGGGTTTAAGCTTTACCGTGTCCTGCCTTCTTCCAGGGTCGTATTGGAATCTCAAGATCAGTTTGCCTTCGGTTCTCTTTAATGGTTTTTTTTTTCCTATGTATATAGTTAAAGATTTTTTAAGCCTGGTTTGGGACGCATCATGGTCATATCCTAGGTCTATTTGGGCCTTAAGCTCTGGTTATTGTTTTATTTATCATATGTTACTGCCTCCTGGTCTTCCCCCTTTATTTTCCTTTTTTGGGGGGGCAGGCAGACCCATCTAGAGCTTGAAAATTTCTGTACCAGCCACACCGTATGTACTGCTTCATATAACCTCAAAATGACATATGTCATGTTGTGCAGTACTCCTTTTTCCTTTTTTTTTTCTCTCCTTCACATATAATTCAGTTCCTTGCTCCTTCTGTCCTTACCAAATGTTGCAGTATGGTTCAGAACATTGCCAATCTGTCATGTGTACATGTATGCATCCTGATATATATATAACAATAAAATCTTAAACTGGAAAAAAAAATTGCATCATGGGCATGTGTTGCGTAGTTTCTACGCACGCTTATGACTTCACCAATTTTTCATATTTTTACTCCAGATTTTCAACATTGCCATTTTTTTACACCTCCTCATGAACAGTACAGCTGTCATTTTTCACATCCTGCCTGAAATGTGTTTTTGCACATGTGGTGCAAAATGGCACAGTCACTGTGCAAAATCACAGTTCGGCTAACAAACTGATAGTGCCACTGTTCATGAGGTGGGGGTCACAAAAACCGCATGTTGAAAATCTAGAGTGAAAATACCAACAAATGCCAGGGCATTAGGGTTTCCAACTATAATGTCCCGCCCTGTAGAGACTAACAGGTGTCAGGTGTGTGACTTGGGATTGCCGGCTGTAATGCTCATACCATTCCAACCCCCCCCCACCCTGCTGCCAGCGACAATAATGGAGGTGTGCCTTGGACTCTTTGGCACCAAAGTTCACCCCATTTTCCTATTCTGCACCCATCTCAGCGTATTTCCTTATGGAACGCAGTGATCGTAAGGCCTGAAGACCCTAAAGCACACTGTAACACTTGTCGGTGTCTCCAGGGTAAGGTGAGGTGAAATGGCATTAGTGTTATGGCTGATGCCCCAAAGGCACTCCCCAATGCCTGTCAGTCTCTGCAGGGTGGGGTTGGCGTCAGTTCAGTACTTCACTGTCATTCCTATTATGCATCTCTCTAACTCCTGCACTACCAATGCCAATGCCAGCAAGACAACATTCGGCATTGACAAATGCTTGTTGTGTTATTTACTTTGTTAGGAATTTATTTCAATTTTGAGATAGATAGTACCCCACGCTTGCAGGTAGCTTTGTGTATGGCCTATGGGCAATATGCAAAGTAGGTAACATACAGCATCAGGCAGTGCTCCAGGGCTGTACCTTGCTTTATGCAAGGCTCTGTAGGTTATAAGTGACGCAGCTGTCTTCCCAGCACTGTCCCAGAACCATAGTTTGCTACAAACTGAGGAGGACATATAAGAGAAACAGTATTTAACAGTTTGAGTTTTGAAAATGCATTTAACTGAGCTGTTGGGACATAAAATAATTCATATGAATGGTGGGAAAACTTGCTACCTTCTTCAACTTTTCAATTTGCTTACATGTAAGTTCCAGTCTAAAATATCATTTTATTGGAAGTCGAACACATGGTTCAAGTCACTACACAATTCTGAACAGCAGTCCTTATTTTTTTAAACAGCAAATTGTTCTGTGTTTGTCTGCTTATGACAGCATTAAAGGCAGCCAGCATTACTGTTCCTGACTGGTGCTGCTACTTAGGGAAGTGAATTTGAGTTTGGCTCCAATTTCTTTTCCCATTCTTATATGTTGCTGTAATTTTGCCTATCAGAAAGGGATGCTAATCATTAGCTTTGTAAACTAAGTTCACTTTTGTTTCCTGCAGTATAATCCAGTTTGCTTTTATCCAGCCTCAGTGAGTACGTGCACCATAGTGCTGTGCAGTAAAGTATTTCTGTACCTCCTACAGAGGCATACCTCTCAACCTTTCATCATTCAAATGTGTGACAGTATGTGTGACAAATAGGCAAAATATGTGACACATCATCAACAAGCATTTGTCAATGCCGAATGTTTGCTTGCTGGCATTGGCAGTGGTAGTGTAGAAGTCACAGAGCTGCGTAATAGGAATGGCAGTGAAGTACTGAACTGAAGCCAACCCCACCACCACCCTGCAGAAAGTGACAGGCATTGGGGTGTGCCTTTGGGTCATCAGGCATAACGGCCACACCATTTCACTACACCCCACCCTGCAGACACTGACAAGTGTCACGGTGTGCCTTGGGGTCTTTGGCCCTTATGTGCACCCCATTCCATCAGGAAGTACGGTGAGATGGGTGCGGTATAGGAGAATGGGGTGAACTTTGGGGCCAAAGAGTCCAAGGCATACCTCGATGCCTCTTACTGGCTGCAGGGTGTGGAATGTTATGAGCAATACAGGCAAGAATCCCAAGTCACATCCCTGATGCCTGTCATTCTCTACAAGGTTGGGCGTTATGGTTGGAAACCCTAATACCTCAGGCATTCATCGGTATTTTCACTCTAAATTTTCAACATGTTTTTTTTGTGACCCCACCTCATGAACAGTGGCAATATCAGTTTGTTAGCCGGAAGCTGCTTATGCACAGCGACTATGGCATTTAGCACCACAGGTGCAAAAACATTCTGAACAGGATGTAAAAAATGACAGCTGTACTGTTCATGGGGAGGTGTAAAAATTGCAATGTTGCAAATCTGCAGTGAAAATATTAAAAAAACTGGTGAAGTCACGAGCGTACATAGAAACTGTGCAATGCACACCTGTAATGTAATTAGTTTGGGGATTTTTTACAGCAGATTGTCAACACAGGCATTTTGGGACCTCAGATTATGAACAGTGTCACTGTGATTTTCTTTATCTGTTCCAAACAATGATTTCCCACAGTGACCATGCATCTCTGCACTGAAAGTGTGAAAACACATTTTGGCCATGTTGTGAAAAATGACAGCTGTACTGTTCATAAGGAAGTGTGGAAAAATGCCACTGGTGAAAATCTAGTCTGAAAATATTACAAAGTCATGAACTTACGAGGGTGCATGGAAACTGCGCAATGCTCACTTGTAACACAGTCATTTTATGGACTTTTGTCACCAAATTTTCAACGTAGCCATTTTAAGAACTCTGCTCATGAACAGTGTAACTGTGATTTTCTTACTCTGTCCCAAACATTGCTTTCACACACCGACTGCACTGTTGAGCGCTACATGTGCGAAAACACGTTTTGGGTGACATGTGAAAAATGGCAGCTGTACTCTTCATAAGGAAGTGTAATAAAATAGCAATGTTGAAAATCTGGCATGAAAATATTGAAAATTCGCGAACTTACAAGTGTGTGTAGGAACTGTGCAACGCACGCTCGTAAAATAGTCATTTTTAGGAATTTTTCCACCAAATTTTCAACATAGCCATTTTAAGACCTCTGCTCATGAACAGTGTCACTGTGATTTTCTTAATGTGTACCATACATTGATTTCGCACACCGACTGCGCCATTGTGAGCTACATGGGCGGAAACATGTTTTGGGCAAGATGTGAAAAATGACAGTTCTACTACTCATAAGAAGGTGTGGTAAAATGGCAATGTTGAAAATCTGGATTGAAAATATTGAAAATTCGCAAACTTACGAGCGTGCGTAGGAACTGCGCAACGCACGCTCGTAAAACAGTCATTTTAAGGAATTTTTTCACCAAATTTTCAACATAGCCATTTTAAGACCTCTGCTCATGAATAGTGTCACTGTGATTTTCTTAATTTGTCCCGTACATTGATTTTGCACACTGACTGCACCATTGTGTGCTACATGGGTGGAAACACATTTTGGGTGAGATGTGAAAAATGACATCTGTACTATTCATAAGAAGGTGTGGTAAAATTGCAATGTTGAAAATCTGGCATGAAAATATTGAAAATTCGCGAACTTACGAGCCTGTGTAGGAACTGCGCAACGCACGCTCGTAAAACAGTCATTTTTTGGAATTTTTCCACCAAATTTTCAAAATAGGCTTCTTGAGAGCCCACCTTATGAACACTGCCAGTGTCATTTCATTAATCTTTCTGGAAAGTTGATTTTGTGCAGTGGCTGCGAAATCACCCTTCGGGCCCAAGTAACGCCATGACAGTGACAGCACTCATGAGAAGGGGTCCCAAAAACACCATGTTGAAAATTTGGTGCAAAGATTCCAAAAAATGCCTGAGATATGCAATAAAGTTGAAAAAACCCTATCTATCCCATTATACAGCTTACCGGCATTTCCTCAGTTCGCGGTCGGCTTTGAAGAGTGCAGAGCGTGTTCCCGGTCCCTCCGAAGATCGTCACACGAGGTCTGGAGGTAAGTATTGGGTGAGGGGATGGGAGGCAGGTGCGCGAGGGTGGGTGCAGGCTGTGGGAGACAGGAGAAGTGCCAAGGGACAATTTTTTATTTCTAGTTTTTTTTTTTAAATGATGACAGCGGGACATTTACGCTGGGTGGGCTCAGTGTGGCACAAGTCATAGCTGGTTGGGGCGTGGAGCCAACAGGGGATTGGGCACCCCGTCGGCCATAGCATCAGTGTAATGCTGGCGTGGGCTCCCAGCCGTGGCGCCACATAAATCTGGGGAGGACAGTGGAGCCGGCGGGGATTGGGCACCCCCATCAGCTATCTCGATGAGTTGCCACGCTGAGGTGAGCACCCAGCGTGGCATGTGGAAGGCTTTTGGGGGGGCGCAGCACAGCCGACCGGGGATTGGGCACCCCTGGCTGTACAGTGTGTGCGTGGGGGGAGCGCATGCAGTATGCCTGCATATGTGTGTGTTTGTGTGTGTGTGTGTGTGTGTGTGTGTGTGTGGGGAGTGCACATGAGCAGGCGATATCTTATCACTGCTCACTGAAGCGTAGCTCCCCCTTTCAACTGTATTCCACTGCATTTTGGAGCTGTCATAGACAGCTCCAGCATGCATTGGAGGACTGCGGCTGTGCCTGCCAACACACTGACTGAATTGGAAGAGGGGGTGACACACCCTTGAAAACTCGGATGATGGCACTATGTTTCTTGCACATGCATGCAAGCAAACATAAAAATGACAATGCAAGCTCAGAACACAGTCTAAATCTGCATAGTTATGGTATTAATGTTTGCTGATAATTGAGTACCATAATTTATTATGAATTTCTGCATTAAAATTTCAGTGGGCCACGTGGAATATCACCTGTGCCATGTGAAACAGAGAGTTTCTGAGAGGTAAAATAAGTGACGTACCTCATAATGTGTGACAGTTGAGAGGTGTGTACAGAGGTTTCCTTCTGAGGACAGCCTAGGGATCATGGTGCCCAGTTATGAGACACCCATATGCTCTCAGCTGTACCAGATGGGATGAAAATTGAGTTCAGAGGGAGGAACATACAGTACTTTGGATGTAAAGAAAACCTGTAAATACCAGATGGAATTAACCCTAGGATACACTAAAGGATTCTTTGTTCAGTAAGCAGTGCACTAGGCACAATTTGTCTTCACGCCACTAGATGGCACCATGGGTTAATTTTCTGCTGAAATAATGTCATTCCCTGTGGCACTGGGACCAGTTAATGTACTTTCAGATGGTGTTAGTGCATTTCATTGCAAGAAAAAGCATTTTTATTTATCCAGCATACTATTCAGTAAGTTGCAATTAATCTTTTATTTCTTTCATCAGAAAAAATCTGCAAAGACAAAAGAAACAAATACATCTGCCCTGCATACAGTTGGTCACTGAATGTCTAGGCTTCCATATAATTCTTTGCTACATGATGGATGGCCATGGGAGCTACTGTACATACAGTACAAAACCCTACCACAAACTAGACATGCAGTACCCAGCATCTCAAACTTGATCCCACTCACTCATGTGAAACACGCTGAGTTAGGGGAATACCTGGGCATAGCCATTTTCTGATTGCTGATTTCTTTGTTTGGCTGCATCGGCAGCAGGGAGAACCAGTGTCAGGAGCCACCAAGGACAAGTCTGGCGGCCATAGATGCATTAAGGAGGTTCCTCTGGAGCCTGGAGATCCGTGGCTGTTGCCGCTTAAGGAGGCCCCCTCCAGGTTCGGGAGTTCAGCAGCCATAGCCGCACTGGAGAGGAGGAGCAGAGGAACCGATCAGCACTGAGGGCACCAAGATTCAACTTGTGGCTTGGCTATTTAAATGCAGGCCCAGCCGCATGGACTAACTGCTGATTTATTTTTAATTTTAATTTTCTCCCACCCACACCACACTGCCTCCATATTAAAAGGACTAGCATGACCACACCCAGTGGTGGTCTCCACTAATCTGGAGAAGCAGGAGGCAGGGCTGGAGGCATGTCTGAGTGGCCGTACAGTGGTATCTGGAGGAGTAGTAAACTAATAAGCACAGGGTTGTAGCATTGAAATTTACGGAGCTGTGTCTAAACTGGATACTGAGAGTGAAGGAGAGCACGCAAGAGATTCTGCAAGAATTGACTCTCTGCAAACTAACAGTTCATTCTGCAGAATGTATGTTGGGCATAAAAACATTTACTGAGGCTAAAAGGGGAAATCACAGGAGGTTCTGGTAGCAGGTGAACCGAACTGCTACTGAGCTGCTAAAGACTTGGGGCCCAATTCCAAAATGGATTATGCATGTCACAAGGCAACTTATGCCAAACTCAATGGTGCAAGTCACACTTTGCAATATGTGTTACACCATGTGCTATTCCAAGATGCAGCCTGCGCCATGGCATGGGCAGCCTGCATCCAAGGTGCCTCCCGCCAGTCGCAGTCCCTATGGCACGGCGCAAGGGGAGGTTACAGTGGCAACTGTGCCCCATTCTGAAAGGGTCACTGCTGTAACCCCCTTATGTGATTCCAATCCCCACTGTGGGGTTAGGCTAGCAATTAGTTGATCTAAGGGGCATCCTTCCTGGCAAAACAACTGTTGCCCCCCACAGCACCACAACATGCACACAGCTTGCCCCATGGGCACCCCCATCACAGTCCTGCCCCCTCCCGCAAGTCCGGGTGCACTCGGGTCTGTTTTTTGTGGTGACCCCCTTTCATCTGTGCCACACTGCCTACCCCCCATGGTCTCCAGGGGATTGCAGGCTTGTTTCAGGGTGGAGGGCTCAGGGGGGCTTTTCCTTGTGGTCTCCGGCTTGCAGCACCCAGGTCCAATCTACCATTCCTGTGACGCAACCCTGCAGCTGCTGCAAGTCGCAGGACATAACTGCTGGGGACCCTGCCTATCATGGAATATGACGCAGAGTCCCTGGTGTAGCGGCGCATGTTGCAACTCGCATATGTCTGTGAGTTGCAACATATATCTTGGACTCAGGCCCTCAGAGCCCTAGGAATTTATTAGTACTTGACACCTGGGCTGTTTACATGTGCGCTGTCTGGGTTCACTAATTGAGGAAGCATTTATGTAAGTGAGTTGTAACTGTACTGGAAGGATGGGGGGTTGCTCTGGAACACTGCCTTTGTTTAGGGGGGTGATGTTACAGGTATTTTGGCTGGGGACTGTGATCTCATCTTATTCTTTGGGTTGTACGCGTCTGTTTCTTGAGTAAGGGAGTGTTACAGTGCTTTGTCTGTGTGCATTACTTAAGGGATCAATTCTGTGGATGAAGTGTAGCTGTTCTGGAAGGGTGGGGGATTGCTCTGAGATACTTTCTTTTTGGATTGAATGATAAACAGGGAGGTGCTGACACAATTATAATAGCTGGGATCTGATCTTATGGGCATTGTTTTGAGGGTTGTACACAACTGTTTCTTGAATAATTGGGTGTTCTTCTTCTAATGATCATTGACCATACCCACTCACCTGGGTACTTGAACATGCGCTCCAGAAATAGGCTGGGGAGGGGATAAGCTGCACCATGTATGGTGGGAATTTTGGGGTCATGGGGTGTGATGGGGGGATGGAATGAACGAAATGTCTGGGGAGTTCAGGATGGCAGGACTGGGATGGGTGGCAAGGAGGTGGGGCTGGTCCCAAGGGAGGGGGGCTAGTGCAAGGAGCTGGAGGCCAGCAGGGGATCCAGGGGTGACAGGTTGGTGGGCTGCAGTGGCTGTAGGGAAGCTGTATAGATAAGTTCATGGTGGAGGCTGTGGGAGTGTCTTATTTGCCACAGGCTGAGAACACTGCAGGCAGAGGTCAGTTGGTTGGTGGGGGTGATAAGGTTAAGAGAGGGGAAGGGCAGAGCGAGGGTAGGAGGGGCACCCCCTTGGGTGCACAGGGACTCAGAGTTGGAAGAAACTGGGGGGAGAAGAGAAACCTGGGCAGCAATGTGGAACCCAGGCTGCTTCAGTGGTGGGGGGGCAACAGTGACAGGGCCAGTAGTAGGGGGATAGGACTGAGTAATAGGTATGATGTCCTGATGTCGGTAGCTGAGGAGGAGGAGTGGGACAGGTGACAGTCAGGACAGAGAGAACCCTGGAGATAGTAGTCCAGATGGGGAGATGGGGAGGGGTCTGAAAGGTAGGGGGTAAGGGAGCAGGGGATAGGGCAGGGGAGCAGTGGGGGGATGCAGACAAGGGCATGTGGGATTAGTACTTGATGGGGCGGGGGGAATGACAGATGGTGCGTTGGGCACAGGGACAGGGGTAGCAGGCATGGAGGGAAAAGAGGTCTGGCAAAAAGTGAAAGGGGAAGTGGACGGGGGGAGGTTCCAGGGGCTGAGGAGCAGGGATGGGCAAGCACTCAAGATAGGGGAAAAGGGATGCAGACAGATATAGTCAAAAGGCGGGGTAAAGGAGGATGGAGTATTAATAGTATTAGGAGACTCTATACTTATGGGGATCAGGTGGTGAAGGAGGAGTAAATGACACAGTAAGATATGGGTGGAATCCATACCAGGCTTAACAGTGGGTAGGGTAGGGCAAGGCAGGTCTTGCTTAGGTGTGTAAAGAGTGGAAGAGAAAAACTTCACGTGGTGGTGCATGTAGGCACCGATGACCTGGGGGAGAGTCCAGTGGAACTGTTTAAGGAGAGATTTGAAGAAATAGAAAAGTTGTGCATGGAGGTTGGATGCTCGGTGACCTTCTTGAGATGCTGCTGGTACCCAAAGTAAGCAGAGTGATGAAGGACAGGATTGTGGAGTTTAATTCCTGGCTGGTGGGGTGGTGTCACTCACAGGGATATGGGCTGGTGGGGGATTGGGGGAACACATGGGTTAACAGTGACCTATATGCAGAGGACAGATTGCACTTGAGTAGGGCTGGGCAGGGTTTTTTGAAGAAGAAACTGGAGGAATACATAGCTACCATGGGGTTTTTAAAATAAGAATGGGGGAAGGGAGTGTGCAGCTAGTGTGTAGGGTTGCAAGGAAGTGAAGCTGAGCAAGCAAAACCCATCACAATAGCAGAGTTTATAATGAGAGGCAGCTGAGGGGAAAAGAGCTGGTAGAGGGAGCACAGAGCACGGAAAAGGTGGGTACTGGGTGGAGGGTAGTCTTCCTGAATGTGAGGAGCTAGGCTAACAAAGTAACTGAGCTACAGACTCTCTTAAGCATAGGGATGGCGGATGTTGTGACCATCACGGAGACATGGGCAGTCAACACTAGGACTGGAGTCTGATGATTCCCTGGTACAGGGTTTATAGGAAGAACAGAGGGATGAGAAAAGGGGGAGATGTGGTAATCTATGTTAAGGATGGGATCATATACACAAGGGGTGAGGGGGAGGAGGAGGAGGGGAGGACAGAGGCACTGTGGATGCAGTTCCTGGATCCAATGGGTTGGAAACTGAGACGAAAGGTGGTGTATAGGCCACCAAAGCAATGCAAGGGGTGGGATAGGGAGCTGGCAGATCAGATTACATGGATATGTACTAAGGGGAGTGTGGTGATCATGGGGAACTTCAATCTACCTGAGGTGGATTGGGGTACCCAGGTCAGCTCTGGAGCCAGGGAACAGGTAGTTCTGGATGCGTTCCATGATAACTGCCTGGTGCAGATGGTCAGTGAACCAACCCAGCTGGGTAACATATTGGACCTGGTACTATCAAATTTGGAGATGGTGAAGGAACTACAGGTGGAGGGCCCACTAGCTGGAAGTGACCATCTTTCAGTGTGGTTCATGCTCAGCATAAGCAGAGAGGCTGTGGGGTCAGTAACAAAGGGAGTGGACTTCAGATATGTGGACTTTGGGAGGATGAAGGAAATACTGAGAGGGTACCTTGAGGAGATTACGTCACAGATGGACACAAACAGAAGTAGGATATCATAAACTCTAGCCTGAGGGAAGTTACTGAAGCATGCACCAGGACTCTGAGCAAGAAGGCCAGGGCTAAGATGACATGCTGGATGACCAGGATGGTATTGTAGGGGGTGAAAGCCAAGATAGAGGCATTTAGGAGACTGATAAAAACCAGGAGGGAGGAGGACAGGGAGATGTATGCAAGGAGGTCCAAGGAGGTAACCAGTTTAGTGCGAGAGGCCAAGGCCTCCAAAGAGTTGAGGCTGGCTCGGAGTATCAGGGAGGGGAAGAAGAAATTCTATAGTTATATGAGGGGAAAAAAGGAAATGTAGTGACTGGATAGTCCAGGTCAGGAAGGGAAGAGGGTGGGTGAAGAAGGAGGAGGAACAGGCAGAAGTACTAAATGATTACTTCTGCTCCGTGTTCATAAGGGAGGTAGGAGGTCTGCTACCTCCATGAACTGGAAGGGTGGGGGTGAGGGAGCAGGGGGTATCTGACAAAGAGATTCTGGGAAGCAGGATATTGGAAGGTCTGAAGGCACTTAGGATGGATAAGGCACCAGGTCCTGACGGCATTCACCCTAGGGTGTTGAGAGAGATGGCGGGGGTGTTGGCCAGGCCTCAGACTGACCTGATCAACACCTACTTGGGCATGGAGTGCATGCTGCAGGACCAGTGATTGGAGCATGTGGTGTCTATCTACAAGAGTGGCCCAAAAGATGAGCCGGGTAATTACAGGCCCATCAGTCTCACTTCTGTAGTGGGTAAACTTATGGAAACAGTCTTGAAGGCAGTAAGAACAAGGATGGGGCAAAAAGGGGTAAGGCCATCAAGAAATGGAGGGTAATGAGTACCAATGCCCGTAGTCTGGGCAACAAGCTCACTGAACAGGTGGCCTTGATGGAACAGGCTTGCCTGGATATCATAGCAGTCACAGAAACATGGTACACAGACAGCCATGACTGGTACGCAACCTACAGGAGAGACAGGTTGGGTAGAAGAGGGGGAGGAGTAGCTCTATATGTATGGGAAGGGATAAAAGCAACAGAACAAAAGAGTAAACAGGGAGGGGAGGAGAGGAGAGGAGGCACTGTAGGTCACATTAGAGACTGGAAATGGCACAACAATCTGCACAGGGGCTGTATACAGACCCCCATCTCAGGGGGAGGGAATGGACAAGGATGTGATAGAAGGCATCCTTAGGATGGCAGATAAAGGGGAGGTATTGGTTATGGGGGATCTGAATATGCCAGATGTTAACTGGAGCACCTTTCCTGCAGCAACATGCAAGAGCAGAGCCATTCTCGATGCCCTACAGGGGGCATGCTTCAGACAGCTAGTGTTGAAACCCACTCAGGAGGGAGCAATCTTAGACCTTGTACTCTCAAATGGGGACAGTGAGAGGATCTCAGATCTAGAAGTGGGTAGCCATCTGGGAACAAGTGACCACCAAACAGTGAGTTTCACGATAAACTCAGCTGCAGAGTCAAGCCATACAAAAGTGAGGGTACTGGACTTCAGGAGGGCTGACTTTGTCAAAATGGGAGAGTGCATTAGAAAATCACTAGCAAACAGGCAAGAAGAAGGGGTGGAGCAACAATGGGGAAACATTAAAACTGCTATCACAGAGGCAACAAGCCTTTGAGTAAAGCAAATAAACAAATCAAAATGAAAGAAAAAGCCACTATGGTTCTCAAAAGAGGTGGCGGGGAAGGTTAGGGAGAAAAAGATAGCATTTAGGAAGTATAAGGAAACACAGAAGGAGCAGGACAGAGAACTGTACCAGTTAAAGCAGAAGGAAGCAGGGAAGGCAGTCAGAATAGCAAAGGCCCAAACTGAGGAATAGATTACCAACTTGGTTAAGAAGGGGGATAAAACCTTTTATAGGTACATTAGGGAGCGTAGAAAGACAAAAAGGGGGATAGTGAGGCTGAATAGTATGGGCAGTGGTTGAGCAGAGAGGGACAGTGAAAAAGTAGGGATACTGAATGAGTACTTCTGCTCAGTATTCACAAAAGAGGAAGAGGGGGAGGTACCTATTCCAATTAAGAGAAGCACTCTGGATAGGGAGGTCGATCTCAGTCATTGCACAGAAGAAAAGGTTCTGAAAGAACTCCTAAAACTGAAGGTGGACAAAGCAATGGGGCTAATGGGATTCACCCCAGAATTCTAAAAGAATTAAGGGGAGAACTAGTGACACAACTGACAACCCTTTTTAACAAATCATTGGAGGGTGGTATGGTACCTGAGGACTGGAGGAGGGTGGATGTGATTCCTCTTCACAAAAGTGGGAGCAAGACTGGGGCAGGAAACTACAGAACTGTCAGTTTGGCCACTGTGATAAATAAAATGATGGAATCACTTCTGAAGGAAAGAATTGTTGCGTACCTAGAGGCCAGTGGGGCACAGGACCCAAGGCAGCATGGATTCACAATGGGAAGGTCATGCCAGACGAATCTAATTAATTTCTTTGACTGGGTGACCAAAGTGGTAGACCAGGGAGGGGCTGTGGACATTGCCTACCTAGACTTTGGTAAGGCATTTGACACAGTCCCACACAAAAGATTAATAAACAAATTAGCCAGTCTGGGAGTGGGTCCCAGGGTGGTAGCCTGGGCAAAACACAGGCTAAACACATGATACAAAAGGTAATAGTAAACAGAGTCCACTCTGAAGAAAGGGGGGTTACTAGTGGGGTACCGCAGGGTTCAGTACTGGGTCCAGTCCTTTTTAAAGTCTTTATAAGTGACATTGGAGAAGGACTGGAAGGAAAAGTATGCCTCTTTGCAGATGAGACAAAGATCTGCAACATGGTTGATACACAAGGGGGATGGAAAGGATGAGAAGGGACTTGGCAAGGTTAGCAGAATGATCAGATTCAATGCAAAGAAGTACAAAATAATGCATCTGAGAGACAAAAACACAGAAGAACAGTACACAATGGGGGTGGTGGTAACAACAACAAAAATGGAAAGGGACCTGGGGGTAATCATATCAGATGACCTTAAGGTTAGCAAGCAATGTGAGAAGGCAGTGGTGGGGCTGGGGGGATGCTAGAATGTATAGGGAGAGGCATCACCAGCAGAAAACAGGAAGCTGTTATCCCTTTGTACAGACAGTCGGTGAGACCTCATCTGGAGTACTGCGTCCAGTTCTGGAGACCCCATCTCCGCAAGGACATAGACAGAATAGAGGCAGTCCAGAGGAGGGCAACTAAAATGGTGCAGGGTCTGCAAGAGAAGCCATACGAGGTGAGAATAAAGGAGATTAATATGTATACCCTTGAGGAAAGGAGGGAGAGGGGTGACATGATAGAAACTTTGAATTACCTCAGTGGAATGAACAAAGTTCAAGAGGATAGCATCTTTCAAAAAAAGAGATGTGCAAGAACAAGGGGGACACAATTTGAAGATAGATGGGGGGACGGCTCAGGGGCAATGTGAGGAAATATTTTTTCACAGAGAGGGTGGTGGACACATGGAACCGCCTTCCTGAGGAGGTTGTGGGGTCTAAAACTGTGGGAGAATTCAAGAATGCATGGGACAGACATGAGGCAATTCTTGTGGAAGGTGGGAAGAAATAGGCTGTTGGTTAACTAGAATCTGCAGCTGATCCAGTAGGTAGGGAAATGGGCAGACTAGGTGGGCTAAGGGGTCCTTATCTGCCATTAAAGTCTATGTTTCTATGTTGATGGAGAGATTGGTAACCTTCCTGGAGGTCAGTGAGCTCCAGGATTGGTAGTAACATGGGTTCATCTCAGGGAGATCATGCCAGGCCAGCCTAATAGAATTAATGACTTGGCCATGAGGGAGATGGACAAGGGCCATGCAGTGGATGTCCTATATTTGGATTTCAACAAGGCCTTTGATTTGGTCCCTCATGGGTGGCTTGCAGCAAAGCTGAAATATGTAGGGGTAGGGGCTACAGTGGCTAAATGAATCAAGAATTGGCTGGAAGATAGACTGTAACGAGTGGTTGTGGGGGGGGGGGACTCTCATCTCCCAAGCCAGTGATCAACAGTGTGCTGCAGGGTTCTGTGCTGGGTCCGGTGTTGTTTGGTCTGTTCATATCAGATATTGCACATGGGGTTGAGAGCAGAATCAGTTTGTACATGGATGGCATCAAGATGGGGGCTGTTGTGGATGAAATAGAGGGGGTGGCAGAAGCTACAGGGCAACCTAACCAGACTTGAGGAGTGGTCAGCAAGGAGTCAATTGGATTTTAATGTAAAAAATTGCAAAGTTAAGCACTTCGGGGAAAAAACCCAAGGAGGGGATATTGATTGGGGGTGCAGTTAGGTGTCATTGAGGAGGAGAAGGATCTGGAGTACTGCATGCAATACTGGTGCTGCTATCTGAAGAAAGATATCAGGCTGATCAAGGTGGTGCAGTGTAGGGTGATGAAAATGATACAGGCAGAACCTGCAAAGAAAGGCTGAGGCACTTGAGTTTGCTCACCCTGGAGGAGAGATGGGATCCTGGGGATATGATTGAAACTTTCAAATACAAGAGCGGGATCAACAAATCTGGCATGGAGGGGTTGTTTAATCTGAGGAAGTGAAGGGAAACGAGGGGGCTCAAGTTAAGATTGGAGGGAGGCAAGTTCAGGAGGGAGGTGAGGAGGCATTATTTCACTGAGCAGGTGGTGTCAAAATGGAACACTCTGCCAGAGGAGGTGGTGACATGTAGGATAGTGGAAAGTTTCAAAAGGGCATGGGACAGGGCAAGGGGAAGGGGAAGGGAAAGGGGAAGCAATTCTGCACAGTTTCCAGATGTAAATTGGGGGATGGGACAGCAGCAAAAGTAGGATGTTAGCTGTGCATTCGAGCAGACCTGATAGACCATGAAGCATGTTTCTGCTCACAGGTTTTGTATGTTTGTGTAACCCCTTATAAAAGGGGGTTCCCAAAAGTCTTCCTTGGGTGTGCTTAAATGCCCACTGCCAGTTGGGCATTCTGTGTCTTTACAGGTGTAAAACTGTTTGCATGTGAGTGCCCTGCTAGCCTCCGTGCCTGTCTCTTTAAGAGACATTATTTTTGTAGTGTACAATTAATCTGGGTAGGGGCCGAGTGTTTCCAGGCTCGAGTCCCTCCCGAGGTGCAGTAATATTGCTCTGTTCTGCCATCGCTAATGGTGCAGAGGGAGGTCTGTTGGAACTGGTAATTGTTTGCTAATTAGCTTACCTTACAACAATGGTATTATAGTTTGTCTAACCTGCCTTTCTTTGCAGCATGGACATTTCTGTATTGCACCAATCAGTACCTTTTGGGGACCTTAAAATGGAATCTGTCCCCTGGGGTCTTGTGGGAGTGAATTTCTGTAGGTATTGTAGTTTTTCCACATTGGCACATAAATGGACCTGGAGGGAGAGCTCAGGCTGTGACAGACAGATGGATCAACCAACCAAATCTTTTGGATCTCCGAGGAAGTCCCAGTGCTGCCTGTCTGAGTTTGGAGTTGAGAGAGTAAACAACTTGAGTGATTCGAGCAGCTGCTCCTGCGTAGTCATGCAGAAAACTGGTGGAAAGGCTGAGTTCGGCCTGTCTGCCTGCTGTCCCTCGAAAGGGATCCCAAAAGAGTACTTAAATAACCGGACTGTAGCCGAAACAATTGTGACAAAAGCCACTGTACTGTGACTGTTCCTTTGCCTGAAGAAGACTGAAGATTTGCTCTATGCGATCAGCCTGTCAGGACATCTGAATCACCACAGAGATCAGGGTTTTGCTCAGGAAAGCTGAAATTACAACCGGACTGTCATCCAAACTGCTGTATTGCTTTTGTTTTACTATAAGTGTGCTGAAAGCTGTGAGTGGGTCGCAGTTTTGTTCCCCACTGACAAACTGTGTCACGCTTGCTGGAAGCTGCATCCAGCATTTACCGGACTGAATCCGAACTGTTCACCCGGCCTGGGCTCTGCCAACTTGGTTCAGCCAGCTACTCGCAATGTAAAGAAAACCATCAATGAGAGACCTGCCCTGGGATCAGCCCCCTGCTCAACACCTTGAACAGGAGTGACACCTGGGTGATTCATGTGGGCCCTGCTTCTCCTGGCAAACCTACAAGTCATCCTAAAGTCTCCATTTCGTCCATCCTGTGTCCTGTACTGGGTAGCGTGAGTAAACACCAGGGTAGCTCCCTGCAACAACAGCTCAATCAGTGTGTCATCTGATTTAGTTGTTTTGTCTAATTATCAGGAACTGAGCCTCATGGCTCTGGATTACAATTGTGTGTGGTTGTGCATGCTTCTTCTTTCCATCACATGGCCCTGACCAGCTGCAACGCCGGCCTACCCCGGGCAATGAATTAGGCTAGCCTCCCTTTGTTCCAACTGGGTAATCAGAGTGTGTGACTGTGAAAGGCCTCTAAAGTGCATGCATAATTGCCTGATTAAATCAGTTACAGAACTAATCAGCCAAATTACACCCCTCCCTTGTTCATTCCCCTAAATAAAATCAGATCTAATGCTTTTTGCATTTAACTTGACTGTGGTTCCATTTTGTACTAAAAGCACTGCACAGTTGTTACCTGCTGTGTCTAACCTTATGTTACAGGGGGTCTTCTCCAGGGTCAGACTGATGGAACCAGCCCTGGTGGTAAGTGCAAACAGAGTTGGGATTTGTATGGTGATTAGGGGTTATTGTACCTGTGTATGCTGTTCATTATTTAGGCTACTAGAAGGGAAAGAGGGGGGTCACAGTGTCCCGGAGGGCTGTACTCAGGTCAGCTACGCTACCACTAACCCTTTCCTCCTGGTGGAGGCACCCAGTTTTAGTACCCAGGCCCCTTAACCTGCAACTAGTCACTCAGGAGGAGAGTAGTAGCCCTTGGGATAGCACCTCCTAGGGGTTACATCTTGGAGGCTTCTGCTGGGATTAGCGCCCCCCCCCCGTGGCCAAAATCAAGAATTATTGCTAAACATTAATGATTATCCCAGTAGAAATGGCTGTACACCAGTTGGTGGGGTGATGTATGGGGCAGGAGATTAGCCCCCCAAATGCCTTGCTAATACTGAATATTCCTATGGGCACTAGTAAGGACACTGCTGAAGGGGGCACTTTCCAAAGCTGAATATTTGAAAAATGCTGTAGTGGTGGGTCGACAGGCTGATTTAACTGCCCAAACTCTCATGGCCTTGGTGGAGTGTAGTGACCCCCTAGACAGTGCAAAGGTGCCCCAGACTATTGTCCCAGAGGGATTCCCAGCTGCCTGGAGGGTGATAACTAAAGGTAGTAAGGATCCCTTAGAGAATGAGCCCCTACTCTTATCTGAGTCTTTTGAGGAGAAGTTTGCCAAGTTATTACTGCAGAAAGGTAAAACCATGGAGGATTTAAAAAAATTATTCCTGCCACATGGGAGTGTCCCTTCCCCGCTGTCCACATCAACCCCAGTACCTGTTCTTTCACCAACTTCTGTACCTGCCTCTGTGCCAGCAGATAGTCATGACCCTCATTGCAAGCTCAAGGTGTTCTCTGGCATCCTCCCTACTCCTATTGGAGAAGTCGACCTGGAGGTCTGGATAGACTCTGGTACCCTTGTGATAGAAGACTGGCAATGCTCAGAGGCTGAAAAAAAGGGCCCACTTGGGAGAAAGCCTCCAGGGGCCCGCCCTACATGCTTTTCACTCCCTGAGGTCCTCTGACCCTGACACAAAGTCCAAGAGTACTTAGTCACCCTTAAAAATGTGTTTGGGGGCACCACTAGTGATGAGGCATTGAAATGGAAACTTAAAGATGTCAAACAACAGCCAGGGGAATTGTTATCTGCCTACATGGATCGATTACAGGGAATCCTACAAACCATTTTTTCAGAAAGGAGGCAGGGCCTGTAGTGAGGTGTACCAGGTAAGACTGGATCATATACTCCACTCTGCCTGGTATTCCAGCTGGGTGTTGCTCAAATTGCAACTGCACCAAAGGAATTCTGGTCCCCTGCCCTTCCACATGTTGTTGAAGGAGGTATGAGAAGTTGAGGAGGAGAAGGAAGGCTCTCAGGAACGCTGTGGGTCGTAGCTGCTGCAACCCCTGCTCCAAGCATGGGATCAGTCCCTGATGGCCTGGAATTCCTGAAATCGCATGACAGAATCCAAGAACTAAATGTCAGTGCCAGTCCTGGGGAACCCAGCAAGGAAGGGACTGCTAAGGATGCTCCGCCATGGGATGAACTGCTGCAGGAGTTCAGAGAAACAAAAGCTGGTCTCTTTATGAAGACTGCTCTTGTGGGTACAGACCCCTTTCCTTATCAGAGTGCATCTGCTATGGGGGTAGGGGTGCACACCCAGGCATCTCCTGCTGACAGCAGCTCAAAGATTTATGAATTGACTATGGAAGTGAGAGAATTACTGAAACATCTCCCAATGCTTGCCACATCGCAGACAGAGGTGGAACCAATATTTTCAGTTGGCGGTACCCCCGCCTCAGCTCCCAATATGATGTCTTGGCCATGCCAGACCCTGGAAAGCATATATTGTCATAATTGTGTCAAGGACAGGCATATGAAGAAAGAATGATGGTCCCCAAAAGACCTAGATAAAGTTGTATACAGACTTCAAGGGGTCTCTGAAATGCGAGACCATGGCCAAGGGGTGCCAGCAATGACCGCAGTGAAGGCTCAAGAAATACTAACCCAAACTTCTTTGTGGCTCACCCATCTGTCCAGGTCCCTGCTATCACCCCTCCAGACTGGTCCAAATTGGTGGGCCCTTCAATGGAGACTACTGTGACTGTCAATGATGTCAATGCTTGGGCTGAGTTCGACAGTGGGTCGCAAGTGACCACTGTATTCCAGGACTGGTATGACAAGCACTTATCTGATGTGCCATTACAATCTCTAGAAGACCTACATGTGTGGGGCCTGAGTGACAAGTCTTATCACTACCTAGGATGTGTTCAGCTCTGGCTGTCTTTTCCTGCAGCTGTAACTGGTGTAGATGAACAAGTAGAGATGCTGGCCCTGGTGTGCCCTCGTACAGGGATGTATGATGAGGTCCCCCTACTCATTGGAACCAACACCCACATGTTTGGGATGTTAGCGCAGTTGTGCCAAGAGAGATAAGACTGACAGACTGGTTGGGCAATGAAAATTCCAGCTCTGATCAAGAAAGCTTATGACCTGCAGAGGCAGTCTGTGGCAGAAGACCAGGATGAGCCCGTTGGAATTGTCTGGAAGAAGGACCCTGATTCCTTGATATTGCCACCCAATACTCAGTATACTGTTAATGAAGAAGTCCATCTTAGAAGAGACACGAAAAACAAAATATTAATGCTGGACACACCAGGTGAAGGAAAGTTACCAGAAGGGCTATTGGTTAAACCTAGTATCTTACCTGCCCGTGACATGCCTACACATGAGTAATGGTCCAGATTCTAAATGTGTTAGATCTAGAAGTCTGAGTGAACAAAGGGTTACACTGGCTACAGTACACTGCGCAGACACTGCGATATTACCCAGCAACAAATATTCTGGCGAGAAGGAGGCGGTGACCCCAGATCTATTTGACTTTGTTGATTCTCCCTTGTGTGCTGAATGAAAGACTCAGATCAGTAGGAAACTTGCCCAGAGAGATCAAGAGTTTTCGCTGAAAGAATGGGATGTGGGGTGCACCCATGGTGCTGAGCATAATATTCGGCTGCACGATGACAGACCTTTCCAAGAGTGGTCCCGCCACCGTATTCCAGCTGATATAGACTATGTTTGGCGGCACCTACAGGAGATGTTCGCTGCCAGAATTATTCAAGAGTCAAGAAGCCCCTATGCATCTCCCATCATAGTTGTGCGCAAAGAAAATAGGTCCATGAGGATGTGTGTGGATAATCGGACCCTTAACCGATGGACTGTCCCAGATCAATACACCATGCCCTGCATACAGGATGCCCTGGATTGCCTGAGCGGGAGTCAGTGGTGCCCAGTACTTGATCTCCACAGCGGATATTATCAAATCTCGATGGCCCCAGAGGACCATGAGAAAACAGCCTTCATCTGTCCTTTGGAGTTCTATGAATTTCTGAGGATGTCACAGGGGATTTCAGGTGCCCCTGCTGCCTTCCAGAGGCTGTTGGAATGTGCAGTAGGAGACATGACTCTGCTAGAATGTTTGGTGTACTCGGATGATGTCATTGTTTTCGGTCTCACACTAGAACAACATGAGGCCAGACTGTTCAATGTCCTCAATCGCTTGGAAGAATTCGGCCTTAAGCTATCCATAGACAAGTGCCAGTTCTTTCAAGCATCTGTGAAATGTGTGGGACATATAGTGTCAGCTGAGGGGATACAGACAGACCCCAGTAAAGTAGAGTCCCTGACCACCTGGCCCCAGCCCACCAACCTGAAAGAGCTGCAGCATTTTCTGGGGTTTTGAGGCTACTATCGCCGATTCATTAACTACTATTCAAAGGTAATCTGGCCACTCCTTAATCTTACCCAAGGCTATCCTCACACTAACCACAGATACAAGAAGGGATCCCTCAGAGAAGAAGACAAGGTGTATATTCGAACAGGTGAACCTTTTGGAACACGTTGGACCCCCAAGTGTGAGGTGTCATTCTTCGAAGTCATCTATCAACTTACCCACACCCCAGTCCTTACATATGCTGATCCCACCAAACTATATGTCCTGCACTCAGATGCCAGTCTGAAAGGGCTTAGGGCTGTACTATATCAAGAATATAAGGATGGCCTGAAATCTGTGGCCTTCATCAGTCGCAACTTGACACCCTCCAATCAGAATTATCCTGTGCACAAGTTGGAGTTCCTCGCTCTAAAGTGGGCCATAGTCGATCAGTTCCATGAGTACCTCTATGGGGCCAAGATATTAGTGAAAACTGATAACAGTCCTCTAACATATGTACAGACTTCAGTCAAGTTGGACACCACCGGACACCGGTGGCTTTCTGCCTTGTCAACTTATTATTAAGCTGTTGAATACCAGCCTAGACTGAACCATATTGATGCTGACACCCTTTCATGGTGGCCAAATTCCAAATTAGCCAGCCTGGGAGTGGGTCCCAAGATGACAGCCTGGGTAAAGAATTGGCTGGAGAATAGGACACAGAGAGTAATAGTAAATGGAGTCCACTCTGAAAAAAGGGGAGTTAGTAGTGGGGTACCGCAGGGTTCAGTATTAGGACTGGTCCTCTTCAATGTCTTTATAAGCGACATTGCAGAGGGACTGGAAGGAAAAGTATGTCTCTTTGCAGATGACACAAAGATCTGCAACAGAGTTGATGCACAAGGTGGGGTGGAAAGGATGAGAAGGGACTTGGCAAGGTTAGAGGAATGGTCAAATGTATGGCAGCTTAGATTCAATGCTAAGAAGTGCAAGGTAATGCACCTGGGAAACAAAACCCAGGGAAGAGTACACAATGGGGGTGAGATACTAACAACAACAAAATGGAAAGGTACCTGGGGTAGTCATATCAGATGACCTAAAGGTGGGCAAGCAATGAGAGGGCAGCAAGGAGGGTTGGGGAATACTGGGATGCATAGGAGAGGCATCACCAGTAGAAAACAAGAAGTTATTATCCCTCTGTACAGACAGCTGGTGAGACCACATCTGGAGTACTCGTGCAGTTCTGGAGACCCAATCTCCCAAAGACATAGACAGGATGGAAGCTGTCCAGAGGAGGGCAACTAAAATGGTGCAGGGTCTGCACCGAAGACATATGAAGAGAGACTTAAGGAGCTTAATATGTATAGCTCGAGGAAAGGAGGAGAGGGGACATGATAGAAACTTTCAAGTACCTCAAGGGAATCAACAAAGTCCAAGAGGGTAGCACCTTTCAAAAAAGAGGTGCAAGAACAAGGGGCACAATTTGAAGACAGAAGGGGCGGCTCAGAGGTAATTTAAGGAAGTATTTTTCACAGAGAGGGTTGTGGATGTATGGAACGGCCTTCCAGAGGAGGTTGTGGAGTCAAAAACAGTGGTGGAATTCAAGCATGCATGGGACAGTCATAAGGCAATTCTAGGGGGTGGGGGTAGGAGGAAGAAGTAGGCTGCTGGTTAACTAGGATCTGCAACTTATCCATCAGGTAGGGAAATGGGAAGACTGGGTGGGCCAAGCGGTCCTTATCTGCTGTCAAATTCTATGTTTCTATGTAAATTGGGTGAGACTGTCTGAACCTTCTATTAAAACATTGTGCCAAAAGTTTGACAAAGATGAGCAATTGTCTGCAAACACCATGGACTGCCTGGTGGACTGTTTGGGGCCCCCCGGTACTTGCATGCCTGCCGCTTATTGTCATTTTTCTGCATTAGATATCAGTGCTTTGCCCCAGTTTGATAGTGACAGCATTTAGTGGGCTCAATCCCACAACCCCCTGATTCAGCCCGCATCTGATGCCCTGCGTGCAGGGAAGGATGTGTCTAAATTACGTTCTACTGACTTACAAACTGCACTGTTATTCAAAGAAGGCCCCAGACTAAAGTTACAAGATCAGTTATTATATAGAGAGACAGTAGATCATCAAGGTCAAGTGGATGAGCAGTAGTTGATCCTACCCACAGCCTTCAAACAGCTGGTACTGAGGTCCCTCCATAACCACATGGGACACCTCGGTATTGACCAGACTCTCGACTTAGTACAATCCCGATTCTATTGGCCAAAAATGGGGGCAGATGTTGAGAGTCATGTCAAAACTTGCAGTCACTGCCTCCAGCGGAAAGCTTTGCCCCAGAAAGCTGCCCCACTTGTCAAGATCACTACCAGTGCCCCCATGGAACTGGTTTGTATGCACTTCCTTTGTCTGGAGCCCGATCAAATGAACATTGGCAATGTACTGGTAGTAACCAATCACTTTACCCGATACGCACAAGCTTTCCCGACCAAGGATCAAAAGGCCTGTACAGTGGCCCAGGTGCTAGTAGAAAAGTTCTTTGTCCACTATGGTGCACCCCAACGCATCCATTCTGACCAAGGAAGAGACTTTGAAAGTAGACTAATCAAAGAAATGCTCTCTCTATGGGGGGTGAAAAAGTCCTGAACCACTCCCTGTCACCCTCAAGGGGACCCCCAACCAGAACGCTTTAACAGAACCCTTCTGGACATGTTGGGTACTCTCCAACCTAAAGACAAGTCTAAGTGGAGTCAGCAGATTAACACCTTGGTAGACGCTTACAATTGCACCAAAAGTGATGTTACCAGATACTGGATTCTCTCCCTATCGTCTCATGATCAGGAGGGAAGCCCAGCTGCCCGTAGATGTTTGCTTTCGAGGCTCCCCGGATGGGGTCCGAGCTGAGAACTATTCACAATATGTACAGAAACTGAAAGCTCAATTGAACCATGCATATAAACTGGCTCAAACAATAGCTGCCAAGAGAAACCTTGCCAACAAAGAGAGGCATGACAAGAAAGTGAAGGCTCAAGAGCTACTGCCCGGAGACCATGTATTGTTGTGCAATTTGGGACTGCATGGAAAGCATAAAATTGCTGACAGGTGGCATCACCTTCCACACATAGTGATCAGTAAACTGAATGCACTGCCTGTGTACACCCTGAGAACAACTCTAGAGCTGTCAAGACCATGCACCGCAATCACCTACTGCCCATTGGTCAAGTGATCATCAATGCTGAACCAACACCCGACACTTCCCCCAGGTCGGTGACCCGTGCTGCTGCCAAAAAGAGATAGGCCTCCCCCCCCCCTCCACCAGGCCCTGAATGATGATGACTGTCAGTCCATTTCTGATGAAAGTGAATGTGACAGTGCCAACTATCCTTCTTATGAACTGAGCCAGTTGTTTTGAGGCAATCCTCTGTAGAATTGTGGGGATGAAGCTGGGCCTTCAGAGCTGCCTGTCCCCCCAGCTTCTTCCCTGGAACCAATGCCCTCTGAGAGTGAGATGCAGAGTATTATGTCTGAAATAGCAGACTCCTTGTGTCTAATGGAACTGTTTGAATTACCTGAGGAGGAATCTACTGTGGAAAATCCCCCTGGTGACACACCAGAACCTGCAGAACTATATGACAGTGTTGACAGCACCCCTTCAGTGACACAAAATTCAATGATCCAAGAGTTCCTTGAGGCTGAGCAACCTGGGCCCACTTCAGGAGAGAATGATAAACAAAGTAATGTTGAAGCAGAATCTGCTGTGCAAGGAGCCTATAATGTTATGCTAATGGAGACTTTACCCAGTGAAGAGGTACCCCTTACTACTGAAGAAGAGACTGATGCAAATGCTGGTACTCCAGAGACTGTACCTGTTTCCCCAAGGACATCCGGGTGAGCGGTTAAACCCATAATACATCTGAGTTACGTCTCCCCTGGAAGATCAGTAGATCTTCCTTTAAATGTTGTCCACAAGGGTATCTATGTTTCATGGAGCTCACTGCCCAAACTGAGCCTTTCTGCTACTTCCAAGTTGATTGTCCATCCCTCAGGACATGGTGCCCCTGCCCCAACTAGCCCCAAGTTAGCTGATAGGGATAGGACACCATCTATGTTGTTCAGAATGTTAAAAAACTATAACATGAATGAATACAGTAATATTATTGTGTGAATCATAGTGAAATCATTATTGAATGTATGAAAAATGCATAATTGTTGCCATAATATGTATATAATCATATGTATAATTACTGGTCTCCCTTTTTTCCCATAGGGAAACTGTGATGTAATTTGCCGTAATAAAGGGGTGTTTATTACGGCAAACATGGGCATGGCTTCCTTCACTCTGTGCAGGTACTCGCTGCACTAGTTGCTGACCGCTCTCAGCTTCCTTTCTCCCCAAGCAGCAAAGAAACATTAAACCGCCACTCGGATTCAGCGGTCAGTTATTTTTTAAACCTACCACAACATTCTTTTTTTTTCAATTTCCCAGCAAAAATATACTTCTAAATGAATGAAAAAAAAGATGAACGTGACTGTGAACCATGGGCTGAGACTGGACCGCACAGCAGCTTAATTTTATTTTGTATAATTGCTGAGGCGAAAAAAGGGAAACTCAGCAATTATATAAAATAAATTTGGGGTCAGGTGTGTAAACCCAAAGTTTACACACACCCTCTGGGTTAGATGCTACTCATAAACCCCATGAGCTTCGCTCTCGGGGTTTAAACCCCATGAGCTTCGCTCTCGGGGTTTATGTAGCATCTAACCCCTCGGGTGTGTGTAAACTTCTCATTACACACCCTGACCCATACTTTATTCTATTTGTTAGCTATTTTGGATACAAATAGCAATGGTAATGAAGCATATATTTTGTGTAAGTACAATGTCTTCAAATAACATTGTTGTGAGCATAGACTTGACATGGACACCAAGTTCTTTCCAGGTAGGGAAGGGTGTAACCCCCCCCCCGTAAATGGGGTTCCCAAAAGTCTTCCTTGGGTGTGCTTAAATGCCCACTGCCAGGTGGGTGTTCTGTGTCTTTACAGGTGTAAAAGTGCTTGCATGCGAGTGACCTGTTAGCCTCCGTGCCTGTCTCTTTAAAAGACATTTTTTTTGTAGTGTATAATTAATTTGGGTAGGGGCCGAGTGTTTCCAGGCTCAAGTCCCACCAGAGCTGCAGAAATATTGCTGTGTTCTGCCATTGCTAATGGTGCAGAGGGAGCTCTGTTAGAACTGGTTATTGTTTGCTGATTAGATGACCTAATAACAATGGTATTATAGTTTATCTAACCTGCCTTTCTTTGTAGCATTGACATTTATGTATTGCACCAATCAGTACCTTTTGGGGACCTTAAAATGGAGTCTATCCCCAGGGGTCTTGTGGGAGTGAATTTCTGTAGGAATTGTAATTTTCCACTTTGGCGCATAAATGGACCTGGAGGGAGAGTTCAAGCTGAGACAGACAGATGGATCAACCAACCAAACCTTTTGGATCTCAGAGGAAGTCCAGGTGCTGCCTGCAGCAGAGTGTCAGTCTGAGTTTGGAGTTGAAAGAGTGAACAGCTCGAGTGATTTGAGCAGCTGCTCCTGCGTAGTTGCGCGAGAAACTGGAGGAAAGGCTGACTTTGGCCTGTCTGCCTGCTGTCCCTCGAAAGAGATCCTTAAAGAGTGCTTAAATAACTGGACTGTATACAAAACAATTGTGACAAAAGCCACCGTATTCTGACTGTACCTTTGCCTGAAGAAGACCAAAGATTTGCTCCACGTGTTCGGCCTCTCAGGACGTCTGAATCACCACAGAGATCACGGTTTTGCTCAGGAAAGCTAAAATTGCAATCGGACTGTCATCCGAACTGTGACATTGCTTTTCTTTTACTATAAGTGTGCTGAATGCTGTTAGTAGGTCGTAATTTGGTTCCCCACTGCCTAAATGTGTCGTGCTTGCTGGAAACTGCATCCAGCATTTACCAGACTGAATTTGAACTGTTCACCCAGCCTGGGCCCTGGCAACTTGGCTCAGCCAGCTACTCACGATGTAGAGAAAACCATCAACAAGAGACCTGCCCAGAGATCAGCCCCCTGCTCAACACCTTGAACAGGAACGACACCCCAGTGATTTGTGTGGGCCCTGCTTCTACTGGCAAACCAGCAAGTCATCCTAAAATCTCCATTTCATCCATCCTGTGTCCTGTACTGGGTAGCGTGAGTAAACACCAGGGTAGCTCCCTGCAACAACAGCTCAATCAGAGTGTGTCATCTGATTTAGTTGTTTTGTCTATTTATCATAAAGTGAGCCTCCTCGCTCTGGATTACAAATTGTGTGTGGTTGTGCATGCTTCTTCTTTCCATCACATGGCCCCAACCAGCTGCAACGCCGGCCTACCCCAGGCAATGAATTAGGCTAGCCCCCCCCACTTTGTTCCAACTGGGTACCCAGAGTGTGTGACTGTGAAGGGCCTCTAAAGTGCATGCATGATTGCCTGATTGAATCAGTTACAGAACAAATCAGCCAAATTACACCCCTCCCTTGTTCATTTCCTCTGAATAAATCAGATCTAGCTATTTTTGCATTTAACCTGACTGTGGTTCCATTCTGTACCAAAAGCACTAAACTGTTGTTACCTGCTGTGTCTAACCTTATGTTACAGGAGGTCTCCAGGGTCAGACTGGTGGAACCAGCCCTGGTGGTAAGTGCAAACAGAATGGGGATTTGTATGCTGATTAGGGGTTATTGTACCTGTATATGCTGTTCATTGTTTAGGCCACTAGAAGGGAAAGAGGGGGTAACAGTGTCCTGGAGGGCTGTACCCAGGTCAGCTATGCTACCACTAACCCTGTCCTCTGGGTGGAGGCACCTGTTTTCAGTAGCCAGGCCTCTTAACCTGCAACTAGTCATGCAGGCAGGGGTAGTAGCCCTTGGGATAGTGCCACCTAGGGGTTACATTTGTATGATACATTTATAGACAATTACTGTATGCATGGTTGCTGGAGGCTGGGGGTGCATACATTATGCTGGGGTAGAAGATGCCGCCATATTGGCTATACAATTCACTAAAAATACCACCAACAGCATTATCTGTTTCAAGGTCAGTTGGCATTCATCTGTATCCCCCTCCCCCGGGTCATGCCTGAAAATAGGCAGGACTTGTCTAGTGCACTTACCCGGTCAACAAAAACTAAATAAACAAAAAATAAATAAATAAATAAAATACAGCTCCTGGTGCAATATTTTCTAGGACTGAGAGTGGGGTTCAATGCCTCAAGTCAGACTGTGATTAACCTTCCTACCTGACATGATGGGCTTGGGGGTACAGAGCACAGCAAATTACAGTTTTTTTAAAAACTTTCTTTTGGATAATATTCCAGTCCAATTCATTTTACAAAGAAACTAGATAATCATTTCTTGTCCAATGCTATGGGACTGATCAAAATGATATAAAATAATTAAACAGAAATGAAAAATCTTAGAACCACTGTCTGAAGAATGTGCAAGATTCTGAAAGCAGACATGTCAGTCACTGGCATGAGGTCCAGATTATGAAAGACTTCATATGTAATTAAATTTACAGACACAGTATTAAGACAGAGTAATAGAAAAGTTCAATTGGAAACATATGAAAAATTACTTAGTCAGCCTTCTTCTACTTCCTCAATTTGTGGAACTCCCTTCCCTCCTCACTCCAAATGCTACCTTCATTAAACCCCTTTAAAAGGACCCTCTACCACTCACCAACTCTTTGCTCTTGCCCCCATATGACTAACTCACTGCCAGCATTACATTTAACTCCTAAGTCCCAATAATGACCTCCCTGACTCTTGCAACTTTTGCAAGCCCCGCACCTACAGATAGTACTTGCCCACACTGCACTTTCCCAAGCCTCCTAGCTTGTGGGTAATCCTCTTCCCAGCACTGCTGTTCCATTGTTTTGTAAACCTGTACCACGCACTTGCCTCTTTCCAGGCAATCTTTTGTTCATTGTTTCACTTAAATGCCATTTACACTGTTTGTGTAGCCCATTTCCTGATGTTGTACTTATGCATTTTTGCTTTGTCACATTGTTATCTTTATACTGTATCACCAGGTACTCGATGTAATTCTATCTCCACTTCCTCCAGGTCACACCTGGAAATGATCCTCAGCTCAGTGTGCCTCTCCAGTTACCAACTTAAAGAGGGAGTTCAGCCAAAAATACTACATTGCAGAATTAGAATCGGCCTATCCCCAATAAATCTCCTACCAAAAATTAGGTTTCTGAGTTACTTTGTTTTAAAGTTATGAGTTATTTTGTAACACTGATTTTACTCCCTGTTCAAAAAAAAAAAAGTTTAAGTGAAAAGTCAGTGATGATGTCACAACCAGAACTCACAGATTAGTATTCCTTATTAGCAACCTTATAGGACCTATTTCTTCAAAGTTATTGAAACTGTAGATATAGTATTTATTTTAAAAACAAAAACTGACACAGGTTTGCCTGCAGTGCTTGCATTTCCAGAATGTTCAGATACATGGTACTGTACTTTAGAATAGATCGGGAGGTGGTTTTGGAATGCAGCACCGAACCAAGGTATAGAATGTCAAAGTGGTGCACAATTTTAGAATGTTGAGGGGCATATAATCTCTGCATATGGCAGGAATGTGCCATCTCACAGTGCAGTGGGACACTCAATCTCAGAATGTGACAGGGACGAACATCAAAGAATTTAGTGGGGACTGGCAATTCTGGAATGCAAGTACGGATGTACACTGTTGGAATATGGCAGGACACATTATTTTATTTTGAAACTGCTTGTCCTTGCCATATTCTGGAATTGAATGTTTCCACCACATTTTAAAATTGTGCATCACATCCCCACCACAATCCAAAATTGTGCGTCCCAGCCATATTCCAAAATAGCACATCCTCACTACATTCCAAAATAGCACATCCTCACTACATTCCAAAATAGCACATCCTCACCACATTGCAAAATTGCACATCCACACCACATTCCAAAGTTGTGTTTCAAAGCCACATTCTGAAACTGTCACCACTATATTCCTAAATTGTGTCATTGCCACATTCTGAAACTGTGCATTACCACCACATTCCAAAATTGTGCATCACCACCACATTCTGAAACTGTGTCACCACTGCATTCCAAAGCAGTGTGTCAACACTGCATTCTGAAGTTGTGTGTCACTGCCACTTGCCAAAGTTGTGCATCACCGCCACATTCGGAAGTCGTGCATCACCACCACATTCTAAAGTCATGCATCACCACCACATTCCGAAGCTGTGTGTCACTGCCACATTCTGAAGTTGCATGTCACTGCCACATTCTGAAGTCATGTGTCACCACCACATTCCAAAGTTATGCATCACAGCCATGTTCCGAAGTCACGCAACACCACCACATTTTGAAGTCACTCATCACTGCCACACTCCAAAACTGCATAACTACATCACCACCTAATTCTGAAACTGCACATCATTGCCACATTCTGAAACTGTACATCAACACCACCACATTATGAAATTGCATGTCACTGCCACATTCCAAAATTGCGTGTCATTGCCACTTTCCAAAATTGCTCATCAGTCACATTCCCATATTGCGCATCAGCCACATTCTGAAACTGCATAACTGTGCATCACCACCTCAGTCCAAAATTGTGCATCACTGCCACATTCCAAAACTGTGCATCATCACCACAATCCGAAACTGTGTCTCACCGCCACATTCTGAAATTGTGCATCAGCCACATTCCAAAATTGCATGTCAGTCACATTCCAAAACTGCAGGTCAGCCACATCGCGAAACTGCCTGTCACCACCGCATTCTGAAATTGCATGTCACTACTACATTCTAAAATTGTGTGTCACCACCACATTCTGAATTTGTCCATCATAGCCACATTCCTAAATCTGTGTCAGCACCACATTCCAAAACTGTGCACCAATGCCACTTTCCAAAACTGAGTGTCACTGCCACATTCCAAAACTGCATCTCTTCTATATTTTAAAATTGTACCTGCCTGCCACATTCAGAAATTGTGTGTAAATTGCCATGCTCCATTATTGCCTGTCATAGTCACATTCTGAAAATGTGCATTCCCACCATATTCTGAAACTGCACATCCCCACCACATTCTGAAGATGAGTGTCACTGCCACATTCAAAAACTGCATGCTCAAGTTACATTTTAAAATTATGCATCCCTTTCTCATTCTGAAATTCCATGTGGCTACTAGATTCTGAAACTGCGTCACTGCTACTTTCTGAGATTTAGTGTTCATGCTGCATTGTGAAAATGAATGTTGCCACCACAATCTGAAATAAAGCATACCAACCACGTTTTGAAATTTTGCATCATTTATACCACATGCCAAATTAATACATCCAAGACACACTATGAAATTACATACCCATCACCTTCCTCAACTATATGCCTCCCACAATTCAAAATTGTGTATCTCTGCCACATTTTAAAACGTGTATGACAATGCCACATTAAGAATTTTAGCATCCCTGCCACTTTCCAAAACTGTGTGTCCCACCTACTTTAACTTCTGAATGGGGTTCTTTCCTTCATTAATGACATTCGAGTTTTCCATAGTGTTGTGCAGATTGTTCAGAGTCCAAAAAACTGATTTCTGTGCAATTTCAGAAAATTCCATGGAATTCCATCAGTAGCAGACTTCTGATATTTTTTAAGGGAAATGGTTTCCGCTTATTAATACTTTGCAGTTTACTTAAATTGTGTTTTCTTTTTCCACAGTCTGAGGAAACATTATTCCACTGTTTGCTAAAGATGATGTGCAGTTAAACTGTAGGGTATTAATAAATATATAGAGTAAATCCACAGCATTGCCCTTATCCACTACCCTTGATACCCAATAAAATATACTATCAAGTTGGTCTGATAAGACCTTCCTGCCACAGACCCTTGCAGTTTATTATGTTTAGGTCCACTGCTCGGTGATTGTATAGATTATCAGACCAGCATATGCTGGCCATAATCTGAATAGCCATCACACATCTTTTACTGAGTGATGTGCCATGCCAATACAGTCATTGCTTTTTTGAATTGGAGGGCTCTGCCTCCCACACCCCCTGTGTATTTGTTTCCCTCTTTTATAGGAAAGGGGGTGTGGGGGCACAGCCCACCAATTCAGACAAACTAATCACTGTATTTTCCGAATATGGCTAATTCCATATCTTTTACTTTGTGGTGTGCCAGCTACACATAGTCCGAAATGGTGTTAGCCAAATACAGTTATATGTTTTTTGAATTGGGGGCCTCTGCTCCCCACACCCCTGTGTATTTATTTCCTTTTTTTATAGGAGGAGTGAGGGGGGTGCAGCTCCCCAGTTCTAACTAACGAACAATTTTATTTTCCTAATACAAAATACTAAAGGAAAGGGGCCAGCATAAGTAACATGACGTAATCTTGAATTCTCAATGCATTTATGCCACAGTACTTATGCTGGTCAGATAATCTACACAGTCGGCCACTGCTCTTCAGGTAGTATAGTAAGTCATCTTTGACTAGTGTCTTAAGCGGTTTATGCACACTAGAGGGAAGGCTGACAGATCTGTTGTTACTCAGTTGCTCCTTGCCCCCCCCATGGAGTGGGACTACATCTGCTACCCTCCAGTCTTTTGGAACTACCCCTGTCTGAACTGAGCTATTGGATAGCTCCACCAGGGTTTCAATTAGTTCTATTGCCAATTCCTTGTGTACCTTTGGATTCATCCCATCTGGCCCTGGGGCCTTATATGTCTTTAGGGTTGCTAGCCCTTTCCAAACACACACTAGTAAATACTTGCTGCCTCATCTCAGAGATCTTCCTCACAGCTGTCTAAATGCATTGTCTGGCAGAGGCCTCTGTCTTCCCTTGTGAATACAGAGCAAAAGTAGTAGTCATTCAGAATGACTGCTTTCTGTCATCCCTTCCAATGACCCTACCTCCTCATGAGTGAATTCCCTGCTAGTTCCATGCTTAGCCTAATACTAGGCTGAAATTAGAGATCAAATAGCCCCAGAGGTTTAACTGTCACCCTCTTTTCTAGGTATCACTCACCCTTTTGTTCTTGTGGGTCCCACTATTCCCTTATATCTGTCCCACCCAAGTTGAAACCCCATCACGGTTTTGCCTTCAACTACCTTTGTGGTCAGTCTATTACATTTTTTTTATTTATTTTGTTTAACCAGCAAGGTGGCCTGGATCAATAATCCATTTTCAGCAACACCTTGGAGTACAATGGATAATACTATGAAAAGACAATACATATTAAAACACAGAATAAAACATACTATACACACATAAATTCAAATACACGGTATTATACAATGTACAAAACTCCAAAAGACTTTGTTATCATGTCGGACTGTAATGCTGTTGTTCAAGTAGTATCATTGTACTTACAAGTAAAGGCATTTAACAGATTACCCTTCAGATTTTGTTTAAGGATATTACTTTTGCTTTTAGCCACCCACTCATTGAAGAACTTCCTCAAATTGGCCCTGCATCTCCCCCCCAAGTCTCCGCCATGCCCTCTAGCCAATGTACCCTGGGTGGGGTATGTGGAACTGCAGGCAATGGGAGGGGGGAACTAGTGATGAGACAAAAAAAAAAGAAAAAGTTCCTATGTTGGGGAAAGTGTCCCTGTTCCCTTGTGCCTCTAACTTTGGGGTACTACAAAAGCACAATGCATAGTGACTGTGCTCTGTGCTGCCACAGCTGAATATGACCTACTGCAGATCCCACTGAAGAGTGCTGCCCAAATGGGATAACACTAGGGCTTCCGTGGTCCATGTGCATCCCTATCATGATAATTAGCTCATTGGGCACGCAAGGTACTAAGGGGCCATAAGCATAGAAACATAGAACTTGCCAGCAGATAAGGACCGCTTGGCCCACCTAGTCTGCCCATTTCCCTACCTAATGGATAAGCTGCAGATCCTAGTTAACCAACAGCCTAATTCCTCCTGCTCCCCTAACTAGAATTGCCTTATGTCTGTCCCATGAATTCTTGAATTCCCCCACTGTTTTTGACTCCATGATCTCCTTAGGCAGGCTATTCTATGTATCCACAACCTCTCCATGTAAAGATACTTCCTCACATTACCTCTGAGTCATCTCTCCTCTGCTCTGTCTTCAAATTGTGCTAAGGACCCAGCATCCTGAACACTGGTGGGGCTGTGAAAGTAGTAGCCAGAAATGGCAGAGTGAGAAAAGTGTAGCCAGAGAAGTGTAGCCAGCAGCCAGAAGTGGCAGAAGAAATGGGAGTCAGTGATCAGCATGCCAGTGACTGCAGGGGGGACTTACCTCAGCCTTGGGAGGTCACTCACTATGTCCTGGCTGGTCCAGTGAGGAAGTACAGTCTTGTTCGTCCATCGGGTTCCAGTGTACAATGATCCTGTGGTTGCAGCAGTTCATGAAGCAGCAATCAGCTGGTGGCGGTGTGGGCTCTGTCTAGCTCTGTTTGTTATTTTCTTTCAAAAAAAAGTAACTTTTGGCCAGTCCAGTGGTGCTGAGGGTTGAGGCGCTAGATGCCATACCTCACACCACACCGGCGACCTGGGTTTGGGAACGAATGCGGGGTCACCGAGGATCAGAGGGGGAGGAGGATTGAGCATCCCACTGGATGTTTCCCTCCTCCAGGAGTGGGATCCTGGTGTGTCTTGTACACCTAACACACCTGTGCCAGTGGAAATACAGGCATCAGTGCACAGGCAGCTCTTCAGGAGTCGGGGAGGGGAATATGTCATGGGCATTTGTCTGTGCACACCGTATGACTGGACATCAATCCTATGTGCTGATGCCCTCAGGGGAAGGAGGGGCTAAGAAGAGAAAACAGACCCCCGCCTTGGGCCAAGATGATGACCGATCCACCTTGGATTACCTACCCGCAGGACAGACCCCATTGTGCAGGCACTCCAAGGAAGAAGGAGTAAGGTAGCAGGGATAACGGAGTTAGCCTGGCACTCTAGGGGCAGAGCCTGTGGGAGAGATCTGCAGGGATGATCAGAGGTCTGAAGGAGTGGAATGAGGAGGCAGTAAGGTGGGATAAAAAGAAAGTGAAAAAAATAAAAAAAAGTAACTCTGATTCCTGCAGCAGGAGTCCCACAGGCAGAGCCACATCTTTAAAGACAGCAAGTGTCGGGAGGAGCAGCAGAGGTCAGCAAGACCCTGGTGGAAGACCACTCACAGCTAGTCTGCTGTCATCAGTCACACCCCCCTTCTGACTTCTCCCCGTGCCAGAGTGGTGAGTCAGTGGCAGCGCCTTAAGGTAGGAGCTGGCTGTCTGGCATTTGTCTGCGCACACCGTATGACTGGACGTCAATCCTATGTGCCGATGCCCTCAGAGGAAGGAGGGGCTAAGGGGAGAATACAGACCCCTTCCACAGGTCGCACCTGTAAAAAAGCATTCAGCTTAGTGTGCTACTCCTAGTTAAACAACTAAAAAGAAATAATATGTAAAAAAAGAGATTTTTTTTTTTGCATTGAGGGTGCAGGGAAGATGGCTGTGGCCATGGTTAGGGGCTAGGGCAAGGCTTCAATAGTTATACCCTCCCCAGGGGTGCCAAGTTTTTAAAAATGTTGAGGGTGCTCAGGGTAATTATAAAAGGCCACGCAGCCCCCAGAAGCTACAGGACTTTTCCTGCTTTGTGGTGCCTTTTGGGGATTGTTTTGATACATTTTAGAATGTATATGCACCACCATCACTACTCCACTGCAAAGGATGTAAGGGTGCTTTTGTGGGGTCTTCGATGCCGCCAAGGTGCTAAGATCCATAGGAGGGTACTCTGGATGGATATTTGATGCCTCCAGGTGTTGAAAGCATGATCAACTTTGATTTCAAGTTACAGTGCTACCACTAAACGAAGTGTAAGAGTTCCCTGGATCATTCTATACACTGTCTCTAGAACTTGCACCAGTTATTAAGAAAGAAAATAATGACAGTGCAAGATTTGCACTATGAGGATTTTTCACACACTCAAGGTGTGTGATAATCTCATAAACCCCTCAATCCAGGGGGTTATATGATTATCACACACCTCAGAGGTGTCTGAAAAATCCTCCTAACACACACCTGCACAGTATACCTCTCAACTGTTACTTATTTTTTTATTTAAAAGTTGATAACCACAAAAAGCACCATGAGTCAGGACTCATTTCCAGGTGCGACTTGGGGAGAAGGAACACGGGGAGAAAGACATGAACAGCAGCACAGAATAACAAGTCATGGGTCAAGGTTACAAAACCCTGTTACAAATGTAAAGGCCACTCAGACCACCACAATACATTGCAAATTCAAGTGTCGAGTAGCTGACGTACTAACTCTAAGTGGGGGTTATGAATGTCACACAGCACTATGATTTTTACAGTCAGAGTTACCATTACTCTGGTAAGGTTTACTGGCATTCCTCATAATGCTAAAGCTATTCCTGGACACATAATCTACTAAAATGTGGAACAAAATTGATAGAAACATTCCTAAACACTAAACATTTGGGACCCACTATTCAGAATTTCTTAGACATATTATTCTTTAAAATAAGAAAGTGATTCAGATTCTGGCCATTTGCTCTGAATTTTGAAGGACAGAGCTATGCATTTCAGTGCTGAGACATTGAGAGATATGCTGCATGGACATTTTTCTCTATGCATTCCAAAGCGTAAAAGCATACACGCACACACACACACACACACACACACACACACACACACACACACTTCAGAGTTCAATGTCTCTTTTTTTTGTCCTGTCTGTCATGACTCTCAGGCTCTTACCTCATAAATCAGGGACAAGGCATAAAAAAAATCAGGAACAAAGTGCCAGGGATACATCTTAAAAATTGGAAATATCCACTCAGAAAGCTGATAGATTAAGGGGATTAGTGTAAGATGCATTTTCTAAAGGACAGGTCTGTAACTTTAATGTTTGACATTATTTTGTGCTTACAATCACTACATTTCAGTCACAAAATACAAATGAGGGACAGGGAAAATTTTGAGGCAAAAATCAGGGACATCCCTGAAAATAAGGGACAGTTGAGAGGTAATATGTCCTGCCTCCCTTCCTTACTGACCACAGTTCTGCAGCAGGGAAGTTGCAGGTGGTACCTGAGGACTGGAGGAGGGCCGATGTTATTCCACTTCACAAAAGTGGGAGCAGGGCAGAAACAGGAAACTACAGACCTGTTAGTTTTTGTTTTTTTTATTTCTTTTTTATCCCTCCTACGTCCCTACCAGAGCCGCCCCATCAGGAGTCACCAATGAAGTCCATCCCTACCAACGTCTTACCTGTCAGACTGGGTTCCTCCATCCGGATGTGGATTCCCCCCTCCGGCAGGGTCAGGGTGGGGCAGGACACCCCAAATCTTGCAATTTTGTTAGGTTCCCTGGACTGCAGGCAGACGCTGGCACACCGGGACCAGGCTCAGTGCTCCATCTTCCTGGATCTGGAGGTTTTTTTCCCCATGTTTCTATGAGAACATTGTTAGCCCTTGACATCAAGGCACGAGTGCCAATGTCCGCAACGTCCTCCCCCTTGATGATGCAGCCCCTAGAGGTGATTGGTCCACAAGCCTCCATCCATGGCCAATCAAACCCCCGAAGTGCCGATGTGCTGTCACGCCCCGGCCTCCACCAGGGGTCACCACTCACTGGGCTGGATCCCCAACCTCCCTCTGGAGAAGGCGAGCTGTCATCGGACGCTCAGCCTTTCTCATCCTGGCAACCTGAGTCCGCTCCTGAACCCAGGTCGCTGGCATGGAGCGAGGTGTGGCATCCAGCGCCTCAACCCTCAGCGCCACTAGGCCAGCCCAGACCTGTTAGTTTAACCTCAGTGATTGGGAAAATGATGGAATCACTTCTGAAGGAAAGAATTGTTGATTACCTAGAGGTCAGTGGAGAAACAGGACCCAAGACAGCATGGATTCACAGTGGGAAGGTCACGTCAGATGAATCTAATAGATTTCTCTGACTGGGTGACCAAAGTAGTAGATCAGGGAGGGGCTGTGGACATGGCCTACCTAGACTTTAGCAAGGCATTTGACACAGTCCCACACAAAAGATTAATATACAAGTTGGCCAACCTGTGAGTGGGTCCCAAGATGGTAGCCTGAGTTAAGAATTGGCTGGAGAACAGGACACAGAGGGTAATAGTAAACAGAGTCCACTCTGAAGAAAGGGGGGTTACTAGTGAGGTACCGCATGGTTCAGCACTAGGGCCAGTCCACTTTAATGTCTTTATAAGCAACATTGCAGAGGGACTGGAAGGAAAAGCATATTTCTTTGCAGACGACACAAAGATCTGCAATAGAGTTGATACACAAGGTAGGATGGAAAGGATGAGAAGGGACTTGGCAAGGTTGGAGGAATGGTCAAATGTATGGCAGCTTAGATTCAATGCTAAGAAGTACAAAGTAATGCACCTGGGAAACAAAAACCCAGGCGAAGAGTACACAATGGGGGTGAGATACTAACAACAACAAAATGGAAAGGGACCTGGGGATAGTCATATCAGATGACTTAATGGTGAACAAGCAATGTGAGAGGGCAGTAAGGAGGGCTGGGGAGATACTGGGATGTATAGGGAGAGTCATCACCAGTAGAAAACATAAAGTTGTTATCCCTCTGTACAGACAGCTGGCGAGACCCCATCTGGAGTACTGCATGCAGTTCTGGAGACCCAATCTCTGCAAAGACATAGACAGGATGGAGGCAGTCCAGTGCAGGGCAACTAAAATGGTGCAGGGTCTACACCAGAAGACATATCAAGAGAGACTTAAGGAGCTTAATATGTATAGCCTCAAGGAGAGGAGGGAGAGGGGGGACATGATAGAAACTTTCAAATACCTCAAGGGAATCAACAAAGTCCAAAAGGGTAGCATCTTTCAGAAAAATAGGTGTGCAAGAACAAGGGGGCACAATTTTGAAGCTAGAGGGGGGATGCCTCACAGGTAATGTGAGAAAATATTTTTTCATGGAGAGGGCTGTGGATGCATGGAACAGCCTTCCTGAGGAGGTTGTGGAGTCACAGACAGTGGTGGAATTCAAGAATGCATGGGACAGGGATAAGGCAATTCTAGGGGGTGGAGGTAGGAAGAAGTAGGCTGTTGGTTAGCTTTTAATCTGCAGCTTATCCAATAGGAAGGGAAATGAGCAGACTGGGTGGGCCAAGCGGTCCTTATCTGCCATCAAATTCTATGTTTCTATGTTTCTACTCATTTTTGTCAGATTGAAGATGCTCAGGGATTACAAAATGTTTGGGGTGGGGAAGAAAAAAGCCCCCATTTTTTCAGTGACTCAAAGACAAGGGGAGCTGAATGGAGTCATCTGCAATTAGAAGAATGATTTGCATCCCTGACCCTTCTACGCTAATCAGATGAGTAGCTGAGGAACTGATATTCTAATACCTTCTCATAGTCAGAGGGGGAAACTGAAGTGGTCCCTGCTCCCTTGGGCTGAAAAGGGCAAACCAACAGCAGTAAATGCAACAAATCAGACCAAATTAAGCCAGCAAAAAGCAGCCTTGAATTTTTTCCCACTGTTAGTGCCAAGCATCAGTTACAAAAATTGGGGAGGCAGTACAGTGTAGTGGTTTAAGGCTCTGAGCTGCAAATCTGGAGACTTTGGTTTGAAACCCACAGCCCCCGCTTGCATAGTGAGCAAGTCACTTAACTTCCCTGTGCTCCTAGGTCACACCTGTAAACAAGCTTTCAGGTTAATGTGCCACTCCTGGTTATACAATTGGAAAAAAATAATGCATGTATTGCACTTTACAATACCAGCACCTTTTAATCAGATTACCTGAGGTGCTGCTGCTTTGTTCAAAGCATCTGAGTCAATATCGTAGCAAACTATGATTCATCTTTGAACATAACAGGGCCGGGTGACAGGGAGGCAGGGACTGAGACAGAGAACACAGAACGGGGTACTGGGGCTGGAGGCAGGATAAAGGATAGGATATCTGGGGGCACAGTGGCACAGTGCTTGGGACCAGTGTTGGAATTACAGGGGGCTTGTCAGGGCTCAGCTCCCCCAGCTCTGAAGAGAGCCCTGGTAGCTCATGACTAACTGACTAATAATCGGAAGGGGGCTCCATTTAAAGATATGGACCTCTGTGTCTTCCCCACTCACAAAACCCATAAAGTTCAATTCTAGCACTGTTTGGGACTGGGCTAGAGACAGGTGTTAGGGACAGTGGGACCCAGTGCCAGTAGGGAGGGTAGGACTGGGGAACAGGGGACACAGGGCCATGGATTGGAAGACACCTGTATTTTAGGCAGTGAAGACACGGGCTGGGAACAGGGTACACAGAACTTGGGACAGGAATAAAAATATGAGGGCAGGGTACACAGAACTTGGGACAAAAAGCACAAATCTGAAGACTGGGGACAAGGGGACACATAACACTGGGGACAGAAGGCACAGGACTACAAACAGGGGACACAGGCTTGGTTAGGAATTCCTTCATTAAAACATTTAGCAAACACCACCAAGACACCACTGTGTGGTCTAGTTGTATTGAAAGTAACCCACAACTGGAATTCCATGTATAAAATTAAAAGGCATCTTGAGAAAGAGCGCGAGAGATGGATAGACAGATAACACAGATAGACAAGTATCCTGAATGAGAGTGTCCACTAAACATGTGCTATATCCTGTCAAGTAATAAATGTTAAACAGGAGTGGATTCACGTGCACACACAATGTAAAATATTATTTATTTATTTATTGAATTTTGATGACCGGGTAGGCCCACTGAACCCCGAAGGTCCCTTTTTCAGGGGCAATGTGGGAACATGACAGATGCATGCTAGACTTTTGCATGCCTTGTCGTGTTACTGATCTTTCTGTCTTTTTTTTCATGCCCCCCTCCCCCCTCTCCCAGCTCTGTATCATGCCAGAGTCTGGTTTACTGTCAGCTATGGGATCAGGAAGACAAAGTTCAGGAATCAGCTCTTCCCCTCCCACAACAGCTCTCACAGACAGACAGTCAAACTAGGAGGAAGAGACATTTATTTAATGCCCTATATACTGGACAGGAGAAGGACTGCAAGAGGCAGTGTCCTGTGAGTAAGAAAAACACACTGCTGGTCCTCTCTCCCCACTGCACACTCACACAGAGTGTTAATGTGATGAAAGAAATACTGATTGGTAGAATACATAAGAACAATTTCAATTACTGTAAGTAATGCTCCAAAATTCCAGAGCTACTGGTATATGATGAAATAGCTCTCCTCTCTGCATGAACTAATGTGCAGTCTAACTATGTACCAGTGAAGTCTGTGATTGCAGTCTTGTTGATGTCAAAAATAAGTTTACAAAAAAAAGACCAACCATGTCCAAAACTTTTAAGTTCCCTAATCCTTCCCTGCTCCTAACACTGAGCACTGAGTCAATCTAACTAATCTCTCCCTCTTATTCTCTTCTGATCTCTCTGTAGATCTTTTTTCAGTTTAGCTTAGTTTTGAAATCGTCACATCAGTTCCAGATATAAACAGTTTCTGACCTTCTGCAGCGTGGGAGCCAGGAGGGAATGCTCACTCAAGTAGTGTAGCTGAGCAGGAGACAGTAAATCAGAGACCGTAAATCGAAGGCAGAGACAAGAACCCTGCCTCACGTTGCCCGTCACTGATTCTCCCAGGGATGAGTCATGTGACGAGGAACGGAGCTGTTTAAAGGAGAATACCTGAAAAAATCCTGATTGTGATTGGTTGGCATCTCATGGCACTCCAGACATTACCTCATGGGTTACAGCCCACCTGATAGGTTAATGATGCACATGACCCAGATCAGATTTCCAGTATATCCAGGTCCCAGGAACCCCTGCTCTCCAGTTGTAATTTGTGCATCTGAATAGGCAAGAAGCATCCAGAGAACCCCTGTCTGCTCTTTATATTTTAAGGTAGAAATGTATCTTATTTAGCTGATACTCAGGAATTATGGATAGCATTTTGTGCTTATTGTTTAAGAAGGAGCCTCTGGCTCCCAGAAAATTCTCCATGGCTAAAATCAGTTTATGTGTTATGGGATTCCCTTTTGCAATCGTTTATCATTTTATGTGTTATGGGATTCCCTTTTGCAATCGTTTTATAGATGCTTTCCTTGTTCCTGGAGACCTCTCCAAGCGTTTGAGCACTTCCTAACGAAATCGTCATTTTTTCCACAGCGTGCTGCTTCCCCTGCAGCCACATGGCAGCGCACTCTACCCCTAGCAGGCCTTCGCCGCCATGGAATGCTCCGCGAGTCGCCTCTGCTCCCCGTGACTCCACGGCCTATTCGGCCTCCGCTCAGAGGCCTTCTCCTGCAATTCCCTGCCACGAGTCGCCTCTGCCCCCATGACTCCACGGTTCCCTGAGACCCCCCGGCCATTGTAATCCACCGCCTGGTCCACAGCCTGTTGGTCGGCCCGTGAGTCGCCCCTGCTCCCCGCAACTCCGCGGGTTGCCTGGTACTCCTCCGGCGGTTCCACGGCCTGATGGTAGGCCCGCGAGTCACCTCTGCTCCCCGCGACTCCACGGGTCGTCTGAGACCTTACCAGGTCATCTCAGCACGCCAACACGTGCCCTCCCCGGGGACCACGGCCCACCCCCCGTGGCAACGGCCACCACGCGGCCCTTCATCTCATCAGGCCTCGGCCTGTTCCACTCGCGAGTCGCCTCTGCTCCCCGCGACTCTACGTGCTCTCGGCCACTTCCCCAGCCACCTGACTCTCCAGACTCGGCCTACTAAAGGAGCCGCGAGTTGCCTCTGCCCCCCGCTACTCCGTGGCCTCAACCCAAGGCCCGATCGCGCACTCAGCAAGAAACGCCTCACCCCCCCAAAAAAAGCTTACCTGGGAGGGGGTGAGGCCAGCGCGTTGCTCCAGGGCCATCTCCTGCATTCCAGGCCGAACTTCCGGCCTATCGTTCCTTCTGGGGTGTCCCTCCTTCACTCTCTCCCAGGCCTCTAGCAGAGCGATGCCCGGGGACGTGACACAGGGATCCGCTGGACACCTCTCCTCTTGTGAGCAGGCCCATGCCCACGCAGGCTGCCGACTGGCCCGTGACTCTCCCCACATCGCTATCAGCGAGCCAGCAGGCAGTCTGGCCCAATGGTTTCGGGCCCTGAAGTGCACCCTCCTGGATTGAATTCCACAGTATCCTGCAATTCCAGCAATGGGGGGGTCCGTCTACGGAAAGCAACCTGGTCTCCAGGGGCCTCAGGCCACTCAAAATTGTTCTCATTTAAAAAAAAAAAAAGAGACAACTGGGAGACTTCAAGGTTCACTTGGGTCCCTCTCATAGCGACCCCAGTAGGACACCACAGAGCTACTGCCCGGGTACCTCACACAGCGACCCAGGCAGATTCTGCGACCCCCATCCCCATCTCTTGGGGGGTCATGCCCCTCACACAGCAGGCCCACCCTCCCGAGCAGGATTGCCAGTCTGGGGATAACTGGAAGGTTTTTGGATAGAAGTCTCACCTTTGCGGCTCGGGCTAAGGGCCCTCACACAGCGCCCTTACCACAACAGCCTGCTAACTGGGTCTGGGGGGGGAAACGCGGAGTCCTTTCCTCCGCTCAGATCTCTCTCTCTCTCTTATCTTGCAGATGGTTAAGACAAAGAAATGCACCGTGTGCAGCGCTGCCCTCCTCCCTCAAACCCCAGGCCCCCTATGCGCAGCCTGCCTCATGGACGACGAGCTATCTTCAATGGAGAGAACTCCACCACTAGCCCCTTCTCTCCCCGGCCCCAGCAACACCGACGTGGGTGGACCGGGCTCCCTACTGATTCAACACCAACAAGCTGCGGTGGCCATGATGGAGAGCCAGCAAAACTTCATGCTGAAGATCATGGAGAAGCTGGGCGCTTACACAAAACAGAGCTAGACCAGCCAGCGTGGATCCTCCCGTCAGACAGACCCTCCAGAAGAGCCACCGCACCAAGGGACCGCTCCCCAGCATTCCCAGGACGGCAACACTGAGAGAGAGAGAAAGAGATGAGTTGACGAGGAGGAGGAGGAGGAGGAGCATGGCATGGATTCGGACAGAGGACCTCGATCAACAGCCAACCCGTCTCTGACCTCTAAATTATGCGCATTTGAGACAATTCCGGCCTCATGACGGTCATCAAGGCCACTACCGGCCTTGCCATGGAAGAACAAGAAGGGAGAGGATGGAATCCAAGCTAGACCCTATGATCCAGCTAAGGACCACCACCCCAGAGACCTTCCCAGTCTGCCTGGCCATTGAGGAACTGATTCACACCGAATGGCAATCCACGGATCCGGGCAGAATGCCGAACAGAAGGAACTTACTCAAAATGTACCCAATTCAGGGTGACAAGTCCGACGCCTGGTGCAAGGCCCCCTCCATCGACCCCCAAGTGGCAGCCTTGAGTAAGAAGACCGTGCTGCCGTGCGGCACCATAACACTCAAGGACCCTACCTACAAGAAAGTTGAAGACATGCTGAAAAAGACATTTGAAATCGAGGGTACCATGGCCAAGGCAATGACAGCAGCGATCTATACCTCGAGGGCCCAGATCCGCTGGTTGGAGGAACTGCAGGAGCAGACAAGCCCGAAGTCGAGGGAGGCTGAACTATTACACTGCACCCTCGATGCAGCCAAGTACCTCGCTGACATGGCAGTGGACTCCTTACGCCTCCAGGCCAGGGCGGCTGCCATCACAAATCAGGCCCGCAGAGCACTTTGGCTAAAACTCTGGGACGCCGACTCAGAATCTAAGACTTTGCTTCAGAATTTACCCCTAAAGGGGTCTATGTATTTGGGAAGGCCTACAGGCTTATCTGAAACAGAGGAAAAGGGTAGGACCTCTTAATGAATAGGTCAAGACCCTCACATCTATCAGCTGCTAGACATGAGGTTTCAGCCCGAGCCAAGAGCCAAAGCGTAAGGAACCTACACTGAAAACCACTCCTTCGGAGTAGGGTCCCCACATCCTTCTCACGCACTCCTGCCTTCAACAGCTACAGGTCCCCCTCCTCCTTCAGACCTCCAGGTCAAAGGTCCGGAGGCCGTGGAAGAGGATTCAGGGGAAAACAGTGACTCCTTTTCCCCGAGACCCCCTCAGTACCCCCCGGTCGGCCAACGGTTGGCTCTGTTCGCCCACCGCTGGGAGATCACCACGTCGGACAGGTGGGTCCAAGACGTGGTCTCCAGGGGATACACCATAGAGCTGGCTCACCAGTCCATACCCCAACGGTTCATCTCGTCTCCCGTCTCCAGAAGGAGGGCCTCACCACACCAGGTACAGGGTATCCTGGCAGATCTGATCCAGAACAGGGCCATTCAACCAGTCCCAGTTCAGGAGCAGGGGGAAGGCATGTACTCCATCTTCTTCCTAGTGCCCAAAAAGTCGGGGGAGCTCAGGCCCATCCTGGACCTAAAACGCCTGAACAAATACATGATCCCACGTCGGTTCAAGATGGAGACGATCCGGTCCATCTTACGGGGGATCAGAGTAGGCAATTTCCTAACCTCAATCGATCTAAAGGACGCCTACCTACATATCCCCATCATCAAGAACCACAGAAGGTTTCTACGCTTCCACATCCTGGGTCAGCACTTCCAGTACCGGGCACTCCCATTTGGTCTGTCCTCAGCCCCCAGGGTCTTCACCAAGGTCTCCATCACCTTGGTGGCCAGACTCAGGGAACAGGGGCTGGACATAGTACCATATCCAGACGACTGGCTCATACGCGCACGATCCAGGGATCAGGCGCACGCTCACACAGAACTCGCCGTGCGGGCACTCAGGGACCACGGTTGGGTGGTGAACGAGGAGAAGAGCCAGCTCCGTCCAACCCAACAGATCGAGCATCTGGGGGCCATCATCTACTCAGCAGACGGCTGGGCAAAGCCGGCCCCAGCACGGATCCGCAGTCTCCGAAGACTGGCCGGGCAGCTAAGGTTGCACCCTCACACCACAGTGGCAGAGGTCGTGAAACTCCTGGGCTGCATGGCCTCCTGCATCGACCTCGTCCCATGGGCCAGGTGGCAGATGCGTCCACTCCAAAATTTTATCCTGGCAAGCGGAGCGCCAAACGAGTTCAACTTGCACCGCCTGGTCCAGCTGCCCACAGAAGTGAGAGCTTCCCTGAGGTGGTGGGTCACTCTGGGAAATCTGACAAGAGGAGTTCCCCTGGAAACACCTCTACCGATTCCCATCAAGACGGACGCAAGTCTCTCGGGTTGGGGAGCCTGCCTGGGGGACGAGTCAGCGCAGGGCACCTGGTCCCCAGCGGAGGCCCTACTCTCAATAAATGTGCTGGAGATGAGAGCGGTGTTCCACGCGCTAAGGGCCTTCTGCCACATCATACAGAGACAGTCGGTTCTGATCAAATCAGACAACCGCGTGACGGTGGCATACATAGTGAAACAAGGGGGTACCGGAAGCAAGGTCATGTCATGGGAAACCTCAAGGGTAATAAGCTGGGCACAAACTCACCTATCCCACCTGGGGCAGTCCACTTAGCCGGAAAGCTGAACATATGCGGATTGGCTCAGCCGCCAACAGATTCATCCCGGAGAATGGCGTCTGCACCCAGACCTGTTTTGCTTAATCCAGACGACATGGGGCCCAGTGTCCATAGACCTAATGGCATCAAGGAACAATGCCCAGGTGGACAGGTACTTGTCCAGGTTCAGGGACGTGCACTCCCAGGGCACAGACACCCTGTCTCAGGAGTGGCCTCGGCACGACGCATACGTGTTTCCCCCGCTACCTCTCATTCCTCAAGTCGTGGAAAAAATCCAGAAATCCCGAGCCACTGTCATCCTGGTGGCCCCATACTGGCCCCGAAGATCGTGGTTCACAGCGATCACAGAGATTGCGCTAGCCAGCTTCTGGATCCCGACCCGGCCAGATATGCTGTCGCAGGGTCCCGTGATGCACCCGTATCCTCAAACTCTGAAACTCATGGCCTGGCTCCTGAGAGGGAATGGCTATCCGCCACCGGGTACCACGAGTCGGTCATAGGCACGCTCCTCCGGTCTCATCGTGCCTCCACCACCTCCACATATGAGAGGCAATGGGCCGTCTTCTCACAGTGGTGCCACCACCGAGGCTCGGTACCGGAACAAGCCAATCTTCCCACTATCCTGTTGTTCCTGCAGCAGGGGGTGGATAAGGGACTGGCACCCTCCTCTCTGAGGGTGCAGCTAGCAGCCATAGGGGCGGCCAGAGGTCGGGTCGAGGGGCACCCACCAGGAGCTTATCCGGACGCAATCCGGTTCCTGAGGGCCGTGGACCTCATGTGACCCAGGGCCAGACCTGGGGTCACACCCTGGGACCTACCTCTGGTATTGGACTCCCTAAGAGCACCACCATACGAACCCCTCGACGAAGCAGACCTCTTCTGGGTAGGTCTGAAGACCGCTTTTCTCGTGGCCATCTGCTCGGCCAGGAGAATAGGAGAGCTCGGTGCACTGTCCTGTGCACCGCCCTACACCACCTTCACCCACGAAGGAGTATGACTTCAGACTGTCCCGGCATTCCAACCAAAGATCCCCACGAAGTTCCATAGGGAACAACCAATAGACCTACCCACCCTGTTCCGCCTTACTCCGCAGGATGGGAACAGTTCCCCGGACTCTCTGGACGCCGGGTCAGTCCTATCAGTCTATCTGGCCAGGTCTCAACCCATCCGCAAGATGGAGAGACTCTTCTTCGTCTCGAAGGGTCAACGACAGGGGCTAGCGGCGTCCAAAACCACCATCGCAGGGTGGATCAAACGGGTCGTGCTCCATGCCTATATGGAAAAGTGCCTGACCCCACCACAGGGGATCAGAGCACACTCCACAAGGGTGGTTTCCACCTCCTGGGCGGAACGAGCACTGGTATCTCCTGAGGACATCTGTGGGCGCTACCGGAGCTCCCTACACTCCTTGAGAGGCACTACAGGCTAGAGCAACTCCATGATTTCAGGCGCCTTCACCTCTCACGTCTCATAGCGGCCCCACCTCATGGTTCCTCTGATCCATCCCAATCCCACCGAGACTTAAACTGCTTCTTATCTCCCATGAGGTATTGTCTGGAGTGCAATGAGATGCCAACCAATCACAATGGGTGTTTACTCACCTGGTAAAGGTGATTGTGCTGGTTGGCATCCATGGCACTCAAGGCCTCCTCGGGTATGATCGAGCGTACCACAAGAAAAGGAAAGAAGAAAATATGGAGGTCCCTACTCCTTCAACCATATCCCGCTGCAAGTAAACTCAAGTCAAACCATGGTTCGAGGTAGTGTGTACAGAATAGGCAATAAATTCAGGCCTCTGGCCCCATTATTGTACCCTGTCGTTGCATATCTCATCTTTAATAGTCTCTATTGTGTGCATTGCTTGCTTGTGTTCTACTTTCTTCCTTTCAGCTATGGAAAATTCAAACTGGAGAGCAGGGGTTCCTGGGACCTGGATATACTGGAAATCTGATCTGGGTCATGTGCATCATTAGCCTATCAGGTGGGCTGAAACCCATGAGGTAATGTCTGGAGTGCCATGGATGCCAACCAACACAATCACCTTTACCAGGTGAGTAAAAACCCATTGGTGTGCACATACACACACATAAAATGCTGCTACTGCTGGAGCAGAACAGGACGTCCAGGTGATGTTTCCCAGAGAGTGAAAGTTAACTCGAGTGACTGTCAGAATGAATGAAATAAAATCGGACCATTCATATTGTCAGAGAATATGAATGGTCAGGTTTTTGAGGGTGCCTAATGTAACTTTGTGGGTGCTTGAGCACCTAAGCACCCATGCAGCTGGTGCCCCTGACCCTCCTCCCCCACAGCCGGGCTTCATTTAAATTTATTCAAATCATTCCAGTAAAGCAGCATGGGGCAAGGGTGACCCTATTCAAAATCATTTAAATATATTAAAATAAACTTCAGCAGGGGAGAGGTAGCACAGGGGCAGACTTATTTAAATAAATTGCCCCCTGGAGGCAGAGCAGAGAGCAGGGCAGCCCCTATGTGTATTAAATAGTTAAAGGGCTCCAGTCAGAAGGAGAAAGAGAGCAGCAGGGAAGAGGTCGACTTTGTCCAGTTTAGGGAGTCCCTCTTTCCCACCACTTAGAGGGCAGCAGCAGTGGTGAAGACTTCAGCAGAGGAGACCAGGAATGAGTCTCCAGATTCATGGTGACATCCAGTCAGCTGTGGAGGAAGGACTGTGGCCGCATCAATAGGCTGCTCACCCAAGGAAGAGAAGTGGACAAATTGGGGCAGCTGTGGCAAAAACAAATGTCGAGGCAGTCCTTTAAAACATGACCGCCATTTTTATTTCCAAGGAGAAGGAGAGCAGCAGGGACTAGGTCGACTTCATCCAGTCTAGGGAATCTGTCTTCCCCACCACTTAGAGGGCAGTAGCAGTGGTGGAGACTTCAGCAGGGGAGATCAGGTGTGGTTCTCCAGATTCCTGGCAGCATCCAATCAGCCATGGAGGGAGGGCTGTTGCCGCACCAATAGGCCGCTTGCCCAAGGAAGAAAGGTGGACAAATCAGGCCAGCTGCAGCAAAAACAAATGGCAAGGCAAGCCTTTAAAACTGCAATCAGCTCTTTTACTTCCAAGGAGAAGGAGAGCAGCAAGGAAGAAGTCGACTTCATCCCATCTAGGAACTCCCTCTTCCCCACCACTTAGAGGGCAGCAGCAGCAGTGGCAGAGACTTCAGCAGAGGAGATTAAGACCGGGTTTTTGGGTTCCAGGCCGCATCCAATCAGCCATGAAGGAAGGGCTGTGGAGGCACCAATAAGCTGCTTACCCAAGGAACAAAAGTGGATAAATCGGAGTAGCTGCTGCAAAAATGAACGCCAGCCCTTTAAAAGTGAGAATGACGCTTTTACTTCCAAGAAGGAGAGCAGCAGGGTTGACTTTGTCCCATCTAGGGACTCTCACTTCCCCACCACTTAGAGGGCAGCAGTGGCAGAGACTGCAGCAGAGGAGACCAGGAGTGGGTCTCCGCATTCCAGGCAGCATTCAATCAGCCATGGAAGAAGGGCTGCGGTGGCACCAATAGGCTGCTCTCCCAGGTAAGACAAGTGGACAAATCAGGGCAGCCACAGCAAAAAAATTAATGCTGAGGCAACACTTTAAAAGCATGACCGGTGCTTTTACTTCCAAGGAGAAGGAGAGCAGCAGGGAAGAGGTCGACTTTGTCTCATCTAGTGGCTCCCCACCACTTAGAGGGCAGCAGCAGCTGTGGTGACTTCATGCTGATAAAAGGCCCCCACCACCCTTCCCCTTGACCATGTCTTCGTAAATGCTCAAGGAACAAAGCAGGGATTGGTCAGCCACTGAAGGGGAGGAGCATGGAGACAAAGTCTTAGTAAAGACCTGATCTAAAAGAGGCTGATCACTACAAGGAAGAAAAAGGAAAAGGACAATACATAGGCAAGTGGAAACCAGAGGGGCAATAGAACTGGATGAATGACTTTTATTGACTTATTGTAAAGGGGGCTACTCACTACAGCAGAGGAGATTGTTCATTGCAGCAGATAAAAGTACTGTGAAAGCTAAAATTTGGTAATAAGAGGGTACAGTGCTGACTGAGGTTTGATTAGTAAGTGACCTGTGGGTGACGTAAAGTGGTATTCACAGTGAAGCACCTATACAGTGCATGATGAGACTGTGACACAAGTGATAACGTTTAACTAGGGATAAAACTGATAATGCTATGATTAAGTTTAAGCTGGGATAAAAGCGATAATGCTGTGAATTCTTATGATAGCTAGAAAGACAAGAAGGGTACAATGCATGATGAGACTGTGATACATGTGATAAAACTGAGGGGCCTGTGATAAATGTAGCAATGTATAAACAGGGATAAAACTAAGACATAACACTGAGGCTTTCTTTTCAGAGCTACAGTAAATTTCTTCTGCACTAAGGTACTGTGGAATATTTTTGGGACTTCTATGGTGCTCAGAACTAAGGTACTGTAGTGTTTATGGGAAAGACTGGGGATACTGTGATAAAACTGGGACTTCTATAGCACTCATAATCTTCAGAACTAAGGTCCTGTGACATTTATGGGGCTTCTATGGTTATAAATGTTTGCTCTGTACCTTAATGTTTGACGTGGAAGCTTTGTAAATGAGTCTCTGACTCAAAGGTCTTTCTGAATATTTACCAATAAACAATAAACAAAAAATGGTTCTGCAGAACTAGGGGCAAACAAATTGGAGGGGCCAATGGAGCAGGGTGAGGGTGGGTCTGAGTCATGGTCCCCAGGCTACAAAGGCTGGGGGGGGCATCTTTGGAAGGGTGGTGGGGTGTACTGGTTGTGAGTCAGCCATGGTACTTGATATTGTTTGAAAAATGGGGGATTGCATGGTATGTAGGCAGCTTGACCAGCTAAGGGAGTAGGTGAGATGACTGAGATGGACGCTAAGCTGGGAAAGAGAGAGGAGTAGAAGGGAGGACAGGAGGGGTTCCACTGAGGAAGCAATAGTGATTAGAGGGGTAACTGTGAGGGGACAAAGAGTGGTAAAAGAGGGAGGTGTAGGGGGACAAGGAGCAAACACGGCAACAGGCAGAGGAAGATGGGATGGAGACTGGAGGAGAACAAAGGAATATGGAAGCAAGGAAGGAGGGGTAGGGGATGGCACTAGTGGAATTTTAGGAATCCCACATAGAGGCAGCAAGAGACACAAAAGAAACAAGAGGTAGTGGCAGGAGATAAAGTATAAAGGTCCAAAGCCTGCACCGAGGGCAAAGGAGGAGGAAACAAGGGGAGGAGCCCCAGCCAGGGGGATACAGGCAGTGGGCTTAGAGCAGAAAAACATATATGTTTCGACAAGGGCGCTAAATAGGGGGAGAAAATCAGGAAAATGGAGTTGAGGAGTACACAGGGGAAATAGGAGAAGCAAAAATGAAGGAAGACTTAGGAAAATTGGAAAATGGGGACACCCTTTCGGATAAGAACAAAGAGGGTAGTAAACATAGGGATGGGGCACAGGGGTGGACATACCCCAGAAAGGGCAAACCCTAATGGAGGGGGAGGCAGTGTACTCAGGTTCAGAAGGGCTGGTGCTAGATGGGGCTGGGAAAGGAGAATGTTCTCATGGAAAATCAGTCAGGGCATGGTTGGGGGCAGATTAATGAGGATGGAAAGAAAAAGCTTGCAGATGGTGGGGCAGAGGTGGGCAGCATAGCAGAAAAGGCCTGTGGGAGGCATGAAGCTAGGGGAGTGCAGGGGGAAGGCAGTACTTCATAAGATGAAATGGGAAAAGGGGATAGGGAGAATAGGGTTGAAAATGGGATGCAAGGGGTTGGGAGAAGGATAGAAGGGAAATGTAATCAGAAGGTGATGGAGAGCAGGGTCCTACTTGTTTGGGACTCTATAATAAAAGGAATTAGATGAGGGGGAAGGGGGGCAAGAGTAGTGCAGTATGGGTTGAGTGCCTGCCAGGCTTGATGGCGGTGGAGGTCATCCACTATATCCTCTCAAGGGGGAAACAGCAAGATGAGAAAACACACCTGATGTTCCAACTTTGAACAAATGACCTGGTGGGAAATAGCCTGTTGGAGGCGCAGGCAAGATTCAGAGCACTCGTTAGATACTGCAGCAGTCTGGGGTTCAGATCTGTGGCTTTTTCTGAGGTGTTGCCAGTACCAATGGCAAGTACCAATAGGGGACTGAGGATTAAGGAGTTCAATGAGTGGCTTGCAGGGTGGTGTGAGCAAATGGAGTATGGGTTAGTAAGGGAGTTGGGAGCAGTGTGGGGTGATGAGAACCTATTTGCACAGGGCTGGCCCTAGCTATTCCAGGGCTCTGTGTGAACCTCCTTGCTGGGGGCTCCATATAAAAAGTAACAAAGCACCCAAGGAACATCCTCATCCGTATCGTGGCCTCTCTGTAGCTTCATTTTTAGCTAGTTTTATGCCAGTTTTGCTCTTTGCTTTAATTAGTACATACAGGACTAAGAAGGAGACCAACTAGACAGCTAAGTTTTTTGGAGGGACCCTTCTGCTCTTGGGGGCCTCTCAACCCCCTAAAGCCAGCTTTGTATTTGTACCAGACAGACTATACCTGAATAGGGAGAGAGCAGCAGTATTAAAAAGCAAATTAGGAGAGTTCATAGAAGAAACCTACAATTTAAACTAGATTGGGGGGATCCACTCCACAAGGCAGGAGAAATGGGGGAGCTACCAACTTCCCCCCCAGGATAGTGCAAAAATGTTGGGATTGAGGGTGACAAGTGAAGGGGGGGAATAGAGGGGGAACCTGGTGAAAGGGCTTAGCAGCCAACACCAGGAGCTTAGGGAATAAGATGGTGGACTTGGAGGCCATCACGGGGATGAAGGACTAGATACAGTAGCAATAAGCGAGACCTGGTGGATAAAGCAGCACACCTGGGAAATTACTATTCCAGGTTACAGTCTATTCAGAAGGGACAGGGAGGGTGAGGGGGTTTCTTTATACATCTGGGAAGATGTAAGTGTAACTGAAGGACAAGAGGAAGATGGGGAGACTGAGCTACTGTTGGTAACGCTAGGCAGGAGGACTGGAGAATCCTTGCAACTGGGATTGGTATATAAGCCACTTACACGGGGAGGAGGAGAAGAAGGAGGAGGATGACAGTCAGTTAATTCAGGCAGTCACAAGGCTGGCCCTCAAAGGAGAACCACTACTGGTAGGGGTCCTAAACCTCCCAGATATAGACTGAGAAATCCCAGATGCAGCATCAACAAGGAGCAGGGAGACACTAGCTGCCCTGCAGGGGGCATTCCTTCAACAGCTAGTCAGGTAACTGACAAGGGGCAACAACCTGCTGGACATGGTCCTGACAAACGGGGAGAGTGTGGAGGAAGTGCAGGTGGGATAAGCCTTGGGAACCAGCAATCACAGCATGGTAAGGTTCAAGATTATGGCAGAGAGGGAGACAAGTAAAACCAGTACTACAGTCATAGACTTCAGATGCACAGACTTTGACAAGATGAGAAGGATAGTAAGGGAGACAATGGAGGGTATGGTGAATATATGAGCAGTGGAGGAGTTATGGGACGCTATCAAGAGTGGGGTATTGGAAGCTGTGGTAATGTGCATAAAAAAGGTTAAGAAGAGCAAAAGGGGAAGGAGACCGCTTTGATTTACAAAGGAGGTTGTGGGGGCAGTCAGGGAAAGGGGGAAGGATTTCAGAAAATTTAAGAGGACACTCAGCAAGTAATATAGGAAAGAGTATAGGGAGAAAAGGAGTCTGGCAAGGAAGAAGATCAGAAGGGCAAAAGCAGATACTGTGGAGAAAATAGCCAAGAAAGTCAAAAGGGAGGATAAAACTTTTTTCAGATATGTGAGGGAGAGGAAGAGGGCAAGGCAGGGGATTGCTAGACTGAGTGGGGAGGGAGGGATACAATTGGAATAGGACTGTGAAAAAGCAGAGGTCTGTGTGTAAGCAGTGTGATTGTTTTGCAATGAAGACTGTGTAAAGTAATCAAAACCATGGCAAGAATTCTGAGCAATAGACTGTGAGCATGTATTATGGATTCAGCAACAGTGTAATTTTCTGAGTAAAAGAGAGACTGTAAGTTGTATGAGAGGCTGCAACAAGCAAGCAATCCTGTTCATGAAATACTGTGGCTTTAGTGGCTTTAAGCAAGTAAAACATTGAAAGCTAATGGTAAAGTCCTAGAAAATCATATAGATGTGCTGAGGAAGAAAAGCAGTGCAGTCATTACAGTTTGAGCAAAATTTATCAGTATGCAGTAAATCAGATGTGCAGTGGCTTGAGTTAGATGCAGATTGTTGATGTGCCAGGAGTGCTGCCACCGCCAATACAGGGTGGGGCAGTAAAGTAAACACAGCAGCAGGGAGCCATTTTGTGAGACTGTAAAATTTGTTTGGCTCCCACTTGGACAAAGCTGCAAGATCCTACAAGTAGCAACACACAGCACCAGGTTGAACCTGTTGGGGGAGGCCCAGCAGAGTGTGGCTCAAAGGAAGAGGGTGTAGATTTACTGCCAGAGCAGATTCCTCGAGATGTCTCCATGCCTGTGTCACAGATGGACAGTGCGGAGAGAGAATCAGTGGATCCATGGAGAAAGGGTCCTAGTCCTAGCCTCGTGGGAGAGGATGAGGTTCAAGAAACCTTAGACTGGGAAGTGTCCACCTCCATGCCCAGTGAAGAGTAGACTGTCTCAGGAGTGAGGATGACTGCTTGCTCCTGGGCCCAAATCCTAAGTGAGGAAGAGGAGGAAGTAGAAATGGATTTCTCTGTTGAGGGTCCCAGTATGTGGCCTCAAGCTCTTGCCTCGGAGGAACCAGAAGGACAAGTTGGTGACTCCACAGCCCTGCTTTCAAAAGGTGCAAGAGACAAGTTCTCCATAGCTTTGAGTATGCAACACTGGCAGAACCAGGACTGGCCGCCCCCAAGCCAGGCCTGGGGTTGCAGATTGATGAAGAGTAGTAAGGAGGAAAGACTGGTTCATAGAAAGGAAAACAAAATCTATGCAATGACCTTTTCTACTTTCCTCGGAGAGTCTGGGAGGAGATTAAGAAAAACAGAAGAGCCTGGCTGGTGGAAGATGCAACCAAAAACTTGCATCCAGGTGCAAATCGTTATGTCAGAGACAAAGTTATCAGAGACAAATGCATGTTTTGGAAGTTGGGCAGGACACTGTCCATAGACACTGTACATTATGTTGATGATAAAGGAAACAAGACTTTCCATAATGTGAATTATGAGCACCCAGATGGGGTCACAATTCTTGCCCCTGACCCATTGTGGTACCACCCTCAATGTTACCATCATCCCGTGAATGTGCCCATGCCTACTTTCAAGGAAGCAGAGTAGTAGCAGCCAGTGTCTGCTATCCAGCTGTTGCTATACCCATGTACCCATGTTGTTCCGCCAGTCTGGCATTCCAGGATCTGAGGTGCCTCCAGTTTCATCAGCCTTGCAGTGTGCCTTTCCAATTTCATCGCCTGGCCATCCAAATGACATCACTCCGAGATGACATCTACCCAGCTGTTTTCCTGATTCATCACCTGGGATTTCGGATATCATCAGCTCAGCTGTTCCTTTCCTGTTCCAAGGTTCCATCTCCTAGATGACATCAGCCAGAGATGACATCAACCCAGCAGTTTCCAGATGTCCATCCCATTTTCCAGAAGATTTCCACCCAGCTGTATCCAAATAATGCTGCCAGGGAGAGTCTTTGGCTAGAAAACCAGGTGCTGTCCATTTTTTCATTCTTGAAGGGATTGGTAAGTCCAAACTATTCTTACCTTATTGACATTGCAATACACATCCTACACCTGTCAGACTACAGACTGTTGAACTGTCCACAAAGACTCCCCTCTTTGGATTTACAGTAACTCAGGAACTGTGCTTCACCAAGCTTTGGCCCAGGAGAGACTCTTTCATGGACCCTGCCTTTGGACATTATTTGTCACTAGCCGGGACATTTAGGGTCTTCCATCCCCAAAAGGTCTATTGTACATAATGTTAACATTTTCTACTGTTTTGTACTTTTCTACTTTCTTTTTTTCTAAAAAAAATATTTGGGGGGATTCTCCAGTGTTTTGATGGTATGGGTTATTGTTGTTGTACTGTGTGTTTTGCAGGTTTGGCGTGTTTTGTCTTTTCTCTTTCAGGTGGATCCTGGTGAAGAAAGAAGAGAAGACAAGAAAAGGATTGGAGGGACTGATCAGTGTTCCTCTGTGCTTTAAAATGTTTTTTAAAGTAATGTGTAGTTGTTAACATGTGTTATCCTTTTTTCCTTCCACAGGTGTATTTGTGGGGGAGTGTGGGAGTGTAATGCTTGTGAATGGTGTTAGCTCTGTGTTTTGTTTGCAGGTGTCCTGGGATGGAGGGAGGTTCTCCTGTTTTGGGTAGGTTTGTTTTAGCTAGATAGGTTTTCCCAAGAGGGCTAGGGGGATAGACAGGTTGTGGTCCTGATCTGCAGTAGCGGCTGTAGTGCTGGTATATTAGGGCTATTCTCTGGACAGTTCTTCCAGGGCCACTGGTTCCCATAGTAAGATCGTAGTGTAGGGGCTGATGCATCAGACATTGGCCTCTGGGCCCTTAGTGTTGCCTGCCTGTGCCTGGAACGTGGTAGGGGAGAAGGTAGCACTACCTCCCCGTAGTCAACACATAGGGTAGGATGGCCTGGTGCCAGGTAGGTAATGGCTGAGGACAGTCATTTTTCTGGCTGAAGTTGAATGTAACCCCCTTGTTCCCATGGGTTACTAGAATCCCAGTTAGAACCAGTGGCAGGCAGGGCAAGGCAGTTAGTGAAATGCCAATTAAATGGATTTCACACTATCAAGCTCTAGTGTCAATCTCAGCTGAGCTAGAGGGTGATGTAATCTTAGAACTCTCACAGCATTATAAGCCACAGTTCTTTGCCAGCTCTAGGGATGTTAGCTTTAGAATGTTCAGTCAGTCCTGAGTAGGAGTTCCAGGAGAAAGCTACAGCTTGCTGTGAAGCTCCTCAGACAGCTCTGACAGAGAGCTACCACTGTGTTTTGGGTAGTTTGTTCTCACCCTTGAAGAAGAACGTAGAAGACAGTGATTGAAGTGGTGGAGACCTTGCCAAGTGGGTTTTCCTTTGCCCCATCTCAGGAGGGATGGGGCGACCTTCAAGGTTCAGGGGTAATCCCCTCACCCAGTCTGTCTAGTGAAGCTGCCTGTGGCAACTTCAGAAACCGTGAGTACTTTTGTGTCAGCCCAGGAGGGGCACCTGCAAACCTTAGGTGAATTTTCTCTGACAAAAGGGACCCTGTCACCTAGACTGTGTCTGTTTTTAAAAGTGTCTACCTACTATGGAGTCTAGAGAGACAGACTATCCAAGTACAGAACTTTTAGTCATGTAGTATGTTAAGAGTGAAAAACATTTCGAGATAGCATCTACAAGTTTTCTGTGAGGGTGTTATTAACCAGAAGAATGGCCGAATATAAACTTGGAAGCAAAAGGTGGGAGACCCCCCATCTGGAGTAACCAGTTTACCTCTCTGGGTTCAGTTTGGGCACCAGTTCAATTTTAAGTAAGTGCATTTGGCCAGTGCCTGATGGAAATAGTTACCCAGATGTAGGTTTTGGATTCTCTGTTTTCAGTTCACCTCGGTGTAGTGGGTGCTGGAAGATTTTGAGCGTGTATGCGCTCTTTGGTGGTCGTGTGTGCCTTCAATGTTCCTCATGAAATATGGGAACAGTGCCTTAGTACTGGCCATGTGTGTCTAGTCAAGAAGAAAGTGTCCTAGTTTTGGCCGTGTGTGCCTAGTTGAGAGGAAATGTACCAGTAACTGACTATGTGTGCCAATCTCCATTTCAGAAACTGAGAGTTTGCTGTGTGTGTTACATATGGCTATGTAAAATGGGAAGTTTAGGAATGTTTGCACCTCAGTAATCTGCATTACCAGTATGAGTAACCCTGTGGGGTCCAACTTCGCTTTGTGATTATTCTCTGTGTATGTGAATAAAAGCCACACCCGGGAAACCCAACCTGGTTTGGACAGTACTGTTATTGCTTCCACTGTGTCTGGATTTACTTGTGTGCCTCCATCCAGAAGTACAAACCTAACACCATTAGGAGCAAATGTTTTCTCCCAGGGACCTGGGTTGCTGGCCATAGTAAATGGTCCTGCCAGGTAGTTGCTACTCTTGGGTTGCCTGTCTGTAATAGCAGGCTCAGAAAGATGTGTAAGATAAACTGTGTTCTGTAAACCCCCACCACTCTCTTTTGTCCCTAGATGCTATGTGGTGAGAGGGGCAGCCCTGCTAGTTAAACAAGGAGGCTGGTGGGGGGGGGAGGGTTACACATAGGCAGGGACATTACTAGCAGAAAGAGGAAGGTAATAATGCCGCTTTACAAAGCCATGGTGAGGCCACAACTGGAGTATGGGGTTCAGTTCTGGAGACCACATCTCCGCAAGGATATAGATGTGTTGGAGAGGGTTCAGAGAAGAGCAACCAAGATGGTGCAGGGTATGCAAGGGAAGATATACAAGCAGAGGTGTAAGGAGCTGGATCTTTACACACTACAGACAAGGAGGGAAAGGGAAGACATGGTTGAAACTTTTAAATATGTAAAGCGGCTCAATAAAGTAATAGAAGGGGACTTACTTAAGAGGTAGGAAGGGGGCCAGAACTAGAGGGCACAGCCTCGGACTGCAAGGAAAAAGATACAGGGGCAAAGTGAGAGGGCATTTGTTCACAGAGAGGGTGGTAGAACCCTGAAAAAGACTGCCAGATGGAGTGTTGGTGCTAAACTGGGGAAAGAATTCAAGAGGCCATGGGACAGGCATATGGGGCTGTGTATCGGGGGGAGAGCAGGAGCTGGCAGGGAGGGGGAGGTGTAAGGGGAAAAAGGGGCAGACCAAATGGACCAGTGTGGCCCTTTTCTGCAGTCAAGCTTCTATGATTCTATGATAGCAGCAGGGGTAAATCAAGGCCTTAGGTATAGAGATTAGCCAGTTGGGCTACATGAATAACGGCTAGCTAGCCCAATTTTTTTTTTAATTATTCAGAAACTGGGCCAGTTAGGGAAAGCAAGCTCCAGGTTATAAAGGGATAGGGCCCAGGATGATAAGAGTGGGCTAGTAGACAAGTGGTCACCAGTAGTTAAGCTAAGGGCTAGTGTTTTAAAAGTGCAGAATTTGCTAATTTAAAGTGCACTAGAGTGTTGGCTCCAGCCTGGAGCACTAGAGTGTTGGATCAGCCAGTCAGCCACCCCAACAGCATAGTTGCCACAGTCCTAGCCAAGGGCTAATAACCTGTGTAACTTTCCCATAGCCTCTAAGACAGGGAGGGACAGCTAGCATCGCATCCCTAGCATATAGACTGGTCAGATTATCCTCAGCCAATAGGCTAGTATTCCTGTTAATTTCTTCCAACTCAAGTAAATGCCTGTGGGAGGGAGGCTGTACCTCAGGGTCCCCACGTCCCCAGGTATATCCAGCATTTAGTCAGGTTTTCCCCTTGTTTATTGTCTTTCCTAGTGAAACTGTTATAGAAAGTGATTTTTATTAACATTTTTCAAGTGAAAATTCTGATCTGAATGTAAATTGTGGAAAAGGGCAAAACTGTGATTGATCCGAGACTGCATTTTAAGCAGTAGTGCAAAGAAACTGGGCAACAAATTTGACCCTACCTTTTTCACTATAAAAGATTTCAGGTATCTTCCAGTTTTTTTTTGTTTTTTTTTGTGGTACAGTTTTCAATTTCAACATCCGAATACGTTATAAATGTTTTAATTTATTTTCTTCTCAAGAAAAAAAGATGCCCACCACATTTTGCATAGAAATAGCACTGCAAATCTGGCAAGGGTTAAGATCGAGAAAATAAAGAAAGTTCCATGGTGCTCAGTATAGAAGATACCTAGGCAAGCACATTTGACAGGTATGCAAATATTTTTGTTAGCTGTAGCTGAAATTAGCTCTTACGAAAATCAGTTTTTGTTGCACTGCTGCTTCAAAATCACAGCGCCTGAAATGTAGCACATGTTCTGAGACTGTGAATTGCTCTGTATGCCCCAAATTGCCCTACTTGCTTAGATTTGCCCCATTTATTCCAAATACTGTTCCTATTAGAAACATAGAATTTGATGGCAGAAGGAGACCGCTAAGTCCACCTAGTCTACCCATTTGTTTTAGACCTATTTTGACACTTTAGTTGCCCTTTGTAGTCAGGGCTCCCTTGTGTCTATCCTATTATCCCAGAAATTATCCTAGAAATGTGCCCTGCTTGTTACAAATTACCCTGAATGCTTTTGAATTGCCTGTGCATTAAGTAAGTAATAATATCTGACAGGGTGGGCGTTATTGGAATATAACGGACCTCCCAGGGGTGTAATGAGGCCCGACACCATTGGCAGAGGGCCTTATAGCCCCTGGAAAGTCCATTATATTCCATAACACTCACTCTGGAGGGTATTATTACACTTAGAATATGGGCTGGATGTGCAATTTTAAGTGTAAATATGAAAGATTAAGAAAAAAATAGAATAAAATAGATACAATTTAGTAAAAAAAACTTTATTGTAAAGTAGTTCCTGAAGTGGCAGAATTGCTAGGAATTGCCAGTAGAGGGCACCACTGTTGTATTATGGTGATGATGCAGACAGCGTTCTTTCCCCAGAACAAGCATTCTTTCGTACAATAATCTGTGGCCGAGTGGTTTGAAATGTTGCCCGCTCTCGGTGTTTGTTGTACTGTGCATTCCGGGTTGTGTGTGGATTGGTAGTGATTGGAGCATAACACTGTGCAGGTGGTCAGCAGCCACAGAAATTTAGGGGAAGAAGTTTGAGCTGACACGAGTTTGGGGGAAAAGTATATGAAAGGTAAAGTGGCTGGAACAGTGGGGGAGCAGTGTTTGTTATGTTGTCTGTGGCAGTATCAAGTTTCTATGTTTCTATGAGTCACAGTTGGTTCTACTGGCTCGTAGTACTGTTGCCCGAGGAAGAAAAAAAAAAGGATTTAATTTGGAAATGGTTGTGACAAGGTGGTGACAGCTTAAGCGGGTGGGTGTAATTGAAGTAGATAGTGGCTGGTTTACCAGTCGCCTTGCAATGGTGGAAAAAATCATGGTAGTGAGCTTTGGATGTCGGGGGTAGCCCTAGGATACAGCAAGTAATGGGGCAGTAGAAAGTGGCACTCATTATTTTGCGGGCATTGTTGAAAAATAACAGCCTGGGTGCCGAGCTGTTTCAGCCAAACGGGATACAAGTTTCACCTCAGCCATATTCTAAGTAAGCAATAATACAAGGCAAGGTGGGTGGTATTGGGCTATACCTGATCACCATGGGGCATAATGAGGCCGACGCTGCAGGTGGAGGGTCTTATAGCCCCTGGAAGGTCTAGTATAGCCCATACAACCCACCCTAGAGGTTATTATTGTACTTACAAAATCGGTATGTATTGTATATTTAAAAAAAACACTGTAAAAAACATCTTTCAATTTTTTTGTAAAGTAGTCCCATTGCAGATGGAACTGCCAATAGAGGCACTGCAACTAACATTAGTGCTGGATGAGACACTTTCTTGTCTGACTTTTCTTCAGTTTGTTTCTTACTTCTTTTTTAAGTTGTTTAGTTTACTTAATTTTTTTTAATTTGTTGACAGTTCTTCATGGTACAAGGGTCAGGTTGTCCGAGGCTGTAGGCAGTGAGTATCAGCAACAACAACAACAACAACAAAGAAACAACAAGACCAGCGAGTTTAAACCTAAAGTGTACCACCTCCAGTACATTTGTGTACTTGTGTCCACTTGCTTGAAGAGGAATAAGGTCTGATGAGGTGTCTTGTTTTGTTCCTGTGAGTTACATATGGGGAAAGCACTGAGCACGATTACTATTTTCTGTCGGATGTCAGCATTGACTCTTAGCATGATCGGGTAGTGGAGCTGACAGAGGCAGATTAAATTCAAGCCTGTGGTTCTGCACAGTTGAAATGAGTGGCTGGACAGCCTACTGTAACATCAATTTTTTTCTATAAAATAAAGTCCTTATTTTGTTAATTTTTTTGACCTACTGGTGGGGGAGGGAATAGCCAGGTGGGAGCAAGCAAGTAATGGGAAAGATGTCTATGGATGTGTAGCACTCGAAGCAGGTGTATCTAATACCAATACAAGCTATAAAAAACATGTTTTCATGTAGCGAGGGAGGAGAATTTAAATAAAAATTACCAGAATGTGCTACATGGCACTGTAAAATGTAGTAGTTTTTGTTTGATTTGCCTGCAGCCACGAGTTCTGATGGTGATTTTTCAATGGAAGTTGTAATTCCATAGTGGAATCTCCGTGGTAGACAGGGTGGCAGGTTTTCCTGAAAGATGAGTAAAATGTAACTGTTAAAACCAAAAAATGCTTGTATTACTGTGTAAATTTTTTTGGTTTGCCCCTTTTGGATATGACAGCTGAGTACAGAGGATTTCATTAAACTGTTCAAGCACAGTAGTAGACAGGGCTGTTGATATAGTTTTATGCAGTGTCAGTGTCTCAGTAGGTAGCACACTCGCCTCTGAGGCTGGGAGATCAGTGGGCTGTGGGTTCAGTTCCCACATCTGGCACTCGGGTTAATATCCCAGTACTGACAGTGTAGTGCAGCATGAGAGGGGTGCTGCACTTCTGAGGTGCCATCTTTCGGATGAGACATTAAACCGTGGTCCCATCTGCCTGGATTGGTGGTAGTTCAGGTGGATGTTAACGATCCCATGGCACATATCAAAAAGAGTAGGGGAATTTTATAGAAATTTGGATTTCATTACAATACAAATACATTACATATACATTCTAAACAAAATTATTAACCAGTGTAACAATCAGAAAAAAAAAAGATTCAATAGAAAAGAAAACATTATACATATTGCTCTGCATTTGTCAATGTCCTGCATACTATAGTCTACCAATATTCTACCAAATAATATCCTAATCACTGATTCCCCATTCATTGCAATTGACCCAAAAAAGCCTAGCTCTTTCAGGGGTATATTTCATCATATCAAATTTCATGGTTTTATTCAAAGATATCCCAATATTCTGAAAAAGTTCCAGATGAGATACTTCTCTGTTGCAGAACCCACATGGACCTAGCCTGCCAAATAAAATATTTTATTGCTGCAGATACTATGTACATAGTGTCTTTGTGGTATTTCCCAAATAGCCCTCCTACAGAACCATATATTACAGTCCTATAATTCAAATTTTCAAACAAAGGCTCCTTCCATGTTCTTGCCAAATATGTCCAAAATGGTTTTATATATGAACATTCTAAAAATAAGTGTTGTTGGGTTTCCACAATTTGCCACATGCCACTCTGGGGCAATGTCTCTCTTCAAGCTGTTTATGCTTGTTAATACCCCTTACTCCTAATCTCCCCAAATTGCCTAACCAAACACAATCCCACACAAAATTGGGAAGTCTAGGGTTCACCAACTGTTGGAGTACTATTTTTGTCTGTGTGTCAGGGCACTCTGGGAACACTATTTCAGCCCTACATTCTGCATCTATAATCAAACCATAATTTTTTTTCCTATCTAATATTACTATCTGTTCTATACTAATGTTCCATTTCACCAGCATTTTTATGCATTCCATTCCATATTGAGGAGTGTATGCCAATCTGTTCAACCCTCTGGGGTTCTTATTCTCCCGTACCCTTTTGCATGGCTCTAGCCATGCATTTAACATTAGCTTCCATGGTGGATCCCCAGGTCTCATGGCTGAGTTAATATTACCAGATAAAAAAGTACTAAAAAAGAATGCGATCGGGTTGACCATTGCCACCCCACCTTCGCAAAAAGGAAGATATGTATATTCCCTCTTAACAGGATTCAATCTAGATCCCCAGAACGCCTGAAAAAATATGCTGTAAATGACTGTAAACATACTTATTGGAGGAGGGTATATATAACTTAAGTAGAGAAATATGAGGGCCAGTAGTGTTTTAATTAAAACCACTTTTTTTTTCTTTGACAGTTGTTGTCCCTTCCAACTATTGACTAATCCTGTTGCCTTCTCCATTTTCCCCTTCCAGTTTAACATAGCCATGTCCCCTGGACCAATCTCTATACCTAATATAGAGATGGGCTGATATATGCCCTAACTGTGGTACCTGGGTATCACCTATTGTAACCGCCTTGCTCTTTCACATATTAATCTTAGAACCTGAAAATTTGGAATACTGCTGAAATATATTACTTAGAGTCTCTGCAGAACTAGAAGAAGATATTGCTATAACTAAATCATTTGCGTATGCTAGCACCTCGACCGGGGACAATCTGGGTTAGTTACTACTCCTGTGATCCTTTGTTCTTTTAACAACATTCTAATAAAAATATCTATGACAAAGGTGTAAAGTAGGGGACTCAAAGGGCAACCCTGTCTAACACCTCATTCAACCTTTATCCTCTTCCCCTCCCAACCATTTATACTAGCGATGATCATGGCCCCTTTATACATTTGTTTTATCCAGTTTACAAAAACCTCTGGAATCCCAAATGCCCAGAGAGTTTTAAACAAGAACATGTGACAAACCCTGTCAAAAGCTTTTCTCTTGGTCGATACTTAAGATGAAGCCCTGTACTTGCCCTGCCTGCTCTCTAAAGAGGAATTCCCTCACAACCATAAGATTGTCCTGTTGTTTCCTGCCTGGTATTGAACAAGACTGAAAAGGACAGATTAGTTTTGGAGCTACTTTCAAGAATCTGGTCTGCAGGATTTTACTTAAGATTTTCAAATCTGTATTTAACAGACTTAATGGATGCCAGTTACCTATTATCTGTCTTGGACCTTTCTTGTGGAGCAGTACAAGAGCTGCTTCCTGCATAGAAGGGGCATAATTTGATGATGTTAAAACATAATTAAACAGAATCACCAAAGCAAGGGCTAATTCTATACTAAAGGTTTTATAAAATCCTGACCCTAATCTATCCATACCTGGAGCAGAATGTGGAGCTAGCTGTGAAATAGCTGCTGTCACTTCCCCTACAGATACATCTTTAATCAAATCTTGGACCTCTATTTCAGATATCTGTGTTAACCCCAATTATTTTAATAAATTAGATGGATCATGATCCAGAGTGGTGGTACCAAATAGACCTGCCACATATTCTTCTACCACGTTCAAAATCTCCTGTGTAGAATTTACTAACTGTCCTGTTGGTGTGCTTAGTTCTGCGATAAATCTGTTTTCAACCCTCTTATTACACTCTTTGAATGGGTTTAATGATTTTTGCCTTACATTGAGTCCCAAATCTCAATTCCTGGTTTAGGGACATAGCCCTACTATATTGGAAGTCAGACATTTTTTCCTTAGTGTTTTTAATAATTGCACTATAATCCTATTTAGACAATTCAGCCTGGGAAATAAGATGCTGTAAATATTATTGCAGGTATTGCATATATTTCTTATTGGCTATATACGTAGCTCTATTTTGAAAAAGTTTCTGCCAGTTCTTTTTAGAGTCCTTCCACCATTCTGTAATGTTCTCATACATTTCTGCCACTGAGAGCCTGGCTATCCAGTCCTGAGTCCACATCCTTTTCATTTATGGATCCTCTAAAAGTGTTTCATTTAAACACCATTTATTTTTCTTACATCGTGGAGTTCCCCCCCATTATACCTGAATTTGAACTGCCATATGGTCTGAAAAATCTTTAGGGATTGTGGAAGCAGAAAGAATATTTAACACTTGAGATGCAAAGGTAAAATCTATCTGAGTCCTTAAGGTACCCCTAAAATATGTAACCCCCCCATTTAGATGTTTCCTTCTATAAGTATCCACCAAACCAGCTGTTCTAACTATCTGTAGTAATGCTATAGTGTCACAAAACAACTTTGAGGTTCGAAGGCCTCTATCAGCTGTAGAGAGTCCACAGTTAAAATCTCCTGGCCAGATTACAAGTCTGGATGTATGTAGATAAGGCTGAATCTCTTTAAACAAGGCTACTCTCTGTGCTTTAGTTTGGGGAGCGTACACTGTTATTATACAAAACCTTTCTGAAATGTAGGAGATATCTAACATCAAAGCCCTTCCTGGATGTATGTCAACTAATCTGGATACTTTTAGGAGGGGGTTAGCTAGAAAAATGCCTACCCCATCACAGGGATCAGTCACTGAGGACCAAAAGGAGGCTCCTGCCAACCAGGCTCTGGATACCAGATTGTAATTTAGCATGGGTTTTAAGATGAGTGTCCTGAATACAAATGATGTCACTGTGTAAATTGTCCAGAGTAAGCAGGGCCCCAGCCCTCTTTCTATTATTTTTAATACTATTGATGTTTAGAGTAATGATTTTTAATGACCCCACAATATGAAAAAGGGCAAAATGTCAGTATACTTGCTTCATGGCGTTTTGGATGACCTTCACTGTTTTGTTCGTTTTGCTATTGAATCTCCCCCTCCTCCTTCAGAATCTGTAATGGATGTTACTGAAGAACCGTCTGTCCCCTTCCCTTCAGACTCACCATTGGTTCCCTCTGAACTTAATAAAGCATATTTGTTTACAGTCCGTACTGAGGCAGTTTCCTTCATATTAACTTTCCTGTTCCCCTGTGACACAGCTTTCCCTTGTCTATTTCTTTTTTATGAGATATCATTCTAAAAGGTGGATCCTTCTCTCCTGTGGCTATGGGTTGTGGGGTCATGTCCGTCTCTGTTTCACCTGTCTCCCCATTCATACCCTGGGCTTCTTCATCTGTTTCCATTCCCATTACTTCCTCTGTGGCCTGTATTCCCTCCAAATCCTGCCCTGGAGGGTCCTTTGGTGCAGGAGGGTCTGTAGGAACATTCTGTTCTAGGGAACTTGAATGCCCTGGTGATGTAGCCACTACAATGCTTGCAGAGGCTGCCTTTTTTGCTTATTGTTGCTCGGCCAAGTTGATTAGTCCCTCATGTGAAGGACAATCCTCCCTATTATGGGATGCCCAGGGACACCTACCATATGCATGACCTGTCCTCTCACAAAGGTTGCAATGAAACAAGTTTAGGCAATTAGTAGAACTGTGTCCAAACTCTAAACAGTGGTTACATCTCATGGAGTAGCAGGCAAAACTTAAATGGGAATAAAACACAAACGAAGTAGCACCACAGATTACACATAAAATAAATTTTACTGTGTAAATAGAAATCACAGACCGCGGTAGCCCAAACATCGACATGTCTTTGAGAACTTAAATGGGCCCTTGACCCACACTTGAAGCATGACCTGGGTTGGCCACTATAGAATATTGATCCCCTGTCTTTCCCTAAAAAAAAAGGAACTGGGGAGATGAGCAGGTCCTGTATTTGTGGAGATTAGCATAACTCTCACCCTTCAACTCCCGTCCCATATTTGCTCACTGTCCAAATTTGGGGTAGGTTTATTTAAGATTTCACACCTTTGTTTCAGCCAAAAGAGTATTTCCTCAATGTTTACCCCTTCTTTCCTAAAAAAAACTGTAATTAATTTAACTAGGGTTTTCGTTAAAGGGACCACCAAAAAAAGAATCCATAAAGGAGTACTTTTTAACACCTGGTACTGGGCCCAGAAGCGGTCTAGACTTGACACATTTTTAAAGCTAATGTCATAGTTCCCATTTCCCAACCCTATTAGGGCAAAAATCTGTGATGAAAAAAATTTCATAGAATTCTTTAAAAGTTGCTTTGCTATATGTACCCTATCAGGGGGGTTCTCTAAGCCTCCATTGTACACTAACCTAACAGCATTCCATCTGGGAGCAGGCTCCCCTTTGTTTAAAAACAAATAAGATAATTTAAATATTGGCTCTAATGTTGGCCTATCTTCAGACCCATTATGACCTCCTCACTTGGTCCCATCCGTAATGGAATATCTGCCCCATTCACACTCACACCTTCAGAAATATCTCTGTTTGCCATAGATTCCCCTTCATTTATATTTCCCCCAACACATGTATCAATATTACTGGTACCAGATACAACAGAAAAAGTGTTACCCTGGGGTTTGTTGGAGCGCATGTCTTGTTCATTGATGGTGGCCACTTTTGTAGGTATATGCTGTATCATCTTCTGATATGAAGGGTCCTCAGAGTCAGGAACCCAGGCTCCCTGCTGTCCCTGTTTCCAACCAGCATTCTCTAATACTTGTGCAATTGAGTGCTGTACTGAACCTTCATTGCAAAAGTCAGGAGTTCTGGTGCCCCAGTCTCTCTCTTTCTCTCTCTCTCTCTCTCTCTCTCCTTCTACCTGTCCCTGAAGGAGTAAGTTTTCTCCGTTGTTTCAGTTCATAGTGAGTACTGTAAATGCAACTGTTTCCCAACTTCAAGTCTCATTTTGATGTTTTTAGTGAGACAAACACTTTCTGTTTCCTTTTCCTTCGGCTCTCTGCACACGGGTTCTACGCCAATCAAACTGCCAGCTGTTTGTTTAGCATTGCTTTGAACCACCTTGTTTTTGACAGAAGCAGCGGCCCTATCTTTTCGGCCTGACTGTGAGTCAGAAGCTGGATGACTCATCTCTGTGTTATTCACTACAGAGGATTTATCAGGTACTTATGCCAGAGTTTCAGGCTCTTTCTCCAGCTCTGCAGCTCTTTGTATGATCTTTTGTTTTTCTAACAGAAGCATTTTAACTTTTTCTTTCAATTCAATATCCAGTACCCAGGGCCCCTGGTGTTCTGCGGCAGAATTTTCTGATCTCTGAGGCATTATTTATTAATTTCTCTGGCAGAATGCAGTCCTGTCATTGGCTAAATATGATGTGATGTCATCGATGGCATCATATGCTGAGCATAGAGGAGGGGCTTCAGGATAAACGAGGTGGGAAAGAAAGCCTGACACTATGGAAAAACAGTATATTTATATGAAAATTCACCAAAAACAGTGAATTCTGTGGCACTATATATATATTCTGCAGCATGATGCAAATTCTGCAGCAAATTCCGCAACCACAGAACTGCAGAATTCCAGGGGCCTTGCCAGTACCTGCACATTCTCTGCTGTTTGACCATCTTTATTTTGCATCAGCTCTCTGTTGCTTTTCTCCACTATTTCCCCCACACAGGTAGGATTGGGTGCACCATCCTCCTTGCTGAATTCTGTAGTCAGGTTTTCCAAATCCATAACTGTATCTGCAGAGTTTCTGTCTTTTTCAGCCTCTGTAGGAAGAGAGACAGGGGAGGAGGCACTCTCCCCTGCCAAATCAGCACTTCCTCCTCTTCCTGTGTCTGACTCCAAAATGAGTCCCTCCATCCCACCTACAGAAATTGACAGCACCCTTGCAGGCAGAGTAGGGGAATTTCCCCGGTGTCCTGGCCAAATTTCCTTCATTCACTAAAATACCACCAAAAGTTTAATGTGGTTCAAGGGCAGTTTGCATATTTCTGTATCCCCCTCTTCCGGGTCATGCCTGAAAATAGGCAGGATTTGTCTAGTGCACTTACCTGGTCAACAAAAACAAAATAAAAAAAATAAATATACCAAGCAACTTTTTACTCTTCTGCATCACACTGCCATCTGGATAGTCATGCTGTCTGGATGGGGTGGGGAGCTCTCTCTTCCTGTCTCTCTCTCACACACACAAATGTAAAAGGTGGCATTATTTTAAAATTGAAAGTGTTAGTAGCACAAGCATTTGGAATGTAATCAGACAGCAGAGTCTGAGACTCATTATTTCCCGGTCTCTGTTGCCTGATACCGGTCCAGGTAGCTGGTGGCCTAAGCCAATCATTTTATAGATTTCCCCAACCCATTTTCTAATGGACTATCCTGCCTATTGCTTGTCTTCCCAATTGATGGTTGCTCAACCAAAGACTGCCACCAACAGCAACCAAGTGGAAGACAGTTCATGCATGGACTAAATCGACTTGCACCAACTACATGCTCCTAGTTTTCCCCTGTGTGACACAGAGACTGTGTAAGCTATCTGCAGATAGATAGATAGATAGATAGATAGATAGATAGATAGATAGATAGATAGATAACAATGTTTATTTTTTAACAGGAGATAACCTTTAGGACTGCAAAGCCCTGTTTTACAAAGTTGTCCTGTATAAGCAAGTGGTTATGTAGTAATAAAGTACAAATCTTAACACAGTTTCATGCATACATGGTCTAACAGAAAAATACATTTATAATACATTTAACAATCACAATATAAAATGACCATAAGGTAGCACTTCTTACTATCTCAATGCAGTGACTATAATTGTGCATCTGCTCTAAGATAATTACATAATAACAAGAAAGGGGTAACACATAAAATAGTTCCAACAAACATATATTAACAACATCAGTACTCCATACAATCCAAGTTTTAAGCTAAAAACCTTTCATAACAATTTATCATATGGTACTAAACACTGAGGGTGGGATATTCAAAAGGGATGTGCATGCATCATGCGCAACTCACTGATGTGCCCCAGCATGATATTCAATGGGGCAAGTTGAGCTGCGCAACGCCTGATGCACCAGGGTGCAACAGTAATGTATGCGTCGTAAAGATGCGGGCGTGCCCATGCATATGCGGCACATCTCGATATTCAGCCCGGGATGTGCGGTGCATATGCTGGCACATACCCGCCTTGTGCCTTGCGCTGCTCAGGAGGGTGCAAAGATGTGCCTGATAAAACCAGGAACAAGTCCAGGCCACCCACAGGTGAGCCGCCATGTTGCAGGGCACAATACGGCAGCCGCCAGCCATGGGTGGCCACCTGCCCAACCAGAACATGGACCCCAAGCCCCCTGCCTTGGGAGCATTGTGCCCCCCTGCTCCATTGCCAGCATTAGTAGTAAGACAGTCCCAGTTGGACCTGTGTCCCCTCCTTGCCCAATCATGGGCATGTGCCATGTGAAGGTCCCAGGTGGACCTGCAAACACCCCCCCTTGCCCGAATGAGTGCAGCAGTACTATAAAGGTCCCTGGTGAATCCATGCATACCCCCCCAATTGCCCGATCATGGGCATACCGGCAATGCATGTCCTTGGTGGTCCAGTGGTAACCCCCCAATGCCCGATCATGGGTGGCAATTGCACAAAGGACCCTGTTGGTCCAGTGGTACCCCTCCCCACCTGCTCACTGAGGTCCCTGCCACTCAGCAACCTCTGTCATTGGCAGACACCAGCACCCCGCCCGCGTGCCACCTGGCCACCTGCAGAATGACAGCATACAGTACCGTCTGTATGCCTACTGATCCACTGCGTGGACCAACAGGTGTGCAGACCATACTGTACTACTCAGGCCCAATATGCTGCCACCCGCTGATGATGAGGGGGTGTTGGGTGATGGGGACCTCAGTGAGCGGGTGGGGAGGGGGTACCACTGGACCACCAGGGTCCCTTGTGCAATTAAAACCCACAATCGGGCATTGGGGGAGTTATCACTGGACCACCAGGGACATGCACTGCTGGTATGCCCACAATTGGGCAATGGGGCCGTATGCACGGGTCCACCAGGGACCTTCATAGTACTGTTGCCCATGTTCGGGCAAGGGGGGGTTGTTCACAGGTCTGCCTGGGACTTTCATATGGCATATGCCCATGATCGGGCAAGGGGGGGTACGGTCCACCTGAACCTTCATATGGCATATGCCCACTATCAGGCAAGGGAAGCACAGGTCCACCTGGGACCGACACTACTTTTTGCCAGTGATCTGGCAACGGAGGGGTGGGACATCACTGGTCTACCATGGACCTGTTCGGACCTCATGCCTGCGTTCGGGCAAATGGAAGCGGGTTGCAGCCTGGAGGGTGCCAGGCGCAAGTCGCTGGGGATAAGCGCACTTCATGCAAATGGGGCCATGATGACATGCAAATGGCCCCATTTGTGCCTTGTATGCTTAATGGCATCATTTGCATGACCAGTGATGATTATTGCAGTTGATGCACCTAATGCAACTGCACTTGCGCTGGCGCATCCTCCATTCCACTTCTGCCACTTGCACTGGTGCAGTACATGTGCCCCAAGTGCCATATTCAGCAGTGCTGAGCTATGGCAAAGCACCATTGAATATCGCCTGGTCCATGCCCTGGCACAACACAGTTGCACTGCACCTAGGCTTGCGCCTCTGCCTGGCACAGTCTGAATATCCCACCCTGTCAATTTACATTCCACATTAGATCTAGACTTTTCCTGAACTGTCCCAAATACTTGCATTTCTGGTTTCTAAATTTAGTTCATTCTATATTTTTGGAAGATAATACCTCCTTTGCATCTTACTATACCTATTCTTGACTATATGGATCTTTAAACCTCTATTCTGTATAACCCTCAAAGTGTATTTATTTGTTACCTTGGATGCATAAAGTGTTCCAGTTTTGTTTCTTTCTCCAAATTCCACATACCCTTTTTTACCCAACCGCTTCTTTCTCCATGTTTCCAGTGAGTCCCAGTTTAACTTCTGTAGTAAACTGCAGTGGTGGGTATTAAAATGACATTTGGAAACATATCTAGCTATCTTCAGATATACTTTATATAACTTATCCAGCATGGTTTTAGTCACATGTTGCTAAATCAAACTCCCATACTCTAATATTGGCAGCAATAATTGCTGTGCTACTTTATTTCAATCCTCTATTGACAAAAATGAAGTCTTTCTTTGTGTGACTCCCTGTCTGACACTCACTTTCTTTACAGTGTTGGCTACGTGCTCCCCAAAAGTTAAATTGTCATCCAGTAATACCCCCAGGTATTTATATTGTACTACTTCATCCAACTTTAAGCTATCCAAAGTAGTTATATATAGTCCTTGGTTACATGTCTTAGCTACACTGTTTGTCTAAAATAACATAACCTGAGTTTTTTTCCTTCTCAGAATCATTTTAGAGGCATCCAGCCAGCATTGCAGAGCATCGAAGTCAGGCCGTAAAATGTTTTGTAATTCTATTGTAGTTTTTGCTATAGCAATCAGGATCATATCATTGGTGTATAGAAGAATTTTACACCTGTCAATTAATTGCAGCAATGGGTTTATATAAATTAAAAACCAAAGGGGACCCAGGATCAAGCCCTGGTGAATACCCCTATAGGTCCCTTCCTTCCCAGATAATGTGTCACCCACACAGACCTGCTGGGTACGTTTTGTCAGGTAAGACAACATCCATGTTTTTACTGGCTCAGGCATGTCTGCAAGTGTAAGCCTTTCCATCAATATGCTCTAATCCACCAAATCAGAGGCTTTAGAGAGGTCGATGAACACTGCTCCCACAGGCTCCCCCATCTTCAGTCTATTTGAGACTGTATCGAGAAACTCTGCGAGAGCAGTGCCCATCGGCCTCCACACTCTAAAGCCTGCCTGGCAGTCCATTAACAATTTATGTTTTCTAAGTACTCATATATCTGACTACGTATTAATGCATACATATTGACACTTTGGGTCCGACTGTCAGTGTAGAAATAGTGTAGTCAGCTAAGGAACTGCCTGTATTTTGCTTCTTCTCCAGATATTCAGGCCAACCCCTCCCTAACAGCGAGCTAGTTAGTGCAGGGAACTGCACTGGTTCACAGTTAGGGATCTGTCACTCGGTGTTTTTTTTTTTCTTGCAGATTTTTAGCTTTCCAGAGGCTCCTCAGTGGAAGGGTTACAGTTCTTTAGTTAGTTGAGTCTTCAGCTTCAGTTCTTCAAGTTTCCCAGGTCAGTGGTGACAGCCAGGTGGTGCAACATTTCTTTAGTTTGTCAAAGCTTCAGTCTTCCAGTTTCCCTGGTCAGTGGTGACAACTCAGAGGTGCTACAGTCCTTCAGGTTTTACATTTCAGTAGAAGTATTCTGGGTTAGTGGTGACAGTCAAGAGGTGCTACAGTTCTTCAGTGCATTCAGTCTTCAGTCTTGAAGTTTCCCAGGTCTGTGGTGACAGCCCAGAGGTGATACAGGTCTTCAGGCCATTCACTCTTCAGTCTTCAAGTTTCCTAGGTCAGTGGTGACAGCACAGAGTTGCTACAGTTCATCATTTTATCTGTCTTCAGGCTTCAAGTCTTTCCCAGGTGAATGGTGAGTATCTGGAAGTGTTTTTATTCTCAGTTCTTCAGTTTTCCATCTTCAAGCCTTTCACGGGGTCAGTGGTGGCAGCCCAGAAGCCTTCAGTGTACACCAGTCATATGTAATACAAGTGTATTTGCTCATATTGCTGGCCCAGTGGCCAAGTCTTTGCCTCACCTGCTCTACAAGCTGGCCAACAGGAACACATATGCAGTGGTTTCCTGTTCTGCATTCCTCTGTAACCCCTATTTATGGCACCCAAAAAATCGAAATGTACACTTGAGTGAATACTACAAATTGTGCAGATGTTAATGTTAGAGTTTTGCAGCAGATCTCGATCCAGTTTGATTTAATAGTAATCTTAGTAACTATAGTTTTAGTAGAAGTTGTATAGAGTTTATAGCAGCATTTGAAAGTGAAAGTGAATTTATTATCACCCTTTTCTCCTGCTCCAAGTTCTGTGGTCAGTTGCTTAATAAACTAGTCCTTTTCATGTGTTTTTCCTCCTGCCGCTCTGTTTTGTTTAAATTACATTGTGTAGTCAGACAGTCAAACAACCTACTTACCACCCATTTTGTTTATATCGTCTCCACCTCAGAGAACAAGACTGTCATCTCTACTGCCCAAAAAGGGGCACCACCTCTTTGATTTACTATACCTGGCATACTCAGCAGTAGGGCTGGGCAGACTGTTCTGCCTGTGATCTGAACCTCTGAATCGAACCCTGAAACCATGGTCCCAGAAAAATATGGACTTCATCACAGAAGTCTGGTTCCAGGTCTGTGGTAAGCCACAGACAGTGTGCTTTACCCAATATGTTGATTGTTGCCATGGGTATACCATCGACCCATTCATTTGATGTACAGGCAACTGGCAGCATCCAGTCAGGAAACATTCACATGATGCCAGCAGGGAAAGTCATGTGATGCACTCACTCATGGTATATAATCGTGGTAAGTGTGCACAAGGCCCAGATGTGTGGCAGGCACAAAGAAAATAGATCATGGAGCATTATTAAGTGAGCCAGAGGGGTGGAAGGAATTACAGCAGCAGACTTTGGGTAGCTGCCCTGTGGGCCTTAGTGACAACTGACAATGCTGACAACAGTTTCTAGAGAAAGGGATAAAAAAAGTGAGAGAAAGATAGTTACTTGGGCAGGGGGGCAGAGAGAAAGTAATCATGGGAGGGAGAGGAATCAGACTTGGAAAGAAAGAGGGTGGGGGGGCCGAATGGGAATGAACCGGTGAAGAAATAATAAAAAAAAAAAAAATATATACCTCCTATACATCCACACACAACACACAATCTTTTTGACCTGTGTGGAAGAAAACCCTTTGACATTTTTGACTTGTTCCACCGTGACCCACCCATATAATCTAGAGGAGAAAGAGACAGAGAAAGACTACTGGGGCCCAAATATTATAGTCACAGAAATCACAAAATTCATTTTGGCTTCAGTGTTTGGCTGTGTGTGTGTTGTGTGTACAGGGCAGAGGATACAAGGGCAGGCTGGCATAATAAATCTTTCACTTGTGCCATCCAAAGGAGAAAGAGAGAGATTACTACTAACAATAATAATAACTTCATTTGTTAAGCGCAATTCACAACATGTCAAATCACTGTACAAACATCAAAACTCTAAAACATTTAAAAACAGGATATAGAACATACTAAAATTCTTAACATCATGTGCAATATCACAAATATCAAAAATCAGAAATCAAAAATCAGGGAAAACAAGCAAATAGAGATGGGTTTTAAGAGCAATTTTAAAGCTCTCCACTGCATGACACTCTCGTATCTGGTGAGGTAGAGAATTCCTCAGGGTTGGGGTGGCATAAAAAAAGTCCATGCTCCCGAGATCTTCAAACACACCCTGGGAATCTCTAGCAATCCCTCATCGGTTGAGTGGAGCAGTCAAAGGAGGAAGTAGGGATTCAGAAGCTCTTGCAAGTAATTCGAATCCAAACTGTGTAGGGCTTTAAAAGTCAGTAAACTGACTTTAAAGGTGATCCACCACTGAACAGGCAGCCAATGCAGAGTGTGCAGCACAGGAGAAATTTGGCTGAATTGAGATGACCCAGACAATAACCTGGCCACAGCATTCTGCACCAGCTGCAAGCAGTGGATATCTACCACAGGAAGCCCCAGGTACAGGGAGTTGCAGTAGTCAAGGTGCAAGGTCACAAAAGCATGGACCAGAGTTGGAAGATCACCAGACAGAACAAGCTGCTTAATCCGAGCGATGTTCCTCAGATGGTAAAATGAGGACTTGACCAAAGCTGACACCGGTGAACAAAGCGTCAGTCCATCATCAACTATCACCCCCAGATTCTGCACCTGTTTAAAAGTCAACAGTTGGGAGCCACAAGCTAAAGCCCGGCAGGCCGCCCAATTGTCGACCACTCTATCTGGCGACCCAGTTCCACCACTAACACCTCCATCTTGTCAGAATTCAGCTTTAGCTGGAATTCATCCTGTCTTGGATTTCAGTGAGATAGTTGGAAAACACTGAGAGCACACTATCATGGTCAGGCACAAAAGACAGGTATATCCGAGTATCATCTGCATAACAGCGAAAACTCAGCCCATACCATCTCATAATGTCTCCCAATGGCAGCATATACACTGTGAACAACATGGGGGACAACGCTGAACCCTGTGGGACCCCACATAGCAGGGAGAATGAGTCAGAGGAAAAAAATCCCAGATACTACCCTCTGTGACTTGCCAGTGAGAAAAGAATGGAACCATCTGAGGACCGTACCAGACAGGCCACAGATGAGCCACAGGAGGACAAGAAGCACCCCATGGTCCATGGTGTCAAAAGTTGACGAGATATCCAGAAGGACCAAAGAGAAATTTTACAGACACAGAAATCACAAATAAAATTAATCTTGGCCTCAGTGTGGCTGTGTGTGTGTTGTGTACAAAGGGCAGACTAGCAAAATAAATCTTTGCGTTGTGCTATCCAGAAGAGAAAGAGACTACTGGGGGCCAAAGAGAAATTTTACAGTCAAAGAAATCACAAATAAAGTTAATCTTAGCCTTGGACAGTGTGAGTGAGTGTGGATACATCTTTGATGTGTGCCATTCAGAAGCGAAAGAGAGAGAGACTACTGGGCTCCAAAAATAAATTTTACAGTCACAGAAATCACAAATAAAGTTAATCTTGGCCTGTGTGTGTGTGTGTGTGTGTGTGTGTGTGTGTGTGTGTGTGTACATACACAGGGCAGGCTGGCAAAATAAATCTTTGACTTGTGCCATCCAGAGGAAAAAGAGAGAGAGAGAGAATACTGGGGCCAAATATAAATGTTTACAGTCAAGGAAATAACAAACAAAATATATACATCTTATGTATATTCTTGTTCCATCAGGAGAGAGACTTACGAGGTGGTATAGAGTATCACAAAATAAATCTGCTTTCTTGTTTTTCTATCCATTTCAATGAGAGGAGTCACTCATGTCATGGCTCAGACACAGAGAGAGAGAGAGAGAGAGAGAGAGACAGAAAGACAGACTTGCTGGGGGTCATAAAAAATATGATTATTCTGAGTCAAAGGCTGACCCTGTTTAGGGTAGACACACTATTGTGGGCTGGGGTGCCCTGTGGAAGGCAAAATGACTGACTGGTACTGCTTGGTGTCAGAGAGATTGGACACTGTCTGCTGGGGCCATCATGATCATGTTAATGTTCATTCACACATAAAAATACTTTTCTGACAAAAAAGACAAGTTGCTGCATCTGTGCTGCTGGCTGTGGGGGGTCCATGTGACACTCTGAATTTTTGACTCATAGCAGTCTATTTTGTTTATTAATTATTTTGCTTAACTCAGAGAATGAGAAAGCAAAAGCCACAAGATGTTTTCATTCATTAATTTATTGTGACCAAATAAATGTAAAGTACATATGTGTCACCATCACTCATTCCATCCATTATTCTGCCTCCTTATCCTTCTTATTTTTATCATATAACCATTAACCAACCCCATTGTGACTGTGCATGCACCAGATGTGTCTGCATCACCAATTTAAATTCTGAGGCTCACTACTGTTGAGTAACAGCTGTTGAATACACTTGATCACTGAACAGTAACAATAGGAGTCATTAGGTGAGCTAAGCTTGGAAGGAAGTGGTGGTGGACTGCTGTCAGTGCCGTGCAATAAATTCAGGCCTGACATATAGGTGTGGGAGTCAGAGAACATTGGGTAGAGGGATCCTTTTACAGGTTAGAATTAGAAATAGGAAATATAGATCAAAGTGTTGATGAGGCACATTCTCAGGTAGGCAGTGGCACTGCAAAGGATAGCAGTCAGCCTGCAAGGGGAAAACAAAATCAAACCCCAAAATGTGCTTTTTTTACATCTAAAGTTTTGTTTTCCAAGTGAATGATTGATTCCAGAAAAGGTGCATCTGTTGGATCAGTTCCGAGTAAAAAAGAAGGTTATGTAGTTAAAACCAAAGGGTTGGTGGGTACCACCCGCAGTGGCACCCCATGTTATGAAACAATTGCATACTATGCTACTGCCAGTCCCTCACAGTCATCCGATTCTTTTGAAGTTGAGCCTCACAAGGGTAAGAAAGATGAAGATGATGAAGAGAATGATCAGGTAGCACAAGGTTTTTGTGGAGTGGATGGAAATTGCAGATGAGGAAGAAAGAGAAAGAAATGTGTTGGTTGAGGAGGAGGACAGTGGGGATAAATCACAAGAGGAACAGCCCCAAGAAAATATCTGTTGGGGGGGGGATCATGAAAAGGTGACTGAAGTGCAGTGACTTCCTGGGAAAAAACTAAATATATATAACCTTTTGTTTGGTCATACTTCTCCATTAGTTCTTCTAATGAGTTGATGGCAACATGCACTATTTGTAAAGGGCCAATCAGCAGTGGTAAAGAGAAAGGAGATTAGGAAGTTCAGCACTGAAACGACACCTAGACAGATGTCATAACATTACTGAGAACTCCAGTCAAGACACTCAAAGAGAAAGTGATAGCTCACTACACTCAGGGATAACTCCGATAGATGAAAGCATTGGCAGCCCACGCAGCACTACAGACACCTCCACCACTTCATTTCATTTGAAGGACTCCAACCATTACTGGAAGTGATCATGTGCTCAAAAGCCCTCCTTCAAGGCGACAGCTTACCATCTCAGAAACATGAATGTAAAGCCAAATATGCGTCAAACCACCCTGTTGTTGTTACAATAGCCAAGAAAATTTGAGAAATAGTAATTGTTGATTTGCTGCGATATAACATGGTTGAACATGTAGGATTCAGAAGGCTTCTTAAATACCTTAAACCTCAATATAGCATACCATCAAGAAAATACTTCTCAACAGGGATTCCAGAACTCCATGATGTTGTTTGTCAAAAACTGAGATGAGTTTTTGTGCAGTGCTGTTGGGAGGGTTGTGCATCTCACAACAGATATCTGGACAAGCAGTCAGCCTGAAATCTTCATGTCAGCCACTGCACATTGGGCATGTTTTGATAATTCTTGTGGGAACAATGAAATGCAGTTGGCTGTTCTAAGAATGTTTTATCTTCCATCTGAACATACCTCATACAACATCAGTGAAGAGCTCCAAAAACCAATACAGCAGTGGTTCGCTTCACAGGGACTGTCAGTTGGCTCCATAGTTGTAGATAATGGGGCCAACATCAGGAAAGCCTTGGAAGAGGGGGGCTTTGTTCACATCCATTGCTTTTTGGATTGCTTAAATTTAGTAGTTCACAGTTTTCTTGATGAGGACAGGGACATAAAGGATCTTGTTAGCTCTGCTAAAATAATATGCACTCACTTCTGCCACTCAAGCAAAGCCCATCACTTGGCTTTATAGTTGCAGATAAAGGGTCCAACATAAGGAAGACCTTGGAAGAGGGGGAGCTTTGTTCACATCTGCTGCTTTGTGCATTGCTTAAATTTATTATTTCACAGTTTTCTCAATGACGACAGAGCGAGTAAGGCTGTTGTTAGCACTGCTAATAGAATATGCACTAATTTTAGTCACTGAAGCAAAGCATTTCACTTGTTTGAAAAAATACAGCATGAGTACAGTTTACCTTTGCACAGACTGATCCAAGGCTTTTATGCTCAAAATGGAATTTGACCTTTCTTATGTTCCAAAGGCTGGTAGAACAAAAGAAAGCTGTCAGGCAATACACTTTGGAAAATAAAATTGGTGATGCAGACGTCTATATTACTCCACCACAGTGGACCATGCTGTAAATTCTAATTTCACTCCTCCAGCCATTTGAGAAAATCACCAGAGAGGTGAGTGCAAGCACAGCTACTCGGAACAAGGTGATACCCCTAATAAAAATTGTAAAATTCAGATCGAATCTGATTCTGGAAAAGTTAGAGAACCAAGACTTCTATCACACAGGCTGCCTGTGGTGCTGCTGATACATAAAGAATACAACAAAATCTAACAAGACAAATGATCAAAAAAGTTGATGAAGATGACAAACTATGTAAAACACTTCATTCTGAGTACTACATTAAAGTAGCAATCCTGAACCCACAATACAAATCAAAGCAACTCTTGAGTGATGATGACACTTCCTTCAAGATAAACAAACAAGAAATAATTGATGAGGTGCATGCTGTCATGGAAAAGAGTACAACAGCATCACATTCAGAATCATCTTCACAACACGGCTTAACATCAGGTGGCTCATCTTCTAGTGCTGCAGCATTTTCTCCCTCTTCCTCCTCGACCACTGTAGCAGGATCTTCTTCACCACCATCCAAACATAGCACTGTCCCACAGTCACTTGATTCAGCTTCGTGTCTCTGGAGTCACATACAAGATGTATTTGTAACATCTTCTTCATCTACTTCCTCCAACACAGCCTCAGCACAGACCATTGTTGAAAAGTCCCTGACAGAGCCCAATATCAACTGGAATGTTGATCCTTTGTAAGACTGGAAATCCAAACAAAGTATGTGGCTTACTTTAGCAAACATTTTAATGAAGTACAAGAATTGCCCTCTGACTAGCGTCTGTTCAGAATGACTGTTTAGTTCAGCTGGTAACGTCATTATTGACACTCAATGCTGTCTGACACCAGATAATGCTGAGTGTCTGACATTTCTGAAAGTTAACATTCCTCACTTTAGTTTCAAATAAGAGACCTGAATGAAATGTATAATCTGAAAGAGCAGGTCTTAACCACAAAACACTTTTAAGAATTTATTTTGTGCCTGTGGTGAAAATCTTTTTTGAATAGGGTGTACTACATGAGGCAGAAATTAAATGCAACAAGTCGGGTCAGGAGGAAGGACTAGGCCACGTAAGAATTACTTGAATGATCACAATGAGCACAGATACATGAAAAATAATAACATCAGTGGGCTCAGAGTCCAACTACAGCAAGCAACTGCATCTCATGTCATAAACTTACTTGGTGGTACTTGGTACCAGTCTGATCTGAAAGGTAGCGTACTGCTGTCTATTACTACTACTAGTCACTTGTCCTCACATCTTCTACTACCACCACTTGTCACTTTTTGTCCTCAGCAACTGATTAAAAAGTTATTTTGCTACTGACCTGACTGTATTGTAGTATTACTGTTTTAATTTTCGTACAACAGATGGCTTAGCAGAAGTTTGAACCCTGAAACTGAATGCTCTTTGTATAATATATTTCTCATGTTCCCTATATTTGGCTGTGATTACTTCACAGAGAAACATGTAAATTCGTTTCTTTATTTTGTGTGTGCTTGGTTTGCTAGCCAGGCTATACTACTTCCTCTCATTTATAGTAACTGGGCTGAGAAAATTATATTTTAATTTTTACATACTTAAATTACTTGGCACTGTTTGGCAGCAGTTGTGGAACTAGGAAAGATGTAACTTTGTATTATGAGGTCTTCAGATGACAGTGGCAACCTTTATTTTATGACTGCACTGCAATTTGCTGATGTGACCGACTGCCTGGGTGGTGATCAGTTTATGTCTTTCATTTCTTGTTTAATAAATGTACTATGTGTTGATCAGTAGAAGTAGTCACAGACAACATTACCACCTGTTGGAGCAGGTAGTGTACCATACCACAGTACACAGGGACATGTGATGCAGTTCCATCATTCACATGGGTAGGGTGGGTGGGCTCTTATGGCTGATCATTTTGATACTTAATTTCTTTGGCTTGGTTTGCTCTGCCTGGAACATCCATCACAATAATACCCACATAGTCAGCAGCATTAATAAAAATAATCTTAGCTGCCTGCAGTGCTTGGTATTGCTTTGTGGTACAACAGTACTTGTAACATGGGGAAGAGAAAGAGTTGTGTTGGACTGGCTCATCACCATCAGGTGACCATATAGTAATTCTCTAGTAATCCACGGTTGCCTGAGAATTAATGTATGGCTTGGTCCGCAGCAATTCTGTTCCCCCTGCCACTATGTCCTCCATCTAATTGTAAACATGATAACAGTACCTGCACTGGCCACCACGTATGCATGCAAGCCTTGCTGATGTGGTGACCATTTGAAGAAATGGACATGTATGTGCTACAAGTTTTTTCTACCTTCCTGAGCCCTCTTTTTTTTTTCATTTTTCCCTGTTCTCTGTAACAATGTACCTGTTTCTATATGTGTTCCCCATTTTACAATAGAGTGCCCACCATATCTATTCCCCCATCATAATCTTTATTTGCAGTAGCTTGAAAATGTCTGCATGGCTATGGAATGTGGGCTCTTCACAGCCATCTGTTGGCCAGTCAGGAATTACTGGTGCTTTCTGAATTAATCCATGGTAGAGTGCTCACCATATATGTTCCCCATTTTACAATAGAGTGGCCACCATATTTATTCCCCCTCATAATCTTTATCAGTAGTAGCTTGACAACGTCTATATGGCAATGTATTTTTTTTTTCACTTGGTTTATGGAAGTTTTTTCAGATTGGCTCAATTCAGTACATTTGTAAATTGATCTGAAAATGGCTACAAAATAGTGCTATGTTGCTAGCATTGTTTCACAGTCACCTGTTGGCCGGCCAGGAATTGCAAGAACAACTACCAGACCTCAGATCTCCTGTGCACTTCAATATATGTATTTCCTATAATGCACAGCAGCCAAATCCCAAACAACAAACATTCACATTTCACAAAAGTAAGTCAACCAAAATGAGCACATATTCTGAAATGTTGATCACATCTGTGTGTAATCAGTAATTCAATGACTGTTCACTGTTGCACTCACAATATTAAAATAAAATTAGCCTGTTCGGCATGTAGTTTCTCCAGTCAGCTGCAACCCCCCTTTCTCTTACACATGGTAGGAACCTTAATATCCTCCCAGAACCTTTGTAATTTTGCACTTTAAAATTACTTTTATGCAAATGTAACATGAGGAAGAGAAACATATATAAAGAGCACCGGACCCTTTCTCTTCCCTATGTTACAAGTGAATTAATCCACTCCAGATCATGGGTCTACTTGGGAATTAATCCATGGCTGGTTGGTTTGAACCACTTGGTCTGTAGCCTCGTGGTCCAACCCCCTCAGCTGTGGAGTAACTCCCAAGTAGACCCACAGTCTGTCATGGGTTGATCTTACTTGCATATGTCTCTCCCTCCTCCCTCCCTCTCTCTCTCCCCTCCCTCTTTCCCTCCCCCACACTCACATTATGGGCCCAAGCAGGCTAGGTCAGCCATTAAGCAGCTAGTAGTTATTGCTTTTACTTAGCAGTTTTACCTTAATGTTTATACAAATAATGTATTAAATTATTTCCTTTGGCCTCTGTGTTAAATATGACAGACTTTGGCCACTTTTATGCATTTTATCACATTTTTTTCAAATATTTATGAATACTCAGAACTAATCAGAACTCCACTGTGTTCTGGTTCTTATTTAATAAGGGTCAAAATTTCACTGTGTTCTCCCAGCCCTACGCAGTAGGATACGTGTGTCAGACAGGTTGGTTCAGTTCTCTCATTTACGACTGACCACAACAAAGAAAAGGAGAAAAAGGCATTGACTCATTTCACTTCACGAGAAAGGCCTTGACTCAGCTCTATTTGTGGAAGGACCACTAGACTAGCAGGGAGGGATGACTGCACACAGAATGGGAGATGGGGGGGCTGGGGGATCTACCAGACTGCAGGGAGTGATGGCTATACATAGAATAGGAGATCGGGAAGGCACAGCTATTGTGCAAGGTTAAGAGCAGGGTTTTGGCAATGTCAAACAGTGCTATGATAACAGATGTTTAGCACTACCAAAACTGTTGAGTCTACAGCTGCCTCCAATATGCATGAGAGATGTATCATTTGTATAGGTGCGGCAGTATATTCTGCACAGTTGCACTGTCCAGTTAGCATGGCACACCGGGGCCTCTGAATATGGCCCCTGCCCAGATCTCTAGTGCTGTTCACCAAACCTGGTTAGTGATGCACTAACAATTTGACTATGAGAGCCATGTCCTTTGGACCTGTACATTTAAACACACACTAGAAGTCTGTATGTTCCCCAGCCAGAACATCATGGAGCATGTTATTGCACTTACGTAAAAGATATTCTTATCATGACTTAGTATAAACTGCATTTGAAAATAGATATTTATTTTTCCTTCCAGCCCACATGCCCAGGAACTCACTCAGGACTCTCTGCCCCTGATCGGGCACTCCTTGGCTGCAGCCCTGGCTGTAACTGAGCTGGCCACACTTCCCTCCAGCCCACCTGCCCAGGAACTCACTCAGGACTCACCGCCCCAATCAGACACTCCTCAGCTGTGGCCCAGGCTGTAACCAAGCTGTCTGCACTTCCCTCCAGCCTGCCTGCCAGGAACTTACTCAGGACTCACCTCCCCTGATCAGGCACTCCTCGGCTGTGTCCCCAGCTGCAAACAAGCTGGCCACACTTCTCTCCAGCCCACCTGCCCAGGAACTCATTCAGGCATGCAGCTAAGATCCCAGATAAGCCCACAGAAGCTGGCTCCTGAGTCATGAGAATGACTGGCCAACTGTGCTGGGATAAAGCTTCCCATTGGCTGACTCACTCTTCCAATCAGGCTGGCATTTGGCTCAATGTTTTTAGCCCTCTGGTGGTATTTTTAAACCATAGACTGTATGGTGTTTTGCTTGATTCTCTGAACTTTCTCCTGCCCCGACCTCCAATACACAACCCCTACTGTCCCACCCTGTTATTACTCCTCCTTCAGAAACCATCTTCTACCCACCCTACCCCCAACTTGCTCCTTGCCATCTGCTCCCAGATGCAGCAGTCCTCTTTCATTAGCCCAGAAATACTGAGCTTTACTTATTCTCGTTGCATAAACAAACTTCCTCGACATGTAGGCTGTACTCTACGAAATCATAGATTGACCCTTAAAAGTGCCCTTTAGAGGAGTGCCATTATCCTACTGCTAATTATGGGAAATATCCACCCAAATCCTGGCCCCACTACCCCCACCCCTTGCCTAACAACACAATTCAGAGACCTTCGACTGGCTGCCATTAATATATGTAGCCTCCAAAAGAATCTCACATCACTCCAAGCATGGGTCTGCCTTCACAACCCTTATATGCTAGCTGTATCTGAGACGTGGCTATCTCTAAGCACCCCAGATTCGGCTGTTCATATACCAGGCTACACATTCTTCAGGTCAGACAGGCCAGTTAGACAGGGTGGTGGGTGCACACTGTACCTTCAGGAACCTCTACAAGGTACACAAATTATTACATTAGACCCTGTGGCTGGTGCCCAGTCCCTCACCCTTAAGATAGCAGTTGGCAAGTCAGACAAATCTCTCTACATCATGTAAGTCTACATACCCCCTCAAAACCAGAAGGAGGCTTACTCCTCCATCCTCAAAATCATTGTACAACTACCAAAAAACTTGGAAATCATTGCCCTAGAAGATTTCAACACAAACTGGCTTGCCCCAAACACATCCCCTCTCAAGGATGCAGCTGCAGCCCTAAATCTCTCACAAATGGTCCTAAGCCCTACTAGAGTTGACCAATGCAGGGGCACTAGCTCTCTCATTGACCTCATTCTTACAAACCACCCTGAGCACTCACAGGATGTCCAGGTCCTCCCTGCCTCACTCAGTGATCACTCCTCTGTTACCTGCTGCTGGTCAAACAGCTGGAAGCCCCCCTTCCCCACGGATCTCCATGTATCGCAAACTAAAAAAAGGATCCCTGACACATCACCATGACCACCTTCTCAACCTCAACTGGTCCCCACTAGATCACCAATCGTCAGTGGATGCCACCCTGTCCTTCTTCATTAGCTCCTTCCAAGCCGCCTGTGACATCTTTTCCCCATTTGTTAAGCGAATTGAAAAAATTAAATCCTCCACTTGGGTAAATCGGTCATTGCTCAACCAAATGAAAGGCTCGTGATAACCTATGGTACCATGCCCTTGAGTCTGGTCACCCCCTCGGATCGCCAACTGTACCATGCCACATGAAACACATGCACCTGGGCTATCCACAAGGCAAAGGCAGCCTTCTATCAGTCAAACCTTACTGCCACCTGGGGCAATGGAAAGAGATTCTGGGCTAACATGAAGGAACTAAGCGGCAAGTCTCCCTCCCCTCCCCTCCCCCCCTCTACGAATGTCATTGACGGCGTTTCCACCCAAGACCCAAGTAAGATAGCCAATGCTTTCAATGCATCTTTCTCTGACCTCAGCTCTACCCCCTGGTTTCTTTACACCATGAACTGGACAGTTCCCGCCACCCCCTAGTGCCCCTCCCTTCCACTTTAAAATGATCTCAACCAGTGTCGCTCACCCATATATTGCCAAGTTCCTTGGAAAGACCAGGCAGAGTGGTGACTCCCTTGATGCAAAACTGCTCTCATTAACCCTTGATGCAGCCCTCATACCACTAACAAAATTACTAAACATGTCCCTTTACCTGGGGCAGTTCTCTACCCTTTGGAAAAGGGTGGTCATCACTTCTGTCCATAAAAATGGTGACCGTACTTCCTGTAGTAATTATAGACCCATCTCAATACTCCCACCCCTCTCAAAAGCCCTGGAAAAATTACCTGCTGATCAACTCACTGACTACCTGGACTCGCACAAACTACTGTGCCAACAGCAGCATGGTTTCAGGAAAGGACACAACACAACTACTTCCCTGCTTGAGTTCACCTCCATCAGCCATGAAGCCCTTGACCAGGAGCCTTGGCTGGATCTGTCTACATTGACCTTTCCAAGGCTTTTGATACTGTTAATCACAATAAGCTGAAAAACTCCCTCCTCTCTGTTGGTATCTCCCAAAAGACTGCTGACTGGTTCTCCAACTATCTCCATGGCCATACCCAACAAGTTAAAATAAATAGCACCATCTCCTCCAGCCTTCCAGTATGAGCTGGTGTCCCTCAAGGATCAATCCTCAGCCCACTCCTTTTCTCCCTATACCTAAACTCCCTCCCCTTGGCCTCCACCGAATGCCAGCTCCTTTATGTGGATGACGCCATTATCTTTAGCTGATACCCTGACCTTACCCTGCTCCAACAAGCCTTACAGGGCTCCTTCACTGAAATTGAATCATGGTTCACCTCCCATAAACTTGTCCTGAACTGCAAAAAGACAAAGGTCATGCTATTTGCCCACTCTCAACACAAGCACAGCACGATGAAACTATCCATACTAAATTCCCAGGGTGCCATGCTGGAAGCAGTTACCAGTTTTAAATATCTAGGGATCACCCTGGACTCGACCCTTATGTTCCCAGAGCATATAGCATTGACTTGCTCTGCTATAAACATTAGGATTGGACTCCTGTATAAAAATAGGTCCTATCTCCCTCCTGACACCCTCCATTTAGCCATATCTAGCTCCATCCTTCTCCTGGTAGACTATGGCATGGTCATATAGAGAAACATGGGGCCATTGGCACAACGCCCCCCCCCCATGATTTCCACAATAGAATGCCCAATTCAAGCATGCTCGCTCTCTCATCAGCTCATGAGATGGTAAGAAAGGGTATATGTTACAACCTGTTCTACTTTGCAGGCAGGATGTGTCGATGAAACCTAGTCACCTCACCCAGCCCTAAACTACTCTGCCTACTAGTTGCGCTACTACTCCTGGCAGGAGATATTCAACTCAGCCCGGCCCTAATACCACCAATATCTCAGTGACATCCCCTCAGGACCCTTGCTGGGTGTCTGCAAAGGGTCTGAAGATAGCACATATGAATGTATGTAGCCTCAGACCTAAAATACATGAAGTCCAAGCCTGACTTGACCTCTACAAGCCCGATGTCCTAGCCATCTCAGAAACCTGGCTAAAAGTCTACATCCTTGATTATGAGATACAGGCACTGGGCTATAGTACCTACCGTAAGGACAGGGAGTCCAAAAAAGGGGGCGGTGTGCTAATCTATACCAAGGAAGACCTCACTGTGTCACTCCTAAGCCTGCAGCAAAGCCCCTCCCCCACTGACAGAGAAGCTGTATTCATCCGTATTACCCTTCGACGTACCAAGCAACTTACTAAAGGATATGTCTACCATCCTCCAAAGTCGGCCCTCCAATCCCTCGAGGCTATCACAAATGCCTTGGACCAAGAAGTCTCAACTGAGCTCCTCATTTTGGGAGACTTCAACCTCAACTGGGCCCAGGACCCTTGCCATGCCTTGATGACACTGACCCAAGAGGCAGGTCTGGTGCAGGTTATCATGGAACTGACCAGACTGAATTAGAAAACTGGGAATCACATCACCCTCGACTGGGCTGTGGTGTCCAACCCTGCCAACATCCAGAATGCAAGCACAATGGCAGACTCCTTGAGTGACCATTCCCCGATATTCTGTATCTGGAAGAACAGAGCACCCAAGGTCCAGCCCAGAATCCTCACTGCTCGCAACTACACCAACTTCTCGGAAGGGCAATTCAGTGCTTACCTAAGCAACTGGGACTGGAGCCCAATAACACACCTCCCTACTCTGACAGAGGCCTTGGAATACTTCCAGGACTTACTATGTACAGCAGCCAACCTCTTCACTCCTCTGAAAAGACAGAGCTAAAGGCAGCTGCTACAAGTGGATCTCTCCATCCCTTAAATCCTTCATGATTAGTCGGGACAAGGTCTGGAAGAGGTACAAGCTCTCCTCCCTTCCGGCAGACCTTGTGGCATACAAAGCCCTAAGAAACAAAACCAAGAGTGCCATTAAACTTGCTAAAAGGGAGTATGTCACACACCTCCAGAAAACCAGCTTAGGCAACCCTAATCAATTCTGGAATCATGTGAATGACCTGATCAAGGGCAATAGAAAGACTGAACCTTGCCCCATTGAGGTAAATGGTCTGCTTGTTAGCGAATCCTGTCAAATAGTGGCTGTACTTAACAACAATATCACAGACCTTGAGGTCTACAAGGCTGGCCAGTCCCCCCAGACTTCCGCTCCTAATGTAGGTGAACCAACACACTATGAATGATCCTCTTTCCACCTGAGACTGGTAAAGCGAAAAGAGGCCCTAACCCTCCTAAAGGTGCTGAAAGTCAAAGGCTCAGGGGGACCAGATGGGATAAACCCTCTGCGACTCGATGCTGGAGCCACCTCCTTATCCAGGCCCTTGACTTGGCTCTTAAACAGATCACTATGAGAAGGAATCATTCCTAACCAGTGGAAATAGGTCAACATGGTCCCAATCCACAAAGGTGGCCCTAGGGAAAACCTAACCAATTACGGGCCTATCTCCCCGTTCTGCATACTTGCTAAGCTACAAGAAAGGCTAGTCTACAACCAACTTCGTAACTACCTGGAGGCTTATCAGCTCCTTTCTCCCTCTCAACATGGATTTAGAGCTACCCACGGGACTGACACTGCCCTTATTAACTTCTCAGATGAAGTACTCAGAGGAATTGGCAAAGGGATACCCACAGGTGCTGTCTTTATAGACCTGCCCAAGGCATTTGACCTTCTTGACTACAGTCTTCTGCTACAGAAGCTGAACAATGTGGGCTTAGATCCCCATGCTCTCAAGTGGTTAGGGAGGTACTTATCAGGCCGGACACAGAGGGTCTGCTGGAAGAAAGCCATGTCAGGTCCACTACCTCTAAAACAGGGTGTACCGCAGGGCTCAATCCTTGGACCCCTTCTTTTCTCCTTATTTACCAATGACCAAATTACCTAATGTGGGGAAAGCTCGGTTGTACAGTATGCTGATGACACAGTCGTCTACCGATCCTTGGGCGATGTGGCGGCTCTTGGTCCTTTCTTCCAAAATGACCTCACATCCCTCGAGGCATGGCTGAGTGAGAACAGAATGGTACTAAATGCAGACAAAACCAAGATGGTGCTATTTGGGCCCAGATCTTTGGGCCATGGCAGGACTACATCCCTGCAACTTACCACACTCTCTGGAAAAAGCGTCAAAGTAGTGCCCTCCCTAAAATACTTAGGCCTGACTCTTGACCAATCTATCACCTTCAAGGACCACATGGATCAGGTCACCAAGACCCTACACCGTAAACTTGGAACCTTGTACCAACTTAAGGACCAGCTCATCCCCGAGGCCAGGCTTTCCATTGCCGCAAGTGTCCTGCTCCCTACCCTGACCTATGCAGCACTGATTGTAAGGGGCATGGCTAAACAAGAGGTCTCCAAGATGCAAATCCTGTACAACAAGGTAGCTCGGTTAGCTACCCAGGACCACCCATGACATCACCACTGTGATACACTGGCCCAGCTATGGTGGCCCTCATTGACCGCTCACCTACTATATCTGTTGCTTGTCCAGGCCTTCAAGCTACTCAAACTGCCCGCTCCACCCAGCATAGTAGGAACCATAGCAATTAAACACAACCCCAGGAGACTATGGACATCTGAATGAATGCTACTGAAAGTCCCCAGAGTAAGGACTAATGCTGGCAGCAGATCTTTCTCCTGTCTAGCCACCAACCTGTAGAACAAGCTTCCTCTTCTGGTGCAGGAGGCCTCCTCACTTAGGAACTTCCGCACCAGACTTAAGGCTTATATGATTGACATAAGCACATGCCTCTGCCACGGCTCCTAACTTGCCTCCCTCTCCCACAACAACTCTCCCAAAAGAGAGCCGACCCAGGTACCCCTCTCAAGATCCAGGACACCTTGGTCCCATTATCGTATGTATAATCTTTTGCAGTGGAGGTTGCTCTCCTTCTGAAAACTGCATATCAATTGTCATGTATAATACTATGCCATGTAGCACCTAGATAAAACTGTGTCATGATGATAACCATGACTGTAAATGCCAAGGAAGCCTATATAATCTTGTAACCAAATGTTTTTCCATTGTATCAAAACATGTATTGTTACCCCGGGTCACCCCTGAAAAAGGGATCTTTGGGGCTCAGTGGGCCTACCCAGTCACCAAAATTTAATAAATAAATAAAATAAATAATTTATGGTGCTGCTTCTGACACTGCCCTGTCTGGCATAAAGCGCTCCCTGAACAAAGCATGCCGGCTTGTCACTGACTGTGATCGCCAATACCTGTGAACTCTACAAAAAGTCATCATGGCTAAATTTTCAGGGGTGACTACATTATCAGACTTGCTTATTGTCCAAAAATCCAACTAAGATTAGCCCCTCCAGGCTCTCTCTCTCTCTCTCTCTCCTACAAATGTGCCTGCCTCTGCGTGCTACAAGCATTCAAACTCCACTACCTTCCGTATCCTGTTTGCTAGGCCCTCCGCCTGCCAAAGGTCCTTTTGCCACAGGGCACCACTATGGATGAACTCCCTCCCTGACACTGTTCTCACCATTCCTAGGTTGGGTCCTTTTAAACCTGTGCTGCATACCCATATTATCTCAAGCTGCCACTGAGATTGCATATAATCTCTCCCTCTTGTGCTATGCACAAAAATCCCTCCACTTGTGCTAAGATTTCCGAAGAAATTGCTTTACCACCGATTCTTATTGTATTGACTTCTAATTTTATAAGCCTGTGATGTTAGCCCTTGCCTTATGTATTATCCTTTTCTGTCTGTTGTTTTAATCTCTGTACCTTGTAAGCCCTATGTTTGTCCTTATTTCAATGTATGACGTGGAGCCTTTGCAAATGAGTCCCTGACTCAAAGGGTTGTAATTCCAAAACATATATAAAATAAAAAAAAAATAAAAAAAATATGCTTTCTCCCCCTTGCAGCACCACCTCTAGTTCCTATCCCTCTATATCCACCTCCCCTTTTTCCTCAGGACTCCTGGGTTACTATCACTGCAGTAGTTCATGCTGGTAAATCAGTCATCCAGTAGCATCTGACTCAGGCAGGTCACTCTCTGTGGGGCCTTACAAGGTATTCCTACTTTCTGCCCCCTGCTGCAGTGACCCAGGTGAAGTTGCCCTTATCTGAAACCTGCCTGCACAACCGAAGATGCCTAATGTGGTGCTTACCCTCCAGGTCTCCCGGCTTGGCTGTGCCATACTGCTAAACAATTTCCAGCTAACCCATGAACTATCTAAAGGCCCAAATGCCTAGGCTGCTGTAGACAGCACCTTTAACTTGCAGCAGTACCCAGTCCCTTTGGGCACTGACCTTCTTGCAAGCACATCTCTCCCTGCAAACACCACCCAACCTCACCACAATACCCCCCACTTACTATTGCCTCCAGAGTGTTTCTCCTTGCATCCTCTATCACGTACTGCCAACCTGACACCAACGTGTACCCCACCACCCCATCACCAACTAAAAGGGGGAAATTTGACTCCTTTAGAATACTACTAAACTCCCTCAAAAAAATACTCTTAATTCTTTTAATCTGTTGTGGTAATGCCGAACTAAACCCAGGACCCCAACTACCCATCACTTCCCCCTTCAAGCTAGCAAATCTTTAAGGGCATAAACTTCATTCATATCAATGCCTGCAGTTTGCTCAGAAAATGTGACACCATCCAGTCCTGGATTTGTCACCCTAAACCAGACATGTTGGATATATCAGGATCTTGGCTGAAGTGTGAAACCCCAGACCATGAAGTAAACTTTCCCTCCTACAACCTGTAGAGAGCAGCTATACAATCTGGATGGGGTGGGGGGGGAGTTGCGATCTATGTTTAGGAAAATTTCTCAATTTCCTTAATCGACTCCACTACTATTCTCAAACAATTTGAATGCCTTTCATTAAGGACGCAGCAATCCTCATCCCAGTCCATCATTATTATTGGATGTTATCGATCCCCACTGGGGGGCTTGAACTACTAAACCACCTCCACCACCAGCTTGGCAATCATCTTCAGAACTGATTATAATGGGACACCTAAACCTGGACTGGCTCTCTGAATGTTCTGCCCTGCTGAAATACTTTTGCAATAAGCTCGGTCTTGTCCAGCTCATTTCTGAACCCACCCATCCAAACAACAAAAACCCTGCATGTAGTATTCTCCTTGACTTGATCTTAGTAAGCAAACCATATAACATTTCTCATATCTCAGTCATCTTCAAAGACCTAAGCGATCACAGCCCTGTAGCTTGCATACGGGCCACTCCTGAACTCCCTCCATCCTCTATGTGTGTGTATATATATATATATATATATATATAAAGGAACAGCAGAAATGTTGACAGCTACAGTTTCCTGTAGGATCTAAATAATATAAGATGGCAAGATTTTTATCTTGCAAAATCCGTGTCACTTGCCTGTAGCCTATTCCTGAACCTCGTACTAGGGGTAATAAACAAACTTGCTCCTCTGACCAAAGTAAGAATGAAGAGAAGATCCTGCCATGGTTCCATGACCACATTAAAACTGCCCTCCACCACAGGGATTATTTCTGGAAGCACGCCTGCAAAACCAAACTGCCTTCCGACTGGGCAGTGTTCAGGACAGCAAGAAATCAGTGAACCAATTTAATCAGGACTGAGAAATCTACTTATTTCAAGTCCAAACTGGACAGTTCTTCTTCCAAACCTGCCTTATTTTGGAATACTCTGAGAGACATCGAAGGGCATCAGCCCCCTCCTCTCTCCCTGCTATGATAACAACTAGTGACCTAATTACTTCTGATAAGTCTCAAATATTGGACTTACTCAACAATCATTTTGCAACAGCTGGTATGGCATTTGGGTCCTCTTCAGCCAGCAAGATATTCTCCCAGTGCAGCACCACAGACAAACAAGAACACTCAATTAAGGACCCCCGCCCCAAAAGACATGTTCAGTCTCAGCCCAGCTTCTTTAAAGGAAGTAAACAATCTGCTGTTTGCCCTTGATACTAAAAAAAGTGCTGGTACAGCCCTCCTCAACCCCTTCTTTTTGAAGCTAGGACACCGTGCCCTTACTGTCCCTGTCACCTACCTGTTTAATCTATCACTTCTGCAAGGCGCATTTCCTGACGCTTGGAAAATCACTCATGTCATCCGACACCTTAAATCAGGCTCCCCCTCAGACCTCAATAACTATACATCTATTTCCCTTCTACCCATGTTCTCCAAACTCCTTGAAAAAGATTGTCAACTCTCAATTGCATAATTACCCAGAATCCAACAATAAGCTCAACCCTGCACAAACATACGAAATTTGCCAGCAGATAAAGGCCTAGAGGTCTATCAAGTTTGCTCTAATGTGCAACCCTGCACAGTCTGGTTTTCATCCCAGCCATAGCACAGTGACCACCTTGGCCAATGTGACAAATGAATGGCAGCTGGCATTAGACTCAAAACAATATGTGGGGGCCTTATTCCTTGACCGGAGCAAGGCCTTTGACACGGTCAACCACAATCTGCTTAAAATCGAACTCCACAACATTGTCCTCAACAACACAGCATGGAAATGGTTCCAATGTTACTTGACTATATGGCAACAGCAAGTAAAAGCACAAGGGGAGCTCTCCCCTCTCAAGATGATACAAAGGGGTGTCCCTCAAGGGTCCATTCTGGGACCACTCCCCTTTGTGATTTACATAGACAATTTTAACTCCGGCATAAAAAATGCATCCATACACCTATTCGCAGATGACACCATGATCTACAGTATGTCATAAAGCCCACCACTGAGTGAACCGGTATCACTCTGCAACAAGAATTTAACATCCTGCAGCATAACTTTCTGAATGTAAAATTGCTGCTAAATGCAAAAAAAACAAAGTCAATTCTCCTTTCTCATCATGCACACCCTACATTGCCATTCCCTATGGGGTCTAAGCCTCTGATCTCCACTCTACTGGGAGAATCCCTAGAATCTATGAACAGATTCAAGTACTTGGGCATTTGGATTGACAGCGAACTTTCATTTACAGTCCATACAGAGGAGCTGTGTAAAAAACTTAAACAGAGACTGGGTCTCTTCTTTTGCATTAAACATCTCCTCACACAAGGCCAAAACAAAGTTGGTACAGCAGCAATCCTCCTGCTCATAGGTTATGCAGATCTCATCTGTAGCTACGGCTCAAACACCACCCTAGCCAAGCTGGACACCCTGTATCACCAGGCCATAAGATTTATAACTGGTGCCCCATACAACACTCACCCCTGCTCCCTATACTCCTTGCTGGGCTGGGATTCACATAAAACCAGAATATTAAAAAATAGGGCCATCTGGACCTATAGAGCTCTATCTAGCAAACTCAGAGTATCTGCTACTTCCTGACCATCTCTCATGGGTCCTACTCGCTCAGAAGATATTCCTATATCACATTAGAAATCCTCAGAATCAGAACTCACCATGGCTCCTATTCAATAAGCCATGTGCTTCCTACCACATAGAACAATTTACAAAAGTCTCTCAAACTTTCCAATTTTGTCAGCCTTGCAAAATTCAAAACCCTCCTAAAGCAGACCCTGCAGGACAACTGCACCTGTTATACCCAAGATCTTCCTAATTTTCCTCCTAGATGCTACCTTCCTTTCAGTAGTCACTGAGTGGCTGCCTCTTCCATGTCCTGCCATCCTAACCTGCTGAGACAGCTCACTCCCCCTTGCTCATGCAGACACATGCCACCCTTCTGTTTCCATCCCAATAATCACCCATATGCCTATACTCCATCCTTTGCCCATGTGACCTTACCTAATCCTACATTTCACTCCTCCCTTTCTGCAAGACAGTTTTTGCCTCCTCCCTCCAATCCTGATTCTATGCCTATTGTGCATCTGCTGTATTGCTGTGATGGTACCAGCACATACTTATTATAAGCCCTGGTCAGTAACGGGTCAGTCCTTATTATGTACTCACTGTTGCACTTATTGCCATAACCTAAATGTATTTGCTTTTGTTTAGCCAGCAAAATGTAATTATTGATGTTTAATCCATCTATACATTATGTATGTATCTATGTACATCACTCCAGTTCCTACTTGCTGAATTGTTTCTTACAACATTTGCATTATTGTATGATTCTTTGTGTATCCACCCAGGCCCATCTTGTAAATTAGTAGTTCCCAAAGGTGTTCCACCTGTTCAAATAAAAATTGATTGATTGATACTCCTCCACATTTGTGTATACATTTATTTATTTATTCAATCTAGGATTACAAGTACCTTTGAGTGCCAAGCAGCTCATTTACAAAGGTTCCACGTCAATAGGGGGGTACAGACCCATAATGGAAAACAGACTGGTTTATATCATATTCAATAAGCCATGTGCTTCCTACCACATAGAACAATTTACAAAAGTCCCTCAAACTTTCCAACTTTGTCAGCCTTGCAAAATTATAAATGTAGTTTGTCTAGTGTCATGTACATACCAACACATCTGCCAAACACTCTCCTATTACTTTTAATATCTTTCCTTTTTCCACCATAGAAAATTAAAGCCACCAACTTAGTCTTGTCCCTGCCAACAGCACAGTGAGACAGACACACAAACATTACTATACATTACTAATGCATGTATCTCGCTACCCTGCTAGCTCAGAAAAAACAACTGATTTTGTGACTTTCATTTTTTAAACTACGGAGGAAAAAGTATTATTCCCTTTGAGAAAAGGGTGAGTAAAATATGAGCAGATTGCCTTCACTGCTTGTATAAATGCTGTGAATCCTATGTATTCTATAAAGCGGTTTAAAGCCACTGGTGCATGTTGGGCAGATGGGTGAGTGTGCACATGACACTAGACCAATTACACGTACTTATGCTGTCCATGGAGGAACTTAGAAATTTCAAAAGCTAAAGAATAAAAAACTAGAACAAAGATACCTTGGAAGAAGTGGGTGATTAAAAATTGCTGCACATTTTGGTTGTGGAAGGGGTAATGTAGGGATATGCATTACATGATAGAATTGTGATGCCAATGCTATTTGTTAGTTTGTGGGATAAGAAAATGTCAGCATGCCAATCGGCCTATCAGATCTGAGGATTTTTCTTACCCAATTTATATGTAGTAGTATTTCATTAATTTATAACATTCCTTCATAGCTCCGAGTACAATTACAACACAGAAATATACACTTGAATCCTAGTAAGCATGAATAAAAAAGACAAATAAGTAGATTTATTCAAAAAGACTTCCAACAAAATCCAAACATCGACCCTCAGTCCTCTGGCAGAAGGTGTCCACTTGATGCAGGCTCACTGCTCCTATTCTCAAGTTCCTGTTATGTATTCTGTACATGTTCCCAGGATTTGGTTTTCAGCCACAGGATGGCAGTGCTGCATATACAGTATGAAGTTTTTATTCCGGTTCAGCAAGGTTTCTTTTTTTCCTAACCTAATGATTTTCTCTTTCCAGTACAGGAAGCTCACATTGCTACTCCTCTTTATGTTCCTCTCTTCTCCCTGGTGCATTTCTCTCCATCTCTACAGGATAAGATCTGCACAGTGTCCCTCTGTATCACTTTCCTTTCAGGTATGGTTCATTGTCCATATTTGACACAGGAGTTCACCTCAGTTTTGCAATGGCAAAGATAAAGTTTGTTATATGGAAGGAACAGGGGGTGATCTCCCCAGTTATGAGACAAAGAAAGTCACAGACTTGAAATCTACCAGATGCATCATAGCTCTGTTACAAGACACTCCTTTACTCATACTGGAGGTGGGGGTGTACCCAAAACAGAGTATTCCATCAGCTGTTCCTCAGAGAAACAAAGAGTATCAATATTAGTTCAGAGGCAGTGCTCATTAGTAGTAGGACAGTTGAAGGGGAATGAGGCTGGTAGGAGCTTAATGATAAAGGGTAATATTCACTTGAAGCCCATAATTATAGTAAATGTTTATGTTCTCCATGAGTAACGTATAATGTTGTCTGTTTTGTTTTTTTCCCTCGACTAGGCCATTTTGGAGTTCATGTCAACTTGATCTTCCTCCTTTATTAGTGGAGACTTCGATATAGCATGGGACACCATAAATAAATCAGCTAGGGGACAGGTTGAGTGCTCCCACATAAAGGCTTGGGCAGTTCTCCACTGACTCAGGAGTCCTCCCTAACTGATCTAGTGGTGATCTGTACCCGATGACACATGATTATGTTTTCTGTTCTACCAGGCATAACACTTGTAGTCAGCTGGATTTCTTCTTGATTAGCTCCCATAGCACCTTAAAAAGAAAATGGCAGCTGGCCCGCCGGCACAGCAGTTGGATTTCTGCTTGCAAAACTGGCGGCCAGGGTTCGAGAATGGACCGGAGTCGGCAGAGGGCCAGCCAGGGGGAGAAGGATCAAGCATCCCAGGGACTGCTCTCCTTCTCTGGGGGGGATGATAGGGTGAATGCCTGGTGCTTGACGGACCCCTGGCGGAGGCCGGTGGACTACAGCAACTGGCTTTGAAAGAGCAGCCGGAGGGGTGGGACAGATGCTGGACATCATTGCATGTTCCCACCCCCCATGTAAAGCACACAAAAATTCCTGAGCCCAATTCATGATGCAGTCTCTGCACCTGACCTATATGGCTCTAAGCCACTCCTCCATACTACCAACTTAATTAGGGTGCAGTGGGCTGCTGCGAACCCCAAACCCCGCCCTAGAGGGGGAGCCAAGGAAGCAATGACTGGTATCTGGCACCTTTCCTCATCATAGACGGGCAGACAGCAGTGCCACAGCCCCATCTTGGGGGAAAAGCCAGGGAATATCAGTGACAGTGGAGGACAGTGGCAATCGGAGGGTAAGGTGGGTGCAGGAAGGTGGCTAATAGCCTCAGAGCAAGGGGCAAAAAGTATAATAATTAAAAAAAAATAGCAGTCAGTGATACTGTAGCTCATATTAAGAAAAGTGAGGCATGGGTGGCCGCATGCCTAGTTTCTACATGAGGAGCTATGGGCGGATCTCCAGCTTGGGTTGGCTTCACCCATGAGGATATCTGGTCTGGATCTCCAGTTCTGGGTGACTTCAGTTTAGGTTCTGTGTAGGGATTAAAAGATGCCCCTCATATTGTGGGTCAGGGGGGCTGTGGTGGCTTTTGACCTTTCCATGGCTTCAGCATTTGGTACTAGGTGAGAGGTTTCTTTGGGTGTGTTGATTTACCTGTTACTGCAGAGTTCATATTTCTTCATTTCACATGTTTTTTTTTTTGCACTTAATTCCTTTTGTTGAACATTTTTAACAGTCAGACATAACCTAAACTGAATACATTACTGTCACCAACCAGGGCACAACATCATAAGTCATACATGTATCATACACATTCCCATGGAATACAGTGAACTGATGTGGGTTATATGCTAAGAAAGACCATTACCTACTACACTCTACTAGCATGCAACACAACATGTTACAGTGCCATAAAGTAGCTGCATGAAAGATGGCACTGTAAAACTCTCAATCAGGCCCAAGGAGTTTCTGTGAGAGGCCTGTAATCATCCATTCTACTGTATCCCCCAACTCCAAGGATAAAGGAAGAGGGAGAGAATGGGAGAGGCTCCTGGTGTTCCAATCATTGGCACCTGACAGGTCTCCAGAGGGAGAAAAGAGAGGTAGGGGTTGGAGGAGCACAGGCTATCTCATTTGAGGAGATAGGGGAGTAAAAGGTGCTCATCCCCTGATAGGCTGAGACACATTTTATGGAGGTCATAACAAATCTTTATCCCTCTGTGGCCCCTGTTAAGTACCCAAAGTGCAGAATGGGGGGCTAATAATGGATGGCAGATGCTAAGATATAAGGGGATGAGTTTTCAGGCTACATGAGACATTTTGGCTAGGGTGGCTAGGTTCTCAGCCTCAGCTTTTCCCTCCCATGCATTGGGGATGTCCGATTACCTCCACCTCCGGAGAAGCAGATGTTTGCCTTCTATTCCTCCAAATGCCAGTCATCATATGGTGAATTCTGGCATCAATGAGCTGGGGGAAGGAGTCCTAAAAGGTACAGATGTAGAGGTTTGGTGTCGTTTAGCCAAGTTATGGTCCAGCAACAGAGGTGCACCTGGTCCCAGGAGTAGCGGATTGTGGGGAATGCCCAGAGAAGAAGATCAGCACCAGGTGCCTGACATATCCAGCAGTTATCATGTGATAGGAGGCTTAAGAAGTTCAACTGAGCAGAGGTGGTGTTTCCACTAGTGCATTACCTTATTTTGGGTAGGCAGTCTCCTACTATGAGGGCAAGCCACATGACTCAGTTTCCAAAGTTTAGCCCACTTTGTGTCTGGAATTGTGATATACAGTACATAGAAGTTTCCCAACTGCACTAAACAGACAGGGTGGGGTCTGGGATACCATCTATTATAGTGCAAATACTCTCCCCACCACACCCCTCCTAGAAGAAATCCAGGAGTAGATTAATGAAGAACTGTTTGGGATAGTTTGTGAGGGCCCCCTCTTTGAGCAATGAAGCTAAAAAGCTAAAATGTCCATGTGTGGCAGTTTATAATTTTGCTAGAGATTCTCAAAGCATTGTAACTAGTGGAAGAGGTATGGAGGAGATCTTTTACCTATCATATGCCATGTGCCTCCCATGATTACCAGTGTATAATTTGACCTCCACTGTGTAGAGAGGAGTTCTGCCAAACAGGATTGAGTTCCCAAGGGTAAAGGGTGCTTTGGTCAGTGAACACATCTTGGCCCACCACATTTTTAGCTGAGAGAGCACACAAAACCTCTGTTGTGCGGGGGCTGTTAGTAGGGTTTTTTCTACAGGAAGCAATAGAGCGGAAGAGTTGAATGGAAGTTTAAACTCCTGTATGGACTGTGCTCCTCAAATGCAACATACAGCAGTGCTAGCCAGGATTCAATGCAGTAATGCTTCAGTATATATCACAAAATGTTGCAGTATACCACAAGGAACAGTGTAATTCAATGGCAGTATTTTGTGACATGTCACTTACTGCAAGTTACTGAATTGCATCATGGCTGATTCTGTTGTAGTAGGCCATGAATCATGACAGGCTACAGCTCCTATCCTCCAGTGAACCCATAGCTTAACCCTGCTGAAGAAGGAGGATTGCCTTCCCACAGGAAAGATCCCCAACTAAGGTATCCATCTTCGAACCACTGCTGTTGAATATCACTTGGTAGTTGGGCCAGGCAATGAAGCAGTTTGAGGGCCGTTATCATTTTGATAACTGGGGAGAGATACAGGGAGCACCATTTATCGCACTCCTCTCTAAGATATTTCAGAAGCAGGGGGAGTTTCAATGAAAACTCCATAGTAGGGTTCGGTAGGATCCAGTTCCCCAGATACTGTATGTAATGCCCTTTGGTGACCACATAAGCCCCTGATGGGAGAGTGATTCAGGACAGCAGTGCTGATGCAGAGGCAGTACTTCTGTTTCAATTTTGCTGGCGTTTGTTTTGAGCCCTGAAATTATTTGAAACTCCTTAAGGAGTGCATGAAGGTAGGGACGCTAGACTGGGTATCCCTACAGCAGTATCCAGGAGGCAGTCATCTGCTTAAATCAGTGTTCTATACTTTAGCACCCCACTTTTATCCCTATGAGTGCTCCATGGTGTCTGATAGCTACATCTAATAGCTTAATGGCCATTAGAAACAGTAAGGGGGATACAGAACAACCCTGGTGTGTTACTTATAATAGAGCCAGGAGGGATAGGGAGACAAAGTAGAGACTGTGAGAACTCTGGCAGTCAACTGAGTATACATTGCTTTGACCATCCCCAACATTGATCCAAACCCCATTTTAGAGAAGATGAGATGCAGGTACCCCCAACTTCACTGAGCTAAATGTTTTTTAGTCAATTGCCACTACAGCTGATGGAGTGGGGGCAGAGCTGTTAACCTTTATAGGGAGAACAAGGATCTGATGTGATCTGAGCCCAGGCACAAGTTCTACTTGGGAATGTTGAATAAGAGATGAAAAGATTGTTTCCATGTGAATAGCTAGGGCTTTCTGCAGTATTCTGGCATCTGCATTGATCAGCGATGCTGGCCAGTAGTTAACTGCCTCTGTGACATCCTTACCATCCTCAGATAGGAACATAATTGTCACTTCTTACATTATTGGATGACAGGCAGAGTGTGGTTGCACCTTAGCATAGACCCTAGTTAATATGGTGGATATCACATCTCACATCTTCTGTCATTTCACGGAAGTCCAGCAGGAAGCCATAACTGCCCTGGGACTTACGAGGAGCAAAATTAGAAATAGTCACTGCTATCTCATGGGTAGAGAGGGGGCTTCCATGGAAGACCTTTGGGCCTTTGTTAACTGTGGCAAGGGGATTCCAGATAAGAAAGCCTCTAGACTATCATAATTAGTGCAGTTCCTGAAGGCATGGAGTTCCTCATACAACTTAGGCATAACTTGGTACATTATCATGGACTTAGTAGAGAGGACATCTCTTGCATCCTCTATATCCTGTATATGGCATTTTGCTTGCTGATTATGTAAATAGTACATTAGCAGTTTTCAGGCTCCTCCACCCCCCCATCCCAATATTAGTGTTTCCATCTTAAAATGGTCAATTCCACCTTTCTTATAAAGAGCATGTTGAGCTGGGTCCTGGCATTTCTGATCTCTCCGAGCAGTGGTTTATTGTGGGGCTAGACCTTCCCTTTCTTATATTACTGCTCCTTGGCCTCCAGTTAAGCTACCAGTGCAGTTTGCTCAGTCTCCCTTTGTCATTTCTGGTAAGCAGCATATCCCATAGGTTGACCCTTCATGGTAGCCTTGAAGGCCTCCCTTACAATGGTGATATCCACCACCCCTGAGTCCTTATCTTGAAAGTAGGATAAGGCTTCAGCTCTTGCCCACTTGCAAAAGTTATGGTCTTGCAATAGGAGGGTGTCTAGCCTGACAAAAATAGCAGAGCAATAGCAGATACCATTGCAGACTATGTAATCTGAGATGAGGAAAGCTACAGATCTATCCTACTTGAGATAGCGTATGTGGTAGAGAAACAAGTGCAGTCAAGTTCTTGGGGGTGCTGCAGATGCTAGATGCCATTATGGGAATATTCTGCCATCACAGCTTTCAACACTGCCAGAGCTTTGGAGTGTTGTTCTAGGGCCACAGAGGACCAGTATATGGCTACTTTGGAGGCAATGTTGGAGTTCCCACCAGGCAGGGTTAGGATTTATGGTTTCCAGATTTCAGACAAGGAATATCTGAGCTCATGAAAAAGGGTCGGGTTGTCAGAATTGTGTACATACAATTTCACCAAACTGAAATGGTCTTTAGGAGTGTCAAATGTGGCCTCCACCCATCAGACATCAGCAACCACAAGCTACTAGACAACCTTCCACTTCAGCATCATGCACCAAGAGGGATACAATGGCTTTTGAGGAGGCAGCACAGTTGTGCTCCTCAGTGCCCACCCATTTCTTATGTACTGTATGTTTGTGGCTTCGGATGATGAAAGTTTGGTTCCCTTAAGCAATGTCACATGCATTTTCATGATTTTTAGTATGGATAGCATTTTCTTCTTCTTGACTAATGAGTTCAACCATCTTACATTTCAAGTTTTACACTTAATCGAGGCCATTCATATGGGGATTGGGATGAAGAAGGCAAGATAAGGAGGGCCCATGTGGAAACTAGAAAAAGGAGTAAAGAGGGACCATCTAGAATTTCAAGAAGAGGCATATATAATCTTGTGTAAATAGGGAAGGTCTCACAAAGGCACTAGTGAGCCACTGTTCAAGATGGCCACCTAGAGATCATACTCCACAGATCCCATTTTAAAATCTGGCATCTTGTGTTGTTTAAAGCTTCTAAAACAGCTGCAAACTGGTTACCTGTGATCAGGAATAATGAGACAGGTGCGCCAGTGTTGTTATTTTGACAGTTGGGTGTAGTATCTACTGGCCTCCAGGGGGTGGGAGTCTTTTCCTGCAGGAGCTGGCAGACTTCATTGCTGAGCACGTGTTATAGTTTTCTAGGATTTTGGTCCTGGGGGAATTTATTGCCTGGATCAATGATGAATCCTGTCATTTTGGGAAAGAGCTCCTCCAGCTCATGAATTCACTGGGACTGACTCAAGTGGTTGCCTCCAAGATGAGCATACATGGCCACATTCTGGACCTAGTCTTCTCACCTGGACTTGACATTATGGCTGTCAAGGTTAATATGGTCTGTTGGCCAGATCATTGTGCAATCAAGTTCCTGTGTGGGGCCCTCCGTCAAGTAATACCAACTACAGAGACTATCCAGTGTTGCCTGAAAAATAAATTGTAGTCTCACCAGCTCCGTGAGTCACTGAATGTCTCAAGCTTGCTGTTAGAATATACTCAGGGTTCAGAGGCTGGTATGTAGGCCTATAACATGGCCTTGCCGATGCCTTGGACCTGATCGCACCCATCCATGTTTGCTCCTTGATCTTCCAATGTCGTTCACTATGATATTGTGCTGAGCTGCATCGATTGAAGACTGAGGAGTGTAGGTTGGAACATGCTTGGAGGAGGTCTCACTCTAAGGAGGACAAGGTGGCTCCGAAGCTCCATTACTTGGAGTATTAGTGTGCAATCAATCTAAAGAAGGCAGAGTTTCTGTCCAAGTCGATTGCTACAGTAAAGAATTATCCAGCCGTGTTTTTCCACACTGTAGACAGTTGGCTAAATCCCTCCTGTCTGCAGTCAAGGGCAACTTTTTCCACTGAAAAGTGTGAGGAGTTCAGGAGCTTCTTTGTTGACAAGGTGTCCTCTTTCAGGGTGAGTATTGCCTCCTCTGGTCCAGCCTCTGCGGGAGGGGCTCAGTCTGTTGGTGGAGATCCTCAGACAAACTGGAGTGCTTTGGCTGGTTTCAGCAGCTGAAGTCCTCTATGTGGTCACTAGCTTGCATCCCACCAGCTGTGTTCTAGACCCAGATCCAACGTGGTTAGTCATTAGCTGCATGGAATTTCTGGGTCAAGTATTCGTTGAAATCATCAATGGGTCTTAAAGTAAGGGTACTTTTCCCACAACCTTGAAAGAGGCTGTGGCGAGACCCCTCCTAAAGAAGCCATCTTTAAACCTTGATGTTCTCTTGAACTACATGCCTATCATTAATCTTCCCTTTTTGGCATTGTTATTGGTAATCTGAGAATCTGAGAGACAGCTGAGGGAGAAAGAGCGAGAATGGTGGCAGCTGCAGTGCATTTGATGGTGGTGTAACAGCCTTGTAGGACTGTTCCATGAATAGGGATAGATAATCCGTTTTAGTTTTATAAAATAAGTTACTAAGGACTTAGGTTCGAGTCCTGGAGTAGGTGGGAGCTGCCAACTAGGTATGGGGTGGCCCCTGCAGTGATACAGAAAGCAGATTTAGAACCTGAAATAGTACTAAATAAATAAACATTTTAAATTAAATTAACTACCAAAATCATCATGATCATATTATTAATTGTTAGAGTAGGATGTAGCACAGAGGGAGAAGTATGGAAAGGACTCCTGATCCTGGCTTGTCATACCCACATGCAGTTTTGCTAATTTTCTAATGATTTCCAAGATTGTGTACATAAAAAGTGGTGTTTTTAATTAAAAATGGTAGTTTTAGTCATTGGTGGCCAGTGGGCTAGTAATTTGATTGTCCTGACTACTAAAACATGCCGTGGTCATCCAGTAGATCAATTTGGTCTGACTGGGTTACCTCACATATTTTAAGTATTTTATTACAAAAAAGATTATTTCTGTAGAAAAAGAGCTGCTCTGTAAATGTAAATATTATAAGGAAGTGCAGAGTGGCAGTTGCGGACACCAAGCACACCAAAAGGAACAGGAGCAGGGAGTGTGAGTGACTGAGAGTCAGTCCCTCAGCAGAATGCACCAGTAATGGAATCCCCTGGCTTACTTGTGGGTGGCCACTCCTCACTATGATGCCAGTCAGAAGGCAGGCTTTGCCCTGCAGTGTTAAAAGCTCTGCAAAAGTGCAAGAGGGAGATGCACCTAGGCACGCTCCTCTCATGGGCAGGATCAACCAGATATTTTCCCATTTCTTTAGTTAAACAGGTGACAAACACCAGGGAAAGTTCTTAAGGGACTGGCTCACACTAAAAATAAATATAATAAAGATCAGCATAGTCTAACAGGGACTCTGTGGAAGTCCCCCATTCGCATAAAGAGGCAAGCATTTTGTATGGAGCTCAATGAAGAGCTATTTTGTAACAGAGAGTGCGATCTAATACTGGGGAACCCACAGCTTCACAAACAATAAAATACATTAAAATAGATTATTTTCATGAAATAAAGCCATGTAGGGGCTGAGGGGAATCCTGGGTAATTAATAAATGTACACAGAGTTTTAGAAATTGTTCACAAGCAGAAACAGAGCAGTTTTAAATAAGGCTCTGTACCAGAAAGTTGCATACAGTCCCAACACAGTTACTTCACATATCTACTTTTCTGAATCGTGCTGACAAGCCATTTTTTACTAGCTTTGTACCAAACGTGGCAGAAGGATAGATGAAAGTGTTCTACGACACAGAAATATTGTTTCAAGTGTCAAAAATATAAAATAGAGGTGTCACTAACCTTAAAGGGGAGAGTGGGTACTGCTAAAAATAAATCAATGCAGACAGTTACACAGGAGGTGGAACTAAGTGTGGAAAAATGAGTATTAAATTTCTGTGTGAAAAAAACAACTGTTGTGGACAGTGCAATTAAAGGGGAAATTGCAGATTTCAACAGAGTAAAAAAGAGGAAAGTGCCTAGAAATAATTATTTATTAAGTTTAATGACAAAAGAGTGCAAGTCTTAGGGACTTCGCTTTGCTGAGGGTCATTTTGTGCAGAAAAAATTCAGCAGAGAGCTAATGATGATAGCTTTCCAGCCATAGTAGTGAAAGCATGCTTAGATATTAAGAAAGTGCTTATTTTTTTGTGATAAAGAAATGTATTCAAAAATGAGACACAGAGTTATAAAATAAAGGAAGCCTTGGAATGTTAAGGGGGCAGTTGCATTTCAAAACTGAGTATTCCATTGTGGTTTATGCTGCTGCAGAAAGCAGTTTGATTTCTGCTGAGCCCCAGGGCAGGTCAATGTCCACTCAGTGACCACAAATTAGCAAATGCAAATAAGTTTTAGGCATAAAAATAGCTGCACAGCCAGTGTGCAGGGAGTCTGAGCAGGGAAGACAACTGAGAAGGAAGGGACCCAAGCCAAGTGAGTATCCTGTGTGAAGAGGCCTGATGTAGTGATACAGCCTGATAGTGACAGCCTTTATTTAATTAAGTGTAGGACTAGGGGATCACCTGAATTCCAGTGTAAGGTCAGATATGGTAGTAAGTGAGAACAGGGTGAGAATAGAAAGCTTGTTGTTTAAATTGCCTGTTGATCCAGCTATGTCAAGATTTCCTCACAGAAAAAAGCTGCAACCTGAAGAATTAATCGCTTCTCCTGATTCCAACCAGAAACTGCTGACTCAAGAGGGCCCTCAAACAGGTGCTGAAAACCTTTTTATGGTGTCAAGCTTTTAGTGGCACCAAATAATTTGGATCTTCTGTCATTTATTTTTAATTATTATGCTTACTGATTTTAACATGGTTGTTTTTATCTTTTTGTAAAGTGCCTTGATGGCCTGAAAGGTGCTTTTGTGAAATAAAATGTATTAAAATTATTATTATTAATTCTTCAGCAATTCCAACAAAAGAATTTAACAAAATAATTTCTTGAGAACATCCAAAGGAGTGTGGTATTATACAAAACCTTACTAATAGAGGCAGGCCAGCCAGCACAGCAGCAAGGTGTCTGAGAACGGACCTGGGAGTTGGAGGACGGAGAAGGACTGAGCGCCCGAGTGACGGCTCTCCTTCTTCAGTGGGGGGGAAGGGAGGGTGAGTGCCCTGGTATGTCAGCCACTCCTGATGGAGGCTGTGGGATCTGCAGAAACTGGCGCCACATGAGATGGGAGGCAGGATAGACATCTGGCATGCCCGTTGAAGTCACTGCATGCCCCAACCCCAGGGAAAGTAACATACAAAAATCCAGTCCAGTCGATGATGCCACTACCTCTGCTCCTGCTAAAGACTCATGTCTGTTAGTGGGAAGTCCCACTCCTGTGGCTAACACCCTGGGGGGGGGAAGCCAGGGGTAATGACCGTGTTCCTTGGGCAGGGAGGGCCCGCCTGGTGGACCTGCCCAGGGGGGTAAGCCTGGGTATGGGAGGCTGGCATGTGATGTGGGAAGCAGAAGACTCTGCCCTATATGGGCAGGGGGTTGTGTACTCTGCCAAAATGAAAAATACAAACTTACTGATTCAGTTTGGGGACTATTTTAAAACTCAAGTGACATTAATTTTACAGACAATTTATTTCAGCCCTTTTTTTTTTTTTACATTTCTCTTTTTGCCACCTTCCTTGCCTCATCACTCCACTCTAATGGAGCCCCTACATGCCTTTACAACCATGCCCTCCCATCACAAGAGTCTGCTCCTTGAGTGACCACTATCTCAATAGTCCTAGGTACCCCGGTTAACCCCCCAGGGTGGGACAAGGAGAAGTTCCTCTTACCTTCTCCCCAAACAGCAGTGGAGCGGGTGGTACACAGTGGAGTCTGCCCTGTTGACAGTTGTCGATGTGCTCGGTGCTAGAGGGGTCGTCACTTAGGAGTAATGGGCTCCATTTTCCTTGTTCTAGTCCCGCAGTCATCAGCACTTTAGGAGAGCCAATTGGGAGTTATGCATAGCGATGCAACTCCTCCCAGGGCTGTCGACTGACGCTGCCCCTCCCATTGCATGTCCCGACTTGCACCACTAATCCCAGGTTGACCCGAGAGATGGCAATAAACAGGCACAGAACCCTCCCCAGAGAAGGAGAGCCACCACTGGGTGCTCAATCCCTCCCTTTCTCCCCCGGCAACCCCCAGCAGCCCAAGCTTGTCATGGAACCTGGGTCACCAGTGTGGAGTGAGGTGTGGCGTCCAGCGCCTCAACCCTCAGTGCCACTGGGCCGGGCCCTTCAGCCCTTTTTTAAGGAGACTTCTATCATCTGAAGGACTGAACAGTGCAAGGACTGAGTGGGGATAATGTCACAGCTTTTAATGTACCAGTATGCAATATGCTGTATGCCACTATCATTCCTGAATGTTTTAAATGTATTTATGTGTAGAAGTGCCTAGTGATTTCTAACTGTTTTAAATATACAGTGAGAAGTATAGTAACTGTGTGATAAATAACAGTGTAGGTATCTGGTATAAGGTGTCAGTGGGCTGACTGAGATAGGATAAGGCCTAGTGGTCACTGCATGCTTTATGGTTTCAGTGTGAATAAGATCATGGATTAAGGCCGGAGTGAGGGTGCTTATCCTGGGATTATCTTGTTTGGCATTTGGAGGGCTGGTGGGTGGTGAGTGCTTGCTGTCTCCAGGGGCAAAGTATGTGTGCTGGAGGACTGGTGGGTGGTGAGTGCTTGCAGTCTCCAGGGGTTAAAAGTGAATGTGCTGGAGGGCTGGTGGGTAGTGAATGCCTTCATTCTCCAGGGAAGAGAAAGAAGGTTAGTGGTGTGGTGTGCCCACCTGGGAAAGAAATAAAGTGTATTATTGTACTGCTAATTTTATGTGTATTTATTTTGTTACTTATTCACAAGATGTGTTGTGCCATTTGTGGCTGTTTCAGATATTTATTTTACTTTTTCAATAAAAATTTACCTTTGTTTTCAAACAGTCCAAGTGTCAGTGTCCTTGCTTACAGAGCCAGCGTCTCACATTCCTGCAGGTCTCCAGATCAGTCCTAGGCAGCATTCCCTACCCTTGGCAGTTCTTATCTACACCAGTTCATGAGGTAAGGTACTGTACTCAGGTAGTACCCAACTGGAAAAGTGTTGTCAAAGAGGAAGGAACAGAGAATCCTTGATGACACCTACTATTACATGCAATGGTCCCACCTGTGGCCAAAGGTTAATGCAGTATGGGTCCCCCGTCCTTACGGTGGGGGTCACTGATCTGACTGAAAAGAAAAAACTGTCAAAGGGCTTGATTGAAGACATTCCTGCAATAAGAAATTCAGTCACAGAGATGGAACAGAGGATAGAAACAGCAGAAATCCATCCTGCAAACAGTGAAATGTTCATTAGCCAGGCTGAATAGTGGTCAGCCCGTTATTGTGAAAAAACTGACTTGCTGGAACAGCAGGTACACATGCTCTGGGCCAAGGTGGATAAACTCAAAATTGAGGTAATCAGATCAACTTTAGGATTATGGGGAAGGCTCAGAAGGCAGTAGCATGAATTTATTTAAGCATTAATCCCCAAATCCTGGACTATTATTTTGGTTATCCACTGGAGATGGAGCACCCACACAAGTCTCGGTCCCACCACGTCCTAGTCTGGTTCATTTTTAAGCTACATTATTAAGGAGCAAGTACCGAGGATGGCCAGAGAAAAAGGAACCTTTTACTGGAGCCCACAGGGCTCGGTGCTCAACAGAATTGGGGATGGCATTAAAGGCAAAATGTGTCTATTCATGGATGACACTAAGCTCTGTGGGAGGGTGGACACAGCAGAAGGGATACAAGACCTAAGGGATGCCCTGAAAAAACTAAAAAGGTGGTCTGGAATTTTACAACTTGACTTCACTGCAAAGAAATGTTATGTTTCTATGTTTCTATTGGAGCCAAGAACATGACAACTCAGTGAAGCCTGGAAGGGGTCTGAGTATTTGCAACAGAGGAGGAGAAGGACCTGGGAGTGATGATCACTAGTGACTTGAAACACTCCAAGCGATATACAAAAGCAGCAGCAAAGGCAATACAATGTTAGACTCCTTTACCAGGGGGAATGGCAGCAGGTGACAGGAGGTAATACTGCCTTTGTTCAGGTCATTAGTGAGGCCACATCTGGACTACAGTGTATAGTGCTGGTGCCTATACCTTAAATACGGCAAACACTTGCTGGAGATGGTCCAAAGGAGGGCAACTAAGATGATCATGGGACAGCAGAGCAAGATGTATGAGGAGAGGTTGGATGCCCTGAACATGTAGTCCCTGGAGGAGAAGAAAGAGAGAGAGGGGACATGATTGAGACCTTCAAGTATTGGAAAGGAATAAATAGGGTGGACAAGAAAGGTCTCTTCAAGCTTAGTGGGAAGTGAAACACTAGATAACACAGTCTCAAGTTGGAGGGAGGGAGGTTTAGGTGAGAGGCTAAGAGGCGCTTCTTCACAGAGAGGGTGATGGCATGTTGGAATGGGCTTCCTGAGGAGGTGGTTTTATTTAAAATGGTAAGCAGCTAGAAGAGAGGCTGTGAAAGAGTTAAGAGGAAAATAAGGGTCAAGAGGGATAGACAGAGAGCAAGGACAGAATGGGGAGGGAGGGCAGGATCAGTAGCTGATGCTGAGAACCCTACAATATCAGCAGACTCAATAGACCTAATGACCTTATTCTGCTGGCTTCGTCATATGTTTGTATGAATGGGCACCACATCTATTTGTTCTAATACTTTTCAAAGGAGCTGGCAGACTGAAGAAAAGCCTGCACACTGCACACTTATAAAAAAATGGACCTTGTTTAAGTGAAAGTGCCCTACAACATGAAATATGATACTGCTCTGCAAGTTTTCTGAAATAAGAAATGGCATCATTTTCATAACCTCTAGGACGCAGCCAGGTTTCTGTCACACAATAAGTTAGTGGGTGGGAGTCAAAATGCAACTGGCAAGTCCTGGACAGCAGTTGGTCCACACCAACAGGCCTAAAAATCGACTAAAAGAAACACTGAGGGATAAAAAAAAAACTTCTGAGGGATTTGTCCTAGATCACTGAGAAACACTACTAGCATGCCAAAATCACAGTCAGCTGAGTAACAGCAAGTCTCTAAAGTAAATAAACAGAGGCACTGGGGTCATGATAGAACTGGGAAAACAATGTCCTCCCCCAAATGACAAGGAATCAGGATTAGGGAGTCAAGATCCTCAACCCACAAGTCAAGCTCACCTTCCTGGGAGCTTGAGTCATCAAATACATTGTCCATGGAGCCTGAGAAGGAAGCGTGACAGAAGAAGCAACCCAAAGTGTTTGTCAGGGAGCAATACATGGGTGCTAAGCAAAATTAGCTCTCCCTGCCAGAGGACGAAATCTGTCTTCATCTAAACTGGGCTTCCATTGCAGAGGGAGAAACCTCTGGGGCACCCAACTGAAAATGGACAGACTGGATGGGCCTTGTGGTCTTTATCTGCCATCAACTTTTTATGTTTCTGTTTCTATAAAATATCACAAATGCTGCCTTCAGCTGTGATTAACCACACCACGCTGAATCACTGAAGTCAATAGACTATTAATTTGGATTCATGCTATGTGTGGCAGGAGAACTCCCTGCTACAGTAATGGACATTCTTTTCTCTCTCCTAAAAACTTCTGCTGCACCAGTTTACTATTCTCCCCTTTTATTATATCCCTGTATTTCTAGTCTAGAAGGTTGGCCACCTTCAGGTGCCCCCCCCTTTACTGTAACCCACTGTTATTTTTCCTATGTCCACTGTGTAAGGTCCAGCTTTACGGAAGTTAAGAAAGTGACCTCCGTACCTTGTGAATGAAATGTACCCATGTGCAGATTTTAAGAAAATACACTGGTACCAGTAATACAATGCTCTGAGCATCAGTATGCTCAAGACGGTACTGTATAGCTTGTTATCTGTCTGAGCGAGTGGCTCTGTTGTTGGGTTAATGGAGCAGTGCCCTTTTTATTTCTGTATCCCTTGATACACCCAGCTGCTCCATAATATGAATATGAGGGATGTATTCCTTATTAAATAAAATTAAAAGGACACAGCAATGTAGCTGTAAAGCAAGAAAGGAGAAATACGCAAGTGTATTTTCAGGTAGTTATCGGAGCAGCACCCCTCTTCTTCATTCTATACCCCTTCCCTGCCACTTCGAGGGGAAACGTTTTGTATTAAAAGCACATTTTGAAAGGGACTGCTTCCTTTATATTTATTATTGACCAACCAGAATATAATTGATAAGGAAACATATGCACACCCTTTCTGCTTTATTTTACTTTCCCTGTGGGTATAACATTAATGCCTCCTTTCCTACAGCTGGGTAAAAGTAAGTTTCTCTGGAAAAAACATGCCTGTACACTGAAAACTGCTCGGACAGGTCAGCTGAGCCATTCTATACCTGTTTTCTGTGTTTCTGTGTTCCTGAAAAGAAGAGAATGGATTCAGAGCTGTACAAGCAGGTTTACTCTCTCTCTCCCTTCCTACTGTCTGCCCGGTTGACTACTCTGCTAATAATACCTTAAGTAAAAGTAGTAGGGCAGAACAGACGGGTTTCCTATCAATTCAGTATCCAACCCTCTCAAATACCCTTGGGAGTTACATTCCCAGTAGGATATTATGGACATCTGCAAAGTAACAATGTAGTCAGTCAGTACAAAATGTACAACTGGTAGTTGTAGGCTGAAATGAAATATTGTGCCGTTGACTGCATTTGCAGCCATTGGGTGCAGTTTTTCCTAGCAACACTCATTTGTTTTTGTTAATAAGGCATGCAAAATGGCTATAGCAGCCTCACCAGAGCTTTTCTATAAAATTACTCTGATCCCAGGTAATTAAATACATTTAAACATTATATTCAGGAAAATAAGTGCTTACAGTTTAAAGTAGCAGCTCTCCTTTATGTAATTTTGAGACCGGACATCACTCTGATGCAGATAAACCCAGATTAGGGTTTTGCCCTTTGTAGGAATTTTGGCAGAACAGTATTCCCTTATAGAAGGTTTTACCATACCTGTACACAGTTTGTGCTATACCAAATACACTGCCAACTGGGGCACTCTCCCTATAGGACAGCAACAGGCCTTAGAGACTGGGTTTATATTGCTTCTGCTGTCAATCAAATTGCAGTGGAAATTCTTCCAACCTTATTTAACCCACACTGGGTCCTTTTTACTGTGGATACCTTAATCCTGATTTGATTATTGTTTAGAAGGCTCTCAGTTATTATATAACTTAAAAAGAGAGTCTAATAAAATGTTTTAAGAATGATGATGCTACTAGCACATGACCTCATTAGGGCGTGTATAAAAGCCCCACCTCAATTCTGAAATGGCAGATAGGGTCAGTACCTGCTGACACTACAGTGGCAGTCATAGACATGGTCAGATATTTCCTGAAATGTTTGTGATATATCTGGAAGTTTCTTGCCTGCCTGCATTACCACTATGGGCTACCATAGAGAATCTCTTAAGCTATTTTGTGAAATTTCTGGAAATATCCGACCATATCATGGCTGCCACTGTAGGTGCAGGTGAAGGACTGAGGGGAGCCTATTACTACACTTTGAAGTGGAAACTAAAGTGAAGTTTGTCACACTTAGAAACATTTATTTGCTGTTATTTTTGTTTTGAAGTCTTTCTTTTGCATCTGCATTTAATTTGTTTATGAATGAATAAACATCACACAAGCTAGCGTGTGTTAACCTGAATTCAATGAGTGGTGTCTATTTGTTATCCGACACTTCGTAATTTGTCAATGCTTATATACAGTACTTGATTATCTTGCCTAAGGATTTGCTGTCTAGTGAATATGTGTGGGAACATAATGAATGCACTAATACAGTAGGCAATATCTCTTTTTATACCTTGGGGAATGAAGAAAGGGAAAAGCAGTCCTGTAAAGTGACAGGACAACCCACTGTAACCTCAACAAGGATGCAGGAGGGGATCCCGGGGTAAAGGATCTGTTTGTGAATCAGTAGAATGGGGCTTGTAAGCTGCATCCAGTCCCAATTCCTATATACTGCAAAATGGAAATCTGGTGAGATCCAAGTTGTTTATGACAGTTAGGGATTGCCCTTGGCTGTTGCAACTTTGCAGTTTACTAAGCTAAATTTCTAAAATTTCTGTCAGCATCCTTTATGGCAGGGGAGCAGTTTATGAAATGGATTCCCCTCATGATAAAGCCCCATGCTGACACCTAAATCACTGGATGAACCTCTAGTTGGTGGATGTTCCTTAAATACATCAAAATAATTGAACATCCTTACTTTCAGGAACCATGCCAGCCTTGACCCTGTAACACTCACAACTGTGCTTCAGCTCATAGACCGGTCCCCACTCCTACCTACTTCCATATATATATATATATATATATATATATATATATATAGTATTTCCACTCACTAGAAGGAGAGTTAGGGGATATGCCACCCCTTGGCTCCACAGTGACCTCCTCTACCTCTATGAAGAAAGAGATAACCTCTGGAAATCCAACAAGGTGTCTTCTGATCTCAAGGATTGGAAAAACTACCATGGTCTGCAGAATCACTGCAAAAGAGACACCCAGCAAGCCAAAAGCTCATTCTGCAATGCTAAGCTCAATGCCTCTACTGGCTACCCTAGTAGATTCTGGGGGTCACTTAAAAGGGCTCCTGGGAGCTCCCTCCAAACCCTCAAACACTGATATGATCATTAACAGATCACACTGCAGCAGCCCACTTACTATAGCCAACACCTTCAATGCCCACTTTACTGACCTCTCCCACTTCCTGTCCCTGTCCCGCCCATCCTAGACCCTAACCATCCCACATCCCTCCCCCCTTTTCTACATAAAGGTGGTCTCAAGGTATGATGTCCTGCATCTCCCGAAATCCCTCCCACTGAATGCAACTACTGGCCCTGATGAGATCAAGACCAAGATCCTAAAAGCTGGAGCCCAGCAGTTCACCGTACCTATCACCCACATCTACAACCATTTCTTCACCTCTAGCATTGTCCGATCACTCTGAAAAGTTGCCAAGGTTGTCCCAGTCCTGAAAAAAGGGGTCTCAGGTAACATATCCCAATATTGCCCCATTGCTGTACTGCCCTTCCTAGGAAATCTCATCAAAAAAATAGTCACCTCTCAAAGGCAGTAGATGTTAATGCCCCTTGAAACCAGTCCAGCTCACCCCCTGGCTAGGGGTAGCAAACAGTCTGTCGATCGGTTCCCAAACTGCAGGCTCAAACCACAAAATGGCTTCTTTTGCTTCGAATTGGATTCCCCAGTCAATGGGAATCTTCTGTAGTTCTCTCTGTACTGTGGCTGCTTGACATAGATGACACTTCAGGCATTTGGAAGGATACAGTCCAACCCTTCTCATGGGCAGAGGGGCTTATCTTAGATGTTGTAGGGATATAGCTATGATCAGCTCTTCACACATACACTCTGGTTCTCCAGATGATGGAAATCTTTTGGAAAGTCTCTGGGGGTTTGGCTGTGGAAGCCTTAGGCTGACTTCCAAACTCTTTACAGTTCACACTGCACTCCCCGGCTTCATTCAGAGAGCCTCAGGCAGAACTGCCTCTAGCTGAATTCTCCTTGAACATTTCAGGAGAAAAAAATGGTAACATCCCATTGGCTGACACAACCGTCCATCTGTAAAATTAATATGCGTTGTGACCACTTGACACCTGACTGGACACCACTAAAGGCACCAAGAACACTCTCGAGTCCCCTTACCCAGGAGCCATATCAGCAGTCCTTAGAGCGTCTTGAGTCCAGATTGGGCATACACGGATCAGGGGTTACCAATACGGTGGCCATATCAACAGTTTACATGGGGTCCCAAGTTTAAAGTCTTGTTGCAGGCAAACAGGGTAATTTTAACATATTACTGTCCCATAATCCCACAGCTGCCCCTCTGCCCTGTTATCCAGTTGTGGAGTGAGTTCAGAAAAAGTCTTTCTCTGTCTGTCACTAGTGCTTTTGCACTAAGTCCCCACAAAGCAGGCAGAAAAACATTCACAGAGCAGCCTCGGCTGTTCTTAAAGTAATAGTACACATAAACATTTTATATACAGTACATTTGTACAAAGTTTAATCTCCCTTTCCCTAAGTGTGTCCCCAAACCCCTCCCCCCACTTGTGTTCTGGGATACCAGAAGTCAGAACACACAGGAGACACTTGCCCTGAGCTGCAAGGGCTTTACAATAGGGCACCCATAGTGCTAATAGGATCTGTGAGCAGACAACCAGCTCACATGTTTCAGCAGCAGCAAGGTCGAATGTGAGCATGAGCTGTGTGGCACTTTACTGCTTGCTCAGCGGTAACTGCCCTGTACCACTGGGTTGGTGGCTTCAACTATTTACACAACTTTTTCAGTCCCACAGCAAAACAGGCATACAGGGACTGACAGGAGCAATGAATTGGGTACCAAAGGACTCAGAAATGGAGATACCAGATGGCTGGGAAGCAGATCTGGTAAGTCCCACCCATGGTTGGAGGGGGGGTTACATAACTTTCTCCATTTAAGGCCCTTCCGTACCTAAGTTTTAACTTGCATTGCCAAGGGCCAGATGGGGTTGGGATTTGGATTGTGTTTTGGTATTCAATTCAGTAGAGTTCATGGGGGAAGTGTATGGGATTGGGAGCATTATGTTCAAAAAATCCCTGACATCGTAGTTCCCTGTTTTGAATTTTTCAAAAACTCTATCTGAAGCATTAATGTAGTTTTTGCAATGAATTTTCTGTCTTTTTTTAGCTGCCATAGTACCTTGGTGTATGCATCAGGTCCTGTATAACACAACATAGCACAAATCCACAAATGAGGAGATATGTCCAGAGTTGCTTTAAGCATGACCCTTTGGTAGAGAAGTCAAAATTTGCTTTGTGCAGGGCCTCTGGATACATTCTATGGCCCTTCACAATGCAGGCCATACTGGACTCTTTGGGCTCTGAACACATAGAAACATAGACTTTGATGGCAGATAAGGACCGCTTGGCCCATCTAGTCTGCCCATTTCCCTACCTACAGGATAGGCCGCAGATCCTAGTTAACCAACAGCCTATTTCTTCCTACCCCCCACAAGAATTGCCTTATGTCTGTCCCATGCATTCTTGAATTCTCCCACAGTTTTAGACCCCACAAGCTCCTCAGGAAGGCTGTTCCATGCATCCACTACCCTCTCTGTGAAATAATACTTCCTCACATTGCCCCTGAACCGCCCTCCTTCTATCTTTAAATTTTGTTCCTATGTTCTTGCAAGTCTCTTTTTCTGAAAGATGCCACCCTCTTGGACTTAGTTTATTCCGCTGAGGTACTTAAAAGTTTCTATCATGTCCCCCCTCTCCCTTCTTTCATCAAGGGTATACATATTAAGCTCCTTTAATCTCTCCTCATATGGCTTCTCTTGCAGACCCTGCACCACTTTAGTTGCCCTCCTCTGGACTACCTCTATCCTGTCTATGTCCTTTCGGAGATGGGGTCTCCAGAACTGGACACAGTACTCAGATGGGATCTCACCAACTGTCTGTACAGAGGATAACAACTTCCTGTTTTCTGCTGCTGATGCCTCTCCTATACATCCCAGTATACCCCAGCCCTCCCTACTGCCTTCTCACATTGCCTAACCTTAAGGTTATCTGATATGATTACCCCAGGACCCTTTCCTTTTTGTTGTTGTTACTACCTCCCCACCCATTGTGTATTCTCCCCTGGGTTCTTGTTTCCCAGGTGCATTATTTTGCACTTCTTTGCATTGAATCCTAGCTGCCATACTTCTGACCATTCCTCCAACCTTGCCAAGTCCCTTTTCATCCTTTCCACGCCTCCTTGTGTATCAACCCTGTTGCAGATCTTTGTGTCATCTGCAAAAAGGCATACTTTTCCTTCCAGTCCCTCTGCAATGTCACTGATGAAGACATTAAAAAGGACTGGACCCGATACTGAACCCTGCGGTACCCCACTAGTAACCCCTCTTTCCTCAGAGTGGACTCCATTTACAATTACCTTCTGTGTCCTGTTGTGCAGCCAATGTTTTATCCAGGCTACCACCCTGGGACCCTCTCCCAGGCTGGTTAATTTGACTATTAATCTTTTGTGTGGGACTGTGTCAAATGCCTTGCTAAAGTCCAGGTAGGCCACGTCCACAGCCCCTCCCTGGTCTACTACTTTGGTCACCCAGTCAAAGAAATCTATTAGATTCATCTGACATGACCTTCCCGCTGTGAACCCATGCTGCCTTGGGTCCTGTGCTCCACTGGCCTCAAGGTACTCAACTGTTCTTTCCTTCAGAAGTGACTCCATCACTTTCCCTACCACAGAGGTCAGACTGACAGGTCTGTAGTTTTCTGCCTCTGTCTTGGTCCCACTTTTGTGAATGGGAATCACATCCACCTTCCTCCCTCCTCGGTACCACACCATCCTCCCATGATTTATTAAAAGAGTAGCCAGTGGTTTCACTAGTTCCTCCCTTAATTCTTTTAGAATTCTGGGGTGAATTCCATCAGGACTCATTGCTTTGTCCACCTTCAGTTTCAGGAGTTCTTGCAGAACCCTTTCTTCTGAGAAAGGACTGGGATTGACCCCCCTATCAAGAGTGCTTCTGTTAATTGGATTAGGCACTTCCCCCACCTCTTTTGTGAATACTGAGCAGAAATATTTATACAGTATCCCTGCTTTTTCACTGTCCCCCTCTGCTCACGCACCATTCATTCTATTCACTACACATCAGGAAATAAGTTAAAACAAATTTTCCACAGGGCCCATAGGTCCCAGCTTGATTCTCACAGGGCTCTTCAAGTCCTACACCAAGCAAGAAATGCTGGTCCCAGATGAGCTGCTACCTAACATCACATGCATTAACTTCATGTTTGTTTGTTTTTTGAGATGTTCCTCCTTGATTTCAACATGGTAATTGTTCCACCCCACCCCACCCTGTGAATGGGACAGCTGTTATTTTTTAAACCTCTCATGAAATATAATATAGCACAATAACCAGAAAGGGAGGGATTGGAAAAAAGATTGCTGCAACATTTATGAGGTAGGGAGAAAATGACAGTGTCAAATATTTGGGGTCAAAATCTCAAAAACAACAAAGTTGAGATTTAATGTTGAAAGGTATTTCACTGTTGGCACTAGCCAGTTATTTTTATGGCTACAGATTGGAGCTCTGCAGACATTTTACTATCACAGAGAAAAAAGGACCACAGCAGATTGCTATTGTAGTAGTAGTAGTAGTAAAAATATTTATTTTTAGACAGGATATACAAAACTTTAGATCCAAAGACCTATTTTAAAAGTTATCCTGTACATACATTCGTTCAAGTTACGGGTTAGAACATCATTCATAAATGCATTATAAAACATACTATAGTCTTTCATAATTCAGTACAAACAATAGACCTACAAATGTAACAATTAGTTTACCTAATATTAACCTATTTACAAATTTGGTACTTCAGTCCCTGTTTAAATATCAAACAATTTACATTAAACCCCCCATATAATAACATCACTTCAAACAAGTACATTCACAGTAAGATATTTCATCCAACCCAGATATGAATTGTGTTAATTTTGTTGATTTTCTTATTTGGGGGGAATTCATTCCAGACTTTTGCAGCCTGAGCCTTCAGTGTCATACTGCTATATTTTGTAATAACTATTGGATAGGTAAGGCCCCTGTGTTTTATATCCTTCGAAGCATAATTATGGCACTCATACCAAAAAAATCAATGTCCATGTTACCCTTTATCAACCCTTTATTTATCTTATAAATAAATATTGAATATTGTTTCTTCTACCATACCTGTAAACTATCCCATTTTAAATCCTTATACATGATGCAATGATGGGTTAAAAGGCTACACTTAACAGCAAATCTAGCCAATCAGTTATGATTACTAACAAGTTTATCCAAATGGTTTTGACCCGTAACATTGTACACTAAATTACCATATTCCAATATAGGCAGTATTAACTGTGTAGCGATTACTAATGGACTTAATTAAATTGAAGTTTTTATAGCAATTCCTCTGCTCAGCAGTCTATTGACTGCACTATTTTTTCTATGTTAGTCAGTGTTTCCCAGTGAGGAATGCGGTTCACATTTCATTCAGATCAACACAGAATGAAGTGTTTTTATCACTGCTCCTGCAGTGGTTGGAAGCAAGCATTTTTTTTCCTTCAACTCTAACAGCATTTTTGTGTTTTGATGAGAAATAATATTCACAGTAATGGTACATGCATTTCAATCTTCATTTGTGTATAACATGACTTGTGTGAAAACATGGTTACTAGTTTCAACTTGTTAGCCAGTCTCCTCATGTCTGCTTGAAATGACCTGATTCAGCAATCCTTTAGAGGAAATTCCAGAGGAGTTTAAAATTATTTTATCATTCCTAAGTGCCTGTGTGTGTGTGTGTGTGTGTGTGTGTGTGTGTGTTGGGGAGAAAGCAATGATTCATCTTCTCTGAAGACTGGCTTATGTTAACCCTTTCAGGATAGAATAGAGGGAGTGGAACTCTCATGGCTCTGTGGGTTAAATGCTAGACAACTAATTAAGGGTTTCCAGGGGTTGCAAGGGACATCACTGGGGATTGCAAAGCCTGTAGGGGACAGTCCTCAAATGGTTTCAATCCTTCCTCATGGGCAGGCCTCAGAGAGTGATGTCTGGGATTTTTTCCTCAGCCTCTTTCCCAATGTCTTGTGGGGAACTGCAAGGATCTGTTCTTCACCCATGCTGTTTGCAGTTTATATGCTGCCTAGGGGGACATATAAGGCAGTATGGACTGAGTATTCACTGCTACGCAGATGATACTCAGCTATACAAGTCCTTTGTATTCAAACAGGGTGACGCTGTCTCGGTCTTTAATAGCTATTTGCTGAGAAACAGGACTGGATAAGTCCAACTAGATGAGGTTGAATCCAGATAAGACTGAGGTGTTGGTTGTGGATCCAGGTCATCAGGTTGAGGGGTCACCAGCTGGGTGGCCATCTGGACTTTGGTTGGGGGCAGCCAGCTGGTGACCTCTGACCAGGTGTGAAATCTGGATGTTATGCTTGATGGTGGCCTGACACTTAAGGATCAGGTGTTGACTGTCATCAAGACCTCTTTTTACCATCTGAGGAATATTGCCCAGATAAAGCACCTGGTTCCACATGATGATCTTCCAACATTGATCCACACCTTTGTTACCTCCTGCCTTGACTACTGCAATAGCCTGTACCTAGGGCTACTGGGAGTGGACCTCCGCTGCCTGCAGCTGGTGCAGAATGCAGCCACATGGTTGTTGACTGACTTATCTAGATCTTGTCATGTCACACCTGTGCTCAGTGACCTGCACTGGTTGCCAGTTCACTGGAGGATCACCTTCAGGGTAGGATTACTGACCGATTAGGCCCTACATGGACAGGGATCATGGTATTTGTAAGATCTCCTCTGCCCCACCACCCCCTTCACCCTCCCCACTCCTCCAATGAGGGATTGCTAGATGTTCCCAGGGTCCATTTGAAAATTTCTGGAGCCAGATCATTTGCTTTTGTGGTCCCAACCCTGTGGAACTCACTACCTCATCGGGTTTTAGAGTGCCTAACCACTGAGGCTTTTAAATCTGCCCTTAAGACTCACCTGTTTAGTGTAGCATTTCTTGATACTTGAAGTCCTGCTATTTTAAATTGTTTTAATTATCTGTTTATTAATTGTATTTTTATATCGTATGTACAAGCACTTGGATAGGCCTATGAATTGTGCTTTTTTACAAATAAATCATGCTTGATTGATTGATAGATTGAAAGAAATCATAGCGGTGCCAACTGCAACACCTGGCTACCCAGGAATGCATACCTCTCACCCTGCAAGGACCAAAATGAGGTACACTGCCCAGTAAAATCAGTAACAAATGCACACAATCTGAGACACCATTCTTACTTGACATAAAATGCAATATCACAATTTTGACATCTGTTCAAATGCACTCCACAACCTGTCCTCAGGGAAATAGTGCACTGGCATTAATACATACAGTACTATCTTGTAAGAGGCATGCATAGGTAAACCAAAAGGTAACTGGCTAAACAGAATTACAGCCATGTTACACGTGATTTCCCAAAAATGAATTAAGTGGGTAAAACAAAAAAACAAGGTCTCAAATTGTAAGCAGCGTCACTGACTGTGTGTTATTACTGTATCTACAATGTCTAGGTAATTGTAAAAAAAAAAAATTAAATCCCATATTGTAACTTATTCAACACTGGTATACATCTGGCTACAATCATAATACAATAACTTTATACAGCATGTACCTATCATGGTGTCACCACTGTATGAGCAGTATATTGATTCATGCATGTTCCCCATAACTTTTTTCTCCCTTGCTCAATATATATATTATTACATAGACAATGACAGCAGAAAAAAAAAAACAAAGGTCCATCTAGTCTACCTACACTTCCCTATCTGTCTTGGTACCCATTGTCTATACAGAGCACCTCCTGCTCCCCTCCTTAATGCTGCTGACCTCAGCAACCACCAAGCCCTTCACACCATCCCAGCCATGACTGAAACCATTTATGGTCTTGTTGTCCACCACATCCACAGAAAGACTGTTTTGCAGCTTCACCACCCTTTCTGTAAAAAAAAGTCCTCGCATCCCTCTTAAACCTTCACCCTTCCAGTTTCAACTCATGAGCTCAGGTTCTTATTTGTCAAAACATGTTTGTTTACAGTCCTTGATCAACTCCCACTGCATCTTTCCTGGACTTGGGACCCATTCCCAAATAAAATGTCATTATGTAGTGGGAGGGGAAGGGAAGGGAGGAGAATATGGCATCATGAGAGGCTGATTGTTTGGGGATGTTCCTAAAGTGTAGGGAGTACAGTAGGCCAAGGATTTGAAAGAAAATAACTCTGGATATGGTAACACTAATGTTCAAGGGTTTCCAGGAGTTATAAGGGGCAACATAGGGGATTGCAAAGAAATCATAGTGATGTGAACGGCAACACCTGGATACCCCAGAATTCACACCTGTCGCCAGGACTAAAATGAGGGACACTGCCCAGTTAAATTAGGGACAAGTGCTCACAGTCAGAGACATCATTCTTACTTGACATCAAGTGCAGTGTCACAATTTTTATATCTATTCAAATGCACTCCACAACCTGTCCTAAGGGTAATATTGTGCACTGGCATTAATGCATACAGTACTCTCTTGTAAGAGGCATGCATAGGTAAACCAAAAGATAACTAGCTAAACAGAATTGCAGCCATGTTACAGGTGTTTTACCAAAAAACAATAATGTGGTAAAAAAAAAAAACAAGGTCTGAAATTGTAAGCAACATCACTGGCTGTGTGTTATTTCTGTGTAGACAATGTCTGGGTTCTTAAAAGTAAAACAAACAAAGACTCAAATTGCAGCTTATTCAACATTGGCATACAGCTGGTTATCATCTTAATAAAGTAACTTCTTACAGCATGTACCTATCATGGTGTCACCACTCTATGAGTAGTATATTGCTTCACACATGTTCCCCTTGAGTTTTACTCCATTGCACATTGCATATAAACAAGCAATAATACCAAAAAGGATTGGTGGTATTGTGCTATACCAGACCGTCCATGGGTGTAATGAGACCCAACGCCGCAGGTGGAGGGCCTCATAGCTCCTGGAAGGTCTGGTATAGCACAACACCGCCCACCCTGGAGGGTATTATTGCACTTAGAAAATGGGCACTGTCAAAAAATTAAGTTTAATAAGAAAAATGTTAATGAAAATTTAATTTCAAGTAATAAAATAGTTCCTCAGCCTGTACTGGAATACAGGACATTTGGTCTAACTGAGATGCTGTAGTTCATAAAATGCTGCTTGAATGCTGTTGGTGCCCCACAGTAGTTTCTCTATCTTCAGTCTCCCCATAGTTCTCTTTCCCCTTTGTTTTCCCTCTTCATTTTTGTTTTAAATATTTCAGACAAGATCTGTAGTGGTTCAGGAAGCAAGCTGCAGTGTGGGAGATCGAGTGTGGTAGGGGTATCAGGTATTTCTTTAAAATTAACAAACATGCATTTTAGTCTGTGGAGCTTGATTTTTTCTCAAATTGCTTTTATTATGGTCTGGAAATGCTTTGTTGGTTTGCTGACAGTGAACGGTATCTCCCGCTGCAGTGCATGAGAGGAACGGTATTTTCTTGGTTTTCTTTACTGCAGATGGACATCCTTGGGCGGTAAAGAAAACTAAGAAAGCACCACTGCCTCTGCAGCTTAGTAGTGTGTCAGAGATACTGGTATTTGTAAATGTTCACAGTGTGCCTTTTGGAAACCGGAATGGTTTCTAAGAGATTTGATGCCATTTTCTTTTGGCAATTTGTTTTTTTATGATTCCTTTCAGTGGAAGGAGGAGAGCAGCCCAGCGGCTATTTTTTGGTTGTCGAGGAAGAGAAAACAAATGGCGGTTGGTGAGCGTTAACATCTGGGGTGCCCAAGAATTCACTGAGTAATGGGGCACCCCAAATTGGCTCTTATTTTATTGCGGGCTCTATTGAAAAATACCCGCCCGCCTAGATAGGCTTCTTGACCAATCAGTGTGCTGTGATTATCTTACCCATTTTCTATTATTTCAAAGGCAATGACAGCCAAGAAAAAAACAAAGTTCCATCTAGTCTGCCTAGACATCTCTATCTGCCCTGGGGGCCTACTGTCTATACAGAGCATCCCCTGCTCCCTTCCTTAATAATGCTGACCTGAGAAGCCACCAAGCCCTTCACTCCATCTCAGCCATGCCTGAAACCATTAGGGTCATGGTGCCCACCCTCCTCCACTGGCAGACTGTTGTACAGCTTCAATGCCCTTTCTGTAAAATAGAATTTCCTCACATCCCTCTTAAATTTACACCCCTCCAGTTTCAACTCATGACCTCAGGTTCTTGTTTGTCAAAACATGTTTGTTTACTGTCCTTGATCAACACCCATTGCATCTTTCCATTACTTGGGACTCCCTCCCGAATAAAACATCATTACGCAGTGGAAGGGTAGGAGAATATGGCAATATGAGTGGCAACATCATTTGGAGGTGTTCCTAAAGTTCACTGAGTATACTGTAATAGTAGGTCAAGTATTTGAAACATAACAACTCTGGGTATAGTAACACTAATGTTTAAGGGTTTCCAGGGGTTGCAAAGAAATAATAGCGGTGTCAATTGCAAAACCTGGCTACCCTGGAATGTATGTCTCTCACCCTGCCAGGACCAAAATGAGGGACACTGACCAGTAAAATCAGGAACAGGTGCTCACAATAAGAGACACCATTCTTACTTGACATACAGTGCAGTGTCACAATTTTTATATCTATTCAAATGCACTCCACAACCTGTCCTAAGGGTAATATTGTGAAATGGCACTAATACATGCAGTATTCTCTTGTAAGAGGCATGCATAGGTAAACCAAAGGTTAACTAGCCTAACAGAATTGCAGCCGTGTTACAAGTGATTTCCTAAAAATGAATAAAGTGGTTAAAAAAAAAACAAGTTCTGAATTTGTAAGCAGCATAATTGGCTCTGTGTCATTACTGTGTAGACAATGTCTGGGCTATTAAAACTAAAACAAAATAAATAAAATCCCATTTTGTAGCTTATTCAACATTGTTATATAGCTGGATGCCATCATAATATGACAACTTCATACAGTACGTACCTATGATGGTGTCACCACTCTATGAGTAGTATATTGCCTCACACATGTTCCCCTTGATTTTTTTCTCCCTTGCTCAATGCATATACTATTTCATAGACAATAACAGCAGCAAAAGACCAAAGGTCCAAGTAGTCTGCCTTGACTTCTCTATCTGCCCGGGACCTATTGTCAGCACAAAGCACTCCCCTGCTCTCCTCCTTAATGCTGCTGATCTGAGCAACCACTAAGCCTTCACTCCATCCCAGCCATGCATGAAATCATTTATGGTCCTGGTGCCCACCAGCTCTGCTGGCAGACTGTTCTACAGCTTCACCACCTTTTCCATAAAATAGAATTTCCTCACATCCCTCTTAAATCTTCACCCCTCCAGTTCCAACTCATGGTCTCAGGTTCTTGTTTGTCAAAACATGTTTGTTTACAGTCCATGACCAACTCCCACTGCATCTTTCCTAGACATGGGCTGCCCTCCCAAATAAAACATTATTGCACAGTGGGAAGGGAGGAGAATAAGGCATCATAAGTGGCTGCATTGTTAGGGGGTGTTTCTAAAGTTCAGTGAGCATGCTATAAGAGTAGGTCAAGGATTTGAAACAAAACAACTCTGGGTATAGTAACACCATTAGCATGCATTGCAGTTCTACTATGAAAGGAGCAGATAAAACAACCAGCAACATTAATGCATTTTAGAAAAGGTAAGCAATTAGAAAATATGGGGTTTGAATTAGAAATAACATGATGCAAAAAGGGCTGACAGTGACCCTTTTAAAATAAAAATTAATGGAAAAAAAAGAGTTCCCATTCCTTGTCCATCTTGGTCATTAATAGGGGCAATTTTTATTCTTCCAGGCACTGGGTGTGCACAGAGGATTGCTGCCATCACCAATGGCTACTGTAAAATCAGTTTGGCTAACATTTGTAGGTTCCCTTTCACCACTGTGGCCAAGACATTTTGATGAATGTATCTGAATGTGGCGGCTGTAGCACCACACCACTGCAGGCCAACACTGTCACACCCATAAGTGTGTTTGGTCAATTGGTGCCATGCAGCAGAGCAATTTTTTTTTGTCTTCACAAAAATCATGATCAAAGCCTGACAGATAGTGCAAGATCACTCACTGCCAGTCCAATTCTGACAACAAGCAGCAGAGAACTCCAGGATGTTTTGGTCACAGAGACTGGAAAGCTGCATCAGAGCATGTTTGTAAAGTGACTAATTCAGTTCACAAGTGATTAAAACATTCGGTGCATTTTAGCCAGTGGCTAGTTTTTAGACCCTAGCATTTACCCATCTGGCATGAAGAGCACTGTACCATTTCCTTGATGTGCAAAGGAAATATTTTGCACCCCTTCCCACATCATATTCTTTTACACTTTGGAGTTGGACAATAGCAATTTCTATTAGTTCTTGTTCCTTATCACAGCCCTTTGTGGGAATAAGGAATTTAGAGAAAACTAGACACATATATACATGGGGGGTAATGAAATGACAATTTTACATGATTATGAGACAATTAAATATGGACATACAATGTCTCCTGTTTTCTCAGAATTCCTGGTAATAACTCCCAAGTATTAGAGAAAACAGCTTTGGAAACAGGAAAATAATAAGCTCTTATCAGTTTTTTGTACCTACAGTGTTGTGTAGAGGCATGATATTAGACTGTACATGGCTGGCAGGTATCCGGGCATCCCTCTGCACTCTGTCCAAAGGAAAATACATATGACCTGCTGTCAAAGAGCTTGAAACACCTAACTGTCTCAACTCCTCTAACCTCTATTTCCATTTGATTATCGTGTCTGTTTAGCATAGTACAACATGAATAATGTGTGCCACACAGCTTATAGTATCAATGTTGCACATATTAATAATTTTACTCTGTAGCCATTTGAATCACATGACCTGTCATACATAGAAAAATAGAAACTTACACCAGATAATGACTAGTGGGCCAATCTAATCTTCCCATATTTAATTATGTTCACTTTTGCTGCAGACCCAACTTGATCTACAGTCTCTTTCATCTCCTTCCATCCTCCAAACCAAAAGCTAATTGGTTGAACAGAATTACAGTCACATTACAAGTGATTTTCAAAAAATTAATTAACAAAAAAGAAAAAGTTTGCAAACTGTAAAGAGCATTTCACATATAAATGGTAAATAGGGTACAAATAATATGGTAGGCTCATTAGTTCCTGAAACTAATACCTTGGAGACTGACACAGAGACAGCAAACCACTTTAATAACTTCTTCTGCTCTATTTTTTCCAAAAAGTCACATTACCCTTATCTATTAGTAAGGGAACACACCCCTATTCTATATGTCATTACTGTTGAAGATATCCTGTCAGTACTGCATACCTTAAAAAAAACATACTTGCCCTGGACCAGACAAAATACACCCCATGATTCTCCTAGGGACAGGTCCTGCAGTAGCACTCCCCCTATCTATTATACTTAACAAATCCCTATTTGAACACAATATTCCATCTGACTGATAAAAGGCAACTGTGATTCCCATATTTAAAAAGGTTAGCAAGTCTGAAGTGCAAAATTACCAGCCAATAAACTTAACTTTGATTTCATGTTAACTAATGAAACACATTATTAAATCATATATCAAAAAGTAATCATTGAGCTAGGACTTATTGAGCACTCTCAGCTCTGTTTTAAAAATGGGTACTCTTGTATTAATTGAGGGAACAGAGACGAGTTGGACGAAGGCTAGAACGGTACTGGCAGAAATCTGTTCTGAATGCCAACCACCTTAGATTGATGGAACATTACCGTGTCTATCAATCAGCAATCTCCCATAAGAAGGCAGAGTTCCTGTCTAGAAGATTGCTGTAGCTTAGAATCGACTGGCTCAAGCTCTTTCAAAATGTGAACAGGTTGTGCAATCCAACCTGTCTACAAGCTCAAAGAGCATTTTCACAAGAGAAATGTGATGAATTCACACGATTCTTTGCTAATAAGGTGGCCTACTAAGGCTGTATGAATACTGAATATTAATTTCTGAATACCATGAATAATGGACTATCTGAAAATTCGGAACCGAATACCGAATAATCCACTGTTCGGCTGGTATTCAGTATTCAGCCATGTGCAAGGACAAAAAAGTCTTTCCCACCCTCCTGGAGAGCAATAAATACTTTTGCCCTGGTGTCTAGTGGTTCCAACCCCGGCTGATCACTGGTCAAAAATAAAGATCCTACCCTGCCCAGACTCTCAGCAATATCCCCAGTCCCCAAATGTATAAAAATTAAAATAATTTCCTAATTTGCCTGGTATCTAGTAGACCCCCTACCTCCCACCCTGTCAGCTAGTGACCACCACCCCTGTTCCCCCCACCCATGACTCCAAGTGGGCCACCGGCACAGCCATCCACTCACCTCCACGGCCGGCAGCCCGACTGAGTTTTCAATGAATGAGCATGCATGCTTGTACAAGCACACGCTCCTTCATTGACAGATTCAGCCACCAGCAAGTTAGGAACTAGCATTATCAGGGGCTGAGGGGAGCTGCTCTGGTCACCGGTGGGGGGGGGCAGGATGGGGGAAATGGCATTGTGGACCCAAGGTCAAGCATGTGCTCATTCACTGAAAACTCAGTTTGGCTGCTAGCTGTGGAGATGAGCGGAGGGCTGTGCCAGTGGTCCGCTTGGGATCATGGGTCGGGGGGTGGGGGCACTACCTGATAGGGTGGAGGGCCACTAGACACCAGGAAAATTAGGGAATTCTTTTTTTTATACATTTGGGGTTGAAGTATTGGAGATATTGCTGAGAGTCTGGGTGGGGAGGATTCTTTATTTTTGAACAGCCCCTACACTGTGGAACTCTCTGCCTCATTGGATTCGAGAGTGCCAAACTGTGGAGAGCTTTAAGAAGGCCTTAAAGGCCTACTTGTTCCATCTTGCCTTTGGTGATCTTATATGATGTCATTATTTATTGTTAACCAGTGTATAAGCTGGGTTGCACTGTGATTTTATTGTTTTATCTGTTTGCCTTACTGTTTTTATCTGTACTGCACTTTGATAATTTGAATTGCACTATATAAATAAAGAATATTATTTTTAATATATTTTTATAACCACATAAGTGAGGGACTTGATGAGGGTAGCCCCATGGGTGTCATCCTTCTTGACTACAGCCATGCATTTGACACTTTACCCCATCATAAGTTAATAAACTAACACATCTGGAATTTTCTCCCAGTTTGGTCAACTGGATTAACTTACAGCTTTCTAACAGATTTCAGAGTGTTAGAATAAACAGTGTCCACTCTAGCTTCAGTGATGTTAGCAGCGGAGTGCCTCAGGGATCAGTACTGGGGCCTACACTGTTCAATGTTTTCAATAGTGACATGGTCATCAGTGGAAACAATTTCCTTTCTAAATTTGCAGTTGACACTAAGCTAGGTGGCAAGGTAAACAATGTTGAAAGTGTTTTGTCACTGTCATCTGACCTAAATAAAATTGAACAATGGGCCCTAGTTAATAAATGTTGGTAAGTGCACGGTTATGCATTTTGGATAAAAAAAATACAAACACAAACTATTTTTTAAACAAAACATTAATAATGGTCTCTACTTGTGAATGAGACCTTAGTATTCTCATGAACAACAAATTAACATCATTAGACCACTGTATTAAAACCACCCGACTGGCAAACAACTTACTGAAACAGATAAGGTGCACCTTTGTTACTAGGACACAACAATGACTAGTCCCTATCAAACATATGTTAGGCCATATTTAGATTATGGTTCTCCTTTCTGGAGCCCTTACCTCAAGGGTAACATAGCTATGATTGAGAGGATCCAGAGGAGAGCAACAAAAATGGTTCCAAGACTATCAAACAAGGATTATCAAACAAGACTGAGTGAAACTGGACTCTTCTCTTTTCATATTAGGAGATGTAGAGGAGGGGCCCGATATTCAAAATTGTGCCTGGCAATCGCACAAGTGGTTATGTAGTGCAACTGAGTTGTGCTGGGGCAACAAAGAGATATGATCAAAAGAGATGTGCCATGGCGCATCTCTTTTTAATATAGCAAATAACGTGCACAGTGCAAATACAATGTGCTGGGGCATCCCCCAGACAGGTCTGAATACCAGAACTGGGAATACTCTAGCACAACTGTAGCTGCATAGTGAGCAATATCCAGATATTCGTACCTGGATATGCAAATGGGGCCATTATGCATGCATGGTTCAAATGGGTCCATTTGCATGTCATTATGGCTCATTTGCATGTGTTGTGCAGAACTGGCCAGCAAAATGCACCTGGCACCCTGCACAGCATGCGGTCCCTGTACCAGTGTCCTCAGCAGTACTCCTACCCCGAGTGCCATGATATAGTGCAATAGAAGTCCCATGGTGGTCCAGTGGTCCCCCTCCCATCCTATACTCACAATCACCATCAGAATATTAAAATAAATCTCCCTAGTGATCCAGTGGGTCCCCCCTCCCTATCCTGACCCTCTGATCACTGAACAGAAACATATTTCTTATCCCTGGTGGTCCAGTGGTACCCCCCCAATCCCTGATCACTGTCATTTTAATGAAATAACTGTTCCTGGTGATCCAGTGGTTCCCCCACCCCCCATCCACACAGGACCCTCTGCCCACCCAGCTGGGCAGCATAGCCACCCACATACCACTGCTGCCCAATGAGTTTTAGTTTATAGTAGTTGCTGCAAGCTCATTGGTCCACACTGTGGGGTGCATTGCACACTGGAATATTTCACAACTTTGTGAATGAATGCCAGATTATACAATAAACAACTTTTTGAATGGGAAAACACTTCAAAAAGAGATTATTTCTTTAATATTAGAGCCCCAAAGCCTGGAACAGCCTTCCACAGGAACGTGTTGACTAACAATTTCAATATATTTAAAAACAAATTAGACAAATGACTCTGCTTTATTCCACCATAAGTTAATTGCCCACTGACTGTGGGGGATGATCACAATGGGCGTAAGCCTACTTTTGTCCTTATAAACTAAGTAAACTAAGTGTATTTGACTATCTTGCATTACTATGTAGACTATGTCAGGATTATTAAAATAAATAAATCCCATATTGTAGCTTACTTAACATTGGTATACAGTTGGGTACCTTCATAAACAGTAAATTAACACAGTATGTTCCTATCCTGGTGTCACGACTCTATGAGTAGTATATTTCTTCACACATTCCCCTTGATTTTTTCTCCCATGCTCAATGCATATATTATTTCTGATTTGATTATCATGTCTGTGTAGCATAGTACAACAAAATTATTTGTACCACACAGTTTACAGTATTGACATTGTGCATATTAATAATTTTACACTGTATCCATTTGACTCGCATACCCTGTCATACACAGAAACATAGAAACTGATGGCAGATAATGACTGCTGGGCCCATCCAATCTGCCCATTTTTAATTATGATCAGTTTTGCTGGATACTCAACTTGATCTACAGCACTCTATATTGCATCCCCTTCCTTTCTCCAAGTGTTCCTTTGTTCCTATCTAAGGCATTTTTGAAACCCATCACTGGTTTCACCCCCACTGCCTTCCATGAAAGGCTATTCTATGAATCCACCACCCCTTCTGAGAAGTACTTCTTCACATCTCTTCTGAATCTACCTCCTTTCAGCTTCATATCATGACTCCATGTTCCACAGCAGCTTTTTCTCTTAAACATGTATATCTTCTGTACATTCTTGACCCCCTGTGAGGTATTTAAAGGGCTCCATAATATCACAACTCTCCTTCCTCTCCTCCATGGTGTATATATTGAACTCTTTCAGTTTCCTGTCATAGGGCTTCTGAAGCAGACCTTGCACCATTTTTACATCCCTCAGCTTTCTTCTTGTCGCTTACTCCTCTTCCAATGGTTCTTCCTTCCTCATCTTTTTTCTTTGACTGCTCCTTTCCCCCTTCTTCCTTTGCTTAACCTCCTGCTTGGGATCTCCCTACTATCTCAGCCTGTAGTGGTCCACTTTCTGCCTCCACAATTTCTTCTGTCCCCCCCAGCTACTTTAAATGTCCATCGAATTAACATTTATACCATGCAATGAGGACTATGGTTTACTCCTTAATAAATGCTGGCTGTCACCTTGGTATAGGATCTTATTCTTCCAGGTTGGCCTTCAGTCCCCATTGTAGCCACACCTCTATTCTCTGCACCATTTCTTCAACCATAGCTGGAAGGTCTTGGTGCAGAGATCCCTCTCCTTCCCCACATAGTACAAGAAGCGCGCGCCGCTTACATTTCAAAACACATGGGAAACACAGGCTCAACCAATTAAATGATCTAACTTATTTATTTATTTATTTGAATCTAGGATTACATGTACCTTCACGCCAAGGCTCTTTTACAAAGGTTCCATGTTGAATGAGGTACAATTCAAACAAGACATTGAATAACAGTATAACAGTGTGTTACAGGCAGTTATATACAGTTTTATACATCCAATACAGTGGCATAAATTCCAGAAGGATGTCTGGTAACAGGGTTAACATGGTATGGAAGAGATACACACTAGTGGGGTGCAGTCATAGGCACTTGTCAAATATCAATTAAAGTGCTACAAGGGGGTAGGGAAGGTGGGTGGGAGGAGGGGAAGGGAGAATAAGTGGGTGTATGGGAGAGGGAGTTGAGGGGGAGACAGTTAAGTTCTAGATGGAAAGAGGAAAGAGCAGAGAGGAGAACAATTAGGACAGACAATTAGGAAGAACTTTACCAAAAATAAAATGTACACACAAAGCTGACTATAGCAATTCATCTGCTGCAAACTCTGTGCTGGGCTGACTTCAGCACTGATATTGTGGGGCTGTGGAGGTCTACCTTACTCCAAGTGCTTCACTTTGCTAGGATTCTGAACATCTTACTTGAGCTCTGCACAAAAAAAAAACAGAAGCAGGAGAAGGCTTCTACTGGATTCCTAAGACCACCGCATGAGGTGGCATATATAACTTTAAATTATTTACTGTATTGCTTTTTGTGAGGGGCCAAGGCATAGGAAGTGACACAGAGGGACTTCCTCCCTGCCTGTTGGGATAAATACAAGCTCCCATGTAAGCATGAGTGAGCATGAGAGGGGTGAGTGTGTGTAGCCATGTGTGGAGATGCACGCAGAGACACATGTGTCATGTGTCTGCTGTATCCACTGGGGACACTGGTGGACAACTGGGGAGCAGTATAAAAGGAAAGGGTTCCTACAAAAACCATCAAAGCAAAGTTTGGTGAGTAATCCAAACCTATATTACTAACAATGGCTCAAGGTAGACCAAAAAAAGGGAAGGGGAAGAAAGCATGCAGAAAATGTAAAATGTTTACAGAGGAAATTGTTAGTCAGGAATTCACCTGTGATAAATGTATAAGGATAGCTGCCCCATTAAGGGACATTCAAGACTTGGAACAAAGGATGCAAACTCAGAAAGCAATTACTAGATTAGATGAATTTATTGATGAGCCAGTTAGTGATATCAGTTACAGGATGACCAAAATGCTAAATTCTGCTGAAAACCTTCAGATTTCCAAAGATAGTACAGAGGATGGTTCTGAAATAAATGGATTAGCAAATGGACCTACTTTAGACAGCAGGTCAGGACCCACACTGGACACCCCATTCAAGTTAAATAACAGGTTTGAAGGCCTACCAAATGATTGTCCTGGCATGTTAGATGGAATGAGGGAACAAATTACAGACAAACGTCCTGCCCAAATAAAAAACCTCACAGGCAAGAAACCATGGATCAATATGGGGAGCATGGTGTTAGGAACAAGGACATCTTAGTAATTGGGGACTCTATTATTAGGGGGATAGACACACAAGTCTGCTATAGACACAAAGAACATACAACAGTTATCTCACTAATTGGAGCAAGGCTCCACGACATTACATGATTATTGGATGGTCTTTTTGAGAACACAGTTGACACTGGTGATCCTTCATATAGGAGCTAATGATGCTGGAAGAACTAGTCTGAAGAACATCCAGTTGGAATATAGGGACATGGTTAGAAGGGTTAAAAATCAAGGTGGGGAAATCATAATCTCTGGTATATTACCACTGCATGGGCATGAACTAGGCAGATCATTTAATAAACAGTTGGTTGAGACAATATTGCAAAGAGGACGGTATAGGCTTTATGGATAACTTGGTTACATTTAATAGACCAGCTCTGTTTAAACAAGATGGCTTGCATCTTAACTTCTCAGGCACTAGGATACTAGGTAAAAAAATACTGGAAGTGGCAACATTTCATTTAAACTGGAGAAGGGGAGAGGGATCATGGTTAACAACTTAAATAGTCCTAAAAGCACATTAAATGCCCCCAAAAAGACCATGAATGGAATGCTATACTTATTAACGCAAGAAGTCTAGTAAACAAATTTGATGAGTTTAAACTAATACTGCACTCTCAAAACATACAGATTGCACTGGTGACAGAGACATGATGGAGTGAGAATGATCAGTGGGAGAAAATGGTCGTAAGGTATAAGTTGTTCTCTAGGTCTAGGGGGTATAGGAAGGGAGGAGGGGTGGCAGTGCACATGCATGAAGCTACAACTTGTGAGGAGCTATCATGGCATACAGGTTCCTTGGAGCTATTATGGGTGAAGCTGCTCCTATATAACAGCACAAAAATCATTTTAGGGTTAATCTACAGGCCTCACTCCATGTTGTTTGACGATGACATAGCAGCATTGAGGGCAATCAGTGATTTGAATCCAGCTGACAGAATACTGTTGACTGGAGATTTCAACCTGCCTAATATAGATTGGGTAAATGGGCAAGGGAATTGTCCCCTTGATAGACAGTGCCTGGACATCATGGATCGGGGGGACTTGAACAAAGGGTCCAAGATTGCACTAGAGGAAATAGTATCCTGGACCTGCCTTTTACAGATATGGGGACTTTAGTAAATACAGTCCTGGTAAAATGTCCTCTGGGTAACAGTGATCATAGCTCTGTCCATTTCAAAATAAACAACATTTTATACTCCAACCAAACTGGAACTACCACCAAGTTAAATTTTAACAAAGCAGACTTTCACAGTATTAAAAAAGTACTTCTTCATTGGGACTGGGCAACAGATTTTAAACACAAAACAGTTCAAGGCACATGGGACTCTCTAAAATCCAAAATAGAGAGTTTAGTCCTTAAATTCATTCCTAGTGCGCCGAAGTACAACATTAAAATGAAGAGAAAGAAACCAGCCTGGATGAATGCCTCTATAAAATGACTAATCAACAAAAAGAACAGATTATATGAAAAATTAAAACAAACTAAATCAGAGGGGATCTATCAAACTTATGAAAACTGCCTAAAGAAGGTCAAAGTACATATAAGGAAAGCTAAATCATAGTCTGAGGTAGAACTTGCAAACAAAGTGCAGGATAAAAAAAGGTTTTTTTCTTTCATTAAGAATACTAGAACTGGACATAGTACTATTGGTCGCTTTATTAAGGAAACTGGACAGACAGTAACAACCATGGAAATGACAAACATACAAAATGAGTATTTCTGCTCAGTCTATAATATTTGTGATCCCAAAGAACATAGAGGTAGTAGACCATCAACACCTGGGAAAATAACCCTTGACCCAAAAAATATCCATGAGCACCTAAACAAGCTCAAGGTTAATAAATTGCCTGGCCCTGATGGTATGCACCCTAGAGCTCTGAAAGAACTGGTAGATGTGCTGGTTCTACCAATTACCTATATCCTACAAGCCTTTGTGGATTCAGGATCAGTTCCTAACAACTGGAAAATTCCCACAATTGTCCCCAATTTTATAGAAGGGCTAAGAACAAGGCCTGAAAATATTAGGCCTATTAGTTTGATATCCCTGATCGGAAAATTTATGGAAGGGTTCATTAAAGATTTAATTCTGGAACACCTGACTACCCATGATATGATAGACCCAGCACAGCATGGGATTACAAAGTCTAGATCATGTCAAACAAATTTACTGGCATTTTATGAAAATGTTAACAGAGAATTGGACCTAGGTAACACAGTGGATGTGATCTTTCTGGACTTTGCAAAGGCATTTGACAAAGTGCCCCATAATGAACTGTTATCATTACTGGAAGACATCAACCTTAATGGGAATATCTGTAGCTGGGTATCGAACTGGCTTCAGGGAAGAAAACAGAGAGTGGTCATAAATGGAGTTCTTTCTAACTGGGCTCCTATTACTAGTGGGGTACCCCAGGGCTCTGTCCTGGGGCCTAGCCTCTTTAATATATATATATATTACATCCTTAAAACTAAAAAAAAATCTAGCCTTACAAATTTGCAGATGATTGCAGGTTAGGGACAGTAGCAAATAGCCATGAAAAATACATTAACTTTACAGGAGGCCATAGATGAGATCGTGGAATGGACAGTTACAAATAAATTAGTATCGAATACTGCTAAATGTAAGGCTATGCACTTTGGTAACAACAATACGATGAGGTCTTATAAACTTGCTAGCACACCACTTGAGGCTATTAATGAAGAAAGAGATTTAGGGATAACAATTACAATTGATCTCAAATTCAAATCTCACTTTAAGGCACAAACTAGGAAAGCCAATCACAACCTCAACTGCATTTTTAGGCACATAGCTAGTAGAGATGAGAAAGTGCTTATTCCACTCTACAGTGCAATGGACAGACCCCATTTGGAATATTGTGTGCAGGTTTTGTCACCACAGAATAGAGAGGACATTAACCTGTTGGAGTGGGTACAAAGAAGATTAACTAGATCAATGAAGGGATTAAAAAAGGTTGGCATCCATCAACTTATATTCCTTATATTACAAAAGACTCAGGGGAGACTTATGTCTACTCTTTAAATTAATGGAACATGACAAACTCCTAGTAGAGATTAGTCTCAAGCACAACTTAGGAAGGACCAGTACCAGAAGGCACAATAGGCAGCTTTTAATGCAGAGTTGGAATCATAATCAGTGCAAATTCTGGTACAGCCACAAGGTAGTTGCACTATGGAACAATCTTCCATCTAACATTGTAGGTAGCTCCAACATGAATAACTTTGAGAATGGGGAAGACAGGTATTTTTGGGATAAGATATATTTCAATTTTAATCTTAGGTTTTGCAAGCTTTAAAGGACATCTGTCTTCAATCTTGCTTTTACCAATGATATCTATGATATTTTCTTGTAAGTCCATGAAACACCCTTATCGAGTTAATACATTAGCAAGCATAATAACTCTGACCAAATCTTGTGTTTTTTTGGGGGGAGGGGGTAGTTTTATTTTGAGGTTTTGCTCACAACTTCACTGATTCTTGAGAATGTGACTCAGAATTTTAGCCCAGTCTTTTATCACCCAATTCATGAACCTGAAAGCTGTCCATTTTTAAATCCTGCCCAAAATATAATTTTGTGGTAATGCTATGAAACAGCATTTCATTCAGGATTTGAATATGACATAATAGAGGGTGAAAAAAGGCCATGTTGGAAAATGTGGCTCAGAACATTAAGAAATAATGAAGTTATGACTATAAGTCAAAAAAACATGATAAAAATGAAAAGACAATGGGAAGTGGATTTAGTGAACTGTGGAATCTGCAGTGCCAAACTACTTGGGGTAGGCTGTGGAGGCTGCCCAGTCTACAGGACATTGGTGGTACTCCACTCCAACATGGCAGCAGTGGAAGCCAAATTCATCAACTGCAAAGGAGGTCTGGTCTGCAAAAGAGTGGACACTCGGGGGGTGAAGAAACTGCATAGGGATCCAGGGAGGCTAGAGGAATGGTCTGATGTGTGGCATCTGAGTTTCAGTGCTATAAAGTGCAAGGTCATGCACATGGGACAGAGAAACCCAAAAACTGTGTGTAGGATGAAAGGTGGTATGTACGGTCACCATGCAAGAAAGGGACCTTAGGATCCCATATTCAATGACCACAAGGTAGCTGGTCAGTGTGACAAGGCAGTTGGAATAGCTAGTGGGATCGTGGGATGCATAGGAAGGGGAATTTCTAGCAGAAAGAGAGGAGTGTTGACACTGTAACGCTCACTAGTGAGGCCCCACCTGTAATACTTTGTCCAGTTTTGGAGGGTGCACCTCTGAAAGGACATAGGATAGAAATGGTACAGAGGAGGACCACCAGAATGGTACAGAAACTGCCTGAGAAGCTGTATGAGAAAAAGCTGCAAGATCTCAAATGTGCTCCCTAGAAGAGATGCAAGCAGGAGGGGACATGACTGAGACCTATAATTATCTCATAGGGTTGAACAAGTTGGGGGTGGTTTGTCTCTTTCAGTGAAAGGAAGACAGCAGGACACAGTGACATGAAATAAAACTATAGCAGAGGGAGTGTAAAAGTGATGTGATTAAATTATGTTTCACAGAGACAGTCATCGACATTTGGAATAGCTTACTGGCAGAAGTTGTGGGGGCTAAGACTGTAGGAAGCTTCATGCATGCATGGGACAGGTACAAGGGAAAACTAGTTAGTGGAAAAGCAGGAAGGGCACAAGGTGACCAAGAAGAGTCAGAAGTGTCAGAATAGGCAGTGAAAATTGGAACAGATGGACAATAGCTTCTTTTTCGCTGAAAAATCTATGTTTTCTTGTTTTAGCGAAGAGGCCAGGGGTTCCCGCTGCTGTTTTTCTGCCTCACCGGCCTCCAAATGCTAACAATGGAAGTTGGAAGGTAGAAGGCAAGGATGGAAGCTTGTGGGAGGTAACAACTGCAGATAGACTCTGCCTGTTTACTGGATGACTACTAAAAGCTGTGCCAAACTATTCATAGAGACCAAACCAAAGACGGCTTCTCCTCTGCTGTAAAATATGCTGATGATGTTAAAATTGGGGGACCCACCCAAAATCAGGAGCAAATAGAAACTATTCAGAAAGACCTTGATATTATTACACAGTGGGTTACCAAGTGGCAGATGAGACTGAATCCAGACAAATGTAAGGTTATGCACTTAGGGTCAAATAAACCATTATTTAAATACAAATTAGCTGGTAAACCATTATCAATTACTACGAATGAAAGACATTGGCACTAATATTTCTGAGGATTTTCTCCCCATTACCTAGATAAATGAGGCTATACTTAAATCAAAAAAAGTTATTTGGTCCATTAAAATAAATATAAAATCTAGGGATACGAAAGTGTTGATGCCTCTGTATAGAGCACATGTTTGTCAGCATATGGTATATGTGTCACAATTATGGAGCACCTTCAAAAAAAATCAGACATAAACTTGTTAGAAAGGGTGCCAAAAAATACACTAAACATATCAATGGTTTATGCAATGATCCCTATGAAACTAGAATTAAAACTTTAAATCTTATGACACTTGCCTCTCTGCGTTTAAGAGGGGACCCCCTTTTAAGGCAACATGGGCATAGTCATGCTGTCTTATTGCTATGAAGTAAAAGAGAAAAAGGGACAGGAGCACTATCATGTGTCCCTCCACAGTGCTACAGTCATGTTCCCAGCATTGGCTTTCCACTGGCCTCCCATCCACAGACCTGACAACCCCCTCTCCTCCCCCTCCTGCTGGGGCACTGAAGAAATAGTTATCTACAGTTTTTAAAAACACTTGATTTGATCACCCTTTCCAAGTATGTTCTGCTGTCAGTTTCTTATCAGACTGGCACTAGGACCTTGAGGAATCTGACTCTCACAGGTTGAATGGATTGTAGTTCCTGAGTCAGACTGCAACAGCCTATGTGGAACTTAGCAGAAAGTAAACAGAACTGCATGATTTTAAAAAATACATCTAGGTAAGCAAAGCTGCTGTTGGTACACAGCACCTGAGAGACTGTAAATGCTTCTTCTTTAAAGCTCCTTTGTTAAACAGCTGTGACACTGTACATTCCAGAAGCCTGTTTAACAAACAAATTAAGATCAGTGGCAAATGGTTTGTAGTGTTTTGTTGCATAGTGCCTTTTTCCAGTTTTGTTCCTGGTATCTAGCAGTACTGCAGCTGTTTGGGGCATTGATTTTATTGTGAACGCTTTTTATTTTCTCCTCCTGGAGTTTTTGCCTCTAAAAAGGAAGTCAAAAGGAAGTCTGCCAATACAGAGAAAGAAGGGCGAATTTTCAGTTGTTTTATTCCCAAAGTCCCTTCATTTCTCAGAATTTGTACCGCTCAGCCATTCGTTTTCCCTTTTTTGTCTTTACCCTTCATGTTTTGCTCTTGATATCCCTTCAAGTACCCTTCAAATGACCCAAGAAATATCTCCACAGGTCTTATTTTGTCAGCTTATCTCCAGTGTCTGGGTACAGTGAGTAGAAATCAGGGTAGCTATCTGAGACGAGCTTTAATAATTATTGTGGTAAGACCCAATCTCCATTTCATTGCTAGTTTAATGATTCAAGAAACTGGGACATCTGGTAACTGGACACAAATTAAACTGCATGCCAAATCATAATGTCTTCTTTCATCAAGGGCCCCAACAACAGCTGCAACCACGGGAACTGTTTAGGTTGGCTTATTTTACATCTGGGTACCCAGTATATTTATAGGACTGCAAAGTGAAACTAAATGCATGCCAGTATCCTGTCTCAAACCAGTAAGGATAAAATCATTTGGCCATATTTGCCCCTTCATTGTTATGCCCCCCCTCAAAATAAACCTGATTGGTGTTGAAATGTTATATTGTCTCACACTGGTTTACTGGTGGTCTGTTACTGTGTTTAGAATATTCCTGAACATGCATATCTGACAACCATTGTTTGCAGGGGGTTCCAGGAGGTCACACTTAAGCCCAGACTGTGGTAAGTGGGATACCTATGAGCATATCATTAATGACTGCTGACAAATGTATTGTGAATGTTGTGAGAGATTACTGCTTGTTCCAAGGTATAGGTCCACTAGGAGGGGTAGTGGGCAGTTATAGCTTCCCAGAGGGCTGTAATAAATTTAATAAATACCCACTGAAACTTTACTCTGAGTGGAGCTACCAAAACACTGTGTTTACCGTGGCTGGGCAAACCCTGGTACTAGCTAGTTACGAACCCAGACCTCTCAACCTGTGGATAGTAATACAGGCAGAGGTTGTAACCTAAAAGTAGTGCTACAAGCCTGTTTAACAAGCAATGTAAAGTTTATTATACAAAGTTGCACTGGTACTGGAAGAGTGGTCCTGTTGGGGGGACCAGGATGTAGGTTTTCCTACTCTTAGCAGGGTGCTCAATTTTAGGGCTTGTCACTGGGCAGGAATGTTTAGAGGCAAGGAAAGGCAATTTTTTTTTTAGGTGTACAATCCCGGAAGCTCAGGGCACTGCACAACAGCAACAAATCTATCATAATATGACAAAGTAACATAACACATTTTACAGTCCATGAATTATCACTTTCATACATTAAAATCACTAAAATCAGAAGAGGGTAAGGGGGGAAAAGGCATCATGTGGGTGGTATGGCCCACTCCAGGGCCCTAAGTTAGATTTTGCAGCCACTAGCCAGAAAGTCTAGTGACTGGGAAAATTTACTAGCCCCACAGACTCTTCCACTAGCCCAGCTGAAGTACTGTACTTGTTGGTTACATTCTACAGTACAAACCTACAGGGCTAGTTAAAGGAAAATCTTTACTAGCCTAACACAAAAACCACCAGAATATGGCTAGTTGGCCTGTACAAATTTCAACCGTTGCACTCTCTGTGATGGGTTGCCAGTACTTAAACAACTTATTTTAAAAATGTAATGACTGAGGTGTGGTCAGTTCTGGGACTGCCAGTGGCTGGTTGTCAGTGCTGTGACTGTCAATGGCATTGCTGTAAGGGGACAGGTATGTACTATGACTGCTGAGGGAGGTTCAGATGCAGTTTAGTTTATTGTTCTAGGAATTATTACCTTTGAGCCAATGGCTCTTTCACAAAAGTTCCACGTCATCAATGTACAAACAAACAAGACATGTTACATAGAATGGTCAGCAAATTATAAAGATTTCAATAAGCCAGTGTTGTGTTAATGGTGGGGGTCAGTACTGTTATTGTTGTGGTTGAGGGTGTCAGTGCTTTAACGGTTGAGGGCAGGGAGCCAGTGCAGTTATTGTCAAGGGGTGGGTGGTCAGTGCCGTGACTGTCAGGTGGGAGGCAGGACTGCAGCTTTTTGCAGTGGGGGGAGTGTTGTGACTGTGGGGGTGGGGATTCCTGCTGTGTCTCTCTATAGAGGGTATCAGCCCTGTGACTGTCGTAGATGTAGGGGGACAGTGCTTTGATTGTGGTGGTGGGTAGTGCTTTGACTGTTGGGGTTAGAGGTAAGTGCTGTCACTGTTGGGGAATGAGGATCAGCACTGTGACTGTCGGGTAGGTGGCCACTGTGACTGATGGTGGAAGGTGTTAGTTCTGTGACTATTGAAGGGTAGTACAGTTATGTGACTGTCAGGGGGGGTGGGGTGGCAGTTCTGTTACCATTGTGGATGAGGGGGCAGTGTTGTGGCTGTTGTGGATGGGGGTCAGTGTGGTGACCCTTAGGAGTAGTAGGTCAGTGGTCATTGTCAGGGGATGGGAATTAGTGCTGTGACTGATGGTAAGGGGTGTCAGTTCTGTGACTTTTGGAGGTGAGGTGGCTGTGGTGTGAATGTTGAGGACTGATGATCAGTGCTGTAAGATGGGATGGGGTGCAGTACTGCGACTAGTGCTATTACTACGGGGGAATAGAGATCAGTGCTGTGACTGAGGGGTGAATGGTCATTGCTGTAACTGCCAGGTTGGGGGGTTAGGAGAGCAGTTCTGTGACTATTGGGATACTGAGAAAGTATTGTGACTCTCAGGAGTGTGGATCATTGCTGTGACTGCTAGAGGTGGGTAGCCATTATCAAGACTGTCAGTGGAGGGTGTTAGTCCTGTGATTGTCAGTGGGGTGATACAGTCCTGTGACGGGGGGGCTTCAGTCCCGTGCTGGGGGGAGGGGGTGATACAGTCCTGTTACTGTGGAGGAATACAGTCCTGTGACTGTGGGGACAGTCCTGTGACTGTGGGAGATGGTAGTCCAATCCAATGACTGTTGGGAAGGTTGGTCTTTGCTGTGTCTGATAGTGGATGGTGGATGGTGTCAGTACTGTAACTGTTAGAGCGGTGGTACAGTCCAGTGAGTCTCGGGAGGAGGGTCTGTTATGTAACTGTCAGGGATAGGGTGTCATTTATGTGGCTATCATGGTGACGGTCATTCCTCTGACTTTTGGGAGGTCTGCTTCTGTGCAATTCTACAACTCTGAAGGATGGAAGCATTTGCAGGAAGTTGTACACACGGCAGGAAGGTTGTATAAGGCACCAAACTGACTGTTCTATGGGGGGATGTTGCAGTCCTGACAGTGTGGGTGGTCATCAGTGCTGTGATGTACAGTGTTGTGACTGGTGGAGAAGGGGGGGTTACTGCTGTCTGTGGAAATTGTCATCCATGTAACTGTCAGAGATATGGATATAGTGATGTCATGGTGGTGGGGTGTAGTGCTGTGATTGTTGGGAATGGGGATCAGTTCTGTGACTGTGAGACATGGGTGCCCAGTGCTGTGACTGACAGTGGAGGGTATCAGTCTTGTGACTGTCTGAGGGGGTACAGTCTTGCAACTTTCAGGGGTGGGATGGTCAGTTCTGTGATGGCCAAGGGTCAGTGCTGTGGCTATTGTGTAAGTAGTGTGGACTGGTGCACAAGTAAAGGAAAAGGTGGTGCATAAGCAAAGCAGCCAGCTTGTAATAACACAAGAAAAGAATGCTCAGCACTCCTAGATTCAGTTTTACATGCAAAGTGCAAGATTTATTTTCTAGCAACATGCCTGCATGCACTCACTTGGGCCAGCGCTTCAAGCCTTCAGTAGCCCTTCCACAGAGGACAGGTCTGAGGATTAAAAATGTTGCATCTCATTTATACAGAAATGTCGAAGTGATATACACCACATACTAAAAACAACATGCAAGTCAAGGTGAAAACAGAAAACGTTTCCAGTGGTAACAAACATTTCATTATTCTGTTTTTTTGGTGTTTTGTTTTTGATACTTATGGTAAACAGTTGCTGATGTTAGTATACTACTTAAATTAAGCTTGTATTTGTATGTTTATTTCATTTAATTGTGTATCTTTCCCTCTACAGCTATATTTTTTTTACCTCTTATACTGTACTATACTCATTTCATTTCTCTCCTCTCTATTGTTCCCACTACTGTATTTACTCCATATTAACCTTCTTTTCTTTTGCAGGTCTCACAGGATGTGAACTCCTCCCCCATCAGATAAGTATTACAATATATATAACCTGTCTTATCTTTCCTAGTAACTCTCTAAGAACTGAGGATCCTTTGTGACACATTTCCTCTATTTTATTCTAAAGGTTTAAGAAATGTCATCCCTTTATGTTTCCTACCTCTGGCTCCATAGTACCCTGGTAAGAGACCCAGTACCATATTACCTATACTTGATAGGTTTACTGTAACAGTGCAGCTGCACCCATTATGGGAGGGTTATGTATGTATGTATGTGATAAGGTCTTACATACTGCAGCATTTTCACCCTCCATAAAACATTTCGCATTGCCAGTTGACTCAAACAGGCTCTCAACCTTATCTTTACCTCCCCTGTCCGTCTCTCCCCTGTCCGTCTCTCTCCTGTCCCAAACCACAGAGCCCAAAGTCCCCATGGATTGCCTCTCTCCCCCATGATAGGGTGGCCAGAAAAGGGAGAACTGTGCTTATCCCCACCCAGTCACTTACATCCACAACTGAGCCAGTCATCCAGGTAGTCATGTGTGATAGATGTAGCTGGGTAGGGCTTTATGGAGCCTGCACTAGCCATTTCTGCATTTTTCCCTTTCTTGAGTTCCTACCTTCACCTGGAGGAGGCAAAAGGCCAAGTCAGCATGCCTTTCCATGCAGGGACAGGACAGCTATGTGATAGACATTCAGTCTGCTTTCCAACCCTTGGCAAACTGGCATATTCCTGAACTTGGGTCACTGATGTGGTGGGCAATAAGGCACCTAGCACCTCATCCCTCCATACCACTGGACCAGACAGGCCTTATATTGCAGCAAAATAATTATTTGTTACTACTGGGACAGATGATCAGAGAGCAGTGGTGCCACTGTACACCAGGAAATTATTTTGTTTTATTAACAGGCCCAGCGATGAGAGGGTGGGTTGTACTTGCAGACACCAGAGATTGTATTAATTTTAACAGGGGCAGCAATCACTGCGACTGGCTGCCAGTTTTAAGCAAAATATTATACTGCTTGAGGTTTTATTGTGTTATATATATATATATATATATATATATATATATATATATATATATATATATATATAATATAGGATACATGATGGGCAGGAGTGGGATATGGAAAATATTCTCACTTCTGCAGAGTGAGCAGTGTATTCTCACAAGTGCCAAAGGCATGAGTGAAAATACATGGCTCACTCTGCAGGAGTGACAATATTTTCCATATCCCATGATCTGCCCCTCATGTGTGTGATTTATACCACAGAGGTGAGAGCTTTAGGAACATTTTTTCTGATTCTGTGAGTTTCCTGCTCATTCTGTGTGTGCTGTCAGTGTGTGTGTGTGTTTGTGTGTGTTCTGAATGGACTGGGAGTCAGAAGCACAAATAAGTGTGCTTTGCAAAGCTAATTGAGTGAGTCAGAGGCTCAGTGAGAAAGACAAACTACTTCAGGTACAGTAGTAGCCAGAGACATTGCCAGCTATTTCCAGATATTTTGCAAAATTTCTGAAGAGTTTCTCTCTGCTGCCCCTACTGTGGGAATGCAGAAAGCAGGAGATATTTCTGGAAATATCACAGAAATTTCAGGAAATATCTGGCAGTGTCTGTGGCTACTACTGTAGCACTAAGAAACAAACTGCTATGTAAAAGACTTTCATTTAGAATTCAGGTTGTTTTGAAGCTGATCAGCACAGTAATAGGCTAGGAATGCTAGAAACATAATGGGACATAGGTGAGAGTCTTTTGCAAAGCTAATTGAGTAAGTTGCAGCTTCAGTGAGAAAGAGAAACTTTTCTGAAGCAGTTTCCTTTAGAATGCAAGCTGCAGTGCATTTATCCTCACTCTGGTGACATCAGCAGAGTATGGATAAATGTTGATATCCTCACTCTGCTGATGTTATCAGGATTTATCGTCACTGCAGTGGAAATAACACAGGATATCCTACTGAGAAAGCTCTCACCCCCATGGTGTATATATATATATATTATGGTAGCATGGTAGTGCTTCCATAGTTAGGGTTGAGGAGCCACTTCTATGTTAAACCCCAAAACTTTGCACCTTAATAACTTTGCAACAGTTTGATGGATTTGCCTGAAATTTGGAATACGTGATCAAGAACCATAGACCTTGGGATATGCCAAGTTTCGTGTTGGTCAGGTATATGGCTGTGGAGTTATTAAGCATGATCTGTGCACACGTTTACGCTTTTTCTGGAATTCTACAGGTCGTATGGTTTGCGTGACCGACCCAAAATCTTCAGGGAACATGCGGCCAGGGTCCCCGATGTGCCTTTCAAAGATTTCATGAAAAAATATTAAATGGTTCAAAAGTTATTCAAAAAACAATTTCCCATTATAAGTCAATGGGAAAAGTTAACAAAAAGTTCGACAGTGTCGCAAATGCACTGTTTACTGTCGCAAATGGCCCTGTTACTGTCACAAATCCACCATCTTGTTTTCAGTTAGTGATCAGAAAAATGCTTGGCATTTAAAATTGAGACCCTCTAGCAACCTAATTCTTTTTGTATTCACCTAGTCGGGCCCTGAGGATGCTAGCCATGTCTTTATTTTGGGGTAAAACACCCCAGAAATATGTTTTTCAAATTTCTGGAAAAGTAGTGTCATAGTAGTATGCACTCGAAAGTGTCACAAATTTTTGTGAAAGCTTTCTGAAATTAGACACTACTTTAGCAACACTATGCCCAAAATAACAGTAATTCTTGGCACTCGCTGCAAAAGAACGGTTGGGAGTTTTGGGCTGAAATTTGAGGGAACGAGATGACATCTCACAGATGTGCCTTTCAGTGTTGTACTGAAAAATATTACAGAGTGGCAAAGTTATGGCACTCCAAAGTTGACATTTTTCCCATAGGATAACATTACAGCGTCAACGATTACAGGAATCCTTTGGCACCCTGCTGCAAAATAACGGTTTAGTCTTTTTCCTGAAATTTGGAGGAACACAGCCAACAGCCCACAGATGTGCCTTTCAGTGGTTTGATGAAAAAATATTACAGGGAGGCAAAGTTATGGCACTCTGAACTTCTTTTTTCCCATAGGATAACATTACGGTGCCACGCGGCCTTTCAGGGGCCCGTGATCTCAGAAACGGTGCGAGATCGACTTTTCGTCAGAAAAATGCTTAGCCTTCCTAATGGGGCTAAGTACAAAATTAGCCAGGACAGTTGTAAATCATACGACTTTTAAATTTTTTCTACATCATACAGTTCCTGAGATATAACGTATTTAGTATTCCAAGTTCTCATTTTCTGCTCCGATACTCATTATTATGCATACATTATTTGTACTCACTGTCTTTCTCTATGCAGGTTTTGGGGAAACCCAGCCTGTGCACTTACATTACTGTTACTGTTGCCCTTTCCACTTGCGGTTCCGTACCCGTTTCACTTACCGTTGACGTCTGCGCCACCATGTGCGTTATCCTTTGCGTTTTCATTTGCGCTTGCCTTTCTGTTATTTTTGCCACTTGTGCACAGTACTGTTTCTCTTTCTGTTTCACTTTGCTTCACCATGCCCATTGACATTTCTGTTTGCAGGCACCATGTTACTATGTGACAACACATCACGTGGCAGACCGTTCCCATCTATGCCACCATGTGCGTTACCCTTTCTGTTCTCATTCGCGCTTGTGTTACCATGTGCGTCACTGTTAGCACTTCTGTTTGCATTGCTGTTCCTGTTACTATGCCACAAGACATGATGTGGCGAGAGCGCGGGGCCCGGAGGGCCACGTGCTCCCGCTGCTGCATTACATTCACTATTTCTTGTTATCATTCTCAAAAAGAAGGGAAATTAGAGGCAAAAAACTCTGTTTAATGCATTAGTTAGGGTTGTTCCACAGTGACAAAAGTGAGGAAATTCGGTGTTAGGGTTGAAAACCCTTTGGACCCCCAACTGGCATTAGTACATTGGGATCATGGGTCCCAACTCTCACCCCATTCTCCCATACTTCTGCTGCTTTACATGTCATGGGGTGAGAGTTAGGCTGATGATCCCAATGCGCACCAATGCCGGGTTGGGGGTGGTGGGGGTCCAAGGGGTGTTTTCAACCCTAACACTGAATTTCCTACTTTTGTCACTGTGGAACAACCTTAACTAATGCATTAAACGGAGTTGTTTGCCATATATATATATATATATATATATATATATATATATATATATCATTAATGTGTGAGAGGCCTTTTGCACCATGCAATTTTGCTTAAAGTTGAACCAGCATAACATTCTGTGGGATTTGCATATGCAGCCCATGATGCTTTGCGTTGTGTGTGGGCATGTAATTTTGTATTTACTTGAAACTTGGCTTCCAGCCAAATGCCCTTTGGGGTAACTCTTGCCTCAGTGTTTACGCACAGAGGTTTTTGTCTTTAAATGTTTTTTATTTTAATGGGTTCACCACAACATAACTCGACAGACTGTCTTGGGTAGCTGGTTCATTCCACTGGGGTGTCAGACAGACAAGGCATACTGATGAGTCCTGGTGAGATACACATGTCTATGTCTATTAGCACCCTTTGCAAACTGTGTGAGAGGCCTTTTGGCACCATGCAATTTTGCTTAAAGTTGAACCAGCATAACATTCTGTGGGGATTTGCATATGCAGCCCATGATGCTTTGCATTGTGTGGGCATGTGCAATTTTGTATTTTCTTGAAACTTGGCTTCCCAGCCAAATGCCCTTTGGGGTAACCCTTGCCTCAGTGTTTGCGCACAGAGGTTCTTTGTCTTTTATATATATATATATATATATATATATATATATATATATATATATACATATACTTATACTTACATATATTTTATATACATATATACACACACACACACATTTGTGTGTGTGTGTGTGTGTGTTTGTAGATTGCTCCTAACCCCTGTAAAATGTATTTATTTACTTGATGAATTTTGTTGACCAGGTAGGACCACTGAAACTAGAAGCCCCTTTTTCATGGGTGACCAGGGTTGGGTACAGATGGTAACCAACTGAAATTAAACCCAGTTTAGCTGTTGGTGGTATTTTACTGAATGGACGGAAACTTGCCAGGACACCATAGAAATGCTCCTATTCTTTTCAAGAAGTGCCAAAGGATCTTTAATGCCCACCTGAACAACCACCAGACCATGCAGAAGGGACTTCGGTTTAACTTCTCATCTGAAAGATGGCACCTCAGGAGTGCAGCAAATCCCTCATGCTGCACTACAGTGCAAGTATTGGGATTTAACCCAAGTGCCTGGTGTGGGGATAAAACCTACAGCCTTCTGATCTTCTAGCCTCAGAGGCGAGTGTCTAACCTGCTGAGCCACTGACACTGAAACAGCATTATGCTGCCTTCTTGGCTTGGACCAGAGTTTGTTATGTATGACATCATTCAGGACCCTTATCTATTAACTACATTGGGATTAGAATTTAAAAATGATACATATTACACCAGAGGCCACCCCCCTACAGTTATAAGGTGAAAACTTCAACTTAATGGCATGTACATACTTCTTCACTCTAAGAACAGCGAACCCTTGGAATTCACTTCCAGTCGAAATAATCTCTAGCAGTTCAAAATCAATATTTAAGTACCGACTGGATAAATATATCCTCTCAGGTAACAGGATTAGTTATTACTACTTTTCATTAGGAGCACCCATGGGCGCTTAAGCCTCCTAGTTCCTTCAACTCCTTAGGATGATCCTTAGTATGATCCTTAGCATCCTGCACTTAAACTTCCATCAGTAGCAATGTCCTACTTGCGTTACCACTTAGTGTATATTGTCGTCTTGACTATTAGTTAGATGTTTACAGCTAATTATAATAGTCATCCTGCCTGTTGCTGCTTGCCTACTGTTGCCTGTCTTATCCAAAGTCACTCAGCTGTTACTCTTGTCCCTTTGCCAAGGCTCTCTGTATGTGGTTACCTGCATTTTCTACTTTATTCCATTGAAAGGCTATTGTTGCTGCTTATTTTCTGCATTTTGCACCCTCATCCTCACAAACAGGTTTTCCTATTTTTTCCAGCTTTCATAGGACCTCCAGCCTCTAATCTTCCCTCACTATTTTCCTAACCCTCCCCTTCAGTATCTTCCTCCTCCCCATCCCAAACAAGTTCCCTTATTCCCCTCCTACCCCACCTGCCTTCCATCCCCTCAGGCCTCTCCTCAAACTCCCAGATCTCCTCTCCCACTTCTTCCTCCTCCTCCTCCTCACCTTCCTAACCCCTGCAGAACACTTACCTCCTCTTTCCTCCCTCCCTCTCCCCCACAACCTTCCACTCTGGGCTTTGACACTTACCCTCCCTCAGCTTGGAACTTCTACACTGCATCCTTTTGTCCTCCCCTGTCTCCCCATTTCCCCCCACCCTCCTTGCTTTAGGCAGCTGAAGTCCTTCCTCATATTTATTTTTTTTCTTCTCCTCCTGTGGGCAACATTAAACCTAATCCTGCCCCCCCAAAAGGCCTTAGCATATTTCAGCTATACACAATAAGCCTTCTCCCATAGCATGACATTTTTAAGGTATGGACCTTACAGTACTCTCCCAGCCAGTTCCATGTAATATGGGAAAATCAAAAACAGTGACTGTAAGTATGATGAGGAAAAGAACAGCAACCAGGAATACCCTTTGCCCCTTGCAGCCCCCGATGTGGGGGCCTTCACTTCCCATGCCCCCATTTCTAGTGATTATCAACTCTGGGGGGGTGGCACAGCCCTCCACTCAACTCTGCAGCTGGTAGCCTGACTGATGTGCTGTCTTATTCATTCAATCAGTCAGCTTCTTGTTCTAGTGGACATTATTCCTGGAGCTAGAGAAGGGAAAGGGGTTGCTCTGGACTTACATGGGAGGGTAGGATGGGAGAATGGTGCTGTGGACCTCTGGGGTCCACAACACTATTCCCCCAATCCCACCACTCCTGCCAAAGCCTGGAGCTAACCCTCTCCCTTCTCTAGCACCAAGAATAAAGTTCATTACAACCAGAAGCTGACTGACTGAATGAATGAATGAATGAGCACATGGTTGTACAACCATGTGCTCATTCTTTCAGAATGAGAGAGCACATCAGTTGGGCTGCCAGATGCAGAGGTGATTGGAGGGCTGTGCTGGTGGCCCCTTGGGGTTGGGAACAGGGTGGGTGCTCTGGAGGCACTACCTGATGGAGTAGGAGGTTCCACTAGACACCAGAGATTGTTATTATTAGGGCTAGTGATCAGCATGGTGGGGGTTCCACTAGATACCACAGATTTTTTTATTATTGGAGCCAGTGATCAGTGGGTTGGGGGCTTCCACTAAACACCAGGGAGTTTTTTATTATTGGGGCCAGTGATTGGTGGGTTGGGAGGTTCCACTAGACACCAGGGATTCTTATTATTAGGGCAGGGATCAGCAGCATGGTGGTCCACTAGAAACCAGGGATTTGGGGTAGGCAATTTTTGGGGTGGGGATTCCACTAGACACCAGGGATTTCCCAATTGTTTTATACCATATTTCACCATTTTGAAGCCGCAGTTTCTATTGCTTTTTTTTGTTTTTGGCCACAGCTTCTAAATGGGAGTGGCTTCTAAAAGGGGCAGCTTTAATTATTAACATGTCGAATAGTGTGCTCTCTTCCATAATTTCCACTCAGTGAGTAGCCACTTTTCTTTAATTGCCCTTGAATGTCTAACCTTCCCGGACACCTCTCAGACTATAATCTTCTTATTTCCAGTTCCAGTTTCCAGTTCAAAGAGAGCAAGGTTTCCCATGCGGTGAGTGTTTCAGCTCTATAGAGCTGCTCTTACAGGTCAGCAACAATATGATGACGGCTCAATAATGATCTTTTTTGTGAAACAGGGAAATTACTAATTCTGGGAGTTTGAATGTTTACTGTGTAGGTTCTGGGGATTTTCAGTGATAAAAGCTTTGTGGGTTGGGGGCTAAAAGTTAATTGCTTCAAATGCTGAAACTGAAGCCAAAATGCTGTTCTGTGGCAATTTGGTAGGCATCACAGATGTTATGTTTTGCTTGCTGCATCCTGTAGAAGCTAATGCTACAAATCGGGAGCGGTTTCTATTAATAAATATTTTTTATTCGGCTTTTATTTGGGATGGCTTCTAAATAAGAGTGGCTTCAAAATGATAAAATACGGTATTGGGGTTGGTGGGGGGTAAACTGTGGAATTTCGCATGCAAAATTCCACACTTTTGCCTTTGATCCATGCTTCGCAAAATGGAGAATTTCGTGAATTGTACTTTGTGAATTAAGCGCAGTTCATGAAATACTCCACATAGTGAATTTTGCCAACTTTGCCCAGCTCTAATTGTGACATACCTCTAAACAAAGGAACTGCAACTCATTTAGCTGCAGTTCAGTGGCACACTGAATGTGTGTTTGCTTAGCAGCTGAAAGGATCAGTGGTTCAAATCCTGACAGGGACTTAATTTTTTTTCCAATTATTTTGTATGATGACATCTCACTTTAGTGGTGTTTCATAGTAGTGTGGAGTGGAACAGTAAATGCAACTCATTTACCTGTAGTTCACTCATTGAATGTGTTTTTGTTTAGCACTCAAATGATCGGTGGTTCAGAAGTAAATTTAGGTAACAGCACAATCCGTGAAGACAAAATGCCTGCTGAGATTAGATCCTCATTTGCCTGTTTTGCAGGGTGTGACATAACATCTACACAATAGAAACTGCAGTTCCCTTATCTGTTGCTCAGTGGCACACTGAACATGCATTCACTAAGTAGGTAAAGGAGCAGTGGTTTGAATCTAGGTACAGTATATTATACCTGTATTTTAATACATAATTGTTTCACAATTTACAGACGGTATTTGGCACCTTTAGTACCACTGGTACTGTACTTTGCTTGCTAAAGCTAAGTGTCAGTGGCGCAACAGGTAGCACACTTGCTTCTGAGACCAGGAGATTAGAAGGTTGCGGGTTCTATCTCCACACCAGACACTTGGGTTACTATCCCAATAATGACACTGCAGTGCAGCATGGGGGGTGCTGCACTCCTGAGGTGCCGCCTTTTGGATGAGATGTTAAACCGAGATCCCCTCTACCTGTTCTGGTGGATGTTAAAGATCCCATGGCACTTCTTAAAAAGAGTAGGGGAATTTTTGTATACATAACTTGAAAGAACACATCAATAAATCAGTATTATGTCATACAAATCATAAAAAGAAGAAATAAATCACAAAAATATTATTGCATACTTTAAAATCCAAACATAAATGAAATCCTGTACATATACCCCTACCCCTCTCTACTAAAAAAGTAGGGAATTTCTCCAAACTGAAAAAAAGTATATAAACAAATTAGTATTACTTCATGCAAAAAATAAAGGAGAAAAATAGGAAACATAAACATATTACTTCATGCTTGTTTTCTAAACATACAGTAGCCCCCTATATATCCTTCCTCCACCTTAGTAAAGAGTGATGAAAAAACACCCCGTCTTCCCCCTTTTTCTTTAAATTAATGGAAAACAGCATGACATCCTACAAAAACTATACATGCAGAAAATCATATTCTACCTTAAGCATCATAAACATACATTTCACGTGTGACATCAGAAGATAGTAAATTAAACCCTCCACCTATCTATTGGTAGGGGGTGACATTTTGTCCTTTTTTTTCCTTGAAATCTGCATACCCTCTAATCATCAAACAATACAAATGTTAATCAGTATCCAACCAGTCAATATTATCCCACCACTTCTTATATACTTGTGGTGGGATTGTAAGCTGTTCTTTCATCTTAAACACTTTCAAAATTTTATGAATGATCCAGAAAAGTTGTTCAGGAGTCACATATTGTTGTCTCAAGGACCAATGACATCTAATCTGCCAAATGTGATATTTAAAAAATGTAAGAATTAAATATATTGTCCCTGCATTGTATTTCTGCCATTCCTTCAGTGATATCCCCAAGAATAAAAAATCCGAAGTCAGTGTGTGAAAGGGTGAGTGGACCCAATATTTATCAACCTGACACCAGAATTGAAATATGAAAGGACAGTCAAAAAACAAGTGACTCATCATTTCCAACTGTTGACTACAAAAATGTTGTCTTGGACATATTCTCTCCCTCATATCTTTGTGCTTCAAATTATCCTTGACATTCAATTTACCATGAGTGCTGAGCCACAGGGCATCCCACGTGAAAACTGGTGTCTGAGCTTGAATCAACATTTGTACAGTTTGTCTAATCTCCATGTCTGTATGAGTTCCAAAATGTGGTTTATCCCAAAAAAATCTCTGTACTAATAAAGTGTAATGTTCTTTCCATGAAAGGGTGCAACCTTTAGACTAAGTTAAACCCCATAATTTCAGCTTTCCAAAATAGTTTTGTAGATATACTAGCAATCCTATAATGGGCTTTTGTCTAGGAATTCCCTTATGAAGTTCCCAAGAATTTAACCAAGGTTCTGCATTGTCCAAAACCAAAGGGTCCCAAAATGTATCCTTCTTTTGTAATAGACGTTTTATGTTATTATGAAAAAATATACTAAAGAAAAATAATACAGGGTTTATCCTCCCTATTAGTCCTCCCTTCGTAATAGGCAAATAAAGCACCCCTCTCTTGATAGAGTTAAGGTGGCTGTCCCAAATACCTTGAAAAAATACTATAAACCCTTGTTTCCAATTGTTTGGGCAACAGAAAGATTGCACTGATATGCAAAACATGCTTAATAAAAATGTTTTTAGCATGTATACCCTCTTTTTTTTTTGAGAGAGAAACCACTTATTCCAACATGTCACTCTCCTCTGGGTTTCTACAAGTAAAATATCCCAGTTGACATATCCCATATCATCTTTTCCAAAATAACCCTCCAATATTTTGCAGTGGGAAAAAGTAATAGGTATACCTAGTAGAGAATGATGTTGCTTAGATACTGACCCTAGAGGTATGCACTTACTTTTGTCAACATATATTCTATAGCCTGCTTCCTGGGTGAAGTTGTGCAGCAACATTCCCAACACTCCACCAGAGGGAAAATCTGCCAAAGTAAAACACAAGTCATTGGCATATGCAATATATTTAATTTCTCTATATTTGCTAGACACTGTAACCCCTTGAATAGTATTCTCTAAACACACTTTGTGCAACAAAGGTTCCAAAATCAAGATGTGTTACATTGGACTGAAAGGGCAGCCCTGTCTGACCCCTCTCTTCACTGCGCAATTAGAACCTGACCATCCATTAATGTATGGAATTGTGGAAGCATTTTCATAACACATTTTAATCCAATTAATAAAAAGCGTGGGAAATTTTAATTTATGTAGACATTTCCAGACATAACTAAGTGCCACCCTGTCGAACGCCTTCATTTGATCCAAACTAACCAGAAAACCCATCAATTCCTGAGATCTTCCCTTTTCCATACTCTGCCTTAACAAGATCAGACCATCCATGATCTGTATCCCAGGAACCAAACAAAACTGTATAGGTAAAATAATGTCTTGAAGGACCAAACTCATTCTAGTACTAAGCAGTTTGGTGAGAATTTTAAAATCTGTATTTAAAAGGGAAATTGGTCTCCAGTTCTTCAAAGCATCCCTGTCACCACTTTAATACAATAAAATTAATAAGCCGACATTCATCTTGTGTGGGATAAAGTTACAGTTAAGACATTCATTGTAAACCTGGACCAATTCTGTCCCCAGGTGATGGCCCAAATGAGAATAAATCTCATTTGGTACTCCGTCTTCCCCAGGTGCTTTTCCTATGGAAAGATTTGCTATAATACTTGTTAATTCCTGACTTGAAATAGGGGTTATTAATGAGAGAAGATATTGTTCCTGGACCGGTTGGAGATCAATGTCTTGCAACCCGTCTTCTAGCTGTGTTTCCTGTACTTATGAATCTTTTTGAAACATGGCTGAATAAAACCTTCTATTTCCTGTAAGATATCTTTATTATTGGTTAAGATAGTCCCATCTTCCTTTTCAATTTGTTTTATCTCCTTCTGGGGTCTCTGGGCATTACAACTATCAAAGGGGTTAGTAAAAGCTTGCTTTCCCTGCGTCCCAAATCTTTCTTCCCTCTCCAGTGATTTCATCCTATCATACTGGAGTTGAGTCAGTTCTGCCTTAAGTGTTGCTGTTTGGTCCTGGTAACACCTACTACCCTTCAGTTGTAACGACTGAAGTAGAGTTGTTCCCTTAAATCCCTATACTTATTTTGTTGTTTTCCCATTAATTTCTCCACCTTTTGAAAATACTCTCTTAAATGTTTCTTACTGTCTTCCCACCAAGAACAATGCGAATCATATAAAAAGAAAACTGATCTCCTTGCATCTAAAATAGAAAGAAACCCCTCCAGAATCTTCGGGTTGTCAAGCAACAAGAGATTCAACCTCCAGTAACCTGGACCTTCTTAGTATTCCGGAAACTAGATACAGTCATTGTCAGCAACCTGTGATCTGAAGTGGCCACAGTTTGAACTGTTTGATGTTTAAAAATCAAGGCTGGAGTGATGAAAAAATAATCTATTCTTGTAGCCTTTTTTCCCTGAAAAAAAGTCCTGGAATTATGTTGTGGTTTTTTACTAAATATATCCTGAAGCCCTGTTTGTTGTAATAAAGTATTCAGAAATCCCATATCACAAAACACTTTCTTAGTTTCACCCATGTTATTGGAGGGGAATCTACTGATGCTAAAATCGCCCCCTAAAATCACATTCTTACTGGTATATAAGAAGGGTCTCATCAATTTCAGTTGTTCAATATTGGAGGTCTTACCTTGTGGGGCATATATGTTAATAAGCCTAAACTCCACTCCCTTTACCTGAATATCCAACATCATAGCCCTCCCTGGAACAATAGCGACATATATATATATATATATATATATATATTGATAAATTCTGAGAATGAAAAACAGATACCCACATCACAACAAAGATCCCCCCCGACCAAAAACATGGGCCCCATTATCCACGCAGCTGAGGCTGTCTCAAAATCCTGCACATCATACAGCCTAGTATCTTGTAAAAATACAATATCAGTTTTACCATCTAAAAATAATGAAAAAGTGGCTAAATGTTTCTGTCCTGTACGAATACTATTTACATTAAGGCTGGCAGATGTCAGATCATACGATCTTAAATCAGGAAGAAAAGTATCAAGTCATTAGGTTTTTTTCCTAGTACTCTTCCTTAAGCCCATCCTGGGATCCATACTTTTTTTTTTGTTGGAGCCTTTACCAGGTTCACTGAAGAGTCTGATCTGAAAAGACATCCTTCTGTGAAGATGTACCTGAGGCAGCATCAGAATCCATCTCTTCTTCCATCTGCAATACCTCAGAAGGATTAGACAAAGAAATATCATCCTGAGTATCCGCTGGGGCAGTCGATGTAGATTTCTTCCCTTTATAAGGGATGGTTTGAAAATCCTTAGTCAGTACAGGTGGAGGAGGCATTGAGGTGGGAGGCTTGGACATTTTTGGAGGGACTTTGTCTACTCCTAGAGTAAACCCTTCTTCTGTTACTACCGCTGTTTCTGTTCGGCTCGGTTTTGTAACCAGTACCTATCCAGAAGCTGTGATGGCCCACTTTTTACTACCTCAGCATATGTCCGTCCCACAGAAGAGAAGCTTTTGGGGTGAGGTTCTGGTTGGATTAGAGTGCAAGACATAGGGGTCACAGATCTGGCAGTTTTAGCCAAATAATAATCTTGAATACCAAAATCAGCATAATCCATATTGAGAGACGCCTTTGGGCTGTCAGTAAACACGTGTCCTTCCGCCTGACAAAGAGAACATTTCGTGGGTCTGTCACAATGGAAACCAGAGTGACCTGGTTCTCCACAGTAAGAGCACAATAGAACAGTACATGAAATGCTGATATGTCTAGCAGACCCACAATGGTAGCATCTGCATGGTTACCCCAGATAAAAAATGAAACTCTTGTCCCAGCCAAGAAAAAGACAGTCTGGTAGATGCTTAAAATCCAGTCCATCCTGAAATAGTTTAATCTTCACCCTCCAGCCTCCATTCCAGAATCCCTCATTATCCAAGATGGAGTCTGGTATACTCAGCACTTCACATTGTTGCTCCAACCAGAATAATACATCTACAATGTTCACCCATTCACTTTGAAAAAGAACAGTAATGACACAAAATGCTTGTTTAGTAAGGGGTGTGACCTGGAAGGGGGTCCATAATGGGTTTGTTTTCAGTAAAGTGTACTTAGCCCAAAAATGATCTAACAGGTCTGCTGTCCAGAAACTAATATCGAAAGTATGCTCCCCGGAAATATGTGTAAAGGCATACATATCAGCAGGTAAACCCCAGGGACTGGTTGATTAGGACCTGCCCACATATTGTCTGTCAGGGGGATCTGCCATCCCTGTCAGGTATCTTAAATGAATGGCATGTCTCCTTTTAGCTAGGTCAATTTGCTTCCCTATTTGCCCTGAAAAAATTTGACTGGGTCTTGGAGAGGAAGCCTGAGAGTGAACCTCCTTTTCTTGCGACCCTGCCCTCCTGTCCTTGTTCAGAGTCACCCTGCTGTACATAAAAAAAAAAAATCTAATTGAGATCCCAATGGTGAAAAATTCACCTTACCTGAATCTTCCCCAGGTGTCCACCCTGGCAAAAGAGGAACCGGGTTGAGAATGGGGTGATGTCTGTACAGAATCCTGGGTTGGAGTATGGGATGAACCTGGCCCAGTCATAGTTTTCTGCCCACCTTCAGGTGCTTCAGACACTCTGTTATGCAGCTTACTCACAGAATCTGAAATCCATTCCCCTGTCAGTGCCCTAATCCAGCCTGAGTTTTCTAGTGCAGCTTCTGGTGTACATTTCGGCAGAGTAGCATCCTGAACTGCTGGCTGCATGCTTCCCTCTGCAGCCTGCAATGTCCCTGGCCTTATATCATTCTTTGGGTGTCCAAAAACCAAAACCTTGGCAGTGGGCAACACAGACTGAATTGGTGAGTTATCCAAGTCCTGTTTCCTTTTACCTTGCTCTCTTTGACCACCGTTCTCTTCAGCCAGTAGGAGATCCACGTCCCAAAGTTCCGATTGTAAAATATCCTTTTTCTCTTCTAAAGACGGCACCGATTCCATTTGAGAAACTGGACCTTCAATCTGGGGTTTGCTTCCTGTATCCCTTGATCGCTCTGTAGTGGCTGCTATTTCAGCGTCTCCAGCGTCCAGCACTCGCAGCACAGTACCTCCCTCCTCAGTCGCACTACTCACACTGACTTTCTCCATCTCTTTCACAGTGTAGCAGTGCCACCTAGCAAAAGAGTAGAGGAATTTCCCCAGTGTCCTGGCCAAATTTCCCCCCCATTCACTAAAAAATACCACCAACAGCTTAATCTGGTTCAAGGTCAGTTAGCATTCATTTGTATCCCCCTTCCCTGGGTTGTGCCTGAAAATAGGCAGAATTTGTCTAGTGCACTGACCTGGTCAACAAAAACTAAACTAAACTAAATAAATAAATAAATAAAAATACATTGTGACCTGTCTGAGTTCTGAGAGGGCTTTTGGGGGCTTGGCCATCCTCCACTTATCAGAGCTTCAGAATACCTAATCTCCTCCCCAGTTCTGCCCACTTTGTGCCTAGAGATGTGTGAAGCTGGCAAACTTCACTTAATAATAATAATAAAATTTATTTGTATGGCGCCTTTCCAATGTCAAGGCGCCTCACAGTAAAAACAAAGATACAACATCAAATAATCAACACATACATAAATAACAGATACCTCTGTAATCATTACTCAACTCAGCTTAAAAAAGCTTTACTATACAGGTAAGTCTTTAAACCCTGTTTAAATTCCTCCGCAGTTGCACACTCTCGTAACCGGTGAGGTAGAGAATTCCAGAGGGTGGGGGCTGCATAAGCAAAAGTTCTACAACCAGATAACTTCAAATTCACCCTCAGAATTTAACAACCCTCGTCCGCCGAAATGGAGTGGCTGATCAGCAAAGAACCAGAAGTTTCTTCAGATAGTCTGGGGCCTGTCCCCGTAGGGCTTTAAAAGTCAGTTAACCGACTTTAAAGGTGTTCCGCCACTGAACCGGCAGCCAATGCAGTCCGCGCAGCACTAGGATAATATGACAGGATCGAGAGTATCCAATCAAAGGCTGTGCTGCTGCATTCTGCACCAGCTGCAAGTGACAGATTTCAACCCCAGAAAGCCCTAGATTAAAGGAGTTGCAGTAATCCAAGCACGAGGACACAAAGGTGTGAACCAGAGTTGGAAGGTCATCGGACAAGACCAGATGCCTAATCCCGGTGATATACCTAAAATGATAAAAGGTCACCCCTGAAAAAGGGACCTTTGGGGCTCAGCGGGCCTACCCGGTCATCAAAATTAATAAATTAAAAAAATAAATAATTTGTGAAGATTGCCACATAAGCGATGTGTGATGTGCCAACTTCATAAAGTTTTTGGCAGGTGAAGTGGCACTTTTTCAGGCTAAGTTAAGGAGAAGTTTAGGCCAAGTTTCAACTTCACCTTAACTTTGCCTGACTTTGCCCCCCAACGTGCCATTTCCCAAAGGAAACTCATTGCAGAAGAAAGAAAGTTGCAAAGTGGGCAATTCATGAAGTTATTCATGAAGGAGAATTTTGCAACTTTGCTGGAACTTCGCCAGCAAAGTAAAACTGCAAAATCATCAACTGCACCTTTTTGCTGTTTTTCCCTTTGAAGTACTTGACCAATTGGAAGGCTAGGAAATTCAAGCTGGATAGGGGCTTTCTTGTGCAGACTGTAGTTCCTACTTGCAACTATTCCTGTGTACTTTGTTCCAGATCTCTGATGCCACACAGTGGTTTGTTTCTATGCATTATGGGAAAGGCAGAGATGTTGCAAAAAAAAAAAAACAGCTTCATCCTGCCTGTGGCCACCATGTCAGCAATGCTGCTGAGTGGCACTTATGCAGTCTCCATCCTCAGTCTTCAGCCACCCATGGCAGAGAGAGGAAAGAGCGCTTTCCTTTATTTGACGTTCTCCATTGTTTTGTTTTTTTTTAATTTTTGCCCCAATTTTTTAACAATCTTATTTTTATAACACACTTCGTGGAGAAGACAGGTGTAATTTGTTTTAACATTTTTGCCACAAATTGTCAACAATAGTTTTATTTTTATAACACACCTTATGAACAAGACAGGTGTAATTTTCAAATACCCTCTAAAACATGTTTTCACGTCAGTCTGTGAAATACCCTTTCAGACAAGATTTAAAAAATGACACCTGTCTTTATCATCAGGTGTGGTAATACCCTTTTGGACAACATCTAAAGCAATCATATTCAAACAATTGCTTGTGGGCAAAGTTTGCACTACCCATCCAATAGTGCTAGCCTGTGGCCCATTGCAAGCAATATTCAAAGGCATAGCCCCAGTGCAAATGCCTGTGAATATAGGGTGCAAATGCAGGTGTGTAAAGCACAGTACAGAGTGCAGTGCAATGATTACCCAGCTCTTAATATAGCAGTCAGGCAGTGCAGACATAAAAACATAGACTTTGACAGCAGATAAAGACTGGTTGGCCCACCTAGTCTGCCCATTTCCCTACCTATAGGATAAGCTGCAGATCCTAGTTAACCAACAGCCTATTTCTTCTTAACCCTCACAAGAATTGCCTTATGTCTGTCCCATGTATTCTTGAATTCTCCCACAGTTTTAGACCCACAACCTCATCAGGAAGGCTGTTCCATGCGTCCACCACCCTCTGTGTGAAAAAATACTTCCTCACATTGCCCCTGAACCGCCCCCCCCATCTTTAAATTGTGTTCCCTAGGTCTTGCAAATCTCTTTTTCTGAAAGATGCTACCCTCTTGGACTTTGTTGATTCCACTGAGGTAATTAAAATGTTTCTATGATGTCCCCCCTCTCCCTCCTTTCCTCAAGGGTATACACATTCAGCTCCTTTAGTCTCTCCTCATATGGCTTCTCTTGCAGACCCTGCACCATTTTAGTTGCTCTCCTCTGGACTGCCTCTATCCTGTCTATGTCCTTGCGGAAATGGGGTCTCCAGAACTGGACACAGTACTCCAGATGGGGTCTCACCAACTGTCTGTACAGAGGGATAACAACTTCCTGTTTTCTGCTGGTGATGTCTCTCCCTAGACATCCCAGTATACCCCAGCCCTCCCTACTGCCTTCTCACATTGCTTGCTAACCTTAAGGAAATCTGATATGATTATCCCCAGGTCCCTTTCCATTTTTGTTGTTGTTACTACCTCCCCTCATTGTGTAATTTTCCCCTGGGTTTTTGTTTCCCAGGTGCATTATTTTGCACTTCTTTGCATTGAATCTAAGCTGCCATACTTCTGACCATTCCTCCAACCTTGCCAAGTCCCTTCTCGTCCTTTCCATGCCTCCTTATGTATCAATCCTGTTGCAGATCTTTGTGTCATCTGCAAAGAGGACTACTTTTCCTTCCAGTCCCTCAACAATGTCACTTATAAAGACATTAAAAAGGACTGGACCCAGTACTGAACCCTGCGGTACCCCATTAGTAACCCCTCTTTCTTCAGAGTGGATTCCATTTACAATTACCTTTTGTGTCTTGTTGTCCAGCCAATGTTTTACCCAGGCTACCACCCTGGGACCCACTCCCAGGCTGTTTAATTTGACTATTAATCTTTTGTGTGGGACCATGTCAAATGCCTTGCTAAAGTATAGGTAGGCAATGTCCACAGCCCCTCCCTGGTCTACTACTTTGGTCACCCAGTCAAAGAAATCAATTAGATTTGTCTGACATGACCTTCCCGCTGAGAACCCATGTTGCCCTGGGTCCTGTGCCCCACTGGCCTCTAGGTAGGAAAAAATTCTTTCCTTCAGAAGTGATTCCATCACTTTCCCCACCACAGAGGTCAAACTGACAGGTCTGTAGTTTCCTGCCTCTGTATTGGTCCCACTTTTGTGAAGGAGAATCACATCCACCTTCCTCCAGTCCTCAGGTACCACACCATCTTCTCATGATTTGTTAAAAAGGGTAGTCAGTGGTTTCACTAGTTCTCCCCTTAATTCTTTTAGAATTCTGGAGTGAATTCCATCAGGCTCCATTGCTTTGTCCACCTTCAGTTTTAGGAGTTCTTTCAGAACCCTTTCTTCTGTGAAAGGACTGGGATCGACCCCCCTATCAAGAGTGCTTCTGTTAATTGGATTAGGCACCTCCCTCTCCTCCTCTTTTGTGAATACTGAGCAGAAATATTTGTTCAGTATCCCTACTTTTTCACTGTCCATCTCTGCCCACCCACCGTCCATTCTATTCAGCCTCACTATCCTCCCTTTGTCTTTCTATGCTCCCTGATGTACCTATAAAGGTTTTAGCCCCTTCTTAACTGAGTTGGCTATCTTTTCCTCAGTTTGGGCCTTGTCTATTCTGACTTCCTTCCTGCTTCCGCCTGCCTTAACTGGTACAGTTCTCTGTCCTGCTTCTTCTGTGTTTCCTTATACTTCCTGAATGCTATCTTTTTCTCTCTGACTTTCCCCACCACCTCTTTTGAGAACCATAGTGGCTTTTTCTTTCATTTTGATTTGTTTATTTGCTTGACACAAAGGCTTGTTGCCTCTGTGATGGCAGTTTTGATGTTTCCCCATTGTTGCTCCACCCCTCCTTCTAACCTGTTTGCTAATGCTTTTCTAAAGCACTCTCTCATCTTGCCAAAGTCAGCCCTCCTGAAGTCCAGTACCCTCACTTTTGTATGGCTTGATTCTGTAGCTGAGTTTATCATGAACCACACTGTTTGTTGGTCATTAGTTTCCAGATGGCAACCCACTTCTAGATCTGAGATCCTCTCACTTGTCCCCATTTGAGAGTACGAGTTCTAAGATTTCTCCCCCATGAGTGGGTTCCGAAACTAGCTGTCTGAGGCATGCCACCTGTAGGGTAACGAGAATAGCCCTGCTCTTGGATGTGGCTGCAGAAAATGTGCTCCAGTTAACATCTGGCATATTCAGGTCTCCCATCAACAGTATCTCCCCTTTCTCTGCCATCCTAAGAATGCCTTCTATCATATCCTTGTCCACTCCCTCCCTTGACATGGGGGTCTCTGTACAACCCCTGTGTGGATTGTGGTGCCATTTCCAATCTCTAAGGTGACCCACAGTGACCCCTCTCCTTCCTGTTTACTCTTTTGTTTAGTTGCTTTTATCCCTTTCTTTACGCAGAGAGCTACTCCTTCCTCCCCTTCTCCCCTCTCTGTCTCTCCTGTAGGTTATGTACCCTGGTATGTTAACATTCCAGTCATGGTTCTATGTGTACCATGTTTCTGTAACAGCCCTAGCAACACAGTGCAGAAGGCAAGGACACTTGGAACTTCAGCATAGATCATGTTCAGCACACCAAGTGGCAGCGTGTATGAGGACACAGTGGTAGGAAGGACGTGATGGCAACACAGACACAGCATGGCACAGGACCCGTGTGATATATTTAAATGTATTGAAGCAGAGTGTTGAATTTGTTCATGCCAATCTGCAGCTATAGTTCCTTAAGCAGTTGGCTATGTTAAATCTGCTGTTCTGTAGTGATTACTATGTTTTCTTTCCATATGTCCTGCTGAAATACACAATCAGAAGTTGTTGCTCCAGCCTCAGGTATGTGCCTGTGTTTTTTAATGAGGATTCATGCTGTGACCAGAAAAACATCATAACTCACACAGAGGCTGACATGAGTAGCCATAGGGGAGGGTACAAGTTAGAAGGACAAGTACAGGTGGTGGCAATGGAAAGGAACAGCAAGGACATTGTCTATGCCCAACAAGGGACATGCAGGGGCCACCTCTGGGACAAAATGGCATGGCCAAGACAGAACACACCTACCACATGTGGTGTCCTACACTGGGGGAAGTGCATCCATAGACTTCTGCAGGACCACCAGGGGATGCCTTGTGCTGGAGGACAGGTATGGAGTACCCCCCATGTGATGATGGTGGGCATTGAGGGCACCCCAGCAATCCACAAGAAAATGATAGCAATATGCAAGAAGAGATGTAGGAGACAGGGGCATGAGATATAACAAATATTTTACTATGTCAAAAGATAAAACATCAAAATAAATAATCAATGCCAAGTGTTTGCTTACTGGTAGAGGTGTGCAAAAACAAAAAAACCTTCCGCCGGTGGAATTTCCATGAAAGGCAGATTTTTACTTCTGAGAAAGTGCAGAGATCAAATTAGCATCTTCTGTGGAAATTTTGACTTAGAACAGCAGAAAAAATGTATAAACTGAGGATTATTGCATTAAACTGCGAAGATAAAAGTCCACAGAACTGATCACTGAACTGCGGAATAATTACATGTGCTGAGGAATAATTCATTAAACTGCGGGGGAAAAAAATTCCTCAGAACTGTTTTTTTGTAGTTCATGTGTATTATTCCGCAGTTCAGCCAAAAAATTCTGTGGAAAAGGGTGAAAATCTGCCAAACACATTCAGAAGATTCCAATCTTGCCAATGGCGTAAGTTCAGAAAATTCTGCGAAATTTCTGAATTTTTGCTAAACTTTTGCAAAAGCAGAATCTGCAGCTTTTGCCCACTTCTACATTCTGATATTGGCATTGGCATTGGTACTGCATGAGTTAGAGAGATGCATAATAGAATGGCAGTGAAGTATTGAACTAATGCCAACCCCCACCCCCACCCTGCAGAGACTTACAGGTGTTGGGATGTGCTTTTGGTTCATTGGCCATAACGCTCATGCCATTCCACCTCACCCCACCCTGAAGACACTGACAGGTGTCACAGTGTGCTTTGAGGTCTTTGGCCCTTATGCTTACCCCATTCCATAAGGAAATAAGCTGAGATAGGTGCAGTATAGGAGAATAGGTGAGCATTAGGGCTGAAGACCCCAAGACACACTTTGATACCTGTCAGTGGCTGCAGGGTGGAGGTGGAATGATGAAAGCATTACGGCTGATGACCCCAAGCCACACCCCAGACACCTGTCAGTCTGTACAGGGTGGGGCTTTATGATTGGAAACTTTAATGCCCTGGGTGTTTGTTGTTTTTTTTTTCTCCAAATTTTCATCATGGGCTTTTTGAGACCCCACCTCATGAACAAATGCACTATTGTTTCGTTACTCAGTCTTGAAAGGTGATTTCGCATAGCGAATGTGCAATTTGGCACAACAACTGCAAAAAGACATTTAGGGCAGGATGTGAAAAATGACATCTGTACTGTTCATGAGGAGGTGTAAAAAATGGTAATGTTGAAAATCTGGAGTGAAAATATAAAAAACGAGTGAAGTTGTGAGCATGCATAGAAACTGCATAACGCATTCTCATAACGCAGTCATTTTTTTGAATTTGTTCACCAAATTTTCAACACAGCCTTTTTGGGACCTCTCCTCATGAACAGTGTCACTGTGATTTCATTAATCTGTCCCAAAAGTTGATTTCACACAGCGACTGCACAATTCTGTGCCACAGGTGCGAAAACATGTTTCAGGCAGGATGCAAAAAAATGATACCTGTGCTGTTCATAAGGAGGTGTATGAAAATGGCAATGTTAGAAATTTGGAGTAAAAATATAAACAAGCATTTGTCAATGCCGAATGTTTGCTTGCTGGCATTGGCAGTGGTAATGTAGACATTACAGAGCTGTGTAATAGGAATTGCAGTGAAGTATTGAACTGAAGCCAACTCCACCACCACCCTGCAGAGAGTGACAGGCATTGGGGTGTGCCTTTGGGTCGTCAGGCATAACAGCCACACCATTTCAGTACACCCCACCCTGCAGACACTGGCAAGTGTCACGGTGTTCCTTGGGGTCTTTGGTCCTTATGCGTACCCCATTCCATTAGGAAATACAGTGGGATGGGTGCAAAATAGGAGAATGGGGTGAACTTTGGGGCCAAAGAGTCCAAGGCATACCTCAATGCTTCTCACTGGCTGCAGGGTGTGGAATGGTATAAGCATTACAGGCAATAATCCCAAGTCACACCCCTGATGCCTGTCATTCTCTACAGGGTTGGGTGTTATAATTGGAAACCCTAATACCTCAGGCATTTGTTGGTATTTTCACTCCAAATGTTCAACATGGTTTTTTTGTGACCCCACCTCATGAACAGGGGAATATCAGTTTCTTAGCGAAAGCTGCTTATGCACAGTGACTACGGCATTTAGCACCACAGGTGAAAACATTCGAACAGGATGTAAAAATGACAGCTGTACTGTTCATGGGGAGCTGTAAAAATGGCAATGTTGTAAATTGAAGTAAAAATATTTAAAAAATGGTGAAGTTATGAGCGACATAGAAACTGCGCAGTAAAGACACCCGTAATATAATTAGGTTGGTGATTTTTTTACAGTAGATTGTCAACTCAGGCATTTTGGTGCCTCCGGTAGTGAACAGTGTCACTGTGATTTTCTTCATCTGTCCCGAACAATGATTTCCCACAGCGACCACGCATCTCTGAGCTGAAAGTGTGAAAACACACTTCAGCCATGTTGTGAAAAAAGGACAGCTGTACTGTAAATAAGGCAGTGTGAAAAAATGCCACTGGTGAAAATCTGGACTTTAAATATTACAAAGTCATGAACTTACGAGGGTGTGTGGAAACTGCTCAATGCTCACTTGTAACACAGTCATTTTATGGACTTTTGTCACCAAATTTTCAACATAGCGATTTTAAGACCTCTGCTCATGAACAGTGTAACTGTGATTTTCTTAATCTGTCCCAAACATTGCTTTCACACACCAACAGCACCATTGTGCGCTACATGTGCGAAAACACATTTTGGGTGGCATATGAAAAATGGCAGCTGTACTGTTCATAAGGAAGTGTAATAAAATGGAAATGTTGAAAATCTGGAGTGAAAATATTAAATTTTCAAACTTATGAGCATGCATAGGAACTGCGTGAACGCACGCCGTAAAACAGTCATTTTAGGAATAGTTATCTGAATTTTCAACATAGCCATTTTAAGACCTCTGCTCATGAACAGTGTCACTGTGATTTTCTTAACATGTCCCATACATTGATTTCAGACATTGACTGCACCATTGTGCACTACATGGGCGGAAACACGTTTTGGGTGAGATGTGAAAATGACAGGTGTACTACTTTATAAGAAGGTGGTAAAATGGCAATGTTGAAAATCTGGAGTGAAAATATTGAAAATTTGCAAACTTACAAGTGTGCGTAGGAACCGCGCAATGCACGCTCATAAAACAGTCGTTTGAAATGTTTCCACCAAATCTTCAAAATAGGCTTCTTGAGAGCTCGGTTATGAACACTGGCAGTGTCATTTTGTTAATCGGTTCAAAAGGTGATTTCACGCAGTGACTGTGAAATCACCCTTCAGGCCTGAATAACGCCATGAAAGTGACATCATTCATGAAAAGGGGTCCCAAAAACCCCATGTTGAAAATTTGGTGCAAAAATTCCAAAAAATACCTGAGATATGCAACAAAGTTGAAAACCCCTATCTAGCTCATTATACAGCTTACTGGCATTTCCTCAGTTCGCAGTCGGCTTTGAAGAGTGCAGACGTGTTCCCGGTCCACCGAAGATCATCGTACCGAGGTCCGGAGGTAAGTATGGGGTGAGGGGGGGGTGTGGGGAGGCAAGGTGCACAGTGGGTGAGTGCGGGTTGTGGGAAGGGGCCAGGGAGACTATGTGGGACCTTTTTTTCTTTACAGGTGTTCTTTTTGTTTCCAATTATGATGCGGGACGTTTGCCACGCTGGGGTGGGCTCCCAGCATGGCACAAGGATGGCTAGGGAGGCATTCAGCCGATGGGGGATTGGGCACCCCTGTCGCCCAAAGCATCGATTGCCACGCTGGGGTGGGCTCCAGCATGGCACCCAGTACTGGGCGGGGACAGTGGAGTTGACGGGGATTGGGCACCCCGTCTATCGATGATGAGTTGCCACGCTGGGGTGGGCACCCAGCTGGCATTTGGAAGGCTTTGGGGGGAGCGCAGCACAGTCGGATGGGGATTGGGAACCCCTGTGGCTATACAGGTGTGCGCAGGAGGGTGCACACCCGCGGTGTGTGTGTGGGGAGCTGCGATGAGCAAGCCATATCTTATCGCTGCTCACTGAAGTGTAGCTCCCTTTGAACTGTATGCCACTGCATTTTGGAGCTTGTCATAGACAGCTCCATCATGCATTGGCTTACATGGGCCGCGCCCGCCAACGCACTGATTGAATTGGAAAAGCGGGTGACACACCTCCGAAATCTCGGATGATGGCACTATCTTTCTTGCACATGCATGCAATCAAACATAACAAACATAATAAATGTACCTTAATTTTTGAAGATTGTTTTTAATTTTTTTTTGTGCGTGCATATGTGATGTATGAATGAGGGATCCACTCACTGTAGATCAAGGGAGGATGTGAAATGGTGCAGGTACATGAGGGGGCGAACAAAGTGGTAGACAGTAAGCCCTACCAGAGCTTCAGGCTGATGTTGCACAGCGATACATGGAGGGGGTGAACAAAGTGGTAGACAGTAAGCCCTACCAGAGCTTCAGGCTGATGTAGCACAGCTGGACTAAGGCAAGGAAGGATGTGAAATGGTACAGGTACATGGGGGGGTGAACAAAGTGGTAGACATTAAGCCCTGCCTAAGCTTCAGGCTGATGTTGCACAGCTGGACTAAGGCACAAGCACCCACGGCATGTTCTTATAGTCCCCATTTATATGTCCATTTATGTTCTTACAGCGTTGATTGCCCAACTGAGCCAAGATGTAAAACAGATACTAAAATGTCAGGTTTATTTCAGGTAACCATGTTCTTATAGTCCCCATTTATATGTCCGTTTATGTTCTTACAGAGCCAATTGCCTAACTGAGTCAAGATGTAAAACAGATACTAAAATGTCAGGTTTATTTCAGGTGACCAGGATCATAGTGGGGAGAGGAGGCAAGTGAAACAATGTCCTGAGAATGTGCTTAAACTTATTAACCGTTGCTGTGCCATGGAGTGATACACCGGTCCAGAATCCCTATATGTTAAAATTATGTTTGCAGCCTGAAGGTGCTTAGGTGGATTGGCATTTACATTACTCAGTGGCAAATCTTTTTCATACTTTTTGTGATCATCGGTTAAGATATAACCACTAACTGATGAGACACTTGGGGGCATGAAGCTGTGCTACCAGCAAAGTTGCATTTGCAAAGCCCTGAATATTTATCTGTTGATAATGAAATGAAAACTGTCAGCTGATAACATTCAGCCACTGTCCATTGCACAGAATAGACATCTCACTGATAGATCTGGAGCAAAGGGACATGCACTTGCCAATAACACCATTACAGCTCCAGACACGGAAGAAAGAAGTTCATGCACTTTCATCGCTGTTAACTTTTTCAGCATTTTAAAACAGTTACTTAGCATCTGCACTAAGGTGTTACATGTCGCTGAACTGAATTGTGACACCAGAATCCCTGTGATCAACATTTGTCAGCAAAAGTGAATTGAAAAAATCAATAGATGTATAAAATGGTAAGTGACATGAGTCAATAACAACATATCTGCATGTAATACTTGGCTTAAAGTTTGAGCACCACCATATTCTGCACCATAGCATCAAACAGGGATGCCATTTATAATTCAGGTAATGTCAAGCAGTTTTTGAGCCATAAAAAGTATTACTGTATCAGTATGGTGGCAGTAATGGGATCAGGAAATTATGAAATAAAATGCAACAGCACCCCCGTCGGCCATATGTTGTGCGGGTGGAGGGAGTGCATGAGCACCCAGGGGTGGGCTGTTAGATGGCTTCAGATTCACCGGAGAAAAGGGTGGATTCGATTGTGAGCTACGATTGAATTTGTGTTTTCTTTTTCTATACCTAGTTTTCACTATTTTGTTAGGGCACATGTCCAACCCTAAGATGTTTAGGGTCACAAGGTGATGTGACTTCATTGAGCATCTGATTTGAGAAAGAGCTGTGTGATTCTATCTAAATGCCAGCTCACGGCAATTCAGAGAAAAAAAAAATATTTTGAAGCTGCATTACCAGACTAAGAGTGCAGTTTAGTGAATTACCACACAGGGGTGTGTATATGACAGCACTAAAAGGCGCATTAAAGTGCTTCAGTCATGAAAACCTCCCCCACTGGCTGCTGCTGAAATGCATAGCAGTATGTTCTCCTTTGTGCATTCTGGCAGTTCTTTGCTTCAGCTGCAGGTAGTACAGTATGCTCAAGTTCGTTTGCATAGGTTTTAGCAGCGGGGAGTTCACATTGACAGAGAATAGTAAGAGAAAACGCTTGGAATTACACATACAACAAAGTCTGAGTTATCACATCAAACGCTGAGGTATTTTTTTTCTGGAGGATTAGAACACATGGAGTCCATGAAGGTGTGCTTTGGAGAGCTAGCGTGTGTAAGGACTGTTAGGCACCCACACATTTTGGTGGTCCTGCTTTGGCAGGGAACAGTTTATTAAAGTAATGATGTGTGGCTTGTCTCTAAGCTAGACAAGACTACACCATCCTATCAGGCAACCGACACAGTTGATCTGTGTGTGGGGGGAGGAGCTGCTCACTGAAGCGTAGCTCCCTCTTTCAACTGTATGCCACTGCATTTTCAACTGCTGTCATAGACAGCTTCAGCAGTGATTGGAGAACTGTGACCACGCCTGCAAACACACTGACTGAATTGGAAGATGCTGACACACCTCTGAAAAACTCAGATGATGGCACTATGTTTCTTGCACATGCGTGCAAGCAAACATAAAAATTGGTGAAGTTACTAGTGGGCATACAAACTGCGAAATGCACGCTTGTAATGCAGCCATTCTTGGGAGTATTTTCACCAAACTTGCAATGTTGGCTTTTTGGGACGCCACCTCATGAACAGTGGCACTGTCATTTCATTAATAGGCCCCAAAAGGTGATTCTGCACCGTGACCGCAAAGTCATGTTTCAGGACTGAGAAATAAAATGACAGTGTCAGTGGTCATGAGGCGGGGTACCAAGAACACCATGTTGAAAATTTTGAGCCAAAACTCCAAACAATGGCTGAGACATCAACTTAAGTTGAACCCCCCACTTATTGCCGTTATAGGGCTTACTATGATTTTCTTCAGTTTGCAGTCGGCTTTTGAAGAGTGCAGACATGTTTCCGGTCCACAGAAAATTGCAGTGCTGGTCCTCCAGAGGTAAGTATGGGTGAGGGGGGTGCGGAGAGGAGGGGTGCACAGAGGGAGGGTGTGAATTGGGGGAAGGGGACCGACGGGAACTACGAGGGACGGTTTTCTTTTTTTTGAGGTTTAAAAAAAAATACGTTATGGGACCATTTTCTTTTGTTACAGGTGAAAACAAAATGAATTTCACCACACTGGGGTGGGCTCCCAGTGTGATAAACTAGTGGAGGGAGATCAATGCCATCCCGGGGATTGGGAACCCTGAGGTCGGCTGACAAAAAGGGTGTGTGGGTGCATGTCTGACACCAGGAGTGGGCATCCCGGCGTCAGAAAAACATAAGAAGTACTTTGGCACACTGGGCTCCCAGTGTGCCACAACAGTGGAGAGGGCATGCCAACACGGGGATTGGGCACCCCGTTGTTGGCAAAATATATGTTCGGGCTTGGGGGGGCATGCTGACATGGGGATTGGGCACCCCAATTTCGGCTTTGGGGGGAGTGTGTGGTGGGCAGCAGGAGCCACCAGTTATGCACAGTGAGGCTCATTTAATTTCACCAGGAAAAACACACTGAGCAAATGAGTTGCTTGTAAGTCCAGCCATGCTCATTACTGTGCACCGTAATGTGCATGGCTGAAATGTGCCTGATTGCCTGGTTGTGGCGGTGGGGGAGATCTGCCACTGCAATGATGAAACTGTCTGTGATTGGAGTGGCAGATTTCTTTCAAGTCTGGCGCTTGCTCTGTAACTGCTGTTATCGGCAGCTTCCTGTTGACTGGTGGCTGAGGGATGAGCCCCTGAAAATGTTGGCTGGATTGGCCAAACACTGCCACAACTCTGCAATACTTTGCTCTCCTCAAAATGTTTCTTGTGCATTGCACATACAAGCAACCATAAAAATGAGTAGGAAAAGGGGGGGTGACAGGGCAAAAACAAGGAGAAGGCAGGTGTTGCATGACAGTGACTGGAATGGGGGGAGGTTAGTGTGTAAGTGGCGGTGTTGGGTGTGTGCTCCATGCCATCTCCTCCAGGGTATCCACCATCCATGTTGTAGAGTCCTCAATTGTTGGCAGACACTCAACACGGCTACTGCTGTCACACTAATGATCTGAGGAGGTTGTCCCCACCCTCGGACATCTCTGGCCTATGAGCACATGCAGGAGTCCGATATTCACCTTTGTTGTGAAAGACAATGTTGTAGGTAAGGCCAGCAGAGACTACAGACCATGCAGGTTCAGGTAGCACACATAGCCCTGCCTCCCACCCCCACAGCACTGCCAACACCATGGCTCATGTGAGATACAGCTGGCATGGCTGCCCTAGAGACTGTAGCCACAACAACACACTTGGACAGTTGGACATTATCATGTGCCAGACATGCTCTGCATTGCCATACAGGGGGGCACAGGCCAGGGTGGCAGATCCAAAGACAGAGCAAAAGCCATGGACACCGTCCATGGATTGTGGCTGGGCAGCTGAGTCTAATGTGTTGGTGGCCACCATGTGTGGTAATGGCAAAGCACAGTGGCACACTAGCTTAGCACAGTGCACTGGGGCCTGAAGGCTTCGATGATGATGGAATCCCCCCCCCCCACTGCATAGTGATGCTGTTAAGGAAGCACAGCACAAGCCTAGGGGCAACTCATGCTCCTAGATGAAAGAGGAAAGTAGCCCAGCATGTGCTGCTATGGCTGAAAAGGTAAATCCTGCAGGCAGTGCAGTAGCAACATGTTGCAGGCACAGATGTCAGGCATGTATATCCAGTGTCAAAGGACACCAGCCACAAGAGTGCAGAAGTAGAACAGCTGGCTGACATGCCCAAGGAGAGCCTGTGGCTGTGGAGGGGAGTGTTACATGCAGGGTATCTGTAGCGCACTGGCCAGGCAGGCATGAGGCACCATGATGCAGAGTAGCATGGCAGACAGGCACAAACAGGTCAACACAGCATAGGAGAAAAGGCTGATGTCAGTGACAGTGGTGCCCTGTGGACTAGAGTACCCACCACTGCAGGTGCGTGTGCTGCAAACTGGTACTGCACTCCCACAACAGGGTTGACTGAGTGTTACACTGTCTCTCCACTATATCCGTCAACTGTCCCATGTGACAATGACTACTGTCCCCAGCCCCGCAGCACAGACCACCATGTCCCAGGACTATGACACCCCATGACAAGGTACACAGTGGGTGCAATGCAGCAATTGATAACCTTGAATGACAGAAACATGAATGTACTCTGCACACAGCCATCAAAGTATGACACATATATGCACCCAGGGAGTGATGCCTGAAGCTGTGTGGGCCATAGAGATGTCCCACCAGCTGTGCAACTACATTACAAGGTGACAGGGCAGGTGAAGCATGTAGTGGTAAACAGATGACTATGTAGGTTTCCCCCTGTATTCAGGAGCACTCAAAGGTAGAGAGGCCAGCAAGTACACCACTGGGTTATACTAGGAATGGTGCAGGTTGTACCTCTGTGCCAGACATGTAGTTCCAAAATCCAGGACAATCCAAGGTGCACCCGAGTAACACAGTCCAGTGGCAGCAGGTCACCAGACCTGGACCCTGCAGGATGGCTGAGCCCCATGGCACGGATACTGGCACACTCCATTTTAGTAGCAAATATGGCCAGATGCTGGGTGCAAGATGGGTAACATGTGGTCCATTTGGGTGGTGCAGTCCACAGGATGCATGGCACTGTCTGAAGTCCCATATAGCCATATCACAAGGGACACATTGGGTGAAAACAAGCTAAGACCGGGATGCTGTTGTACAGATGCCAATGGTCCCATGGAGTGTGCCTGGGTATTCCACCACATGTCCTGACCTGACAAGGGTGTCGTGTGGCCAGGGTCAGCAGTGCCGACACTGCAGCCATAGTGGCAGTACGTGACAGGCAAGAAGGTGGACTATTGCAGCATATATGATGTGGCTACAGGAGGGCTACACATGTCAGGGGCCATAGCCCAGTGTGAGATGTGTTGCACCGCAGCACAGCATTGTGGCAAATAGAGTGGACAAGGTAACCAGGGGCATGAACCCTGTTGTACGCTCCTCCAGGTAGGGGATTGGTGGATGCAGCAGTAGAGCATGCTCATGTGCCACTGTCCTTTTGGCTGATATAGATGGGGCGCAATCATGGCCCTGGTCCCAGTCCTACTCCTCTTCCCGTCCCTAGCACCACTGTGGGTGGGTCACAGCTGATCCTTTGGCTTCTCATTCTGCACACTGTAATAAAATGCACCGTCAGTCCAGATCTGCACAACAGCCAGGTCCCCATGTAACCCCCCTCCACAGTACATGCCAACAGAGTGGTGAGACACTGCCTCTCAGACTGGCTTGCACTGGAGTGCAGCCAGGCAGCCTGTGTGTGGCAGCACATCGCAGGAACTGAGGGAGTACAATGGGGATGCCACGCCCAGATATTGCCCCTTGTGCCCGTGGACCAGGTAAGAGGCATCTGCCAGTGCACAAGGTGGATGGAAGCCACCGCCATGCAGTGTATGATGGTTGCAAGTGGGCAAAGCTGTCCACACACATTCTTGGTGCCCTGTGCCTGTGTTGGAGTGGGATGCCCCACTCCCCCCAATGTGTGAGGGTGTACTACACCTAAGCAACTACACAGACAGACTGGTTAATTTTCCAACCACATCTCTGAGGGTAGTGATGTGACTGTGGCACGGTTTAGAAGCAGTGAGCAGACAGACAGCCAGCATGGAGATACCTGCACAGCCATCATGGCAGTGCAACATGGGTGTAGCTGTGATACAGCACAGGTACAGGACAGCAGCCACATGCCTGTGGTGTGTGGCACCAGAACTATGTGATGCCACAGAGGACAATATTCACTCAACATAGCACATAATGTGAGGCATACAATGGCATGGGTGCAACCATGTCTACTTGTTGGAGGCCACATGGTACAATCTACCCTGATGGGGTGATGCCACTGAATGTCTGCAGTGCTGGGTCTAAATGTTGAGCTTGTATGGTCCCACAACCCCCCCCCCCAATAGTTGCAACCGTGTGCAAATGTACAGGGGCATCATACACTACTAGCATGTCACATATTGTAGTGGGGCAGAGACATGTGACAGTGTAGGACAGATGCCAAGCTAGAACAGCTGTAATTGGACAACCAGCCGCATATTCCTCTCCATAAGGGCGGCGACCCCTCAACACCTGGCAACTACCAACATATCTCCCTCTTCCCCACCTTATCCAAGCTGCAGGAATGACTATTGCAATCCAGACTGACTGATTTTCTCATCTCCTATGTGGCAGGGTTAGTCCCTAGAGACCCTGGGAGGCTTCTTTTTGTGCTTTAAGTGTGTTGCAACAGCACCTCTAACTAATATCTATCCTTTCTTATCCTAATTATTTCACCTTATTCTTTCCAGGCCGCCACCTGGAAGATGCCCCCCAGTCTCTACTGCATCTATTATCCACTTTATTTTTCTTTTTACCTCCCATTTTCCAGCCCTCTTAGGGATATAAAGTATACCAGTGTTTACAAAGGTGCACCAGTAAAAGATGCTAGCTAGCATGATGCTGTAATTATGACCTTGAACATCAAGTACAGTATTTGGGGAGCACTATTATACTGCCAAGAAAAGAGTCCTGAAGGAACATGAATTAAACAGTAATGTTTAAAACTGTATTTTGGTACAGAAAAACCTGTATAATGGCCCTCAGTAGGTCAGGAGCTGCTAAGCTTTACACAACTGCCTTCAGTATATATTAATGTAGAGTATTTTTTCCCGTTTCTTGTAGTTTTGTAAAGCAGAAAAGGAATTGACTCAAAACATTGTTGAAGGTTAGGGAAACTAAATCCTCTTTACAGCATACTGCTCTGTTTAATACAAAAATAGTCATTTTTACGTTCGCTTGCGCACATGCGCAAGGAACGTCTTGGGAGAATGGGACACTTTGGAGGTGTGCCTGTCCTGTGCAATCCCCTGTTCCATTGAGCAGGCATGGCGGTCCTGCACCAGTCGATGCGGTGCTGTGTATGACAGCGGTGATCTTCTCTTCAAAGAAAACCACCACTGTGTGCTGGCAGCGCGTCATGCCCCCCCCCCCAAATCTTTGGTGCCACGCTGGGAGCCCACCCCAGCATAGCAAACATCCTGTGTCGTCTGCCGACGGGGGTGCCCAATCCCCCGCTGGGCTCCACCTCCCCCAAACAGTTTTCCTGCTGCCACATTGGGAGCCCACCCCAGTGGCAAACGTCTCTCGCCGCCTGAGTAAAAAAAAAAAACTGTAAAAAAGAAAACATTCCATCGCTGTCTCCCACCCCTCTCACAACCCACACCCACCCACTGTGCACCCTGCCTCCCCACACCCCACCCCATACTTACCTCCGGAGCTAGTGCGACAATCATCGCTGACCGGAACACGCCTGCACTCTTCAGCCGACGCGAACTGAGGAAATGCCGGTAAGCTGTATAATGGGCTAGATGGGTTTTTTCAACTTTGTTGCATATCTCAGGCATTTTTTGGAATTTTTGCACCAAATTTTCAACATGGGATTTTTGGGACCCCTTTTCATGAATTCTGTCACTGTCATGGCGTTATTCGGGCCCGAGGGGTGATTTCACAGTCACTGCACGAAATCACCTTTCAGGCCTGATTAACGAAATGACAGTGCCAGCATTCATTAGGTGGGCTCTCAAAAAGCCTATTTTGAAAATTTGGTGGAAAAATTCCTAAAAATGACCGTTTTACAAGCGTGCGTTGCGCAGTTCCTACGCAGGCTCGTAAGTTCGTGAATTTTCAATATTTTCACTCCAGATTTTCAACATTGCCATTTTACCACACCTTCTTATGAGTAGTACAGCTGTCATTTTTCACCTCTCACCCAAAACGTGTTTCCACCCATGTAGCGCACAATGGCGCAGTCGGTGTGCGAAATCAATGTACGGGACACATTAAGAAAATCACAGTGACACTGTTCATGAGCAGAGGTCTTAAAATGGCTATGTTGAAAATTTGGTGAAAAAATTCCTAAAAATGGCTGTTTTACGAGCGTACGTTGCGCAGTTCCTACGCATATCTGTGAAGTTCATGGAATTTCAATATTTGCACTCCAATGACTTCAAATACCTAAACAGCACATAGAAGCAAGTAACATTCAGCATTGACAAATGCTTGTACTTCTTTGTCACTGATTTTTTTAAGCCATGTCCAAGTGCCAAATACCACTGCAAATACCTGCAAGCGAACGTTCGGCATTGACAAATGCTTGTTACTATATTGATAAAAAGAATGAGCAGAGCACAAACACTGCTGTACACTGCTGTTACCTTTCCAGTAAAGCTGTATCATAGAAAGAGCTTCAGTTTCTAGAACCCCAAATATATATGAGGCCTACCTGAGAAAGGAATGAAAGTATAAAAGCATTTGTTTGATAAAAAGTATCCTCTGTGTTACTCTTTGGTACAGCTACACATAGAAACCATAACAGAATTATCAGGCTCTAGCATATTCCTTTTAGAAATCAATAAAGGTTATTTTGTGCTAAAGTAAAAGTATGGCCTTACCTGGATTCAGGTGTGTCTTTGGGCCTACCTGTTTCCAATGACTACTACAGGAGTCTGTGGCCCCTTATATGCAAACCAGATCATGCATGATATCACAACATGGGAGGAGCTACAGCTCATTATTTCATGATTAGATATTCATCTTGATTAAACAACACTGTCTTATAGTTAATTCATATTTCATGTGAAAAATTTTACCTTGCCATAAAGTTGTTTGATTCTTGTGTATTTGGTCAGACCATCAATGTATAACTTATTTAAAAATATATTTTTATAAAAGGGGCGGATCACCTGACCAAGGGGAGGTATGAAACCCCTTCATGTGGCCTTACTTGACAGAATTGTAGTCAGAAGGTATCTGACTGGTAACAGAGCAAGACATGCTCAGCTTCACGTCTTGAAGCTTGGAATAAGCTAAAGGATTCCTTGCTTTTCACCAAACTTTGTGGGGATCCAAACCTTGACTGCTGTCAAGTGGACTTTTGCTGTTTTATTGTTTTTCTTCAGTTTATTTTATTTCCTGAAAATAAACCACACTACCAGTGTGTTGCATCTGAACTTTTGTGTGAACACTTGTCTGTTATACCCACATGTTCTGACATCCACTAACTTCTTCTCCCCTTACCAATCCAGCTTCCAAATACACCACTCCACCATATCCGCCCTTCTCTGTGTTACAAGTCCATCCAATCAGCTGCAGATCAAGGTAATCGCAACACCGCACTCTTCATTGACCTGGCAAAGACCTTTAACTCTGTACCCTACCTACTGCTCCAAAATACACTCGAAGATGCAGGGCTTGCCCTCCACCATACAAAGGTTTAATTCATACCTCGTAAACAGATGTCAATCTGTTAAGATCACCAGCTCCTCATATCCCTCTCTCCCCATTCTTGCAAGGTCTCCCAAGGCTCAATCCTTGGTCCTGTTCTTTTTTCCCTATTTAAAAAAAAATTCCTTCTGTGTGCTTCAAATTCCTCATTCACATATATGTGGATGATACCATCCTGTTCACCTCTGGCTAGAGATGCAGTGAAATAAAATGTCACCAGCGAAATTTTGGCAAAATCGATAATGTCGCCATGCGGTACAGCCATGATAGACCTGGCCGGCACTCACCAGCCACCACTGGCCACTCACAAATTGCCTTAAGCACCCCCCACAAAAAATCACCCCACTCCCTGGTGTCTAGTGGTCCCCCAGCTGATCACCGGCAGTAAAGTAATTGAATTGAGAACTTTGGCCAGTGGCCACAAAATTTCACCACGGGAGGCAAAATTACTCCCACAGGTGGCAAAATTGTGCTGTGGTTGTCTAAATTTCACCCATGGGTGTGAAATTTCACCCATGAATGAAATTTCACTGGCTTGAAGGCGAAATTTTGCTTGCAACCATGGGTGAAATTTTGCCTTTGGTCCAGCGAAATAATTTGCAAAATGCGCTAATTACACAAAATATTTCACTGGGCAAAATTTTCCAGTTTCACGCAACACTACCTCCAGCCCTGACCTAACCATGCTCCAATCTGTCCTACAACAAGATTTCTACTCTGTGCAATCTTGGCTTTAGGCTAATCAACTCAAAATTAACACATCAAATTTACTACTGTCCTATCTACATCCCTCCCTGCAGCCTATGAGGCACTTGTCATAAGGCTATCTCTGCCTTTCTCCATCCACATCTTTGTTGCTGGTGTCTACTGTCATCCTGACCTTCCCTCTACTATTGTCACTGATCTCATCACCTTCATCATTTCACACATATCCTCAGGTGAACTGTATATTGTGGGGGATTTCAACCAAAATTGGTTGTCCTCTTCCCTAAGTAAGGCATATAATGACCTAACTGCTCAAAACCTAACACAACTAATCCATGAATCAACCAGGTTGAATCCCCAAACCCTTAATCACTCCCTAATCAATTGGACACTAACTTCACATCCACACAGGGTCATTCAATCTGGTCTACTTCCCAATGCCCTAGCATTAGTTCTCACACTTTGTGATAGAGAGCCTCCCCAATCCATGAAAAAGATTTCAAGCTTCCCTCAAATTTGGAAAAAATCTTGGCCCTTCCCACAGAAAAAAATAAATCCTACTTTGTACAGTACACCAGGAATAAAGTGAAACTAATAAAGTTAATTGAGTATATTCTCTTTTTATTCAACTTATTGCTCTCTACCCCTGACCTGGCACCCCAGGTTATACTTGTCACTCCACTTTTCTGACTCTTGGGCCCTTGTTACTCTGTTTCCTCTCTGTCTGGAACAACTAACCTAGCCACTTCATCTCTCTCTCCCTCTTACCCCGCAGTTAGGTAACTTCCTGTACCCTTACCTCAGGTCACACCTGAAAACATGCATCAGATCACTGTGCCTTTCCAAATCACTAATTTGCATATAAATACCTATTGTAGAAACAAGCCTTGACTCAGCATGCCTCCCCCAGGCATTAATTTACATATAAATACATACCTATAAACAAGCTTTGGCTCAATGGGGATTTCCTGGTCACAAATTTTTGCATGAGTAAAGAATCTCACCTGCAATTATCCATATCTAATTTGTTTTATCATTTCACACAAAACAGCCAAAACTTAAAATGTAAGTACTGTACAGTCTCAGACTTGACTGGGCTTCCACTGGAACAAGCTGGGACCTCCCTTGGGAGGCTGGCCTCACCATTTGAGAACCACTGTCCTAAGGAATCACCATAGGATTTATATGGTTCGTAAAATTCACAAGCTTAAGGCCTCCTGCAAAGTACTACTAATTCATTTTTACAAATCTGTGGGTCCTTGCCTCTCTCCACCAGGACCTATCTCTTTCAGACCGGGTCCCTATAACCTATAGCTCTAGACTATTTCAAAGTTAATTTTCTCAACACCTGAAACCAATATGCCCCAGTTAAGAGATCCAAAGTTCATGGAAATCACCTCCCAAGGGTTACCCCAGAATTGCTGTCCTGCCAACAGCCACAAGACCATGCATGGAAGATTCACAAAGTTTCCAAGCTGCCTAGGGACTTTGAAGTATACCGGGCACTTCAGAACTCATGTACAAAAGCTATCTGGCTGGCCAAGGCCGAATACTTCAGATCCACCTTCCACCTTCCTAACAAATATAAACAACCCATTGAATTTCTGGAAGGTTGTCAATGTCCTGTTCCCCCCCCCATCAAAACCATCAGCACCACTCATCAAAGTAAATAACTAATTTCTGACCATCCTACTGTCGCAGCGGAATTTAATTCCTATTTTACAACTTGTGCCTCTGCCCTCCTGTCTTTCCTCTCCCCTCTTCCTCCTATCCTGTCCCCCACTACCAACACCCCTGATGTACACTCCCTGCTTTTGAGTTTTTCTTTCTCAAGTCTCCCCCGGTGACACCCTAGATGCTGCCCTTGCACTCAATCCAACAAAAGGCAGTTTGCCTGATGGACGTGACCCAAAACTCCTTTATCTGTCTGCTCTTGCAATCTCCTCTCCGCTGTTTGATCTAATAAATCTCTCCTTCTGTTCTGTATCTGTCCCAGCAGCCTGGAAGCATGCCATCATCCTACCCTCATCTAAGGGTGGTGACCCATCCTCACCTGGGAACTATTGTCCTATATCTCGCCTCCCTATTCTTGCTAAACGTCATAAGCATATTGTTCGCTTCCAGCTCTCCTCCTATTTCTCAGACACATGCTCCTTCACACATTTCCAATTTGGATTTAGGAAAAATTCCTCAACTGCAATCTCTCTACTTAGGCTTACATATTCCATCCTCTCAGGGATGGATAGTGGCCTAATCACAGCCACTATTTTTGTAGACCTCGCCAAGGCAATTTGACACAGTCTTCCACACCCTTCTTTTAAACAACCTCACTTTGGCTGGTCTAGCTGACTTTGCCACAAACTGTTTCTGAGCCTACCTTGTAGGTAGGACTCAATCAGTTAAAATTGCTGATTTGATAACCCCCCCCCCACTACAAATTAACACTGATGTGCCACATGGCTCAGTGCTTGGCCCATTACAGTTCTCTATTTTTCTAAACTACCACATGACAGTATGCACCTTCTCCTCTATCCACATGTATGCTGACGACACTGCCCTGTTCACCTCTGGCCAGTCTCCCTCTGAGATAGCAGCCAGACTACAGCATGACTTTGTAAGGGTTCAGCACTGGCTAAGCTCTCATCAACTCTTTATCAACACCAAGAAGACAGTCTTCATGACCTTTGGCACTAGGCAGAGACTCTCTAGGCTTCCCTCTATTTCCTCCTTCCACACCCTTGATGGGACTACCCTGTAGGATACTTCCTCTTTTAGACACCTTGGGTTTGTTTCAACCAACACCTCAACTTTTCTGGATGTGTGGTTGCCGTCCTAAAAAAGCTGCACCCCAAGCTTGGTGCTCTATACAGGAACCATAGTTGCCAACCTCTATTGCCTAGGCTTAAACTTGTCCGGAAGATGATTCTCCCTATTTTTGACAACTGTGATATAGTTTATAGTGCTGCTCCCAAGTTTTCCTGAACCACATTGGACACACTCTTCAACTCCTTCTATCGCTTCGCTATGGACTTCCCCTCCCACACTCATCACTGCAACCTGTACCACTCTCTTGCATTTTACTCACTTAATAACAGACGTTTCTCCCACACTGCTAAATTCATCTCCAAATTTTGGTTTGGGTCTCTCACCTCTTACCTCTCATCCTTTCTATCCATCCCTCCTCTGACTCTCATTCTCTTAGATCAAACGACTCTTGCACTTTGGCAGTCCCTTATCCTACACCTCAGTAGGTCAGACAGTGTTCTCGCACCACTTCCCAAAACTTTGGAACTCATTAACTCATCAGATAAGACACTCTTCTTCCTTTCGCTCCATCTCCTCATCACTGCACAACCTCTTCTCCCCAAACTGTACCTGCTCCTAAGTTACCCTTAACTCCCCCTTACTATTGTATCCAAAATGCTATTACCCAGCTATGATAACACTGCCTGTCTGTCTTCTCCTCTACAACTTGCCTCACCCTTCCCCTAGTTGTAACAATTGTTACCTTTGCACTTCAAGGTGCTAACTTAACATTATTGTTTATAATGTATCACACTGCATCTCAAAAGTAGTATGTTCATGTTTCTCCTACCCCGTCTTATTTTTTATTTTAAGTTGTTAAAGCAAGCACTTGATATTGTACTCCTAATTATTCGCTGTATGTCACGTTATCAGCACTTCTTATGATCCTTACATGTTGTATAATTCCATTTTTGTATTAATGTATCTTTGTCCTTGGTAAATGTGCTGTATGGTTGTTACTCCCTACCCTCTCCCCTAGGATGCACAGGGAGACAAGTAACTTGTTTGTTCAGTGTGCCTTTTCTGGTCAAACTTTTAAATAAGTAAATAAAGTACCTGGGATGTGAGCACACATCAGAGGGTGCTATGGTCCAGGAGGTTGCCACATAGCAGTGGACCTCCAACCACTTGGACCACACATATTCACAGGTCACTTTACACTGTTTCCAGTAATGATCAACATGCACTGTGATAGTACACACACTGGGCTACTTGGGGAAGACAGCCCACTCTGACAGTATGCCACTGCACCTTTATCAGCTTTGTATAGACCAGTCACACAAAAAGCACTCACATGACAGCCCTGTGCAGCCCCATCCTGACACTATCTGTCTCTCACACTAGGCATACTGCTGAGACACAGATTGGACCACCATGTCCTGCAATGCACTGACAGTGCACTGTCCCCACCATGACACTGCACGCCATATAGTCTTCCAGTAGCCCAAGTGTGCACTACCTGGGCCACCAATGACAAATCAGTTCCTCCATGTAGCAGGGTCTCTGGTCACTCCTCTACAGGACAGATGTGTCTCACAGCTGTATTGGCATCACATGCCCCACCATCAAAGCCCAGACAGCCAGCAGTCTGTGGGTCAGAGTCCTGTACAGCAACCAAGGCATACAGCAGCATGTCAGTTGGCAGCGGTCCACAGTGGTGAAGGCCTGCTCTCCACCATGCACATGCCAGCGTGCCCATTTCCCATACACCGCATATGGCTCCACTGCCTGGGCCCACTTGAGGTTGTCCAACCTTGCCCACAAGCCTGAGTCAGTCTCACACACTGACGGGTTCCATTCCACTCTCCCCAACAAGAGCAATGAGTGAGAAGTTGTGCTTGCAAGCACATCGCTTCAGCACTGAGGAGCTACAAGCCATGGCACAGGCCTACAAGGCCAAGGAATCAATCTTCTCCTGCTGCTTTAGTACAGATGCCACTGCCAGCAAGGTCTGGGATGAGGTAGCAAAGGAGGTCAATGCCGTTGATGGTCATGGCAGGCCTAATGATGCATTCAGCAAGAATTTTAGGGACCTACACCATCACGCTATGGACCCCATGGCTGCACAATGCAGGGAACAGCATGCAACTGGTGGTAGCCAACCTGCGTCATTTATGATCAGGTCCCTGGATCAAGCAGAAGAGGTGATGGCATCTACACTGCAGGCAGTCAAGGTGACCAGTGTGCCAGAGGGCAGCTTCAAGTCCCACATACAACACAGCCAACCAGAAAAGTACATGGCGGGTGCCAAACCAGTTTGTGCATGGGGAGGATAAGGCTTCACCAGTCTTGGGTAACACTGGGCATGGGCCATGTCGGACATGGCATATCGCAAGGCTCCAGGACCTCACAGCCACAAGAGGGGCCAGTATGCCCCAGCTGTGAAGCCCTCACAGCAGTGTGACAACCCTGCTAACACCCACTTGGTGCCTGTGTGACCTTGTGTACTGATGTGTATCCATGGTGATCGCAGGACTACATTGTAGTGTGTAACAGGTGCTATAGGGGTGGCGGTGGTGCAGTCACAGATACCGTGCAGGTCTTGGGGGTGTTGTGCACTACACTGTGTGCAATGCTGAATGAGTGTGTGCCTGTTATGTGCACCATGGTGTGGAAGCACTCTACAGCTGCATGGTCCATGCTGCACTTTTTGCCATGTGGTTCTTGTGGGTGTGCTGGGGTAGCTGGTTACCACCACCCTCATGCTAACACTTTGACACTGTGCATCACTCACTGGGATGTGCATGCAACAACGACACAGTGGTCAGAGTACTGTGCTGTATGTGCATCAGTAACAGCACCTCCTCCTTTCTCTACAGCTCAGGTTCTGGTGCTTGCAACACCTGAGGACGAGACTCCGGGTGCATCTACTGGGATTCACCATCTCCCACTCATGCGGTCAGACCTTCCTGTGGGCAGCAGCGAGAAGTCCACAGATGGTAGTGCAGAGGAAGCTAAGGAGCACAGCCAGGAAATATTCATGTTTGTTTCCAAGCTGGAGTTTGCATGCCCTGTGGCCAGCCCATCCATTGACAGTGGCCGGCATCCCAACAGCCTCATTCATTGCCCATGCCCAGGGCACTGCTACTGCCTCTTGTGTCACCACACACATCATCTCTGTCTCCCAGCAATCACAGGTTTCATTTTGTTTCATTTTATTTTTTACCCTTGTGAGTCTGATGAGCAAATTGCCCTTTTTCACAGACGAAAAGCAATACAATAAATAAAAAACAAGAACAATAACAGATACAATATATTAGGACACTTCACATTTAAGTATTTAACAATTACATTCTTGAGTACACTGTAAGTACTTTTTTAACTTTGATTTAAAAGAGAAGATGGAATTACAGATTGATATTTCACATGGGAGTAAATTAAAGTAGCTTGGTCCCCTATATAGCAATGAACGTTGTCCCCAGGTTCTCTCTTAAAAAATGGAACATTAAATGTTAACTTTGACGGAGTTCTAGTGCAATTAGAATTAACATATTTAGAAAAGAGTGAACTCACTGAATTAGGTGACAAACCAGTTTTGATTTTAAATAGAAACAAACACATCTTAAACTGAATTCTATTTATGAAAGAAAGACAATAGACAGTGATGGGTTCGAGCTGAAACAGAAAGCATAAATCTCAATATAGAATTATATGTAACTGTCAATTTTCCTAGAAGTTTCGAGCTCAAAGGAGCATAAACCACCAACCCATAGTCTAAGCACTAAAAAGAAAGCTGTGTGCCAAAAGCTTCCTAGATTCAGATGCTAAACAGTGCTTAACTCTATAAAGACATCCAAGTATTTGATGTACTTTTTTTATCGTGGAAAAGACATGTTGTTCAAAAGTAAGGTTGGCATCAAAAATGATCCCCAAATATTTAAATGTATCAACAAATTTGATGGTGTTTCCCTTAACATCACAGACAGGAGGAAGATCAGTCAAGTTAGTCTTTCTACTAGAGAAAAGCATAATTTTTGGTTTTACTGAATTAAACACAAGGGAATTGACAAGCAACCAGGTTTGGAATAAATCAAAATTAGCTTGCAGCTTATCCAGCGTCTCCTTTTGATTGAGACTAACTTTGTAAATAACTGTGGGTGTGCTGTGTACACCATGACTACAGGCATATCGTACCATGCTGTCCACTCACAGCCACTGTCAGCCCTCGCAGTCCAGCCAGCTTTAACTGTGGCTGCTGTTGCAATCCCACATCACTCTGTGCCCCAGTTGAAGCCTGAGCCTCTCCTACCCACCAGTTTCCCCCTGCAGTGGGAAGTGTTGCAGGCAAAGCAGCTGATGTGTGCCACTGTAGACATGCAGGCAGCCTCCCACCAGGGGCTTGCACAGTTCTGCCACTGACGCACCTCCATCACCATCTGCGTGATGATCTGAAGAGGGCTGAACAACATACAGAGGAGCATGAAGGCTGCATCCTCAATGACCTGGGGTGCATGTTTGGTGAGTTCACCAGGGCAGTATGGGACATTGCTGCAGCGGTACTTGCCACTGTGCAGGCCAGTTGCAGCCCTGCCATCTCCAGCATGCTGAGCCTTAGTGACCAGGGGACACCACAGCACATGCTAATACCATGGGGTAGCAGGTCTGACACCAGTGCCACACACATATCCCCTCGGTGCATTGCCACACCCCACACACCTGGACAGAAACTCCACTTGCAGGCATCCAGTTCACCATGGGGATGCCCACACTCCAGGATGACACCATCACCACAGTCTTCCACCTTATCTGTCTCCCCATCCTCCGGTGCCACCACCCCATCTCTCCAGGTCATTGGTGCACTGTCCAGATACATGGTGAACAGAGGTGTATTTAGCTTCATGTCATACACCAAGACACCCCTGACCCACCCAGACATTGTGTCATCACCACAGCCATCACTGGGGATGTCACTGTTGCCCTGTAGTGAAGACCCAGTTGTCTGCCTCTCTGTATTGCAAGTTGTGGCCTGCTTTAGGATTCTGTGCCATGTGCCACAAGGGTACACACCACTATACATGACTCAACACCTGCATCTCCCTTTCCCACTCACCTCTACCTTTGCACCACACCCCCATGCCACACTGCCCTTGTCATGCTTATCCTGTACCCCAACCCTCTGGGTCTGGAGGTCTCTCCCCCTACACACGTTTTTCCCCCCACCCTTGGATCCTGTGTGTGGGTGCATGTGGTGGACACCTCATTTCCACACATGTGCCACCTGTACCTATATGTCTCACCCTGACAGCCCCCTCCTCTTTTGTACACCTTTACTCAATCGCTCTGCAGTTCTCTGTACTTTTCTGTGTTTTGCAGTAATGTTTGGAAACATGCATTACTGTCATGTGTGGTTGGTATTCACGGTGTTTTGGCAGCTAGCTGTCATATTATTTTGTTCCTGTGCTTCTGGGTCCTCCTTGCCATGTGGAGATCTCTCCTTTAGAGCTGCTCCACTATCTACTGCTCCTCTGGCTCTGTGTCAGATGCTGTGTGTTCCTCTTGGACCAGCAGGCATATTCCATGGGACTGCGCCATGTTGTGTAGTATACCACAAGCTAGGAATATGGCAAAGGCCTTCTGACGTGTATATTGTAGGGCACGACCTGAACAGTCTAGGCACCTGAACTGCATTTTCAGCAACCCAGAGGCACACTCAATGATGTTTTGTGTGGCAGTGTCTGCCACATATGTGGGAGGGAGGATAGGTGATAGGATCCCAAGGCACAAGAAATAGGCAATGTTCCCTGTAAAATATAACTTCTATGTCAGCATCTTCTCACACTCGCTACTCGCCTTTTACCCACTGGCCAGAATCTGTGTAAGTCCCCTATATACACCCACTCTCCCTCCCACAGCATGTCCTCTGTGTGCTGACTACACCTGTATACCTTCTGTGGGGAGTACATGTTGGGGCCATACTGCACATATTAACCGACAGAGTGTTCAATGGGTTTGTTGCTGCACTCAAATCTTTAGCAGAGGATTGAGTTGTGCCAAATGAAGGTGTTGTTGGTGCTGCCAGTGTACTGTGTGAGCACACTGATGATGCTCCCACTTGCATCGCACACTGACTGACAACTGATGAAGTGGAATCCTTTTCTGTTGAGGTAGGCATCTGCCTCATTGCCAGAGGATAGGTGCACAACCTGGTAAAACAGCTGCATTGTTGCTGTTCCTTCCACTGCAGTGCTAGGGAATACAATGAATTCACCAGCATGTGGCAGCAAAGCGTCTAGTAATTATGCCAGCAGGCATTAGGTGGCAGACTGCGAGACACTAGTGGTATCCCCAACAAGTGTCTGGAAAGATCCTGTTACCAGGAAACACATGACAGCTGTCACCTTCAAATAAGCTGACGTGGCTTGGCTGCGCTGGGTAGTAATGCACAGCTTCTCATGCAGGGGTTTACACAGCTGCCTGAGTGTGGCCCTGCTGAAGTGGTACCTGCCAACAAGCTGGTTATCTGTGAGTTTCTCAAATGAGACTCATGGCTGGTACCATCTGTGTACAACACAGTGCTTCCGTGACCTATAGATGGGCCCTGGATGTCTCTCTGCCCTTTGTTCCTCTAGCAGGGCCTCCTCCAGCATGTAAAGCAACTGTGCTATGACCTCCAGCATTGTGGCTTCTGGTGCTGTACCTTGGGCCACCTCTGGGGTTTGCCCAGGTTAAGACAGCTTTTTTGTAGATGGTAATTGTGCTGTGCAAAGTGACTGCACTAACCCTTTTAGTGCTGTGTTAACACACTGAATATAGCAATGCATCTGTATGCATGGTCCTGGGCCTTCCTTTGCCCTGTGCATACATTGCTTTTTAACATGTATGATACTGACTTTTCTGCATCCTAACTCTTCTTTTGCATATAGCAACTGCGCATTACTTTTATTTATTCATTTATTTATTCATTACAAATCAGGTTTACAACCTTTGAGTCAGAGACTCATTTACAAAGGCACCTCATCGGGGGGCAGGCATCAAGCCAGTTATTACAGCGCAGATTAAAACAGAGGATAACATTACAGGTGCAGTAAAAGGAACATTTAACATAGATACACTTAGGTTACATACTGTGGTAGTTTCTATGTTACTTAGGTTACTTAGTGTTACAAAACTGTGAGTTACACTCATGGATATACTGTAGTAGGTCCTCAGAGAAGACAGCAGGTTACATCCCTGTTTGGACCTACAGTAGTAGGGAAGGAGTGGGTCTGGGGGAGGGAGAGGCTGTCCAGTGGACGTTGTTGAGCCAGGGGGCAAGGCGGGTAGGTATCACAGGTTACAACAGGGGGTTAGTTGCACCTACAACAGCGGGTATTAAATATATGGTTCCAAAGGGCTGTTTTGAAGGAGCCAATTTTTGGCAAGTTGGAGATGCAGCTAGGGAGTGAGTTGAACCAGGTGGGGGCCTGGTAGAGGAAGGATCTCTGGGCAAAAGTGGTCTTGGTTCTGGGCACCTTGAAAGTGACCTTAACAGAGCTATGGGTGGTGACGAACAATGATGACTGCTGTAGGGAGGTGGAGACCCCCGGGGGGGGAGAGTCCTAGCAGTGATTTCTTAGTGAGAAGGCAGGTCTGGTAGAGCAGTCACTCCTCAAAGTTGAGAAGATTGGTGGTAGTATAGAGAAGGCAGGTGTGAGTTCGGCTGGGGGCACCAGTCAGGAGCCTACAGGCCTTATTGATGGAGAGTTGTATTTTGGAGAGGGCAGTGTTGTCAGCTGCAGCGTAGATGGACAAGCCATGGTCCATGAGGGACAAGACGGAGGAGGTGATGGCCAGCCTAAGGGCAACCTGAGGCAGGCAGTCCCTGTGCCAGTATAGCAGGGCAATCCGAGAGTTAATGGTGGCTGACAGGGTATTAATGTGGTTGGCACAATTGCCACACAAGCACTTTCTGCTCTGGGCAATGTTTTGCATATTGGGCCCTAGGTGTGATAATAAACAGGCTGTTCTGAAAATTTGGGAATCTCAAAATACAATAAATATATAGAGAAACCTCATAGTTTCTCAAAGTTTATTTTTTCCTTTATTTTAGTCTTTGTTAACCAGATAAGGCCCACTATGCACAAGTGCCTGTTTTCAGGGGCAACCTGGAAGCACTTAGTGGTTAAGTGACTTGCTCAGAGTCACACAGTATGCAGTTGGAGATTGTGAGAATCAAACTCAGGTCTGGTCTGCTGGATGTACCAAGCTTGTTCACACCTCTTTCCTCTAGGCTATACTGCCAGCCCAGTTTACTCTTAGTATTGCTATTTATTTAAAGGTTGAATTCAGCATATACATTTTTTACCCCACCTCATTAACAATACAGGTGCCATTTGTCAAATACTATCCTGAAATGTCTTTTCATGGTTGTGCCACAAAATGATGTTTTGGGCAGGATATTATAAATGACACCTGTCATGTTCATAAGGTTGGGTAACAAACAGACTACACTAAAAATGTGTGGTCAAAATGTCAAAAACAAACAAAGCCATGAAAAACATTGAAATTTGCCAGTGTTAATTTATTAAACATTGCAATTTTTATTATTATTTTTTTTTGCATTTTAAACCCTTATTTTTCACGTTGACTGTGTTTTATGCCACCTCATGAACATCACAGGTGTCATTTTCAAATCCTCACTTCCAAACCTGTTTTTGCGGTCATTCTGCAAAATCCCATTTCAAGTGGGATTTAATAAATGACTTCTGTTTTGTTCATATACTGGGGTAATAAAAAATACTATTGTGAAAATGTGCACTCACAATCTGAGAAACTAGTGATGTGAGTGAAACTTTTTATTTCACTATCATAACAATTTCACTATCACAAATTTTAGTGAGAATGAAATAATGTGACCCAGAGAGAATTGGACTGAGGCCCCTGAAATACCATCCCAGCACTCTAACCACTGATCTACAGGCTCACGCAGTTGAACCTGTGATTCCTGGACACCCTGTCTGGGAACCCCAGATAGAAAACTATGAGCAGGTAACTTGGTAGCTAGAGCACCACGGAGGTATTCTGAGGGCTTGGGTTCAATTCTCAGTAGGTCCCATTATTTCCTTCTCACTACAGTTTGTGATTTAAATTACTTAACAGTGTCTAATACTGCACTAAAAACATCTAATTTTCCATGTCACTATTAGAACTGATGTTTTGAATTTGTTAATTTTAACTGCTACACTATCTACAGTATGCCCAACAACTTCACGGGAAATACAAGCAAGCACACATGACTGGCAGTGGCCAATGCTTGTTCCAGTTGGCATGTATTTGATCAAGGTCTGTCTTTCCACTAGATGACAACAACAATTTTGCTTGTATCTTCATATCCAAGTGATTTCCTTTCAGTTTCTGGAATGTTGTCCTAAGGCTAAAGCTTCTCACAGTTTGTGGGAGATGCTTGAAAAATGTACCATCCATATGTACGAGCTGAGCCACTATGCTATGCTGTGAATTTGTCAAAACAAAATGTACTGCACATTTGTCTTAGAGAACTTTAAAGATCCACCTCTGATTTTCTCTGCTGCCACAGATTTGTAGTCATTGTACTGGCTGACAGTGGCTGCCTGATTCACTGATTCAGAAAGATTTTCGTGGTATTTAGTGTAATCTCTCAAAATTAGATATGCCAGATTCAAAGCTGAAGTATGGAATTGCTTCAAAATCAAATGCAGATTACACAGAAAGTTCATCTGTGGGAAACTATCTATATTATTACAAAAAAGGCATGTGTTTCAAACATGTGCTGACTTTGCAATTTTACTGTTGGCTCCAGTAGGCAGTATCACCCAGGTGCTGGAACCTGATTCTTGATATGTTTCCTCTGGCAATCTGTGCAGTTTCAACTGTTGATACACCCATTTTCTGAATTATTTTTGACAAGTCTGCCAACACTCGAAGTGCAACATTAAATGTTGCTGTGGCTATAAAGAATTTCGTGTTGGACAGCTTCTTAAAACAACATTTCTCAAAGAGATAATTGCTTTCATTCACCTACTTCTTTTTCAAAGTATCAATTGAAATGTGAGCTGGGAAGATATATTTCAGGAACATTTCAGCATTTCCAGATATATCACTAAAATTCCAGGGTTACTTACTTAACTATTCATCATAGGTATTTTACTAACTCACTTTAACATGGTCTTTATTCCCTTTTACTTTTCTGCTTCATTTGTCAATAGCTCTCTCATTTGCAATGTATTTACCAAGTTAGCAGACCGGGTGATCTGTTTCTGCTGGCACATTCGTATGTTCATATAAAGGGGGGCTGGGGTGGGGCAGCTCCAAAGTAGGGTTGTTGGCTGCACACTCAAGTAGACTTAGATAGACCTGGTGGTCTCTTTCTGCTGGCACATTCATATTGTTTCATTTCCACATTTCACCAGGGTCTTTATTTTATGTTCTGCAACATTTGCCCAATTCTGTTCAATTATTCCTGCCTGGTTTCCCTTTCTCTAACTTGCAGTGTTTAGTTTTATTTTCTACATCTTGTCTCTGTTCTTCCTTCCTATTTATCACCCATTTTCTCTTTTGCATTCTTTTTCTACCGTCTTCAGTGTCTGTTTATTTTCCATAGCTGCTGCTGTCAAAGTCAGTTAGTTTTACTTATTACTTTTGCCCCCTCACCAGAGATATGGATAGCCCTGCCTGTTTCCCTTTCTGCAGGTAGAGATGGCAACATTCTGAAGTCCACTTTTGTGAAAAACTTTGAGAATTGCCCATTTTGCCACTTTGCAATGAGTTTTCCTAAGAAGGGGCACTTTTTCAGGTAAAGTCATAGTGCAGGTGAAACTTCAGCAGCGAGTTTGCATGACTTCACTTGAAAAAAGTGTGAATTTTGCAAACGTCTCAAATTAATTTGTGAAGTGAAGTTTGTCAGCTTTGCACATATGATAACGTTTTCTTATCCATATTCCATGTTCAAAAAAAAGTTTTCTTATCCAGATTTCACATTAAAAATATTGTTTTGACCATTAAACAAACACACACATACACACACACTTACTAAAAGCAAAGTAAAGTTTTGTTAATGTGGGTGGTAACCTTTCTGAATATAGCCACGTATTACTTTTTCATAGTGGTCCCTTGGTACAGCAGAGTATAAAACATTCTAAACTGATATTGCAGTACAATAGGAAAGCTGGTTCCAAAGGGTACACAAATACATGTCACTTGCATTTCTGCAGAATTAAATTACTAAATTAGTTTTGTATTGGTTGGAACAGGAGTTATCCACCCAAACCCAATTGTCTGAACTGGCAAACCAATCCAGCAAAAGCACTTAGAAATGCCCAATAGAGCCCCAGGGTTGAGGGAACAGCAATTTTCTCCAACTGCCAGTGCTCAAAGCAAATTAATGGAAACTTTGCCCTGTACATACCCCTGCCTTAACCCATCATGGTACAGTAGGTAGAAGAAACCTTTATAGCCAAAGCTAACATGAACACTTGGTGCAACAGTGGCCAAGGTACAGCAGTACCCTATACCTTTTCCTCATGATGAACATCCAAGCCCTGCTATATCCTTATATTCACAGCCTGGACCTTGTGCCCTGTCATCATCTTCAGTTGCCACTCAGGACCATTCCTTGGTAGTGCCACAAACAGAAACGTATATCTCCATGTGGTCCCTAACCTTGACTAGAGGTCAACTGTGATATGAGCATCTTTATCCTACTGGTTACTCTTACAGCAAATCCACAATGTTCCATCCCCAAATGCAGTCAACACCATGATGGACCAGAGGGAGGAGGGCACTCTGTTAGAGCTGCCATCAGGGATTGGGTTTCAAGTGGTAGTGTAAGATAAAGAGAGGGCTCGGAGAAATGGCTCTGAAATCAAGATTAATAAAGTTTGGTGTCTTAGTATCTGGCAGCATCAAAACTGCTGTACTATACTTTGTTCACTCTGACAGGGGGATTATTGTTTACTTTGTCTTGAGCAGGGTGCCTCCACCTACTTAAGGGAGCATTGTTTAACCAGTAGTAGCAAACTAAGCCAAAGCTTGTTTCCAGATGTGACTTGGGGGGCACAAGGATGTTAAGTGACTTGCCCAGGATCACACCGTATGCACCTAGGTGGCTGTGGAATTCAAACCCAGGTCTCCAGATTTGCAGCTCAGAGCCTTAACCCACTGTGCTATGCTGCCTCCAGAACCAAGAATAGGTAGGGTTAGGGTAAGGTGGGGAAGGGTTGGGAAATTATTAATACACTTTGTAGATGGCATGGCCAAATAAATTACATATGTGGAATCCAGTGCATTACAACATAAAGTTGAAAAACATGTTTGGACACAAATACATTTTCTAATCTTGTTTTGGTCCAGGTTAAAACCATGTTGAACTTAAGCCTCCAAAGATTCATCAGTTCCCTCATGAAATAGAACATAAATATTTTTAAGACTTTCTCATTTGAGCATGATTGTTGGCTACATCCCATCTGGTTTTTGCCAACACTACTTTGTCCTTGTATTATTCATAGGAAAAAAACTGTCTATATACTTACTTATGCATTTTGTTTTGTTTGCACATTTAATTGTGTAGCTTGATTATTTCTAATTTTCATTGTAGCTCAGCCCCATTTCTACTGATCTTTTTTTGTGAAACTTTAATGTGAATCTACCACCATGGTTCAGTTTTGAAACACAGTGAAACACAGGAGCACATCTCTGTTATCAACAGGTTAGCTCCATTGCACCTAATTTTTATGTTGATTGCGCGCAGCGCAAGAAACATACTGGCACAGCTTGCTGAGAAGCAGGCTGTGGAGGCATGGCACTGTTGTGGCCAATGCTCCCACAGCCTGTAAAGGCTTGTCCCGCTTCCCCCAATGCTGTTGCAGACTGCTGGTGACACAAGTTTGACACGTTCACACCAACTTGTGACAAATCAGCCGCTGCAATCAGGGGCTGCCTTGTCATTGCAGCGTGAAAGTTATCCGCTGCAATGAGGGAGAGACCCGTCATTGCAGGGCAGATCTAGCAAGACTGATATTGTTTGTGAACATGGTGATGGGTTGCCACTCTGTTCACAAACAATATAACCCTCCCAACAAAGTTTATCTTCCGACGGGGAGCCAACTCCCCATCGGCATAATGTGCCCCCCATTTCGTGGGTTCGCTGATGGGGTGCCTAACTTTGGCAAAAAGGAATTATCTTCCCTTGTTATTTGCTGACGGGTGCCCAATCCCATCAACAGAAATGATCCCCTTTGTTATTTGCCGACAGGGTGCCCAATCCCCATCGGCAGAAAGGAATCCCCCTTTGTTGTTCTGCCAATGGGGGTGCTCAACTCTCATTGGCTACAGCACCCCCAAAAGCGAGATTCCAGTGTGGCATGCTAGGACCCCACCCCAGCATGCCAAATGCCCCGTGAAGGTAAAACCATCCCATGCTTGTCTTTTTTTACCTGTAAAGAAAAATGGTCCTCATGTCTCCCAGACTCCCCTCCCGCAACCCACACCTACCCACTGCGCACTCTGCCTCCCCACACCCCCTCACCCTGTACTTACCTCTGGAGTCCAGCGCAATGATCTTCGGTGGACCGGGAACACGTCTGCACTCTTCAAAGCTGACCATGAACTGAGGAAATGCCGGTAAGCTGTATAATGGAGTAAATAGGGTTTTTTCAACTTTGCTGCATATCTCAGACATTTTTTGGAATTTTTTCACCAAATTTTCAACATGGGGTTTTTGGGACCCCTCCTCATGAATGCTTCAACTGTCATGGCGTTAATCGGCCCCAAAAGGTGATTATGTGATCACTGTGCAAAATCACCTTTGAGGGATGATTAATGAAATGACAGTGCCAGTGTTCATGAGGTGGGCTCTCAAAAAGCCTATGTTGCAAATTTGGTGGGGCATCCCAAAAATGACTGTTTACAGCTGCACTGCTGACAGTTGCTATGACACTCGTAACTTCGTGAATTTGCAATATTTTGACACCAGATTTTCAACATTGGCATTTTGTCATACCTCCCCGCGAACAGTACAGCTGTCATTGTTCACATCCTGGCGAAATGTGTTTTCACACTTTCGGTGCAGAATAGCGTGGTCGCTGTTGGAAATCAGTGTTCAGGACAGATTAAGAAAATAACAGTGACACTGTTCATGAGTAGAGGTCCTGAAATGGCTATGTTGAAAATTTGGTAATGATACTCCATAAAATGACTGTGTTACGAGCGTGCATTGTGCAGTTTGCACGCACACTTGTAACTTCGCAAATGTGTAATATTTTCACTCCAGATTTTCAACATTGCCATTTCTCCACACCTACTTATGAACAGTGCAGCTGTCATTTTTCCCATCCTGGCCAAAACATGTTTTCGCAGTTCCGGCACAGAATTGAGTGGTCGCTGTGGGAAATCACTGTCTGGGACAGAGTAATAAAATGACAGTGATACTGTTCATGAGCAGAGGTCCTAAAATGCCTATGTTGAAAATTTGGTGATGATAGCCCATCGAATGACTGTGTTACAAGTGTGCGTTGCACACTTTTCACACACCCTTGTAACTTTGTAGATTCATAATATTGCCATGCCACATTTTCAGCAATGGCAATTTTTCACACCTCCTTATGAGCAGTACAGCTGTCATTTTTCACATCCTAAGTGAAATGTGGTTTCACAGTTGCGGCACAGAATAACGTGGTCGCTGTGGAAAATCAGTGTTTGGGACAGATTAAGAAAATGACAGTGGCACTGTTCATGAGCAGAGGTCCTAAAATCACTAAGTTGGAAATTTGGTGTCAAAACTCCATAATATGACTGTGTTACAAGCGTGCATTCAACTGTTTCCACGCACCCTTGTAACTTCGCAAATTTGTAATATTTTCACGCCACATTTTCAACAGAGGCATTCTTTCACACCTCCTTATGAACAGTACAGCTGTCATTTTTCACATCCTGTCTAAAATATGTTTTTGCATTCCTGGCGGAGAATAGCAAGGTCGCTGTGGGACATCAGTGTTTGGGATAGATTAAGATGGAACGAGTGAGAGGGAGGAGTGACCGAGCTCAACTGAGCTCTGTCGGAACTGCTCCAGATTTGTTTGTGGGCAGAAAAAGGCCCCAACGAAAGAGGCCAGTACAAAAGAGCAGCCTGCAGCACTGGGAGAAACAGCATGAGAGAATTAGTGAGGGAGGCGGAGTGAGTGAACTCACCAGAGCGCTGTCAGGACTGCTGTGGATTTCTTTTTGGGCAGAAAAAGGCGTCAATGCAGGCAGGGGCTCAGTAGAAAAGGCTAGCCTGCAGCAGTGGGAGAAACAGTATGAGTGAGTGAGACAGGGGGTCTGAGTGAGCTTAACGGAGCTATATCAGGACTGCTGCAGATTTCTTTGTTGGCAGAAAAAGGCACCAATGCAGGCAGGAGCCCCGTACAAAAGGGCCACTTGCAGTGCCACAACAAACAGAATGAGCGCGTGACAGAGGGAGACTGAGTGACCTCAATGGAGCTTTGTCAGTACAGCTGCAGATTTCTTTGTGGATAGACAAAGGTGCCATTGCAGCCAGCAGTCCTGTACACAAGCACAGCCTGCAGCACCAAGAGAAACAGAACGAGTGAGTGACAGAGTGGCAATGAATGAGCTCAACAGAGCTCTATTGTGATTGCTTCAGATTTCTTTGTGGGCAGAAAATGTGGCAACACATGCAGGAGCCCAGAACAAAAGACCAGCTTGCAGTGCGGGCAGAAACGGAATGAGTGAGTGAGACAGGGGGAGTGAGCGAGATCAATGGAGCTGTGTCGGGACTGCTTCAGATTTCTTTCTGGCCAGAACAAGCCACCAATGCAGGCAGGGGCCCAGTACAAAAGGGCAGCCTGCAGCGGCAGGAGACACAGAATGAGCGAGTGAGGGAAGGGGACTGAGTGAGCTCAACGGAGCTCTACTGGGACTGCTGCAGATTTGTTTGTGGGCAGAAAAAGGCAGTAATGCATGCAGGTGCCCAGTACAAAATGGGAGCCTGCAGTGGCAGGAAAACCAGAATGCACGAGTGAGAGAGGGGGAGTGAGTGAGCTCAATGGAGCTGTATTGTAACTGTTGCAAATGGTGGCAAAGCAGGCAGGAGCCCAATGGAAAAGGGCAGCCTGCAACGCCACCAGAAACGGAATGAGCGAGTGAGAGAAGGGGACTGAGCGAGCTCAAAAAGCATTGTCGGGACTGCTGCAGATTTCTTTGTGGGCAGAAAAAGGTGCCAACAGAGCCAGGAGCCCAGTACAAAAGGGGAGGCTGCAGCACCAGGAAAAACAGAATGAGTGAGTGACACAGAGGGAGTGAGCGCCCTCAACGGAGCTCTGTCGGGACAGCTGTGGATTTCTTTGTGGGCAGAAAAAGGTGCCAACACAGGTAGGAGCCCAGTACAAAAGAGCAGCCTGCAGCACCAGCAGAAACGGAATGAGTGAATGAGATACGGGGACTCAGCAGGCTCAACAGACCTGTGTTGGGACTGCTGCGGATTTCTTTGTGGGCAGAAAAAGCCACCAACAGAGGTAGGAGCCCAGTACAAAAGGGCAGCCTGCACCTCCAAGAGAAACAGAATGAGTGAGTGAGAGAAGGGGAGTGAGCCACCTCAACGCAGCTGTGTCAGGACAGCTACAGACTTCTTAGTGGGCAGAACAAAGTGCCAATGCAGGCAGGAGCCCAGTACAAAACAGCAGCCTGCAGCACCGGGAGAAACAGACTGAGCGAGTGACAGAGGGTCAGTGAGCGAGCTCAACACACCAGCGCAATCAACATTCGGCATTGACAAATGCTTGTTTTTTCTTTTACATTAATCTGGAAAATTAGGATACATGTTTTATAGACAAGTAAAGCCAGTTTTGCTAAAGAGTTGAATAGTTTTTCTTTATTATTATTATTTTTAATCAGTTAATCACATACTTAATCTTTTTTTTGTTTTTATATCAACCTGGAAAATTAAAACACTTGTTTTATAGACATGTAAAACCAATGTTGCTAAACAAATACTTTTTAAATGATTTTTGATTAGTTAGTCATATACTACTATAATTCTTATACTTGTGTCTGAAATTGTAAATAATTTGCACTTCATATGCATGCATTAAATATTAATGCCAAAAAACTGTAGGCAGACAATCTGAGTAATTTTTAAACATTGTCCCTTATTACTTTTTATTTCTGATTTTTTTTTCTCTGTGCTCATTACATGATTTACTTTCTAATAATATCTGGTATGTGGTGAACACCTGTGACTTATCTGAAAGCAAACATATCTACTTGTATTCCTTCCACTACATCATCAGCATGTGACTTTACTCATTGATTCATCATAAGCTCTGCTGCTTAACTGGTAATGTGTCACAACTTACTAATCAAGCAGCAGGACATTGGCTTTTCATGGTTACTAGTGCGGTCACAGTCAGTAAAGTCACAATACCGACAATGTATAGGGAGGAAAAGAACTATGTCAGCATCCAGGTAGAGTGCTGTTCCACATATGACACCTAGCCTGGTCCAAATGGATGCAGTATAGAAAGTGATAGCTGACCATTTCTGAAGGCTATTATTAATTTTATGTAGTACACTAGCTTTTCAAGGGCCAAGCATTTTCAGGGAGACACAATAACATATAGAGAACAAATGGGTAGTTACTGTCTGGTACCTGTACCTTGGACACCACCAGAGCCACAGAATATGAACAGTAATGCTGTCCAATAGCCAGGGTCCTAGTTCTCAACAGCACGTCATTCTTGATTTCTGTGGCAGGTCTCCTAAGCATCTGTGGCAGCATTTGGTAATACCTCTGGCACAATTATTTCAATTTCTGAGTCAGACTGCAGTCCTGCAGATGAATAAAATATGAAGCGATGTTACTAGTGACATCGTATACTAAACTTAGAGGAAGGGTGTCAGGGTACACAAGGAGGGGAGAGAGCTAGGCACTAGAAAAACTGTACTGCTGAAAGAAAATTCACCAAGAGCAATGAATTCTGCAGAACTATTGTACATATGTTCTGTGACATGATGCAAGAAGCAAGCAAAAAAGACTGGCACAAAGCAAAGAGGAAAGTGCCTAAAGTGCATCAAAAAAGTGCATATAAAAAAATCAGTCACCGTGCAGTACAATACGGTTAGTAACCTTACCAGATGGTGACATCAAGGCCATCAATGCCTGTCTTTTTCTGCTTGCTAGTGGTTGGTTTTGACCCGGCAGAAGCACTATAACTGGAGCAGCCTTCTGTTTGTTTCATGTTTTGGCATGAAACAAGTTCTTCAGAAAATGTCAAGGCCAGGGAAGCGCTGATCTCCTGGGGCCTTGCCAATTGCATGCTAGTAACCACGTCTGTTACCCATGTGAGGAAGAGAATAACAACCAAATGGCACACTCAACAGCCAGTTCACAATTGTCAGATTCAAAACAACTGCTGGTTAATAAATTTTCCAGAAATAATTAAATAATTCATACATTGAAGCTCATGACGGAGAACGGCTTCAGCCCATCCATAGATACATAGATACATAGATACATAGACAGTGTCGGCAGATAAGGGCCTATGGCCCACCCAGTCTGCCCATTTGAGCTTGTAAGTTCAGTTTGTTTTCCTAGAAGTCTGTTGCCCCTTACCCCTGACCTCCAGAATCCCTTTATGTCTATCCCATGCATTCTTAAATCCTGTGATTGTTTCAGCCCCCACCACTTCCTCTGGCAGGGTGTTCCACTTGTCCACCACCCATTCTGTAAAGAAATTCTTTCTCATGTTTTCTCTGAATCGTCCTCCTCCAACTTCATCCCATGCCCTCTAGTCCTGGAACATCTTTTTCGCTTAAAAATAGTGTTTTCCTGCACCCTGTTCCTCCCTGTAAGATACTTGTATGTCTCTATCATATCCCCTCCTCTCTCCCTCCTCTCCTCCAGGGAGTACATGTTCAGTTCCTTCAACCTGTCTTCATAGGACTTGTGATGCAATCCATGCACCATCTTTGTTGCCCTCCTCTGAACCTTCTCTACCCTGTCTATGTCCTTACGTAGGTATGGTCTCCAGAACTGTACACTGTACTCCAGGTGGGGCCTCACTAGTGTCTTGTATAGCGGAATTATGACCTCCCCTTTTCCTGCTGGTGATGCCCCTGCCTATACATCCCAGCATCCTATTTGCTTTACTTGCTGCCTTGTCACACTGTTTCCCTACCTTGAGGTCATCAGAGATGATAACCCCAAGATCCCTTTCCTGCTTGGTGCATGCTATATCCTCACCCCCAACTGATATATTGTGCCAGGGTTTTTGTGCCCCATATGCATTATCTTGCACTTCTTTGCATTGAATTTCAACTGCCAAACCCTGACCATTCTTCAAGTTTCTGCAGGTCGCTTCTCATTCTGTCTACACCCTCTGGTGTGTCTACTCTGTTACAGAGCTTTGTGTCATCAGCGAACAGTGAAATTCTGCCTTCTAGGGCCTGCACAATGTCACTGATGAAGATGTTGAATAGGACCGGTCCCAGCACTGATCCCTGTGGTACCCCACTGGTCACTCTTCCCTCTGTGGAGTGACAGCCATTTACCACCACCCTCTGTGTCCTGCCACCCAGCCAGTTACCTACCCACCACACTACTGTCCTGCCCACACCCATATTCCCCAGTTTGTGTAATAGTCTTCTATGTGGCACAGTGTCAAAGGCCTTGCTGAAGTCCAGATAGGCCATGTCCACTGCCCCCAGATCCACCTCCCTAGTCACCCAGTCAAAAATTCAACAAGGTTGGTCTGACATGACCTCCCTCTGGTGAAACCATGCTGCCTTGGGTCCTGTAGTCCATTGACAATCAGATGTTCCACTAATCTCTCCTTCAGTAGTGCTTCCATGATCTTCCCACTACCGAGGTGAGGCTGACTGGTCTGTAGTTCCCTGCTTCCTCTTTGTTCCCACTTTTGTATAAGGGACTATATCTGCTGTCCTCCAGTCTTTGGGTACCTCCCTGTTTCCAGTGATCGGCTAAACAGGATAGCCAGAGGTTCAGCCACCACCTCTTAGTTCTTTAAGGACCCTGGGGTGCACCCATCTGGCCCCATTGCTTTATCAACTCTTATTACTTCCAGTTCCTTCAGGACCCTTCTCGTAAAGGGACTGTGTCCATTTCTGCACCATTCTCACCCTTGTACTCCTTCAGACCCTGCTACCCTCCTCTTCCTCAGTAAAGACTGAGCAGAAATACCTGTTCAATATGTCAGCTTTACTGTTGTCATCCTCCACATGGCCCCATCCTCCCCTTCAGTCTCACTATCCCTCCCTTTGTCTTTCTTTTTCACTTATGTACCTGTAAAGGTTTTGTCCCTCTACCCACTGATTTTGCAATGTGTTTTCTGTCTGAGCTTGGCTTCCTTACTGACCTCCCTGCCTCCCTTTGCTTCTCCTGGTACTTCTCCCTATCCCTTCTGCCTGTGTCTTTTGTATTGCCTGAATGCAATCTTTTGGCTTCACTTTCTTTGCTACCTCTTGAAAACCATAATGGTCTCTCTTCCTTTTCCTCTTGCTAACCTGCTTAATGCATAATTCTGTTGTTCTTGTGATCCCCATTTTAAATACTGCCCACTGTTCCTCAACCCCTGATTCCTGTCCCATTCCCCTTAATGCCTCTTTCAAGTATCTCCCCATTTTCCCAAAGTCTGCCCCCCTAAAATCCAGGATACATGTTTTTGTGTGGTTTGGTTCTGCTCTTTCTGTGATTTCAAACCACAATGACTGGTGGTCACTGTTTCCCAGGTGCTCCCCACTGTTACCCCCATCACACTGTCCCTGTTTGTGAGCACAAGGTCCAGTATTGCCTTCTGCCGAGTTGGTTCCATGACCAGTTGCTTGAGGAAGGCACCCTGAAGGAGTCCAGGATAAATCTACTCCTAGTTGATGCTGCTGCTGGGATGCTCCAGTCCACGTCTGAATATTGAAGTCTCCAACCAGTACTACCTCATCTTGTCTGCCATCCTTTGGATGGCTAGCATCAGCCCCATCTGTTTCTTCCTCCTGGGCTGGTGGTCTATAGATCACACCTGTGCGGATGGCTGTCCCATTTTCCTTTCCAGCTTAACCCACAGTATCTCTCCCCATTTTGTTCCTCCTGGATCTCTGTGGCCTTATGTCATTTTTCACATACAGTGCCACCTCCTCCTTCCTGCCTGCTCTGTCTCTTCTGAATATGTTGTAGCCAGGTATGGCCATCTCCCAGTCGTGGTTTTCATTACACCAGGTTTCAGTGGTGGCCACAATATCCAGGTCTGACTGTACCATGACAGCCTCCAGATCTTCCATCTTGTTGCTAAGGCTCCTGGCATTTGCACACATGGCTTTCCATGATTTGACCTCCTTAGACTGTTTCACTGTTCTACTCCAGCCCCTTCCTTGGCTGTCATTTATCCCTGGTTCTCCTTGCTGTCTGCCCTTCTGCTGAATTTTGCCCTTTCTGCTTATCCACCTCTTGGGCACTAATCTCCATCTTTTGCACACTGCTTTGCAGAGATAGCCACTCCTCTGGTTCACTGGTTCCACTGCTAGCTGTGGGGGTGAGCAAGTAGGTACCCTTCTTGCTGGTCTGCCACCCCTTTGCTAGTTTAAATGTTTGTCAATGTAGCATTTAAACTTATCACTGAGTGCTTGATTCTCTCCAGGATGGATGCAGGCCGTCAGACTTGAACAAACCTCCATCCTCCAGGTGGGTCCCCAGTCACCAATGAATCAAAACCTTCCTCACAGCACCAGTTCTTCAACCATGAGTTAAAGTTCCTGGTGCATGCACTCTATGCTCTCCTTGCCTCTCACAGGTAGTACTTCTGAGAAAGTGACAGAAGTAGCTACTTGCTTGAGACCCCACCCAGTTTCCTAAACTCTTCCTGAACTTCCTTTGGCTCCCCATTTGCCAGGTCATTAGTACCTAGGTGGATAATGACATCCAGCTCACCCTCCCGTCTTGCCTTCCCAGTGATCCCCAGGATCTTCCTTCCATCCCTCCATGCCGTGGCACCTGGTAGGCACCTCACCTCCCTGTCCTCCCCCTCCTGTGTTCCTAGCTGGATCCCTCTTATGATGGAGTCCCCCACCAGGATTTGCTTCATCCTCCTCCTCTGGGGTCCACTGCTTTCCCCGCTGAGGTCACCTCCTTGGCTAACCTCCACATCCTTTCCTTCCACTTCTCTGGGTACCTCTATTTGGTTGTCCTCATTTGCCAGTGTGGCATATGAGTTCTTGAGTGGAATAGGATCTGGGATGTGCCTCTGCCTGACTGCTCTAACCCTCCCTGAGCCCACTGTCATCCAAGTGCTCCCCGTTCTCTGCATCCTTTGAGGCAGTTGATTGGACTGGGTGGTCCCTGGATAGGGGTGATGGTACTCCTGACCCAGTTTACTTCCACTCTGAGTCTGGCTACCTCATCCTGCAGTCCAGAGAGATGCATCCAGATAGGGCAGCACCTCAGTGTCCAGAAGATCTGCCTGAATATGGCTGCCCCACAGCCACTGCATTGCACCACTCCCCACATTATACTGCAATTCCACTACTTGTCTGCTACTGAAGCTCTCCCAGTTCCCTTTTTATTAATTTACTGTACTAAAAAATCCTGCCACTGATCCTCAGATATTTTTTTTTTTAAAAGAAAAAGAAACCAATAAATAAATAAATGAGTCAAAACACTTGTCATGCTGAGGGTGGTCTTCTTCCCCCTTATGCCCCTCCTACTTCACACCCCTTACTATACCCTGTGTTTAGCTCCTGTCAATCAGATTTAACAGGGCATATAATTAAGAGTTGGGGAAGGGAGGGGGCTAAATTTGCAGCAATTAAAGACAGCACAGAATTACACCACCACTATGTTTTAAATTTTCAACAGCCCAAAAACAATTATAAGTAAAGACAACAAATAAAGTATAGTGTCGCTAAAAACCCACAATCTAAGTTTAAAAGAAAAATAGCAATTACCAGTTACTCTAAGGCACTGAATTGAATATGTTTCCTCCTTCCCCTTCTGGCTTCTTCTGAGAAAATAAAACTCTGCTTGCTACTTTAACTCTGACTAAGCCCCACCTCCAGTTATCATGTAGCTAAGGTCAGAGGCCAGACAATTAACACCTTCACCCAACTACAGGGCAGTCAGACAAGCCAAGATAAAATTTGCAGCAATTAAAGACAGCACAGAATTACACCACCACTATGTTTTAAATTTTCAACAGCCCAAAAACAAGTGTAAGTAAAGACAACAAAGAAAGTATAGTGTCACTAAAAGCCCACAATCTAAGTTTAAAAGAAAAATAGCAATTACCAGTTACTCTAAAGCACTGAATTGAATATGTTTCCTTCCTTCCCTTTCTGGCTTCTTCCCCAGTCTGTCTAGCCTACCAAACTATTCGGCCTTGCTCTTGAGGCAATCCTCCTCTTTCCTACTGCTCCCACCTTTTCAGCTATAACCAGCAGCTTGTCCCATACCTGCTTGAAGCTTTTGATCAGTTTAGCATGGACTACTTCTTCTGGTAGCTTATTTCACGTATCAACCACCCTTTTTGAGGAGATGTGCTTACTAGAGACCTTTCTGAAGCTCCTCCCTTCCAGCTTCAATGAATTTCCTCTTGTCCCTTTGTTTAAACTCAGTGAGAATAGTTCCTTGTTGTCTGCTTTATTTATCTCATGCAGGTATTTGTAGTGTGAAGCCCAACAGGATGAAGCCCAAGTCTGCAGAATTCTGCAGTAGAGTTACTGCAGCAGACAATGTAATTTCAATGGAAGATATTCCCTTTTGTCATGTAGGAAACCTGTGACATTGTGCTTCATCCTAGTGGACTTTACTGTATGTCAATCATGCTACCACCCCCCGTTTTTCTCAAAGGAGTACATGTTAAAGTCCTGCAGCCTCCCCTGATACATCTTATCCCTTATAAATAAAAAGTTACCCCAACAATGCTGTTTCAGGCAGATTCTTTCTTTTTTTTTTCTCTCACTGAAATAATTTTTCTGTTTAACAGCAGTTTTCTGCATTGGACATTTGTGTGCTAGATAATGAGTGCACCACTGGCTGTTTATATATGTTAGCAGGTTTTGTTCTCATAGTGGGATAGTGAGCATTTCATTGTGCTTTTCCGTGTTTGTTTTTCTTTTTTACTCATGTGAGGGGCTGATTTGGAGGTTCAGACTGGGATCTGCAATCAGGCTGACAGAGTGTTAGAGTCATCTCCAGAGGATGTGGAAAAGGGTTCATGGTAACCACTGCTGCTTAATTATCTTGTGATGGGTCTTGGTGATGGGAATTAGGTATATAACGATGGGTTGTGATGGGCTTTAGAAGGAGAAGAATTATCTCAGCATCACTAAATTACTAAAAATTGTACTTCTCAAATGCAGCTGCACTGTGGTGGTAGATGGTTGATCTGCAACTTCTGAGACTCGGGTTTGGGTTCAGTTCTGGGGGACAGATGGGGCTGTGGAGGTGGGAGGTTGTGTGACCCTGGCTCCTGGACAGTGACAAAAGCTTCAGATTACATAACTTTCTAATTTTGTATTAAAGGACTGCAACGGCAACATTTGAATACTTGGCTGCAGTTATAGCACCTCTATCAAATATCTACAGGAAAATGTGAATTTAGCATATTCAGCAAAGTTGTCTGCAAATGGCTGTGAAGCTTTAAACCTGTTGTGATTGGCAGCAGAACTGAATTATTACTCCAGTCTATGGTTAAACATAAATCATGTGATTATTTTGAAAAAAACAAAGCAATACAGAAATTAAAGTTTGCTCATGAAAACCAACATTGCTACAGAGCAAAATCTGCCATCCTGCAGGTTTGCAATAGGTGAGAATTTGCTACATGTTTATATTTACAGTTGCTGTATCACTGTTGGTTAAAATAATGGATTCTCAGTGTTTTTTTGGTGAGAGAACTGGGAAGTGAAGCTAAACAGTTCTAGTACACAAAGGACTTGAGAATGAACTTGCATAACCATAAGACACAGGAGCAGTATGTATAAAAATATGATAAATTATATTCAAGACATTTGTTTTAAAAAATATAATTGTAATTTTAATTTAAAATCAAAATGCTTTATATTGCAGAATATTGGAAGATCCCTCTATGGGAAATGGAGTGTGTCAACTGATCTTAGAACTTCAGAATTTGGAACTGTTTGTCAGAGGCTCCCTATTATAGTCATGAGTGCTTTAAAACTGTTTAGGCTAGAGATGCAGCAAATTTAAATTCTGCTGGTGAAGTGAATGCAAAGTGGGCACCTTACATTGCCACTCCGCTATGCAGAGTGGGCAATGAAAAATGCTCACTTCGCCTTGTCATTACCACTTCGTGTTAAGGCGAAATAGTAATGCAAAGTAAGGCGAAGTCATTTTTTTAAATGGACTTTGTGTTCCTCATTATAGTTCTAAGTGATTCACTTCATGTTCCAAATTTGGCAGCCCCCCACACATCATTAGGCTTACAGTACTGTAAGGCACATGCTCTTTAGCAAGGCAGGAAGGAAGTACCTTGCCAAGGAGATAGTTTCACTTTCTTCTGTGCAGATGGAGAGAAAGGAGTGTGTTGTTTTGTGACTGTGAGACAGCCTGAGACTTGGAGATCAGAGAATTGAATTAGATCCAACAGCTTTTTTAAAAGCTACATTTTTTTATCTTTTCTGTATTCTTTTTTACTTAATTTGTTCTTTCTGTAATTTTTTTTTCTTACCTTTGTAAGTAGTTAGTTGCTTGTCTGTGTGACTGTGTGTGTTGTGTGACAGTGTGAGTGTTTTCTGTCTAGTCGAGTAGTCATTGCTCAGACTGAGGCAGCATAGTAGGAGAGATGGACCAGGGTGAAGGAATGTCTGAGGCAGGGGCAGGTCTTGGAGAGCGTGGGGGGTGTCACACCATGTGAATGCGTGAGGGGCATGGCCGCCGGTTCCAGTTGGACTGATCCAAAATTTTGAGTGTTCCCCCCCAGAAGCAGGACCAGCACCTCCTCCTGACTCTGAGGCAGTTGAACCACCACTACCACCACATCCAGCACCAGACCATCTGTAGCAGGAGCAGGATATGCCTGTTCCCCAGGGCCCAGGTGTGGATCCCATTCCTGTTGAGCACCATGACCATCCGACTGCCAGTGCCTCTGGCCCTCCCTGCACCTCTGTTGTTTGGGAGTTTTTTGACTGTGTTGGGGGGACAGCAGCATTTTCAGGTTCTGCCTATGTCAGGTGGAGGTGTGCCGTGGCCCCTGGGGTACTCACCTGGGAACTGGGTACCAGCACACACATATGCTGCACTACCACCAGTTGGAGTGGCAGGCTGCCATAGAATAGGCCAGGCCTGCACCTGCTAGCCCTTCTGTGGCAGAGGGTGCAGCTGTGCATGGTGGTGGTCCTAAGAAGAGGAGAGCCAGAGCAGCACCTACTGCTCCACCAGCACCCCCCACCACCACCAGCAGCTGAACCTGTGGAATGTGTGGACTCCAGAGAACTGCCTGTAATGCAGGCTGACCTTGCAGTTCTCTGGAGTGCTGTCAAGGAGAACAACGAGAGGGTGAGTGCTGTTCAGCAGAAGTTGGATCACACAGAGGGACATCAGTAACAAATTATGTCCATGCTGAAACTGCTGCTGGACCACCAGGGGATTCCGCATTAGTTATTTTTTTCCTCACACCATGTGCCCCCCCACACCTTCCCTGCTGTGTTATAAAATGTATTCCTCCACCATCCCCGACCCTTGTATGTAATGATGCATTTTTTTTGTTGTCTTCCGTATGTGTAACACTTTGTATTCTGGCCCCCCTTCCTTCTGTCAAGTGTGTGTGTGTGTGTGTGTGTACTGGCTGGTGACTCATTAATGTTTACCTTTTGTTGTGGAGTGTTTGTGGAAAAGCAGGCCTGAGCAGTGCAAGTATACTGTGCTAAACTGCATGTGTGTAGTCAGCCTTCTTTCCTGTGTGTGTGTATCTACTGCAGACACTGTCCAGCTTCTTGCAAACATATACATGCTGATTGCTGTCTGAATTGTTGCTGTGTTTATGGTATAAAGAATAAAGATAAGAATATATAACATATATTTTATTTGTTAGGAGATCATATCAACAAAAAATCCTGCCTTTCAACAAACTGTATCCAATAGACATGAAGTGTTGCTGATGCACCCAAAATATTTCATGGTGTACAGATTTTATAAAATCAGAAAATATATAAGGTCTAGTTCACTGCCACCACACTGTACTACCACATTCCTTCTTTTCATTATTTGTTCTGGAATATGTCTTTCTAGTTTACACTGGCAGTGTCAGTTTTGCAGCAAGTTGATGTATACCATAACATGACACAGTGCCAGTGGTAGCACAGTGTGGTGGCAGTGGACTGCAGGACCTGTTATAGATTCTGACTTGAACATGTCTGTACACCATAAAATATTTTGGGTGCCTCAGCAATATTTTATGACTGTTGGGTATGGTTTGTTTAAAAGCATGATTTTTTTTATTCTATTATCTCTGCAAACTCATGTGTGCACTGTGTCTGTGTCTGTGTGAGTCACTGAGCTGCACACTGGCCCAAGACCTCTGAAAACATATATGACTTTGTCTGCTGCCATTCATGGTACAGATAAAATATACGATATCAATTCTTGTCTTTATTCTTTATACCATAAACACTGCAACAAGTCTGCATCAGTATGTATGTGTGTGTGTGTGTATATATATATATATATATATATGTATATATATATACGTTTGCAACTTGCAAGAAGCTGGACAGTGTCTGCACACACAGGAAAGAAAACTGACTGCACACATGTAGTTTAGCACAGTAAAATTATACTGCTCAGCCCTGCTTTTTGACAGATACTTCACAATAGCATGGCAGAGAGTAAACATTACTGAGGCTGCAAAAATATTTTACCAGACTGACCAGAATTCCCAATCCCAAAATGCAACTGTCTTGTGTCCAGAAAATTCTCCAGTGCTGAAAAAGTGAAATTGAAGCGTAACAAGAATTGCAAACTCTCCCAGAATTAATGGTGCACTCAGTCATGCATGCACTACTTACACACAGTACTCAGAATTATTGTGCATCCCCAGAATGCTACTGTCTTGTGTCCAGAAAATTCACAAGTGCTGACAAAGTGAAATGAGAGCAAAACATGAAATGCAAAGTGTCCCAGAATTAATGGTACACGCAGTCATGTGCAAAGTACTCGCACACAGTCCCCGGAATTCTTGTGCATCCCCAAAATGCAACCTTCTTGTGTCCAAAAAATTCACAAGTGCTGACAAAGTGAAATGAGAGCATAACATGAAATGCAAAGTGTCCCAGAATTAATGGTGCACTGAGTCATGCACACAGTACTCACACACAGTCCCCGGAATTATTGTGCATCCACAAAATGCTACTGTCTTGTGTCCAGAAAATTCACAAGTGCTGACAAAGTGAAATTGTAGTATAACAAGAATTGCAATCTCCCAGAATTAATGACGCACTCAGTCATGCGCACAGTACTCACACACAGTCCACAGAATTATTGTGCATCCCCAAAATGAACTGTATTGTGTCCAGAAAATTCACAAGTGCTGCTGCTGCTGTTGCACTTACATGTAGTGCTGCTGTGTGTATTGACCTTACTGTGATGATGATGTCATGATGCACAGTGTCTTACCAAACTGTGTGAAGGAGGGATACCATGACATGAATTACCATTCAGTGTTCCATCACAAATGATGACAGTGAGAAAACTGTTTGTCCAAAGTGTGCTGCGATGCAATCACCTCAACTGGATGGAAGGAAGCCCTTTGTGTGTACACTAATAGTAGCCTTGGTGAGTTGATATATAAATATATGTATGTATTTTCTTGGTGGGGGGGTTGACACACACACACACACACACACACACACACATATATATATATATATATATATATATATATACATATATATACACATACGCGTACTCATTGTATTGTTTTGTATTACAGGTCACATACTGTTGGTGTGCACATTCCTGTGCTTGATGAGAAATTTTGGTGTTGGAGTTGGAAATGGAATACTGTCAAGCCAATGAAGGTAAGTATTTTTTTTGGGGGAGCATATTTGCAAGTAGATATCATTAATGGTTTATTATTTGGTTACTTCTTCTCAGATTTTATCTGCATCCTTCTCCAGTCCGGTAATGATGGTCATGGTCATCATCGATTCAAAAAACTTCTGCTTGTTTCATGTCTGCCCCAGTCTTGGGGGGCATGATGTTGAAGAAGTTCTTTGGCTAAGGCAACTATGACACCACAAAGCATCTGGAAATTTCCTAAAGAGAGAAATGAAGGACGTAATACAACTTAATTGCAGCAGTAAGGCATTATGTTTAAACCGTGGCTGTTCCACTACGGGCATCTAGATTAACACAGATAGCAAGCTATCCCACTGCAATCATCAGATAATACTTTTAAATGCCAGGCTTTAGCAAATATACTGTATCAGTGTCCCTGCGTCTCAACTCAAGTTATATTTTAAAACCACATCTTGTCAAGTAACATGACCTGGGTCAAACTTTTTCAACACTGTCATGGCCGCAGCTGCAAATTTGGAATACAGTGCATGATATGTTGCAGAAATATTTTTTGTGACGTACATGTCATCTAGTTTATAATCATCAGTTGGATTTGTTGCACTGTTATGAAAAAAAAAGGAACAGATGAAATAAAATTTATATAACCACCAGTATGGATTGGAAATGGATATCCCAAAGGTTCCTGTCGACAGTACTGTTGCTGTACCATTGATACAGACCTTCAGTGAAGGACAGTCCATTGTTGTTAACGTGTAAAAAAAACAAAATAAGTTGACCATATGTGTTTGACCATTGCAGCTTGGAAAAGATACAGAAAACAAAACACACAGCTAAAGGAAGTTGACTAGCATAAAAACCATTAGTACACATACTCACTTTATAGTATTCAGAGTAAGAAGCCTTGTGCCTGTGGCTGACTGATGTGGTCTCCAGTTCCACTCCCTCTGCCTTGGCATGGTCAAGACTTCAATCAATCAAGCAATCAATCAAACTTTATTTAACCAGGCAAAATCATCCTTGAGCAAGCTCATTTGTAAGATGGCCCTGGACAAGTAGGACATATACAACTACAGCAAAATTACCAGATAAGCAGTGTACACACAATGAGCAAATAAAAGACAGTTACAGAGAAACAAATAAGATCAGGGGTGGGGAGTACATATGGTGAACACTATCCAGTTGATAATTGACTGTATATATAAAGGATTCCCTCAGGATGTGGGATTATTCAGACAAAGGTCACAATGTTACAATACAACGAGGGATACCAGGTAGGGTAAGTGAGGGAACAACAACTGAAGGTTTATGGGTGGGGGAAAACAAAGGAAAGGGTCAGTGAGGGGTGGAAATAGATGTAGTTAAACAAACAGGTGGGAGTTGGCAGAATAATCCCAAGGTGGAAAGAAGAAGAGAAGTGCTAGGGGAATACATGTAAGTGCAAAGAGTTTGGAGATCCACAGAAGATGGAGGAGGTGGTTATTTGCAGCATACACACAGGGATCTCAGTTTGAGAGCAAGCAGCCTCCTGAAAGAGTGAGGCCCCGGGATGGAGGACAGCCTGAGAGTTTTTGCATGACATTCCAAAGGGTGGACAGAGAAAAGATGATAGCTGCTGAGCCATGTCGTGTCCTTATTTTGGGTACTGTAAGAGAGACAAGAGAAAACTCCTTAGACCACACGTTCCCTCAGTACATTGAAACTGCATAGCAATATAGGTTGGTAGTTTATCGGTTAGGGCCCAGTATGTTCACATGAGGGCATTTTTTTGCCTCCTCAGAGTGAAGGAGGGCCAGACTAGCACCTGATAGAGCAGGCAGTGGTGGGTGAATAATGGCATGTTTAGGATAAATCCCAGTGCACGATGGTAGAGAGTGTCAAGTTTACATAGTGCCTGAACTGGACAGTGACTATAGAGAAAGTCAACATAATCAAGCAGCGGTAGAAAAGTTGTTTGGACAAGTCATTTCCTTGCTTCAAGAGTAAGGAGGTGTCTTATCTGATAAAATATGCCTAGACATCGTCTTAGCTTTCTAGATAGTTCATTAAGGTGAGCCAAGACGTTGAGCCTGTTACCCAGCCAAACACCCAGGTATTTGAATTTTTCTACTCGTTCCAAGGCTTTGCCAAGCAAGGCATAAATCTGAAGGCTCAAAGATGGTCCTGCATAATGGGCAGCACAAGGCTAGATAATCATAGCTTTGGTCTTTTTGGCATTAAGCAGAAGCTTGAGCCTTATTAAGTTGCATTGAAGGATGTCAAAGTCTAACTGAAGTTTCTTGTGGGCTACATCTATGGAGGTGTTAGTAGTATAGAGCACAGTATCATCAGCAAATAGATGAACATTACTTGTGCGTATACAGGAGTCCACATGGTTTATATAAATAACAAAGAGAACAGGGCCCAAGATGGAGCCTTGTGGCACAATATTCAGCAGGGTCTTTAACTGAGACAGTTCCCCTTGATCTTTGATTTGTTGCATTCGGTTGGTGAGGTAACAATCAAACCACTTTAAGGCACTGTTGTTTACCCCAATGCTGCTCGAGACGTTAAGCAGAATATGGTGATCCACTGTATCAAATGCCTTGCTCAGATCTAGAAAGAGGGCATAGATGTATTGTTTAGTATCCAGGGCGGTTTGCCATTCATTGGACACTTTGGCAAGGGCTGATACAGTATGTGCTTGGGCCTAAATCCCAATTGGGCAGGGTTTAGGATGTTTTCAGTGTCAAGGAACTCTCTAAGTTGAGAGTTAACAATTTTTCCAGGGTCTTTGATAGGACTGGGAGAAGGGAAATCGGGCAGTAGTTGTTCTGGTCAGTTGGGTCACCAGATTTAAAAAAAGGAATAATGTGTGCTATTTTCCAAAGTAGTGGCAACTCACCATGAGCCAAGGAACCATTAAAAAGGTGAAGAATTGGAGCTGTCGGGTGATAGCAGCCAAGTTTCAAAAAGAACGGTTCTAAGAGGTCAGCACCGGCACACTTTTTAGTGTCCAAGGCTAGCAGGAGGTCCTCCATCTGTTTAAAGGTTACTGGATGAAAGCTAAAGGAAGAGCACCCGGGATAGCTGTGGTGACAGGGCTAGGGCCATCATTGTCATCACAGCAGACATTCATTTTACTGACAGGTGAGGCATCAAACGTAAGGCCTGCAGTGTCAAAGTGGCTCTTTAGCTTTTCTAGGATGTCCACCCTGTCCATGTAGGAAATGTCTCCTACCACAATCTTGGCAGGCAAAGAAGAGGCTGACGAGTGACCTACTACCTCTCTAAGAACTTTCCAGAATTTACTGGAACAATTTTTATTTTCTTCCAGAGCGAACCAGAAATAACGTAATTTTTCAGTTCTAACAAGTTTGGTGCAGGCACTCCTGGCAACCCGAAAGGCCAGCCAGTTAGAATCCAATTTTGTTTTCTGTGCCCTTTTCCACAGTACATCCCTGTCCCGCAGAGCTTTCTTTAGGGTGGGTGTAAACCAGTCGGGTGACCTTTTCCTAGGTTTGATTTTTCTAAGCAGTGCATGTTTATCAATCACCTTCAGTACCAGGTTTTGGAAGATATTATAGGCTTCTGAGACAGAGGGTGCCAGGTAAAAATCCTGCCAGTTAATATTCCCTAGGTCTTCCAAGAAGGCAGGTTTGCAGAAGTGTTTTAGACTTTGTTTTAGTTTAAAAGTGGAGGTAGGAGGCCGGTAAGGGGAGCTTCTAATACAGGCAGTAGCACAGTGGTCACTCAGGTCACTGTGGAAAACCCCTGTGTGAGAGATATTGTGTGGCTTATTAACCAGCATAAGATCCAGTAATGAGCTGCGGTCAGGGGATTTCTTGTTAGGACGGGTATTCTCTGGGGTAATCTGGGTTAGGCCACACTCATCGCAGAACTCCTTAATTTTGTTGGGGCAGGCATAATTCCAATTGAGATTAAAGTCCCCCATTAATTGTCATTGGAGCCATTAGATTAGAGGTGAAGCAGTAGGCAGGGAGGACGGGCATGCAGTGTCAGTCAAGTACAGGGGGAGGAGTATCTCTTTAAGAGGGGAGGCAGCTTATAACCTACACCAACACAGTTTAGTGGTGACCTAAAAAGGAAGATGTCTTTAAGGGGAGGACAGGACAAGTGTTAGGCCTAATAGCTGCACTCTGTATCTTTAAGTGTAGTTGCAATGTTAGTGAGAAGGAAGGAAGACGATTGCATAGGGGTGGTGCCAAGGGGGGAAGGAGAGTATTTAATAAATGCTGGAGGTGAGGGAGGGGGTGGGCATAAAAATTCAGTCAAGGAGGAGACAGTAGGCGAGAAAGGGAAGCAGAAATTGGATTATTTGCAGGGCAACACTTACAACTGTGACCCAAATGAAAACTAGTCTAAACAGAAAACACTGTATCACTTTGAAGTTAGTTTCTCCACCAGGGTAGATTAGCACTGGACCTTAAAACAAAGAGAGCTGTAATACTTTAAAATCTGCAAACCTGCAGCCTAAAAGAACTTGCACTTCAAACTACCCCTGCAGTGCAAAATTGCTGTAAACAGGCTTAGGTTCACGTATAGATTAGGATTCACAGAACAATTTGGTGAGGCTTAAACAGTACCACAAACAGTAACATTAGCTTAAAGTCCAGAAGGAGATGGAGTAGCAAAGAAATTAAAGAACTGCAGCAGCCTGTCAGCAGGCAGAGACAATGGTTCTGGCCAGTCAAGTTTCAGCAGCATACCTTTGGTCTGGTGAACAGAGGGCAGTACAGCGAGGAAGGCAGTCAGCAGACAGAAGAGGTCCTCACAGCTGCTTACAGCAGCAGAGGCACCTGTGTCAAGGGTGAATCTTTGGTCTGGTGATCGGAGGGCAGTACAGTGAGGAAGGCAGCCAGTAGACAGGAGAGGCACACCCGGCTGCTTACAGCAGCAGTCACCCGTGTCAAGGGTGAAGCATTGATCTGGTGATTGGAGGGCAGTACAGTGAGGAAGGCAGCCGGCAGACAGAAGAGGCCTGCCCAGCTGCTTACAGCATCAGAGGCACCCATGTCAAGGAATGTAATGGAAAACATTGTCACAATAGTGGTGGTGGGTGGTGGTGGTAGTCACAGCTGAGGCAGATGATGACATTCCCTCTCACATCTTCTTGCATCTGGTGGTGGTGGCAGTGCCTAACAGTGGTGTTATGGTGGTGGTGGTTCAGGGGGTCACACAATGTCATTCCCCCTTGTGGCAGTGGCTAACAGCGGTTTCATGGAGGTTGTCCAGGGGAGCACACAGTGACATTCCCTATAGTGGCACTGGTTAACAGCAATCTTATGATGGTGGAACAGGGGGGTACACAGTCATTCCTCCTGGTGGCAGTGGCTACCAGTGGTCTTATGGTGATGGTGGTCCAGGGGGGCACACAGTGACATTCCCTATAGTGGCACTGGCTAACAGCAGTCTTATAGCGGTGGTCCAGGGGGGCACACATTGTCATTCCTTTGGTGGCAGTGGCTAACAATGGTCTTATGGTGATGGTGGTCCAGGGGGGCACATGGTGACATTCCCTATAGTGGCACTGGCTAACAGCAGTCTTATGGTGATGGTCCTGGGGGCACACAGTCCTTACCCCTAGTGGCAGTGGCTAACAGCAGTTTCATGATGGTAGTCCGGGGGGCACACAGTGACATTCCCTATAGTGGCACTGGCTAATTGCAGTCTTATGGTGGTGGTCTAGGGTGCATACAAAGTTATTCCCTCTGGTGGTAGTTGCTAATGGTGGTCTTATGGTGATGGTGATCCAGGGGGGCACACTGTGACATTCTCTTTAGTGGCACTGGCTAACAGCAGCCTTATGGTGGTGGTACAGGGGCCAGGATATGTTGTGCTTTGTGTTACAAATGTGACGTGACATATGGAATTTGAATCACTCTGAGTGGGACATTCATTTTACTTTATGAAAAAGAAAACATGTATCATACAACAAATGTGATTGCCTTTTAACCACTTAAGTTAAAACCTGCCAACATTAACCTCATCATCATCCTCATAAAGAAAGTTGCCCTGACAGTCATCTACATCTGAATTCTGACCACTGGGACATTTTTTCTCCATTGTGTCATCATCTACATCAGTGATAGGCCGTTTCATGCTGCCACTGCCAGTGTCATCAGGATGGTCCATTTCTACATCAACAAAACCATGACTAGGCCGGGGTATGATTACTGAGGTTGTAGTCTGAGCTGGTATGCCTCTCACTCATTTTTATGTTGATTGCGCGCATGCGCAAGAAACGTGTTGCGGCAGCTTTCTCCACAAGCAGGTTGTGGAGGCGCAGCACTATTGTGCCCAATGCCCCCACAGCCTGCAAAGGCTTGTCTCTCATCCCCCAATGCCGTGGCACACTGCTGTTGACAGTAGTTCAGCCAGTGTGCCACAACCTTCTAAAAAATCAGCCGCTGCAATCAGGGGATGCCTCATCATTGCAGTGTCACCCATCCGCTACAATGAGGGAGCGACCCGTCATTGCAGGGTGGGATGTAGGATCCCTGATATTGTTTGTGAACATGGCGGCAGCTTGCCGCCATATTCACAAACAATACTTACCCCCCACCATGTTTATTTGCAGATGGGGGAGACCACTCCCTGTCAGCATAATGTAACCCCTGAGTTTATTGTCTGCCGATGGGTGCCCAATCCCCGCCGGCAGAAAGGAATTTCCCCTTTTGTTGTTTGCCAATGGGGATGCCCAATCCCCCATTGGCTACAGCTGTCCCCCCAAAGCAAGACTCTGGTGGCATGCTGGGAGCCCACCCCAGCGTGCCACATGCCTCAGCAAAGTTAAAAACTGTCCCGCTACATTTCTTTTTACCTGAAAAAGGGAAACGGTCCCTTGTAGTCTCCCTGCCCCCCTCCCACAACCCTCACCCACCCACTGCGCACTCTGCCTCCTCACACCCCCCCATACTTACCTCTGGAGCATGGCACAACGATTTTTGGTGGACCAGGAACATGTCTGCACTCTTCAAAGCTGACTGCGAACTGATGAAATCCTGGTAAGCTGTATAATGTAATAAATAGGGGTTTTTCGATTTTAGTGCATATCTCAGGCATTTTTGGGAATTTTTTCACCAAATTTTCAACATGGGGTTTTTGGGTCCCCTCCTCATGAATTCTTGAACTGTCATGGTGTTAATTGGCCCAAAAGGTGGTTTCACGGTCACTACAAGAATCACCTTCGGGGCTGTTCAACTAAATGACAGTGCCAGTGTTCATGAGGTGGACTCTCAAAAAGCCTACAGCTGTCATTTTTCACATCCTGGCTAAAATATGTTTTTTGCATTCCTGTTGGAGAATAGCATGGTCACTCTGGGTAATCAGTGTTTGGGATAGATTAAGATTGACCGAGTGAGGGGGGGGGGTGACTGAGCTCAACTGAGCTCTGTTGGGACTGCTGCGGATTTGTTTGTGGGCAGACAAAGGCCCTACACAAAAGCCCAGCACAAAAGGGCAGCCTGCAGCACCAGGAGAAACAGAACGAGAGACACTGTTGAAATATCAGGCACTGATGCAGTCACTGTTGAATATCAGTAGCTGACGTAGACATTGTGGAATATCTGTTAAGCTATTCCACAGTGTCTATGTCAGCTCCCTGATATTCGATAGTGGTGAAAATAACAACATTTATTCAGAGTGGTATTCCTTCACCCCTATTGTATAACATATATATATTATGGTGCACGGTAGTGCGCTATAGTTAGGGTTGAGGAGCCATTTACATGTTAAACCCCAAATTTTGCACCTTAATAACTTTCCAATTGTTTGACGGATTTGCCTGAAATTTGGAATACACAATCAAGACCCATACACCTTGGGATCTACCAAGTTTTGTACCGGTCGGATACACGGCTGCGGAGTTATTAAGTGTGATCTGCGCATGCGTTTACGCTTTTTCTGGAATTCTATGGTCGCGCCTACAGATTGCACGTTTTGTGCGATTGGCCCAAAATCTCAGGGAATATGCGCCAGGGTCCCTAATGTGCCTTTAATATTTCGCAGAAAAATATTTAACGGTTCAAAAGTTATTCAAAAACAATTTCCCATTATAAGTCAATGGGAAAAGTTAACAAAAAGTTCGACAGTGTCGCAAATGCATTTTTACTTTCGCAAATGGCCCTCTTACTTTCACAAATCTGCCATCTTGTTTTCAGTTAGTGATCAGAAAAATGCTTGCCATTTAAATTTGGGACCCTCTAGCAACCTAATTCTTTTTGTATTCACCTAGTCGGAGCCTGAGGACGCTAGCCATGTCTTTATTTTGGGGTAAAACACCCCAGAAATATGTTTTTCAAATTTCTGGAAAAAGTACTTTCACAAAGTACTTTCGTGCTTATGAAAGTGTCACAAATTTTTGCTAAAGCTTTCGCAAATTGAGACAGTACTTTTGTAGGCTGTGGGAAATGACAGCAATTCTTTGGCACCCCGCTACAAAAGAACGGTTGGGAGTTTTGGGCTGAAATTTGGAGGGAACGCAGCTGACATCTCACAGATGTGCCTTTCAGTATTGTGTTGAAAAAATATTACATGGCGGCAAAGTTACAGCACTCCAAAGTTGACGTTTTTTCCCATAGGATAACATTACGGCATCCGACGCATTACTGGAATCCTTTGGCACCCTGCTGCAAAATGACAGTTTGGAGGGAAGACAGCCAACAGCCCACAGATGTGCCTTTCACTAGTTTGGTGAAAAAATATTACAGGGAGGCCAAGTTATGGCACTCCGAACTTCTCTTTTTTTCCCATAGGATAACATTATGGCATTCGTCGTGCCTCTCTCAGGCCGTATCTGGGAAGCAGTGCGAGATCACGGACTTTTCATCAGAAAAATGCTTAGCCCCCAAATGGGGGCTAAGTACAAAACTAGCCAGGACAGTCGTAAATCATATGACTTTTAAATTTTTTTTCTACGTCATACGGTTCCTGAGATATAACATATTTAGTATTCCAAGTCCTCATTTTCTGCTCTGAGACCCATTATTATGCATACATTCTATGTACTCACTGTCTTTCTCTATGCAGCTTTTGGGAAAAACCAGCCTGTGCGCTTACACTACTGTTACCATTGCCCTTTCCGCTTGCAGTTCCGTACCTGTTTCACTTACCGCTGACGTCTACGCCACCATGTGCGTTATCCATTGCGTTTTCATTTGCGCTTGCGTTTCTGTTATTTTTTGCCATTTGTGTCTACAGTACTGTTTCTCTTTCTGTTTCACTTTGTGTCACCATTCCCATTGACATTTCCATTTGCAGGCACCATGTTACTATGTCACAACACATCACGTGGCAGACCGTTCCCATCTACGCCACCGTGTGCGTCACCCTTTCTGTTCTTATTTGCTCTTGCGTTACCATGTGCGCCACTGTTAGTGCTTCTGTTTACGTTGCTTTTCCTGTTACTATGCCACAAGACATCACGTGGCGGGAGCGCGGGGCCTCCTACCGCCGCTGCATTACATTCACTATTTCTCGTTATCATTCTCAAAAAGAAGGGAAATTAGAGGCAAAAAACTCCATTTAATGCATTAGTTAGAGTTGTTCCACAGCAACAAAAGTGAGGAAATTTGGTTTTAGGGTTGAAAACCCCCTTTGGACCCCAGCCCACCCCCAACCGGCATTGGGGTGCGCATAGATGACTGGCTTAACCCATTCTCCTATACTTCTGCTTTACATATGTGATGGGGTGACAGTTGAGGCGGAGGACCCTAATGCGCACTCAATGCCGGTTGGGGTGGACTGGGTGTCCAAGGGGTTTTCAACCCTAACACCAAATTTCCTCACTTCTGTTGCTGTGGAACAACCCTAACTAATGCATTAAACTGAGTTTTTTGCCTCTAATATATATATATATATACACACACACACACACACACACACACACACACACACACATAGACACACACATATTTGTATGTATGTTACAGATCGCATATAAATATATAAGTGATACACAGTGGGGACCTCATGAGTGGTATAGGCAGCATGAGTATAGAAATACCTTATTTATCACATAAGGTCCCCCCTGCATATTTCATTTATGCAATAGGCTAGGACCTTAAGGGATAGATATATTTTTTTCTTTTTTAGGCATAAAATTATTTCTACAAGTCTGTTATTTTTTGAACTAATGTTACTGTGCTTTCCCCCATCCTGATTGCTATAACCATTGCCATAGATGTGAAGTCAGGATGACAAGTTGACACTGTGATGTGGTAGTTCGTTAGTGCCACAGAACTTCCACAGAACTTACAAACCACTGCTGTAGAAGTTCTATGGCAAAAGGTAATCTTCCCACTGAACTTGGTCCCAATGTGCCGCAGAAAAGTAGGAGCCTTGGTCTACAGGCACATCACTCCCATTATGTGGGCTTGTGAGCCCTTGGCCTCCTTTTGGTGGGAGGTGACTCAAGAGCTCAAAGCCATTTATGATTGTGCAGAGTTATTCACACCTGCATGTATTCTGACATTCACACCACTCTAGGGAATCCAAGTCGATCGAACAATATTCAGGCAGATTACCATTCTCATACTTGCTGCTCAGAAAGCCATAACTCATTTGTGGTGTACAAAGAACATCCCCACAAGAGAGACATGGGGAGCATTGGCTAGGAAAATCTATGCCTTAGAGCAGTTGTCTGCCACATTGAAGTACCTGGGAGAGACATTTGACCTTAGATGGCGAAAGTCGGTAGTATATCAATTGGAATACTATTCAGATTTTGTGTTTTAGGTAACCTAGAGGTAGTGTAGTGGATAAGCTTTGAAGATACTTAATTAGACAGGGGGCACATTGTGTAGACAAATCAGAGGACCCACCTGATAGACAAATTAGTCCCTCAGCTGAACTTCACATTACTATGAAGCCTTAGAGTTGCAGTGGAGCATAACATTGACCCCTCTCATTCTCATTATCATTCTCTCTCTCTCTCTCTCTCTCTCCCCCTCTCTATCTCTTTCTCACGAAATGTTTATTTTTTCATTTTTTCTTTCTATGGCTTTTCTAAACTGAGATATTCTTAATTAGTTTGATCATTTGTTGAGATAATTTAATATGGTCAACACTGACATTGAAACAACACAGGTCCATCAGGTCTGACTATGCTGGTTTAATATATGTAATCCGATCCTCTCATTAGATTTATATGTTCATTACATGCATTGGAAGATTAGAAGAAGCTCCTCAAAGATGTAGTTTTCACTGGATAGTAGAATTCTGGATATGTACGAACTGAATAGGACTGTATCTGTTTGTTTAAATATAGTATTTTTAAATTATAAGAGCCCTTTCTGCAAATATTTAATGGGTTGTATTAATAAGATGGTCAGCCTGATGTATCATGTTTTGATTTTAGGACTTTATGAATTGGTTTGCTTGACCTTATATAATCACACTTTTGTCATTATTGTAATATACTCTACTTCTCTGTATCTATGCTGAACTATAGGAAAATAAAGAAAGAAATATATAAAAAAAATCAATTAATTAAAAAGAAAAATCTTTAAAGGTGGAGGCACAGCTGCATTGGGATATGTTACTCACTTATATTTTTATGAACAGTGTAAAATCACTATGGTCATTGTTTGAAAATGAAATGTGGAAGGGGACATGTGTGGAGAAAATTTGCTTAAAACAAAACAATTTCTATATTTTTTTTTTATTTTTTTTAATTTTTAGTTGTTTAACCAGGTATAGCACACTAAGCTGAAAGCTTTTTTACAGGAGCGACCTGGGAGCACAATATAAATAAGGAGTGAATAGAAACTGACAACTCTGTTTTACTAGATATATTACTGAGGGCCTGATGAAGTGGTGTGGCCTCGAAACCATCACCCAACTTATTGAAAAGTGAATAAAAAGAAATAAAATGAATCAAATTTTTTGAGTGAGGGTCATCCTTTACATTTGTGAACATTGGATTGGTCTTATTTAAGATGCCCCAAGTATTATCACCATAATTTTTGATCAAGAAAAGGGCAACGTGAACGCAACAATCTACAGAACATCTCTAGCTATGCCTTTTTGTTGCTTTTCCCTATGAACTACTTGCCAATTGGAAGACTAGAAAATGCAAACTAGAAAGGGGCTTTCTTGTGCAGATGTTAATTCCTACTAGAAACATTTCCTGTATACTTTGTTCCAGTTCTCCGATGCTGTACAGTGGTTTGTTTCTCTTTGTCATGGGAATGGCAAAGATATTGCACAAAAACACAGTTTCTTCCTGCCTGTGGCCACCATGTCAGCTATGCAACTCGGTGGCACTTATGCAGTCCCCACCCCCACTCATCAGCCATCCATGGCAAAGTGCTTAATCTGATCTACAGAGTAATACAAAAGCTGCAGAACAGTTGATTATTTCTTCTCCAGCAAGGAAGCAGAGGAGTCAATCACAGCATATGGGACTGCACAGTGAAACAAAGAGAGAGTGGCAGCCAATTGGACTGGATTGTAAAAAATGGTGTAAATTTAAAACTGAACATATAAGCTTAAAAGCGTTGTAAACAGCTTGCTCCTCAGTCCTCTGGTGAGCCCTGAATAAAAAGCAGTTCAGGGGACACAGGACAAAGTGTTTAGCTCTACTGAGTAACCCATTTCTTTTATAGGTTCTGAATTATAAGAGGCATCAAAACAAGTGGGGAACAGAGACAAGAGAGTTGAGAAGCTATAATTAACTACCTTGTCTATTGAAGGACACGGGGATAAGAGTTTCCTTTTTACTAATCATCACATGTAGCAGAAACTTACTTACTGGAGGAATAGAGGACGAGTGAAGATCAGAAATCAAGCAGGGAGCAGTGAAGCAGAATTGAGTCTTTTTTTTGTCTGAAGCAGAGTTCGGGTTCACAGAATTAAACAACTTTTTGCCTTGCAGTTGCCCAAGAGAGTGATCCAATAGCGAGAGATCAGTGTCAGCTTGGGATGGCATTCCACTTCTCTTTAACAGGGGCTGTATCTCTAAAAGCTTAATCTAATATATAGAGCAACACAAAATCTGCACAGAAGTCGATTGTTTTTTTCTCAGACAAGGAAGCTGAGGAGTCAATCACAGCATACAGGACTGCACAGTAACACCAAGGGAGAGTGGTAGCCAATCGGACTGGCTTGTAGAAAAGGAAGCCAATTTCAAACTGACTAAAGGGGCTTTAAAACACTGTAAGCAGCTTGATCCTCAGTCTTCAGGCTAGCCGCATGTGAGGGGTTGCAGTTTAGAGGACATAGGGCAAAATGTTTTGGTATGCTGATTAATCTATTTCTTTAACAGATTCTGAATTACAGGAGCCATCAAAATGAGTGGGGCATGAAGACCAGAGAGCATGGAAGCCATAATTAATTACCTTGTCTGTTGAAGGACACGAGGATAAATGTTACATTTTTACTAATCATCACATTGTATCAGAGGCTTACTTACAGAAGGAATTGAGGATGAGCGAGGATTGGAGATCAACTAGGGAGCAGTGAAGCAGACTTTGGCTTTTTATTTGTCTGATGCAGGGTTCAGGTTCATGGAATTAAATAACTTTTGCTTGCAGTTGACCGAGAGAGTAATCCAATAGCGGGAGACTAGGGTCAGCTTGGGAAGGCATTCCACTTCTGTTTAACAAGAACTATATCTCTCAGTGCTTAATCTAATCTATAGAGCAACACAAAAGCAGCAGAGCAGTTGACTGTTTCTTCTCAGAGAAAGAAGCAGAAGGGTCTAACTCTCCCACTCTCCCGTCCCACCCACCCCATGATTCATCCACGTTTATAGCAATTCAGTAGGGCACACCTCCCTGTGGACACAGGAGAACTGGACGTAGCACAGTTAAAGAAGCCTCCTGATATGCTAGCAAAAATACAGGGAACATCTCTTTTAGCAGGACAATACAAATGTAGTAATCAGTAAAAGGGGGAAGGAGAGAGAGAGATAGAGAGAGAGAGAGATTATTTAATAAAAAAATCTACTAGAGTAATAGAAGGGTTTAAATAAGGTTGAAGGAGGGGTTATTGACAGAACAGTAGAGGAAGATGCAGAGAGTGGTGCAGTGCAGTGGATGTGGAGCAGCAGTTTTCAGGAGGACATTCTGGGTACTGTGGTGCTGCCCCATATGCAGGCACCTCTCTGGGCTGAAGACGGAGATTCCTGTCTCCGGGCAAAGATGGAGAGAGTACTGACAACCTTTTCCCCCACCCAGAAGCCATCATGTCCACAGCCACTGCCACAATGGATGACTGGGCAGAGGGCAGGCTGCACTAAGGTGCACTCAGGGAACTTAAGGGAGGGGGGTCACAGACACATCGCCCAGCTGGTCCAACTTAGAAACTCCTATGCTGTCCTGCAGGAGTGGATATCTCCCACAAGGGAACCCGAGGTTATGACCATTGAGAATGAGAGGGTCTTCCAGGAGGGAGGCCCAGGGGCAAGAAGGAGAGGATCTGGAGGAAGAGGAAGCTACTCCTGGTGATAGACTCAATAGTCTGGGGAATTGATCTGGGTACAGGTAGTGGGGAAGAGAGGGAGGTTAAGTGCCTTCCAGGAGGCACAGCTTGGAGGGAGGGGATGCAAATCCAGAGGATCACTTTATAAATAGCAATGAGGTGGAAACTGGAGATCATGGTCCACCTGGAGACCAATGACCTAGCCAGGGAGGAGGCGAGCACAGTGCAGGTGCAGGAGTACTTCAGGAGGTTAAGTCACCACCTTTTTTTTTGCACATTCTTTTTCTGCTCCATTTCTATGGGTAACTCTCTCAGGCAACCAGCACACTCTGCGAGCTCTTCCTCCCACCTGAAGCTCTCTTCCTCATCCCACACCAACCCAACAGATCCCCTGGGTCTTCACTCCCTGAGGTGGGGCTGTCCTATCTGCCCAGGGTGCTCTATCTGTAATCCAATGTGCCAGCTGAGTGATCAGCCTGATGAGAAGAGAAGCCCGGTGCTGGAGTGTGGCTCGGCAGGAAGAGGAGCTATCGCCTGTCCCCGAGGATGGGGATTTTCTTAGTTTTTTCCTCCCCTGGGCATGTGGCATGCAGTGGTACCTGTGCATGATTTCCCTGCTGGCATCTGCCACACTCCACCCCTTACATTGGCTGGTGTTCCTGTAATGCCCCTAATCTGCATTGGGGGCTGCTAGGACACCAAGCAACCCTGCATCCCTCCCCAGGGAGAGGAGAGCTGTCCTCCAGATGCTCCATCCTCTCCCTCTCCCTCTCCTGCCACCCCCTGGATCCCTGAGTCCATCACAAACCCAGGTCACTGGAGTGGTATGAGGTGTAGTATCCAGTGCCTCAACCCTCAGTGCCACCAGGCCAGCCTCAGGTTGAGTAGGCACCTTGAAGTGGTAGCAGGGTCCCTAACATTCTTGCAGGTGCTGCCACTTCACGGCAGGGGTGAGGCTTGAAATCTCTGCATCAGCAAGTTCAATAATTGACTGAGGAGCTGGTGCAGATATAATGGTTTTGACTCTGCTGGGGACTGGGGACTCACCTGGAGGGATGGGGGCCTGTACAGAGGCTAAAACCTACATCCATCCAGGGAGGGGACTGCAGTCCTTAATGAAAAGTTTAGATGCTTCCTTGCCAAGCACTTAAACGTGCTGGGGCAGGGACCTGTCGGGAGCAGGGAGACTTCGGCAGCCCACCCCCACAGGTAAGTGTAGCTAGCAGGGTGGATCAGGATGAAATATTGAGGCCAGATTTTCCTGAACTCACTCCAAGGGGTAAGGCAAGGGAAGGGAGGCAGCAAAAGAATGAAACCAGAATTGGAAAGGGGGAACAGGAGTGCAAGTGCAGACATACAAGGGGCACAGGCAGGGAAACAGGGACAAATATGACTGGGCTCGTTATAAGAGACAAAGCAGAGGGAAATAGGCAGCAGAAGAAAGAAACCAGGGTTGAAAGGAGGAAATTAAAAGGCAAAAGAAAGAAAGGCAGGAGGTGCAGGCTACAAAATATGGAAAGCCTTGTATGCAAATGCCTGCAGTCTGGAAACAAAAATCCCAGACTTGGCAGCCTTTATGGCAGAGGCAGACCTGGACATAATTACAATTACCGAGACGTGGTACACTGGAAAGCATGACCGGGAGGTAAATGTATGAGTTTACACTTTACACTGGAGGGATAGGAAAGGTAAAAAGGAAGGGGGGTGGCCTTCTGCCTAAGAGAAGGTATTAAAGCAATGGCTCCGCTGGGCAGACAGGGGGAGGCCGAGGCACTGCGGGTAACACTTGAACCAGGAAATGTCAAAGTAATTCTCACAGGAGTAATCTATAGGCAAAGCCCTGATTTTTCTGCAGCAATTTGTGTCTAAATTATGTGGCAAGTCCCACTGTTGCCACAGAACTTCTGTGGCATTAGTTTCCTAATTTAGCGGAAATTCTGAGGCGACAGTTAGGGGATTCGGTAGCAGTCAGCAACCTCCCCCCTAGCACCCAGGTAGGGGAAAAATGTTAGTTTTGGGGGTAGGACCTACAAACAATTTATTTATGTATGTATGTATGCATTTATTTACTTGATTTACCAGGAAAGTGGACTGATCAAAGACCTGTTTTCAGCCACACCTGGGAAAGGGGGGGATTACAATAGGAATATAAACAACTTTTTAACATATACAATCAAAACATATTAAAAATCATAATATGTTATACAGTATACAAATATGGTCTCAAGGTACTTATATACACTGGCCCAGATATTTAAAGAAGATGCGCCTGGAGCAACTTAGTTGTGCTGGCGCATCCTCAAAGAGTGCCCCTTGGCCATATTCAAAAGGTGGGGATGAGCTGCGCAACTCTGGATTAGCCACAGTGCAAAGATAATGTGTACAGCGCATCTGGAAGGGGTGTTCACCTGCATACTGGCACATCGGAATATTCAGCTGAGAAGTGTGGCGCAGCTGCACCCACATCTCGGAAGTGTGCTGCACAAATTCATGCCTGTAAAACCAGATGTGAGTTGTAGCCACCCACAGGCAGGCTGTGGTACTGCACAGTGCAACACAGCAGCCACCAGCCCCTGGGTAGCTACACCCCCTCCCAGCCCTGATTGTAACATCAATAGTATACCCTATTCATCCAAGGTGGTCTAGTGGTACCCCCTTCCTCCCTTCCTGAACCCCATCTATGTATTGAATAAATTCCCCATACATCCCTGGTAGTCTAATGGTACCCCCCCCTTCCCGAACACGTTTGCAATGTAATAGACTAAACCCAGTAAACCTAGTGGTCCAGTGGACCCTTTTTACCACTGAGGGACCCACACCACCCGCTCCCCCATCCCAGACTGGTCACTCAGCAATGGTGTCAGCAGGCAGCACATCCCTCCACATACTGCCACGGCTGCCTGCTGACTGATCTGTCAATGAATGACAGCATACTGTACTCCTCTAAGTCCATTCGTAGACACTGTTGACCAATGGGCTTGCAGTGTGTACTGCATACTTTCATTCACAATGTTGTGTCAGTTACAAAGTTGTGAATGAAAGTATGCAGGACATACTGCAAGCCCATTGGTCAACAATGTATACCAATGGGCTTTCAGGAGTACAATTCACTGTCATTCATTGACAGCTCAGTTGGCGGGCAGCAGTGGTGGTGTATGCAAGGATGTGCTGCCTGCCGACACCATGGCTGAGTAGTCAGTCTGGGATGGGGGAGCGGGGTGGGGTGTGGGTCCCTCAGTGGGTGGGGAAGTCCGCTGGACCACCAGGGTTACTGGGTTTAGTCTGTTACACCGCGATCATGTTTGGGAAGGGAGGGGGCTACCACTAGACTACCAGGGATGAATGGGGAATGTATTCAATATATAGACAGGGTTTGTGAAGGGAAGGGGGGGCACTAGACTATCAGGGATGATCAGGAAGACATATTTTGACTGCCATTGGGGTGGGGTACAGGGTGGCACTTGACTACCAGGGGGATGTGGTGTGTGTTATTTCTGCACAGCATTGCAGGGTGCCCGACGCATTCTTCAAGGTGCATTCCTGGCCCAGACATGCAAGTGGGGCTATAATGACATGCAAATGACAACATTTGTGCCTTGCATGGCTAATGGCTCCATTTGCATGTTTTGGTGTGAATATCTAGAATTTGCACTCGGCTTTCCAAGGATGTGTGTGCAACCCCATTCGTGGTAATCAGACCAAGCATGGAGATGTGCCGGAGCATCGTCGGCAGCTCCCATTTGTGCCACAGGCATTTGTTACCATATTCAGACAAGATGTGCGGCAGTGAATCTCATTTGAATATGGCACTTTTACACTCTGGCGCAACTTAATTGTGCAGAGCAACCACTTGTGCCCTTTCTGGGCACAGCTTGAATATCCAGGACACTATATACAATACATAGTATAAGTATAACCTAAATTACAAACAACAAGTAATATCATAACAGCAGCAAACTGACTACATTCAAATAGTTTCTTACCCAGGTTTTTAATACATTTTCTTTGTATTAATTTCTACCCCAGTTTTAACTAAATTATTGATGAGTTTAGGCCCATAATTAGTCATTGAACACTCAGCAGTCTTTGTGTCAGTCCTATTTTCTTGGTAGTGTTTTAATGAAATTGCTTGTAAAGTCTTTGTTTTATTTACTCTCCTAAATCCATCACATATCACCGTTGGAGTTTCTGATCTCAGTGTTTTCGGCATGAACCTAAGTATTGAGTACAATATCTTCTGTCCAGGTGGCAAAGTCCCAAAGTTTTTATACCTACTACAATGGAGCTGTTGATTTCTACAGCCAGTTGCAAATCATATAATATTATTAAATGTAACTGTATATCTCTGTAATAATGTGACTGGCATATTTATCAATAATAGTGAGCAACACTCTAAAGCTGGCAGCAACACTTGATTTGCTTTTGTTCTTTTTGCTTTTTTCAGATAGACTGTTTTTATTTCTATACAAATGACCTAGTTTACTATTAACTTTGTTTGTTGCCTTGGTAATATGTTCATTTAAGGATAGTGTTTTATCCAATGTCACACCCAAATAATTAAAAGTTAACACTCCCAAACTAACTCCATTTTATCCCTACTATTTTCATAGTGGTATTTTATAATCGTTGCTTCGTTCCAAAAACCATGGTCTTGGTTTTCTTCTAGAGACACAGTGAATTTTTTTTTTGCTGGCGAAATTCCAGTGAAATTGAGAATTTTGCTTTTTGAAATATTTCACAAAATTCGCTGAATATTTTGTGAGTGTGAAATACATGTGTATTTAAAAAAATTGTTCCCCCATGACTCAGCTATCAAATCACCTGCTTTGAATATTGCTTTTCGCCACATTCTATTTAATATTTATTTTAAATCTGTATCAAAGAATGACCCAATGAGATGCAGCATTTTGTTTTTGTGGGGCTCCCTTAGCACAGGAAGGCAAAAAAAGTTTCTAGGTAAGTGTAACAATTTGCTATGTCCTGAGTCCTCCTGGCCATAGTGACCAGCATTAAAGTAAAATATTGAAAGCTCAGGATCCCTGGTGTCTAGTGGTCCCACCCACTGGGCCAATCACAAGCCCAATCTGAAGAAGTCACCCTCCCAACCACCACCATTGCATTGAGATTCACCCCATCTAGTGTCCCACTCCCTGGCCAATCGCTGGCCCAATCTGAAGAATGACCCGATCCCCTGTCATCCATGAGTGCAGCATTGTTGTGATTATTTCATTCCAAAAAAATAAACAGCTACTTTCCCTGGTGTTTAGTGGCCCCCCACCCTGTCTGAACGTGACCCCCATTCCACTCCCCTTCATCCAGGGCCAGGACCTCAGCAGGCCACTGGCACAGCCCTCCACCCACCTCCCTGGCTGGCAAACTGACTGAGTGCTTGCGCTTTTCTTGAATGAGCCTGATCCTGACTGAGTGCTTTCCAGTCAGATCGAGCTCATTCATAAACAGTGTAAGCACTCATTTAGGCTGCTGGCCATGGAGGTGAGTAGAGGGCTGTGCTGGTGACCCACTGGGGTCCTGGTCCTGGGAGGAGCAAGTGCTGGTCACTACCAGATAGAGTGGGGGGCATAATGGGGTCCCAAAGGTAGAAACTCAAGGTGTAGCTTCCCTTTCAAGAAACTGCATCCACTAAGTTATCCTTTACATCCAACCCTGCAGTAGATACTAGTTCCACTATGTGAACTCTTTCATACATGGCAATGGTGATTCCATTTTTGAGACCCACAGCCTTCATGGTGTGCAGCACTGTTTCTTTCTGGACCTCGCTAATAGGCAGACCCCATTTATGACATGTTTGGATTCATCTCTGCAGAAATAAAGGCAAGATCAAACGTTATCTTGAAATGAAACCTAGAGCAGATCTGACCCTAATAAGGTTAATTTCTGAATGATGGAGTAATCAGCCAGAACATGCTCAGTGCTCTTAATGCACAATCTTAGCAGCTCTATCCTTTTTCCAGATGGGAGATCACATTATGATTTAGTAAACAAGTTAAATCAGTTTATTGGTCTCAGATGATTGCCTAGCATCTTGAAACCCAGATAGCAATATACATTGGAGCAGTTTGGCACAATTGGTGGTGTTTTCTTATAAGAGGTGCAAAACTGATTAACCACTGAGGCTAGCTTACCTGTTCAACATGGAACTTTGATCCATCCTAATCATTACTGCTGAATAGTGACACAGCAAGTAGAGGATCCAGCAGTGTACTGACAGACACTAAATCTGACCTATGGATAAACAAAAGATTTCAGTGACCAGTCTGTTCAGACTTTTTATTATTATACATTTTTTTTGAATGAAATAATGACAACAATGCTGCACTCATGCTTGACAGGGGATGGGGTATGAATCTGTTGGGGAGGGTCATTCTTCATATTGGGCCAGTGATTGGCCAGGGGGTGGGGACACTAGACACCAGGGATCCTGAGGTTTAAATGTTTACTTTATCATTGGCCACTATGGCCAGGACTCGGGGGGGGAAACACTTTTTTTTAAATACACTATTTTCATCCTCTTTAACTCATTAAGTTCCAGTGGCCATTGGCGGCTACTGGACCCTTAAATGGAGAATTTCACCCACAAGAGGTTAAATTTTGCCTGTGGGTGATGAAATTCCACTTTTTGCCAGTGAAATCTTGCATCTCACCAGCGTAATTTGGCATTTTGCACCTGCAAAATATCTTGTGGAATAAAATTTCCACATTTTGACCATCTCTATTTTCTTCTCATTCAACACAATCTTGCTATATATACAAACCATTCCTGTAAGGCCCTATAAACCATCTGTATTTTCAGTTCTGTGTCCGCCCCCTCCTTTTCCTGTGCAATACAGCACTGTGTCAACTGTATACATTATTGTTGACAATTCATTGCAGATGTTTGGCAAATCATTTATAAATACTGAAAACAGGAGCGGACCCAGAAATGAACCTTATGATGCTTCGTTGTGGATCAGAGGAAGTTTCTAATTAATGCATAAGTTCTTAGTATTAGAAGGTAAAACATCCACCCCATCCATCTCAGCTCCATCACCCTCCCCGCCCCAGCCTGAGAGTCCCCAGGGCCACCAAATTTGATTAAGTAATATTTTTAGCTGCTACCACACTGCACATTGATCCTCATCCTTCTAGTTTTACCACTAGATCAGAATGCCAGTTTTTCATTCCAGTAGTGCTTTGTGAGGCTATGCTCAAAGCAATTCTGTGACAAGAAACCAGAATTTGGGCCCAGTGCTGAATTAGAAGGATGAGCATTGCTGCACAGTATAGGATCTGATAAAAATGTTTCTACTTCAAATAATGGGACTCAAAGAGGTTCTCAGCGTGGGGTAGCGGCAGTGGTGGGATTGTGCTGGATGGGGAGGGGTTCTTGTTTTGATTTTTAAGGTAAAGCCCTAGCAGACAAACTAATGGGCAGGGGCTGTTCCAAAAGGCTTTTCAGATTTCTGTTTTTAAATTCCACAGAATTCCAAAAAGCATTCTGCAGAATTTAATATAAACAGAAGAATAGTTTGCTGGTGCTTATATGATCTATAGAATGATTTTTTTTGGTCAGAGTCAATGCAAACTGCAGATTTGTTTCACTCACAGTTTATACTGACTCTTCATTTTTTTAATGATGCTTTTTCTCCTCATCTGCTGGCCCCAACCAATCTGATCCAGACACTCTCAGAATGCTACACACACTGGGACATACCTCACTCCTAAACAACCCACAGCTTACCTCGGGAGCAGACTGCGAGGGGGGCACCTTCCTCCAGTATAGACTGAATGATAGAATGGGAGTGAGAGACCAGTCAGTGGTGAGCACTCTGCAACATGAGGTGGGAATCATCATGCTGTGGTGGAACTTCCATTTTCCCATTTTCTTCCCAGGAGGTGTGTCATGCAGTGATGTTGCGGTGGCATGCCAAACATCTGACATGCCTCCCAAATATAGACAGTACTGGCTGTCATACCCCAGGCTATTAAGAGGGGTTATCTGAAGAACAGCAACTTCCCCACCCTCCCCTGAAGGAGAGCAGTCCATAGGATGCTCAATCCTCCTCCCCCTGGCCAGCCCTCTAACTTCCCAGGGTCATTCTCAAACCATGGTTATTAGCATAATCAGCAGTAGCAGTACCACTGCTCCTCAATATAAATGGCAGAATAATATTTTGCATTTCATGTAAACCCCAGAATTCTATTCTGCAGTTCATGTAAACAGTGGAATATTCCACAGGTCATGTAAACTGCAGAATCATATTCCCTGTTTTTTGCATAATTTATATTAAATTCTATGGCAATCTCCATGGCTGCAGTATTGCAGGAAAATTGAGGCCTTATCTACAGGCCTCTGATACAGAGGGAGGAGGTGGATAGAGAAATAGTGGAGGAAATACTTGGGATGGTAGCAAAGGGGGGGGGGAGTACTGCTGCTGGGTGATTTTCACAAGCCAGATGTGGATGGGACAATCCTAGCAGCTACCTTGGCTGGGAGCCAAGACATCGTGGAATCCTTGCAGGGGACAGGCCTCAAGCAGTTGGTTCAGGAGCCCATTAGGGACAAGGCAATCTTACTCCTTGTGTTGATCAATGGAGACAGGATCAAGGAAATCAGGTTGGATGGACACCTAAGATCCTGAGACCACCATACAGTGTGGTTGAGCATCAGTACAGTGTCACAGGATAACCACACAAAGACAAGCATCCTGGATTTCAGGAGTGTGAACTTTGCTAGGATGGGGAGAGAGATCAAAGAAGATCTGGAAAGAATGGATCTGGGGAGGGGTTGAGGAGCAGTGGGCACACCTAAAAATAGTTGTAGTGGGGGGGTGACAAATTATTGCATTTGACTGAGTAACAAAGGAAAAAGAAGGAAGAAATCACTATGGTTCACAAAGGAGGTGGCAGAGAAAATGGTGGACAAAAAGGGAGCTTTCAGAAAATACAAGGAGACTCAGAAAGATGAGGATAGGGCAGTGTACCTAGAGAGACAAAGGGAGGGAAGGAATGTGGTTGGTGTGAAAAGGTGCAGACAGAGGAGAGATTAGCACAGACAGTAAAGAGGGGAGACAAGACATTTTATAGATACATTACTGATAGAAGAAAGGCCAGGGGAGGGATTGTAAGGCTCAAAAGGGAGGAAGGAGTGTGTATAGAGGGAGACCAAGAAAAAGCATTGATACTAAATGAATATGTATGTTCAATATTCACAATAGAAGGAGAGGGACAAGGACACAGCCGGGCAGCAGAAACAATGGGGATATAGAGGTAAACACCAGTCCTTTTGCAGAACAGAGAGTCCTGGCAGAACTCCCAAAGCAGAGGGTGGACAAAGTGATGGTACCAGATATTATACACTCCAGGATATTAAAGGAGTTATGGACAGCACTAGCAGCACCACTGGCAACCCTGTTTAATGAGTTACTCAATACAGGGGTGGTTCCAGAGGACTAGAAGGGGGCAAATTGTATCCCTCTCCACAAGAGTGGTATCAGGGAGAAGGCAGAAAACTACAGGCAGGTCAGTCTCACCTCAGTGGTGAGTAAGATTATTGAGGTGCTGCTTAAGGAAAGGATTGTGGAACACTAGGAAACCATAGGAGCACAGGATCCAGGGCAGCATGGATTTACAGCAGGAACAACATGTAAAACAAATCCGAGTGACTTTTTTTAATTACATTTATTTTATATTTTCAAATATACTAACAACAACCAATTAACAATACAAAAGCAAAGAAAAAAAAAAAAGAAGACTCCCCCACCCCCCACTACAAGCCCCATAACTAAACTGTGTACAAAAGTTAGTGCGCTGATTTAAAAGAGAATCACACAACAGCACACAATAGTCTGTTTCAAACTACTGAAGATCAGGACACAGTAAAACAGCTAAAAAATAAGGTCCATAAAAGTAAGTCAATAGAATATACTGAGTCGATTACACAAGTACAGAAAAGAAGAAAACAACAAAGACTTGATGGAAATAATAGTAATGCTATATCTATGCAGAAACAGCAAAAAGAGCAAGTCATTTAGCCCATCATTTATCATATGTTGACAACGTTTTCTGGGTACTGGCAATACATTTTTCCAAATGGAGGTTACTAAATAGTTCATTAAACCATTTTGTATATGTAAGATTTTACTGATCCCTCCAATGTCAAAGTATTAGCCTTTTCATTGCCATGGATATCATTGTGATATAATACTTGCACTCCTTAACCGGGACCAATTTAAGATTGCCCACTATACAGATTTTTGGAATGAAGTAATCCTGCAGACCTAGCAAAGGGTCCACCTTCTCTTCAATTTATGACCATAGCCTATGTACAGGGAGGAATTCACAAAAGTTGTGCTATAACATCCCATCTCAAGAACCACATCTAGTACAGAGCACTGACATATCTCTACCCGTGTTGGCCAACTTTTTGGGGAGTTTAATAAAGATTCTGTGAAATAAAAAATTGGGTCAGTCATAATCTGTCTAGTGTAGTGTATCTAATAGGGGGGTTCCAGATCTGAGGTTGATCAAAATAAATATCTGGGAAAATATCTTGCCAGTACTTACATTGACCTTCACAGTTACCACACCATGCAGTGAAAAAAACTTGATACAACTTTGAAATACTATATGGCAAATACACCAGCAAGTTCCAAGGAAATGAATGAATCAACTGTATCTAACCATGAAGGTGGGCCCATGTATTCGGAAACTATGTGTGTAAGTTGAAAATAATTAAAAGCTATGTGGTAAGAAAAAGAAAGTTGATTCCTAACTTGTGCAAATGGAATAAAATGTCCCTCTTACAACAGGTCAGAGAGGGGGGTGTTGCATCTATGTGTGGGAGCCAACCTGAAGGAATGGGCTTTCCCCCAATTTTAAAGTTGGAGTTCCTAACCAGAGGTTGTGCAACATCTTTACAATAATTAATTGATAAGGCCATTAGCAATTGCTTAAATACTTGAAGAGAAGTACCTATGACTGATTGCCTCAAAGATGGCGGGAGAGCTGTATATTTGGCATACAGAAGGGAATCTGTAGAAAGTCCAGAGGAATGAATTTGCTCGATCTCAATGTGACAATCAGATCATTTTTGTAAGTACAGTATCAGCTACTGCTAAGTAATTTTAAAGACCACTTTTCATGAATTTTTAACATCTGGTTGTCATCAATATTGCCGGATTGCACAAAACAAGACAAAGAAAATGGGTCCAATGAAAGCACAGAGCCAGCCATGTGAGCCATAGCTTAGTGGTTAAGAGCCCTGAGATGGTACTCCTGGGACCTGGGTTCAAATCCCAGTGGGTCACATTATTTCTTTCTCACTTCAATTTGTGATTTAAAAATTGCTTAGCAGTGGCTAACACTGCACTTAGAATAAACCATTAGCTTGTCATCATTGTTCCTAGTTGCAGGATTGCACAACACCAGAGAAAGGATGTGTGTCCAAGGGCAAGCACAGGCCCAGCCAGGTGAGCCATAACTTCATGGTTAAGACCACCAGGATGATATTCTGGGGCCCTGGGTCCAAATCCCAGTGGGTTACATTATTTCTTTCTTACTTTAATTTGTGATTTAAAAATTGCTTAGCAATGACTAATACTGCACTTAGAAAAAAACATTTTCTTGTCATCATTGATCCTAGTTGCGGGATTACACAACACCAGAGAAAGAATGTATGCCCAAGGGAAAGCACAGGCCCAGCTATGTGAGCCTTAGGTTAGTAGTTAAGAGCACTGGTATGGTATTCTGGGGGCCTGGGTTCAAATCCCAGTGGGTCACATTATTTCTTTCTCACTTCAGTTTGTGATTCTAGCTCAATAGTAAGCCATAATGGGGCTGATTGACTTTATTGACTGGGTAACAAAAGAGGTGGATCAGGGAGGAATGATGGATATTGCCTACCTTGATTTCAGCAAGGCCTTTGACACCGTAGCCCATAGAAGACTGGTGTACAAGCTAGGTAGCCTGGGGGTGGGCCACAAAGTGAAAAACTGATTGAACAACTGGTTGTGAGACAGGAAGCAGAGAGTGGTAGTAAGTGGGATCAAATTCGAGGAAAGGAGTGTGACCAGTGGGGTTCCTCAGGGATCGGTATTGGGGCCAGTCCTTTTTAATGTCTTCATCAGTGACATCGCTGATGGGGTGGAAGGGGAAGATTTGCTGGGTTGTGGATGATACCTAGATTTACAACAGAGAAGACACTCCAGAGGAGGTTAAAAGAATGTGTAGGGATCTAGGAAAGCTGGAAGAATGGTCAAAAGTGTGGTAATTAAAATTGAATGTGAAGTACAAACTCAAGCACCTGGGGTGAGGAAACCCTGCAGAGAGCTACGGGGTGGGACTGGAATAGCTGACAGTCACAAGGGATGAGACAGATTTGGGAATAATCATCTCATATGACCTAAAGTTGGCCAAACAGTGTACCAAGGCTATGGGGAGAGTCAATGGATGTTGGGGTGCATAAGCAGGTGTATCACAAGCAGAATAAGGGAGGTAGTGATGCCATTATACAAATGCTGGTGAGGCCCCATCTAGAATATGGTGTTCAGTTTCTGGAGTCTGCATCTTCACAAAGACATAGACAGGGTGGAGGTGGTCCAGAGAAGGGCGACAAAGATGGTGCTGGGTTTGCATCAGAAAGCATATAGGTACAGATTAAAGACCTTAATATGCATACACTTGAAGAGAGGAGGGAACGATATGATCGAGACCTCTAAGTATCTTAAAGGCTTGAACAAAGTAAATGTGAGTGACATCATTCAGTACAAGAGTTGTACAAGGATGAGGGGACATGATATAAGGTTGGAGGGGGGAAGTATAAGGGGAAATGTGAGGAAGTTGTTCTTCACAGAAAGGGTAGTAGATACTTGGAACTGCCTACCCCAGGAAGTGGTGGGTGCTAACACAGTGGGGGGATTCAAACATGCTTGGGGTAGACATAAGGGACCCATAGATGTGGGAAAGAGAGGCAACAGCCAATGACCAAGGAGGGGCAGCGTCTGTTAAGGCAAGGAAGGGAAAATAGGTAGACTAGGTGGGGCTAGTGATCCTTATCTGCAGTCAACTACTATATTACTATGTTACTATGAGTGGGGAAAGAGCGCTTTCCTCTATTTGACATGTTCCATTGTTTTTTTTGTTGTTTTTTTTTAACATTTTTACCCCAGATTTTCAACATAGACTTCATTTTTATAACACACCTTATGGAAAAGACAGGTGTAATTTATCTTTAACATTTTTGTCCCAAATTGTCAATACAGTCTTATTTTTATAACCAACCTCATGAACAAGACAGGTTTAATTTTCAAATCCCCTCCAAAACAGGGTTTTACGGCAGTCTGTGAAATACCCTTTCAGACAAAAGTAAACAAATTACACTGGCTTGATCATCAGGAGTGATAATACCTTTTTGGAAAAGATCTAAAAAAATACATCTGTCTTGATCTTAAAGGGTTCAATAGTAAAAAAAAATGCTCATGGGCAAAGTTTGCAGTACCCGTCCGTTAGCACTTACCTGTGGCCCAGTGGAAGCAATATTCAAAGGCATAGCCCTTGTGCAAACACCATTGAATATAGAGTGAAAATGCAAGTGTGCAAAGCACTCCCCGGCATGCAGAGCAAAGATTGCCCAGCTCTGAATATAGCAAGTGAGCAGTGAAGATGGCCCTAGCAGCACAGCGTACAATGTAAAGACACTGGGAACTTCAGCGTAGATCACGTCCAGCATATGAAGTGGTAGCCTATATGAGGACACAGTGGTGGGAAGGCTGTGATGGCAACACAGACACAGCATGGCAAAGGACCCACAGAGAGGTTGACATGGGCAGCCAGAGGGGAGGGTACAATGTAGAAGGATTAGTGCAGGTGGATGGCAATGGAAAGGGACAGCTAGGACACTGTCTGTTCCCAACAAGGGATGTGCAGGGGGTCACCTGTGGGGCAAAATGGCAGAAAAAAGACAGAACACACCTACCACATGTAGAGTCATGCACCAGGGGAAGCACATCCACAGAAACCTGCAGGACCACCAAGGGAGAACCTGTGTTGGAGATCAAGCATAAAGTACCCCCCAATGGGGAGTGTTGGGAAATGAAGGCACCCAAACAATCCACAAGAAAATGGTAACACTACACAAGAAGAGACATATGAGATGAGATATGAAATATAATAAATATTTTATGATGTGAAAAGATAAAACTGGAACCTGAACAACACAAATAAATCAGTAGAAATATACACATCAAAATAGACAAGCTCTGGCCAGAGCTGATAGGGCTGTGACTAGCTGCCAAGTGGCAAAGTTACACATATGTGTAGAAATTATTGAATGCTCAGGTGTAATTTGGACATTTTTTGGAGGTGTTGCACCAAATTTTCAACATGGTCTTTTTGGGACCCCTCCTCATGAAAAGTGTCAGTGTAATTTTGTTCACTTGTCCTGAAAGATGGTTTCACAAAGTGCCCATGCCATTCTGTGCCTCACGTACAGAAACACATTTCAGGCAGGATGTGATAAATGACAGCTGTTGTCTTTAAAAGGAGGTATGCAAAAATAGCACTGTTGAAAATGTTGTGGGAAAGTATTAAAAACTGACTAAGTTAGGAGCGTTCATAGAAACTGCACAATGCACGCTCGTAATGTAGTCGTTGTTTTGGAATTTTTTCACCAGATTTGCAACATGGGCTTTCTTGGACCCCTCCTCATGAACAGTGCCACTGTCACTTCATGAACTGGTCCTGAAAGGTGATTCCGTGCAGCGACTGCAAAATCACCTTTCGGGATTGAGTAACAAAATGGTAGTAAAAGGTTTTCACGAGGTGGGGTCCCAAGAAACCCATGTTGACAATTTGGTGTCAAAATTCCAAAAAATGGCTTATTTATCAAAATAAGTTGCAAACCCCATTGAATGGCATTATAGCACTTACCTTTGATTCTTCAGTTTGTGGTTCAGCTTTGAAGAGTGCAGGCATGTCCCAGTCCAGAGAATATGATAGCGCCTATCTCTGGAGGTAAGTATGGGATAAGGGAGGGTATGGGGAGGTGGGTGCTCAGTGGGAGGCTGGGTAGGAGGGGGAAGCTGGACTGGAGCGATGAAGAGGGACCATTTTCTTTGTTACAGATAAAAAAAGGAAAAATAAGTTGAGGGACTGTTTTCTTTATTTATAGGTAAACAATAAAAAGCAGACATTTGGGTACACTGAGGTGGGCTCCCAGTGTGCCACATAAAAAAGACTGGAAAAACATGTTGGGGGACTATTTTCTTTATTTACTGGTGAAAAAAGCAGACATTTGGGCACACTGGGATGGGCTCCCAGTGTGCCAAATAAGTGGGGGGTGACATACTGCGAACACGGGGATTGGGGACCCTGATGTCAGCAGGGGGGAAAAAACATTTTGGCACACTGGGGTGGGCTCCCAGTGTGCCACATGAGCGGGGTGGGCTACAATGCTGACATGGGGATTGGGGATCCTGATGTCAGCATGGTTTCTTTGTTGCTACTGCTGGTGGCAGCAACGCAACTACACATGCATGGCAGTCGGATGAAGCAGTCACTCATGCACAGCTGTGGCATTTTGTCATTCACAGCATGATGATGCCAGCAGAACTGCGCATGCGTACGAGTTGCACATATGTACAGTTCAGACCACAGAATGTGAAAGTAACAGTCAAAACAGTGCAGCTGTTACATAGAAACATAGAAACATAAACTTTGATGGCAGATAAGGACCGATTGGCCCACCTAGTCTGCCCATTTCCCTACCTAGAGGATAAGCTGCAGATCCTATTTAACCAACAGCCTATTTCTTCCTACCCCCCACAGAAATTGCCTTATGTCTGTCCCATGCATCATTGAATTCTCCCACAGTTTTAGACCCCATAACCTCCTCAGGAAGGCTGTTCCATGGGTCCACCACCCTCTCTGTGAAAAAATACTTCCTCACATTGCCCCTGAGCTGTCCCTCCTCTGTCTTCAAATTGTGTCCCCTCGTTCTTGCACATCTCTTTTTCTGAAAGATGCTACTCTCTTGGACTTTGTTGATTCCACTGAGGTACTTAAACATTTCTATCATGTTCCCCTCTCCCTCCTTTCCTCAAGGGTATACATATTAAGCTCCTTTAGTCTCCCTTCGTATGACTTCTCTTACAGACCCTGCACCATTTTAGTTGCCCTCCTCTGAACTGCCTCCATCCTGTCTATGTCCTTGTGGAGATGGAGTCTCCAGAACTGGACACAGTGCTCCAGACGGGGTCTCGCCAACTGTCTGTACAGGGGGATAACAACTTCCTGTTTTCTGCTGGTGATGCCTCTCCCTATACATCCCAGTATCCCCCTAGCCCTCCCTACCACCTTCTCACATTGCTTGCCAACCTTAAGGTCATCTGATGTTATTCCGTAGCAGCTGATTATGGCAGAATGTTTCAATCTCCATTGGACTTACGGAAGGATACTTCCAAAAGTCCAACAGAAGGTTCCATGATCGACCATTTTTACAACTACTGACCAATCCCAATAGGGCTGTATGATCCACCCACAGCCCTAAAAATGAGTAGGGAAAGGGATGTGACAGGGCAAAAACAAGAAGGCAGGTGCGGCATGACAATGACTGGGATGGGAGGAAGAATAGGGTTCAGGTAGTGGTGTTGAGCAGTTGTTCCATGCCGTCTCCTTCAAGGCATCCATCATCCATGTTGTAGAGTCCTCAATGCTTGTCAGGCACTCAAGCATGGCCACTGCTGTCACACTAATCTTCTGAGGAGATTGTTCCTGCCCTCAGACATCTCTGGCATATGGGCACTGGCAGGAGTCTGTAGTAGTAGTAGTAGTAGTAGTAGTGGTAGTAGTAGTAGTAGTAGTAGTTTACCTTTGTGGAAAAGACCATGTTGTAAGTATGGCCAGCAGAAATTACAGACCATGTAGGTTCAGGTAGCATACATATCCATGCCTCCTTCCACCCACAGCACTGACAACATCATGATATGTGAGATATGGGTGGCACAACTGCCCCAGAGACTGTAGGCACAACAACATACTTCAACAGTTGGACATGGTCAGGTTTCCACGCATGCACTGCTATGCCATACAGGGGGAATAGACCATGTTGGCAGATCCAGACACAGAGCAAAGGCCATGGACACCATTCATGGGTTGTGAGCTGAGAAGCTGAGTCTTATGTGTAGGTGACCACCATGTGTGGTAACAGCAAATAACAGTGGCACAGCAACTTGGCACAGTGTACTGGATCCAGGAGGCCTCAGTGGTAATGATGGAATCCCCCCATGACCACTGCATAGTGATGCTGCTATGGAAGCACAACACAAGTCCAAGGGCAGCACTTGTCCATGGAACACAGAAGAATGTATCCCACCATGTGCTGCTATGGCTGCAAAGGTCGGTCCTGTGAGCAGTGCAGTAGAGGCGTATTGCAAGCACAGATGTCAGACACATATATCCATTGTCAAAAGACATCAGCCACCAGAGTGCAGAAGAAGAACAGCCAGCTGGCATGCCCAAGGAGGGTCTGTGGCTGCAGAGGGGAGTGCTACATGCAGGGTATCTGTAGCGCACTGGCCAGGCAGGTATGGGGCACCATGATGCAGAGAGGCATGGCAGACAGGCACAAGCAGAGCAATACAGCATACATGAAAAGACTGTGGTGTCAGTGACAGTGACAGCTTGGTGGACTTGGATAACTGCTGCAGATGTGTGTGCCGCAAAGTGGTACCACACTCCCACAGCAGGGTCAACCGAGAGTTACCGCAGTCCTTGCAGCAGGCATCATGGGATGCTGCCCCTTGCTCACCATCACATCTGTCATCTGTCCAATGGAACAATGATTACTGTCCCCCACCGCACAGCACAGGACACTGTCCTAGGACCATGGCACCACAAGACAAGATACACGATAAATGCAATGCAGCAACTGATGACTTGGAATGACAGAAACATGAATGCACACTGTACACAACCATCAAAGTATGATGAACATACATACCCAGAGAGTAATGCCTGAAGCTGGGTGGGCCATAGAGTTGTCCCACCAACTATTTAACCACAGGGTCGGTCAGTGAGCTAAGCTGATAGTTTTTTCACTTTCTGTCTGCTGTTTCAGGAGTGGTGTGACAGTGGAATGCAAGGGGAGATTTAATTTCATTCAGCACATTACAATTTCAGGAGCAGATGGCAAGCTGAGCTTTAAATTCATTTATTTCAATGTTTTTGTTGCCTTTGATTTTGTTAGCCAGCAGCAATTGCAGCAGTTGTAAGGGGAAGAGGGGACATCACAGATAAACACAGGGACAGACCGGAGGGTAAGTGGAGCTTTAAATTAATTCATTTTAGTGTTTGTTGGCCTTTGATTTTGTTAGCCAGTAGCAACTATAGTGGAAGTAAGTAAGTAAATAAGTAAGTAATTAAGTAGGTAAGTAAGGAGGCAGTATAGCACAGTGGTTTAAGGCTGTGAGCTGCAAACTTAAAGACCTGGGTTTGAATCCTGCAGCTCCTACTTCCATACAGCACTGTGTGACCCTGAGCAAATCACTTAACTTCCTTGTGCTCCCATGTCACACCTGTAAACAAACTTTAGCTTAGTGTGTCTCTCCTGGTTAAAAAAAAGGCAAATAAGTAATTTATTTGTTTTGCACCAAATCCCAGAGGTGCTGGGTGCCTTACAGTAAAAATTTGACATGGTAATACAAGATGATATAACTATACAATCAATAAATAAATACACAGATTAAAATACAAAATACAATTTTAAAGATCTTCGGTGTACATCAGCAAGGATAACCTTATTAAAAATATGTGTCTTCAGGACTCTTAAAAACCTCCACCAAAGGGGCCTCCCTTGAAGATCTTGGTAGCGAGTTCCAGAAGACCCAAATAAATGATCATATGAGGTTTTCAGCTTGGTCCTCAGAACTGCCAGGAGGCCCTCATGAAGGAAAGGAGGGAGCATACTGGGATGGCAGAAGTATGGAGATCTGACAGGTAGCCAGGGTCCTATCCATATAGTGCCATATAGGTGAGCAAGCCCACCTTAAAGAGAATCTTTCACCTGACTGGGTAACTTATTCTGAAGGTCACAAGACTCTTACACATTTCTATTAAAATCTAACTAAAACAAAATAATAAACAATATAAGCAATATTCAAACAATATAATTCTAAAAGAATCATACAGTCACCATTCATACCTTAAATACAGTCAAATCCAACAAAACATTCACTATCAAATAATCATATAGTACCTAAACCCGTAATCCACCCACAACCTTCCCACAAACCAGCATGATTCATTCTCATTAAGAATGGCACCGTCTTGACCTGAAATTGTTCCAGCTCACTCATGCACCACTAATCAAAGAAAATGTTTAGATGTCATGATGTCAGACATATGCTTTGCATCTCTAGCAGCTCCTAGTAACCGCTAAAGCTGGTGCAATAGCACTGGACTCAAAAACAAAAAAGTCCAACACAATTTTTACTTTAATAAGTAAAATAAACATTTTAAATCAGTTCTACATGCACTACCATATGGTTCTCAAATGCATAAAAGAAATAGGCAATGGGGACATTGTTAAATCAATTATTGATCTGCACTGAAGGAGTCTGACCTCGGACACCTTACTCATGGCTTACGCTGCTCAAGGGTTTACCTGAGGTCAAACTGCTTTTGTGCAGATAAATGATTTATTTAACTCTTCCCCACTGCATATCACTTATTTACATGCATACAGATGTTGATAGGAGGGGGGATGCAGCAATAAGATGGATGCACTGCTGCTCCTCTCCTCATTATGCTGTTGTAATTTATTTTAAAGGCCTTGTTTTATAGCAGCAATTAATTTAATAATAGTCATTTTGTCCTTACTTTTGAGTTTCAATTGCCCCCTCTTTTGTTTTGTGACTCAGTGGATGCAGTCAGAGTTGCCAGTATCAAATTGTGGACCTGGGTGGCATTTTGGTGGTCCCTATGATTGTTACTGGAAATCTCCGACTGTAGTTTATTTGTTAACACTCACTTGGCAGCTAGAACTGGCTGTAAGCCAGTTAAGGAGACAGCAGACCAGGGATGTCCCAGCAATGTGGGCTTGAAAGAGGAAACACAGAGGGCCCATTAGAGAAAAGTAATGGAGCGAGTCTCTGGAAAAGTGGAGACAGTTGGAAGAATGGGCTGAAGTGCATACATTATACTTTTTTTTCCTTTAGATGGGTTTGCCGGCTGCAATGTTGCCAAGTCCAAAAATTATCACATTACTTGGAGGTGGGGCATTGTTGCAAAGGCAGTTGATTAAGGGCCCTAAATGAAAAGCATTGTATATGCCTTTGAGGGAGAAGGCATAGCAAAAGCCAGAAAAATTTGAAATATTTGTAGATTGCTCTACCATGCTTGCATGTAATGGATATTGTTGAAGCAGGAGTGACAGAGTAAGTTAAAAGTGTCTTTATACATGCAATTTAGTTGCCGCTTCCAAAGCTGTGTTTCTGCCACTTTAGCCAGCATTGCAGATTTCTGCCCACCACAAGGGGAGAAACTAATGCATTGCATCTATTTATTTAATTTTTGTTGACAGAGGAAGTGCACTAGGCAGATTCTGCCTATTTTCAGGCACCACTCAGGGGAGGGGGATACACATGAATACCAACTGACCTTCAACCACATGAAACTGTTATGGCAACAATTCTCTTATAATCATACATTTTCTACCACTTAATGGGCCTGCTATCGCATTTTCCCTTATCTTTCCTGTACAACAACCTCTGTTTGGTGCGAGTCATTTTACTAACTGCCTCCTGCTTCCAGTAGTCTACATCTGGTTTTCTCTAAATAGAAGCGCAGGATTGCCTAATAAAACAAGGCAAAGAGCAAACATGCATAAATTTCAATTGCTGTCTTGAGGTACAATGCACAGACTTATTGCTATTTCTGCAGGAGAGCATAGCAGATTTGTATGTGGGATGCATTATTACTTGAAAACATCATCACAAGCAAAAGTCACAACAGGGAAAATAAAATAAATATTCAAAACCTTTGTTAGATGTCATGTATGTATGTATGTACAGTAGAAAGCATCTAAGTATGGCATAATTAGCAATATCATTCATTAATGTTGAGTTTCTTTGCTACCTAGTGTTGTGAAGAAATAAAACAAGTAGGTTATTTAGTGCATTGTTTATTTAATCATAGAGTGACAGCTCAGTGATAGATTGAAGGACGGTGTTGTATCTTGTCAACACAGTTGGTGTATTATATCTTAGTAGACATATTCAATGTCATATTAAAGGATTCTTCAGACTATGGAAGTTTTTTCCCCCCTGTGGTAAGGTAGTTGAAGAATCAAATTTAAACAGCAGAAGAGCATACCTGCAAGCACTGTTCATTTGCATGTGTCCCCTGTAAAGTAGTATCAATAAAGGAAACATGCATAATGCTGTGTATAGGCATCTTTTAGAAAGTAGCACACCAGTTGATCTTCTTGACATCCCTAATGAAATGGGGCAATCATATTAACTGAAGTGCTGTACAGTTAAACTATGAACTACATATAATAGGTAAGCATCATATAGAGAACAGAAAACACTAGACAGTGCTTGAAATAGTTTTGTTTGTTTTTAATTGTTTGAATGGTAGACAACGGTAAAAGGTTGTGCATAGGTGTAATCTGCATTTGCACATGATAGTTACACATTCTTTCTATGATGCCTGCCAATGTGTTATCTAACATAATAAATGTATTTTTTTTTTACAAAGAACAGGAAACATGACAATACACATAGGGTTTTTGTCCAGTATTCCCTGACTACCAAAACGCAAATTCAATATAATCATATTTCTGAGCATGCTATTGTTTGTAGATGTAAGACACATGCAATAGTATTAAGACAACAAAGATGCTTTAATAGTGTGGTTTCTTTTTAAAATGTGTAAAAATTACTATATAGTATTTATTTATTTGCAGTACATTAGTTTATCTCCTTAAGGGACATACTTGACAGGTTCAGTTATATCAATAGAAATGCAGTGAATTAATTGAATTAAATACAGTAAACAGTATACTGGCCTGTGCATTGCTTTGTATACTACAACTTATAAAGTTGTACCATGCATTATTTACATTCATGGTATCTCTTCAGCTGGTCCAGCTGCCTAGTTCAGATATTTATTCATAATAATGCAAATTCAGTGGATGAATGGGGTGTAATATACAGTATACCTAGCCAAGATATTGTCAACAAGATAGTAATCAGGTATAGTGCTGAGATAGTCATTCTGTTAGTTCACAAACATGAAGGAAGAAAATGATGAGGACAGAAAACCATAAAGATATCTGTCGGATAGCATGAACAGCCAAGGCGCCTCTTTAGTTGCAGAGAGGTGTGCATAATGAGTGTCTTTTTATGTTTGCTTGCACGCATGTGCAAGAAACATAGTGCCATCATCAGAGATTTCGGAGGTGTGTCATCTCCTCCTCCAATTCAGTCAGTGTGCTGGCAGGGGCGGCCCCTGTAAGCCAATGCTTTCTGGAGCTGTCTATGACACGCTCCAAAATGCAGTGCCATACAGTTGAAAGGGGGAGCTATGCTTGAGTGAGCAGTGATAAGATATCGCCTGCCTGCGCGCAGCCCCCCCCCACACACACACACACACACGCTACCATCGTGAGGTGCGCCCGCAGCACTGTATAGCTGAGGGGTGCCCAACCGCCGTGGCTGTGCTGTATTTCCCGTCTCCCCAAAGGCTTCAAAATGCCATGCTGGGTGCCCACCCAGCGTGGCAACGACATTATAGCTGACGGGGGTGCCCAATCTCGCCGGCTCCACAGTCCTCCCCGAGTAATAAGTGCCACGCTGGGAGCCCACCCAGCGTGGCAATGTATCCTTAGGCCGACGGGGTGCCCAATCCCCTGTCGGCTGAATGCCCCCCAACAACCATTCTTGTGCCACACTGAGCCCCACCCCAGCGTGGCAAACATCCGTGTCGCTTTTTCTTTTTTACCTGTAAAGAAAAAACGGTCAAACGTTGTCTCCCGCCCCTCCCACAACCCGCACCCACCCACTATGCACCCAGCCTCCCACACCCCCACCCCATACTTACCTCCGGAGCCAGTGCGACATCTTCGTGGACTGGGACATGTCTGCACTCTTCAAAGCCGACCGCGAACTGAGGAAATGCCGGTAAGCTATATAATGGGCTAGATAGGGGTTTCAACTTTGTTGCATATCTCAGGCATTTTTGATTTTTGCACCATCAACATGAGGTTTTTGGGACCCTTTCCTTTAATGTCACTGTCATGGCAAAGAGTTTGCCCGGCGGTGATTGCAGTCACCGTGCAGTCACTGCATGAAATCACCCTTCGGCCCTGAATAATGCCATGACAATGAAATCATTCATGAGAAGAGGTCCCAAAAACCCCATGTTGAAAATTTGGTGCCAAAATTCCCAAAAATGACTGTTTTACGAGCGTGCGATGCACAGTTCCTACGCAGGCTCGTAAGTTCGCGAATTTTCAATATTTTCACTCCAGATTTTCAACATTGTCATTTTAACACACCTTCTTATGAGTAGTACAGCTGTCATTTTTCACATCTCACCCAAAATGTGTTTCCTCACCATGTGAAAAACAATAGGCGCAGTCGGGTATGTAAATCAATGTATGGGACAAATTAAGAAAATCACAGTGACACTGTTCATGAGCAGATGTCTTAAATGGCTATGTTGAAAATTTGGTGAAAAGTCCTAAAATGACTGTTTTACGAGCGCAGCATTGCGATTTCCACGCACGTCAGAAGGTCGTGAATTTTCAATATTTTCACTCCAGATTTCAACATTGCCATTTTACCACACCTTCTTATGAGTAGTACAGCTGCCATTTTTCACATCTCACCCAAAACGTGTTTCTGCCCATGTAGCGCACAATGGCGCAGTCGGTGTGCGAAATCAATGTGCGGGATAAATTAAGAAAATCACAGTGACACTGTTCATGAGGTGAGATGTTAAAATAGCTATGTTGAAAATTTGGTGAAAAAATTCCAAAAAATGACTGTTTTACGAGCGTGCGTTGTACAGTTCCTATGCACGCTCGTAAGTTCGTAAATTTTCAATATTTTGACTCCAGATTTCCAACATTGCCATTTTGCCACACCTTCTTATGAGTAGTACAGCTGTCATTTTTCACATCTCACCGAAAATGTGTTTCCACCCATGTAGCGCACAATGGCACAGTCAGTGTGCGAAATCAATATGTGGGATAAATTAAGAAAATAACAGTGACACAGTTCATGAGCAAAGGTCTTAAAATGGCTATGCTGAAAATTTGGTGAAAAAATTCCAAAAACTGACTGTTTTACAAGCGTGCGTTGTACAGTTCCTACGCACGCTCGTTAATTCATAAATTTTCAATATTTTCAATCCAGATTTTCAACATTGCCATTTTACCACACCTTCTTATGAGTAGTATAGCTGTCATTTTTCACATCTCACACTAAAACATGTTTCCTACTTCTATGTAGCGCATAAATGGCGCAGTCGGTGTGCGTAAATCAATGTACAGGACAATTATGTAAAAATCACAGTGACACTGTTCATGAGCAGAGGTCTTAAAATGGCTATGTTGAAAATTTGGTGAAAAATTCCTAAATGACTTTTACTTACGTCCGCTGTACAGTTCCTATGCATGCTCGTAAGTTTTCAAATTTAATATTTACTCCAGATTTTCAACATTGCCATTTTATTACACTTCCTTATGAACAGTACAGCTGCAATTTTCATATGTCGCCCAAAATGTGTTTTCGCACATGTAGCGCACAATGGAGCTGTGGTGTGCGAAAGCAATGTTTAGGACAGATTAAGAAAATCACAGTTACACTGTTCATGAGCAGAGGTCTTAAAATGGCTATGTTGAAAATTTGGTGACAAAAGTCCATAAATGACTGTTACGAGTGAGCATTGCGCAGTTTCCACGCACCCTCGTTAGTTCATGACTTTGTAATATTTTCAGTCCAGATTTTCACCAGTGACATTTTTCCACACTTCCTTATGAACAGTACAGCTGTCATTTTTCACAACATGGCTGAAGTGTGTTTTCACACTTTCAGTGCAGAGATGCATGGTCGCTGTGGGAAATCATTGTTCGCCACAGATAAAGAAAATCACAGTGACACTGTTCATGATCGGAGGCACCAAAATGCCTGAGTTGACAATCTGCTGTAAGAAATCTCCAACCTAATTATATTACGGGTGTGCGTTGCACAGTTTCTATGTACGCTCATGACTTCACCATTTATTTTAATATTTTTACTACAGATTTGCAACATAGCCATTTTTTACACCTCCCCATGAAAGAGTACAGCTGACATTTTTTACATCCTGTTCGGAATGTTTTTGCACCTGTGGTGCTAAATGCCGTAGTCCTGTGCATAAGCAGCTTTCGGCTAACAAACTGATATTCCCCCTGTTCATGAGGTGGGGGGTCACAAAACAAACATGTTGAAAATTTGGAGTGAAAATACCAATGAATGCCTGAGGTAATAGGGTTTTGAACTATAACGCCCAACCCTATAGAGAATGACAGGCATCGGGGTGTGACTTGGGATTCTTGCCTGTGATGCTCATACCATTCCACACCCTGCAGTCAGTGAGAGGCATCGAGGTATACCTTGGACTCTTTGGCCCCAAACTTCACCCCATTCTCCAATATCGCACCCATCTCACCATATTTTCTAATGAAATGGGTGTGCATAAGGGCCAAAGACCACAAGGAACACCGTGACACTTGTCAGTCTCTGCAGGGTGGGGTGTGGTGAAATGGCTTGGCCGATATGCCAGATGACCCAAACGCACACCCCAATGCCTGTCACTCTCTGCAGGGTGGTGGTGGGGTTGGGTTCAGTTCAACACTTCACTGCCATTCCTATTATGCAGCTCTGTAACTTCTGCACTACCACTGCCAATGCCAGCAAGCAAACATTCGGCATTGACAAATGCTTGTTTTTCCCTGCTTGCTGAGATACTGACTTTGTCATATCAGAAGTACGATGAAAGAAAATGACAAGTCCAGCAAACCATGAAGATATGTATTAGTCAGGATAAATGGCCATGGTGATTGTTTAATTGCAGGGAGGTGTGCATAACCACTCTCTGTTCTGTTGTACTTGCCAAGATGCTGAGTTTGTCATTCTACAAACGCAATGAAAGGCAAGGGTTACTACAAGAAACTATGAAGATATCTAGCAGACAGGATGAATGGCCCAGGTGCTGTTTAGTTGCAGACGTGTAAATAATTATTGTCTGTTCTTTGATGCTAGCTTTTTTATTTACATAGCAGTTAGATTTCTCACTGATGCCAGGCAATGACACAGCCACAAACAGAATGCTAATCACAGGGTTCCTGTATCACCTTAGCTTTTGGAATTCAGATTAATAATGCCCATGGACAACGTGAACATCTGCAGCATAAGAAATGTTGTCTTGAAAAAGGAAGGAAATATTAGCATGTGTACGATAGTACTAAGAATGTATTGGGTAAGGCAAACAGCATATATGCATGAAACTAAATTGTTGTGTTGTAATACAATGCACAGACTTAGTGTGAACTGTACAGGACAGCATGGCAGAGTTGTATACATGATGGCTCATGAATTCAAAACATCATTACCAGCACGGATCACAAGGTAAACAAAAAGAAAAATAGGACAAATATTTGAAATTATTCTTAGCTGTGATGTATGTATGTACAATGGAGAGCAGTGACTTGTGAGATCATTGTATTTATTTATTTAGCTTTTGTTGACAGGGTAAGTGCAGTACCCAAATTGATGTAAAGCAAATAAGGCATTTGAAATAAGGGTAGACCATGAACAAGCTGTATATGCTCCCTTTGAAGCTAGGCATGCCAGGGATGCTCGTAGAGAAACATGAACACAACGAGTATGTTACATCAGATGTGCTGTAGGTGAAACATCCATAGACCAACATCCTCAACCTAGTACTAGTATAAGCAAACTACAAAATGAAATATAAGGCTTTATTGCTGGAAATATGCTTGTTGTTTGAATCGTTGTGGTAGCGGTGATGGTAGTGGTGGTGTGGGGGGGAAGGGAAATGTTACCAAGGGAGAAAAGGAATAAATTCTGTGGAATGGACAGAGGGGGGTGACTGCTGTGAATGCAGATGCTTAGCTGTCGACATGCTGACATAATTAGTTTGCCATTTCATGAAAAAATAGGGTTGAAGTTTACTAGGCAGCATAGCATAATGGATCAGAACTATTTCCTGCACATCTATGCAGCACAGTTCCTGCACATCTATGCAGCACAGTTCAGTGCCCTTAGTCATGTAAGTGCATATTGTGTGATGTTCAGAAAGTCACTCAACTACCTAGTGCTGTCAAGTCAGCTAGCTTACAGTAACAAACTGTACATGTGTGACATTTTTTTGTATATGCACCTTAATACCATGTCAGTTCTTTGACTTATAGGCAATGGTCAAAGCAGTCTTCCTACTAATGTAGTCTGCACTGAAGATTTTTGCCTACTGCATGAGGGACAAAAAATATATTTTACTTATTTATTTTTTGTAGACAGGGAAAATGCTCAATGCAGACTTGATGTAAAGCAAACAAGTCATTTCAAATAAGGGCATAGTGGAAACAGATTGTAGATGTTCCCTTTGAAGCTCGATATGGCAGTACACACACATGTATTCAATGGATGTTCATGGAGAAAAATGACCAGAAAGTCTAAACGTTACTTGATTTTTTGGTTTGGGTGGTGCTGCGGGGTGAAATGTTACTGAGCAGAGGCACAATTACATTATTTGCAGGCAAGGTCCTGTTGGAACACAGATAATTGAGTGCCCTAAATGAAAATCATTTTATATATGTTTGAAGGGGAGACATAGCAGTAGGCAGGAGAATTTTAAATATTTGTAGATTGCTTTACGGTCTTCTACCATAGTACAATGGCTTCAAGCTATGCCCTGCATATCTAGAGATGACACCTGCAGTCCCACAGCCACCTAACTGCATATTGCATGATCTTAAGAAACTCACTCAGGTACCTACTGCTCTCAAATCACATAGCTAACAGTGAGAAAAGGTATATGTGCACAGTATCACTTTTTTATGCACCTTAATGGTACGTCACTTCTTAAAAATATAGGCAACTTTAACAGCTGTGGTCCTGCGAGTTTAGCCAGTACTGTAGATGATTGCCCACCCCACAGGGAAGAAATAATGCATTTTAAGAGTTTATTACATTTTTGTTGGCAGGCTAAGTATAGTAGACAAATTCTGCCTATTTTCAGCCACGACCCAGGGGAGGTGGATACAGATGAATACCAACTGACCATGAAACTGTTATAGCAATAATGCTGTTATAACAGCAGATTTCCTAGCACCTAATGGACCTGCAATCGCGTTTTCCCATCATTGCACATCCGCACATTTGACATTGGTTAATGTATCCAATGTCATCGTACCCCGTTCCCTACATTTATGTTCCCTACCACAAAACATGCTTGCTGAGAGACATTTTAATCACTCCCTGCCTACAGACATAGTGCTGCAGCCTTACAGCATATACCAATGTTACAATCTCCAAAGTTGTTGCACTTCTTTTTTTAAATGTACTTTTCGATACAACAACCTATGCTTCGTGTGACTCATTATAGGGACTGCCTCCTAGAATGACTAGTCTACATCTGGGTTTCCTGTGAATAGGAGAAGCGCAGGATTGCTTAATATCTTACAGAAGTAGCAGAAGAATGGCGGGGGGGGTGCTGCCAAGGTAAACCATAATAAGAGTGCATTGTGTAACATGCAGGTTTTTTGGTCTTGGGGGGGCACTGAAATGTTGCCAAGCGGAAACATGGATTCAGGATTCATGTTGGACCATGACTGTCAACACCTCTACATGATCCCTCTGAAGCTTGGGGGGAGGTGGGCCCCAGTAATGCTGGCAATTGTATGCAGAGGGCAAGTGCAGGAAGCAAATTGATCCAAATCAGATAAGACATTTAAAATAAGGTCACAGCATGAATAAACTGTATATGCTCCCTTTGAATCTGGATATGAATGTAAGTACACATATCCAAGGGATGCTCATAGAAAAAAATGAACACAAGGGGAGTGTTACATTACATGTGCTCGAGGTCTAACATCCATAGACCAACATCCTCAATCTAGTACTAGTATCAGCAAAGTACAAAATGAAGCATAAGGTTTTATTGCCTAAAATATACTTGTTGCTTTGGTCCTCATGCTGGTGCTGCTGATGATGGTAGTGGGGGTGTTGGGGGGGAAGGTGAGAGTGAGGCAAAATGTTTCCATGAATAAATTATTTGCAGCGGACAGGGGGGTTACTGTTTTGAATGCAGATGGTCACCTATCGACCTGTTGATATAATTAATTTGCCCTTTCTTGACAAATAGATTTGAAGTATAATAGGCAGCATAGCATAATGGAAGACAGCTATTTTCTGCACATCTACAGGGCACAGTTCAATTCCCACAGCCATGTAAGCGCATATTGTGTGGTCTTAAGAAAGTCACTTAACTATCTAGTGCTGGCAAGTCGGCAACCTTACAGTGGCAAAGTGTACATATGTGTAGTTTTTTTAATGTACCTTAATACCATATGACTTCTTTAAAATCTAGGCAACCGTCAACGCTGCATTCCTGCTATTGTAGTCAGGACTGCAGATTTGTGCCTACTGCATGACACACAAAAAATGTATTGTATTTAGTTATTTAATTTTCTACACAGAGTAAGCGTAGAAGGCAGACTTGATGTAAAGCAAATAAGTAATTTGAAATAAGGCCATAGTTACAAGAAACTGTATATGTTCCCTTTGAAGCTTGACATGACTGTACACATATGCATACGAGGAGTGTTCATGGAAAACATGAACACACAAGGTGTATTACATGACATCTGCTGCAGTTCTAACATGCATAGATTTAATGCCTCAATCTAGTACTACTATCAGCAAGCTACAAAATTACGTATACAGTTTTATTGGCTAAAATTTACTTTTCTCTGTGGCTAGGAGGGAGGCAAAATGTTGCGGAGGGTGGAATGAATGAATTAATTATTCTTTTTTTTTTTTTTAATTATATTTCTTTATTATTTTATATAAAGGTAATATACCTGAGAGAACAGTACAGGGATTGCACAATATAACCAATGATATGAACTGTATAGCAGCTGCAGAGTGACAATATACAACATTTTACAGAAATCCCTGAATCTGGAAAAAACAATGAGAAATACTCCCTACCCCCCTCACCAAGATCTCCGGGCCCCCATCTCCCCTTCCCCAGGATGTGCCTTCTATAAAGGAAAAAAAAAAGAGAATAAAAAGGAAGAAAGGGAGCTGATCCTGATACATATGAGATGCATAAAGGTATATCAGCTGCCAAGGTAGCTACAGGAGTACCCAACAAGACATTAATTCAAATAAAGAGCATATAATTTGCCCCATTTCCGCTCAAACGAAACCAGACAATTCTGAGAACTTGCTATTAACCTTTCAGTCCGAAAGCAGAGAGAAATTTCACTGATCTGTTCTGCATACGAGATAACCAATTGGTCCATCCAGTGCCTAAGGACCAATCATTTGACGACCATTGAGATTAAGGCCATGTGGAATCTATGCTCCATCACTTGTATATTGGAAAGCATCCCTAGGATACAAACTTCTATTGTGGATAAATCATCAAGGCCCAAAAGAGGGTCTAAGTTAGATTGGATGGACTGCCATAAGGGACCCACCTTCTCACAGTACCAGAAAATGTGTACCAGGTTCCCTTCCACTGTGCCACATCTTGTGCATAGAGTTAAAGATAATCTATTTAATTTAACCAGTTTATCTGGGGTATAATACATGTTGTTCAATATATGGTATTGAGTGAGTCTATGTCTGTCTTGAGAGAGATACCAATATGTACCTACCCAAATTTGTTCCCAAACTAGAAGGGTGTCTGGCAGAAGAGAAGACCAGCATTTGGAACCAGTCAGGGAGTCCAGGAATTTAGTGTCTAGTAGGAAAGAATAAAGCTTAGAAATACTATGGGCCTTAGTTGCCTGTTCCTGTATCTGGTTTAGGAAGGGTTTAATTTGAGATGGTGTGGGATTAGAACTGAAGCTGGAAGCCACTAGGTGTCGTAACCGAAAAACTTTAAAAATGTGCTTCTGAGGAATATTATACTTGGTCAGAACCTCCCCGGAGGATAGAAGAGAGTTGTTCAGGAATAAATCATCAACACAGCAATCTCTCAGCTGAGGAAGCCAGTCTAGAGAAAGCGGAAGACCCCAGATCCTAATATTTAAATTAAGGGTAAGAGGTTGGGAAGTGTCTTTCCTGGGAGAGAGATTGAAAAAATACCAGCATAGATTCAACACCTTGATGGAGGTACCAATGATGCTCCCCTGTAAAAGTGGAGGCAAAGTGGATAAGTTATAATAGAGGAGTCTGGATGGGGGAAGGCGAAACTCAGAATCTTTTTCTCAAGTTGTACCCAAATTGGTAGAAACTCGTCCATCCTCTGGTCATACCACCTCCCAATTTTCGCCATGTGGCTTGCCCAGTAATAGAGCATAAAGTTGGGAAGACGGAGCCCTCCCTTCTCTTTGGGTAAATTAAGTTTTAAGAAGGCTTTCCTGGGCTGTTTACCCTGCCAAATAAACTTGGAAATGGACCTGTGAAAGTGATGAAAATAGGACATTAGCAGGAAAGTGTTCATTAGGCTGAGTGAGTAGAAGACCCGAGGCAACACATTCATCTTAACAATATTAATATGACCCCACAGCGATAAAGGGAGGGCTGACCATCTCTGAAGGTCTTGTTGAATTTTAATCAGTAGATTGTCTAGGTTAAGCTTCCTGAAGAGTTAAGGTCTTTAGTAAGGAAAATGCCTAAATATTTGAGAGAGGAGGGGGCCCATTTCATACCAAACTGGGAAAAGTTAACCTGAAGCTTGTTAACATTCAGTGGAAATATGATTGATTTACCTCAATTCAACTTGTAATTAGCCACTTGGCCAAACTGGGCTATAATGTGTAGTATATGTGTTAGAGACACTTCAGGGTTAGACAAGTGTAAGAGAATATCATCAGCATAGGCCGAGAGAACCAGAGACTGCTGCTGAATGACACATTCCATGACCAGTGGAGAGTTTTTGATACTGAGAAGGAGAGGCTCCAGATATAGATTAAACAGGAAAAGTGACAGGGTGACAGGGGGCAGCCCTGCCGGGTGCCTGTAAATAGCGAAAATCGAGATGAAAAAACCCCGTTACAATAAATTCTGACAGTAGGGGATTTGTAGACATTTAATACATTGAATAAAGACCTCCGGGAAGCCCATTCTCTTTAATATAATCCAGAGAAATTCCCAATGGACTCTGTCAAAGGCTTTCTCTGCATCTAATGATATCAGAGCCATAGAGATTTGAGAGTCCTGGGCGGCTTGAAAAATATGTGAGAGAGTACGCAGGTGATCTATAGAGGACCTGCCCTGCACAAACCCTACTTGTTCGGGGCTCAACAGGTTAAGCCAGACCCATTTTAGTCTAAGGGATAGGATAATCATTAGGATTTTAATGTCGTAATTAAGAAGTGAGATTGGGCGGTAACTAGCAGGATCGGTCGGGGATTTGTCTGGCTTAGTATCAGAACAATAGTGGCTTCCAGCAGGGAAGGGTTCAGAATGGTAGCGTTAAACATGTATTAAAATAATTTAGTGAGGAGAGGGGCAAGTTCCTTCCCAAAAGTTTTATAGAAATTGGAGGGGAAGCCGTCAGGTCCCGGAGCTTTGTCCGGAGCAAATTCCTAGATCACCTCCTCCACTTCTGTTACCATGATAGGAGTAGTCAGAGCTTCTCCTAGGTGAGTTTGGAGGGTAGGAAGGGGCAGGCCCTCCAAAAACTGGTCCACAAGGGAATGAGAGAGGTGGAAGGCACCACTGCCATAAAGTTTCTTATAAAATGACTCAAAAATTCGTGAAATATCCCAAGGTGAAGTTTTAAGGGAACCATCAGAAGATAGTAATGAGGGAATCCATCCCAATCCCTTGATTTCCCTCAAACATAGGGCTAGCATTTTAACCGATTTCTCCCCTTGATCGAGATAGAGGGCATTTGTTTTCAGGAGAGCATACTCTGCTTTGTCTCTTATCCAATCTGAGTACTCATTTCTAAGTTTCATTAGGGTTTCTAGATCAGCTTGGGAAGAGGAGGAGGAGAACTTATTCTCTGCCAACCTAATTTGGTTCAACAATAACATGATCTTGGCCTCCCTCTGCTTTTTCCTCCTAGATGTGAGTTTAATAAATTCGCCCCTAATGAATCATTTAAGGGAGCACCAAAACAGATTCTCCCTCTCAATTGAACCTATGATGGTCTCAACAAATGAGGTGATTAGGGATCTAATATGGGAGATTATGCCCTTGTCCTTTAAAAGCTGGGTGTTTAGTTTCCAGGAGGTGTCTCTTTGCACCTGCGGGTTTGGGGAGACCAAAATCCAAGCCACCGAGTGGTCTGACACAACTATGGGCTCAATACCAGACTGGAGTACTCCCGACAGAAGGTTATTGCTGACTAGTATTAGGTCAATTCTGGACCACGTCTTATGTACTTGGGAATAATAAGAGAAGAGTTGTCTTGTGGGATTAAGTAGGCGCCAAGGGTCACACAGGCCCAGTAGGTCCATAAAATTCCTCAAGGCTAGCTGTGAAGAGGAGAGTGGTTTCAGGGGTCTATACAATTTATCCAAATCTTGTGAGGGAGCGATATTCCAGTCCCCCCCCCCGATTATTAACATTGAAGGTAATATCCACTCAACTTTTCAGCCAAGGTCATGAGGAAGTCTGAGCCCTCCTACTGAGGTGTAAATCACCCCTAATGTTATCTTTGCATTATAGAGCAAACCTCTCACAATAATGAATCTACCTTCATGGTCTGATAAAAGCTCTTCTGCCAGAAAGGGAATGTGCTTCTTAACCAGAATGGCCACCCCCCCACTAGAGGACGACCCCCTCTGAGGCAAAAACCTGAGTGTAACCTTGATGGTGAAGCCCATTGACTTCTGATGAGAGCAACAAATGGGTTTCTTGCATCAAGAGAATATCGACATTCAGTAAAGCACAGTTTTTGAAAACCTGGTACCTTTTAGTTAGATCTCTGACACCTCTTACATTCCATTTAGCAATTTAAGGGCTATAACACTCATTATCAAATATACAGTGCAGCAATGGAATATGAAAACATGAAAAGGCAAAGCACCCTAGAAGGCACATCCTGCCCTCCCCCCTCCCCCCAAAAACCAACCACCGACCAGAATCCACCCCTCCACCCCCCCTCGAAACCAGTAAAGAAAAACTGAAGCAGTGTAAATTCCAGACATGGTATTGCAGCCTTTACCAAATCATGAACTAAGAAAGAGAAATCCCTTCCCTCCCTTCCCCCCTCCTCATCCCTGAAACTATGTACAACTGTTCTCCTGATTACTACCTGAGGAAAACTGAAAGTGATATTGCTTGGGTCGGGGAACAAAGCCCCAAAAGCCACCACCAGATGGGTGTACAAGGAGGTAATCGTGAACCGGTACCCTGAGGAAGTGTCGGCTAATAAGTAGAGAGTAATTCCCTCGTAAGTACTGAGAGCTTCATCTGGGGTGCTCTCTCCCCCTCTCCTTGGTGTGTTTAGCAGTCCCACCAGGGCCGACCTTCCCACGGAGCCTCCTCCCTAGACAGATAAATCAGAATAAGCCTACAAAAGGACTGGGAAAGTTGAGAACCTGACCAACATCTCGGGGTTATTCGGAAAAAGCCCCATTAACCTGGGTTCGATATAACCATGACAGCTCACCAGGGCCCCCTTGATTCTAGTCCTCGCCATGAGAAAATAGCCCCTGATCAAATTGCTGGCCGACTGGTTCATCACCTGCCACCAACCTCCCAACTGCCATCTGAAATCCTTAAACCCTCAGGAGAGATAACCGAACTACATTACCCGCATAGGTTTTGAACTAAATAGGGTAGGGGATAATAACCCTGAGACCTCAGTGGTAGTGCTAAGAAATGGAGTCAGCCCCCCCGGCCCAGGGGGCCAACTTCGGACTTCACCGCCATCAAAACCATCAGCGGTAAAAAATTCTGTTCCCAAATATAGGAATGTGTTAGGGCACAAGCAGGGTCAGACTGATGTCTTGCTGACCCCCCCAAAATGTTCACCATAACGACAACAATCCTCATTGCCTAATATCGACCCAACTCATCCCTTTTCTCAAAAAGCCTCCCCAACCCACCAACCACACCTGATGAATACCCCAGGATATCCTAGTGACCTCTTCTGTCCAACTTGTTATAAAATTAAGCAAGCCTAATTACCTGAGCCGGGAAAGCACAGGAGAAACCAGGGGAGCAATAGTTACTAGAGGGACCAAAAGGTCCCATGTCGTGTAGAAACTGCCTCTACACCCCAAGTTCCCACCCCCCCAGCAAGTAAGCCCCATGAACCACCACACAAACTGAGCCCATCCAACCCCCCAACAGACCGCACCAAAGCCGCTCCCCCCGCCACCAGAAAACCCAGACGAGAGAGAAGAGAAAAGCCAAAAACAAAAGATGAGAGTCCAAAAATGCAGTATGTAGCAAGAGGAAACTTCTTGGCGCTGTCTCAGCAATTCAGGCAGGTTTAAACAGGTTAGGCAACTTGATTGAGAGATCTGCACCAGAGAGTCCAGATGACAGAAAAAAGAGGAATCAAAAACCAAAAGTGAGAGTCCAAAAATGCAGCATGTAGTAAGAGGTGACTTCTTGGCTCTGCCTCAGCAATTCAGCCTGGTTTAAACAGGTTAGGTAACTTGATTGAGAGATGTGATGCCTCTTTGTCTGGGGATTCGTAGGAGAGCCAAGAACCATCAATGGCAACTTGTAGCTTGGCAGGGTAGTTCATTTTGTAGTGAATGCCCACTGCAATCAGCTTGCTGACTGTAGAATGGAACATTGAGCATTTTTACCTCGTCTCGTAGGGAAGATCCTGAGTAATACGCAGCTTGGAACCACTCCATAGAATTGCCTGTAATTCTCTTGCCTTTGATAATACATGTTGTTTTTCCAAGAAGCTTAGAAATTTAATAATGATAGGTCTTAGCGGGGCTCCAACGGTAGGTTTCGGTCTAAGAGAGCGGTGAGCACGTTCAATATGATATTGTGGATTAAGAGGGGAATGTCCAATGACTTTGGTTAGGAACTTCTGGAGAAAGAGATTAATGTCAGGGCCCTCCTTGGACTCGGGGAGGCCCATGATCACCAAGCTGTTTCTTCGACTCCTTCCTTCTAAGTCCTCCATTTTGAGTTGCAGTTTACTGATCTGTTGTCTGAGGTGAATGATTTCTGGGTCTATCTTTTCCCTCTAGGTCTCCAAGGAGGAAGTTCTGGCTTCCGAATCTCACATTCTGGTAGTTAGGGCACTGAGATCTCCCCTTAGTGATTTCAGCTCAGCAGAGATATCATCCAGTGTTTCCTTAAAAGGTATTAGCTCTTGTAAGAAACGGTTCTCGGTAATAAGAGTTGGAGAAGTATTGGAAGGGGGTGATTTTACTGCAGGCCCCAAATTCTGGTTTTTGGATTTTTTTGAAGATTTCTCCGGTGTAGATGGTGGAGTGTGCTTCATGCCAGCAGGCCTCATCTCCGCTTCCATCTCAATCTGCCTCCAAGTGCATTAATATGCACAACACAAGATGCTGCCAAGTACCAAAGAGTGTTATCTATACTCTAAGTGTAGAATACAACTTTAAATGTCGAATTTGTAGGCTGAAAATAGTTAAAAGATGGGAGGGTAACGGGAGCGTCGCGAAAACGCTGCCTCTAGCTGCACTGCATCACATGACCTTCATGAATGAATTATTTGCAATGGAGCATGCGGGGCATCATTGTCGGGAAGGCATATGATTCAGGGTCCTAAATAGAAATCATTTTCTATTTCTTTGACAGTGAGGGGGGGGTCATAGCAGAAGTAGAAGACATGAAATATTCATAGATTGCTGTAAGATCTTGTATTTTGTAGGCAAAATGTATTACTGTATAATAGTAGAAATATTGAATGTCAGATCAGAATGTAATGGATATTGTTGAACCAGCAGTCGCAGAGTAAGTTAAGAGTTTGTTTATAAATGCAATTTAGTTGTGAGTTCGAAAGCTGTGTTCCTGTTCTGCCTACCGCAAGGGGAGAAAGAAATGTATTTTATTTACTTATTTAATATTTGTTGTCAAAAGTACATGCACTAGGCAGATTCTGCCCATTGCAATGCAGGAGCTGGGGGGAGGGGCACAGATCAAAACCAAATGAACTTGACCCATATTAACCTGTTATGGCAATAATGCTGCTATGATCACACATTTTGTTGCCCTTAATCAAGCGCTACAGTACCAACTGCTTGGCCATAAATATCTACAGAAATGTAAGGTTCTTTGGAAACTGGTTTTCTGGAACTTTGACCATGGCTGTCGATGTCTATCTACTGCATCAGGTTTAATAACGTGTCTGGTAATAGCTCTTTTCAAAGTTTACATAGGGTAGACTGCAGCGGCGGAATGGGGGCATAATATTTTTTATGCAATTATTTAAGCAGGAGTCGCACAGTAAGCTGAAACATTCTCAGCAGATGTCACCTGGAAGCACAGGGAAGGTACGTCCCTTGCACAGTGTGACACAGAATGCAATTGGACAGTGCAGGATTCAAACTCATGTCTGTAGATTTGCAACTCACATGGGTAAACAGCGCTGTAGTGACTCCCATACAATGAATTGATTCATTACATCAGTACAAGATTATATACCTCTACAAACTGTTCAGTATGCAGGCTTATTGAAATTGAAGATTGTAAGAATGCATTAGACTGAAGGCAAAAGCACCAGAATGTTTGATACATATGCAGTGTATCTGTTTTGTACAAGGTACTGTACTTCGGAAATCATGTTTGAATTTCAAATATCTTCATGGTGGCAGTATTTGGTTTGTGTTTTCTTTTCTAAGATGTCAGGTAGAAGTTGGCACAAAATGGCATGCAGTAATGTAATTAGTACTGTCTTTTAGGAAGCAATGCAGTACAGTGGCTTCAGAGTGGTAGCTGCAGATATAGGAACCTGACTTTGTGTCCCACAACAGGCTCGGTACCTACTGTGTGATCCTGATGAACTGAGGTTAACTTCCTTATGCTTGTAGATCAAATCTATACACAACCTTTGTCTTCCAGTGCTACTCCTGGGTATACAATGTTCCTTTTCCCTTTCATCTTTAGGGGCTTTACAATACTTTGTTCAGAAAGTAACATTTACAAGCAGTCTTATTAAAGTCTGGGCTCCACAAAGTTTTTGTTATAAAACAATGTCAGGGAAAAATGTCATTTGCTACTGCTACTTATCCATACACTGTCACGTAACACCATAATTGATATTTTACTACTAGGCGAATGTGGGACGTTCTGTAGGGCATTCCATGTACCTCATAGAAATTAGTCAGAATGTGCAACACTGAACATTCTAGCATTCTGAATTTGTCTAGCAATACAATATCATAATAGTTGCATGAAACAATCAGGCATTGTAGCATTCTTACATTTTGTATCAATACCAGATCGCAACCGTTTCATAACACAATAACAGTGGTAGCTATAAAATCAACAGAGAGACAACAAAGAATATTTGAATACAGCGTTACTAACTGATTTAGTATCTGATGCTGCGACTGTGTGAGTAGGACATGTATGTATTTAAACAAAAATGCTACTATTAGGCTTTAAAGGGTATTTGTTTATGTGACTTTAAAGTCAGACTGTCAGGAATTGTTATAAGCGTCAACTGTGCAATCTTGCTTAACAATATTCTGTCTGTCTGTGTGTCATAATTTATTTTGCAAAAATTAATTGTTTCATCCTGAGTGGTTGTCTGTTCCTATAGCTGCTCTCTCCTTTTCATTTAGTCAGTATGATGGCCTCAGATCTGTAGGGTCTTTATAGTTGGCGGAAAACAATGCTTACATGATTGCTTCCATATTGCAAAGAACACAATATGGCAATGTAGTGGGATTATTTAGTGCATACATTCTACTTTTTTTCCTTGGGATGGACTTGCAGGCCGCAATGTTGCCAAGGCTGAAAATGATTACATTACTTGGAGGCGGGGCACTGTTGCAAAGGCAGATGATTAAGGGCCCTACATGAAAATCATTGTATATGTCTTTGAGGGGGGAGGCATAGCAAAACCCGGAGAAATTTGAAATATTTGTAGATTGCTCTACCATCTTTGCATGTTATGCATATTGTTGAAGCTGGAGTGACAAAGCAAGTTAAAAGTGTGTTTATTCATGCAATGTACTTGCGACTTCCAAAGCTGTGTTCCTGCCAGTTTAGCCAGCATTGCAGATGTCTGCCTACCACAGGGGGAGAAAGGAATGCATTGTATTTATTTATTTAATTTTTGTTGACAGAGGAAGTGTACTAGCCAGATTCTGCACATTTTCGGGCACCACTCAGCGGAGGGGGATACATATGAATACCAGCTGACCTTCAACCACATGAAACTGTTTTGCAATAATGCTCTTATAATCACACCTTTTCTAGCACTTAATGGGCCTGCGATCACGTTTTCTTATGGTTGGCTGCCCACACATTTACCATCGGTTAATCTGACCAATGTCATTTCACCCTGTTTCCTACATTTATTTTCTCTACCACAAAACATGCTTGTTGCAAGACATTTTAATCATTGCCTGCCGCTACCGGAATGTGTAATCACTGCCTGCCTACCACACACTGCTGCAGGCTTACACAATATAACAATGTTACAGTCTCAAAAGCTGTTGTAAACCTTTTTTAAAATGTTCTTTCCGCTACAACAACCTATGCTTGGCACGAGTTATTTTACTAACTGCCTCCCGCTTCCAGTAGTCTACATGTGGGTTTTCTCTGAGTACAAGAAGCGCAGGATTGCTTCATATTATACACATGTAGCACAACAAAAGGAGTGTGGGGAATGGCGCCAAGGTAAAACATAATGAAACTGCATTGCTTAACATGAACATTAATGTTTGTCTCGGTAGGGGGGCCCACACGTTGCCAAGGTGGAACATGCATTGCGTATTTTTGCTGAACCACGGCTGTCAACAAGCCTACATGATGCCTGTCAAGTAGACCCCGGAGCCGTCGTCGGCCATCAGAATCATCAGCTGCAATTCAATGCAGTTCCAATTAGTTGCAATTGCTTTGAATTGCAGTCATATTATGCTGGAGTCACAATTTGTGAGTCGGCAATTCCATTATAAACTTAAAACTAACAGTGAGTCTGTGAGACAAGTCAATTATGGACAGACATGCTGCAGTTTTCTTCTGTGAGTGCAGGGAGTGGGGCGGGGGCATGTCTCACACTCACACATGTCACAGTGTCAGTTTGGCACCTATGGCATGCTGACCTTGCTGAGAATATGTATTTTTTTTAACAAGTAAGTGCCGTCCTGTCCATCTGCCTCGTACCACTCCAAATAGCCCAATAATGCTCCTTCTGGCTCCTGTGGTGTGAAATATGCACCAGTGATGAGTCAGAGGAGGAGTCCAGTGGGGAGAGCTGCTGTAATCACTCAGATGCATGAGGAGTTGGCAGGGAGAGCGTGTGACTGCAAGGCAAGTGAGCAGTATCGATCAAGTCCATCGCTGTTGAGCTAGAGGAGACTGGAGAGGAAGCTGTGTGGTGGATAGTGTACAGTTGCAGCACAGAAGAGTCAAAAAGAGAGAGAGATCGACGTTGGGATGGTTACGGTGCTACGGACTGTCAAGTATATTAATTTGTCATCGCTGTCGGTCACACGGTCAGTGACTTGGGGTGTGTGTGGGTGCCCATACCAAACGCTGTCCACTGCCACAAGCCAAGCAAGCCCACATTGTAAACGAATTCCAAAAAGGAAGAGAGCAGGAGGTCTGAGGAGTTGTCACTAGTGACCCGTCCCTGACATCTGTGTGCCCAGTGTGCCCAGTGTGATTGATCGTCCTCCTCCTCCTCCCTGTGTGTCTGTGTGAAGCACGTCACTGGTCCCTGACCCTGGGCATTGATTCTAGGCCACACCAGGCCAGCGCCAGCAGGTGAGACTTAGAGGGTGGGGTGGTTGTTCTTTATTTAGTTCATCAGGTAGTAGGGTCTTCTTCAGGGTTATTATTACGACCTGACCTATCTAGATGAAACACACACAGTACACTTAATTCATTCAGCAGCAAGCAGCTCCCACTGTATTCTTTTTTTGTGTCATCAGCAAATTTTATGATTTTTATGAATGAAGCAGCAGGGGGAGCCTTGGCTAGCTGCTGTCATGATGGTGGCCTAATTTCCAAGTTGCTGCTTCATCCTGGAAGAAAGCATGTTCCTTCTGCATGTTAGAACCAAATGTCACCCTGCTAAGTATTGAGTCTGCTTACTCTTACCTCGGGTCTTGGCAGGTGTATGGTTTTCTGTAACACTTCAGTCAACCCTCAGTAATTGGCACCATGCTGCTCCAGTTGCATTATTGGCTCTCATTTGGAAAAGTGAAAGTGATTCCCTACACGGCAGCATCTCATGTCTCAACATAGGGCCCAGTCAGTAGTACTTTCTTTGCTTCAACATGTTGGGTCTTTCAGTGGCTTCTAATCTTGAACTGGCACATACTACCAATTTTCTGCAGCGTATCTTGAAAATGCAGATGTGATCAAGCAGACGGCAGAGAAAAAGAACCAGGATCTGCAAGCACTGGGGGCTACAGTACAACAGAGTGAGTGCTGCATGACTGCACTAGAGGACAGTGACTCAGAGGTACTGTTCTAACTTAGGGTCAAAACTGAGCCATCAGATATTTTTTCTCCAAGCTGGATAACCTGGAGAACTGGGAAAGACAAAATAATTTACATTTTGCAGGTCTGCTAGAGGGGGTGATAGGTCCGGATATTATCTGATTGCCCTCCTCTCAAAATTGAGAGGGTACATTTTATTTATTTATTTATGACTTTGATACCCAGGCAGGTGCACTGATCCCAGGGACTGTTTTCAGGCATGACTCAGGCCACATACAGTGGCACAGGAGTAAGTTTAAGCAAGGTTACAGAGCACAGTAGAGCAATTAACAGAGATGCAAAGGAAAAATACATCAGCAGCAAAATGCAGGATAGTAAAATTAGTTAACGCAGAATGAACAGCAGGACAAGGAGTCTGTATCTAATACTGGACAAAAAAAGGAAATTTTCAATAACAGTAATTGAAGAAACAAGATAAGTGCATGCGGGGGAATCTCAAGACTGGGGGGGGTGTACCCATAAGTGCAGGGGAGAGAGGGGAGAGTGGGAGAATGGCATTAGCAGTTGAAAGGACTGGACCGACCCAGAACAGACCATTGGGGTACTCCACTCTGGTCACAACTCTGTCAGGTAAGAATTCTTATTTGTTGTGTTGTGTCCTGTTTACTAATACTGACCATGAATGTATGCACCCATTTAACCAGGTAAGAACAGTTTTCAGTTTATGTAGTAGTTCACAGTGTGTGTCAAGCAGTGTCAAAAGCTTTCTTGAAGTCCAAGAATATGACATCACATGGTCTCCCATCCCAGCATCCAAACTAGAACTGACAGATTCAAAAAATAAGATTTGTTGTGCAAGAGTAAGAACTTCCTCTGTTAAACCCATGCTGTGTGTGTGAGACAAGTGCATGTCTTATAAACCCAAGGTAAAAGGTTTACCCTTGAACCTGGCCTTTATAAGTTTCTCTATAAGCTTTCGGGTACTGAGCTCAAACATCTAAGTCTGTAATCTTCAGAAGATGCCCTGCTATTTCCTTTTTTGTAAATGTACAGAACTAATAACTGCTTTTCTCCATCCATTCTGTTGTTGCTGATCCCGAGAATACGGATTTGTTGAATAGTAGCCAGTAGCCACAGGGGTTTGCAGAGAGGTATTTTGACTGCCTGCAAAGTAAGTCATGTTTTCTAGCTTATAAATCAGAGTGTTCACACTGCCTTAGTAACTTCATAATCATAGCCCTTAAACTGTGTGAATATAGAAATTCTGTTTTATTTAAGTGATAATGTGCTAGATGTCTCACTGTAAGAAGCAATAATGTGACTCCTATGAAAAGTACCCCCCTCAGATCTGAGGGCTCATTCGACTAGAGGTGCAGCTGCTTAGTGCTTCCCTGGCTGCTGCCAGGGATACACCCTTATTAGAGATATGCAAAGCAGCCACCTGGCATCCCACTGAGGAAGCTGGTGATAGTCTGGGGCTGCAAGAGGTTTATCTCTGGAGGGTCCCATTGTGAAAAAAAGATTCCTAGGAGTTGGGAATAGGGGATACAGGGTCCATTCATGATGGCCCTGAGAAATCCTGCTCAAGGCATCTGATAGCATATGTATGGTGATCTAAGGACCTATGCTGAATGTCACTCGAAACATGCTGCAAGCCCTGTGTACTGTATGTCCAGCACACCCAAGGCGGCTTGTGGAATGCCTTCATGGATGAAAATCCGGCCCCTATTTACATACAAACATATGAAGAAGCCAGCAGAGGAAGGTTATTTTGTCTATCAAGTCTGCTTGTACTGCAGGGTACACAGCTTGAGCTAATATCCCTGTCCTCCGTCCCAACCCACGATCCTTACCTTCCCCCATGCCTCTCTTAAAGCTGTCCACTGTCTACAATGAGGTGGCCTCCTGCAGAAGTGCAATCCAAGTATCCACTACTCTCTCTGTGTGGAAGTGCTTGTTGTAAGCCTCCCACACTCGAGCTTAAGGCCCTTCATGTTATGGTTGCCACTCAGCTTAAAGACACTCTCCTTATCAACCTTATTTATCCCTTTCAAGTATTTGGAAGTCCCAATCAATGCCCCCCTTTCTGTCTTCCAGGAAGTACATGTTCAGTGCCGTCAACGTCTTGTATGCCTTTCCCTGCTGATTATCATCTTTGTAACCCTCCTGTGGACTGTCTCCAGCAGGTTAATGTCCTTTTTCAGATGAGGACACCAGCACTGAACTCTATACTCTATATGGATCCTTACCTGTACAAGGGCAATATAACCTCCTCTCTCCTACTACTGATCCTCCTAGCTATGCATCTCAGCAAGTTGTTTGCCTTTGCTACTGCAGTACTACTACTACAACACTACTGTGTGTATAAATAAAACTACCTTTTTTATTGATGACCCAGCTGCTAACAGATGTAAAGTAGTTCAGCTGGGGGAGTGTACGCCAGCAGTCTTTCTGATTTGGGGAAAATTTGTTGCACATGCACATCTCTGGGGGGAAAACACAGCAATAGTAAAAGTGATATTTTTATTTAATATTATATTTAGGGCACCAGTTCCAGTACTGTCATTGATTGAGAGGCCTGAAGGCAAGGAATATCCCGAAGAGAAGAATAAGAGTCATGACTACAGTGTAGTGAGAGTTCTCAGTCATCAGATGTGTCGTTCAGAGCTGGATACAGGAGACTTGACATCAGCTGCCTTTTTGAGACTTCTGTTTTGGGTATCAATGGAGTCACCAAGGGGTAAGTAAATGCCTATCCATCATTCCTGGCTCAGTATCTGTCTCACCTCGGGGGATAGTAGTTGATAGACAATGGGAATGCACACTACAAAAGAAAGTAAGACTTTAAAAAAACTAATAAAGTTGATTTCTATGCACGTGATGGTAATGTACAATAGTATTTGGCAGCAGCTGCAATGCTGAGTTAGGCTATACTACCATTGTCTTATAAGAATAATATAGTGTGGGGAAGTGAGGCTTGTATTACTATTTAGCAGTAAGTAGAGAGTGACTCCTTCCAACCTTGTTATGTAATTGATATGACATCACTCTGTTGTTATCCCTCCTTAACTATGTCATATCAGTGGTATAACAAAGTGGAATGCTCACAGAAGTCAAAGTTCAGCTTTGAGAAAAACATGGAAGATAAAAAGAAGTTGAAGTCAATAAATGTTGTTGAATCAATATTCCTGTTTGATTTCAGACTGCTTGAAGGAAAGCTGTCGAAATTAGGTGGGGGTGCTCCAGCCTCCTCCCTCTGGGACCCGCAAGGCTTACCCCTGGTTTAGCTGTTATATAAAAAGCTGTGTTTTTGTCGTGCCACAACTTACTGTATTTTAGTTTTGAAAAGTCTGTGACCTGGAAGTATGGTGGGGGGGCTCCATTTTCTGTAAAGGAGCGATGCCACACTGTTCGCTTCCATGTATTTGTATTGAAGCGAACAGTGCGTGCCGCACCTATACAGTCAAGAAGCACCCTCGACCCCCATCAGCCATACTTTCGGGTTGCAGACTACTTTTCTAAATTAAAATACAGTAAGCTGTGGCACAAGAACAACACCGTTTTCGCTATGAAAAACTAAACCAGCGTAATCCTTTTGTGGGTGGCAATCCCCAGTTTGGTCAGCTTTCCTTTAAGAAGACCAGCTCAATAAACATTCTGATGAATCAATCTTCCTGGTTGATGATGGAATGCGTAAGAAGAGCAGCAAGTCAGTATACATTATTGTCAAATCAATCTTCCTGTTTGATTTCAGACTGCTTAAAGGAAAGCTCTTGAAATTAGGTGGTGGTACTCCAGCCTCCACCCTCCGGGCCCCGCCAGGCTTACCCCTGGTTTAGCTGTTACATTAAAAACTGTGTTTTTGTCATGCCACGACTTACTGTATTTTAGTTTTGAAAAGTCTGTGACCCGGAAGTATGGAGGGGGGGCTCCATTTTCTGTAAAGGTGCGATGCAGCACTGTTCGCTTCCATTTATTTGTATTGAAGCGAACAGTGCGTGCTGCACCTATACAGTCAAGGAGCACCCTCGACCCCCATCCGCCATACTTTCAGGTCACAGACTACTTTTCCAAATTAAAATACAGTAAGTTGTGGTCCAAGAACAACACCTTTTTCACTATGAAAAGCTAAACCAGGGTAATCCTTTTGTGGGTGGAAACCCCCAATTTGGTCAGCTTTCCTTTAAGAAGACCAGCTCAATAAACATCCTGATGAATCAATCTTCCTGTTTGATGATGGAATGCATAAGAAGAGCAGCTCAATAAGCATTGTTATATAAATTAAGAATCAATCTTCCCATTTGCCTTACAAATGGTAATTTAAGACTCAGTCATAAAAGTCATTCAGTCTGCAATGAGTTTTCCTTGGTAGCCTGTATCCGCTGTGATATACTGTGTCATCTTTGGATATACTGATTACCATGTTGAAAAGTCTTGAGCTGCTGCTTGTCATGACATGTAAACCTCTGGAGCTACATTTTCAATGTTTACCACAATGTAATGGCAACCTCTTGAAGTCTTTACAGAATGGTTAAGACCATACATTATCCTCATGTATTTTATTTCATATGTCTTCTTAGCTCTATCATCATTTATTGTCAGTTCTGTATTTTTGTTTCAGACTGAAGCAGCAGTCGTGATGGTCAGGGTTCAGTGATGTGTGATTCACATTGCAGTATTTATGAGATCATGTTTTAACGGTACATACTACTTAAGGGATGAACATTACAGCAATGATGCCATGCAGCCTTGCTGTCTGTCATCTCACTCAGTGTTCCATAGTAGAGGGGTGCAGTCCAGAATTATGGTAAACAAGCGGTTGCACCACTGGCTTATACCTTTTTCCATATCTTAATGATGTGACAGAATTCTAATATCACAGGTATAGTTGATGTTTAAATGCAATTACACACGTGTTTTTAGCTATGAAATTGGCTGCTGCAGGAATATTGCAACATATACTATCTATACCTGGGCCTTACAAGAATATTTTATATTGTAGGATGAGGTAAATTACCTGAAATGTAAGCTGGAGGAAGCAATGAAGGTTCACCTTATTGATCGGACTGACACTTTGTATTGAGGAAGTGAAGTGGGAAAGACAGGCCCGGAGTCTACAACATTAATTCATCAAGAAATAGACATTTTCTGAAGGAATCAGATCCAGGAAGACTTGGTGGTGCAGACCCAGCTGTGCAAAACCCCTTCCCTTACTTGGCTGTATGTTCTACTTTGTCAGGATGGGACAGGACTGGCACTGTAGGGGAACTTGCAGCATTTATGCAGGTAACCATGAACACATTGGTGGTCACGGCATTAGTCACGACTCAGGTGTAACTTTAACTTTCACAGTGCTGATGTGTTGTGTGCTAATGGTACTGCACTGCAGCATCATTCTGTTAAAGTTCTGTGTATGTGCTATGCCATGTCTTGTCATGGAACCCTGTTATGTTGATTGAAATGTGCATTAACTTCCTGGTTGAATAACAGTTTTCTTGTCTATGCTGGACATCGCATCCTCTTCTTGTTTTTTCAAGTGTTGACTTGGTGATATTTTACTGTATACATATATCCACTACTTATACCGTGTGCATTATCCTATATCATAATACTGTGTTCTGTTACAAATTCATTTGTTCCAGTTTGTTACAGAAAGGCCAGTACTGAGTAATAGTACTGTAGTAGTGTAGTAGCTGTCAAAGTTAAATATGGCTGGTGCATTACCTCATCGTAAAACTAACAAGTATGTAAGTACATCACTACTACAAAGTGAGAAATCTGCAATATGCAATCTGTTTGTTGCTCCAAAATTGAGGTCTCACGGCAATATATTGTTTGGAAGTACTTTGGCTCACTGTATGTTAAAACACATGTCCCAGGTATATCTTCAGGTGACCCAGGTTCAGTTTCTCCAATCTTGCTTGATGACAGTAGATATTTCTGTTCCCTTTGCTTAGACGCACAGCAAGCAATGTACGCAAAAGCTCAGTCTACTGCGTACATTAACAAAGTTAAAAGCTATGCCTTACAGACAGCTACTACATCCTTAACAGAACATTTAATCCACATTCATAACATAGATGTACATGAGGGTAGCAAACTACAGAAACTGAAGCAAGCAACTATTAATTTAAGTATTGGTGGTGGTACTGGTAGTATGCGGCCAGCTTCCTCTGATTTTGAACTGGTTTGAGAAGTCTTGGTATGGTTTTCTTTGGATATGATGCCTTTTGAGTCAGTCAACAAAGAGGGATTCCAACTTTTCTTCTCCAAGAATTTCCGAAGTGTGAAAATACCTAATGAGAGAAGCTTACGTGGTAAAGCTCTACAATGATGTATACAGCTTATTAAAAACAAAAGTAAAGGATGACCTCTGTACAGTGCGTTCAATCTGTATTATGTTTGATGGCTGGACCGACAAATACAAATGTCACCCTTACCTTGGTATCCACCTATCCTATATTAATGTGGGTTGGGACTTTCGTCTTGTAAAGTTTTGCCTAACCACACCGGGGAAGCAGTGGCACAGCATGTCCACAGAGAACTTGAGGATTTTGCCATTGACAGAACAGTGACACTTTTCTCGACACATGATGGAGCAGAGAACATGAAGAAAGCTAGTTGAATGCTATGGGTAGAACATTGTAATCACTATGTTGCACATGCATTGCATCTGTTGCTGATGACGGATTCCATGAATCGTGTTAATGATGTACAAGACTTGATTGAGAAATGCAAATCCATAATGACCACATTACATTTCAAAGGGTATCTCATTGAGGAGGAAGTAGCCAACAGTAATGACCGGCAAGTGATGGTCAGCCTACTGGAAAAGATCGCAAATACGCAAAACATTCTGTCATTGGATTCCGAGTACCCCGTTGAAGACAGTGGCACTGGAACAGATGATGAGGATATGCATTCACCTTTTGGACTCTATCTCAGTGATGATGATGATGATGATGATGTAGCACCAGAACCCATTCGCAGTGGCACAGAGGAAAGACACAGTCACAACAGTGACTCGGTTAAAGGAGCAACATCCTCCAGAATTGTGCAACACAGGCAAAGGCATCACATAACTTTAAAACAACAGGTCCTGACTAGGTGGAATTCGGTACTTGTTATGTTTAAAAGCATTGTAGATCTTCACCGGGAGGCTGAGCAAGCTTTGAAACGTACTGGACACAGTGAGCTGTGCCTCACAACTGAGGAGTTTGATATTGTTAAAGAACTCAGACATTTTCTTCTCCCATTTGAGGAGCTGACTGATCTTGTCAATAGTAATCAACCACACCTGGCACTAATACCACTCATAAAAAATGAGATTGTGGAAAAATCACAGATAAGTAAAAAAGATCATCCTACTGTGCAGCAGGTGAAACAGCTAGTGCTGAAAAATGTCGAGAGGCACTTTCCAGAAAGTGATACTGTCAAACTGGCATGCTTACTGGATCCAGCCACCAAAGATGCTTTGTAGCTGTCTAGGGAGGAGCAAACAGCAGTACTGAAACATGCAGTGGAAGAAATGAAGGAATTTGAAACTATGACAACAGCTTTTTTAACAAGTACTCCAAGTAGACATTCCAGAGCCAGCAGCACACCATCAGTGACAATACCACTTTCAAGTGTCTCCTTCAGTGATGAAGAGACAGAGGATGAAGTTCAAAACTGTCATGCTGATGAGGATAAAGGCATTCCTATGAGTAAGAAGAGGAAAGTGCTTCAGAAGATTAAAGTAAGCTTGCATATCAGTGATGATAGCTCAGCTGTGGAAGACGAAATAAACAGATATTTGACGATGAAACCTACAAGTGAGGAGGAAGATTTCCCACTGACATTTTGGAAGAATAATGAACACAGATACCCTACTCTGGCTCAGCTTGCAAAAACTTACCTTGGTGTAATGGCATCCAGTATGCCAGTGGAATGCATGTTCTCAGTGACCGGGTTATTGCTGAATGGTAAGCGGTCTAGCATTGCTCCATATCGTCTGAAATATATGTCATTTATTCATGATAACTATCCACTCTTTTTTCCCATTGCCAAATAAAAAATAACCCCAACCCCAACAAGAGTGTGTGTGTCTGTGTCTGTGTGTGTGTGTGGGGGGGGTGATATATGACATCTGGTGCAGTACAACTCTACAAAAGTTCTTGTTGCTGCAGGCTGCTGTCAATACTGTCTCCATCAACTAACTACTTGTCTTGCAGTTGCTCACAATAGACACCACCCATACACCCACCATTCCACAACACATTCAACCACTATACCTGCTACTGTTTGTGTGCTGTAAGGTATATATATGCTAACAACATAAATATTAGTCATGTAAATATGACAACAGCAATTTGAGTCTTTCCTTTGTCTACCCTGAGTTCCTGTTAAGACTTGATTTAAAGAGCACCTTTCATGACTGGCATCAATATTTTGAATCACATGTACCTGTCCTGGGCTGCTTTCTCCACAATTGGATACATCACCCTAGGCACAGTACTGAGTAACAACGTTCAGCATACTGCACTCTGTATCACAGCTGTTTTGTAAGGGGAAATTACCAGTAGTCACTGAACTTTGTATTCCCCTTACCCAACACACCCATCTGCTGCTGTGACCTGTGTATTGTGCCTGCCAAATCATCCATGTCTTGTCACTCAGTTTACTTGTAAAGCTTTCAACTGCCTCTGCCTGGCTGTGAATAGTATTTAGCCTAATACTTTGACAGCAGTAATGCCTCCTTTGTATCCATGCCATAGCAGAACCTTATTTGTCTCTCTGTTGTAGGATGTGATAGTCACCACAATGGAATGTGGATGTGAGGCAGTAGTAAAATGGCATGATTCAGAAGGCATTACTGCTTTCAAATTATCAACATACAGACAGTAATCACAACAATGGATAAACTGATAACTGGGTCCTGAGTAGACTGACATTGACAGCAACTTTTGATGAATTATCATTTTCAGTGGGATCTCAGACATCAGGTACCACTGCTGCTCTTCTCTGCAGCTGTCAAGTGGTGGGTTTGGGTTGCACCACTTCTGCATGGACTGATGCCAGCTGCCCAGGTCAGTATCAAGGCTTTCTGTTTTAAGTTTATGAAAGTCATTGAGTGCACTGAAGGTTGTTATACATCATCACATCTCCTGTCTTAAGTTTATAGAGATCACACCTCACAGCATCCCCACTTATTTGTTGTACATGCCTGAGACTTGTTCCTAAATGGTACCTGATGTCTAACATCCCCTCAAGGATCTACTTTTTTTTTCCTCACCCAACTATTTTTATGTTCTTTTGATCTTCTGAGGCATCTCTCAGAGGAGCCTGCTTGACTCAGATCTGCTACTCTGTAGTAAGACCACCCCCAAGTGACACCCTCTAATAGACATATTGGCCCACTGGATCACCCCCCGGGGGGGCCTGCCTCTCCTGCCTTTAGCGACATCTATCTGAAGTTACAGGGATCATCTCTGCAGGTGATGCCTGTGGATCAGTGGTGCAGCACTCCGGTGTTGGGGATGTGCGGCCTGGTCCCTTAGGCCCTCGTCACTTCATCAGCCATCCGGGGATTTTTCTTTGTGTGTTGTCCACTGGAGTGCGGATGTGCAATGACATCCAGTGCAATGTGGGTAAGCTCCCTAACCCACTTGCAGGACATCCACCATTGCTCCCATATCACCAATGTGTGCTTTGCATCTTGCTGCAGTCTACCAGATTCCACCAGGAACAGCTAGAGCAGTGAAGATCACCAACAACCCACCCCAGGAGAGGAGAGCAGTCTTACAGATGCTCAATCCACTCCTCCACCTGCTGACCTCTGGCGCTCAAGTCCATTCCTGAACATGGTTCAATGGAACAGCATAAGGCAAGGTGTCTGACCCAAAGATCTAATGTTAATGGTAAGTTGTTGTGTAACTGTTCTTCTTAGGGATGTGGATATGTTGTTCTTTTCCACTCTTGTTGGCATGCCCCTTTCCCTTTAAATCTTGCCAGAAGGTCTAAAAGCTGGCTCCTCCCTCCCACCCGGGTGGTACAGGGCAGCCTCAGACACATTTCCACTCCACTGCATGAACCACCACCTCCTTGGGATTTACTGCTGTCTTGGGCAAAGCTCATGGACAAACAATTTGAACCGATGTACAGGTGTGAGATGTCACATCTGTCATGGAAAACCACCTTCTTGATGGCTATCACATCAGGCAGAAGGACTGCGGAACTACAGGTGCTCTCTGAGTCTCCCTATCTGGTGTTCCACAGGGAAAAGGTTGTCCTGTGCCTTCACCCAAAATTCTTTATGAAGGTGGTGTCAGAGTCCCACCTGAACCAGGTGTTGACTTGAATTTGCTGGTGTACCACCACAATTGCATTTCAGAGGCAGAGTACAGGCTACATATTTTGGACCTGAAACAAGTGCTCTCTTAATATAAGGAGTGAATGGCTGAAGTTTGGGGAGAAGTTTGCCAGCTGTTTGTCCCATATGCTGAAGCTGCACCTGGCAGATCCACAGCAAAGCAGATGACTGACAGATGGATAACATCCTGCATTGATCTCTGCTACTGGTTGGTGGGCAAGGAGCCTCCCATAGGGGTAACAGCTCATTCTACCTGACATACTGCTGTGTCAGTGGCTGCTATTGGTGTGTCCCACCCTATCCAGAATATTTGCAGGGCTGCTACCTGGAAATTAGCAAACACCTTCATTACTCATTTCCACATCAACCTAGAGTCACACTGGGATGCTGGTTTTGGGGCCTCAGTTCTACAATCTCTATTCCACTCGACCTCCATAACTTCAGTGCACAATCTCTGCTTCCAGCAGGCAAGATCTGCCATCATGGGGTTAAGTAGAGGCCTAAATATTTAACCTGGGTGGGAGGGTAGGAGGAGCCAGCTTTTAAACCTTCAGGTAACATTTAAAGAGATTCACCAAGATAAAACATTGAGTGTGGTGCCTTACTTGAGCGGCACGCTGTCTGGCTATAGGAAGCCTAAAACATAATCCATATTAAACAGTGGAAGGGATCATAAATCTGTGAACGGCCCATTCCCTTCAACTTCCTTGTGCTGGAAGCTGATTAAAGACATGCCCCCGCACCCAGGCACATAAAGATGTGTGCCCAGGGAGAGCACGGGGGCTCACTCCAGTATTCATTATGGGGGCTAAGTTTTAAAACATTTTTTGATACATTTGCAGTCATTTTGTCTTTAACCATTGGCACCGGTCAAGTCGGGCCAACTAATGAGGTCCTTGTTGGTCACCCACTACTCATGGTTAATGACAAAATGATAGCGAATATCTTGAAAAATATTTTAAAAGTCAGCCCCCATAAAGAATAATGGAGCACGCCCCTGCACTCTCCCTAGGCACACGTCATTACGTGCCTGAGAGTGGGGGTGGGTCTTTAGTTAGCTTCCAGCATCGGCAAGTTGAAGGGGTCATCTGCTCACAAATTTATAATCCCTTCCACTCTTTAATATGGATTATGTTTTGGGCTCAATAAAGCCAGATGGGCCAGGTGCTGCTCAGGTAAGGCACCATACCATGTGGTGCATATGATATTCTACATGTCCAGGACCTGCCACTCCTTTGGGCAGCCACAGTCTCTGACATCCCCCCACTACTCCTCCCCTGGAGCCCCCTTAATTCATATTTGTAGCCTGACCCCAGGGTAGCCCTTCGGGGGCGTGGTAGGCTCAGCTGGCTGCCTTCATCCAGTCAGTCCTGATCAGTTTGCCATTTTCTTGGCACATCCCTCTGTTATGATGCTCATGCAGTGCTCCCGGTCTCTACCAGGGGCTGTTGCAGAGTGATGCAATCCTGCTCCTACACTAGGAGATGAGAGCAGTCAGAGCAATGGATGACTTGGATGCTCAATCCCCTGCTCCCTTGCCGACTCCCAGTGCCCCGAGTCACTTTCTGAAGGGCCAGCCCGAACATGGTATTTTAATTAACTTGTTGAACCTCTTTTAAGGGGAAGAGTTAAAGGGACATGCCAACAAGTGTGGAAGAATGAAGAAGAACAATGTATGCCACTCCTAGAACTACTGTTACAGGTGAGTAGTCTGTGTTTCAGCCCCCATACTGCTTTGCTACAGAAGCACAAAACAGTTAAAAATAAAAAAATAAAAAAATTAAAAAATAAAACTTTTGAGGCATTTTGGATTTTGGCATAATGCATTGCTAACAGGTGGGAGTCTTGGGGAAGGGGGGCACATGATTCATAGGATGACTACTGTTACTTTACTGTTGCAAAACCCAGCCTGCTACTGCACTGTGCTGCACAGTGACAGTGAGTCACTCCTCTGCCCTAGTACCTACAGTGATGTCAGCACTGCAGCTGTGGATACATCAACAGCCACAGCCCTGCACTGTGCTGCACAGTGACAGTGAGTCACTCCTCTGCCCTAGTACCTACAGTGATGTCAACACTGCAGACATGGCTACATCCACAGCCACAGCCCACACCAGGCTGTTTGCTATACAATCTGTGGCACCCACAACAGTTTTTTGCTGCTCAGAATACTAAAATTAACTTCAGATGACACTACTGTTTGAAATACAGTGACATAATTGGTTAAATAACGGTTTATTCATGGATAAAAGTAAAAAGACTGTGAACGGTGCTCATTAATCATTCACATACTGAAATGTAATGCAATGACGGTGCTTAATTTGCCATTTCAGCCATATACATCAGTTCAAGAATTTGTAACAAGAGTTTAAAGCCGTCAGCTGGGCATTTCTCTAATCTTGCAATGCGATTTATTCTTGTATGTCAGTGTGATTGGTATTGATAGCAGATTTAGAAAGTTGTGGTCACATCACACATGACAGACAAATTCAATATCCAGTACCAAGTTCATCATTTGCTTGGTAGGCAACTGTCTATTCTGGCTAGCCAGCTGCCACAGCTGAATTTCCTATTGCACAGTGTGATGATCTTTTTTACTTATCTGTGATTGTACTGCTGTATGAATGTAGTCATACAGAATTCATCATTGGTCACTTGCTGACTTATTTTTGGTGTTGGGGATGGTGTAGTTAGGCACATCATCATGCAATACAGTTAAGATCACTTAATGAGAAAATGAAATTCCTTCTGTTAAACTCTTGAGATAACTGTCTTAAAAGTTATTTCTTGGCCTACACACCATTCAGGGAGTCAGACATACTAGAAAACTACCAAATGCCGCTTAATTACATTCGTTCATGTAGTGGTTGTAGTGTACTTTTATTATCACTATTACTGAATTCTTCACACAATAAAACTTTCTCATTGACAGTGGTCTGACTCGGACTCTGGGCTGGACACCAAGTTGGACCTTTAATGTGCACTCTCATTTAAAAATCAGGATGGATCAGATCCGAGCCACTGTCTGTTACTGTTTTTTGGCCCGGCACGCTACAGTGCACAATGTTCCAGCCTGAGGGACTGGGAAAATAAATGGGTGGAAGGGATGTGCAACAGTCAACTCACTGTTGACATTGAACAGGTGCCATAGGACCTCTCACCATGTTGATCCCCACTGGTGAGACAGTGGGGAGAGTGGTGCTTGTGGTTGAGGCATCAACACCCAAAGGCTGGCTAGACTCCTCCCATACCACCATCAAGTCAAGCCAGGAGTCAAGTAATATACTGCAGCTTCCCTGAATTCAACAAAACACATGTAATCTGGCCTCATTTCTGAAGACTTATACTAAAATATTTCATTATCATTCAAGCAAACAATGTTTTAACTGAACACACTCTGACATGGAACAGTTGCCCTTGATTGTGCTTTATGTATCTTTCAGTAACTCTCGATGGAATGGGTCACTCAAGAGTTGTCAATATTTTTTGCTCCCTCTATTGCACAATATGCCAGCCTGAGGGACTGGGAACATAAATGAGTGGAAGGGATGTACACTAGTCAACTCACTGTTGACGGTGAACAGATGCCATAGGACCTCTCACCATGTTGATCCCCACTGGTGGCACAGAGGGGGGAGTGGTGCTTGGGGTAGAGGAATCAATGCCCAAAGGCTGGACCTCTCCCTGACTACCATCTATCAGAACATCAGAAGTTAAGGAGCCTCTAGACTCAGTGATATACAGCATCTGCCTCAAATTCACCACTGTCACAGATATATTTTGGTATAAATTTCCGTGATTCAACAATTCAATAAATGACTGTTTTACCTTTATTTCACTGAACAAATCAGACATGAAACAGGTTTATCTTGATTGTGCTTCTTGTGTTTCTTTTTGACCAAATCATGCTGGTTCACAGCTGTCAGCATTTCTATACCTGGACCACTCTGTTGCACATATGACAGCCTGAGGGACTGGGCAAATAAATGGGTGGAAGAGATGTGCACCAGTCAACTCAGTTGATGGCGAACAGGTGCCATAGGACCTCTCACCATGTTGATCCCCACTGGTGCCACAGTGGAGGGAGTGCAAGTGGTGCTTAGGGTTGAGGCATCAGGATGCCCAAAGGCTGGACATGGTGATGACAGGTCAGTCAGGCACAAGTCGTTCATAACCAACAGATATATGCTAAACTGTTACTTACAATCATTGTCCAGAGAGGCTGACAACTGTGATCAAACACGATTTTGTTAAAACAAAACATATGATGCAAAAAACTTCAAAAAGAAAATTCATAATGCTAAAACATTGTCACTTGACAGACAGACATAGTTTTTCAGAAATAGGTAGTGCAGATCGGTTTCCCTGATTCATGAATGGGAGCTGCTCATCATCATCATCAGGATTTGTGCGGATAGGGTGCATGTCCTTTCAGCTTGGTGTCCAGCAGAACACAATAGAAATCAAGAGACTAGTTATTTCTTGCCATGAGAAAGGCTTAATTAAGTCCAAACAGAATTAGGGCCTAGGGGTTAAACTTATTACAATACAACTCTTCTACATTACATAAAGCCTCCTTGAATGGTGGGTGTGCTCCCTCACTCAAATCTTTACTCGTTACCAAAAGTTCACATCAGTCTCCGCAACCTTGCCAGAATCATTAACTGTGTCTGACCAGTGGCCACTTTTTTGTCTTTTGTTGCTCTCTGGACTTGACGAACATTCTCCAGACATGCTGTGCCACTGCTTCCCTTCACACCGGTGTGGTTTGCCTCAACATAACAAATACATTAGGACAGTTCACCAATCCATGGCAGTCTGTGTACATCCATGTTCTCACTGTTCTCTATGATCACAATGTATGTACTGTCACTGTAAATTTCAGTGCAGCTTGTTCCTGTAAGGAGTAATGACAATGTGAACTTGGATGTGATGTCCAGAATAGACAAGAACAGCCAAAGAAATCAGAATTTATTTGGGGGTACTAGGACTACGCACACTTGTGTTATGTTGCGACATGCATAGGTAATAGTAATCTGGTTTATATTATGGTAATGTGGTTTATATTATAGAAGATGTTGCTGTATCCCCATTGAATAAACCAAGATAAGTAGACCTGTACAGTCATGGAATTAGATTGAAAATGGAGCATATGATTAGTCTGCTTACTTACACTACAACATGAGATTCATGCAGCTATGGTATACTTCTTGTTTGCACCAATGGAAAAGGAAAATGGCTTCTTGTAAACTACCTACTAGGTCTGATTATGCAGCACATAATTACAAAACTGTTTAAAACTGTGGGGTGGGGTGGGGACAGAAGACATCTGCCTATGCTAAGCTTTTATTAAGATTTTTCTTAAATACTTTCTGGTTCTGGATAAGTTTCTGGTTATATCTGGTTCTGGATACCTTTCTCGTTACACGTTGATAAATATTATAGTTCAAACTTAAATGATACACAGCTGGCATTATACAAGTCAAGAGGATTGGACTTTTCTTTACTGGCCTGGTGGAACATGTGAAACTACTCTACCTTAATGCACCCAAGTGTGAGGCTGATCACATATTTCACTTAGCGTAGAAAAATATTTCATTTAAATTACTGTTGCTGCACAACAGAATGCACTAGACTAATTTAACTGACAAAGATTTGTAAGATACAATTTCATGTAACCATAAATCCCAGAATCCATGATGCTCCCATCAGAGGAGAACTGCTCAGATAGGATATACATTCTTCAGTAGCCTGCTCCCTGTAGTATACATGTTCATTATCTTGTAAGCTAAAATCAGATTTTGCTGTCCTCATGGTGCTTCCTACAGTCCTCTGACTTCACTGTACCTAGCCCGAGTCACCCCACACAAACAGCTGTCCAACAAATTGAAGATTAAAGCTTACAAAACACTCTGACATTCACCGCAGGCTGGCTATTAAAGGTAATCAAACCTACCAGCTTTGCAGTTCTTCTCTGAAGTCAGCATTATGACATTCTGGAATGTCTGGTTACATGAAATTACATCGAACAACTTAATAACATTACTTAGCCTGAGTCATGTATTACACTGCAGTGATCAGTAAGTAAAACGGTGTCACTGCACACAAATGCCTAATTACGATTAGCCTCACACTTGGGTGTTGTCACAGGCTGTCAGAGTATTTGGATAGTTACTTACCCATGCATAATCTTTAAAGAATGCAAACCTATTTTCTTGCTTGTTTATTATCTTATGTCATTGTATGTACATCCTGTTGCTCATCTGGTGGGAGTGGACTTCATTGTATTTTTCACGGAACACTGGGTTTGGATAGAACCTCTGATTAGTATGTCTGTCTGTACTGTATGTATTTTTTCTGTATTGCTGGTGAGGGTGATTGCTGTCTATATCACAAATCCGAAAAGCCTGCCTCTTATGTCAATTATACCTACGTATTATAACATATACGGCATATTGCAAATAATTGTAATCTTGTATTCATTTAACAAACAGAAGATATGAAGTTAACATATACAAACATACAGCATAATAAAATTCAATGATGGTGAAAGTTGAAAAAATTTGTTGCATTTTCTTTACTTAGTTGAAGTCAGAAATTTCAAACTAGTTAGAAAAATCAGTCATAATGCGTGGTAAGTCAGTCAGAATTTGTTTTTCAACTGACGCTGAGGTCTACTGTCAAGCTTGGGTGGGGGTGCACCAGTGTAGTTGTGCTAAAAATGTCGCCGTGACAAAACATGGACAAGGTGAAACGATGTGCAGTGGACTTCAGGCATGAAAAACATCTACATGATGCCTCTGAAGCTACCCATGATGTTTCTCTCATTAGAGGACTCACAGCAAGGCATGTATTGTCTGATCACAACACCCGCTATGCAAGAGATCTGAACAAAGCCAAGAAAGAAATGCAGACTAGGTATGGGAACAACAGAATGGGAGGACAAGCGGAGAACACTGCAACTTAAATATGCTAAGTATGCAAGCAAGCTGAATGAAAGCAAGTCAGAAATGCAGACTATGTATGGAAACAACAGAACGGGAGGATGAGCGGAGAACACTGTGACGTTAATATGCTAAATAGACACAGGGTACCACTCCTGATTGCAGCGGGCCCTTCCTTTGAGGTGAAAGCCACTGCAGCCAAAGTGCTGTCATCGACAGCTCGCCCATCCATTGGTGCAACATGGACATGCTCGCTACAGCAAGTAGTACATTGGGTAGAGCAGGCACACACTTCCACGAGTCGCACTCTCCCAAGATGTTTCTTGCACATGCTTGAGAGCAAACATAAAAATAGCAGGACAGGAGGACACAGCATGAGATTAGAGAGAGGCAGATTAAGGGGTAATGTGAGGAAGTTCCTTTTCACAGAAAGGGTGGTGGATGCATGAAACGGCCTACCTCAGGAAGCGGTGGATATGAATACAGTGCAGGGCCTCAAACAGGCATGGAATAGGCATAAGGGAGCAATACAGATGAGCATGAATAGATAGGCCATTGGCAGACCAAAGGCTGATGGCACATTTATAAGGTAGAAAAAGAAATGGGCAGACTGGATGGGCCTTGCGGTCCTTATCTGCTGTCAGCTTCTATGTTTCTATGTTTCTATGTATTTTGAGCTCACAAGAATAGCTTGATTGGTCAGTAAAACTGGGCTACATATATGTAGTCCAGCTAAATGAAAAGGTCTTGAACTGAACAAAAAAAGCACGGGTGTAATAAAGAGCAACAATTCAATACTTCCAGGGGAACATTTAGCTACTGTAGTTCTCTATTAAAACAAAACAAGTAATATTTGAAGCCATAAGAAATTGCCACTGTCCTTGTCCTAGACCCTTTAAGGGTCAGTTCTCAGTGGCAAGCAGACAAAATAGTTCCATATTGTTTTCCCTTAATCGTCTCAAGCAAACTTTGGCATTCTGTCTCTTAAAGAAGAGACATAAGAGAGGGGTAGTCCCCCCGAAGAATTGTTTTATCCTTTAATTTAGATGTCAAGTAATCCACCAATTATAGAAGAAAGAAAACAGTACTTATGTGCATTTAGCTCCTTTCCCAAACTCCTAGCTTTCACCTTGATCAGACTTTCCTCTTAGATTTGTAAAGTTTTAGGGCCAGATATTCAAAACTTTGCCCCGGAGCTAAATTAGCACTGCTCGGCTGGCAAACTTAGCCCGGAGCACAAAGCAAGCCATATTCAAAAGGAACAGCCCAGGGCAAACAGCTTCTGAATATAGCATGGGAATGAGGACGGGCACACTGGGCTGGGAGTGCAGGGCAAACTCAGCCCTGGAATAAGACAGCTCTGAATATGGCAACCAGGAAGTGCAAATCACAACAGCAACACAGTGCACAGCGATGGGAAGGTAGGTAGAGGTGAACTATGTGGCCAATGTGTGTGCCAGCAAATGCGTGGACCCAGTACAGCTGCAGGCAGCAGCGTATGTAAAAATACAGTGTGCAAAACTGTAAGATATTCCCCAAACTGTCTGCGCAGTGCTAACACGTTTGCGCGGGTTTAGAACAAGGCTAAACCGTTAGCCTGGTGCAAACACGTTTGCCCGGCGCTAAACTTTGCCATATTCAAAAGTGACATGCAAATGAGCCTACTTAGGTAGCCTGTGGGCAAACATCCAGATTAGCATCTTATTATGCCATGGTTTGCATGCAGTTTGCACCGGGCTAACTATTTAGCCCTGCGCCAAACCCGCGCAAATGTGTTAGCGCTGCGCAAACAGCTTGGGGAATATTATACAGTTTTGAACACTACTTCCACATGCACTGCTGCCTACAGCTGTACTGGGACAACACAGCATAGGCACAGATGGCGGTGGTGCTGCATTCAACTGTCACACTGTAGTTCATGCTACAGTGCACAGCAGACACTACAGTGGCAATGGGGCCAGTAGTGTGTGGACACAGCAATGCCTATGGTGTGTAGGGCAGTGATGATGACTGCACTATACACAGTGAGAGGCCCAACCTTCAGGTGTTTACTGACAGTGGACATTACTGTTATGCTGTTGTGTGACCCACAGATGCTGCACCTCTGGCATGGGATGCTCACAGTGACATGTACATGTCCGGCTTTGTGTGCTGCGGCAGCTGTGCAGCTGTGAGGTATGTGGCCAGGGAAGGGGCATATATTATCCAAAAGGCACACTGGTGTTGGGGTATTCCCAATACTGGCCCATGTGCACTGCATGATGTGTCCCAGCCTTGTGGCCACACCTGGTCTGTGGCGCAGCCTGGCCACCCATACACTCTCCCCTCAACATCCTCCATGCCCACAGTGCTGCATGTGTGTGCTGGCATCTGTTGGTGTCCACAGAAGTGTGGTCTGCAGGTGTGTGCTGCATGGCCACACTACCATGCTGTCCACTGGCGTCAGGGTCACCACTTACTGCCTGGCATGGCTGGGACTGGTGGCAGATGATGGCATCATTGTGATGCCATCAGTTAGCAGCATGCTTCCTGTAGTTTGGCTTTGTCTATGTGTCATATTTATTTGTTAGGGTCGTGCAAAACCTGCCCAAAAGCCACACAAACATTGCGCAAAGCCATAGTGTCATGCAAAGCTGATTGCCCAGGGTTAAGACAAGCTTTTCCTGGGCGGTAATGTGCACCACGCTAAGTGTCATGCTAAGTCGCGCTAAACTACTTTGCATGGCGCTAGTCGCTGAATATAGCATTGCGCTTGTATTCATGTCAGTTTGCCCCTTGCATACATTATGATTTTGCCTGGCGCTAATGCAGTTTGCCCGCACTATTTGGCCTTTTGAATATAGCAGACCCGTGCTAATCCCGCGCTAAACCTGCGCAAACATTTTTTGCCCGGTGCAAAGTTTTGAATATCTGGCCCAGAGTGTTCAAAAATCCAGAACTGTAGTTATTTGCTTCCAACAACCTAATATACTGGTATTACGACAGTGACAATTTTCACTATAAAATGAGTAAGGAAAAAAAAAATTCACTTGCTGCTCCTCTCTTTTTTGTAGTGGAGTCCAGCATTCATATTAAAGTCCATTTCATTCTTTTAAAATTCTTGCCACAATAGCCGAAGAGGGTTCAGCATCTCCCAAGTGAAATTTTTTCAGCAGCTCCATTGTAATTCTGAAACACCAGTCATACTTTACAGCTGGATAAACAAATTTACCTGTAGATTAAAATAAAGAAGTTCACCTCTCTAAGTGCAGAATAATGTTTAATACCTGCTGGTTAGTGGTTATAAACTACTGCCAGCAAGTGCCCAACAGCTTTGTAAATCACATATGTGGTTTATGGAGCTCCTTAAACCACAGGCACACAAAAATGAAAACAGCATCTTAGAAAGCCACCGGAGAAGCTGTCCTCGCACTGCACGTCCAATAGCACAAGTTTTTTCACACAGTTGGTGCAAGGCACAAGCTTCTTGATGGCTTCACAGTGCCTCAGGAAGCAATTTTTTAAACATAATTAAAATTTAAATCAGAGCCAGTAAATATAAAAAAAATTAAACGTGGGTCAGTGTGTTTTAATGGAGATTTTGTGCACACCCTGAGTGTGTGATGCCCAGATAAACCCATTGAGCTTCGCCCTCTGAGTTTATGGGGCATCTCACACCTCAGGTGTGCATAAAATCCCTTTATGAAATGGGCATCAGAATTTAGACATGCTGATTGGTCCATACCTGTGTGATATTATGTCTAACGCACAGGAAAAAGGACCAGCAGTGCCTTGGGGGCACTGATTCTAGTAAAATGCCACTTAGAATGTTGGCAAACTGAAAATTAGCCATCTTCTTTTCACCAACTGCAAGTGACATGCCAGGCTGTATTTTCAGTATGCCAACTAAATGTTTTCCTATTGCACGCTACACGTTCTCCATCAAGAAACCTGCCTAATTAGCCATGTTAGTAATGAACACAAGAGCTGCTCTAAACATAACACGGACAAAAATACGGATGCAATTGTAACAGGTGGGCTGGACCGAAACTACTGAGGTTTTCTGGGCACAAGGAGTGGAGTGTCAGTGCAAATAAAGAAAGTGTCCTGGGCTGAGGGGAGACTAACCTTTCCCGCACACACGCGAGTACGAGCTGCGGTCAGGGCAGGCAGGAGTCTCTGAAATCTCTCCTTAACCCTGTTTAATCATTGTTTCAGGATTCTTCACTCGTCACGGGTTATAACTACTTACTGCTCAGTGAGCTGCACCACTTGATCTTTGGCCTGCAGAACTGTAGGACTTTGGAATTTCCTTTGCTCGCACTAACAAACAGCCACCACACTCACAGCTACGGTGCGCTCTCTCTCTCATGATTGCTTACCTATTCACTTTGGTGCCATAGCAGAAAATTGGTTATGTGCTCTACTGGGGTTTTGCTACATTGATTTTATACTGTCATGACAACCATCTGAAACTACAGAAGCCTTTGTAGGACAAAATTTCTTAAGTCAAAAAAAACAGTAGGCGGAGGAACTATTTTATTTAAAACCAAGACAAACATTAAACTTTTTCCCTTTTAAATACTATACATTTTAGCTATCACGCATCATCTGTATTTTTGATAGCCATTTCATAAGCGTAATAAGCCACTCCAGTCTCAGACATTTTTAACACACACGGCTAGGAGGCTGGATGCACTCGGCCGATGGCCTCGCGCCTCACTACGCCTCCTAGCCTTGTGTTAAAGTGTCTAACGCACACCCTGTCATGTCTTATTGCTTACATAAACCACATGTACCCATGCATTATTCTATATTTATTAAAGGAAAATTCTCCCAGGACAGGTAACAATGGCATACCTTTTATAAGGCAATATATGCCTGTCTGCACTTTTGTGCACTGTGTCCAGTAGAGTTCAGCACACTTCAGCCCATTCTTCCAACTGTCTCCACTTTTCCAGAGACTCGCTCCATTACTTTTCTCTAATGGGCCCTCTGTGTTTCCTCTTTCAAGCCCACATTGCTGGGACATCCCTGGTCTGTTGTCTCCTTAACTGGCTTACAGCCAGTTCTAGCTGCCAAGTGAGTGTTAACAAACTACAGTCGGAGATTTCCAGTAATAATCTTAGGGACCAGCAAAATGCCACCCAGGCCCATAATTTGATACTGGCAACTCCGACTACACCTATTGAGTCACAAAACAAAAGAGGGGGCAATTGAAACTCAAAAGTAAGAACAAAATGACTATTATTAAATGAATTGCTGCTATAAAACAAGGCCTTTAAAATAAATTACAACAGCATAGTGAGGAGAGGAGCAGCAGTGCATCCATCTTACTGCTCCATCCCCCCTCCTATCAACATCTGTATGCATGTAAATAAGTGATATGCAGTGGGGAAGAGTTAAATAAATTATTTATCTGCACAAGAGCAGTTTGACCTCAGGTAAACCCTTGAGCAGTGTAAGCCATGAGTAAGGTATCCGAGGTCAGACTCCTTCAGTGCAGAGAAATAATTTATTTAACAATGTCCCCATTGCCTATTTCTTTTATGCATTTGGGAACCGTATGGTAGTGCATGTAGAACTGATTTAAAATGTTTATTTTACTTCTTAAAGTAAAAATTGTGTTGGACTTTTTGTTTTTGAGTCCAGTGCTACTGCACCAGCTTTAATGGTTACAAGGGGCTGCTAGAGATGTATAGCATATGTCTGACATCATGACATCTAAACATCTTCTTTGATTAGTGGTGCATGAGTGAGCTGGAACAATTTCAGGTCAAGGCGGTGCTATTCTTAATGAGAATGAAGCATGCATGGGAGTGTTGGCACCAGCTTTGTACGAGGCATAGCTGGTGTCAAAGACTTGTCATTTTTTATGTTTTAAGACAAAAAAAAAATCTGTGCCTAAATTGTAAGAAATCACTGTTGATCTCTGAGCAGTTATGAGAAAGTGTGAGTGGGCTAGTCTGAGATTCGTGGGTGTGCAAGTGGTTGGCAGCTGAGTAAAAAGCCATGTTTCAAAAAGTAAACATTTGTTTTAAATAATGTGGTTTGCCATTAGAGAGCATTGTAGTCATTAGAAGACAAGGTAGAGGAATGTGGAGAGTGATTCTGTGGATCTGCAGTGAAACTAGGTGAGTGTTCAGTGAAAGTGCCCTGTGAAACAGAGAGCAGGCTTCAGGGAAAGATGAAGTTCTGACAGCATCAGGGATGATTGACAGAGGGAATATAATAATTCCAAGGTTCCAGAATGTATTTAACAGGAGTAGAAATAAATGGATTTATTACACTCCTTTTGGGCCCACACCTATTGCATAAATATACTGTATATACTGTATATGTAATGTTATTACATCATAAAATATCATAACACAAATCTGTTCATTACAGAATTCGGTCTTACTCTGAAACAGAAATAATGGAATTCACATAAAAGAAACCAGAAAACAACAGTGCTTGATAACTGATGTTGCTGTGTTCCCTGCTTCAAAAATTTAACTTATAAATCTGTTTTATATGTGGAATTAACAATTACTGTACATATTTGACCTTTAAGATGTTGTTCAGTCTTTACATCTATTCCCAGAGTAGTTTTCTATGAATGTGCATACACCCAATTATATCATAAACAGCAAAAGGAAAATAATTATTGGAGGTTTTTTTTACCACACCACACCACACCATAATTGCATTAACATTTTCATGACATTAACCCTCCTGCACAATGCCCAAGGCCAGCCTGCAAAGCCCTGGTTTTACTTCATCCTTGATTATAGTCACACCTTATCCTCCCTTAGTACTAACTAAAGATTAATCAGCTGGCAACCATCTAAATTCATAACATGGATTTCAAACTTAACAACAGTGTTGAAAGTTTTTTTGAGTTACATAAGACAGTGACATGGTGATTTAAGATTGAGATTTATTTCACTGTAAGAATTATTGCCTGGTACCCTCCCCCTCTAGTTTTCCTTTCCCAAAGAAGACACGTACACTGAATCTTGAAGGAAATGACTGCAACCATGTATTTATTAATTGACATAACAACATCATCTTAAGCATAGGTGCTGCTGGGAGGAGGATGCACCCCGATTCCTGGGAATAAGGTCATATGGCCAAGGCACTGGCGCTCCCCCTCATCTGGTGCCACCTGTTATGCTTGTGGAAAACCGATGAGGCTGGACCATGATCCACACCTGGGTCATGATATGGCAGTCCCCCCAGCCTCATGCTGACTAGGGACAATGGGTTCTTCATGAGGATTGGCCTCGTCCTCCGTGTTCCCCTGATACCTCAGGTCTGTGTTCCTCCCAAACCACCACATGTCAGACCCCATCTGACCCACCTAGCCTAACACTCAAGATGATCCTCCAAGATTTTCTTAACAGCTGCCAGCATCCTATCTAAATCTATTGCTTGAAGTTGCCCATCCTTCCCTGCTGAAATGGGCCAGCGGGAGGCAAAAATGTCCCTGTATCTCAAAACAGCACCCCCCCACACAGAACCCATAGCAGCTCTCATCCCCATAGTCACTGTAATACATGCCCAATCAAGAGCCCCTTGCTGCCTGGCATGCTTCCAATGTGATCTTTGCAGTATGTGAGACCAATGAGAGCCTTATAGGGCCACCAGTCCCTAATGGCATGCAAATCTTCCTTCATCGCTAATTGGTCCAGCCCTGAAAAAACATAACACCTCACATCCAGGGGTAGACATGAGTCCCTTTACAGAAGCCAAAGTATGAGATGCACTCAATAAACTGAAAGCAGACAAAGTCATGGGACCAGACAAGATGCACCCCTGAACCCTTAAGGAACTGGGGGCAGAATTAGCAGCCCCTCTGGCACTTCTGTTTATGAAATCCATGAAGAGCGGTATGGCATCTGAAGACTGGGAAAAAGCAATAGTGGTTCCACTTCACAAATCAGGTGGTTGCGAAAAGGCTAGTAATTACAGACCAGTGAGCATGTCTATAGTAGGGAAACTAATGGAGACACTTCTCAAACAGAGGATCATAGCATTCCTCGAAACTAGTGGCCAACAAGACCCTAAACAGCATGGTTTCACAGCAGGTAGGTCATGCCAGACAAATCTGCTCAAGTATTTTGACTATGCTACAAAAATAGTGGACGATGGTGGGGCAGTAGATTGTTAACCTAGACTTTAGTAATGCCATCGACCCGGTTCCACACAGAAGGCTGATAAAGAAGCTTGACCACACAGAGGTTAGTCCAGAAGTAGTCAGATGGGTTCAAAATTGGATACAAGGCAGAACCCAGAGGGTACAGGTTAATGGAACACAATTGACTGAAGGCAGAGTGATCAATGGGGTGCCCCAGGACTCAATGCTGGGGCTTCTGCTCTTCAATGTTTTTACAGCAGACATCTCCGATTGGCTGGAAAGGAAGGTGTGTCCATTCGCAGATGACAACAAGATATGTAACAGGGTGGACACCTCAGGAGTGAGCAAGATGGAAGCTGACCTCAAGAAACTAGAAGAATGGTCTGGAGTGTGGCAGCTGAGGTGTAATGCCAAAAAGTGCAAGGTTATGCACATAGGAAAGACAAATCCAAGAATGGAGCATTACCTAGGAGATGAAAGACTGGCAACCTCAAACCAGGAACGAGACCTGGGAATCATTATCTCAGATGACTTGAAGGTTAGTAAGTAGTGTGAGAAGGCAAAACTGAAGGCCAACAGAATGCTGGGCTGCATTGGAAGGGGAAATCACGAGCAGGAGGAGAGAGGTGGTACTACCACTGTATAAATCACTGGTCAGGCCTCACCTGGAATACAGAGTCCAGTCCTCGAGGTCTCACCTCAGAAAGGACATTGACTGGGTGTAAACAGTACAGAGAAAGGTGACAAAAATGATTCAGGGTCTGCAGTACATGTACCATGAGAAAAGACTTAGGGAACTGAGTATGTACTCCCGAGAGCAGAGAATAGAGAGAGGGGACATGATTGAAACATTCAAGTACATAAAAGGCATTAACAAGGCACAGGCACAGGCACAGGAACCGTTTCACTTCAAGAAGGGCTCTAGAACCAGGGGACATGACCTCAGACTGCAAGGAGGGAGGTTCTCTGGCAACACCAGGAAGTTTTTCTTCACAGAAAGAGTGGTGGATGCCTGAACAGCCTGCCCCAAGATGTTGTAAGGGTCAACACTGTGGGGGATTCAAGAATGTATGTGATAAACACAAGGGAGCCCTGACTACAAAGGGAAACTAGAGTGTTAATATAGGTCTAAAACAAATGGGCAGACTCGATGGACCTAGCGGTCTCCTTCTGCCATCAGCTGCTATGTTTCTAGGAGGCTCAAGGTCTTGAGAAGGCCCGAGTCTTCGCCTCCCAAGTGAATCAGCAGGATGTCTGGAATGCCCCACTGGCCAATCTCTTCCTGCAACCCTGGAAGCAACCACCCCCCAAGGGCAGCCCTTCCCTACCAAGCAAAACAATTTGTGCTGCCTGTGGTAAAATACCAAGGTTGCTTCCCCCCAGTGGTCTGGCAGCTCGCTCCACCACTCAATGGGTGAAGGAATGCCCACACACACATATGTTCCTGGTACCTGCTGAGGGACCTGCAACAAAGAGAAAAAGGGAGATTATTGCAAGTGAGGATGAACATAACGCAAGAATACCTGGGACCTCCATCACCCCAGCGATTGGATCTGTTGATCTGACCACCCTTGGCTCCTAGCATTCGTTGCTGCTCCAGTCTGAACGGAATGAGTACTGAATTTCTGTGCCTCCAAACCAACACACTGGACAGCTTGCCTCAGAATGCATTGAAACTGATAAGCTGACACCAGGCCTCCCATCCTTGTGAAGGAAGAAAGCCTCCCCCATGCCGGGTGGGCCCACATGTATGCCTGAACTTTGTCCTTCACCAGCCATGACACTCCAGGGGATGATGCCAGCCTGTACCAGTGGCCAGCCCCTGTCTGCTCTGTCTTGGACCTCTGAAGGCAGACATAGACACCTTCTGACTTAATTACCACATCCCCCACCTGCGAATCTGGTGATCCTCGAGCCTGTGCTGGCTGAGTCAACTCTGATACCCTGAACGCCCCAGAATAGGCCACCAAGAACAGTGTCTCAAACAACTTAGCCTCATAGGCATTCCAACATAGCAAAGGCAATGACTCCTAAAGCTGCACCAGGGTCGCTGGAATGATAGGCAGCCTGTCATCAGTCCTGGTCCCCAGCAATCTTCACCATTCCAGCACTTTCCACACCTTAAAAGCACTGGTGTTGTCCAAGATGTCCATATCCCATGCCAGCCAAGACAGTCCAGCAAGATGCTGGCTCACAGAGCCCAGAAACTGACCCTGTTCCTTGGCCCTGACTATGTAACCACACAATTCCACTGGAATGGGCCAGCTGCCTCTTGTACCTATAGGTAGTGCTGTACTCCCTTGCAGTAAGCTGTCTTTGTCCAGAGCACAATGGAATTACCTATGCATCACTAAGCTTCATGTTTACCACCTCCCAGAGGAATGGAGGGACCTCCCGTGGCTGATGCTACACTGTTAGTGACAGCTCCCGGTATCTTTGCCACTGTGAATGAGATAATGCATCTACAATGCCATTATCCACCCAAGGGACATGCACGGTCTGAAAATGAATGTTAAACAGTAAGCGTTTTAACACAAAAACCCACAAATGATCTCCTATAGGTCCCTTCAGACCAAGTTGTCTGTTAATGGTGAATATAACCCTTATGTTGTCTGACCGAAAACAGATTCTCTTGTCCCTTAACCTAGGCCCCAAATGCACAGCTCCACTACCACTGGAGAGAATTCCAGGAGGGTGATCAGCTGGCCCAGCCCTGCCTTGAGCCACTCCCACGGCCACTGACCGGTGCACCACTTACCCCAAAACCCCAGCCACATCTGTGAACAAATCCAAAGATGCCTTGTCTACCAGCTCTTGCCATGGGGTTACCCCACTGAAGTGCTTGAGGAAGGTTCTCCAAATCTGGCTGTCCTCCCAGAATTCTGCTGTCACCCAGAACTGGTGGTGCTGCTTCTTGCAGCCTTGGCCCCAATTGGCCAAGTGCGGCATGAATGACCACCATGGGAATGACCCTGCATGCAAAATTAAGATGCCCCCACCAGCTGCTGTAACTCATACAATGTCACTGGCAGACCTATTTAATAGTTCACTACAGTCGGGTGTGGTACCGCAGGACTGGTGAACAGCACATGTAGTACCTCTTCACAAAAGTGGTTCCAAGGATGATCCAGGGAATTACAGACCAGTCAGTCTGATCTCCACTGCGGGCAAGCTCATGGAGGCCATACTAAAGAAAAGGTTGGTGAAATATCTAGAGACGCATGGTCTCCAGGATGAGAGGCAGCATGGGTTCATGGGAGAAGAGACTGTGTCAAATAAATCTGATTGATTTCTTTGACTGTGTCACGAAGACAGTAGACAGGGGCCAAACGGTAGATATCCTGTATCTTGATTTCAGCAAGGCCTTTGACTCTGTACCCCACAAAAGGATGATCAGGAAGTTGGTGGATTTTGGAGTTGGGGAAAAGATGGCCAGATGGGTGGAAAATTGGCTGAGGAACAGAACCCAGAGGGTGGTAGTGGGGGAGAGTTATCTGGCACCAGAGAGGTAACCAGTGGGGTCCCACAGGGCTCCATACTGGGGCCAGTATTGTTTAATGTCTTCATCAATGACATTGGGGATGGTGTTAAATGCAAAATGTGCCTATTCACAGATGACACCAAGCAGTGCCGTAGCAAGGCATTTTGGTGCCCTGGGCAAGAGACTCATTTTGCGCCCCCCCCCCGGTGGTCTGTAGCGGGTGCAAGGCCCACAAAAGCTCTAAGGGTTTACATTCTCTGTGGTGAGTTTTGGGGCTTTTCTTGAAGAAAAAAAATATACTTCCAATTATGTACAGTATCATTCTGCTGTTCTCTCAGGTCCCAGAGAAGCCTACTGTACCTATTTCTTAAACTTTAAGAAATAGGTACAGTAGTAAGAAACAATGTTCTTTAATAAGCACATATTAAACTGGATTCAGTGTGAGAGACAGTGGAGGGACAAGGTATCTGTCATCAGATGGTCGGATGCCAGGTAAACCCAACCCAGCAAACTTACATTTAGCATCTTTGATATTTACTGGCAGTACTAGACTGAACATATCAAGCACTGTGACACCAGTAAATATCAAAAGATGACTAATTCTGTGAAAAAAGTGGACAACAGCATGAACAGCAGTATCCAGCTGACTCGACACATCAGCCCCTGCCCCTTACAATATAATTACATAATACTACTTTATCGCACCATGTCCTCTTTTTCCCCATGACCCCAGTCAGCTGGGCTGCAGTATAATTGCAGGGCATTTGTGGAGGATGTTGGACCGGTGGTGCGCTTTTTTGGAAACTCAACACAGTATGGTGGAGACATGATCATGCTGGGGACATGCTCCTGTTGCAAAGTCCAACGTTCTCCACAATCGCTGAAAACTAGCAACAAGGGAACTCATAACTATTGAGGGGGTGGGTCCCCCCCCCCCGATTACAAGAATTACATTTACAATAAGAGACTGCTTGTTTAACCTCCCTGTATAATGTAATGCAATAATTACAACTGACTGACAATTTGCTGGAGCACATTCTGATGTGCCAGCCTGCCAAACAGGCAGAGGAGAATGAGGCTGTGCAGTAATTTAACTGCCTAACTAGTTGTGAGATTGCTTTATGTTTTGTACTATTCAGTGATATTCTTTCTGTGGGGGGGCGCTCTGCCCCCCACCCCCCTGGGTAAAAAATACAACTTCGTCAGTGCAACTGGGGGTGGGGGGGGCGGAGCACCCACACAAAAAGTATAATATCGTGGAATATCACAAAACATAAGATGAGAAGCCCCAAAAACTAAAAACATTGTTGTGAATTTTCTTTCTGATTTGCCAGTAATGTAACAGGGTCAGCTGCGGCGCTTGTGGAAGATGTTGGACCTGTTATAATTATTGCATTGGGTAGTTCTTGTGCAGGGAGGTTAAATAGGCAGTCTCTTATTGTAAATGTAATTCTTGTAATTGAGGGGCTCCACTCCCACACCTCCCCCATCAATAATTATGAAATATTAATTTAATTATTGATGAGGGGTTGTTGGGGGACAGAGCCCCACAATTACAAGAAAATCATTAACAAGCAGGTAGACTCTCAAAGGAAAGGGCATTTCTATTACATCAACAACAAGGAAATTACAGTGGTGTATGTGTGTTAGTTCTGTGCTTGTGCTTACTTCTTACAGTGCTTGTGCCGTTTATTTGCTCAGTGTTAATAATATTGTTATTGTGCCCTGGCTAGCCCTAATGCTAATTATTGCTATAACTTAAACCACCTATTCCCCTGTTAAAATGAGGGTCTGCGCATCATCCATCTATGTCCTTATGAGGCAGACGGGGAGGTTCCACCTGCCTGGAAGAGAGCAGTGTGGTTGGTTTGGTGGCCCGGGAGCTTAATAAGCACTGTGGTCACTAGGTCAGCAGTTGGAGTCAAGAAAGAATCATGTGAGGGCACTTGCCCATCACCCTTCTCACAGACTCAGCCTGCCTGGCTGCTGAGTCTGTGAGGAGGGCTGGACGAGTGCCCCTCACATGATTCTTTTTGGCCCGACTGCTAATCCACCCAGCTACCACGTATTCCACACACAAAAAAAAAAGAGCTAGAGATGGACTCTACAGTCATTGCTGTTAGTGTGGAGCTAAATTTGCTACGGAGATCTGAGCTTGAGTCCCCAATTCCAGGCAGTTCACTGAAATCTTATCAACCAGATTGGACGAAGGAGAGAATCTGGTTGATAGGATATCAGTGAACTGACAGAGTTGGGGACTCAAGCCAGGTTTCCATATAGCACATTTTAGCTCCACACCAGCCCCACACCTGGCAGCATGCTTGGTAATGAGGATATTTAAAAGAACTGACTCTACAAGCTGCTGCTGCCTTACTGTACATCCTCAATTCCTCATTACACAAGGCTGGATATGAAAAAAATCTCTTTTATTCTGAACTTAAAAAAGTGAATAGAACAGGTAACGATCATCCCTGATGTGAACACTGCATGAGTTTACTTTATATATGAACTCAGGAGAGGATCTGCGATAGAACTCCTCACAGTAAAATTATAACATCCAAACTGGATGTGGAGGGGACTTGGGGAGAATGGAGTCAGGGAATCGGAACTTGGAAGCCGCGCACTCAGAGCAGTAGACGTCCAGGCGGGCAGGTGCCCCAGCGAGGACTACTGGAGTGCTACACAGGGCCGGCCAGGAGGAGTCACATAGTGATGGGACAGTGAGTGAACGAGTGGATGCAGCCACCCCTGCAGAGACTACAGGACATGGGACGGACAAGTAGTCAACCACCATCCCCTCACACAGAGTCAGAGAACTAAGGAGGGTGCCAGCAGACACCCAGGGAGGAGTATGGAGGTCAGAGGGCACATCAGGAATAAAGGAATAATTGCGGTCGGAATCGATCAGTAAGTTCCGTAGGAAGGGTGGGCCCTGGGGTGGAATCAATCACAAAAAAAACCCAAAACATCCACAGTAAAATTAAAAGCAGACATCGAGTCAGACAGTCTCAGTCTACCTCCCTCTGAATAAAGGAAGGAGACAGTGCTTACACAATTAATTAATACAAATAATCTCAGACTCTGAGTCCCGACCCTCCTCACTATTTTTCTATCTCTAGTCTAGTCTCTCTTCCTCCGCACTCCACCACGGCTCTCTACTCTACTCTGCTATCTAATATGCAGGCTCCAGCTCACCTCGCTCCTTTGTGTTTCCTCTCCGTCTCGCTAGTACACTACTACCGCCTCTCTCACACTACATCTCACTGCACGAGTCTCCGATGCCCATTACTTTTACACTGGGACCCCACCACATGATTTTTTACTTGCAGAGACAGCTGATCATGTGACCCCCCCCTCACACACACACACACACACACACACACACTTACTTGCTGGTCCTTCCGTGGGAATGCGTCCCTACTGGCAGACATTAGTAATTACATTAAAACAAATGAAAAATGTTTTTAAAGTTACAGTAGCTTGATTTGTAAACTGCGCCAGTGTGCCCCTCGGGCATCTCGCTGGAGTAGTGCACCACCCCACCCTTCTCACGGTGCTGACACCAAGCTCTGTGGGAGAGTGGACACAGCTGAAGGGATACAGGACCTAAAGGAAGATCTGGAAAAGCTGGGGAGGTCGTCCAGGATCTGGCAGCTCGGCTTCAATGCCAAGAAATGCAAAGTTATGTATACTGATGTTTGTTCTGCACACCACCTTAGCCTCTGGGTGCTTTCCACCTGCACTCCCCTTCCAATGTTATGTTTAGTTCTGTTTTAATGGAACTTCACACATTGGGAATTCTGTGTTAAAACATTTTATTTATTACCATCCTTTTCTATCATGAACATATAAAAATTCCACATTAGACGTTTACTGTATTCTTTTTGTGAAAAAACACATTGCTCATTTCCAATGAAAGTTCATTATTATTTTCAATACCAAGCATTTCTGTACTTCATCACACTTGTTAAGAGTTCTGTTTTCTCTCACATGTACATGTACTCACAATAGCGTTTCAGTTTGTGCAAAGCTTCTTGGTGCAGTTGCCTATTCCTTCCATTACCCAGGGTCTGTCTTGTTCAATGTAATTCCATGTCACCACCTTTTATTATATTTTTCACCTGAAATCCAGAATGTTGTTTTTTTCTTTAGCAGTGCAGGGTAATGCTTAGGAGATGCCAGTCTCATGCTTGTTTAGCTCTCTAAGCATTTGCTTTCGCCATTGTCTCCTTCATCCAGCTCCTTCCTGCTTCAAGTAGTCCAGCCTTCTTGGTGCCTCCACTAATCAAGCAGTGGTGATGCATTTTAACCAGCTGAGGTTTCGGAGAAAAAAAGCACCATCATCAGAGCTATCTGTTTAAGCATGTGTGGCATTTTTATACCCATTTTTTACTTAACTTTCTTACAAACTTATATTTTCTTATTCAGTACCTTCATACTTCATATTTAACAGGTTCATTTGACCTCTGTTATATCTGAACTTGCTCCTATTTATTCATCTATGACATTAAATGCTATCCCATATTTTATAAATTCCAATCTTAGAATACATAACGAAGACAACTCTTCTGGAGAGTGTGATAGTCATTTTTTCTTATTGATTCTTTAGAATCATTCTTTACCCCAAATATGTTATTCTTTTTTCTTACTAATAAATTTGAATGCCATTGCCTCCATAGCTAACTCATTCAATACTATCACATCTCTCCTATACTGGGGGTCAACAACGATTGCAAAAGGTCAAATGTGCAACTACTATTCTTTTCTTTTCACTATACATATTTTCTTCTTCATTTCTAATAGTTATCATAATCCTGTATAATTTATATATCATTTCAACGGCACAATGTCTGACGGTCCACCAGAACTGCTACAGGTCAGTCTTAAAAACTTACTACTTTTCTTTTCTACCCATACCTTTATTTCCTTTTATGCCACATTTCATTCTTATTTTCAACTTTATTTTAGCAAATCTCATGAATAACTATTTTAGCATGCATCGTGGTTAACTCATTCAGTACTATTCCAGTTCTCCTATACCAGAGGTCAACAAAAGGGCAAAAATATAAATCCTATTCTTTTCTTTTCATTATTCATATTATCTTCTAAATCTCTTACTATTATCATAATCCTATGTATTTTGTATATCATTTCAACAGCACGATGCTCGAAGGTCGACCAAAGCTGCTAAATGTCATTCTTGAAAACTTATCACCTTTCTTGCTACACGTTTTATCTTTTCTATGTCACTTTTCACTCAATTTACCACTTCATTGTTCTCTTTATTTTTAACAGATATCATAGATAACTATTATAGCCTGCATCATCATTCAGTCCATTCAGTACCAAAGTCTGTAATTCATCAATCCAGAATGCCTCTCTTTAGAGAAGTATTTCTTTTAGATTTCAGGCAGGCAGACCTTCTGGACACTGAGGTGCTGCCCTATCTGCATGCATCTCTCTGGACTGTGGGAGGAGGTAGCCAGACTCAGAGCGGAAGTAAACTGGGTCAGGAGTACCATCACCCCTATCCAGGGACCACCCAGTCCAATGCAACTGCCTCAAAGGATGCCGAGAACGAGGAGCACTTGGATGACAGTGGGCTCAGGGAGGGTTAGAGCGGTCAGGCAGAGGCACATCCCACATCCTATTCCACTCAAGAACTCATATGCCACACTGGCAAATGAGGACAACCAAATAGAGGTACCCAGAGAAGTGGAAGGAAAGGATGTGGAGGTTAGCCAAGGAGGTGACCTCAGCGGGGAAAGCAGTGGACCCCAGAGGAGGAGGAAGCGAATCCTGGTGGGGGACTCCATCATAAGAGGGATCCAGCTAGGAACACAGGAGGGGGAGGACAGGGAGGTGAGGTGCCTACCAGGTGCCACGACATGGAGGGATGGAAGGAAGATCCTGGGGATCACTGGGAAGGCATGACAGAAGGGTGAGCTGGATGTCATTATCCACCTAGGTACTAATGACCTGGCAAATGGGGAGCCAAAGGAAGTTCAGGAAGAGTTTAGGAAACTGGGGAGGGGTCTCAAGCAAGTAGCTACTTCTGTCACTTTCTCAGAAGTACTACCTGTGAATGGCAAGGGAGAGCATAGGAGTGCATGCACCAGGAACTTAACTCATGGTTGAAGAACTGGTGCTGTGAGGAAGGGTTTGGATTCATTGGTGACTGGGGACCCACCTGAGGGATGGAGGTTTGTTCAAGCCTGACGGCCTGCATCCATCCTGGAGGGCAATCAAGCACTCAATGATAAGTTTAAATGCTACATTGACAAGCATTTAAACCAGCAAAGGGGGTGGCAGGCCAGCAAGTGCCTACTTGTCACCCCCACAGCTAGCAGTGGAACCAGTGAACCAGAGGAGGGCTATCTCTGCAAAGCAGTGTGCAAAAGATGGAGATTAGTGCCCAAGAGGTGGATACAGAAAAGGGGCAAAATTTAGCAGAAGGGCAGACAGCAAGGAGAACCAGGGATAAATGACAACCAAGGAAGGGGCTGGTAGAACAGTGAAACAGTCTAGGGAGGTCAAATCATGAAAAGCCATGTGTGCAAATGCCAGGAGCCTTAGCAACAAGATGGAAGATCTGAGGCTGTCATGGTACAGTCAGACCTGGACATTGTGGCCATCACTGAAACCTGGTGTAATGATAACCACGACTGGGAGATGGCCATACCTGCGCTACAACATATTCAGAAGAGACAGAGCAGGCAGGAAGGGAGGAGGAGGCACTGTATGTGAAAATGACATAAGGGCCACAGAGATCCAGGAGGAGCAAAATGGGAGAGATACTGTGGGTTAAGCTGGAAAGGAAAATGGGGACAGCCATCCGCACAGTGTGGTCTATAGACCACCAGCCCAGGAGGAAGAAACAGATAGGGAGTTGATGCCAGCCATCCAAAGGATGGCAGACAAGGGTGAGGTAGTACTGGTTGGAGACTTCAATATTCCAGACGTGGACTGGAGCATCCCAGCAGCAGCGTCAACTAGGATCAGATTTATCCTGGACTCCCTTCAGGGTTCCTTCCTCAAGCAACTGGTCATGGAACCAACTCGGCAGAAGGCAATACTGGACCTTGTGCTCACAAACAGGGACAGTGTGATGGGGGTAACAGTGGGGGATCACCTGGGAAACAGTGACCACCAGTCATTGTGGTTTGAAATCACAGAAAGAGCAGAACCAAACCACACAAAACACGTATCCTGGATTTTAGGGGGGCAGACTTTGGGAAAATGGGGAGATACTTGAAAGAGGCATTAAGGGGAATGGGACATGAATCAGGGGTTGAAGAACAGTGGGCAGTATTTAAAATGGGGATTACAAGAACAACAGAATTATGCATTAAGCAGGTTAGCAAGAGGAAAAGGAAGAGGAGACCATTATGGTTTTCCAAAGAGGTAGCAAAGAAAGTGAAAGCCAAAAAGATTGCATTCAGGCAGTACAAAAAGACACAGGCAGAAGGGGATAGGGAGAAGTACCAGGAGAAGCAAAGGGAGCCAGGGAGGTCAGTAAGGGAAGCCAAAGCTCAGACAGAAGAACACATTGCAAAATCAGTGGGTAGAGGGGACAAAACCTTTTACAGGTACATAAGTGAAAAAAGAAAGACAAAGGGAGGGATAGTGAGACTGAAGGGGGAGGATGGGGGCAGCGTGGAGGATGACAACAGTAAAGCTGACATATTGAACAGGTATTTCTGCTCAGTATTTACTGAGGAAGAGGAGGGTAATAGGTCTGAAGGGAGTACAAGGGTGAGAATGGTGCAGAAATGGACACAAGTCCCTTTACACGAAAGGGTCCTGAAGGAACTGGAAGTAATAAGAGTTGATAAAGCAATGGGGCCAGATGGGGTGCACACCAGGGTCCTTAAAGAACTAAGAGAGGTGGTGGCTGAACCTCTGGCTATCCTGTTTAGCCAATCATTGGAAACAGGGAGGTACCCAAAGACTGGAGGACAGCAGATGTAGTCCCCTTATACAAAAGTGGGAACAAAGAGAAGCAGGGAACTACAGACCAGTCAGCCTCACCTCGGTGGGGGAAGATCATGGAAGCACTACTGAAGGAGAGATTGGTGGAACATCTGGTTGTCAATGGACTACAGGACCCAAGGCAGCATGGTTTCACCAGGGAGGCCTGTCAGACCAACCTCATTGAATTTTTGACTGGGTGACTAGGGAGGTGAATCAGGGGAGGGCAGTGGACATGGCCTATCTGGACTTCAGCAAGGCCTTTGACACTGTGCCACATAGAAGATTATTACACAAACTGGGGAATATGGGTGTGGGCAGGACAGTAGTGTGGTGGGTAGGTAACTGGCTGGGTGGCAGGACACAGATGGTGGTGGTAAATGGCTGTCACTCCACAGAGGGAAGAGTGACCAGTGGGGTACCACAGGGATCAGTGCTGGGACCAGTCCTATTCAACATCTTCATCAGTGACATTGCACAGGACCTAGAGGGCAGAATTTCACTGTTCACTGATGACACAAAGCTCTGTAACAGAGTAGACACACCAGAGGGTGTAGACAGAATAAGAAGCGACCTGCAGAAACTTGAAGAATGGTCAGGGGTTTGGCAGTCAAATTCAATGCAAAGAAGTGCAAGATAATGCATATGGGACACAAAAACCCTGGCACAATATATCAGTTGGGGGTGAGGATATAGCATGCACCAAGCAGGAAAGGGATCTTGGGGTTATCATCTCTGATGACCTCAAGGTAGGGAAACAGTGTGACAAGGCATTAGGTAAAGCAAATAGGATGCTGGGATGTATAGGCAGGGGCATCACCAGCAGAAAAAGGGAGGTCATAATTCTGCTATACAAGACACTAGTGAGGCCCCACCTGGAGTACAGTATACAGTTCTTGAGACCATACCTACGTAAGGACATAGACAGGGTAGAGAAGGTTCAGAGGAGGGCAACAAAGATGTTGCATGGATTGCATCACAAGTCCTATGAAGACGGGTTGAAGGAACTGAACATGTACTCCCTGGAGGAGAGGAGGGAGAGACGGGATATGATAGAGACATACAAGTATCTTACAGGGAGAAACAGGGTTCAGGAAAACACTATTTTTAAGCGAAAAAGATGTTCCAGGACTAGAGGGCATGGGATGAAGTTGGATTCAGAGGAAACATGAGAAAGAATTTCTTCACAGAACAGGTGGTGGACAAGTGGAACACCCTGCCAGAGGAAGTGGTGGGGGCTGAAACAATCACGGGATTTAAGAATGCATGGGATAGACATAAAGGAATTCTGGAGGTCAGGGGTAAGGGGCAACAGACTTCTAGGAAAACAAACTGAACTTACAAGCTCAAATGGGCAGACTGGGTGGGCCATAGGCCCTTATCTGCCGACACTGTCTATGTATCTATGTATCTATGTATAGATTTCCTCCTTTAGATGGCATTTCTACTTTCTTCAGTCCTACATGTGTGAGGGATGCAGCTGACTCATGGCCTGCCTTAATGTAATGCAGGGGTCAACCTCAACTTTTCTTTGCACTAGCCAGCCGGACAAGTTGATTAAAAATTGCACCAGCCCGGTAAGCCCGCAGATGGTTGCACTAGCCCACAATAATAATGATCAATTTTGATCAGTTATCCAGGAAAAATGCAAACCAAGAAAAACTCTGATTATGGCATATTTATCCTGCTCCCACATTGTTTTCTGCCCCAGCAAAAAAAAAAAAAAAAAGACTGCAGTCCAATCACATGCAGTGTGTACCTCCATTATTTGTTTTTTTTAACATGTGCCCCTTGCTTCCTTTTTCTTCACCCCCTCCCCACCAAACCAGAGAATACCATAATAGCAAATGTTCAATCAGGCAGTTCTAGCTCTGCACACACAATAGCCAGCATCATCATGTACGTCACCACAGTCCCACCCTGACCTGCAGGGCAATGTACAGAATCAGGCAGAGAAAGACACTCTCATCCTCCACCCTATGATTAACCTGAACTGCACTTCTGGAAGTTTTCTTACACTACGAAGTGAGCCAGGGGCAGTTCTAGGATTTCTTTGGAAAGAGTTAAACAAACACAGGGGGCTGGGATGTAAGAAACGTTGACATATCTGTTTATGTATACCAAGCACAAAAATATTGCTTTAACATGCTCTGCCTTAACAAAAACAGATTTTTCATAGTGTCCTTTCGTCAGTCAAAAGGGAGCAGCATACAGGAATGATGCTGAACTACCTCTCTTTCTATATAGGATGATCTGTGCACACCAGGAATACCTATTTTAACCTTTCAAATTATTTATTCTACTAAGGTTTTGCTTTGAACTATACATGCTCCAAAGCATTGTTTTTAGGATGAAATGACATACTGGGTTGTACTGCACTGATGGCATTGACTGGAGTGATCCATTAAGAGGCGCTGTGAACCATACACCAGTCAGTAATGGCAGCTATGGGTCTATAGATGGCCACTTCAGAGTCTAGTCTGCAGTGGTGTCCAGAGAAAGTATAGAGTGGACAGACCACCTTGCTGGGCAGACCGTGTATATATTATAGCATTCTGTCACTGCAGTGTTGGATACAGGCACTCCAAAGGTTGGGAAATGAGGCACGCTGGTTTTAATACTGTGGGACAAATCAAAGACAAGTTCAGCAAACTGGAAGCTAGTTACTTAACAGCACTCTGTCCTTGATCACAGCATGCACGCTAGCTGAATGTCTTAACAATTGAGTGATAATGATTCACATTGAGTCTTTTGCTGGATCCCCCTCTTAAACTGCTAGATAATTGCAACTCTTAATGAGCTGTTAATCACACCAGGCCACCTGGAACACTGAGGGAGATTAGCAAAAGGACTACAGCCTGCTAAAGTAGGGACTTTTTCAACTTCGTTAACAGCCATGAAAACCTGCACTAGTCAAGACAGACAAGTAGAGGGTTAGCTGCACTAGCCCTGGCCAATTTGCACTAGATTCAGGGCTAGTAAAACAATGTTAAGGTCGAACCCTGATGTAATGCTTCGCCATTGTATACTTCAGGTTTTTACTTCTAATGGCCGTCTTGTGTTCACCAATCCTTATTTTTAACGCCCTTTTCAATTGTCCTATATAAACTTCTCCACACGGGCATTTCAACATATAGATTACACCTTCTGATGAGCAGTTGATAAACCCTTTTACCTTATATTTTCTTCAATTCCTAGGGTGATTAAAAGTTTTTGTATTTTTGGTCCTATTGCAATGTATACAATTCCCACACTGAAAATCCCCTTGTGGGGGATTTGGCATCCAGTTCGGTCTATTATTTGGCTTCATTTCTGTGTATAACGTTTGTACCAATACATCTTTCAGATTCTTATTCCTTTTATAACTAAAGAATGGTCCCTTATCCACAATTTTAGTTAAACTCTCATCCACTCTTCATATTGACCAATGTTTCTATATTATTTGTTTCAGTTCCTCATCCACATTCATTATATTCAGATCTGAAACAGATTTGTTTGTCAGTATCACTTTGCTCCCTTATTTGCAATAATTCATTTCTTGTTTTTACATTCACTTTTTCCAATGCTACTTTCAATTCTTCAACCTTGTAACCTCTATTCAATAACTGTTTACACATTTCTGCTGATTCACTTAACCTTACTTCTTCTTCACTGTAATTTCTTTTAATTCTAAGTAGTTGTCCATATAGAATATTTCTTTTGGTATGTGATGGATGTAGGCTATCATGGTGCAAAATTGTATTTCTGTCTGTGTCTTTTCTATACAACTTTTTCTCCAATTTGGTATTTTTTACATAAATCGTTAGATCCCAAAAATGTACTACTGTCTTAGCATAATTTGACTCAAATTTTAAATTCATATCACACTCATTTATATATGTCAGAAATTATTTCATATGTTCTTCTTCTCCTTTCCATATTATAAACACATTGTCCACAAAACAAACCCATTTTTTTATATTATTGTGCCACTTGTTGTTTGTTTCATTCCAAATATATTCAAGTTCCCATTCTCCAATGTATGTATTAGCCAATGATGGTGCAAAGGTTGTTCCCATGGCACTTCCATGTATTACTTGAAAAATGATGTTCCAAATGAAAAATGGTTGTTTTTCAACACCAAATCTGCCAAATCTATGATAAAATCTGTTGGCGGTAACACATGTAGTGATCTTTTTTCTAATTTCTTCTTCAAAGTTTTTAATCCTTCATCCTGTGGTATGTTATTATATGTTTTCTATGTCACTTGTTATTAACCATACATCTTCTTCTAATTCCACATCTTTCAAAATATTCAGCACATCCTTGGTATCAGCTATATAGGATCTGTTTTCTTTCATTAAGGGTCTCAGAAAAAAAAATCTACAAACTTGAACAATGGTTCTGTTACCGAATTTAAACTACTCACAATTGGCCTTCCAGGTGGTGTATTTCTATCCTTATGTACTTTTGGCAGTAGGTACTGTAGATTGTTGGTCTAACTGGGGTTTCCACTTTCAAAAATGTTTTTTCCTTTTCTGTTATCCATGTCATTTATCTAGCCTCTTCTATAGTAGTATTCACTATTGTCTTAATTACATCGGTAGGGTCTCCTCCTAGTTTTATATAGTATTTCTTGTTTTCCAATTGTCTCTCCATTTCTTTTATATATCTGTCTTTACCCCACAGTACCACCACCCCTCCTTTGCCTGCTTTTTTTTATTACTGTATCAGGGAGTTTTCTTATATCTTGTAATGCTTTCTTTTCTACTTTACTGAGGTTTTCTGTTGTTTTAAATCCTTCATAACTGTTTAAAACTTTTTCAACATCTGTATCCACTAATTTACTAAACACATTCATTGCATTGTTCCCTTGCATGTTGGGGACAAATTTAGATTTCTTAAAATAGTATTGAATGAGTTAGCTATGGAGGCAATGGCATTCAAATTTATTAGTAAGAAAAAAGAATAACATATTTGGGGTAAAGAATGATTCTAAAGAATCAATAAGAAAAAATGACTATCACACTCTGCAGAAGAGTTGTCTTCGTTATGTATTCTAAGATTGGAATTTATAAAATATGGGGTAGTATTTAATGTCATAGATGAATAAATAAGAGCAAGTTCAGATATAACAGAGGTCAAATTAATCTGTTAAATATGAAGTATGAGGGTACTGAATAAGAAAATATAAAGTTGTGAGAAAGTTAAGTAAAAAAGTATAAAAAGGCCACACATGCTTAAGCAGATAGCTCTGATAATGGAGATTTTTTTTCTCCGAAAACTCAGCTGGTTAGAACGCATCACCACCACTTGATTCATGGAGGCACCAAGGAGGCTGGACTACTTGAAGCAGGAAGGAGCAGGATGAAGGAGGCAATGGCGAAAGTAAGCGCTTAGAGCACTAAACAAGCATGAGACTGGCGTCTCCTAAGCATTACTCTGCATTGCTAAAGAAAGAAACAGCACTCATGATTTTGGGCAAAAAATATAATAAAAGGTGGTGACACAGAATTACTTTGAACAAGACAGACCCTTGGTAATGGAAGGAATGGGATATTGCACCAAGAAGCTTTGCAAAAACTGAAACGCAATTGCGAATACATGGACACGTGAGAGAAAACGGAACTCTAACAATTGTGGTAAAGTACAGAAATGCATTATATTGAAAGTAATAATGAACTTTCATTGGACTTGAGCAATGTTTATTTTTTTTCACAAAAAGAATATAGTAAATGTCTAATGTGGAATTTTATATGTTCATGATTGAAAAGGATGACAATAAATAAAATGTTTTAACACACAATTCTCAGTGTGTGAAGTTCCATAAAAACAGAACTAAATATAATATTGGAAGGGGAGTGCAGGCGGAAAGCACCCAGAGGCTAAGGTGGTGTGTACAACAAACATTAAACTTCCCTACCACAGATGCACCCCAGAACCCCTAAAAAGCCTATTATTTAAAGGAAATGAGCAACACTGACATTGTTTCTTTGAAATTTATGCATATTGGTGCCAAAAATCCCAGGACAGAGTATTACCTGTGTGGAGTCTGAGTATCTGCATCAGAGGAGGAGAAGGACCTAGGAGTAATGATCACTAGTGACCTGAAGCACTCCATGCAGTGCAAGAAAACAGCAGCAAAGGCAAACAAGATGCTGGGATGCATGTCTAGGGAGATCAGAAGTAGGAGAGAGGAGGTTATACTGCCCTTGTACAGGTCACTGGTAAGGTCACATCTAGAGTATGGAGTTTAATACTGGTGTCCATACCTCAAAAAAGACATTAACCTGCTGGAGAACGTCAAGAGGAGGGCTACAAAGATGATAGCTAGTCAGCAGGGCAAGGCATATGAGGAGAGGTTGAGGGTACTGAACTTGTATTCCCTGGAAGATAGGAGAGAGAGAGAGAGAGAGAGGACATGACTGGAACCTTCAAGTACTTGAAAGGGATAAATAAGGGGGGATGGCTCAGGGGCAATGTGAGGACGTATTTTTTCACAGAGAGGGTGATGGATGCATGAAACAGCCTTCCTGAGGAGGTTGTGGGGTCTAAAACTGTGGGAGAATTCAAGAATGCATGGGATGGGCCCAGTGGCACTGAAGGCTGAGGTGCTGGATGCCACATCTCACAACACACTCGCGACCCGGGGTCGGATGTGAGCCTGGGCCGCCAGGGGTTGGTAGGGGTGGGATAGGACTGAGCGACCAGAGGACTGCTCTCCTATCCTGGGGAGGGTTCCAGGGAGCCACTGCTCTGTAGTGGCCGCTTGTGATGAATAGGGGCACTACTAGAACGGTGCCACAAGGGGGGTGGAGTGTGGCAGACGTCAGCACATTGTGCCGTGATGTCATGGCATGACCACACTCTGCAGGGGAGAAAATGGCAGGATAACAAGGGGCACAGGCCAGGCAGCATGATCTTCCAACCTCCACGGCCCGAACTGAATGATGTCTCCTCCATTGGATCCTTTCTGGGTGAGTCAAAGCTGGGATAGGCATAGGGGAAGGTAAAGATCATGGGTAGGGAACATGGGAGGAGTGGGGAGTGAAGGCAGGGACATTAGCTCAAGCTGTGGACCCTGCAATATGAGTAGACTTGACAGACCAAGTGGCCTTCTTCTGCTGGCTTCTGCATATGTTCGTATGTAATGTGATCTTCCTGGCTGACTTAACCCTATGAAGCAAACCCTTGAGAGAGTTCAACTTGTTGGCTGGCAACTGGCACTGCTGCTGTACCATGTCAGTCCGGTACCATGCTCAGAAATATTATGACTGTAGACAGCTGCTCAACCTTTCCTGGGGCCAAAGGAACCCCGAATTCCTTGCACATGAATATGAAGGCCTTCAGGGTACCCTGACACTGCTAGGTTCTGGACAGTCCCACAAACATTAAGCCATCGAGGTAGTGAACCACTGCAGCATTTCCCAATTACTGCATAGTCGCCCAGTGTAAGAAGGTACCGAATTATTCAAATACCTCACAGGCCACCGCACACCCCATCAGTATGCCATTATCCACATAATATCACCTTTGAACATCATACCCAACAGAACTCTGTTATCTGGGTGGACCAGCAGCAGCTGAAATGCAGACTTGATATTAGCCTTAGCCAAAAAGGCTCCTGGACCCGCCGCATTCACCACCTCGATGGCCCCATCGAAGGATGCATATTGCACTGATGTATAGACTGGATTGATATGGGCATTAACTGAATCCCCATCTGGGTAGTACAGATGATTGATCATGTGGTATTCACTTGACACCATCTTAGGAACCAAGCCAATGTGTGACACCTTCAACTGGGATAACGAGGGAACCGAAAAGGGCCACTGACTTACCCCAATTACTTTTCTTTTTCCAGTTTTTCCTGGACTACCTGCTGGCAATTGCATGTGGACCTCAGATTCTCTGCCTCAAAGCCCTGAATGGGGCTAGAATAGAGCAATCAGAAGCCCACCGTGAAACCCTCTTGAACCAGGGAGGCTTCTGATCTGTCAGGGTACTGGTCCAACCAAGTTTTAGGCCTTTTCACCCACACAGGTTGGGGAGGTTTATCCCCTTGAGGCTTAGACATTCTACCTCTCCCAGCACAAAATCCTCCCCAGGTGAGCCAAGAACCCAGGCACTGGACAAATGGGTGTTGGTGGTTGCATGCCATATATGCATGACAAAACCAGCAAGTCGGCCTGGTGCAGTTGCCATGATTCAATGCTTAATACAGCTGCCCAGGTCTGCTCTCTGGCCACTGGAGGAGGCCATTGACAGAGCCTAGCCACTGTCAGTGCACAGCACTCCACCTCTTACATAATCTCAACCATCAAGGGTTTGTCGAGATGACCCCACTCCCAGTTTGCATCCGCTTGTCACCGCCTCTGGAATTCCTCATCCTAGTTCAACCACGCTGACCCCTTTTTCTGCTAGTACACCATGGTAATATGATGCATGTAACTGAATAGCTGTAACCCTTGGGCTGCATTTTTTTACAAGACTGCTGTGGCATACACCAGAAATGCCACAATCCAGTTGTCAAAGGTCTGATGGACCTTGACCCTGTCCCCCTTGTCTTTCCTGCTATCATCCTGCTCTGCTTCCCGATTCAATAAGGAGAATATGTCCACATACTCATGGTTCTGAATCTGCTGGTGGACCTTGTCTGACAGATGTGTGCAGACTGGAATGTCTAGTCCCCCAAAGGAGCTGGCCAATGGCTGAGGGCAGGGTGCCAGAGGATCTGGCATCTCAAACAGATAGCTGCTCACCTTGGTTGGCAGCACAGAAACCACATCTGCCAGCCTAGTGATGGTGGCACACAGGATCTCCTGGGGTGACAACCCAACCAGCTTCAATGTCTCCTGAAGGTCCTGTGAGGCCTTCCCTTCTCCTAGCACTCACATCAACCACATCCAGCTCACTATCTGAGCCTTCTTCCTGGATGGCCTCTAACACCTCCCTCACAATCTGGGCCCTTAACTGTGGCTCTTTCTGGTTCCTCCTTACCTGCTGCCTGGAGTTCTTTGCCAAGGGCATGCTATCACTCCTCGCCATGTCATCTCCCCTTCACTGTGGTCTTCTTCTAAGCCAGGCATCCGGACACTGATAGACTGCCCACACCATCCAAACATGCCACAAGCCAGGCCGCCCCTTTCTTCTTGTAAAGCTGTTGGGCCTGTTCTTCAATGGCTGCCTGCCTCTTGACTGTTGGAGTCTTCTGCCTGGCCACCATACCTGCAACAACAACTCATCTCGCGCCATGCCCACACCATTAGTAATGCCACTTGAGAATAACCAGTCTGTGCTATCTTATTTCTTTACAATAATTTTTTTTTGGGGGTGGGACAGATGGCCCACTGAAGGAAGGGACAGACCAAGCCAGGATGAGGCCCGCTCCTCAAACCAAATCCCTGCTGCAGCACGATGCTGGCTCCCTGTCTACTTGGGAAAAAACAGCATGCATGTAGGGCCTGGGCCAGAGCCTCAGGTCTGCTGCATATATTCCACCACTTATATCTGTATAAAGGAAATATCTTTTTTTTTTATGAAAACTGCCAGCAACAAGCCAACCTAGCTGGAGATGGTGGGGGAGTGCTCTCCTGCCAAGCAAAGAGCCACTTGGATGGAGAACCCCCCTTCCTGTTCTGGGCAAGAGGAAGATGCCAACGGGACTTGCCAACCATCTGCCATCCCCAAGATGGCTGACAAGATCTCACCCTTAGTGAGAGTGCCACCCAGGAGCCCATGTCCCACCACCATCCCCATGATGGCTGCCCACATCCTGCTCAAGTGAAAGCTGAGCCACGCTCCTGTGAGTGGAAAGCAGGGGAAGTGGACAGCATGGCGGAGCCAGAGCTCCCATGCATAGTGGCTAAAACTCTGGTGGGAAACCCAACGAGGCCCCCGCATGGCAGACGCACAACCCCAAAGCAGCTGAGAGGAAAGCATCCTGGTGGCCCACCCCTGCTGGGCCAAGGAGAAAAGGCAGTAATGCTGGTGGCTCCTGTGATGAGAACTGCTGCCCTGGATAAGCGTGACACAGAGCCACAGTGAGAACTCACCCCCAGGATAAAACTCTGAGGCTGTGGTGAGTCACATGCCCGAAAGCAACTCTGTGTAATGGGTAGGCTGCCTGGCGGGCAGAGGGACTGACCACCACTGTAGCAGAGGACCCATGACCCAGGGGGACGTATCTTTGGGTCCTGTATTTCCCCTCCCCACTGACACTACATGGGACAGTGCAATGAATCTATCCCTGCTCGTGAGACCCTGGAAAAAAGGGGGAGGTTAACCAACATTACCCAGGACCAGTGAACTCTCCACAGGTAAGCAAAAGCCCATCAAGTTGGAGGCTGGTTCAGTGCTTGACCACACTGCTGTGGCTGCCACACAAGAGGCTGAGCAAATCCAGCCTGCAGGACCGCAACAGCTCATGGCCAATAGCTCTGCCCAGAGCTGCCAATAGGAGAACCATGAGCCCCTAGGTGTGAATGGAGGTGCGTTGGGGAAGCCCAACTCCTTGTATCTCCACTCAGCAAAGGCCCCTACCCATAATAGGCTAGCTCAGGGCAACCTCTCCTTTTAGCCAAATGGCCTATTAGGCCCTTATCTCAGTTCCAAGGGGTCTTCTTGAGATGGTGCTGGATCTACTTGAAGCAAGAGAAAGAGAAGGAAGATGTGCCAGAGAAGCACCTAAATATCTTCCCCGTCTCCTTCTTCAAACTATGCTATCCCTGCCTAAGGGTGGTCTGTCGGGGACCTTCTCCTGGGTGTTATCAGGCCCAGTGTTTCCCAAGAGAAGGCCCCTCTATCCTGACCAGGTCTGGGGGGCAGGCAAACAACCAGCTGCTGTGACAAGCTGGTAGCCTCTGTATTATATTAGAGCTCTAGAATAAGTATTACATAGTGCATATTCACAAAACTGAACCTGTGAATCCATCCATAAGATTGCCTCGATGATGAAGATACTGCATAACCTATATGCTGTAGCTGGGAACCTGGTGCTGACCCAAGTCTAAATACCACACATGCCACTTGATTACTGCTTGATTCAAAGCAAGTCACTCAGCTTTTTGGTGCTTAATTCTGTCTCTATAATTATACCCCCTGATAGTGCTGGGCAGAAACTGTGAATTCTGATGTTGCAAACATTTCATAAAATTTTGCAAATTTTACAGAATATCCCAAAATTCTAACTTTAGCAAAATCCAAATCCTTTAAATGTACTCCATGAATTTGCACTCCATTCCACAAAATTTTCTGGCCAAATTGCAGAATGATGTACATGGTCTGTGGAATGAAAGTAAATAGATTTGCAGTGTCAGTGGCTCAGTAGGTAGCATGCTCGCCTCTGAGGCCGGGAGGTCAGAGGGCTGTGGGTTCAGTTCCCACATCTGGCACTTGGGTTAATATCCCAGTACTGACACTGTAGTGCAGCATAAGAGGGGTGCTGCACTTCTGAGGTGCCGTCTTTCGGATGGGACGTTAAACCAAGGTCCCATCTGCCTGAATTGGTGGTAGTTCAGGTGGATGTTAAAGATCCCACGGCACTTATCGAAAGTAGGGGAATTTCCCTGGTGTCCTGGCCAGATTTCCCTCATTCACTAAAAATACCACCAACAGCTTAATCTGGTTCAAGATCAGTTGGCATTCATCTGTATCCCCCTCCCCCGGGTCGTGCCTGAATATAGGCAGGATTTATCTAGTGCACTTACCCGGTCAACAAAAACTAAATAAATAATAAACATCAATCCCAGCAATGCATGCAATCATTCTGCAGTTCAATAAAAAATAAGAAAAGAGTGACTTTCATCAGTCTCCAACACATACACATACCTATAGCCACATACCTATAGCAGTCCACAATACTTGCATTCATCCCACTGTCCTAAGTTAGAATTTCACCTAAGTTCTCAAAGTGCATTCTGAAATTTTGCAAAAGCAAAATTTTGACATTCATGGCAATTTCACTGGTGACATTTTATTCCCAAACAGCACTGCCCCCCTAACATTTTCTTTAATATATTTATGCCTTTCTAATGGCTATAGCCAGCTATTCTTGAATTGGTAAGTGTGCTGTGATACAATGTGCATGAAAGGCCCTAAATAAAACTAACTTACTCACTCACTTACTCTCTTAGTCACTCACTCACTCACTCACTCACTCACTCACTCACTCACTCCTCCTCCCTTCCTTCCTTTCTTCCTTCCTTTGTTTTTCTGATGATGGCCTTGAAAGACTGGACTCACAAAGAAATAACACACTTATTCAAATCATGAACAAATGCATTTGTTGACTATGAAAACAACCTTTTGTAGATCCTCCACAACAAAATCGCAATTACAGTAAATGTTGCTTCCTTGTATACCCCTAACAGACATTGAAAGCAACAGAACTGTATTTATTGATTGGCTACAATTTTCACATTACAGATTTTCATGCTTCACTCCCTTACCTATTTAAAAAAAACAGGTTGGACCTCAGTCACAAATTACCAAGGGAGATGTGGGTGGCAAATAGGGCGGACCCATTAAGGCCTTTCCTCTGTACCCATTAAGACTACCCTTTAAAATGCTCCTTTTCACTTGCCTCTTTATTCTTTTCAAGTGCCAAATGAAGTTTGGAGCCTATTGTCATGAGTGTGACTACCTTGTGTGCTATACTTTCTGCAGTGGGTTGTGTAGGGAACTATTCCCAAATGACACCCCAGCAGCTAATCGACTATGTGATTGTCTGAGGTTGCAGCCACTGACTCACAATGGTGTACTAATACGCCTAGAGTTCTAGCTGGACAGCGGTTACAGCTCGTAGAATGCACATGTTCATGTGCTGAAACAACAAATGAGCTGAAACTGCTGCCTGTAGTCCCTAAACACACAAAAGGAGATTAACTCAGCAGGCTTTATTTAAAGTCACTGCTGGGAAGGGCAGAAGGTCAAAGGTAGGTCAAAACTAGGACTAGGAGCAACACCAATTTCGTGTAGGTGTATAAAAAGATTTAAACAAAGCACAGGGGAACACAAATAGAAACAAACTAAAAAGGGAAAACTAGACAATCTGTCAGAAGTAAGGGAACAAATGTATTTCCAGGTGACACAGAGGGAATAGAAGCTGACAATGCTGGAAGCATTGCAGGGCAGTGGCTGTGGAATTAACCTGTGTAACCCTCCTACAGATGGGGGGTTCCCAAAAAGTCTTTCTTGAGCTTGCTTAAATGCTCACTGCCAGGCTGATGTCCTGCATTTTAGCAGTTTAAATGTGATTACCAGAGCCTGTGTAGCTTCTGCATACTGTCTCTTTAAGAGCTGCCTAATTGCAGTTTAAGTAATCTGAGAGGGAGCGCTGTTGAAGGATGTAACTGTTTACTGAAAATCATTTAAAGTGATAATGATAATGTAGTTTGTTTAACCTGCTTTCTTTGTGGCAAGGACTGTTTTGTTTGTCTCTACTATCTTGGTCCTGGACTGCAAATTGGACCAAACAGTACTGGTGAGACTTAAAATGTAGCGGGACTACAGGAGCTGTCTGAATTCAAAATCTGTAGGAACTTTAGTTTGGAGCTTTTTGTGCCTTTTTTGCAACTGAAGGGGGAGCTCTTGCTTTGACTGACAGCCAAGTCAGCCAATCAAATCTTTTGGATCTTGGGGAAATCCAGGGCTGCTTGCAGTTTTCAGATAGTTCTGAGCTGGGCAGTGAAATGAGAGGAGCTGAAGTGATTCTGAGCAGCAATCCTGAGTGGATTTGCATGGTAGAACTGTGAAAAGGCTGAGTTTTTGGCTTACATGTCTGCCTGCTGTTCCTGAGAGGGAGAGAAGAGAATTATTGTGGACTAAATCCAAGTTTGAGTGACTAAAGTAAGCTACTGAAGTGGGCCAGGCTCAACCTGAAGACATCCGAAGATTTTGCTGAATGCGATCGGCCTGTCAGAAGTTCCGGCTATCCCTAAGCTCCCGGTGTGTGCAGAGACTTTGCGATTGTGACCGGGAAGAGTTTTGCCTGGTTCAGTAGAATTCCCATACATGTAAATGTGCTATGAGCTGCTAACAGATTGTTAGTTCCCCACTGTGTGAACTGTGTTCTGCTTACTGGAAGCTGTATCCAGCCCAAAATGGACTGCATCCAAATTTATCTCCATGCAGTCTGGGCCTTGCCAGACTGGACCAGCCAGACTACCCACTGCGCAGAGAAGCCATCGACTAGAGACCTGCCTGGGGATCGCTCCCCTGCTCCACGCTTGAACAGAAATTATGCCTCTGCAACTCGTGTGGGCCCTGCTTCTCCTGACATTCCAGATCAACCACCTGCAATCTTGATTTTCGTCCAGCCTGTGTCCAGTCTTGGGTACTGTGAGTAAATACCAGGGTAGCTCCCAGCAACAACAGCTCAATCTGAGTGTGTCTTCTGATTGTCTTGTTGTTTCGTTTCCTTTATGAACTGAGCCCTCCGGCTCTGGATTACAGATATTGTGTACTGTGCATGTTGTGTTTTCCATCACAGGGCCCCAACCAGCTGCAACCCCGGGCAACTGTCCTGGCTAGCCCATCTCTTCTCCACCTGGGTACCCAGAGGTGGACTGTGTGGGGGGACTGAAACGCATACATAACTGCTTGATTGATATAACCTTTAAGCTAATTAACCTGATTTTGCCCCTCCCTTGTTCAAGTCCCCTGAATAAGTCAGATCTAACTTTTTATGCATGTAATCTGACTGTGGTTCCAGTCTGTGCTCAAAGTACTGAACTGTTGCTATTTGCTGTGCATGACCTTGTTTACAGGGGGTTCCCAGGGTCGAGCCAGAGGAACCAGCCCTGGTGGTAAGTGCAAACATTGTGGGTACTTGTGTGGGGTAGTAGGGTATTGTGAAAGTGATTATTGTACAGTGTTCAGGCCACTAGAGGGGAAAGGGGTGGGTTACAGTGTCCCAGAGGGCTGTGCCCAAGTTAGCTTGACCACTACCAATCCTGACCTCTGGGTGGAGGCACCCGTTTCAGAACTCAGGTACCTTAACCTGCTACTAGCCAAGCAGGCAGGGGTAATAGCCCTTGGGATAGCACCACCTAGGGCTTACACCTGTACATTTCTGAGAGATCTTCTGGAGACTGCAGTGCTGCCCCATCTGCGCACACCTCTCTGGGTTGAGGGGGGAGTTCACTAGACTCCAGACCAAGCTGACTAGCAATCAGGGAACACAGATTTGCTGCTTTTACTATGCTCCCTTATATCTTTGCCCACTGTTTCTGTACCCCACACAGGGCAGCACCTTCCAGGTCATCCCTGAGGCATTTACCAATCTTTATAAAACACACCATTCTGAAGTCTAGGACCCTTGCCCTTGTGTGGTTTGATTCTGCAGATGTTGTTATATTGAATGATACTGTGCAGTGCTCAATGGTCCCCAAGTTGCCTCCCACTTTAATATCTGAAACACTATCCCTGTTAGTGAGTACCAGATCCAGTATTGCCCCATCATGAGTGATTCACTGACTGGTTATGTGAGGAACGTCCCTGCAGAGAATCTGGGATGTCCCTGCTTCCAGCTGAAGCCACTACTGGGAAGCTCCAATCTACATCTGGTAGGCTAACGTCCCCCAACAGTAGCACCTCCCCCTTTTTTGCTATCTTGCCAATGGCTTCCACCACAATGTTATTATGGCTACATTCCCTATCTCCAGGGTGACCTCTGCCTCTTCCTGGATTCCCTGCATTTCTGTCACTTTTATGCATTTCCTCACATAAAGCACCATGCCCCCTCCTTTCTTTCCCTTCCCACCTGGTTCTTCCCGAATAGAGTATAGCCTGTATGGCTATGTCCCAGTCATGGTTTTCAGTGTACCATGACTTGGTAATGGAAAACAATATCCTGGTTGGCCTCTTCCATGATCCCATCTAGGTCCAGAATCTTATTTCCTAAACTTCTGCATTTACACATGTGGCCTTTCAGATTTTGTTTCCACTCTGTTTGTTGTCCCCATTTTTTCCTTTCTGCCCTCCCACCTTCCTCCCTCTCTCTTCAATGCTCCATTTCTTATCCTCTTTATCCTTACCACCCTGCTTCTTTATTTAATTTGCACCCTGGGCAATTTCTCTCCCCTCGTGTTCTCCTTACTCTCTACTACAGCCTGTGGGGGTCAGTTTCTGACTCTGATTCTTTCCACCACCACCCCTTGACTAATTTAAATTTTCATTAGATATTTAAACCATGCACAGAAGGCTGCAGTTCCCCTCCTGGGTGAATGCAGACCATCACCCAGATGTAGGCCCCTTTCCTCCCAGATGGGTCCCCAGTTCCCAATGTAGCTGAACCTTTCTTCTCTGCACTATTTCATCAGCCATGAGATGAAACTACTAGTGTAGAGATAATTCTCCGGTACCTTGTCATAGACAGACAGCAACTCAGTGAAAACCACTGAGCATGTCACCTGCCTAAGACCCCTCCCCAGCTCCCTAAACTCCCCTTGCACTGTCCCAGGCCTGTCCCTAACAATTAGTCCACAGGTTGACAATGACATCCATCTCTCTCTCCCATCCTGCCACCCCAGCAATCCTCAGGATCTGCTTTGCATCCCTCTTGGTCGTGGCACTGGGTAGAAACTTTTCCCACCTCCTCTTTCCTATTCCTACAGTAAATCTATTTCCCTCAAAATCGAGTCACCCGCCAGGAAGTTGCTTCCTCCTCCTCCTCTGGGGTCCTCTTCCACTCTCCTTGGGTCTCCACTCTGGAGTTCCCCACATCCTCCCTGGTCAATACTGCAGGTGCCTCCTCCTACGCAGTCTTGCCCCGACAAAGCAGTGTAGGAATTACATAGTGGTACCAGTTAAGGAATGTACCCTTGTCCCACCACCCTCACCCTTCCAGAGCCTACCATAGTCCAGCCATTCCTCCTCCCAGGTATCCTCTGAGGTAGCGATGTTAGACTTGGTGGCCCCTAGCTGAGGGAAGAGGTCCCCCTAAGAAAGCAAAAATTACATGCAGAGTTTTAGTACAATTTAAACTGAGTGGTATGCTTCCCAGACCACCAGTGAGGTTGTTAATGCTATTATAAGCATAATTCTCTCCTGGAACAACAATATTTTTTTTAATTTGACTTGCTATTTTTATTGGTTTTTGCTCTGAAGCTGGTGGAATGGATGCACAACCTTTCTGGTGTATAATGTGTACTGCGTGTCATTAGGTCACATCATGATGATGTGTGCGCACATCCGCTAACCTGGTGTGAAGCAGTGTGGCCACATGGTGTTAGGAAATCAGCAGTTAGACTCTGGTATTCCTAGCAGTGCATTTTAATGCTTATATGTGGATGTGTTTTATTTTTTATTTGTTTATTTATTTTTTTACTGTTGGAGATAAATCAGGTTGATTTTAGGCACAGTATTTTGTCTGCTTCCAGTTTGCTGTGTCTTGAAACCATATAGTTGATTACAGCCCAGGAAGCATACCTCTCAATTTGAAATGTAGTAAAGCACTGCACGTAGTTTTTACTTTCTGCTGGATTTCAGTGGTAGCATTTTGTCTGCTTTGACTTGTTCTTTTTTTTTTTTGTGCTGGGAACAAAGGCTTCAGAACTGATTGTGGTTCCATGGCTGTTGTTAAGAGGTTAGTTTCTGTAGTATGTGAAATCCATCCTCTTCCCTTTTTTTATAATGCAGATGGGGTATGGTATCACTACTTGGGCTATGTTTACCTCCCCCTATACCTTAGCTGCCAAAGTAATGTCCTTTGAATGAACTTGATACCATACAGCAGACCTACTGTAAGTTTGATTCCCACAACCTCCAGTTCCATAGTGTATGAATTTGACCTAGTACCTGCGTATTGCAGTGCTGCTCCAGTGTTGCCCACTGCTCTGTTTACTTTCCACTATGCCCTAACAGGAAAACTAACAACGTTTCAATGAAGTAGGTAGATATAGCACAACTGGGTTTGATTCCCACAACCTCCAATTGCGTACTGTATGACTGTTCCTGGATTGGCCCTGAAAACAGGCAATTGTGCTTACTTACCCTTAGGTGGTTACTAAACAATCCCATAATAATAATAATAATAATAAATAAATAAATAAATACATGGATTCAATTAAAACACAGTTCCAAAGGTATGGCATGTCACTTTTTATTGTTATGTTGAAATGTAAAATCTCTTAGTAAACAAGAAACTATACTGTTTACTGCTCAATTATATTGCAAACGTGCATTTTGTAATACTAAAAAGTCCTTTCATACTACTCAACCAAGGGCAAAATTGGTTACTTCAGTACCTATGTCAGACTGTAATAAATAATGGCACTAAAAGAACAGGTACAATTAACTGTGACATGAGAGACCCTTTCTTTCAATACAAAAACAGCAGGTATTATAACATGACGTGCTGAACATGTTTTTTCACTGCTTTTAAAAGGTGCTCACAAAATTTAGAAATGGGTTCAGAATTCTGAAATAACAGCCCTTTTTTTGCAATGCATTTTTGGTTTATAAACCTCTTAACAGGATGTGTTGCATTTCAAAGAACAGATCTGAAACTCAGTCAAACATAAGACATAACTTTGTTTTTTTTGGTTATAACATATTACACATACCCAGCTATTATTTTATTACATTTTGGAATTATTGTTAAAAGTGAATGAAACATTCCCAGCAAAATAACACTAGCAACTTGAAAATAGTCGGTTCTCAGTATGTTTTATGTTTGCTTGTGCCCAAGCACAAGAAACATTGTGTGGCAGCTTAGGAGAGAAGCGGGTTGTGGAGGTGCGGCACTGTGGTGGCCAATGCTGGCACTGCATTTGTGGGCTTGGCAGTGTCCAACCAATGCAGGCCCACTGTTCTGATGACACTGGTTCACCAGAATATGATTCGGCCACCGCAATCAGGGGCCGCCTAGTCATTGCAGCGTCAGCCATTCATCTCTGTGTTGGGTCTGAATAGTGCAGACTGTAAGCTGATGGTGCAATGGTGGGTGGTCCATGATTGTTGCAGCTGCCCCGTAGGACTAGCCCTGTTTAAGTGCCGCTTGAGTAGTGGAACTAGCTTTGAGTGAATCAGTTTGGTTCATATCCATGTTTCACTCCAGCAGTTCCATTATACAGTCAACAACAAAGCCATCTGCTGCTATGGGTGCGACATATGTTAGCAATGTAACATTTCATAAAAACATGGTGGTGTTGTCGCCATCCACTTACAGTCCACATAAAAGCTGACAGGGTGCCCAATCCCTCTGTTAACATGACCCAACCCAGTTCATTTGCTGCTGGGGAAGTCCAATCCCTGTCAGCATAATTCCCCCCATTTGTTGTGTGCCAAGTGGTGTGCCCAATCCCCCTCAGCATCATGCCCCCCAAAACAGGCTTTCTTTGCCAATGGGGGGCCCAATCCCAGTCGACTTAAGTCCCCCCTCCCCAAAAATGCAGGTAAGCAAGCCTGCAAAAATAAAAACCTTCCTGCAACATCTTTTGCTTTTTTTATTCTTCCTGAAAGAATGAAAATGGTCCCTCACTGTTCAGGTCCCCTTCCCCAACCCACATCCACCGACTGCGCACCCCACCCCCCAACCCATACTTACCTCTGGAGCCTGGCATGACGATCTTCAGTGGACCGGGAACATGTCTGCACTCTTCAAAGCTGACTGTGAACTAAAGAAATGCCGGTAAGCTGTGTAATGTCATAAATGGTTTTCTTTCAATTTATGTGGATATCTCAGCCATTTTTTCTACTTTTGGCATCAAATTTTCAATATGGGGCTCTTGGGACCCCTCCTCATGAATTCAGTCACTGTAATTGCATTATTCAGTCCCAAAAGGTGATTTTGCAGTCACTGTGAGCAATCACCTTTTGGGACTGATTAATGAAATGACAGTGCCACTGTTCATGAGGTGTGCTACGAAAATGTGTGTGTTGCAAGTTTGGTGAAAAAATTCCAAAAAACGAATCTGTTATGAGCATGCATTGAACAGTTTACACGCATGCTCCTAACTTTGAGGATTTTTGAGATTTTTACTCTAGACTTTCAACATTGCTATTTTACATACCTCCTTATGAACAGGATAGCTGTCATTGTTCACATCCTGCCCAAAATGTGTTTTCACACATCTGGTGCACAATGGCATGGTCGCTGTGGGAAATCAATGTTCAGGAAAGATTAAGAAAATCACAGTGACACTGTTCATGAGCGGATGACCCCAAATACCTATGTTGAAAATTTGGTAAAAAAATTCCGCAAAATAACTATGTTATGAGTATGCATTGTGCAGTTTCCATGCACACTCATAACTTCAAGAATTTTTTATATTTTTACTCAAGATTTTCAACATTGCCATTTTTGCACACCTCCTTATGAGCAGTTCAGCTGTCATTGTTCACATGCTGCCTAAAATGTGGCTTTGCACATCCAGCACACAATGGCGCAGTCGCTGTGGGAAATCATCATTCAAGACAGATTAAGAAAATCATAGTGACACTCCTCATGAGCAGAGGTCCCCAAAATGCCTATGTTGAAAATTTGGTGAAAGAATTAAAAACAAGCATTTGTTAGTGCCGAATGTTGTTGCGCTGGCATTGGAATTGGCAGAGCTAGAGACGCATAGCGCTGTGATTTTGTTAATGTGTCCCAAAAAGTGATTTTGCACAGTGAGCACACCATTGTGCGTCACAGCTGCGGAAACACGTTTTGGGCAGGCTGTGAAAAATGGCAGCTGGACTGTTGATAAAGAGGTGTGCACAAATGCCAGTGGTGAAAATGTGGCATGAAAATATTGCAGATTGACGAAGTTACTAGGGTGCATGGAAACTGCGCAATGCTCGTTTGCAACACAGTCATTGTATAGACTTTCGGCACCAAATTTTTAACATAGGAATTTTAAGACCTCTGCTCATGAATAGTTTCACCGTCGTTTCCTCAAACTGTCCCGGAAACTGATTTTGCACAGTAACCATGCAATTCTGCGCAGGACATGAGAAAATACATTTCAGCCGGCTGTACTTTTCATAAGGAGGTATGGAAAAATGCCAATGATGAACAGCTGAAGTGAAACTATTACAAATTCACAAAGTCACGAGCATGCATGCAAACTGCACAACGCACGCTTGTAAAACACTGATTTTATTGACTTTCATCCCCAAATTTTCAACATAGGCATTTTAGGACATCTGCCAATGAACAGTGTCACTGCCATTTTCATAATGTGTCTCGAACGTGGACTTTCCCCAGAGACTGCACTATTCTGTGCTGGAACTGCGAAAACAGATTTTGGTCAGGATGTGAAAAATGATAGCTGTACTGTTCCTTAGGAGGTGCAGAGCAATGGCATTGTTGAAAATCTAGAGTGAAAATATTATAAGTTTGCGAACCTACGAGCGTGCATGCAAACTGCGCAACACATGCTCGTAACACAGTCATTTTATGCAGTATTGTCACCAAATTTTCAACACAGGCATTTTAGTACCTCTGCTCATGAACGGTGTCACTGTCATTTTCATAATGTGTCCCAAACACTGATGTTGCATAGTGACCGCACTATTCTGCGCCGGAAGTGCAAAAACACATTTCGGCCAGGATGTGAAAAATGATAGCTGTACAGTTCACAAGAAGGTATGGTAAATGCCAGTGTTGAGAATCTGGCATGAAAATACTGTGAATTTGCTAATTTATGAGAGTGAGGAGCAACTACGCAACACACACTCGTAAAAGTAATTTTTTGGATTTTTCCCACCAAATTTGCAACATAAGATTTTTGAGAGCCCCCCCCTCATGAACAGTGGCACTGTCATTTCGTAACTTGGTCCTGAAAGGTGATTCCGTGCAGTGACTTCGAAATCACTTTTTGGAACTGAATAACTCCATGACAGTGCAAGAATTCATGAGGAGGGGTACCAAAAACCCCATGTTGAAAATTTGGGGCAAAAATTCCCCAAAATGCCAAGATATGCATCAAAGTTGAAAAGAAAAAGTTATTTATTCCATTATACAGCTTACTGGCATTTCCTCAGTTTGCGGTTGGCTTTGGAGAGTGCATACGTGTTCCCGGTCCACCGAAGATCATCACACCAGACTCCACAGGTAAGTATGGGGTGGGGGTATGGGGAGGCAGGGTGCGGGTTACAGGTGACAAAAAAAAACAAACATTGCGGGACAGTTTTTTGTTTTAGTGGATTTGGCATGCTGGGGTGGGCTCCCAGCGTGCCACCTGTTTTCGGGGGGTGTTGCTGACGAGGGATTGGGCACCCTCATCGCCACACAACACGGGAAGAATTTTATGCCGACAGGAGTAGGCACCCTGTTGGCATACAAAGAAAGCAGGGGGCTAAGTCAAGAGTATTGGGCACCCCCTCAGCATTTAACAATGGCGGGGTTCTTTATGCCATGGGAGGGCTCTGTCAGCACACAAAGAAAGCGGGCCAGAGCTGAGGGAGGCACCCCCTTGGCATTTAACAATGGGGGTGATTTATGCCGACAGGTAGTGGGGTCCCCCGTCAGTACATACAGAGGGGCAGGGTTAACAGACAGGGGGATTGGGCACCCCCGAAGTCAGCAGTTTGGCGGCCACTGTGCCACCATGCTCATAATGTTGGCGAGCATGTCCAGGGAAGGTCCGCTGCATCTGACGAGCTTTGCTCAGATTGCAGCAGACCTTTTCTTAGATGTGCTCACCACATTATGTATGCATGGTGTGGCACCAGCATGCAGCCTGATTGGGGAATGAGGGACGCACCTACTGGTGCATGCCCTGCATTCGTCCAACAGTGACAGCGCCTTCAAAACTGCACTACCGCAAGATGTTGGCTGCGTAAGCATGCCAACATAAAAATGTCTGTGTTACAATTGTGTGTTGCACAGTTTTCATGCATACTCATAAGTTTGAGAATTTTTAATATTTTCACTCTAGATTTCCAACATTGCCATCTCTTCACACACCTCCTTATGAATGGTGCAGCTGTCATTTTTCACATGCTGCCCTAACTGTGGTTTCACACATCTAGCGCAAAATGGTGCAGTCATTGTGGGAAATCAATGTTTGGGACAGATTAATAAAATCACAGTGCCACTGTTCTTGAGCAGAGGTACCAATGCTTTCATCAGGTGAGGGTCATAAAAAGCTTATGTTGAAAATCTGTAGTGCAAATACCAACAGATGCCTGGGGCATTAGGGGTTTCTAACCATAACTTCCCACCCTGTGCAGACTGAAAGGCGTCAGGGGTGTGCCTTTGGATTGCCTGCTGTAATGCTCATGCCATTCCACCCCCACACTGCAGCCAGTGACTGACATCAAGGTGTGCCTTGGACTCTTTGGCCCCAGAGTTCACCAATTTTCCTATACTGCACCCATTTCAGCATCTGTCCTTATGGAATGGGGTGACTGTAAAGCCAAACATATTAAGGCACACCTCAACAGTTGTCAGTGTCTGCAGAATAGGATGAGGTGGAATGCTGTGAGCGTTATGGGTTATGACCCAAAGGCATGCCCCTGTGCCTGACCATCTCTGCAGGGTGGAGGTGGGCATCTGTCTAACTCCTGCACATCCAATGTAATACCAGCAAGCAAATATTTGTAATTGACAAATGCTTGTTATATGGCATGGGGTCATAATGTCACACAGCAAAATCGCACTGGCAAATCAGCATGATTTTGGCATGAATCATATCTTTCTTTTCTGTGGCAGGCAGAGCCCCTCCACCCCCATTACAGGGGGCTGAGCCCCCTGAACCCCCCAATAAACATTCTCAGCTCCAGGAGGTTTAAGTTGAGGAGCGCACAAAGTTAATAAAAATAAACATTTCTGGGACTGGGAATCAAACCAAGTCCCAGAAGCACTATCTGGGTTCCCTGCTGCTGTGGCTCAGTTCATTGAGCCACAGCAGCTCATTGGTGGAACCACTCCCAGCAGAGGTCTTATCCTCTCCCTGGGTGGGTACAAATGGTGCAGTACTGTGTACAGCAGTATATGTGGTATTGTACCATTCGCTGACAGGTACAGTGCTGTACCGGATTAGCCATAATGTCATACGCTATTAAGCATGCGACATTATGACCTGGTACATTGTTATATAGTGTTGCTGTGCATTTTCAACATTTATGTTACCTTTTTTCAGTTTCTTACTGTGCATTTCATGCTGGCTACAAGTTGACTGCTGTATTTCATTCTAGAATTATATATTTTCTTTACTTGCTTGCCTGCTCCACGTGGCACATTGCCAGGCACCTGATGTGCTATGATCATTTTCATCGCCTATGATTTGGCTCCATGATTTGCATTGTTTCAGTGATGGTGCTCAGTAGATTTTTAAAGATTCTTCATTTTTCTGCCCAGTTACGTTCTTTATTTCATGACTTTCTAGCCTAGCATTAGACAGTAGCTGTATGGCTGTGGACCAGATTGAGTGATTGGTGTACATTTCTGACAGGCTGGCACTTTTGTTCAATGTTTCCATCATAGAACCAAATGTGTTTTTACGAGCTGCAACATTGTTGCACTGTACTGCATATTTGACAGCACCGTGTACTTTTAGCACCTTATATAGAAGCAGCATGGTAAAGTAGGTCATTTGGACAAATATTTCTTAAGGGATTTTGTAACATGGCAGAAATATGAGGACTCCAGGGAGGCAAGGTGATAGGTCTAACAGGATCAGATGTCGCTAGAGCAGCACGGCATTATGGCATTATAATGCCATGTTGGTTTAGAACGCTTAGACGAATAATCCCCCAGTCAGAGCGTGAACACGCTCACTGAAGTAGGAAAGCAGTGAATCTGTTAGAAATATGTCCACCAATAGGTGGCGCGAGAAACACAGCAGGAAAGGGTATTGGTAGGGGAAAAGAGGAACAGGAGAAATGCCTGTGTCGGTGCGGGCGTCGTAGAAAATGAGAAAGAGAAGACAACAGGGAAGTGTGCAGTCTTGAAGATAGTGAGCGAGTGAGGGCATATTATTGAAGTCACCGAGGGATGGTAAAGAGCACATGACAGCAGAGCTGAGTAAGAGATCCGTGCTAGGGAGACACAAAGCTCTAAACAGGTGAGAAAGTGCCACCTGTAGGTCAGACGCATGAGGGAGAGGTGAGGGAAAATTAGCTGTGTGGGCAAGCGTGTGAAGTGGGAAATAGTGGAGAGAGGAATGGGTGGGAGAGAAGAAGCGTAGATGGACAAACCGGCCGTGTAGAATGCTGCAAGGCACAGAACGGTAGTGGCAGCAGATGTGATCGCTAACAGAAGGCATGTTGAAAAATGCATGAAGAGGGAAATGGAGGAGAGCTGCCATGCTGCTCTGAAAGCACCACCTATTGGTCGTATTCGACAGGTGAGCAGGGAGTGGAGAAGACAACCGTCAGGTTTGGGAGATCATCAAGGTATGCACAGACATATTGCCCAGCATGCAGTAGAGCACGGATGAAAAAAACAAATGAGGGTAGTCAACTGTAGTAGGCAGCAGAAGTACTAAAGTTGCAGGTGCGAACAGAGCTGCATGCGAATAGTGAAACATATAGCAGAGTTCAAACAGTAAAAAAAGTAGTCACCACTATATTACACGAGATGGGGCGATCAACTGCATGTGCACCAATCCAGCAGCAGAAAGGCAGGAAAAGTAACAAGAGATGTACCATAATTGGAAGTGCTACATAAGTGTTTTTGGTGCTTACTGTTGAACAACACAGAAAAGACCATCTGAGAAGTAGTTCAGTCGCAGATGCCATGATACAAGTGCATTAATCCCCGATGAAGGTGGCATCTAATGGGGAGTTAATGCATGGTTGGACCATTGTACACACTCGGCCTCCGGCCTCGGGCCATAATGGTCCCAACCATGCATTAACTCCCCATTAGATGCACCTTCATCGGGGATTAATGCTTACGTATAGCACAGTGTGGAGAGTGTGGTATAGAGTACATTGCACCCCTGTGCATGTAACCTGATGTCTCAAAAGGATCTGCATTTTTTTTTATTGAATGTGAGAGTGGCAATTTCTGTGTCTTCTTCAATAATTTTAATTTCAAATGCATCTGCAGAAAACTCCATTTTCCCTTCTAGACCCCTGTGTGTAAAATATAGCTGGACATCAAACTACACTGTTAAAAAATAGAATTCTTGCGACCAATTGTTAAGGGCTGATTCTGGCAACATTTCAAAAGCAAGATCTTTGTTGTTTTCAGCAAGCCAGTTCTTAAACAGTCCTATGGCCCGTATTGTTTGGCTTTGGGTTGTTACTTCATTTCATTCAATTTCTATTTGGTCAAGATCTACATTGCACAAGGGCAGATATCTTTTCATAGTATTCTTAGGTGTCTCAGATTGATTTTTTATGTTTGTTATGTTTGCTTGCATGCATGTGCAAGAAGCATAGCGTCATCATATGAGGTTTTGTAGGTGTGGCACCCTGTCTTCCAATGCACTCATTCTGTTTGCAGACACAGCCACAGCGCACCAATGAATGTCGCAGCTGTCCATGACAGCCGTTGAAATGCAGTGGCATACAGTTGAAAGGGAAAGACCGCTGCAATCAATGGTGGCAATGTGGTGTTGATTAGTATATTGCCGGCAACCCTGGCTGTCTGTCAGATAGAGGAGTGCAGCAGAACTCTTCACTGTTCCATCCCCCATAGTGCAGTACCATTGATGAGTGAAGAATGCATCCTGGGTTTCCTCTTGCAGAGTGCAGGAGAGGTGCTGTCAGGCAGTATGCAACTGCCTACAAGGCACCACCTCCCCAACACACAGACTCACACAATCTCTCTCTCTCTCTCTAAATCCCTAAACATTTCACAGTTCTCCACCACACATCTTGCTTGAGTCTCACTGCCGAAACGAGCCCAGTTTAATTCATAAAATAATTATGTACCTATGCTTTCTGCATATTATCACTACAGCAGTTTCCCCAGGCTTCTTTCTGGTGAGCACTGTCACTCCTCCGGTCACCCGCTGGGATCTCTTGTTTAACACTGCTAACAGCAATAAATAGGTCCCATCCGCAGATAGGCATCTATGTTTTAGATGCTCTCTGCTACAGACTGCTTTAAAAGGTTATTTATTGCAGTACTTTGCATAATAGAAACATGGAAGTTAATGGCAGATAAGGACCACAAGGCACATCCAGGCTGCCCATTTCTTTTTCTACCTTATAAATGTGCCATCAGCCTTTACTCTGTCAATGGCCTATCCATTCATACTCATCTGCATTGCCCTCTTATGCCTATCCCGTGCCTGTTTGAAGCCCTGCACTGTATTCATATCCACCACTTCCTGAGGTAGGCCGTTCCATGCATCCACAACCCCTTCTGTGAAAAAGAGCTTCCTCACATTACCCCTTAATTGGCCTCCCTCTAATCTCATGCTGTGTCCTCTTGTCCTATTTTTTTTTATGTCATTAGTGGGTTGCAACACAGTGAAACATTTTTGCATCAAAGCTTTAGTGTTTATTAGTAACCTATAAGCCATGCATTGGTGGCTGCTTACTGGTGCATTTAATAAAATAAAGATTGCTCATTGGTGCCGTGGGCAGCATGCAAGGCGATAGCCATATTTGCTTATTGTAAATAGAAGGGAAAATAACACACACACACACTGGCTGTAGTTTTGACAAGTATTAAGATCCTTCTTTACATCTCCACTTCTGTACCCAAATGCAAGTAGTTTTCCTCGCACAAGGATTTTTGTTTATCTTATTCTGCTTGATTACGTGAGCGTAATCACACCGTTTACTTCACTGCTTCTGGTAGCAAGTTTGAGTTTAAAAAGGGGAGGATGAGTGAGAGTAAATATACAGAGTTTTGCTGCAAGACTCTTTAATTTATGTCATCTTGGTGACAACATTTTCTAATTTTCCCTCCTTTATTTTTCTTTCTACAAGGGTTACTTCACGTGTGCCAGATACCTTATCTTACTAGTTTAGTCAGTGATGTGCCAGACAGTAAGGACCTTGCTTTTAAGTTAAAGCGAACGCTACTCTCCACTTCTGTACCCAAATGCAATTTGTTTTGCTCGCACAAGTGTTTTTGTTTATCTTAATCTGCTTGATTAGGTGAGCATAATCACACCATTTGCTTCATTGCTTCTGTCCATGTCGCAGACCAGACAGTCCAACAGAGACCAAGTGAGGACTGAGGGATGTTACCACAAATTCAGACTTGTAACTAAAATATTTGTCTTTTTTATTTATCCAACATCCAGTCCCTAAATGCAAGGAATGGTTGCATCAGGATCTTTGTTTTGCATAGAGTTTCCTTCCCTCCAACCCATTCATGTAAAAATTAACTTTTATAAAACAGGTGCATACACAATAGATTTTGTTTGATTTCATTACACTCGAATAACGAAAACCACTTTACCATTCTATGAGTTGCATTTTGTTTTACTTTTGTGACAGCCTACATTTCGTTATATGAATTGGGCTGGAGGAAGCAAATTCCTTGTAAAATAAAGATCCTGACACCTCTATTCCCTGCTTTTACAGAATGGAAAAAAGACAAACGTTTTATTCACCACTGCAGGGAATAGTTGTATCAGGATCATTGTTTTACACAGAGTTTCCCTCCCTCCACTCCCATTGATGCAAAAATTAACTTTTTACAATGGATGCATACACAGTAGATTTCATTACAAGCACTTGTACCAGCATATGCTTTAACATATATGGAAAACATATAGCTTCCCTATAGATTATTCTTTTGCTTGGCAGAGAAAGGAGGGGGCATGGGAGGCGGGGGTTGGACTGATGAGGTTGACTGCAAACTCACAAGTTTTTAGCATCTGCTTTTGCCTTTGTTCTAGTTTGTGTGTCTCTTGGGGGAAGGGGTTTATCATACAGAGAAGGGGGCTACAGTGCAAAAGTAGGCATAGTTCTGTCATTTGGTAGCTGAGTCAATCAACAGGTTTAGCTATTTATCAGTTACACAAACAATCTAGACTAGCTGCCATTCCATATGTGCTAATAAAATCATTTACTTTTTTAATTCATTTTCTTATTTGTTGTGGCTAGTACATCCCTATGTGGATGGTCCTGCTTGATATATAAATCTGTCTATTCCTGCATGGATATCTGGTGTATATTTTTGTTTTTGTTTTGTTTTTCTTATGACTGTAACTATATACCTGAGTATTTGTTTCTAACAACTGTATTTCCTGTACTCTCCCGGGTCGTGTCTGAAAATAGGCAGGGTTATTGCCTAAGGCACTTACCCGGTCAACAAAAGCTACTAAATAAATAAATATCATGGTTTGTTGTCAATGTACAATTAAACATAAAGAGAACATGTCTTGAAATACTGTGAAGTTGCATACTTGGTGACCTTAAAAACTGTACCAGTCATGGAGGTCAACATCAAGTGCAAAAGGTCACCACTCTCCGTCTGGATGCCTGCAGGGGGGTGCTACCTGCTGAACATTTTTGTATTATGAACTTTGTTCCCTGTTCACCGCTGGGTGGGCTTGTTTTTCTTTATTTTTGTGCTACTAATGCTGACGTGTAAATCTAGGGAAACACTGGGTGCCCTCGAGATACCTCGCTGATTATACCTTACAGCCAGATATGCTAAGCCTCTAATACATAGCAGTCTTGTTTAAAATTGTGATAGTGGATCTAATTGTGCTTTGTAACTGAAGGTATTAGGATAGCTGGGTCCTATTGTGACCCCATTTTGGAATAGCCATGTTTGTTTAGAGTGGAGCCCCTTTGTGTAAGTCACAATATTTCTCCCGCTGCATAGTAATGAGAGGCTTTGTTTTCTCCACCACATAGGCCCCCAAGCTCACAGCCGACAGTGGCAGGCACTCGGGACGAACCAAGCAACACAAGTAGCTCACCTGAGTAGCTGAGGAAGCCGAATTCCAGCCTGATTACTTTTGAGGTAAAGAGAACCTCTTCTCTCCATCTGGACGCCTGCAGGAAGGTGCTAGCCCGATGACGCTTTGCGTCATCTGTCCTGCCCGCCCCAACCACCCACCCACCCAGGGGCGGCGGTCAATTTAAGGATCCACCCCGTGACATCACTTCCTGTTGCCCAGAACCTATCTCCCCACTTTCCCATTTTCAGGTTATACCTGCTGGCCACTAGAGGGACCTATGCTCCCTCGCTACATCCTACTCCTACCTGTACAGTACTACTTCCCTTGGATCATGCCCACCACAATGTACTGGCCCTGCCTCACGCTCTGCCTGTGCCTATTTCCACTAGCAGTGCACTTGCCCACTTACCCATCTGCTACTCTGCACTGTGCCCTAGCACCCCTCTCTCTCCCCATGCTCCTGAGCTTGCTCTCATGCCCCTTGGGACCTCTGTGTGTCTTGGTCCTCCCTGCCCTCCCCCCAGCTTCCTCCTCGCTTCAGGCACATTTGGGTGTCTTCTTATTCTTGCTTTCCCTTCCTGTACCACCTGCCCACCCCCTGCTCCCTTAAACTCCCCTCCTCCCCATGTCAATCGTAGGAAAACCTTTCACCATCTCCCGGCCAGGGTGTTAGTCATGCTACTACTCCTGTCAGGGAACATTCATCCGAACCCTGGCCTGGTTCCCAGGAGCTCCCCAACTAGCACCGTAGGCCTATACATGGTCTCCATGAATATCTGTAGCCTCCTAAAAAAGTTTGACTCACTACAATGCCTGGTCACATCGATTAACCCTGATGTCATCGCTCTGGTTGAGACTTGGCTGTCGAAATCCTCCCCAGGCTCCCTAGTCTCCCTTCCCGGTTTCGCACTCTTCCGGTCTGACCGTGTTGGGAGACGGGGTGGTGGCTGCGCTATTTATGTCAAGGAATCTCTCCCTGTACTGGCCCTGCCTGCTCCGATCCTTGACTTCAGGGCCCAGGCTCTTACGCCGAAACTAACCCCTGACCCTTTAAAGGGACTCCTTTATCTGACTACTGCATAAGTGCCCCCCAGGGACCAAACGCAGGCCATTGCCTCTCTGACAGAATACCTTTCCTCACTACCTCCTTCCGCTGACCAAATTCTGGTGGGTGACTTAAATGTCAACTGTCTCAGCCCCCCCTCCTCCTCTACCCGTGACTCATTTTCTGCAATAGACTTAACGCAACTAGTTACTCACCCTACTAGGACTAACCCCAAGAGAGGCTCCAGTACCCTGCTTGATGTGGTACTCACCAACCGCCCTAATCAGATCCGCAATGTACAAGTCCTCCCAGACTCTCTCAGCGATCACTCCCCCATTCTATTCCACTGGTCATCCTCAGTCCCCAAACCCATAGCACAGTCCACTTGCCGGCGGCGCCTAATACCTGGTGGACTGATAAAACTTAAGGAACTTCTGTCCCAAATTGACTGGTCTCCTATTCAGGCAACTCCTGACATTGACACAGCCCTTTCCTTCTTTACCCAGACTTTTAATAATGCCTGTGATATCTTTGCCCCAATGTCAACCTGCCGTTCTAAAAGGCAGAATGCCCCCTGGGTAACCCCAGCTTTGATCTACCAACTCGAACACAGGGACAACCTATGGCACCATGCCATTGAAACTGGCTGGCCAAGTGACAGGCAGTTATATGCTGCCACCCAAAACAAGTGCACTCGGGCCATCAGAAAGACTAAGTATGAGCACTATCGGTCCTCGCTCACTGCCTCATGGGGAACCCCAGAACCTTCTGGGATAACATTAAACAGTTAAATGGGAGTGCACTCCCCACCCTCCCAGATCAACATTAATGGCATGATCTCCTCAGACCCAGCCTTATAGCCAACCACCTCAACACCTCATTCACTGACCTTAGCCCTATCCTCCCTACTAATTTTTTTGATCCTCCTCCCCCAGTGCCTGCCGTAAATCTTTCTCGCCCTTATTTTCTCCTCCGCCGTGTTTCTGCCAAAGAACTTAGGCCGCACCTTGTCATTGCCCTCAAGAGTAATAGTATGGGCAGTGACTCCCTGGATCCGTGTATCCTTAGGCTGGTCTTAGACACAGTCCTTACACCGATCATGTGCCTCATCAACCATTCTCTCTGCCTGGGGAAGGTTCCAACTGCCGGTAACATCGCCACAGTCACCCTTATCTTTAAAGGTGGTGATAGGTCTGTGGCTGGAAACTATCGGCCAATCTCCATTCTCTCTCCTCTCTCCAAGGCCTTGAAAAAGGTGGTGGCCTCTCAAATCTCTGACTACCTCACTACCTACAATGTCCTCTGTCCTGAGCAGCATGGTTTCCGAGTGGGCCACAGTACCAGCACAGCCCTCCTAGAGTTCTCCAACTTTCTCCACTCCTCCTTAGACACTGGTTTTCTGGCTGGTGCTGTTTTCATAGACCTCTCTAAAGCTTTCACCACTGTCTCCCACCCCCTCCTTCTTGATGCCCTTAGTCTCCCCGGTTTTGCTGCTGGGCCTGTCTCCTGGTGCACTAGTTATCTGTCTGACCACTCACAGCGTGTAAAAATTAATGGGACCTACTCAGACATCTGTCCCATCTTTTCTTGGATTCCGCAGGGCTCCATTCTGGGCCCCTTTCTCTTCTCCCTTTACCTTAACACCCTTCCATGCTCCTGCTCTGGGAACATCCTATTGTACGCTGATGATGCGGTCATCTTTGCCTCAAGTTGTAACCCTATTGCCCTCCAGGACTCACTGCAGAAGTCCTTCACTGAAGCCAAGGGCTGGTTCAAAGAACATAGACTGGTGACAAATCTTAAAAAAACCAAAAACAAGTTCTTCACTCATTCTCAAAACAAGTCCTGCAACTTCAAACTCTTCATTCACTCTGGGTCCTCCTTCCCACTCAAACAAGTTTGCTCCTATAAATACCTAGGGATCCATTTTGACCCCTCTCTCTCCTTCCATGGACACATCGCTGCCCTAGCCACTGCCACTAATATCCGATTGGACATCTTAGATCGGTATAAACACTGCCTCCCCCTTGAGGCTCTTCGACTCGCAGTCACCTCCTCCATCCTGTCCCTAGTGGACTATGGACTGCCGGTGTATGGTGCTGCTGATCAGACCGCGCTCCATAAAATTCGCACTATTCTGAATAAGGCCTGTAGGTTAATTACTGGGGTGCCTAGGCTAACACACACCTGTCTACTGTACTCTAAAGTGCTGGTATTTGATCTTGATGAGCGCCTCAAATATCTGACCTGTACCCTTACTAAAAAGACCCTCCTTGGGCTATCCCCGTCAGGATTGACCACCACCATCTGCTGCTCTGTCCTACTAGTTCATACTCGGACCTCTGGGAAAACCCCTCTTGTTATCCCTAGAGCTAGGACCTCTCACAGCCAAAGAGCCTTCAGCTTTGGGGCCCCCTCTTGGTTCAACATGCTGTCCCCCTCCATCTCCGAAGCTCCAACTATATCATGCTTCAAAATGTCCTTACAGAACCACCTTTTTAACACCTGAAGCTGTAATTGCCACTAGTCAAAGCCGTACTCAATACTTGTGACAAAGCTTACTACTAAGCTGCTTAGTGACAACCTAACTCTGTTATTGTTTGCATCAATCCTACCTGTACCAGCTTGTTTGTATCTATGTACTTATTGCTGTCTTAAGTTACTGTTATGCTGTGTATTTTCTTTGTCTTACTGTGACAAGGTACCTTTGTAAATGAGCCTATGGCTCAAAGGTTTTCCAAACTGCTGTCAAAATAAAAAAATAACATAAAATAAAAAAAAAGTAAAACATCTTAAAGCTATTCTCTTTCTTTACATTAAATGCCTAATGTTATACACCAGAAAAACATTTATCAGACTGTCAGTTTTCAACTTTTACAAAAAGTAACCGCGTCTAAAGGTCAACATCAAGTGCAAAGGGTCACCATTTAAATTAAGACATCTTAATGTTACTCTCTTTCTTTGCATTGGATGCATAATATTATTCAACAGTAAATCATTTGTCAGACTTTCAGTTTTCAACTTTTTCAGAAAAAGACAGCTACTACATGTGATGCAAGATAAAGATCATGATCCACATTCTGGTAAACTAAATGAAAAAAAGGTACTAGAACAGATACCAAAGTTTAAACATTGATAATTCAAGGCTCATATAGGTGTGTAAGCTTTCTCTCATGGCTACCGTGGATCTGTAAAATAGAAAAGAGGAAGTTCATAGACTTTTTCCTGCAAATGTGTGTTCCTCAATTAACATTTATTTTTTATAAGGACAATACATACATCTTTATAAAATGTGATGCTTTTGAATATTCATAGATTGTTAACCATTGACATCAGTTACTGCTATACCTCTACACAGCATGAGCTACGTATCATGGCATGCTGTTTTTTTCTTGAAAATCAACCACAAAGCCCAAAATGCCCAAATAGAGGACTCCCACAACAGTAAACTCTAAGGGAACAAAAACAACAAACACAATGGAGCACCTTTGACAGTTCAGAGCATCATTTGTAAATCAGTTTTAATGAAAGGGATTAAAAAAAAAGAAGAAAATATTTATAGAGGGTTCCCAAGTCCTTCTGCAACAAGGTGAGTTCATCATGTACTGTCTCCAGCTAAAGACATGACAGGTAAAGCACTTCACTGTTGAATTCAAAATGTTGCACCTTGATAACTTTAGCATACTTTGACAAAATATGTTGCCTATTTCTACATCAAATGAATGCTTTAGGGACTTGTTGCAAACTGGTGAACACGACACAACAAGCATTCATCCCATTGTCGTCTGCATCAAGGCAGAATGAAAAGGCATTCTGAGCTCCTTTTCTTTGTTAATTTCTTGTCCTCTTTAATAGTGATCCCCTGCACAACACACCCAGTAGTCTCCACTCTCCCAACATGCACTGAAATAATTCAGTAAATGCAGGGTACAGAAAGATCTCACCCCCCCCCAACTCACACAGCACTTATTCAGGATGACCTTCCCATCCACACCTCTGTTGAACAAATCGACTGGCCATTTAATTCAATACCCCCCACCCAACATACCCTCTAGCTCCCACTTTGCCCCCCACACCCCATTGCACCAAACTAATTTAGTCAATGCAAGTCATCAGAGATTGGTCCTAGTGGAGCAACTTGGTTCCTTTTTGGTCTAGGTAGAATGAATGAATGAATGAACGAGCGAACGAACGAATGGACGAACAAATAAATGAATGAATGAATGAATGAATAAATGAGCGAACGAATGAATGAATGAACGACAAGCTCCTCCTGTATTACCACCTGATTGCCTGCTATAAGCCACTCAGGTGTTACTATAAGAGGTCTTCATCTTTCATTTATTCCTCTTAGTCTAAACAATGGCACAAGATGCTTCACCATAGAACTGGTCTCTCCTGGCTTGCATTTACTAAATTTAATTATAATGTGTTTTGCATGGAAGTCCCCACACCTCCACTTGCCCCTAAATATTTAAAATTCTGGATCAAGAGAGATCACCCCCCACCACCACACACACACACACACACACACACACACACACACACACTGTGCTTTTAACCAATTGCAAGTGCAAAAATATTGCATTGTCTTGCAATCAGTTGACATGGAAATGACTGTGGTGGCACAATTACAAGTGTACGACTTCCATTCTCCACCATTGCTCATGAGACGGGGTCATAGGAAGGCTATGTTGAACATGTGGCAAACAAAACAAAGTTATCAGCCTATGTTGCATTTTGCTAACAGAGGCTCATAACTTTAATACACCCCTCACACATACACCATGCAAGCAAACATTCAGCATTGACAAATGGTTGTCTGACTGGATATTATGCATATGTCATCCGCAGGTGTCTGTTTTCTGAAGTCTAAGCTTGTTACAGGTTGAGGTACTTCACTACCTACTGTTCCTACATGGCTGCTACTGTAGGCACAAAGGAGTCAGCACTAGGATGGAGGTGCTACTTACTAAAAAATATAAATTAGCACCAACAAGTTGAGCACTCACCAGTCTCCAAATATAACAAGGGCACCGGTCCTTTTGTAATTATCAAAAAAACTTTTATTAGCTTAAAACATGGCACAGCCTGATGTGTTTCATTTTACATCCTTTACCAAAGGACGACTGCTACTCTGCATAACTATTTCGGAACTACTGTCCCTTTCTGTTTCCTCTGCGCCATTTCTATTATAGCCTGCTTCTGATTCTCTTCTGACAAGTACAAGTGCATCTGACACATTTCCCTTTGTGTTGGAACACTTACAGTTATAGCACTGTCATTAACTGACTGTGTCTTTCAATGTGCAGGCCCAAATTGGGTGCTGTCTCTAGCACGAATACTATCTCTGCTGCTTCCCGAAGCCTTGCCCAGTTGGTTGGCTCTAACTAAGCCTCCACCTGCGCTGCTCAGCTGGTCTGCCTGGAAGAAAGCTCCTCTGCCCTGCAAAGTGCAGGCCCAAATTGGGTGCTGCATCCAGCATGAATACTATCTCTGCTGCCTCCCGAAGCCTTGTCCGGTTGGTCGGCTCTAATTAAGCCTCCACCTGCGCTGCTCAGCTGGTCTGCCTGGAAGAAAGCCCCTCTACCCTGCAAAGGTACGACAGGACTCAGCCGTCAGGTTCAATTTTTGGTGCGTTCCACAGCCACATCCTGATTGGACACTGCCCTCTGTTGCTGCATCTCAAGTGTCTTTTCCCCTGGCTAATTTTTCCTGATGCCACAATTGCTCTTTATACTTAAAATTACTGTTTTCTTCTTTTTTTTTTTAAAGGCTGTTAAGTTCCTGATCTTAGTGATGTTACTACATTCAGGCTAACGCTACTAAATTATTGATTAATTTATTGGTTTTCTTAAAGGTTTTAAAACATTTGGCATTTCATATAGTATAATTTTAAAGCTGTTACATAGGTTTAGCATCAAATTCTGTATAGCCTTGCAGCCCCCTCCCAGACTCAGTGGCAACAAGACCACCTTTTCACCTGCAAAATCATTTTAATTCCTTATCCCATGGCCATTTCTGCCCCTTTGTTAAGTTAATCTGTAAGCCCATACATCTCATGCCTTCTGTTGTTCTTCTGTCTCTGCTGTTGTTTCCTACCCCTACCCAGAGTTCCCTAGCTCCTATTTAACTTCTTGCTTGTCTCTTTCCCCCTCAGTGCAGACCCAAATTGGGTGCTGCCTCCAGCACGAATACTATCTCTACTGCCTCCCGAAGCCTTGTCCGGTTGGTCAGCTCTAACTAAGTCTCCACCTGCGCTGCTCAGCTGGTCTTCCCTGCAAAGACAGGACAGGACTCAGTCATCAGGTTCAATTTTTGGCACGTTCCACAGCCACATCCTGATTGGACACTGCCCTCTGTTGCTGCATCTTGAGTGGCTGTTCCCCTGGCTAATTTTTCCTGATGCCACAGTTGCTCCTTATACTTAAAATGACTGTTTTTTGTGTTTTTTTTTAAAGGCTGTTAAGTTCCTGATCTTAGTGATGTTACTACATTCAGGCCAATGCTGCTAAATTACTGATTAATTTATTTATTTTCTTAAAGGTTTTAAAACATTTGGCATTTCTTATAGTATAATTTTAAAGCTGTTACATAGGTTTAGCATCAAATTCAGCATAGCCTTGCAGACCCCTCCCAGACTCAGTGGCAACAAGACCACATTTTCAGCTACAAATTCATTTTAACTGCTCTTTATACTTAAAATTACTGTTTTTAAGTGGCTAGTTTTCCATTAGCGGGTTATACAGATCTGCCACTAGAGGGATCTTGTTCTTTCATTTAAAAAAGTCTACCCTCTTAAAGTCACAGTTGCCATACTTGCTATATACTTTCCTTGTACTGCCTCCCTACTAAATCCTATTTTGCCAAAATTTTCTCTTCTCATGAGTCTGCCCAAGCCCTCAGCTTCTCTAAACTAGGGTCACCCCTCTGCACAGTTCCCCCTGTTTCACCCCAGTCCAGGAGAACACTAGCAGTGGCAATGTTTTCTCTTCACCAGTAAACCCTTGTACAGTTACATATTTATTGGATATACGCTGACCAGGCTATACCAGATCCCCCTTTACCAATGTCAGGGATGCTGCTGTGCCCCTTAACCCCTGTGTCTGTACACCATTTCTTATGCCTGGGTGCGTGTGTTCCCTCATGTTCATTGGCATGCTCTCAGGGACACACAAACAACCCACTTCTTTTCTAGCACCCTGTTATGTATTTTGGCTTGCCTTTTTGGGGCACTGTCTGGCCATATGCCCAGTTTCCTTACACAGCCAACATGCATTTCTTACTTCAGATAAATCTTTTCGTTGAAACCTGGGGCTAGCGGGTTTCAGTGGAGGCAGTCAGGGTTTTAGCTGCCCTGAAGGTGTGCTTTTCCCTTTCTGCGCTGCCACATCTGCCCCATTCACTCTCAGAGCAGGTCTGCTCTTGGCATAGCAGTCCTAGAGTTCAGCAGCCTCTTGCACTGTTTTTGGATCTCGGTCCTCCAGCCAGGTTTTTAGCTCTGCTGGGCACGCCCAATAAAACTATTCTAATAAAATCACATTTTCAATTTTATCAACAGAGGTTGCATCAATTCCTTCCCACCAACGTTTTAAAAACTGAAGTTGTTTCATGGCTAGCTCCTCATAACTCCTATCAGGGCTCCTCCTGAGCTCATGTAATTTAGCTCTGTGTGATTCAGCAGTTAATTCAAACTTTTTTAACAGTGCAGCTTTTAACTTACTGTAATCATCACTGTCCTCATTGTTCATTTGACCCAATGCATCCCGAGCTTTCCCGGTAAGTAGCGGGGATTGCTGGAAGCCCCAGGACTCTCTAGGAATTTTAGCCTGAATACAAACTTTTTCAAAAGAATTTAAAAAGGCATCCATGTCTTCCCCATCCTTAAACTCGGCTATTAATTTGCAGTTCAATTTGTAACTCAGTCCTGCAGTCCCAGTTAAACCCAAGCCACTTACCTGCTCTGGTGCCGCTGGTCGGAGTCCTAGCTTCTCCAGTTCGTGTTGCCATTGGCACTCCTCTCTCCTCTCCTCTGCCTCTCTGCATTCTCACTCTCTCTTCTCCTCTGCAGCTCACTGGCACTCACGCTCCTCATGGTCTGCCTCCCTCTGTTGTTGCTCTGCCTTCAGTTCCATCCTCCGCAACTCAATTTGCAGTTTGAGTACCTCTGGATTCAGGATACTGGTGACCATCCCCTGCTGCTGTGGCCCTTCACTGACAGTGGCCCTGCTGTCCTTTTCAGTCACGGTTCGCTGCTCTGGGTATCTGCTACCATCAGGGTCTCTATGAGGTTCGGCTTTTTGGCTGTCACCTCAAATGGGACTCCCCTGTCCAGCACAACTGCTTCAAGTAATCTACAGTGTGCCTGCTGTAGTCGGAAGCCATCTTCTTCTTCCCTGACTACGGTTACTCTGACTTGCAAGTACTTTTAGAAAAAAAAATTAAACAGGTAGGAACTTGACTGTACGCCAAGTGATATATAGTTCTGTTTCCTTTTTAAAATAAAACTCTGCCTTTTTCTCTTTCTTTGCAAGAGAGCTTACGGTCTCAGCTGACCCAGAACAAGAAGCTTGTGATACCAAAATTATGCCACCGCTGCCAACCAATCGGTCACAAACCCACTCAGCAGGTCAGGCCCTCTACTCCCAAAGTGCCAACCTCTGAGCGCAGTCTTGTGAACAGTGAAACATAGAAACATAGACTTTGATGGCAGATAAGGACCACTTGGCCCACCCAGTCTGCCCATTTCCCTACCTACTGGATAAGCTGCAGATTCTAGTTAACCAACAGCCTACTTCCTTCAACCCCTCACTATAATTTCCTTATGTCTGTCCCATGCATGTTTGAATTCCCCCACTGTTTTAGACCCCACAACCTCTCCAGGAAGGTGGTTCCATGCGTCCACCACTCTCTCCATGAAAAAGAATTTCCTCACATTACCCCTGAGCCATCCCCCCTCTAACTTTAAATTGTGACCCCTTGTTCTTACACATCTCTTTTTCTGAAAGATGCTGCCCTCCTGGACTTTGTTGATTCCCTTGAGGTACTTAAAAGTTTCTATCATGTCCCCCCTGTCGCTCCTTTCATCAAGGGTATACATATTAAGCTCTCTCAGTCTTTCTTCATATGGTTTCTGATGTAGACCCTGCACCATTTTAGTTGCCCTCCTGTGGACTGCTTCCACCCTGTCTATGTCCTTGCCTAGATGAGGTCTCCAAAACTGCACGCAGTACTCTAGATGGTGTCTCACCAACTGTCTGTATAGAGGGATAACCACCCTTTTCTACTTGTGATACCCTCCCTATGCATCCCAGTATCCCCTGGCTCTCCTTACTGACTTCTCACATTGCTTACCCACCTTTAGGTTATCTGATATGACTACACCCAGATCCCTTTCCATTATTGTTGTCGTTAGTACCTCCTGCTATTGTGTACTCTTCTCCTGGATTTTTATTTCCCAGGTGCATTACTTTGCACTTCTTTGCATTGAATCTAAGTTGCCATATGTCTGACCATTCCTCCAACCTTGCCAAGTTTCTTCTCATCTTTTCTACCCCCCCTTGTGTATCAACTCTGTTACAGATCTTTGTGTCATCTACAAAGAGGCATACCTTTCCTTCCAGACCCTCTGCAATGCCACCTATAAAGACATGAAAGAGGACTGGACCCAGTACTGAGCCCTGAGGTACTCCACTAGTAACCCCCCTTCTTCAGAATGTGTTCCATTCACTATTACCTTCTGTGTCCTGTTGTGCAGCCAGTTTGCTACCCAGGCTACCACCCTGGGACCCACTCCCAGGCTGGCTAACTTGATTATTAATCTTTTGTGCGGACTGTGTCAAATGCCTTGTTAAAGTCTAGGTAGCCCATATCCACAGCCCCTCCCTGGTCTATTACTGTCATCCAGTCAAAGAAATTGATTAGATTCATCTGACATGACCTTCCTGCTGAGAATCCATGCTGCTTTTGGGTCCCATGCCCCGCTGGCCTCTAGGTACTGAACAATTCTTTCTTTCAGAAGTGATTCATCATTTTCCCCACCACTGAGGTCAAACTAACAGGTCTGTAGTTTCCTGCTTCTGCCTTGCTCCCACTTTTGTGAAGGGGAATCACATATGCCCTTCTCCAGTCCTCAGGTACCACCCCATCTTCCCACGATTTTTTTAAAAAGTGTGGTTAGTGGTATCACTAGGTCCTCCCTTAGCTCTTTTAGGATTCTAGGATGAATCCCGTCAGGCCCCATTGCTTTGTCTACTTTGAGTTTTAGGAGTTCTGTTACACTGACACTAGTTTAGCCAGCATGCCACCAACTTAAAATGAATCCACCACTACAATGTGTAACAGACAAGGTAACCCTCTTAACAAAATTAACTTAAATCTGTGATTGGCTTCTAGTCTGCCATGTAACACATTGTCTCTAAAAAATGAGTGTGTGTGAACTCACATGCTGTCAGCATTTTTCTTATGGCTTGCATCTTTTAGCTAAAACCTGGGGGGGTTGATGAGTGAGGTCATTCTAAGAGCACCAGATTTTTTTCAGCAGAGACAGTTAGTAATGCATTTTATATTAAAAAAATGATACTGCACTCAGAACTGGCTGACTATGTCACAGACAGCAACAGCCGCTGCAATGTTAATTGATATGTTACACCAGGCAAGTAACGGGTCACTCCCTCATTGTAGTGGCGGATTCATTTTAAGTTGGTGGCATGCTGGCAGAACCAGTGTCAGCAGCAGCATGCCACCACATTGCAGAATTGGGCCAGGCCTCTAAATGCAGTGGGGGTATTGGCCACCACAGTGCCGCACATCCAAAACCCTGCTTCTCTCGTAAGCTATCCCATGATGTTTCTTGCGCAAGTGCGCAAACAAACATAAGAAGGTGATACAAGATTTCTGTTTGTTGAGCACAAAGTGGTCTGTTACCAAATCTTTCCTCCAGTGCCTTATGCTTCTGGTTGTCTTTTACATTAATCTTTAAATGGCAGCTAAGCCTGTGGATATCACACATTTTAAGTGGGATATGCTGCTCTTTTACAAGGTGCTGCAGATCAGGCAGAAATTGGGAAGAGCATTTTGGGAATGTTTCAGGCTCTTTAAAAGTGTTGTTCTGTATCCAGTCATACAATCCCTTCCTTGGTTTTGATAGAACCATTAAACTACTGATCTTCCAGTTTTTAAGCTTTACAAAGATCCCTCTAGTGTATATTGGAATTTGAGTCTGTTGGCTAAGTGGGCATAAGCTACCCCTTTTCCATTGCTGATACCAGGAATGGCACAAAAAATAAAATATTTGTAACCAGCTCTTCCCAGTATTATTTAACAAAGGCCTTATGTTTGAATATATGAAAATACAGTAAAAAATACAATGGAGTTCATCACACCCAGTCCCCCCTTGAAACAGGCTAATAAGTAATATTCCTTTTCAATGGATTCAGCCTGTTATCCCAGGCTGCCTAAAGATATATGCTCAAAAGTGTGGTTTCTAGACTCTTGGGAGGTAAAAAACATAAATAAAGAAAAAGAAAAAGGCAGCAAATAAGACTTAATGAGATACACCCTCGTTTTTTTTTCCTAATCACCATTTATTCCATTGGGCCGCCAAATTGTTGCCTTGTTGAATTCTAGGAGTCCAGTTTTCCAAATCATCCTGTTGTGTCCCAAAGGTAACCCCCAGTAACTTAATTTTCTTGTTACTTAAAGTAATACCTGCTACTGTGACAGATGAAACCTGAGGCTGACCCAACTCAAAATGTGTACATTTTTGAATATTCAGGTTAGCCCCAGAAACTGAGCTATATTGCTTGCTGATGCACATACACTCATCTGCTGCTTGAACATCAGGTACCAGCACACACAGATCATCCGCATATGCGATAACAACATAAGGAATTCTAAAGTCAGGTGTAGCAATCTGTTTTATCCTGGGAGAGGAATTTAGGGCACATAATAGGGGCTCCATATAGAAAGTGTAAAGCAACGGGCTCATAGGACACCCTTGCCTCACTCCTCTTAGAACAGAACTCATAGGGCTCACCCATCTATTTATCACTGGATTGACCACGTCAGTTTTATACAGGCCACTCAGCCACTAAATAAGAAACCCCATACTGTTTCAACACTGCCCACAAAAAAGAATGTCTCACACCATCAAATACCCTCTGCTGGTCAAAAGAAAGGAGGAAGCCAGACATAGTACCTGTACAATTTTGTACAAAAAGTTCCCTTAATAAGATTAAGTGTTCAGTGATGGAACAACCTGGAATGGCACAAGTCTGTGCTGTAGAAATGAGCTCTTTTGCCACTATCAATAATCTTTTATTCAAATTTTAGATAATGTCTTGAAATCTGTATTAAGGAGATGAATTGGTCTCCAGTTGGTAATAGCCTATCACCTTTTTTAAACAGAAAAATCAGTCTGCCATTCACCAAACACAACAAAGGGGCCTGATGATCTAAAATGTAAGAATAAACTTCTGCTAATTCAGGGGCAAGCTCTTTCCCCATACATTTATAAATTTCCCCTGTGAGTCCATACCCACCTGGGGTTGTATCATTTGGTGGAAAAGAGATTGCATACACAACTTTCTCAGGAGAAATGGCTCCATCCAACTGATTTTTAACTGCTAATGGCATCTCTGGGCCTTGACATGACTGAAAGAAGAATGCAGGGTCCAGCATGTCTATAGTATCCAGCTGAGAAAGATTTGAGTATTGTGTAACAATGCACAACATTTCCTATGGTGCTGAGTGTACCCTCTGATCTGGACCTATAATCCCATCCATTTGTTTATACTAAATTCTGGTCTGACAATTTTTGAAAGGGCATAGAAACATAGAATTTGATGGCAGATAAGGACCACTTGGCCCACCTAGTCTGCCCATTTCCCTACCTAACAGATAAGCTGAAGATCCTAGTTAACCAACAGCCTACTTCCTCCTACCCCCACTAGAATTGTGTTATGTCTGTCCCATGCATTCTTGAATTCCCCCACTGCTTTTGACTCTATGACCTCCTCAGGAAGGCCACTCCATGCATCTACAACCCTCTCTGTGAAGAAATACTTCCTCACATTACCTCTGAGCTGCCCCCTCATCTTCAGATTGTGCCCCCTTGTTCTTCCACATCTCTTTTTCTGAAAGATGCTACCCTCTTGGACTTTGTTGATTCCCTGAGGTATTTGAAAGTTTCTATCATGCCCCCCACTCCCTCCTTTCATCGAGGCTATACATCTTAAGTAAGGGAAAATAGTGCTTCTATTGCCTGTGTCCCATATCTTTAGTTGGAACTGCAAGCCCTGGACTTGCAGTAGATGGTACTGTGTCATAACCTTTTTCACTTGCTGAATTTGCCCAGTGAAATTCTGTCATGTAGTGTGAGCCAGTGTTAGTAAGTGTTGTAGTAGTTTTCTATTATGTAAATATTTCATATATGTTGAGTTCCTTTGATCCCTGCTGTATTTTTTAAAAGGGAAACCCAGTCTGTAAGGGTATCTTCCCACCAAAGAGAGGGGTCTGTGTACATTATGAAGACTGATTTTCTGGCCTGCCTGAAGTACTGCAAAATTGTAATTAATGTTTCTTGTGATAAAAGTGATGAATAAAATTTCCAGTCTCCAGGACCGTTTCCTGGGTTCAACCGGTTTTCAAGTGTAACCTGAATCATATTGTGATCTGAGAATTCAGCTGGTAACAGCCTGACAGCATGAATTAATATAGCTGTGGTAATGAAGAAATAATTGATCGTGGGGGTCAATGGCCCTTTTTGAAAGGTTGGATCTGACCTTCCTGTGACCGTAAGGTAAACATCTTTCAGATTGGCCATCTGAATAATTTTTTTCAGAAATGACCTGTCACAGAAGATTTTTTTGTTCTGGTATTACATCCTCTATCAGCTAAACTCAACCCACAATTAAAATCTCCCCTCAGTATTACATTCTGTGATGAATGTAAGGATGGTTGTATAGCCTGAAAGAGTGCAGTCCTTTCTGCCTTAGATTGTGCAGTGTAAATATTAATCAATCTATATAAAGTAGAATGTAGTTTGATATCTAAAATCAGTGCTCTTCATGGTAGCAGATCAATTCATTTTACTAAATCAAAATGTAAGGTACGAAACAATATAGCCACCCCAGAACAGGGATCAGTTCCAATGGACTAGTATGAGGGCCCTACTTGCCACTGAGTCATAGCTTGCTTCACCTCCAGGTTTGTGTGGAGCCTGGTATCCTGAATGAAAAAAATCCCAGAAGGAAGGGACTTTAAATGTGAAAAAAATAGCTGCTTTTTTCGTTATTTGTTATACTATTAGTATTGATAGTATAGCGTGAAAGCAGGGGATTCATAGTGAATGTTCAAGAAGAGGAGGGGAATAAATCTTGCCCAACACTATTCATGGAGGTTTTTTTTCCCTCGAGTTTTAGCAACCTTGGAACTCCTCTGTTTACCTTTCCCTTTTGTCTTTGGCTCCCCTTCCATGGGTTTATCTGAAAGTGGAAGGCTATCCATATCTGATTCTGGATCCTGCAGGGAAGATCACACAGAGGAGGTGTCTGACTCATTGCCTGAGGTGGCCACCACCTTGATCAATACATCAAATCTGTTTGAGGTAGAGATTTCAGAAGTTTTAGAAATTTTGGAGCTGGCATCTCCCAAGCCTGCCTTCTCCTAGTCGCCATTTCTTACTTTTGTTGCTCCTTCTGGGGTGAGAGGGTGGGGGCATATCAGATAATGTTACATCAGGGAAGACCTCCATTGCCACCTCTTCAGGCTTTTCCAATATCATTTCTACCATATGCTGTTCTATTACACTTTCCTCAGTACCAACTACTGGTGCCTCAGTGTGCATGAGGGAGGGGTATTTCTTCACTGAGAACACTCTCCTATGGAGGGGAGGGAGAAGGGGGAGATGCTGATGAGGGCTGCCTAGGAGCTTGCTGTCTTGATTTTCCCCCTGGGCCAAAGCTATCAAGAGACACTGTTCCTCACTATCAGCTTGGTCTGGCTGATTGTGGACCACCCAAGGGCAAGTGTGATATGTATGGTCAGCTGTCTCACAGAGGTTATATTTTTGTTAATTTCTACAAAAACCACTGGTGTGACCCAGTTCATTACATGTGGTGCATTTCAATTTATCACATAGGCTGGTAATGTGCTCCACACACCCACACCGATAGCAGGCCTTAGGTTTGCCTACATAGAACAAAACCCCCCTGTCCCTTCATAAAAGAAACAGGCAGCTGTTCCAGTCCTGTATCAGTACTATTCAGGGTTACTCATATCCGCCACCCCCCTGTCCAGATCTGCTCATCATCAAATATGGCCTCTGGATTCCCAAAACCCGTACAACATTGTTTCAATCAGTACAGCAGATCTGTTATACTGACTCCTTCATTTCTAAAGAGCACAGTTATAGTCTGGTTAGCTGGCTGAGTCAGTGGAATCACCTCAAACGGAGCCCACAGGGATGGGACATCAAGAGGTGGTATTTTGCACAGAATTTCTGCAGTCCAGAACTCAGTTTGAAGCTGCGATCAAACTTTGCCTCCCCTGACACATGTATTGAAGTGTACATTTCGGCTGCAGAAAAATCCATCAGACCTTTTAGCAGAGTTCTGGCTACAAACCTCTCTGTCCAGAAAGGTCTCAAACTCCACTCTATATAGTAATCTAACAGGATTGTGCTGCTTAGCTGGGTATATTGGAGCATGAAAAAAAATAAGCATATGACCTGGGCTGAGTACATTCAGCTTCTGGTGGGGCATCAGAATTATTTGGTCTGGCCTGCAGCTGTTCATTGTAAGAAGTGGAAGCCCCTTGGTTAATATTAGGTGTCCTTTGGTTAGCGCCTGCAGGCCTATGGCGTGGTGATGGAAACGCCTGAGATCCTTCACCTGGGCTCAGAGGAATATTTTGACTGAACCACGCATCAGAGGTGTGGGGCATCTGTAAACACTGTGAGATATGCAGTGGGGAGGATACACAAGAAATCATATCTACATTGAGCCTTTGAATATCCATTACATTATTAGCAGTATCAGATTGCAAAAGTACAGTGATTGGTGATGCTGCAGTAGTGCAGACCCTAGTTATTGTGATCAGCTGAGATCCAGTCTCCCACTGTCCAGTCCATTCATTTTGTTCCCAATAGGCAGACCTAAAAGCAGCTTCAACTGACCATGGTTGAGTGCCTATTATCTCTGATGTTACAGATATGTCCCATTTTAGGCCAGTCATAGGGATGCCCATTTTTGTCATTCCCAACAGGACATCTTTCAGCAACTTATTTTTGTTTTCTTTAAACACAAAAAGTGGTTCTCTGCTCATACCTGCTTTGAAGGAGAAAGTTCGGCTGTGAGCTCCTGCCTCTCTTGCATCCTGTCCCAAGACTTGTGCAGAGCTGCCAAAGACTGCTACAGATTTCTGTCATTCCTCTGAATGTATCAGTGACATCCTTTCCATGTTTACTGTTACAGTAGGCTGTCTTTGGGCCTGTTCAGCCCCATCGCTAGCAGATACCTCAATCTGCCCCGACTGTAAAATTTCATCAGTGGCCAATTCCTGCTCGAATTCTGCCTTGCGCTTCAGAAAGTGCTTTTCCTCGGACTGCAACAACATCTGTAAGTCTTGCATATTTTCCTCCGTAGACTGTAACTTAGTAATACCAGCTCCAGGCCTATCAATACCTTCTTGCATTATTTCCATGGTTAAGTTCTGTTTTCCAGCCGTCCGTCTTATTTCCACTCTAGGGAGCCCGCCTGCACCTACGGCACGACCACCGTTAGCGGCGCCCAATGGCTGCAACTTTGGCCACCGCACCAGACCCACTGCTACTTCAAGACCGCCCTCCTGGAGCCCACGGTCAGATCCCTGCACCAGGTACAACCGCTTGCTTGTCTCAGAGCCTGGTTCTCTGACACTGCCTCCTGATAGGTCACTGCTAATTCCAGTGGCATGTGATTGGTCGTGACGGACCCTGGCAGCACGACCATTGGTGCGCCTTTTTGCCCTATTCTGCCGACCTGCTGCCTCATCTCTGAGCATCTGTCCAGCTGGATAGTTGGTGATATTTTGAAAGAGACACTAAGCCTCCCATGCTATAGCCTGAAACCTGTTTTCCACAGTTAATTGACTCACTGTTTATTTGTTTAACTTCTGATACTGCTGATTTTACTGTTTAAGTTCTGATACTGCTGATATTACTGCTTGTCCTCTGCTGGTGTTATGTATTTGTTACACTGTCTGTTCCACAGGTACTGCGAAATAACTTTCCTTCTCTTCCCCCTAACAGCCCTCATTCCACTAACCTGGGACGGCATAGATCACTACCACAGCTTGAACCGCTGGCAACCCTCGTCCCCAATCTCTCTCATCTAGATCTTTTTTTTTCTCCCTGGCTTGACTCCTCCAAAGTCTCACCACCTCCACCATCCCCCTAATGATCGACCCTTGCAGTGCTAATTGCTGCCTCTCACCTCCCAGTCTCATCTTTCAACCCCACCCACAGACTAGTAACCTCTTCTATTGTCTCTTACTCCACTCCAACACCCCCCACCAACGCTCTGCCGCAGTCCCCCCCAACCCCATCTCTGAAGAATTAATACCCTCTCCATACTGAGCCTCTCTCTTATTTCCACTCTAGGGAGCCTCGCCCGCACCTACAGCACAACTGCTGGGTTAGCAGCCTAACGTCGCAATTGCCACCAAGGCTGGAACCACCGCCATTTCAAGACTGCCCTCCTGGAGCCCACAGCCAGATCCCTGCACCAGGTACAACTGCCTGCTTGTCTCGGAGCCTGGTTCTCTGACACTGCCTCCTGATAAGTCACCGCCAATTCCAGCAGCCTGTGATTGGCCATGATGGACCCTGGCAGCACGACCATTGGTGTGCCTTTCTGCCTTATTCTGCTGACCTGCTGCCTTGTCTCTGAGCATCTCTCCAGCTGGATAGTTGGTGATATTTTGTCCCACCCCCACCACCCCCTCCCAGGCCTCCTTTAAATAGGCCTGTCGCTCCTTCCACACTGTTTGCTGCCTCCCATTGGATTAGCTATCCCTGTCTCTTACCACTCCTCCTCCTCCTCAGCTGTGCGTTACTCTGTGGCCCACCTATCTGCTACTTTCTCTCCTAATCTTGCCCTTATTAGCAAATCCCCACTCCCATCCTTGATCTCCCTCGGACTCAGAGGCTTTCCCTGACCTAATAATGCTTATTCAGGTGTTTTTACTGGCTATGTGCTTTATCCCCTGTTCCATTCACCTGGGGAGCAACCCAGAACAATCTCATCCTCATCATGCACCCCTCAATGCCCTGCACTATAACCTTGGCATGGCCACAGGGATATATTGCATGGATAACGTCAACCCCTGCTCCCCTCTATGGCACTTTGGCTACCTTCTGATACTAACTGCGCACTGCCCACCGATGATCCCCCGACCATGTTTGCATACCACAACCTATCCAAACAGCGGTGGCACTGTAGCGCCAAAAGGCATAAGAGCAAAACAATCTGGCAAGTCTACAATATGCTGAAATCCTTTCTCCTACAAATTCTCCTTATGCTGCTCCTGCTCTCAGGAAATGTTCACCCCAACCCAGGACCACCTGGGCAGCCAGCAGAGGCACCAAGTAGGAGGGCAGGGACACTCACCCTGGCATCTATCAACACCTGCAGCATCCTCAACAAACTTGATCCCCTCCAAACATGGATCCTACAGCACAACCCTGATGTCCTCTCAGTTGTTGAAACATGGCTAAACCCTAAAATCCCCGACACCTCAGTCTCAATCCCTGGCTACTGCGTATTCAGGCAAGACAGGATTGCTAAGTGGGGCGGGGGCTGTGCCATCTATCTCAGGGATACCCTCACGGGTCACATCATCCCATCCCCTAGCCTGGGCAACTCCTCTCAGGTCCTCACAATCAAAATCCTCCTTGGTGCACATAACAAGGAACTCACTGCCATTTCAGTTTACCTGCCCGCAAGAGACCAGGCTTCTGGCTTCCATAGCATCATGGAATATCTAAGGGTCCAGCAACATAACTCCGAAACCATAATTATGGGTGATTTTAACACTGACTGGCTCTCCCCTGAGGCGTCTACCTATAAGGATGCAGTCACGGTGCAGCACCTCACTCAGCTGGTCAATGCCACCACCTGGTCTAACTATAGGACTGGTTCCCTCACGCTTCTAGACTGGATTCTGTCTAACCACCCTGAACGTATTTCCAATGTTTCTGTACTCCCGGATACAATAAGTGACCACTCGCCTGTCATCTGATCCTGGTCTAACAAATTTCAAAAGGCCCCTCCCAAGCTAATCTATGCAAGGGTTATCAAACGCGGGCACCTTCAGTTGCTAAAATCCCATCTCACCAGACTGAACTGGGCAGTGCTTGACACCCTCAGTGACACTAACAAAGCCTTGGACCTATTTATCAAACGTTTCAATGAAGTCTGTGACATCGATGCACCGGTGAAAAAGATGAAGGTCAAAAGACAGACCAACCATTGGGTTACTACTGACCTTTTAACTCAACTCAAGCACAGAGACCACCTCTGCACTGTGCTTGTGCAACTCTGATGCAAGTAAACATACAAAAATACAAAGCAGCCAGAAATGATTGCACTCGAAAGATACGGAATGCTAAACGCATCTGTTTCAAAGAGGCTCTGACCAACTCTTGGGGCCAGCGGAAAAACTTCTGTAACAACCTGAAAGAACTCACAGGCAAGGATCCTAAAGCACCACCCACTATGCTCAACCTTCACGGCACTCCTACACTCAACCTAGGTACCATCACCAGCACTTTTAATAATGCATATACAAACCTGGACAGTGTCCTTCCACTTAATTTTTTCGACGACCTCCCCTCCAGCTCCTCCCACGTGACCCCCCCCACTTGATCGTACAACTCCACAGTTTTTTTTTTTTAAGGAGGTCCCATCACAAGTAGCTAGAAACTACATTCAAAAGGCCATCAGCAAACAGGGGTACAGTGGTGACTCCCTTGACCCGAAACTGCTGGCACAAGTCCTCGATGAAATCCTTGAACCACTAACAAAGATCTTCCATCTCTCACTCAGAGTGGGCCAATTCCCCTCTCTCTGGAAGAAAGCCACTGTCACACCAGTTCACAAAAGTGGTGACAGGATGCTCCACACCAATTTCAGACCTATCTCACTCTTCCCCCCATTATCTAAAGCTCTGGAGCACATAGTGTCAGACCAACTAGTTGAATTCCTGGATAAGTACAAAGTCCAGTGCCCAGAACAGCATAGCTTCAGAAAAGGGCACAGCACCACCACTGCACTACTGGAATTTACAACTTTCATTCATGCCATGCTCGACAAAGGTAACTGTGGGGGGGGCAGTATTTATAGACCTGACTAAGGCCTTCGACACAGTTAATCATCCCCTACTGCTCAGGCAACTGTCTTCCATTGGGATCTCCAGTGATGCCCTTCCATGGTTTACCAGCTACCTTGATAATCGGATCCAACGTGTGAGGATAGCAGGGATCTCATCGTATGAAAAACCAGTCCTCTCCAGAGTCCCCCCGGGGTCTATTCTGGGTCCTCTCCCTCTTCGTCAACAGTCTCCCTAGTGTCTGCCACCAAAAAATATTACTATACGCGGACGATACAGTTCTGTTTTCCAGCCATCATGACATTACAGTCCTTGAATCCCAACTACAGCTCGACTTCAAGTGCATCGAAGACTGGTTCAGCTCTCATAAACTTGTCCTGAACCACAGCAAGACCAAAGCCATGTCCTTTTGTAACCCATGGAGCAGGCACAATTCTCTGTCCCTCACCATCAAGAACCATGCTGGGAACCCACTCGAACATGTCAAGGAGTTCAAGTACTTTGGTATCACGCTGGATGGTACCCTCTCCTATACTCAGCATATTGACACTGTTGCCAAGGCTGCCAATATACGGATTGGACTGCTACACAAACATAAGCACTGTATGCCTGCGGATGCCCTTTAACTAGCCATCTACAGCTCTGTCACATCTATCATTGACTATGGACTTGCCATCTATGGCTCTGCCTCAGCAAGTGCCCTCTGCAGAATCTCAGTCTCTCTCAGCAAAGCCTGCAGACTATTAATGGGTGCAGTCCAACAAACACACATCTGTGACCTCTATGCACAAACCAGCTGGCTACCCCTACTCAGCAGAATACAATACCAGACCTGCTTACTTACAAAAAAGATTCTCCTTGGACTCATGCCACCTGGTGTTAGCACACTCCTTACTACCTTCAGTGGCACTCAGCAAATGTGTGGTGCCCAATCTCTAATGTTTCAGGTTACCAGATGTCGTACCTCCATGGGTCAGCGGTCCTTTATCTATAGAGCTCCTCTATGGTTCAATTCCCTCAATAAAGAAGCACTTTCCTCTGCTACACTTGGACCCTTTAAAAGGAATCTCAGACTTTACCTCATCTCTTCCACTCAATGTGACTGTTTCTCTGAATAGAGTTTACTCTAAACACCTCCCAGCTCACTAGTATCCCACAGCCTGCCCTTTCCCTAGTTACATTCTCTATGGTACCTGGCCTTCTTCGTGACCCCTTTCCTGCTTCCCTTCTCCACTGGTACAAGACATCTTCTCCCTCCCACCTACTGACAGTGGCCCATTAGCCTGCCTACTTCCTTTCCTACCCTGCCCCATCTCACCCTACATTCTTATTTGCTTCTTATGCCCTCTGTCTCCTATTGTTAGCTCAGCCAGCTGCCTACTCAAGCTGCTTGCTGTATGCATATTACCTCAAAGTGGTTGTAACTGTATAATTTTGGTTTATTGTGCATTCTTTTACTACCTTTGTATGTATGTTGCCCCTCATCCTCTGACATGGAACCTTTGTAAATGAGCAGTTTCTGCTCAAAGATATTTGTAATCCTAGAATTTAATAAATAAATAACATAAAATAAATAAGCTCAGTGCCGTTGGAAATTGAAGCCACATCTGGTGCCACCACTGCAGGTGCATTGAAAAATTGTTCAGCCTCTCGCGGTAAGGAAGTAGAGGAAGAGGACTGCTCTCCCACCTCCTCCGCATCCATACTCTCCAACGCTCCATGAGAAGTGACAATCCCGATGGAGCGCAGATCCCCTAAAGGTCAGTAGGGGAATTTTGTGGGGAAAAAGGGAAGTAAGATTCAAAACAGCAAATACAGTATATACAAGAAAGTACTATAAAACAAAGACAATGCTACCACAACCAAAATAACTAGGTAAAAAAAAAATAATAATACAGTAGATCAAACACAGTGCCTAACTACGTAAGTCAAGGAATCATAAAATTAGAATGGAGCTTATTGTAGAACAACTTCACATGCTTGCAAAGAACAATGTAACTGGTGAGGCGAAAAGCATTTTAAATCTGCTTCATAGACCTGCTGAAGTGCTCCAGTAATCAATAATAACAAGGCATCATATGGAGCATAGTGCTGTTGTAGTACCCACTTGCACCGAGACTGCCAGAGGTAATATTTTAAAATAGCAAATAACAGCCGGCTCATCAGCGCAGCGGTTGGATTTCCGCTTGCGACGCCGGCAACCCGGGTTCGGGAACGGACTCGGGTCGCTGGAGAGCCGGCCGGGGTGGAGTAGGTTAGAGAGTCCCACGCACTGCTCACCACTCCAGGGGAGGGTGGTAGTCCAGGAACGCTGCATGGTACCCCTGGTGGAGGCCAGGGGTCCAGTCGCAGCGAGCCTGACGCTGGGAGGGGCGGTGGAACGTCACAGCTTGACGCGCTCGTGGCACACCACGCCCCCAGAAAAGCGGAAATACCAGCCTCCGGGTTCGCCGGATGATGGCTGCCCGCTCTCGCTGGTCGAGGGTCCTGTGCCCTCCAATCCCACCTCAGCAGCACCCAGGGTCTGACGCCTAGTACGCTGGGGCCCGCCTCCCACCCCGGTGTCTTTCCCCTCGGAGGAGGGGGACCCACCCGGCAAAGGGATATGCCGGGCCACCCCTGGGTCGGCTGCGATGTGAGGTGAGGGGAGGAGGGACAGGACGAGGAGGCCACGAGTGGCAATGTGCAGCCGGAAGGAGTGGCAAACCCGGAGGCACAACCGGAGGGGGAAAAAAAAAAAATAGCAAATAAAACTTGCAAAGTGGAAATGGAAAAGGTCTTCCAGTGTGAAGTTCCTGGAATATAAATCAGTTCCTGATAAGTAAGAACCCCAAACTGTGGTAAATTCCAACGATCTGCTAGAAAATGCCCAAACTGTTGAGCATAATTACAGTTAAAAAATAAGTATTCTTGAGTTTCCAAAAGTTGGAAACAAGAAGGTCTTAAACAATACCGTTCTTGAACAGCTTTATGTCGATTATTGTTTTTAACATTGAGTTTACCATGTAATGTCAGCCACACCAAATCCCAAACAAAAATTGGCAATCTCAAGTTTAACAATTGCAAGAACTTGCCCTGACTATCCTGTTCCATACAATAGGGTAATCTAAGAGGTTCCAAACACTGAACTTGAACAATGGCATCATAAACTGCCTTCCTTGTATTCAATGTCAGTAGACTAAATTCAACTTTCCAAAGAATAAGTTGCTGAAACATCTCCTTAATAACTTGAGGAACTATTTCTAACTTAGAAAACATTCTAGTACATTTATGTTCCCATGCCCTCAAACTGGGCGTAAGCCATTCCGTTAACAATGTAATCCTATTCTTACAATGAGGTCGATTAAGCTCAAAAACATTGAAATAAAGAAAAATACTAAAGTAAAAAGCAATGGGATTGAGCATATCCAAACCTCCCTGCTTTATAGTCTGATAAGTAACATGCCTCTTAACAGGATTTAATCTGCTACCCCATAAGGCCCTAAAAAACAAACTATACAATTTAGTATACAAAATCTTCAGCGGGGGATAAATATAACTAACATAAAGAAAAAGGGGAACAATCAAAGTCTTTAACAACAAGATACGTTTACGTTTAGACAAAGGCCCATGAACCCAATGGGTCAGTGACCCGTCTGCTGTTGCAAGTTTCTTCTCCCAGTTTGCAACTGCCGGAGTGTCAGAACCAAACTGCAGCCCCAAAATAGTAACCGGTTCCATAGATACTGAAATACCTGCATATTGAACAAGTCTAGGAGCATCTGAGGGAAACTGATAACCAGAGCATTTTTCCATATTAATACTGGAGCCAGAGGCAAGCTGTTGCAAAGTAACAGCTTCATTTGTACATTCATTCACCAAAAGAACAAAGTCATCCGCATATGCAAGTATTTTCAAAGGGGGAAGGTATGAACAAAACCTATCTGAGAATCATTAAGAATACAACGTAAAAGAGGATCTAAGCTAAAAACATACAACAAGGGACTCAATGGGCAGCTCTGTTTTACACCCCGTTGGAGACCTATCCTGTCCCCTTTCCAGCCATTAACTTTTGGTACTACAGTACCATTACAATAAAGTTTCTGAAGCCAAGAAATAAATTTAACAGGTATCCCATAGCGACTTAATACTAAAAATAACTAGTCCTGGGAAATGGAATCAAAGGCCTTACATTGATCTAGACAAAGCACCAAACCAGAGATACACCACTTCTGACCTCTATAAAACAATTCCCGGAGCAATATCAAATTATCATGTATACTACGATGGGGAACACTACAGCCCTGTACAGAACTAATAAGAGTATGAGCACATTGTGACAACCTAAGGGACAATATCTTACTCAAAAACTTAATATCAGAGTTTAACAAACAGATAGGCCTCCAGTTGAGTAGTGACATTTTATCACCTTTTTTATATAAGAGAACCAAATCTGCTTCTACCAACCATTCAGGTATGATAGGGGAACATAAAAGAACATGAAATAAATCACATAATACTGGAGCCAAAAGATCACAAAAAGTCTGGAAAAACTCCGCTGGAAGCCCATCAGGTCCAGGAGAATAGTTGGTTTTAGCAGATTTAATAACAGCTCGAACCTCATCTACAGTAACGGGAGCTACAAGCCGCTGTACCTGTTCTGGTAGAAGAGCTTGGGGTGCTATTCGTGCAACATAAGAATGCAGAAAACCCATCTGTGATGGAAGTCCAAAAGTATCCTTAACATAAGTAGAAACAAGACGCAGAATAGAAGCCTTATCACGACACGCAGTTCCATCAGCATCCCTTAATTCCTCCATACATTTTCTGTGACAGATAACCTTATGATCTTTAAAAGGGCTAAACATCTGTTTCGCACTCACCGTACCAAACCGTAATTCATGCTTAAGGGTTTTCATTCTATCATATTGAAACTGATAGATAGCAGATTTAGCCTGCTGAAGCTGGGAGCTAAAGTTCTGACCAGTAGAATCAGCAAGAGAAATCAGTCTATGGTAATGTTTCCTACACTGTAAATAACGGAAATAATCAGTTGTATGGTGCAACCCCACAGTTTTTTCAAAAAAGGTTTTCAATTCTAACTTGGTATCCCTCCACCAATCAACCAAAGAATCATACATACAAGACACAGAAAGTCGGGCAGCCCAAAAAGATTTGCAAGCATCAATAAGACCTGCTCGGTACAATAAAGAAACATTCAACTTCCAGGATGATTTCTCAAAAGAGAGACTCTCACCCCACTGGCATTCCAAATACACAGCCGAATGGTCAGTGAAGGCTAAATCAACAATACCAGAATAAGTAACATGTACTGAGTTGGAAACCCAAATTCAGTCAATCCGAGTACATAACAGGCCTTTATGAAAAGTAAAGCCACCAGTAGCATGAAACATGCGGTAAGAATCCACTAAGTTGGCAGTAGTAACAACATCTTTTAAGGCATTAGAGTCACAGAACATTTTATCCGTCTGCAGACCCCTGTCACTCTTTTGAATACCACAATTGAAATCCCCACCCCAAATGACCATTCGAGCTGTGCAAAGAAATGGCTGGACCTTCCTAAAAAGGTCCCCTCTAGAGGCCTTGTTCTAAGGTGCATAAATATTAATAATACGCAGTCTCCAAGTCTTATAAGAGACGTCCAAATTCATAGCCCTACCAGGGTCCAAATCAATCAGATGAGAAACTTTTAAATCAGGATTGGTAAGCAAAATACCCAAACCATCACATTTATCAGGTCCTAACGACCAAAATGTAGGCTCCAAAGTCCAAGTAGAGGAACATTGTGCTATCTCCTTAAACGTCTTGATTCTAGTATCTTGCAAAAGAAGCAAATCAGATCGAAATGTTGCAATTCAGATAAGATTAAATCCCGACGCAATCCACCCTTCATACTATTAACATTCAAAGAGAAGACAAGATAAGCACCCATAAAGTAAAAGAAAAACCACAGAAGATAAAACTGCTCAAATCGTATCAACGTTGTGAGCGAGTCTTCTATTTTAGCTTTCCAGAGCCACCATCTTCCAGTCCTGAAGAAGCACCTACAGAAGAGGCCACAGAAGAGGAATCCGAGGCCAAATCCTCATCATCCTCCTCAGTACACCCAGACTGCCATTGTCGTCCCAACACATCAAATTTATTAGACTGCAAAAGTTTTTTCTTTGTTACAACTTTCCATTCCTTCCCTCTAGGGCCCGGAATCCCACTCTTCTCCCGCTGTCTTTTCTTATAAGAAACAGTGTGAAAGGGTTGATCCATGTCCAATACTTGAGGGGGGGGGCATGACAGTAGCATCCGAAGCAGGAGCTGCAGAAGTAAGGTGGGGGGAATCAGAGGGTCTAGCTCTACCTCCACAAGCATATCCCCAGGTGGGGAACCCGGGGTCCTGGAGAGTTATAGATGGAGATTCCTGAGGACCCACCAGGTCAGGGACAACCACCACCATCGGGGCCTCAGAAGGCAATATTACTGCCGCATTGAACGTACTGCCGGAAACAATAGCAGGACAACAGTCTGCCAGTAAACCAGACTCTGTCTGAAGAACAGACCCAGGAGTCAGGGGCTCAGGGACAGGTAAAAGATCCCGCATCTGCCTCTCAGAGTCCTTGGCACAACTCTTTTTCTGGGCCTGCATAATAAGGGATTCATGAGAGTGGACATCCACAGAATTATGGGAGGCCCAGGGACACTTAACATAAGGATGGCCCCTTTCATCACAAAGATTGCAATGAAATAAATTTAAACAGGTGGCAGCTAAATGACCTGTCTCCAAACAATGAGTACATTTCAGAGAATCACAAGCATTACTGAGATGCAATCTGGATCCACACCTATGACAGGATTTAGGTTGTCCTGAATAAAACAGAGAACCTCTATCCCACCCCAAAAAAAAACCAGCTGGGCAGATGAGAAACACAAGAATTAGTCGTAAGTAATTTACACTTGGTTTTCCAACCACCGGTCCAGAATTGTTCAGACTCCATAATAGGAACCAGGTGCTCCAAAACTTCACAATGTTTTTTCAACCAAAACAAAATATCAGCTAATTCCACCCCTTAATTTCGAAACAAAACAGTAATAGTACACACAGCAGGTTTAGTAAGCGGAATAGCCAAAAAAGGAGTTCAAAAAGGAGTGTCCTTAAGGGAATTGTATTTTACCCAGAATTGGTCTAAGGCTTCTACAGTCTTGAAGCTAATATCATAATTATTACCATCAGTATGGATTAAAGTGAAAACGTCTGATGCATAGACTTTTAATGAGTGCTTCAAAAGACGCCTTCCAATATATACTCTGTCTGGGGGGTCCACCAAACCACCCTTATAGAGCAGCCGGACAGCATTGCGACGGGGAGCAGGTTCCTTAAATGCTGGCTTAAACAAATCAGCCATCCAGAATGCAGGAGCAGATACCTTGGCTCCAAAGGGAGGGTTTAAATGAGCAGACCCCGCACCCATAACTGGCAAGCCCCCTACCTGGGAAACAGCCGTCCACTCTCGGCCCAGAGAAACACCATGATCAGGAGCAGGCTCCGAAGCAGACTCAGAAGTAATCCCAGAAACAGTCCCAGAAACAGAAAACCGAATTGAAACCACCTGAAGCAAAGGAGGTTTGCTTGCTTCCCCACATACTGCAGCCAACAAAGGTTGCTGTAAAAGTACTGGATCAGCTGAGAAGGAACAAGAGTCCTGTAAAACCTTCCCAGTATCTGTGATCACTAAAGAAGCATAATCCTGCACAGTGGCATCTGCGGGATCAGGGGACCAACCATCCACGGTGGGGATCCAACCCGCGGCCTGTAATACAGGTGCAGTGACTATAGTATTAGTGACTTGACCAGCTCCAGAAGAAAAGCCCCCTTTACGAAGCATATCCAAATGTTTCCCCAATTTCCCCGGCAGAGCCATACCTGTCCCGGGGGCTCCAGTGCTGAGCACTTCAGAATCGCGGTGTACCACTCCTGTAGCCATCGGCAAAGGCAATACCGACGCAGCGGTTGCACATCCAGGTCCTACTGCCATAGCAACGCTGACACTATCCTGTGTCAGGGGCGGAACATTCAAAGGCAAAGAACCAGCAGAATTTGAAAAGCAGGCAGAATCCAAAATATCAGACATCTTCTCACCAGACGAAACAGCAGGACCTGGTGAAGTACAAAGCACAGCAGAGTCAGGAAACAAAGCAGATGGACCTTCCAGGGCTGACAAAACAGGCGAGTAGGAGAATGAAGCATCAACGTGAGTCTGTAGCAAAGGCGAGGTCGGGGAGGAGACCCGCTCCCCTACTTCCTGAACGTCTTCCTCCAACGACATCCCAGGGCGAAATGACCAGCAAACTACTGACAGCAACTCCCCCTATGAGCGAGTAGGGGAATTTCCCCAGTGTCCTGGCCAAATTTCCCCCATTCACTAAAAATACTACCAACAGCTTAAGCTGGTTTAATTTCAATCGGTTACCATCTGTTTTACCCTCCCCCCCCCCAGGTCGCCCCTGAAAAAGGGACTTCTAGTCTCAGTGGTCCTACCCAGTCAACAAAATTCAATAAATAAACAAATAATGTCAGACAGCTTAGTAAGTGGCTGCAAAATAGTGAGGATGATAAAGCTATTCCAAGGCCCCCATTTAAAAGTGCTTACAAATGTACCAGTGAAAACTTTTGGATAATAAAAAAAGAAAACAAAATTACATGATTGATTACACATTGATCTGCTGCAATGTGATAAAGTTGCTGAGTAACACATATGAACATATTAAGAAGCCAGCAGAAGAAAGCCATTTGGTCTATCTAGTCTGCTTGTATTGCAGGGTCCACAGCATGAACTACTTTCCCTGCCCTCCCTCCTCCCCACTCATCCCATTCTCCCTACCATTGTTCCTTACCTTCACCCTATGCCTATCCCAGCCTCTCTTAAAGCTGCCCACTGTCTTCAATGAGATTACCTCTTCTGGCAGTGCATTACAAGTGTCCACCACCCTCTCTGTGAAGAAGTGCTTCCTGACCTCCCTCCTAAACCTCCCATCCTCCAGCTCAAGACTGTGTTATGGTTACCATTCACCTTAAAGAGACTCTCTTTATCAACCTTATTTATCTCTTTCAATTACCTGAAGGTCCCAATCATGTCACCTCTCTCTCTCTCTCTCTCTCTCTTTCTCCTACCTTCCAGGGAGTACCTGTTCAGTGCCCTCAACCTCTCCTCATATGCCTTACCCTGCTGACCCGCTGTCATCTTTGCAGCCCTCCTCTGGATGTTTTCCAGCAGGTTAATGTCCTTTTTGAGGTGTGGGCACCAGTACTGAACTCCATATTCTAGGTACGGCCCTACCAGTGTCTTGTACAAGGGCAGAAAAACCTCCTGTCTGCTACTACTGATCCCCCTAGATATGCAGCACAGGATCTTGTTTGCCTTTGTTGCTGCTTTCTTTCACTGTGTGGAGTGCTTCAGGTGCTTATTTATTTTTTATTTATTGAAAAGTTTCACCGGGAAAGACATGCTGAGCAATACAAGTACTCATCTCCTGGTGTGTCCTGGGGGAGGGGGGTTCAGGAGAACAAACAACATAGTAGTACATGGTAAGCAAAGCAAGCATATACATATGCTATTACAACAATAAATGCAAGGATTACTATGAATGCTGTTTGACAAATGCCCTATTGACATAAACAAATAAAGTGCTACATGTGATAAGTGCTGGAACAGTTAATGAGCACAGTCAATGTTAGGTGAAGGATGAGGGAAGGGAGAGTCAGGTGCAGGGAGGGGAAACAGTTGGGATAGAGATGTAAAGGAGGGAGCATAGTCAAATTAGGTGAAAGGACAGAGGAGGGGAGGTGTCAGTGCTCAAAGCAGGTACAGTTGGGAGAAAGCAAGTTGTGTAGGGAGGAAGAAAGAGAATGAGGGCTAGAGGAGTGTCTAATTTGATGAGGTAGCTGGTTCCAGAGTTTTGGGAATCAGTATGAGAATACAGATTGGCCAGATAACGTAGAACGGCGAGGGATGACCAAGGTACAAGTGTCCTGTGATCTAAGGGAGTGGGAAGGGTAGTGTTAATAGAGGATCTGAGATAAGATGGGAGAGAGCCAAACCCATATTTGGAAATGAATTTAGCACTGTGAGAGAGGGGCTGATTGTCAAGGGACAGAAAGGCTAGAGCACGATATAAGGTGCAGTGGTGAGTGCTAAGTGGAGAATCCAGGGTAAAGTGACAGAAGGAATTAAAGAGGGTGTTTAATCGGGTTAGGGAGGACTTGGGAGCAGTACCATAGACTACATCACAGTAGTCAAAAATTGGGAGGATCATTTTCTGCATGCGTTCATGCCTTACCAGAAGTAATAGAGAGCTATGGTTCCTGTATAAGGCAACCAACTTAGGACACAGTTTTTTTAGGCTATTGACCACATGTACAGAAAAGTTAAGGTGTTAGTCAAGTCACACACCAAGGTAGCGAAAAGAGATAGAATCCTCTAGTGTAGTCCCATCAAGGGTGTGAAAATGGGGTAGGGAGGGAAGCCTTGAGAATCTCTGCCTAGTATCAAAAGTCATACAGACAGTCTTCTTGGCATTGAGAAAGAGCAGATGTGCTCTAAACCAGTGCTGAATATTGTCAAAATCAGCTTGAAGTCTGGTAGTTACATCTTTGGGGGACTGCCCGGAAGTAAACAGGACAGTGTGGTTGGCATACATATGGATAGAGGAAGAGTTGCATACCTAAGGGAGGTCATTTAGGAAGATGGAGAAGAGTAAGAGACTTAATACTGAGCCTTAAGGCACACCAGTATTTATGGGGAGTGGGGGGGGGATAGATTCAGTAATTTTGACTGACTGGAACCTACCCACTAGGTAGGTACTGAACCAATCTACAGCGGAGTTCGATAGGCAGTGCAGCAGAGAGGTTATTTAGAAAAAGAGGGTAAGATACAATGTTGAAAGCCTTAGCAAGTTCATCAAAGATTAGACCACAACTCATCCCTAAAAAGATGGAGTCAGTGAGCATAAGCAGAGAGGTGGTGGTGGAGTGATCTTTATGGAACCCCAATTGGAAGGGTGTGATGAAGGAAGATTCAAGGAGAAATGCAGTGAGTTGAGAGAGGACCAGGTGCTCCTATAATTTAGCAAAAATAGGAAGGAAAGAGACTGGATGACAATTACCATGGGAAATGGGATTCCCACCCTTGGAAGGACAATAGCTCAGGACAATAGCATACTTCCAGACAGTCAGTACAGTAGCTATCGAGAAGGATAGATTTAATAGATCTGCTAGTGGATAGGCGATTGCTGAGGCAGATGAGAATAACAGTTTAGGATCAAGCCTATCTGGTGAGCTACCTTTGTTAGGGTTGATCTCGAGGAGGGCTGCTAAAGTTTCAGCAGGTGGGACTAGGGAGAAAGAGAAGGCATCATGGTTAGTGTTATTGCTGCGCAGAGAAGTGAAGAAGTAGGGATGAGGAGGAGGAGGAGAGGGAGGAGGGAGAAGTGTAGATAGGAGTGAGGAAGCAAGGAAGTGAAGTAGGTGTTAAATTTAATGGCTATAGGCTGTGGGTCAGATATTAGGGAGCCATTTACGTTAAGGAGAGGGATAGGAGGAGTGGAAGGAGGGAAGAACAAGGAGTGGACTACTTTCCAGAATTTTGAGGGTTTGTTCATATTTGCCTGGAACGTATTTATTTATTTATTTATTTATTAGAAAAGCCAGATTTACAACCTTTGAGTCATGGACTCATTTACAAAGACACCTCGTCGCAGGGTGGGTAGACAGAGTTACATAGCGTGGTTACAACAGTGAGCACAGTACAGGAGCAGAATATTAAACATAGAATACACATAGGTTACATAATAATATTACTTATAATAGGTTACAGTCAAATACAATTACCCAAGGGTTACATTGGGGGTACAGCCCTGGACATACCTAGATAATACCTGAAGAGGGTGAAGGTAGGGATGGGGAGTGGGGTGGGAGGGAGGAGAGGATAGGCTGTCCAGAGGACATTGTCAAGTCAGGGAGGCCTGACAGGAGGATCCCACAGTGGGATTAATTAGGTGCATCTACAGTGGGATTAATCCCACAGTGGGATTAATTAGGTGCATCTAGAGCAATGGGCATCGAAGAGATGGTTCCGAGAGCGATTTTGAGGGGACCAATTTTGACAATGTCTGTGATGCAGGGTGGGAGGGAGTTGAACCAAGCAGGGTCTCGGTAATGGAAGGACCTTTGGGCTAGCGAGGTCTTGGTTCTGGGTACCAGAAAGGTGGCCTTGACAGAGCTACAGGTGGCAACAGATGAGGACGCATGCCGTAGGGAAGCAGAGACCACCGGTGGGTGGGGGAGAGCCCTAGAAAAGATTTTTTGATGAGTAGGCAGGTCTGGTAGTGCAGACGCTCCTCAAAGATGAACAGGTTGGGGGTGGAGTAGAACAGGCAACTGTGAGTGTGGCTAGGGGCTCCGGTCAGGAGCCTGCAGGCCTTATTGATTGAGAGCTGGATTTTAGTCAAGGCGGTATTGTCTGCTGCAGTGTAAATGGGCAAACCATAGTCCACTAGTGACAGGACGGAAGATGTGATGGCCAGCTGGAGGGCAACTTGGGGGAGGCAATCTCTATGATGGTATAGTACATAGAAACATAGAATCTGATGGCAGATAAGGACCACTTGGCCCACCTAGTCTGCCCATTTCCCTACCTGATGGATAAGCTGCAGATTCTAGTTAATCAACTGCTTACTTCCTCCTACCCCCCACTAGAATTGCCTTATGCCTGTCCCATGCATTCTTGAATTCTCCCATTGTTCCTGACTCCACAACCTCCTCAAGAAGACTGTTCCATGCATCCACAAACCTCTCTGTGAAAAAATATTTTCTAATATTACCTCTGAGCCATCCCCCTCTATCTTCAAATTGTGCCCCCTTGTTCTTGCACATCTCTTCTTCTGAAAGATGCTACCCTATTGTACTTTGTTAATTCCCTTGAGATACTTGAAAGTTTCTATCATGTCCCCCCTCTCCCTCCTTTCCTGAAGAGTATACATATTAAGCTGCTTTAGTCTCTCCTCATATGTCTTCTGGTGCAGACCCTGCACCATTTTGGTTGCCCTCCTCTGAACAGCCTCCACTCTGTCTATGTCTTTGTGGAGATGGGGTCTCCAGAATTGCACGCAGTACTTCAGATGGGGTCTCACTAACTATCTGTACAGAGGGATATACATCTTTTTTTCTACTGTTGTGCTTCCCTCATATCCAGTAGGTCTCTCACTTCCTTCTGTTATTGCTTACCCACTCTGCATCAGATATCATATCCAGGTCTCTTTGATTGTTGTTGTTGTAATTACAACGAAAATCAAAAGAGACCTAGGAGTAATTATATCAGATGATCTAAAGGTGGGCAAGCAATGTGAGAAGGCAGTTAGGAGGTCTGGGGGGGACATTGGGATGCATAGAGAGAGGCATCAACAGTAGAAAACAGGAAGTTGATCAGGAAACAGGAAAAATGCTCCTCTATCTGAGAATTTATGGTAGAGGATAAGGCATTGATGTGGGTGTGGAAGGTGACAGCCAAGTCGAAAGTGATGCCTAGATATTTGTAAGAGGTCACTTGCTCTAGTGGGTGCAGAGTGCTGGGGAGAATGAAGAGGGGGGCATTTATGGCCTTGTTTTGGTGATGGGAGAAGAGCATTGACTTAGTCTTCTTTAGCTTAATGACAAGCCAAGGAACCACTTTTCAGCTTGGTTGTAGGTGTGCTGGAGGGATACCTGGAGAGAAGAGAGATCAGAGTGGGATGCAAAGAGAACCACATCATCAGCATAGAGGAACATTTTTCCTGTGCTGGAGCTGGGGAGAGTGTTGAGGTAGAAGATGAAAAGTACAGGGCCCAGAATGGAGCCCTGTGGTACCCTGGAACGAATGGGCCGGGTATTGGACAGGTACCCATTTATCTTCACACGCTGGGATCTAGCAGAGAAGTAGTTGGAGAACCAGGCAAGGGGACCAGTGGAAAAGCTGAGTTGGTGGAGAGATTAGAGCAAGAGGGGGTGACAAACAGTGCCAAAAGCCTTGGAAAGGTCTATGAACACTGCGCTGGCAAGGTTGCCGGAGTAAAGAGCAGAGTGCAGGTATTGAGAGAACTCCAGGAGAGCATTAGTGGTGCTGTGTGCTGGATGGAAACCATGTTGTTCTGGGCATATTATGTCATATTTGGTCAGAGTTGAATAGACACTATTTTTTTAGGGCTTTGGAGAGCTGGGGGAGGATAGAGATCTGTCGGTAGTTGTTAGGTGTGGACCGATCTCCACTCTTATGTATAGTGGTGATTTTGGCTGATTTCCAAGTACTGAGAAACTGACCAAGGCATAGAGACCAGTTTAGTAGGTCTGTAAGGGGTACTAGGATGACATCTAAGACCAGATGGAGGGTCCTGGAGTCTAGGGGGGGTCACAGCTGGGGTTGTTGTTACCAAGGGCATTTAGAGGTGTGGTCTGGCTATGTGGGGGGGATAGAGTGTGCAGGTAGAAAGGAGGGCAATCCAAAGCAGATGGATAGAGGATGGGGTTGGGTCAAAAATGTTTTTGGGAGGACAGAGCTTAGCTCAGAGAAGGTAGTATTGAGGCAATCAGCTATGCAAGTTGGGTCTGTAGTGACAGTGCCATCAATGGAGAGCTGGGATGGTGGGCGGAGCAGGCCTTCCCATTAAGCTCTTTCATGCTGTCCCAGAAAGTCCGGGCAGAACCCCAGGTGGATGCTAGGGTGGTCTGATAGTGCTCTGCCTTGGCCCGTCTAATGGCCCAGGTGCCCTGATTCATGCTGCGTTGTAGACTTGTCTATCAGCCAACTTTCCTGATTCGATAGCGATGTGCCAGAGCTTATCCCTGTGCTTAAGTTTTGGATAAGAGATTGGGAGATCCATGTAGCATTTTGTTTTGTAGTACAGATTCTGGTGTGGGGGGGGCGAAAAGGTCACAGACCTTGCTGAAATCATTGGTGAAGAGGTCTAGGGCAGAGTCAATATCAGGGGCATGATGGATGGGGGACCTGTCTAGCTGTGCTAGATGCAATTTTAGCTTTCTGAGATCCCCGGGGCATAGGCACTGGTGCAAGGTGGCCTGGGACACAGGTTTTGGTATGGAGGATGACCAGAGACAGAGAACAGGTGAGTGATCACTAAGTGAGTCAGGGAAGACATTGATATCCCAGATTTTTGCGAGGGTGGTTTGATAGTATTACGTCTAGGAGAGTGCTGGAGCCACTTGTCTGGTTGAATCTAGTGGGCTGGGTGACTAACTGGGACATGTCTAGGGCAGAGTAGGAGTCCCTGGTATGGAAAAAGTGGTACCAAGCCAAATGATGTTAATGTCACCTAGGATGAGTTGCTTGGCTTTGTGTGGCAGGAAGGTGAGATAGTCAATGAGAGACTGGACCACTGGGTTCTGGTTCCTCAGGGGTATGTAGGAGACCAGGAGGAAGAGTGGGCCCCTGGCTGGGTCAGTAGTCATTTTTAGAGTGAGGACTTGGGTGCCATAGTCAAGCTTGGGAGCAGGGAGCACATGGCTTATCAGGCTGTCCTGCATGTAGATTCCACCGCTGCATTTACCAACTCGGTCTTCCCTGAACAGGGTGTATCCAGGGAGGGAAATAATGGAGTCAGGGGTTATTTTGGAAAGCCAGGTCTCTACTAATGCAATAATATCAGGTTGGTGTTGTACAGCCCAGCACAGGAGTGTGGCAGATTTCTTTAGAAGGTGTCATATGTGCAGTGATGCAACGCAGAGACCGGATTCAGAGTGGGATATGGGAGGGCTAGTTGGCATAGGCCCAGGGTCTGGGTGTATATTCCTGGAGAGCAGTAAGAGCAGAGTGATTAATCTAATTAGGGGACAGTGGTGACAAGGACCCTTAGTGTGGTGCCGTTGTGAGGTCCTGGAAGTAGTGGTGCAGGGGATGCGTAAGGCATGGAGGGTAGGTATGACAAAGAAGAGGTGGGTCCAGGTTGAGCCTGGGAGGGCAGTGGGAGTGGGGGTGTTGGTATGTGGTGGATGCAGAGGAGTTGGGGGGTGTCCAAGGTGGGAGGGGGCTGAGCTGTTTGGGGGTGGCTTAAGGGAGAAATGCTCGGGGTGGAGGGTGGAGGCACAGGGGTAGTTTGAGTCAGAAGGGTAAATGTGAGCAGGCCTAGCAGAAGAGTAATAGTGCCCATTGTTATGTAGTAGGTAGCTGGAGGTAAAACTGAGCCAGCAATGGCATGCCAGCTATGAAATTAGCCGAAGGACAGGGCAATTTTGGTAAAACACCTGGAAAGAGTCACTGTAATATTGCTTTACTGTGAGGGGGTGGCAATGACACTAGTTCTAATTTAGTGATATCGTTGAAAATTCAGCTAAAGCAAAGGTACCAGCTACTGGGATGGTTTGACTGTGACTGGGTATGTCACCATAGGCAGTGGAAGTGTAAGAATTGAAAGGGTATACAGTCAAATTAGGGTGAGGTCCCTAACAATAGGGCAGGTTACAGCAGTAATTGAGAGGAGTTAACTGGAGTGGCTGGAGAAAAACTTGAGAGCAAATGTGCAACCCTTGTGAGTGAGATTCCTTTAAAAAGGGGTAGTAAGAAAGTGGGTCACGTCAGGCACTGAAGACAGGGAGGCCAATAGCCATAAGAATGTGCAGCAGTGGAGTGACCAATCAGCTGCTAGGCTGAGGAAAGGGACAGTGCAAGGGTCTATTTAATACTGTGAGGAGGTGGGAAGGGGTGTGTGTGTGAAAAAATTCAGTCCAGAACACATCACAGAAAGAGATTTCCCCGAGATCAGGAAGTGCCAGGAGTTGAAAAATCAACTGAGGAGCAAAAACTGCCAATCAGTGCCTGGCTCCTCCACTGGGCATCCAGTCAAAACAGCGGCATTCAAGACCACAAGTTTCAGAGGTCCGGTGCGTACCTGAATCTGTCCAGGGCTCAGTCAGGTGGTCTGTTAGCTGTGACCAGCTCACAGAGTGCCGGGGCCACAGCAGCAGCTTGGGAAGCCCGCAGATGGTCTGTATGTGAAACAAGAAGGGAAAGACAGAGGATTAAATACAGCTAGAGTACAATAGCAAGCTCAGTGGTGGGCAGACAATGGGAAAAGACAAAGCACGAGGTAAAGAGGTGGCAAATGCAGGGCAATTATTTAGAGATAGAAGCAGAGTTAACAGTAAGGGGGCGGGTTCTGTGCTTTGGTGCCGGGATTGTCTGAGGAGGACAACAGCAGCAGCAGCAGGAGGGGGTGTAAGAGTAGGGTTTGTAGGTAAGGCAGAGAAGAAATTAAGCTGTTTAGAGAGACAGCATTGCAAGTGGTGAGGAGAAATGAATAATTAGGGTGAAAAGTGTGGGACAGGAGACACGGTTTGGCAGTAGAGGCAGAAATGGAAAAATGCAGCAATCTTACTCAGTAGCTAACCTTAAGTCTAAGCAGTCAAACCTCAGCCACTAAACAATACAGTTTGTCCAGCACTAGTCTCATATTAGCAAGTCAGTAAATTGAAAGTACTCTGCTTTAGACAGTCTAATGACCTTGGTGCAGGTGTTACGAAGCATACGATATCATTGTAAGTCACTAGTTAATTGAGAGGCTTTGTGTCTCTTCCAGGACTTGTCACGAGCACGCTGGCAGGCCAGCAGTTCAGGAGTGACCCATGGAAGGTGATTTCCTCGTACCTTGGGGTGCCTAAAGGGGGCATAATTATTCCAGACTTGAAGGAAATTACTCTTGAAGCAGGAGAGGGCATCGTCCATGATATTGACTGCAGAGATAGAAGACCAGTCAATGTGTGTTAGGTCATAAAGGAGGGGGGAGGGATCTAATGATTTAAAGGATCTAGTATATAGTAATTTGGGTGGGACCTTCAGTCTGTGTACCTTATGGACTAAGTACATCATGTAGTGATCATGTAGAGCATCTGGGAGAAGGCCTGACTGAATGACCCTGTGGGGGTGAGTGGTAAGAGCCCAGTCAATAAGAGTATGGTAAAGGGTTTTATGACTCAGCCTGGTAGGCTCATGAATCAATTGTGATAGATGCAGTGCTGCTAAATCGTTTGGGGTTTTGTTTAAGGCTGAGGACAACAAATTGAGGTTAAAGTCACCCAAGACAAAAAGTTTGCCTCCTGAGGTAAGCAAGACTACAGTTTTTATAAGGTCAATGGCATTAACAGTGCTGAGGCCAGGACAGTAATAGACTCCCACCACAAAGATAGGTAAAGAGAAGGGGAGGGAGAGTCGAACAATAAGTAACCCATATGCTGCAGTGAGAGATGTTGATAGTATAACGGTGCATTGGCTAGCTAAGGAGATGTACATCACCACACCTATCCCTATACCAGCACAGTTCTGATGGGTAAGGGCAAAACCCAGAACAGTAATGGAGGAGTCAGGAATTTTAGTGTTGAGCCAGGACTCGGTGACTATTAAAATGTCAGGGGTAAGAGATGATGCAAGTGATTGGAGCAAGTTAGTTATTGGGATGAGGCTTCTAATATTTAGATGGCAGATTATAAGTCCAGAAGGTAGGGCAGCAGGGCTAGAGTTTGAATTAGGGAGAAGGGGACCTGGGTTGGGATTTATATCACCAGCAACTAGAAGTAAGAGAGTAATAATAAGGTAAGGAAACTTAGTGTTCTTATGCCAGGAATGGACTGATTTTGAACGTGATTAAGAGGGCTGAGAGCTTAAAGAGGAATAAGAAATTTTGGGTAGTTGAATTATGGCACTGGAGCAAGGCAGCATGAGGAGAGAAGAGCAAGGCTAGAAAGGGAAATGTGACCAGGAAGAACTGGTAAGGAATGGGGGTAGAAAAATTGGGAAGAAGAGGATCAATAAGCCTAAAAACGGATGGAGTGGGAGACATGAGAGAGGGGTAGAGGGAGGGAGGAGAGCTAATAGAAAAAATGGATAGCAGAAGAGTGCAAGATAGAATTAGCAGCATGGTGAGATAGGAAAGACAGGAAGGAGGGCTGTTAGGAAGATAACATAGCCAGAGGTAAAAGATTGAAGGTAGCAACTAAACGGAAGTAGTAATTACAGGTATTACGAGATCTAAAGGACTAGGTAGCGAGAGAAGGGAACAGGAGCAGGGACTGAGAGTAACAGATAGAAATACAGAGTAAGAAACAATTAGTACTAATGAAGAAGGAGAAGAAAGAACTATTGGTGCAGAGATGACCAATGCAGGTGGGGTCACTGGGAAATTAAGTAGTGATTACAGGGTATCAGGAGAAGCAAGGTACTATGCAAGTGGAAGAAGGGAAAGGAACAGGGTTGGGAGTTACATATGGAACCTCCCCCCACTGGCCCCCCTTGTTTCTACTAGCAGGGCTGCTCCTCTCAAACCAAGGCGCCACTGAGAGGGGTGAGGGTAGTCACTATGACTATCACAGTTTCTGTTGACCCATTACTTCTACTTCAGAGCCTGCCATCCTTAGACAGGCAAACCAAGTGTGGCAAGTACCTGGCTCACACCTGGGGGGGACCATTTAGCATGGCTATCAACCTGTGTCCCTGGAAGAAAACATTTGCTCAGCATTATGCTAGGTTTGTACTTCTGGTCAGGGGTACCCAAGTAAATCTGGACACTGGAAGCAATAACTGTAATGTCCAAATCAGGTTGGGATTCTAGAGTGTGGCTTTTATTCACATAACACAGAGAATAACAAAGCAAATATGGACCCCCACAGGGCTACTCTCACTGGTAATGCAGATTACAGAGGTACAGAGCACTCACACTCACAGCGAACTTTCAGGTTCTGAACGGATCTGGGCACACATGGCCTGAACTGGTACACTTCTCTTCTTTCCCTTGACTTGGCACCCTGGCCAGTACTAGGACACTTTTCCATATTGCATGGAGATTGATGGTGGCTCCCTAAACCAGCCATGACCACATTCCAGCTCTTAGGGAAATCCAAAATCCCACATCTGGGTGCTTTCCTCAGGCATTGGCCAAATACACCAAGAGAAAACATAGGTGCCCAAATTGAACCCAGAGAGGTAAACTTGGTTACTCCAGATGGGGGGTCTCCCACCTTTTGCTCTCAAATCTATACTCGGCCATTCATCTGGTTACGACACCTTTCCGTGAAACACTGCTTGTAGATGCTCTCTAGAAATGTTTTGCACATTTAACATTCTACATTTCACTCTACGGAGGTGTCCTGACTTTAAAAGTTCCATATGTGGCTATGTCTTTACCCTAGACCCCCACTGTTGCAGATGCTTTTAAGTCATACACAATCTAAAAGTTCTGTACTTGGCAAGTCTTCCTTTGACCCCACAGCAGGCAGACACTTTTATTTAAACACAGTCTTGGTGAACATAGTCCCTTTGTCAGAAAAATAAAATCACCATGGAATGCAGGTGCCTCAGGGCTTTTTCCACAAATTGTCTCAGGTTCTCACAGAACAAAACAACTCTAGGCAGCTTCACCCTGTCCAGGCTGGACCAGGGGATTGCCCCTGAATCCTGGAATCCCCCCCCATCCCTCCAGGGATGGGGCACTGGAAAACCTCTCTGGAACGGTCTCTACCACTTCACACAACTAGTCTTCTGTGTTCCTCTCTAGGGTGAGAACACACAACCCCGTCTCTTGAGGTAGCTCTCTCTCAGAGCTAGGTCTGAAGAGCTTCACCCTGCAGCACTACTCACTCTCCTGAGTCTCTCTCTCTAAACTACTCTCTGAAGACTGACTTGAATCTCCCCACATTCTACAGCTAACCCCTGCAGCTAGCATTCCATTGTGGCTTATGCTGCTGTGAGAATTCTAAGGTGACATCATCACTCCTGCTCAGCAGAAACTGAAAACAGAGTGCGACAGTGTGAAACCCATTTAACTGGCATCTCACAAGCTGCCTCTCCCTGCCTGCTACTGATTCTAAGTGGGATTCTAGTAACACCTGGGAACAAGGGGGTTACACATATAAAAAATACAGAATAAGGCAACAGCTGGTACATAAGTGAAGAGAGGGGGAAAAGATAATAATTGGTGAGGTGGTGAGAAGGATTAGCCGGGTTGCACATACAAGGGGAGGCGCTTTAAGGGAAAACTTGCTATATTATACAATTGGTCGGTAGCTCAGCTGGGGAGAAGCTGTTAGGACTGGAAACCCATTTATAAGGTGACGGGGTTGGGGAGGAGGGCAGGAGAAAATTTTGAGAAAGCACAGCAAAAGTCTATCTACCACAGTAGTAGGCAGACAGTCCACTGTAAAAGTTTTAAAAAATATCGGGATGGTGCAGAATCCAAGCTGGAATAAAGAAGTGGCCAATCAAAGTGCAGGGCAATGAGGAAGTGACCAATGAGCTTGCAACTGCAGGAGCTTCACAGACATGAAGAAGGAGATCTCGACTCCTCACCCGAGGAGGCTTTTTGAAAGTGGCCGAGAGAAGCTGAGGCATACCTGGAGCAGTAGATGGGAGTCCAGTCCAAGGGAGGGCAGAAGCCATGGTTGCAGGTCCAGATGGATGTAGGATATAAGTGCAGCAGAGGGAGGCAGCGCCCATTCTTGGGCATGCAGGCAGAGTGAGCCTATAGCAGTAGAGGGGAGCCCAGCCCAAGAGAGGGCAGAAGCCGTTGTTGCAGGTCCAGGGGCGGGTGGCTGCTGTAGAATGTCAAAGCCACCGAGGGTGGCAGTGCCCGTTCTGGGGCATGCATGCAGAGTGAGCCTGTAGCAGTAGAGGGGAGCCCAGCCCAAGGGAGGGCAGAAGTCGTTGTTGCAGGTCCAGGGGCGGGAGGAGACAGTAGGATGTCAAAGCCACTAAGAGAGGCAATGCCCATTCCAGGGCATGCACGTAGAGCGAGCCTGGAAAGGAGAGAAGGAGAGAAGGAAAGAGGTCACTAGTGATCATCACTCCCAGGTCCTTTTCCTCCTCTGATGCAGATACTCAGACTCCATCTACATTACATCACATACTGTATTACTACAGTACTCAAGCAAATGATCTCTGCACTGACTGGGATATCGAGCATGCAACATTCAAATTATAGGTCGAGTATCTTAAGTAATGCAAACATTTTATTTCCAAAATGGCAGTACAACGGCTTTCCACATTAGAGAGTGTCCATTCTCCACTATTTTTAATCCTTAATGCTTTTTCACAGAAAAGCATATGGAGCTCCACTCTATTGTGTTATGCTATGCATAAATCCCAAATTCAGGCATGAATCGAATAATTGCATAAGTGCATTCATTCAGAAAAAAATATAGCAAAGATACAAATTCCCATGTCACAGCAGCCACACTGCCCCATACTGCCCCAGTGCTTCGTTCATCCCAAATTTCATCATCTTAATGAAATGTTTGCCGATGGCTGACATTTCAGCTGTCGGGTATAATTGAAGACCGCACAGAAGTTAGGACATACCTGTTAAAGGTCAAGAAACATGCTGTGTGGGTTTTAAAATGTCTCTCTCAGCTAGAGACTTGTGCAAACTGTTGACCTGATGTAGAAAAAATGCATTTTCTTGTGTTAAAAATGTTGCAGTCTCTTACAATATTTAAACCCTTTTTTTTCATCATTACTGTGACTGTAAATGGGAGGGGATAAGGAGCGCGTCCTTCATCTTTCTGTCATTTACAAGATAGTAAGTCAATATGGAAATATTAGACACTGTAAATTACCTTATAATTTTGTACCTGGAGTCTTGTATTTTGAGACCTGCTTAGGAGCTGGCTGACCCAGGAATGACAGTATTTATACAACTAGGTAGTGATGTCGTCTGTTTGGGGAGGAGTCTCCCTTCTGAAAAGGAGACTATATAAAGGCCCTGCTGATAGGCTGAAGTTAGGGAGTAACTGGAAAAATGTTCAGTAGGTTTCTGGACACCAAGCAAGAAGGAGCTTGTTGGAGAAAGCTATTGCTGTTAAAGAAGAAAGACAGGAATCAAAAGGAAGTGACTTCCCTGTTGTGGTGTGATGGACTAACACCTTAGAATTTTTCTTTCTGAGAAGTAACAGTGCTTTCTTCTTTTTTTTTTTTATTTTGTGTTTTGGATTATTTCGAACTTTATTTCTGAAGATTAAGAAATAAAATGATAAATGCATTAATTTGCATTTTTTATGCACTATAGCAGCTGTCTGAGTGTCTATCATTGATCTCATGCTTCTACACATAGCAGCCTCAATGTGTGTCCTCCCCCCTTTATCCTTTTTCTGTTTGCTTTCTGGGGGGAGTGGTGGAGTGTGCCAAAGGACGAGACTAGAGGTGGGAGAAGTTCATAAACTTTGCTACGCATAGTATTTTACATATAACCCACATTTTGCAAAATACTCTGCAAAGTGAAGCAAATAACTTTGCAGCTTGAAAGTAGCGCAAAGTTCCCATTGTTCTCTATGGACTTCACGTTACTTCGCCTTTTGGGGGCTCTTTAAGGTGAATTTTGCAGTGATGCATGGGATGTAAGGTCACATGTGCTCTATATTGTCTTGCACAGCCTCAGTTCAGTGTAATGTGTGTAGTGGAAAGCTGGAGACAGTTTGGTCTCAGAGGTCTGAGAATCAAACCATCTTAAAACCTTTAAAAAAGCATTTTTGTGACAACATTTTGTGTCAAAATTTAGTACTGTACATCAGTTGTAGGAAACCCTTGTTTGTTTATATTTCTGAGTATTTATTGATTTTGTGTGAATATTGAATGTTAACGCAACCCCCCTACAAATGGGAGTTCCAAAAAGTCTTCCTTGGGCTTGCCTAAATGCCCACTGCCAGTCTGGTGTTCTGTGTCCTAGTGATTTAGCAGTCTTTGCATGTGAGTTCCCTGTTAGCCTCCGTGCCTGTCTCTTTAAGATCTGCCTATTTTGTGGTGTAAAATTAATCTGGGTAGGGGCTGTGTAGTTTCAGGCTCGAGTCCCACCCAGGCTGCAATGTTCTCGCTCCATTCTGCCATCGCTATTTGAGCAGAGGGAGCACTCCTAGGAACTGTGACTGTTCACTATTTATTTATTTTAATAATAGTCAGCCTGCTGGTGCAGTGGTTGGATTTCTGCTTGCGATACCGGTGAGCAGGGTTCGGGAATGGACTCGGGTCGCCGGAGGGCCAGCTGGGGGGAGAAGGATGCAGCATCTCTAGATGGCTCTCCTTCTCCGGGGGGAGGGAGCGGGCGAGTGTTCAGTGTCTAGCGACACCCAGTGGAGGCTGGGAAGCCGCCAGTATCACTGATGCCTAGATCTTCAGGGGCGGGACAGACGCTGGCCGTCATTGCACGTTCCCAACCCTTGTCCACAAAAAGGGAAGGAAAAATACTTGGGCTCAATCTGTCTCCATGATGCCCTCCCCCTTGGGTCTCCACTACCCTCCGATGCCAGATCCCCAACTAGATAAAATGATTGCGGTGACCTTGGGGAAGTCACCACAACCCCTCCCTCTGGGGGTGTGCCAGGAGTGACCGGGGAGTGCTGGCAATAATCGGAGGTGAAGGCACAGGGGGGCCATGACTAGGGCAGAGTACTGACTGATCTGCTCCAGAAGAAAGCAGAATAAATAAATAATAATAATAATAATAATAATATTGTAATTTGTATAACCTGCCTCCCTTTGCAGCACGGACATTTCTGTATTGCACCACCATCTTGGTTCTGGACTGCCTATTAGGACCAATCAGTACCTTTGAGGATCTTAAAATGTGTCTTTCCCCAAGGGTCTTGTGGGAGTGAATTTTTGTAGGAATTATAGTTTTTACACTTTGGCGCCTAAATGGACCTGGGGGGGAGCTCAAGCTGTGACAGACAGATGGATCAGCCAACTGAACCTTTTGGATTTCTAAGGAAGTCCCAGTACTGCCTGCAGCAGAAGTCAGTCTGGAGTTAGAGTTTGAAGAGTGAACAGCTCGAGTGTTTCAAGCAGCTGCTCCTGTGTAGTAGCATGGGAAACTGGTGGGAAGGCTGTGTTTGGCCTGCCTTCCTCATCTTCCCCTGTGAGGGAGTCTTTCTGAGCCAAAAAGAAATCGGACTTTCTCCGAAGTTGCTGTGCTATGACCAGAATCCTGAATTGTGATGAATTGAATCTTCCTGAAGGGGATCGAAGATTTGCCTCGGTGCGATTGGCCTATCAGGACCTGAGACTACCGCGGAGCATAGGTTTGCGCAGAGACACTGTATATTGCAACCGGACTGCCATCTGAACTGTGGTACTGTTTCTTTTCTTTACTATAAGTGTGCTGAATGCTGTTAGTGGGCCATGATTCCCCACTGCCTGATTGTATCACGCTTGCTGGAAGCTGCATCCAGCACTACTGGACTGTCATCTGAATTGTTCACCTGGCCTGGGCCCTGCCACCTTAACCCAGCCAGCTGCTCATGTCACAGGGAAGAACATTGACGAGAGACCTGCCTGGGGATCAGCCCCCTGTTCAACATCATGGACAGGAATGATACCACGGTGAATCGTGTGGGCTCTGCTTCTCCAGGTAAACCAGCAAGTCATCCTGTAGTCTCCATTTCATTCATCCTGTGTCCTGTACTGGGTAGCATGAATAAACACCAGGGAAGCTCCCTGCAGCAACAGCTCAATTAAAGTGTGTCATCTGATTTGTTTTGTTTGATTATCATGAACTGAGCCATCTGACTCCAGATTACAAATTGTGGGTTACTGTGCATGGCTATTTTTTTCCACCTATAGGATCCCGACCAGCTGCAACGCCGGCCTATACCAGGTAAGGCATCAGGCTAGCCTACCTCACCAACTGGGTACCCAGAGTGTGTGTGACTGTGTTGAGGGACTCTAAAGTGTATGCCTTGTAACCAGATTGAGTCAGTACTTAAACCAATCAACCTGATTACGCCCCTTTCTTGTTCATTCCCCCTGAATAAATCAAATTTGAATATTTTTGCACTTAAACTGTGGTGCATCTCTGTACTAATAGCACTGGATTTCTATTGCTTGCTGTGTCTAACCTTATTTTACAGGGGGTCTCCAGGGCCAAGTGGATGGAACCAGCCCTGGTGGTAAGTGTAACAAGTGTGGGGGTACCCCTGCTGTTTTGGGGTTGTGGTAATTGTGTGTTCAGAACATTGTTTAGGCCACTAGATGGTAAAGAGGAGGGTAACAGTGTCCCAGAGGGCTGTACCCAGGTCAGCTACACTACCACCAACCCTGCCTTCCAGGTGGAGACACCCATTTTCACTACCCAGGCCCCTTAACTTGCACTTGGTCAAGCAGGCAGGGTAGTAGCCCTTGGGATAGCACCACCTAGGGGTTACGTTCATTTAGTACATTCGGTCTCTGTACTGACAGACACTGTAGAAGTGTGCTTGGGGGGGTGGATCTGTGGTGTAGAAGGGATATTCACATACCACAGTGAGAAAGGCAGTCCTTCCAACTGTTGTTGGCAAATATTTTAGTATTTGTGTGTTCAGGTGCACACACAGTGCAATTACATTTTTTATCAGTTTTTTTCTGTTTTCTGGGCATTTTTTCAGTTGGTTTAAAAGATTGTCTGTGTTGTAGTTTACTGAACAGTTAAAGTTTCTGTGTCTGACCTTTAATCTCTGTGCTTGCTGTCAACTCATACATAGTTTATTGTGGCACCGCAATAGCAGTACTCTGAATGTCTCAGCCTGTCTGCAATATTGTTCCCTTCCTCTGTATAGCTAATGCTGTACCCCCCTCTGCAAAACAAGGTATTGTTTTGGGACTTTTGGATTTTTGAAGACTGGTTAAGGTCTTGTGTTGTGCCTGTGCAGCTGTATCTTTTTACTTTTTTGCTTCCCATCCACCAAAATCTGCAGAAATATAAAGCTGCTGTTAATTTTCTGTGTAATCATGAAAAATACCCATGAAGAGACGGTCATGTAAAGCAGTTTCTGGCTGTGGCTCTGCTGCCAAGAAGTCTATTAGCAATGGAAGTTGTTGTGATGATGAGGCAGGTTCATCTGGGGCTAGCAAGTCTAACAGTGTTGAGTGATCGTGGCTGTGGCCATAGTAGTACACAGCAGAAGAGAAAGGTAGTAGTTGCTGCAAGTAAAGGGATTTCCCCGACTCTGTTTTTCACAGCGAAATCAATCACTTCAGTGCTGGTTGGAGATGCTGTTGTCCATGACGGTATTAAAGTTAGTGATGGCATGGTTTATAACAGCATGAGTATTGCTACAAGTTCAACCCCGGCAAAGTTATCAGGTAGGAAAAATGTTGAGCCTGCAAATTTGAGTGTAGTTGATGTCCCACTCCCCATGGTAGTTGAACATGACTGGGATCATGATGATGACTCACAGTTTCATGCTTCCACTGATCTTGAGGTTAGGCCATCCAAACATTCAGATGTTGATGAAAAAAGGGTAGATGATAATATTCAGGCTGTGGTTGGAATATCTCCACAGGACAGCATCCAAAGTGAATTTGTGGATGATTATTATGATGATGATGCTAGTGACCCCATTTAGGAACCGGACAAAAAGAAAGAAAGTGAAGGTGGCTGTTCATAAACAATCTGTTAGTCAATCATCCCTCTTCAAAGTCTTGATGTAGTTGTGTCTGTTGATGACTCTGAAGTAATAGTCATAGATTGTGATGTTCAATCAAAATCCAAGTGCACACAACACCCAAACTCATGCAGTACACCCCACCATTTCATTGCCAACAAAACCGCAGTTCCATATTCAGCACCAGCAGTGACATGTGAAGACAAGAGTAGGGCATCAAAATCCCCAGTCTGGGATTTTGTCATACAAAATGGTAGCGATGAAACAGTGGCAAACTGCCAGTTTTGCTAAGTGCATGTGAAGCGTAATAAAAAGGGTAGCCATCTGGGCACTGGGGGCCAGCATACTCATCTCAAGAGCAGGCACACAGCACTGTGGACTTGTCACCAGAGGGGAGCTAATGCCGTATTGGGGCATTCACCGTCATCCACCTTAGTGAAATATGGTATCCCCTTCCTTAAGTGTAAGTAGCCATGTTGGTAAAAGTGGTGAAATAACACTAGAGGATTACTACATGCATGAAGAGGAGGATGATTTTGAATATTCAAGTAGTTGTCAGAGTAGCATCTGTATCACTCCCTTATGCCTATTCCATTCCCTGTTTGAAGCCCTGTGCTGTATTCATATCCACCACTTTCTGAGGTAGGCTGCTCCATGCATCCACCACCCTTTCTGTGAGAAGAACTTTCTCACAATACCACATAATCAGCCTCCCTCTAATTCATGCTATGTCCTCTTGTCCTGCTATTTTTCTTATATTGATACATGTTAGACTTTCACATTGTTGATACCCTTAAGATATTTGAATGTTTCGATCACATCACCTCCCTTCCTCCTTTGCTCTAAGGTATACATATTGAGCTCCATTAATCTGTCCTCATATGTTTTCTGATGCAGTCCCTGCACCATTTTGGTTGCCTTTCTCTGGACTGCCTCAATTTTTTAATGTCCTTGTGCAGGTGCAGCCTCCAGTACTGAATGCAGTACTCCAGATGGGCCTAACCAGTGTCCTGTAAAGATGGATTATTACCTCCCTCCTAAGACTTGTGATATCAATCAATCAAAATCTGTAATTTATCAGGTGAATATCATTGAGCAATGCTCATTTTCAAGATGGACCTGGGCAGAACGTATAGACATAAATTATATTGGATAAAAGCTATGGGTAAAATAGCATAGGATTTCAGACACTAAGTGATATAATCAGCAGGAGTAGACAAGATATTTACAGAGTATAAACATTTCATTGGTCAATGCCAGACTAAATGGTGCAATCAGCAGGACTAGACATAATATTTACAGTGTATAGACATTTCAGAGTCAGTGTGCTGGTTGAGATAGCTGTGCTCAAGTATATGCATACAAACCTAAAGCTAACAGAGGAGGGAGGAGGGAAGATGGTACAACACCAGATGATAGGATGGTGACCGGTGGAGGAAAAATAGTGCAGAAAAGGTATGGAAAGGAGCTGCCAGAAGTGAGGAGGTATAGAAGCCTAGAAAAAAATCTGGGGCACTAGGGCAGTTTTTTACAGCATGAGTTAGGAAGAGGTACCTGAGGGGAGAGGAAGTTGAGAAGCTTAAAGTGCTGGTTCAGAAGATCAGGTTTTTGGAGCATATAACTGATAGGTAACCAGAGGTGAGACAGGCCAGGTGGTACTATGATCGTGGAGAGAGATTTGGTGCTAACCACGTAAGCCAAGTTTGGAAGATCAATCACTGAGTGGATAGAGAATACTGGTAAGTGCTAGGGGTGTGGGAGGGGAAGCTAGAAAGGTATATAACCAGCATTTCGACCCCAGTTCATCTTAGCTTACACCCCAACATACCTCTAGCCTTACCTACTGCTTTAGTGGTCTGCTTGGATGATTTCAGGTCATCTGTGATGATGATGATGATGATGATGATGATGATGAAGTCTCTTTCTTCCTTTGTGATTGCCAGCAGTTCCTCTCCCAACCTATAGATAGCTTCAGGGTTTATCTTCCCTTGTGCATGATCTTGTACTTTTTTGTGTTAAACCCCAGTTGCCACTCTTCAGATCATTTTGCCAGTTTTTCCAGATCTCTTCTCATTCTGCCCACACCATCTGGATCATCTACTCTCTTGCAGATCTTGATGTCATTTGCAAACAGGCAAACCTTACCATCCAGTACATCTGCAATGTCACTGAAGAAGATATTGAAGAGGACAAGCCCCAGAACTGATCCCTGAGGTACCCCACTTATGACTTGCATCTCTTCTGACTGTATACCATTTACCACTTCTCTCTGTTTTCTGCCTGCCAACCAGTTTGCCACCCAGTTGATCAACTTCTGACCTACCCTAAGCCTACCCAGCTTATTAATCAATCTTCTATGTGGAACAGTATAGAAAGCTTTGCTGAAGTCAAGGTAGGTGACATCAACTGCACCCTCTTGGTCCACCACTCTGGTTACCCAGTCAAAAAAATCTATGAGATTAGTTTGACAGGACCTTCCTGTTGTAACCCAATGCTGTCTTGGATCTTGTGTCCTATGGATTCCAGGTGTCGCACTATTCTTTCTTTAAGGAGTACCTAAATAATTTTGCCTATTACTTATGTAAAACTGACTGGTCTGTAGTTCCTTGCCTCCATCCTGCTGCCACTCTTGTGCAGCGGGACCACATGAGCCCTTCTCCAATCTTCTGGGACCTTTCCTGTGCTTAGAGATTCACTAGACAGTTCTGCTAATGGCTCTGTAAGTTTCGCCTTTAGCTCCTTTAGTACTCTGGGATGTATGCCATCAGGTTCCATTGTCTTGTCCACCCTGAGCTTAGTGAGCTCTTGTAGGACACTCTTTTGTAAAGGGACTTGTGCACACCTCCCTCCCCCCATGTCCACGGTGCTGAGCTGTAGGCTCTACTCTACCTTCTCCTCAGTAAATACTGAGCTGAAGTATCTATTTAGGACAGATGCTTTTCCTTGGTCCTCCTCCACACACTCCCCTTTATCCCCTTTTATCTCGGCAATATCCCCTCTGGACTTTCTCTTTTCACTAATGTATCTATAGAAAATCTTGTCCCCTTCTTTTACTGTTTGTGCTAGTGTTTCCTCGGTTGGGCCTTTACCTGCTTACTGCCTTCCCTGCCTCTCTTAGGGAAGTTTGGTATGCCTCCCTATCTTTGTCCCTCTACATTCCCTTATATTTCCTGAAGTCCAACCTTTTGGCTCTGACCTTTTTATACTACTGTTTTTGAGAACCAAAGTGGTTTCCTCCTTCGTTTGCTCTTGCCTTTCTCCCTAACACAATGGGATGTTGCTTCAAGTATTGCATTCTTAATGCTTGCCTGCTTTGCCTGTACCCTCTCACCTGTATTTCCGCTTGCCAGGGCTAACTTAACTCTGTTGGCCATCTTATCAAAGTCAGCACCTCTGAAGTCCAATAGTTTTGCCTTGGAATGGGATGATTTAGTTCTAGTGGCCAAATTGAACCATACCATGTGATGGTCACTGGCCTCCAGGTGACATTCTACCTCGAGATTTGTGATCCTTTGCCCATTAGTCAGTACCAGAGCCAGGATAGCCCTGTCTCTTGAGGGTTGCTGTACCAATTGTTTGAGGCCCTCCCCCTGCAGAGAATCCACTACGTGCCTAGTTCTAGTGGATGTCCCTGCTGGTATTGACCAATCTGTATCTGGCATGTTAAACTCTCCCATTATCAGAACCTCTCCTTTAGCTGTCATGTTTTGTATATCTTTGTATACTGGTGGCAACTGTCACTCCCTGCTAGACTGGGTGGTAGCCTGGGTAAAACACTAGCAGGACAACAGGACACAGAAGGTAATAGTAAATAGAGTCCACTCTGAAGAAAGGGGGGTTACTATTGGGGTACTGCAGGGTTCAATACTGGGTCCAGTCCTTTTTAATGTCTTTATAAGTGACATTGCAGAGGGACTGGAAGGAAAAGTATGCCTCTTTGCAGATGAAACAAAGATCTGCAACAGGATTGATACACAACGGGGGGGTGGAAAGGATGAGAAGGGACTGGCAAGGTTGGAGGAATAGTCAGAAGTATGGCATAGATACATAGATACATAGACAGTGTCGGCAGATAAGGGTCTATGGCCCACCCAGTCTGCCCATTTGAGCTTGTAAGTTCAGTTTGTTTTCCTAGAAGTCTGTTGCACCTTACCCCTGACCTCCAGAATTCCTTTATGTCTATCCCATGCATTCTTAAATCCCATGATTGTTTCAGCCCCCACCACTTCCTCTGGCAGGGTGTTCCACTTGTCCACCACCCGTTCTGTGAAGAAATTCTTTCTCATGTTTCCTCTGAATCGTCCTCCCTCCAACTTCATCCCATGCCCTCTAGTCCTGGAACATCTTTTCGCTTAAAATAGTGTTTTCCTGCACCCTGTTCCTCCCTGTAAGATAATTGTATGTTTCTATCATATCCCTCTCCCTCCTCTCCTCCAGGGAGTACATGTTCAGTTCCTTCAACCTGTCTTCATAGGACTTGTGATGCAATCCATGCACCATCTTTGTTGCCCTCCTCTGAACCTTCTCTACCCTGTCTATGTCCTTACGTAGGTATGGTCTCCAGAACTGTACACTGTACTCCAGGTGGGGCCTCACTAGTGTCTTGTATAGCGGAATTATGACTTCCCTTTTCCTGCTGGTAATGCCCCTGCCTATACATCCCAGCATCCTATTTGCTTTACCTGCTGCCTTGTCGCACTGTTTCCCTACCTTGAGGTCATCAGAGATGATAACCCCAAGATCCCTTTCCTGTTTGGTGCATGCTATATCCTCACCCCCCAACTGATATATTGTGCCAGGGTTTTTGTGCCCCATATGCATTATCTTGCACTTCTTTGCATTGAATTTCAACTGCCAAACCCCTGACCATTCTTCAAGTTTCTGCAGGTCGCTTCTCATTCTGTCTACACCTCTGGTGTGTCTACTCTGTTACAGAGCTTTTGTCATCAGCGAACAGTGAAATTCTGCCTCCTAGGTCCTGCACCATGTTACTGATGAAGATGTTGAATAGGACCGGTCCCAGCACTGATCCCTGTGGTACCCCACTGGTCACTCTTCCCTCTGTGGAGTGACAGCCATTTACCACCACCCTCTGTGTCCTGCCACCCAGCCAGTTACCTACCCACCACACTACTGTCCTGCCCACACCCATATTCCCCAGTTTGTGTAATAGTCTTCTATGTGGCACAGTGTCAAAGGCCTTGCTGAAGTCCAGATAGGCCATGTCCACTGCCCTCCCTGATCCACCTCCCTAGTCACCCAGTCAAAAATTCAATGAGGTTGGTCTGACATGACCTCCCCTGGTGAAACCATGCTGCCTGGGTCCTGTAGTCCATTGACAACCAGATGTTCCACCAATCTCTCCTTCAGTAGTGCTTCCATGATCTTCCCACTACCGAGGTGAGGCTGACTGGTCTGTAGTTCCTGCTTCCTCTTTGTTCCCACTTTTGTATAAGGGACTACATCTGCTGTCCTCCAGTCTTTGGGTACCTCCCTGTTTCCAGTGATTGGCTAAATAGAATAGCCAGCGGTTCAGCCACCACCTCTCTTAGTTCTTTAAGGACTCTGGGGTGCACCCCATCTGGCCCCATTGCTTTATCAACTCTTATTACTTCCAGTTCCTTCAGGACCCTTTCTCCTGTAAAGGGACTTGTGTCCATTTCTGCACCATTCTCACCCCTTGTACTCCCTTCAGACCCATTACCCTCCTCTTCCTCAGTAGAGACTGAGCAGAAATACCTATGGCAGCTTGGATTCTATGCAAAGAAGTGCAAAATAATACACCTTGGAAACAAAAACCCAGGGGAAGAGAACACAATGGGGATGAGGTAGTAACAACAACAAAAATGAAAAGTTACCTAGGGGTAATCATATCAGATGACCTTAAGGTTGGCAAGTAATGTGAAAAGGCAGTATGGAGGGCTGGCAGGATACTGGGATGTATAGGGAGAGGCATCACCAGCAGCAAACAGGAAGTTGTTATCCCTCTGTACAGACAGTTGGTGAGACCCCATCTGGAGTACTCTGTCCAGTTCTGGAGAACCCATCTCTGCAAGGCCATAGACAGGATGGAGGCAGTCCAGAGGAGGGCAAATAAAATGGTGCAGGGTCTGCAAGAGAAGCCATATGAGGAGAGTCTAAAGGAGCTTAATATGTATACCCTTGAGGAAAGGAGGGGGGGGACATGATAGAAACTTTTAAGTACCTCAGTGGAATCAACGAAGTCCAAGAGGGTAGCATCTTTCAGAAAAAGAGATGTGCAAGAACAAGGGGACACAATTTGAAGATAGAGGGGAGATGTCTCAGGGGCAATGTGAAGAAGTATTTTTTCACAGAGAGGGTGGTGGATGCATGGTACCTCCTTCCTGAGGAGGTTGTGGGGTCTAAAACTGTGGGAGAATTCAAGAATGCATGGGACAGATATAAAGAAATTCTTGTTGGGAGGTAGGAAGAAATAGGCTATTGGTTAATTAGGATCTGCAGCTTATCCAATAGGTAGGGAAATGAGAGACCAGGTGGGCCAAGTGGTCCTTAACTGCCATCAAAGTCTATGTTTCTATGTTTGTTTGTTAGACTGGACTGCTATTAACAGACTGGACAGAATCTTGGCAGCAGGCACTCTGGTGGACTCCACAAGTGACCACCTACCAGTCTGTTGTGTATGGAGTGCACGCTGGCAGGAGCCACTACCGAAAGAAATTCAGTTAAGGGATTTCTCGAAACTAAATTTGGGGGCACTAATAGCGGATATTCAAAATGTGGACTGGTCTCCTTTGTACCACACTATTGATGATGAATATGCTCTAGACTATCTCTTAACCACTATTCTGGCTCTTCAGGATAAACATCTGCCCCTTAAGAGGAGACGTGTATAGGTCACTATGATGAAATAGCTTCACAAGGACCTCCTGGTGGCGATGAAGGAAAGCGACAGAGCCTGCGCCAAAGCTAAGAAATCCTCACTACAGGGGGATTGGGAAGAGTACAGGCGATGGAGAAATGCCTGTAAGAATGACATCCAGGAAGCAAAGGAAGCTTATTGTAAGAAGCTGCTGCAGAACTCTATGTGTGACTCCTGTGGCTTTTGGTCTCACATAAAGTCTCTAATGGGTCAGGGAAGCAAGACAGATATCATTGAAATGACACTGAATGGTATCATCTGTAACAACCTGCATTCTATAACCAATGTTATGAACTCTAATTTCTCTGACCTCTTGGAATAAACCAACCTACTAGGAAATTCCCCTGATCCAATCACTACTGGTAAGGATAATAGACCATGCACTTTCAACCTAAGGATGGTAACTTATGGGGGAGGTTCAACAACTCTTAAAATTCATCTCAGCCTATGAATCTATAGAGACAGATGGAGTACTGCCAAAATTTCTAAAAACATCTGCCTTTGCCTTCGCTCCACCTGTAATGAGATTCCTCAATCTATCTATCACCACTGAAGTGGTACCAACATTCTGTAAGATTGTGAGTGTGGTACCTGTGTCCAAGAAAGGCAATCCCCTAAGTGCAAATAACTACCATCCTATAGCCATCCTCACTGTCCTAAGCAAGATCTTTGAAAAGCTGGTTGCAGTGCAAGTCTCAGACTACCTTCGACACAGCAAGCTACTTACTGCTGCCCAGCATGGCTTTAAAAAGTCCCACAGCACAAATACAGCACTCTTACAGCTCAACAATGACATACAACAGGCAATGGACAAGCGGGTCCTCACTGGGTCTGTCTTTGTTGATCTCTCTAAGGTCTATGATTTGGTCAATCACCCATTACTGCTGGACCAGATAATCTCACTTGGTTTCTAACGAGATGCCAACTCCTGGTTCGTCTCCTATCTCACTGGCTGTACTAAGTTTTTGGAGATCAACAAAATCAGATCTGATCTTGCTCCTACCAGCCTCAGTGTCTCCCAAGGATCCATTTATGGACTATTGTTATTCTCCCTTTTTATCAATAACCTGTCTAAACCCCCTGGTCTCTCCTCTATTACCCTTTATGCAGACTATATGGTGCTTTACACCAGCAACAAGGACCCAGCATCCATAAACACCATGATTAAGACTGACTTCGACTGTCTGAACTCCTGGCTGTGGCAAAAGAAGCTCCTGCTAAATGCAAAAAAGACTGTGGCCATGATGTTTTGTTCTGCCCTCAAAATCAAGTCCTGTGCCGTACCTCTTGCAATTCCTGGCTCTGATGGTCCTACCTTGGAGACAGTGGACAACTTTAAGTATCTGGGAGTCACTCTTGATCCATCGCTCAACTTAGTCTTCACATAACCAACACCTGCAGAGCTGTCGACACCAAACTGGGTATAGTGTATAGAGTCATATCATATCTAATGCTTACTGCAAGATTAGTCATTGCTCAAGGGGTTCTCAAGCCAAGACTAACCTATGGCCTTATGGCTTTTCAGGACTCTAATAAAGGAGCTCTGCAAAAATGGGATACTTGCTACAACAATATCTGTCATTTTGCAATGGCTGTCCCTAAGCTTACCCACCATTGTATACTCTACACTAGTCTAGGATGGCTATCTCCCTCATCCATTCAACACACAGCAGGTTGCCTCATAGACAACATTATCCGAGCTAGAGCACCCAAATTCTTGGCTGGTATGCTACACCATAGCTCTCAACCGTACCCACTGAGATCTGCTAGTAGACCGTTGCTCCACACCCCTTAAAGCACAATGAAAATGGAAGAACGTGCTTTTGCTGCAGCTGTACCAAGGCTCTGGAAAGCCCTCCCAGATCACATCAGGAGTTCACAGTTTCACCCAACTTTTAAGAAAGTGCTCCACTCATTCCTACAAGATAATGACAAATGCTTTTGTGCCTTGCCCTGAGTGTTCCTTATACTTTTAGGTAACCCATCCACATAAACCTTAGCACTTAGTCACTTGCTTTAGCTATAAGGTTGCCTAATCAACTGCTTTCTACTACAACATTGCTTACCCCTAACATGTCTTACGGTAATTACGGAGTGTACTACTAACTGCATACACTGTACTATTCCTTATAACCTGATGCTGTTGTATCTTCTTTTGAAGTTATGTTGTATTCTACTGTACTATTGTATTGTATTGTACTATCCTATGTTACTTGACGTTGTTGTAGTTCTCCTGGGTTGTGCCTGAAAATAAGCAGTTTCTGTCCAGTGTACTTACCTGGTAAACAAAAACTAAATAAATAAAATCTTCTAACAGTAATGTGTTTATGTCCTCCCCCTGGTCTGGAGGCCTGTAATAACCTCATGTATATTACTGCTGTCATTTCTGAAATCCTGCCCAAAATGCATTTTCGCACATGTCGTATGGGGATTTGAAAATTTTTATGCACCGGGTATATGAGGTGGGGTAATAAGGTGGTTATGCTGACAATTTGGTCACTGTTGTACTATAAATAGAAGCACAGGGCCCAGACTGCACCATGCTTCCACAGTTACATATATATATATTATAAGGGTGCGGTCACGCCCCCATATTTAGGGTTGAGTAGGCACTTCTATGTTAAACTTGAAATTTTTTGTGTTCATAACTTTGGACCCATTCAATGGATTTGCATGAAATTTGGCATGCACAGTGGGACATGGTAGATCTTTTGATCTGCCAGATTTTGTTTTGGTCAGACTTACGGTTTTTGCGCACCAAAACGCTGAAAAATGCACTTTTCGCCAGTTATGTGGGCAGTTTTTTTGGGATGTTGTCTGTGGCATTGCGCAGCCGTTGTGTAGTGTGCTGCTCTGTGACTTGGCTTGTCTGAAAGATCTTGGATCAAGGACCATGCCGCTTTTTCATTTGGTGAAAAAATATTAATCCAGTCAAAAGTTATTAAACTTTTAAGTTCCTAATATGAGTCAATGGGAACATTTATATGGTTATTTTGCGAAAGAAGAATGGGGTTTGGACATCTAGTCCCTCCTCACGATCAAAGAATTTGCAGGCTCATGATCAAAGAATCTTTGATCATGAGGAATTGTTTGATCACAATGGCCGCCATTTTGTTTTTAGTTTGCGGTCGGAAAAATTCAAATATCTCGGCTCAGGGGGGACTTCTGAAGTGAAACTATGGTGGATTTTGCTCAGGGGTCTTCCCTCTATTGAGCCATGCCTGTGGTTTCTTTCAAAATGGTCAAAAAATAGAGTTCTAAACTTTTTTATTCTTTGATCATGGCTCACTAACGATCTTTGATTGCGAGCCTACAAATTCTTTGATCGTGGGATTCTTTGACCGCGATCTTTGATCGTGAGGGCATGACTAGATGGCCACTTGAAAAAATCATTTTTCTCAGCTCAGGGGTGGCTTATTAAGCCAAATGGAGGAGCTAAGAGGAGGGCAACAAAGATGGTACACGGATTGCATCACAAGTCCTATGAGGCCAGGTTGAAGGAATTGAATATATACTCCCTGGAGGAGAGGAGGGAGAGAGGGAACATGATAGAGACTTACAAGTATCTTACAGGGAGGAACAGGGAGGAACAGGGTGCAAGAATACACTATTTTTAAGCAAAAAAGATGTTCCAGGACTATTGGGCATGGGATGAAGTTGGAAGGAGGATGATTCAGAGGACATGTGAAGAAGAATTTCTTCACAGAATGGGTTGTGGACAAGTGGAACACCCTGCCTGAGGAATTGGTGGGGGCTGAAACAATCATGGGATGTCAGAATGCATGGGATAGACATAAAGGAATTCTGGAGGTCAGGGGTAAGGGGCAACAGAGTTCTAGGAAAACATAAACTGAAGTTACAAACTCAAATGGGCAGACTAGGTGGGCCATAAGCCCTTATCTGCCGACACTGTCTATGTATCTATGTGTCTATGTAAATGAGGGTGCGTTTTGCTCAGGGGGCTTTGTTCTACAGAGGCATGGCTGTGTCTTCATGTGTTTTCCTCTAAAAATGGACTTTTACCATTTTTTATTGTTTGATCACGAGCCTGCAAATTCTTTGATCACGAGATTCTTTGACCGCAATCTTTGATCACAAGAGTGCGACTAGATGGCCACATGAAAAATTCAATTTTCTCTGCACAGAGGTGACTTATAAAGCCAAACTAGGGAAAGGTCTGTTCAGGGGGCTTCGTTCTGTTGAGTCATGGCTATGGTTTCATGCATTTTCCTCTAAAAATTTACTTTTACGATGTTTTATTCTTTGATCGTGAGCCTGAAAATTCTTTGATCGCGAGATTCTTTGATCATGATCTTTGATCGCGAGGGAGGGACTAGATGGTCAGATTTGGAGGGACCAGATAGCCCAATTTTAACAATTTTTCAAATTAAGTATCTCGGCAACGGTTTGGTTTGTTAACTTGAAATTTGGAGGGTGTTGATAGGATATTATGTAGATGTTAATTATAGTGTTTAGGTGTCAGACAATAATTTTTTTGCAGAGATATTGCATGGCCCAGTTTACATTTTGCAGACAGTGTTTTTCATTGTGCTAGTAGCTTGAAATTACTAGGGTAGTGTAGCGGGGGAACCCATTACATGAAATCCTACAAATATAATGTGCCTATGACACAGTGCCCCGTGTGCCAGTCACAGCCAATGTACCTAACCTAACAGCTTCTGGATGACACAACGCAGATACATTATAAGCTACTTACAGCTCCCAAAATCATGAACCTAACATTAAAGGGGCAAAGTAACTGACGCAGGAATATAAAGGGAATTGTTTGCCTTTTATAACAAGGTGTCTAGTATAAGGGCATCGAATGGTACCTTGTTAGTGAGACAAAGTGGATGGATACAGCACCTTAAGGTCATAGGCCTAAGGCACATTCCTTAAGCACCTGCACACTGTCCATGTAAGTAGCCCACGGGGCAAGGGTTAATAATTTTGTATATTAAAATGTATGCTCAATTTCTCTTTAAGTTAAAATCTAATGTTTATTACAAACTGGCTAAATAACCACTTATGTGCTTCAATAGCCAGCTAAACATTAGGGACTTAACAACTTCTGCATTTTAGCTGTCAGCAGAAAGTTAGGGTTTTTCCAAGCATCCGCTTAAAATGCTAGAATTGCAAGCTTGTTTAGTGCATGAAAATATAAGAACCTATCTTAAAGTCTAAAATGCATGAGATCACATGTTGCCATGTAAAGAAGGCTATGCAGAGCATAGTAAAAATGACATGGGTTATAGTTATCAATTCTGCCTTATTTGTTTTATACACAACGCAGATACAAAATGAGGAATTTAACTTGTATGTAAAAAGATAGCAAGCAAACCTATGTATTAGACAGCTTAGCCAGTAACTGATGACCACAGGAATTGCAGATGTTAATCCTTCAATAACAAAACTTATATACCAACATTGCCTTTTTTAGGGACATGATGTATGTTCTTTGTTTGTGCAACCATATATAAGTCTTGTAAATTCTGCCTTTGGGCAGAACGGCTTTCCATCATGTAACTAAAGCTACCATCGCTGCACCTGCTATGTTTTGTATCCTGACAAAGTAAAATTTTACTTCTAACATCTCCATTCTCTGTGTAGTCTGTAAGTATATCTAGGTGGTTCTCTTAAAGTAACAAGGAGGGAGCCAGCTCCTCCTCGGAGGTCCCTAAAGGATTTGGTGCCATGACTCGGATAGGAAAAGCCGCTGGCAATTTAAGTACCGAACCGAGGTAAAACCACCTAGACTTTGTGACCACTCGATAATCTTTTTGTTTTGCTGTCTTGTCCAGTCCCGCCGCCGGTAAATTTGTTTTCCAGTAGTATCTTGTCGGTGCGGCTCATCCGCGGAAAGTCTGATCAACTTCCCGAGGGCGACCCCCATGAAGAAATACATAGCGAATCTGCAGGACCAGGTATTAGTATATTATCCGAATGAAAACATGTACTAGGAAGATAGACTGTTACTGTTTTGTTGTAGTGAGTCAATATGTTATGTGTTTAATTATTCTCTATTGTATTAGTGAAGCAGGTAAGCAGGTTCAGAACATTACGGTGAATAATAATACCGAAGCAGTCTAGGGCGGTAGGTCTTCAACCTACTAGACGAGGGCATTTTGCCTGTGCGGCAGGAGTTTAAGGGTTATAGCAGCCGGTTTGCAGAATACAGTGAATACTTGGAGGTCAGAGGGGACGCCTGACGGCCACGACAGAAGGAATAGGAAAAATATAGGGGTAGCGGAGGCATACAATAAGCCCCGCGGTGAGGTCCCCAGGAGAGGACTAAGCCATTCTCTCCTACGTGTAGGAGGGGAGCGCACCGTCCCGGTGAAACTGGGAGTGGTCGACTACGAGAGGTTGACACGTGCCCCTACCACCACCAAGAGGGAAGGAGGGGGGGAGACACATTAGAAAGGAATAACTAAGACCCGGCTGGACCGAGGTGTTAGATAGGTGAGATGGAGAGGCAAATAAATGAATATGTAGAGAAACATGGGAGATTGGGAGTGTACGAAGCCCCCACGAAGGACACCCAACTAAAGCCTTATTTTAACCAATGTGTCCTAGAAAGAAACTCGACATGCAAAAATGATAAGGAAAAACTAGTGAACACCTTACAGGTGGCAATACAATACACTGACTGCCTAAGTAAACGTTATGATGAGACTAGGGAGTTGCTAGTGTGTTCTAAGGAGGGAAACAAACAATTGGTTCAGGAGAAGGAAGAAAAGGTAAAAGAATTACAACAGAGATTCCATCTACCATACCACCCACAATCATCGGGGATGGTGGAGAGGATGAACAGGATGCTGAAAAATGCCCAGAAAAAGGCAGTGATGGACTCAGGGAAAGACTGGGTTGCTCACTTGCCTGGGATTCTCATGGCCATAAGAGGGATGGTTCAGGCTAGTACTGGTCTATCCCCTTATGAGCTCATGACAGGGAGGAGGATGAGACTGAACTATCCATCAGAACTACCAGAACCTCTCTCCAGGTTGAAAGACAGTGTGAAACACAGTGTCTTTTTGCACCAAGTACAGGAACAGCTTAAGAATCACCTGCCACATGCTTCCTGGAACATGGCCAGGGCACATGGCAAAAATCAGAAGCAAAAGGAGCCCAAAATTGGATGGGAGGAACCCCTACAGGTGGGAGACATGGTGATGATCAAAAATTGGGATCAGAAAATACCATGGAAAGATGCTAATTGGCTTGGGCCATACAAGGTTAAGGAGGCTCTAAACAATACTGCAGTGTATGTGGAGAGAATGGGGAAAGAAAAACAAATGAATAACTGGGTGCATGTGGATCAGTGTAAAAAGGTATCAGATAAACTGTCAATAGAATAAATACTGCACTCGGTTTTATCTTACAGGACCCTCGTAAAGCTGTAAAATAAAGAATACACGGATCCTAGTGTGGGTAGTAGTGACAATCCTTCTATCAAGCTGGAGCATTGAACCTGGAAGGGCTTGGGACCCAGGATGGGACTCTTTTCCCCATCCCAAGTATAGGAAAAACTGTTCGGCCCCCGTTGAAGGAGCCATCTTTTGGTTACCCAGAGACCAGGGGGTACACAGTGGCGTGTTAATAATTGACATTTTTGGAGCCTGCGTTGGCACTCAACATACAACAGGGATAAAAGGCAAGCTAGATAAATGTGGCCTCAAGTTCCTCAGTCCTGAAGATTTTGAGAAAAAAAGGTACCCAACCATAGATGAGATACTAAACCGCCACCCAACGTATAGTACTTTGGGGGTGGTATATTTTAATGACACTGAAGGAAATTGGACTCAACAAGCACCTGAGCTGTTCAGGTACTTGTGTAAATGAAAAAACTATAAGTATAGCAATGTTACAGGATTCTCAGGACATCAAAATTGCAAGGGTCAAGAAAGTATGAGAGCAGAGCAATGGCGGTACAAAATCATATGGAGTACAACACAAACTGGGAGAGAGGTAATACATGTGAGCTGGACAACTTTACAAGAACCTCAAATAATGGACTACAATGACACAAGAGTACAAAAGGCTTTACATTATAAATTGCAAGGGGTGGAAAAACAGTGGATGGGACACCTACTAAATGTGTCAGATGACCCTTGGTATAATGGTCACATAATGGGATTTGGTTTGAACTCAGTGGACTATGCAGTGATCCAAAGGTTCTATAAGTGCTCTGTAAATAAAACAGGAGACCTGAGCGAACAATATTTGTCTGTAAAAATGAAAACTATACAAGTCCTTTTACCTCGGAGTAATAAGTATAATCTAATAGTGCATAGGCCAGCCTTTAAGGTTAATGTGAAATACTGTGACAAACATATAAAATGGGTAGATGATCCAGACTGGTACCCAGGTAAACTGTTCCAATGGGTGATTAATGTAACCAGCTCTGATTGTTTTAGGGACCTATATTACCCACCCTGGTACGTAAACTGTGTGGTGCAAGTACAATTTAACCCACAGGGGAGCAAAACACCAGAAGGGGTACCCCCAAGTACAGGCCTATTAACAGAGGCTGAGGGACAACGTATGTATTATCCCTGTCAGACCCAATATTTCCCGGTTGTGATGAATTTTTCAAAGCCAAGGTTACCGGTAAATTGCAGTCAGTTTAAAGAACTAGAGGCGTATGATTCTCAATATAGGGAGCTGTTATACCAATTCTTGGAGAGAAATGGATTAATTGCACCAAACAGGGTGGGGCGCCACCTGCGGTCAATTGGAGGATGGGTAGGCACAGGGTTGGGGATTGCTAACTCAATAGACACTGTTACCATGAGAAACCAAATAAATAAATTACGAGATGCGGTCAAGGCACTAGTAGGTGGGAGTGTAGGAAGAGCAATAGAAATTGTGGAATGGGATAATAAGGATACTTATTGGGCACTGTTTGAAACTTACCGAAATTTCTACAAGCTGGAAAAATTGGTTAACCGTACCATACAGTACAAACAAGGCAAGGCCGACACCACGTATGGGGTGTACCTGTCATTAGCCACCTATGCCTTATCCACGCTGAGGACAGAGTTGAGTCAACTGAAGGAGGGAACCCGCCATTCAACATTTCAAAGAGAGGATTTGATAGAATGATCCAAGTTGCTGGTGAAGTGGGGAATTTACCACAGGCTAGTCTGGTAAAGGTGCATTTTTATCCACTGACTGTGCACCCGGACTATGTGGACCTAATCCCGGCAATGTTTGTTGTCCCAGTGTGTGGAAACAGCAATCTCTATAAGACTTGGGCACTGACTAACATAGGCATGTTACTTGCAAACGATAGTGTGGGAAACTTTCATATAGAAGGGGACACGCTAATAAAAATAAATGATAAGTTTAAACTATTCTACAACTCTAAGTGTCAAGAGTCCCAGAGGTTTAGGATTTGTAGCGAAAGCATAGCCCCCATGGATTGGCCACCCGGCCTACTACAGCTAGGGTTTGAAGAAGAAAGGCCGATCCATAAGGCGGGAAGAAATAATAGATCGTGGTGCATGCTTGACATCAAAGATAAGATATCGGGGTGTAGTTCAAAAACCTGGATGGTCAATAAGCACACATATTTTCAGTGGGGTGACCCGGGTAGGTCCAAAAATGTTACCTTCTTTGATGTATCTGAGTCTTGGTTAACAGATCTGGGGGACATATATACTAACCTGGTCCCAGAAATTGAAATCCCAGAAATGACGCCGCTTGAGGTAACAAGTTTAAGGCATAAGGTAAAAAATGGTAGGGTCTTACTAAAAAAGTTGCAAGAGTGAACAGCGGAAGTGAGAAAAAAGGCTAAATATTTACCCTACTTGTCATGGTGGAACTTCTTTACAAACTGGTAGATAAAATCATTCGGTTTAAGCCCCACCTTAGTGGTGGTGGCAATTTTGGTTGGATTAATCACATCATTACTGGTATGGCAATGCTATATCTATAAAAAAATAAAGAAGATGTTGTGTGAGCTTGACAAATTGCAATACAGGCACAGAATAATAATCAAAAATGCTGTAAGGGAGGAGCACACCAAGTTGATATAAGGTGCCTAGCCCATGGCTTGGAGGGCACTGCTGTGGCCACAACTGTTAAACAACTGAAATGCCAATTAGAGTCGGATTTCGGGCCTAGGCCCCTGTTTAGTTGGGTGGCAGGCGTTTGACAGGTGGGCGTGTGCCATAGACCCAAAGGAGGGAATGTAGTGGGGGAACCCGTTACATGAAATCCTACAAATATAATGTGCCTATGACACAGAGCCCCGTGTGCCAGTCACAGCCAATGTCCCTAACCTAACTTCTACTGGATGACACAACGCAGATACATTATAAGCCACTTACAGCTCCCAAAATCATGAACCTAACATTAAAGGGACAAAGTAACTGACACAGGAATATAAAGGGAATTGTTTGCCCTTTATAACAAGGTGTCTAGTATAAGGACATGGAATGCAAGATGGGTACTGCAATAACTGTACCTTGTTAGTGAGACAAAGTGGATGGATACAGCACCTTAAGGTCATAGGCCTAAGGCACATTCCTTAAGCACCTGCACACTGTCTATGTAAGTAGCCCATGGGGCAAGGGTTAATAATTTTGTATATTAAAATGTATGCTCAATTTCTCTTTAAGTTAAAATCTAATGTTTATTACAAACTGGCTAGATAACCACTTCTGTGTTTCAATAGCCAGCTAAACGTAAGGGGCTTTCCAACTTCTGCATTTTAGCTGTCAGCAGAAAGTTAGGGTTTTTCTGAGCATCCGCTTAAATTACTAGAATTGCAAGCTTGTTTAGTACATGAAAATATGAGAACCTATCTTAAAGTCTAAAATACATGAGATCACATGTTGCCATGCAAAAAAGGCTATGCAGAGCTTAGTAAAAATTATGTGGGTTATAGTTATCAATTCTGCCTTATTTGGTTTAAACACAACGCAGATACAAAATGAGGATTTTACCTTGTATGTAAAAAGATAGCAAGCAAACCTATGTATTAGACAGCTTAGCCGGTAACTGATGACCACTGGAATTGCAGATGTTAATCCTTCAATAACAAAACTTATATACCAACATTGCCTTGTTTGGGGACAGAATGTATGTTCTTTGTTTGTGCAACCATATATAAGTCTTGTAAGTTCTGCCTTTGGGCAGAACGGCTTTCCATCATGTAACTAAAGCTATCATCGCTGCACCAGCTATGTTTTGTATCCTGACAAAGTAAAATTTTAATTCTAACATCTTCATTCTCCGTGTGATCTGTAAGTATATCTAGGTGGTTCTCTTAAAGTAACAAGGAGGGAGCCAGCTCCTCCTCGGAGGTCCCTAAAGGATCTCCCGGTTACAGGTAGCTAGCCTTACTGCCATGGATATACTTTTCAGTCGTTACATGTGTAAAATGTTAACAGGTGTGGAATTCTGCCACTACGATGAATGGAAATCTGAAACTTTCACATTTTATATCTCGGAAATGGTTTGGTCTTTTAAATTGAAATTTGGAGGGTGTTGAGGGGATGTGCTGTACATGTGAATTAAGTTGTTTAGGTGTTGGAAAATTAATTTGCTGCATAAATGTTGCGTGACACACTTTATGTTTTGTGTATGGCGTTTTGCATTGTGGTACTGGCTTCACATTTATAGGGTGCCTAGCATTATTGCCATGCCAACTATACATATGATATTCAGTACTTGTACTCTTATCTTAGGCAGAAATTTGCAAGTTGGTGGTGCTCCCACCAATTTGCGTGACTTTCTACTTTTTTATTCTTTCTCAAAAAGTAAGGAAATTCTATGCAAAAAACTTTGTTAATGCATCATTTTAGGTTAAAACACAAAAAGTCAGGAAATGAGACCTTTAGGGTTGCCCCCTCCCCCCTTATGGACCCGCCCATCATCCGGATTGACGGCTGATGGGTGTGTCATTCAGGGTTGTGAGGCCTAAATGTCACTCCATTCTTCTTTACTGTGGCTTGTGAATATGATTACACATAGAATGGGGTGACATTTAAGCCTCACAACCCCAATGACACACCCTGTCAGCTGTCAAACTCAGTATGATGGGCGGGTCCTCGAGGGGGGCAATCCTAAAAGTCTCATTTCCTGACTTTTTGTGTTTTAACCCTAAATGATGCATATATATATTATGGTAGCACGGTAGTGCTACCATAGTTAGGGTTGAGGAGCCATTTCTATGTTAAACCCAAAATGTTGCACCTTAATAACTTTGCAACCGTTTGACGGATTTACCTGAAATTTGGAATACATGATCAAGAACCATAGGCCTTGGGATCTTCAAAGTTTTATACCAGTCAGCTATACGGCTGCGGAGTTATTAAGCATGATCTGTGCGTGCATTTACGCTTTTTATGGAATTCTGCTGTCGCACGGTTTGCACGACCTGCCCAAAATCTTCAGGGAAAGTGCGGCCAGGGTCCCCACGATATGCCTTTTGAAGATTTCGTGAAAAGATATTAAACGGTTCAAAAGTTATTCAAAAAACAATTTCCCATTATAAGTCAATGGGAAAAGTTAAAAAGGTTGACAGTGTCGCAAATGGACTTTTTACTGTCACAAATGGCCCTGTTACTGTCGCAAATCCACCATCTTGTTTTCAGTTAGTGATCAGAAAAATGCTTGGCATTTAAAATTGAGACCCTCTAGCAACCTAATTCTTTTTGTATTCACCTAGTCAGGCCCTGAGGATGCTAGCCATGTCTTTATTTTGGGGTAAAACACCCCAGACATATGTTTTTCAGATTTCTGAAAAAAGTACTTTCGCAAAGTAGTGTCGCACTCACGAAAGTGTCGGCAAATTTTAGTGAAAGCTTTCGCAAATTGCGACACTACTTTGCGACACTATGCCCAAAATAACAGTAATTCTTTGGCACTCCGCTGCAAAAGAACGGTTGGGGGTTTTGGGCTGAAATTTGGAAGGAACGCAGCCGACATCTCACAGATGTGCCTTTCAGTGTTGTATTGAAAAAATATTGCATGGCAGCAAAGTTACGGCACTCCAAAATTGACAGTTTTTCCCATAGGATAACATTACGGCGCCCGACGCATTACAGGAATCCTTTGGCACCCTGCTGCCAAATAACGGTTTGGTCTTTTTTCCTGAAATTTGGAGAGAAGACAGCCAACAGCCCACAGATGTGCCTTTCAGTGGTTTGGTGAAAAAATATTAAAGGAGGCAAAGTTATGGCACTCCGAACATCTCTTTTTTTCCCATAGGATAACATTATGGCATTCGCCGCGCTTTTCAGGGCCCGTATCTCGGAAACGGTGCGAGATACAGACTTTTCGTTGGAAAAATTCTTAGCCCTCTAATGGGGGCTAAGTACAAAACTAGCCAGGACAGTCATAAATCATATGACTTTTTAATTTTTTTTCTACATCGTACGGTTCCTAAGATATAACCTATTTAGTATTCCAAGTCCTCATTTTCTGCTCCGATACCCATTATTATACATACATTCTTTGTACTCACTGTCTTTCTCTATGCAGCTTTTGGGGAAAACCAGCCTGTGCCCTTACATTACTATTGCCGTTGCCCTTTCGCTTAGGTTCTGTACCGTTCACTTACATCACAGCTCTACTCCACCATGTGCGTATCCTTCACGTTTCATTTGCGCTTGTGTTTCTGTTATTTTTGCCATTTGTATCTACAGTACTGTTTCTCTTCTGTTTCATTTTGCGTCACCATGCCCATTGACATTTCCGTTTGCAGGCACCATGTTACTATGTGACAACAAATCACGTGGCAGAACCGTTCCATCTCTCGCCACCGTGTCTTCCCTTTCTGTTCTCATTCTCATTTATGCTACTATGCGCCACTGTTAGCACTTCTGTTTGCATTGCTGTTCTGTTACTATGCCACAAGACATCACGGCCCGCACTCCACCACGCATTACGGGCCCGCTCACAGCCACTGTATTACATTCATTATTTCGTTATCATTCTCAAAAGAGAAATTAGAGGCAAAAAACTCCATTTAATGCATTAGTTAGGGTTGTTCCGCAAGAAAAGGAAGAAATTCGGTGTTGGTTGAAAACCTTTGCACCCTCAGTTGGCGCATTGGGATCTTTCGTCCTAATCTCTACCCCATTCTCCTATACTTCTGCTGCTTTACACATGTCATGGGGTGAGAGTTAGGGCTGATTGATCCCAATGCACACCCCAATGCCGGGTTGGGGGTGGGCGGTCCAAGGGGTTTTCAACCCAACACTGAATTTCCTCACTTTTTGTCGCTGTGAACAATCCTAGCTAATGCATTAAACAGAGAATTTTCCCTCTAATATATATATATATATATATATATATAGAGAGAGAGAGAGAGAGATAGGAGCGAGGGTCCAAAGGACCTTGAGCTCATACAGTAAAATAAAAAAACAAGGAAATAAGTTGCAAAAAAACTTTGCAAATGCTCCAATAAGGGCCAAAGCAACAAAAGTTGGGAATTGAGACACTAGGATTTCCAACCCTAACACCCACCCTCCTAATCCAGGCAGGAGAGCAGGTGTGGAGTGCACCTTGGGCTTCTCAAGCCTAACGCTTACCCCATTCTCATAAAGTCTGTACATTTGACCTTATTTCCAGATGGAATGGGTTGAGTGTTAGGCTTTAGAAGGCCAAGGAACACCTCAGGTTTTCCACATAGCCTTCTTATTACCCCACTTCGTGTATTTCGCAGCTGTCATTTTTCAAATCCTTCTCAAAATGCATTTTTGCACCTGTGGCATGGGAATCTGAAAATGTTCTGCACCGGGGTACTTGAGGTGGGGTAATAAGGTGGCTATTCTGACAATTTGGTCACTGTTGTCTTATAAATGGAAGTGCATATATACTGTATATATATCAATATATCCATCTATGGAGGGATGGGAACACAGGGTTCAAAGGAGTGGTGTCACTCCTGATCACCAGCCCAGCAGTACAACAAAAGCCTTGCTGGAGTCTAGTGCCCCCCTGTAGTACTGGGCATACCCCTCACACTCACTGTAGCATTATATGTGGTGCTGCAGGAGCATACCATGACCAGCACAGCCCTGTACACACCTCCTTGGCTGGTCACCATACGTACAAGCAGGGAGCATGCCTTTTATTTATAGGACAGGGTGACATCCCTGTCCCATAAATAAGAGGTATTCTCCTTGCCTGTACATACGTCAGCCATCTGAGGAGGTGTTTGGAGGGCTGTGCCGGTCACCATATGTACCCATAGCACCATGGATAATGTTGCAGTGAATGTGGGGGAGGTATGACTGGTGCCGCAGAAAGGGGAACCAGTGGACACCAAGGAGGTTTTTTTTTTGTACTGCTCTGCTGGCAATTGGAGGGGAGGACCCCACTACCACTAGGGATGCTACTATATATGGCGGGGCTGGAAATTGAGGGGGAACCACTACCACCAGAATGTTACTATATACAGCAGGGCTCGAAATCGGGGGGCACCACTAACACCAAGGATACAAATATTTGCAGTTGGACTAGTAATTAGAGGGAGGGGTGACAGTGTCACCACTGCCATCAGGGATGCTATGATATATAGCGAGACTGGCGATCAGAGGGAGGGGCGACCACTAGCACCAGAGATATATACATGTCTGGGACTGAGCAATTGGGGGAGCAGTGCAGCACTCACCTGCCTTGCTCCCCATGTGAATGAGTCCATAATGGGCATGCAAAAGGTCCCTTGGTGCCTTGCTTGCCCAGTGGGCTCATTTGCATGGGTCCCTTTGAATGTTGCTAATAGCACTCTAGCACTATCCGTTCAGGTGGCATACTTCAGGAGCCCTGTCAGGGCAGAGCTAATTGGCTTTGCGCTGGGTGAACATGGCCCTCCATTCAGTTGAATACTGCCAGTGTACTATTCGACTGACTTTAGCATTTTCGGGCACCCAGGCAAACACAAGACACAGCACAAATGTTTGCGCTCCACTTTGCATGTATTTGAATATTGGGCCCCTTCTCTCCTGCTGTTCTGCAGTTTGATTTGCTGATCCAAAATATTTTTTTTATTTATTCTAGGGGATCTTTTTCATTAAGTAGCCTTTCAATCTGCAGTTTTTTTTAGGTCTTATGCAAAACTGTATATGTTAATACTGCTATGGAGACCACTCCTTTTTTTATTTTATGATTTATTTACTTAGGATAGCCCAACAGAGATGCAACATCTCATTTTCAATGGGCTCCTGTGTCTACCACTTTCTTCTGCTGACAGACTGAAGCGGTAGGAGGTTAAGTGATTTGGCAAAGGTCATAGAGTTAGTATTTAGCTCAAACAGGGTTCATCCCTTTGATATCCTGGCTTCCAAGCTGGTACTCTAACCACTAGACTACACTGGCTCCTTACAATTCTAACTCTAACGCCTAACTGTTATCATTTTGTCTCACACGCAGGTGAAAGGAACAATCTGACTGGTTGACCCCCCTCCCCCCGATCTATAATGCTAGCACATTAGACCAAATGGGCATTCTTCTTTAAAACACTTTGCATTTTGGGACTCTTCCAGGAGTGAATGCATGTCACCTATTAGGGAGTGGATCCATGTTTTCTTAGAGTAGGGGTCCAATTTTCTAAACATTTGGAGTGGCACAAGGGGTTTTTGTCAAGGAGACATAGCACAAAGGGCTCCTTGTGCCATACCTTGCACCAGTCCTTATTTTGTAAGGCACCTTGTGGCACTCGGGGGAGTGCCTGTGCCAAATGGGCTTCTGCCATCCTTCCAATCGCCACATTGGTGTGCCATAGTAGAAGGGTGAATGCACCAGGGCAGCACTGCAGTATCTAATACAGTGGGATTATGTAAGCCCCCTCAATTAGTGCATAGACCCTGCTGTTAGACCAGTCCAGACCTGGTCTAACCTGCTATGCACCATTCCAGAAACCGTTGCTGAGTTGGGAGTGTCCCTGTGCCCCCTGGAGAAGGTGCCCATACTGCCTCCACCACCAGCCAGACCACCACTGGAGCGGCTAGTGGTCTTATGCAGGCATGAGCCCACAAAGCAACCCCCATAGTGGCACTGGTGCATCTGCCACCCCATGAACCAGCACTGAGCAGTGGCAGTCATGCACTGGCTCCATTGAGGGCAGTTGCCACCCCTTCCCTCCATTCTGACCTATCACCCCTCCCACCCCCATGAGCAAGGGCATATCCAGGTCAACCTGCCAGCCACCAGGGCAACTAGCCAGCAGATCACCATCACTAGCTACTGTTGCTACAAACCCATCCCTTGGCTTTCAGCATTTCTCTCCCATGCACCATTTCTTTGGTGCAGATGTTAGCTTGCAGCAAACTCAGGGACTTTCGTGCCAGGAGCCCTCTTCTTGGAAAATCTGACACAGTGTACCTGGCGCAACCAAGTTTGTGGCAGGAAGGGAGTTTCACATGATGCAGGGCTCCTGATAGCAGCGCTGATTAGGAGCTCCCGCTGCCTCGCACCTATCTCGCCTTTTTTGAAGGTTTTATTGCTATATTCGCCATCTATAAAGTGAGCTAGGAGATCTTGATTGCTGTTGGGCCTGACTGGCATTGATTTCATGCCTGTTAGTCATGATTGCTGCTGTTTATGGAGGCCAACATGAAGCAGGCCTTGCCAAGGCATACTCCACCAGCCTCTCCAGAAAAAATGCCTCAGAAGCAACGGGCCCAAGGTGCAGGTTCGGATAAGTCGAACCCTTCATCCACGGGTGTTACTCCGTTATCGAAGGATCGCTTTCTTCAGGAAATGCTCTCTTTCAAGGAATCACTTTCCGATATATCGGCGGAGCTGAAATCTCTTCGTACAGATCTAACTGACCTCGCACGTCGGGTGGGGGATACGGAGGCCCAATCAGTCTCGCTAGAGAAGTGGAGAGAAAAGACTGATCTGGAGATATCTCAATTGCAGCAACAGATCTATAAGTTTCAACTGAAGACAGAGGATTTGGAGGGCAGGAGTTGACGAAATAATATTTTGATCCTCGGTCTGCCTGAATCAGAGGAAGGCCCCAATATTATGCCTTTTGTACAGAAGCTGTTACAGAAACTGGTTGGTCCTTCTCCTCTCAATCCCAGCTATCAAATTGAAAGGGCTCATCGTTCTCTTAGACCTCGGCCTCCCCCAGAAGCTCCCCTCAGACCCATCATTGTGAAGTTCCTAAGTTATTTAGAGAGGCAGCATGTCCTTAGCAAAGTCAAAGACTTGCAGAAAGTCGTATAGGAAAAAGCAACGCTCAGGCTCACTCAAGACTTACCCCGAGAGACGCGCCAGAAGCGGGAGGAGTATCATTCTACAGTCAGCAAATTAATATCTGCTGGAATCCCCTTCAGGATGCAGTACCCGGCAAAATTAAGGGTATCTGTGCATGGCTCCTGGTTGACTTATGAGTCCCCTGAACAGGCCTCCTCGGACTTAGCTACACGGCTACTGGATCTTTTCAAAGAGGACTGAATTTGTTATAATGCTCATCTGTCTTTATTTTGCTTTGAGTGTAAATGATAGGCTGAATCTGGTTGTTTTAACGGATGATGTGGCATGAGTTTTCTGGTCTCTGTGGGCGCTGTGGGGGATCTCTGATTTCGGGTTGGATAGGCCCAGTGGGGAGCTCGGGCTTCACTAGGAAACTTTTGTTCAAGGTGGGAGTTTGCCCGGGGACAGACCGTTTGGTGCTCTTTTGGTTCCCTTCTTCAATTTATTCCCCAAGCTTGATGCAGCGTAACACTCAGTCAGTGCTTTGGGACACGGGAGGTACTTGTAAGTTGTTTTTTCTGATATGGGCATTATTTTATCACTGTTAACTTCCCTTCTGGGATTGTACTTTGAGGCACCTCTGCGTATTGCTGGTCAGTAACTTTATTCTTACAAGGATCTGGAGTGTGGTGAGCCGCATTCTGGTCAGGGCAACTCAGTTTAAGACTTAAATGGTGGTTTTTAATGGCCTGGTCTGAACTGGTTGGGGAGCTAACAGTCGATGTGTGGCAGGAAATATGGTAGTAGGAGGATCGATGTGGGCACTCTGATCTTTCCTGGGTGCCTCCTCACCTTGATTTAGCTTTGGAGTGGCAGTGCTGAGTTTCGGATCTCTCCATAGGGGGTGTGGCTCTCTCGTAGTGCCTCAAGCACATTAGGGGTCAGTCCCTGTTTTTTGTTGGTTTGGTGGGCCTCACTGCGGTGCATTGGACTTAGTATTAGGGTTTTTTCCCCTTACGGATATTTATTGGGGTTAACGGGGGAACCCCTTTGTTCTTCCCAATGGCCCTCAGAGCCGTGAGTGTAAGGGATCTGGTAGGTTAACCTGGTCACACTTACCGTTTTTGTTAGACTTTCTGCTAGCAGGAGAGTATCAGTTGTGGTAAGGGGGGAAGGGTCAAGTCTAATTGCTGTTTGTTAACTGTTTTTGTTATTATATTTGAACTTGGCCAGTTGAGCGACTTCTGGCGGGGTGGGCTTATATATGCTTGGGTAGTCTGGGTTGAGATATACTCTCGCTTAGTTTTAATTTTAGGGGCACTTAATGGATCGACTTATTAAGATGCGGAGGGTGGCCTGGAGAATGGAGGGGTAGGTGGTTCTTCAGAGCCTGCTCGCTTTGTGGGGTTGTCCGCTCCTACCTAATTAAATTTCAGATCAGCGTGCCTTATGGTAGCTTTATTTCCTAGCTTGGTTGCAGTATTTACCTCAGCTATTTCAGGTAGGGAGGGGGTGGCGTGGAGCTCCAGTCGGAGTAAGACCGGGTTAACTGCATAGCGTACTAGTTAATGGGGGGGATGGCATCTGGGCTGTCCTTTGCCTGTTGGTTCTTATTATTAGTTGTTCTTTTTGGTTGCAGTTCTGGTTTTTTGGCAGGAAGTTTCTGGTACAGATGAGTTATTTTCATAGGATCGTTAGTATTATTGGGGAGCTTAAGGTTGCCATGGGTGGGTTAGGTGTTACTGCATTAAGCATTTTCAGATTTTCTCCATTTTGGATTGACAAGATTATTGTAAATAGTTTTGGGGTTTCATTGGGGAGGGTCTCTATGGTTTTCTGGATTACCGTTATTTCTTGTCATTATAGCATTAGGGTCTCCACTTTGTATTTATGGTTAATGGGGGTAGTTCTTTATGTCTTTTGGCTGATGTTATTTCTCTCCAACACAGTCAATTCTGATGGTTCTTTGTATCTAAGGTTAAGTGGGTTGGGGGATAAGGTATCTTGGGTTTATATATTGTCAGACTTTTTGTATGATTATGATGTTACGGGGGGGTAGGATTTCTGGGGTGGGACGGAGTGTGCCATAAGGGTTTAGCTTATATACAGCTGGGGCTACTTTTCATTAGGTTTTGCAAGATTAAATATGGCTTATAGCCCTGTGAAGGTTATATCTCAGAATATCAGAGGAGCTAGGGACATATCGAAAAGATATCAGATTTTTAAACATTGTGCCCTTCTGAATGCGGGTATTATTTTGCTTCAAGAAATGCATTTGGTTAGTTCAGAAGTACTTAAGTTACATAGGCAAGGAATCTGTCAGGTGTTTTCAGCTGGTGACTCCTCCTCGAGTCGGGGAGTAGCCATATTAATTAGGAGGGATATTTCTTTCCAGGAAGAGATGGTCCTCACTGATCCCAATGGGAGATACGTATTGATTAAAGGGACCTTGAATAACATTACTGTGGTTCTCAGTTAGGTATATGGTCCACCAGGAGGGGATCCAGATTTTTTAATGGATTTGGCTAGCAAAATAGCTTCGTTTCTACCCTCTCCTTTGATACTTGGGGGAGATTGGAACATTCCACCAACCCAGGACTTGGATAGAACATATAGGCCTTTGAAACCTCTTTCGTCTTGTCAGAATGCTCTGAGGGATTTAATGTCTATGTTGGGCTTGTGTGATCCATGGCGGACATTGAATCCTTCACAGCAACTTTACATGTTCTATTCAAACATCCATCAGTCATGGTCAAGGATTGACTACTTTTTAATTAGCTGTTCCCTCATCCAGGGTCTCTACCAATCCGGCATTGAGCCTATAGTTATCTCTGATCATTCAGTCACTTGGATAGTTATCTCCTTAGATGTTAAGGCTCAGTGGGATACGGTCTGGAAGCTTAATACTCAGATTCTAAAAGATAACAATTCGGTTTCTCGCATTAGAACTTCAATTTCCACTTTTATGGAACATAATGACGATCTCAATATCAGAGGTGACCTTCTTTCATGTTCCTTAAAGTGTTATCTCCGGGGTGAGTTTATCAAAATAGCTTCTGAGAGGAAGAAGATTAGGGAGGCGAGGGCTCTAGCCTTGTTAACTCATATTAAAGAGAAAGAGAACTCCCTGGTTTCTAATACCTCTTTAGCTACCCTGGAAGAGTTGACGGCACTGCATAATGAATATTCGGATTTGATCAAAGAGAAGGCTGAATATGCTCTTCTCAAGACACAGGCCAAATATGTCGACCAGAGTGAGAAGGCTGGCAGGGTGCTTGCTTTATGGTTACGCCAGTTAGAGAGTTCCCGTCTAATTCCCTCCATTCAGGCATCGGATGGCTCTATTAAAACAGAACCCCGAAAGGTTGCCCAGGTTTTTGAGACCTTTTATAAAACACTATATGGTAAATGCTCCTCTCTAGCATCATTTCAGGATATGGAGGCCTTCCTGGATTCTTCGGATCTCCCCGTTTTGGATGACACATCCCAGGCTTCCTTGCTTTCTCCCATAACCGTAGATGAAATTGTAATGGCTATCAATAGCCTTGCTCTGGACAAGTCACCCAGGCCTGATGGGATCCCTTCGAACTTTTACAAAGTATTTGCTAAGGAGTTATCCCCCCTATTGCTTAGCTTGTATAATTATATGTTCACGGCTGACAAGCTGGACCCATCTCTTCTGGAGGCAACAATTGTTCTTTTGCTTAAGCCAAACAAACCCTGTTTAGATCCAGCTAGTTATTGGCCAATCTCTCTTTTAAATTGCGATATTAAAATTCAAGCTAAAGTACTTTCTTCTCTAATCAAGGCCTTGTGGACGCCACTCTTAAGTCCAGAACAAGTAGGATTCGTGCCTGGTCGGTCTTCGGCTGACCACTTGAGAACTCTTACACATATTTTTCACATGGCCCGATCTTCTCAGTCTCCAATGGCTCTAATTTCTCTTGATGCTGAGAAGGCCTTCGACAGGGTGCATTGGGAATTTCTATGGGTTTCTTTGAGGAAGCTAGGTTTTCCTCTACCCTTTATTGCAGTGATCCAGTCAATATACTCTTCTCCTTCGGCAAAGATTTACTGCAATGGGGTCTTCTTAGCCAGATTTCTATTATTTACCGGTACTAAGCAGGGATGTCCTCTCTCACCTTTTCTGTTTAATCTGTACCTGGAACCCCTCCTTTGTCAGTTCAAACACTGTCCTCAGATCAAGGGTATCCCATTCACTAATCAGTCCCTAAAGCTATCGGCACATGCAGATGATATTCTTCTTCATCTGGACCAACCGGCACACTCTTTGGAGTATGTGTTAGGGATTATTAACCAGTTTGGTAGGCTATCTAATTATAAATTGAATATTTCCAAAACGGAGATTTTTCTGTTCAATAGTTACACGATGAAAATGTATTTTGCTCATTTGGGTGTCAAATGGTCTTCCCGAGCAATTAAATATCTTGGTGTCTATTTAACTAGGGATCCCATCTCTACCAGGAAACTCAATCTGGATGACCTAATGGGGACCATTCAGCACGATCTTCAAAGATGGCAAAAGTTACCCTTATCCTTATGGGTGCGGATCAATGTGATTAAGATGAACGTTTTGCCTCGTCTTTTTTATCTATAAACCTACTGAATCTGTGGCTTCCGATATCTTTTTTTCAGCGTCTACATTCGTTGGTTTCTGGGTTCATTTGGGGTGGTAAACATCCTCGCCGTGCTTATGGTAAACTTAGCTTACCCAAGAATATGGGAGGCCTTCGCCTTCCTAACTTTCTACTCTGCTATTGGGAGAGCCATTTAGCTAAGTTGGGGAAATGGTTTCCTCAAAAGGGAGTTGAACTGTACTCCTATCTGGCTTCAAATAGAGAACAATCTTTTAAGTGCTAATCTCATTAATCCCTTCACGGTTTTTTATTTGGGTAAAAATTATTTGCCGGGGACATTGCGTGACTTGGTAATTGCCACCTCGCTCAAATTTTTTTCTCAATGTTGGGCATATTTTAGGATATTCCCTAAATACGACATGGAGCAACCAATACTGACAAATCCTAACATTAGAATAGGTGGTTTCTGGCTTCTGAATCACTGGCTCCTCCATCTGATCGGGGCGAGAGCGAAAGATTTATTTTCCCAGGATTATCTACTCTCTTCCCCGGAAATTCTAGCTAAATTTGATATCCCAAGGAATCAGATATTTAAAGTCCTTCAGTTAAGGCATCTTATAGGGGCTGTTTTCGGTTTTAAGCCTGAAACTACAGGGGCTAATTCTCTACTGGTTCAAATATCCGATTATGCTTTGAAACCTCACAATGTATCTACAATATATTCCCTCCTAATTTCTATGGCTGGTTCCAGTCCCCTTGCCAGTTCAACTAGCTGGAATGTGTTACTCCCTGATCTGTACCTTGACTGGGCTTGGATCTGAAAGGACCTTTATTTGTACCATTCCCAGGACAAATTTAGGCTCACTCAATACCATATTTTGAACAACATGTACTATACTCCGGTTAGATTGGCCAAAATTGGTAGATTACCAGACTCTAAATGTACTTGCTGTGGTAAAATGGAAGGCAATACGGTGGACATATTCTGGTACTGTGAAAAAGTATTCCCGGTTTGGCAAGAAATTCTTTCTAAATTGGACCCCCTTTTGGGATTGGATGACCTGTTTACAATTGAAGTTTGTCTGTTGGGTATTTATTCTGGTATTCCAGTCAAAGAGCATAGATTCCACTTTGCATTGATATCTATTATTGTTAAAAAGTTAGTCTTTAAACATTGGATGGATCAATTAACCGTTTCCTATACTGAATGGTTAAATGATATTTCAGTTTTTTTTAGAACAGAGCGCTTAATTGCAGGATTTCGTAACAATATGGCTGGTTTTAATAGGAAATGGGGTAAGCTTTATGCGTTATATTTAATTTAATGGTGTTGTTAATTGGAATTAAAAGGATAATAAGGGGGCATGTCAATTTGGATGGTCCCTCTCTCCTCTGTCACTCATTGCTAGCACACTCCTGGGGGGGAAGGGGTGGGTTTTGGGGACTGGGGTGGTGGAGGGGGAAGGGGGCCTACTTGGTTCATGTACTACGAAGGTTGTTATGCTCTTTTGTTACATTTATATATTCTATTTCTCATGTATGGCTAATTGCCCCCTTGGTTTTGTGTATTTAATGATGTAATAAAAATCTCTTAAATTTAAAAAAAAGTTTGCTGCAGGAAGTGATTCAGTACACGGTGCACCAGTCTAAGGGGCTGCTGTAAAATCAAATCTTGAGTGTTGCAGTATGTTTTCAAAAAATAGCTTGGTCCTTTTTTTACACATATTATTTAACCATGCAAACCGATTCTGTCCCAGTGGTGCAAATAATTGTGCAAGAACTATTAAAAATACAAACTTCAGTAGACCTGGTGTAGGGGTAGGGGTGCATCTTCTATTCAAGACATAGCAGGCTCAAGCCTAGTCAACATATTAAAGAGCACCTTTTCTGGTACCCACCACAGAACCCCACAAGAACCCTTATTTCTGGTGATGTAGTAGGCTGCCATAATACTAATTTTCTACGAGTTGGATTTTAAAAGGGAAGGGTTCTATTTATGCTTTATGGAGCTGAGAGCTCAGTCCCTTTCATTTCCCTATACTGCGCCCCACCTCCACACTCATATATTTTGTGATATAGTAGTCTGGAGAGTGCTGGGGTGCACTCCATGCACTTATATGGAAACAGTTTTTTAACATTTATTTTTTTAGGCCTTCCTTAGTTGTGCAGTAGCCTTAATTTGTTCAAATCTGCACTTTAGAATATAAAAAATGATATCTAAAAAACTGTCCCAACTGTTTCTGCACTCTCCAAACTATTACATCATGAAAAGTGCAATCATGGGGGTGGCACTCGGCACAGAGAAGTGGAAGGGATCAGGTTCTGATCTCCACAGTGCCTAAAAAACAATCCCTTCCTTCATTTCATCAGCCTACAATTTCAGTGGAGGTAAGGGTCCTTGCGGGGTTCTGAGTGGCAATTTGTGAAGGGGCATTAAAGATGATCTTTAAAGACACAGAAACATAGAAATTGTTGGCAGATAAGGACTGCTAGGCCAATCCAATCTGCCTCTGATCCCTACACTTGTATGCAGCCTCTGACCATACCTGGCCAATGGCTTTTTTCCTCTCCTACCCACTTCAAGGTTCCCTTATGCATGTTACAGGCATGTTTAAATCCCTCCTCTGTCATCGTTCCCACCACCTTCTGTGGGAGTCTATTCCACACATCTACCACCTTCTCCATGAAGAAAAACTTCCTCATGCTTCTCCTCAGCTTGCCCCCTTCTAATTTCATATCATGCCCTCTTGTTCCTGTACTCTGCCTATAATGGAAGATGTCACCCTCTGCACCTTGTTTATGCTTCTAAGGTACTTGAATGTTTCTATCAAGTCCCCCCCAATCCCTACTCTCCTCCTGCAACCATGCAACCACGTGTTGAAGTCCTTTAATCTCTCCTCATATGTTTTTTTGGTGCAAGCCCTGCATCATCTTTGTTGCCCTTCTCTTAACCCCCCCCCCCAAATCTGTCAATGTCCTTTCAAGGAGCGGCCTCCAGAACTGCACACAGTATTCCAGGTGAGGCTCACCAGTGTTTTGTACAACGGCATTACCACCTCCTGCCTTCTGCTTGTGATGCCTCTGCTTATGCATCCCAGCATGCCACTGGCCCTCCCCACTGCATTTGTACTCCGCTTAGACACCTTAAGGTCATCTGAAATTATAACCCCCCGGTCCCTTTCATCCTTGGTGATAGTCAACAACTACCCCCCCCTCCCGGAGCTCTCCCCCAGATTCCTTCTTCCCAGGTGCATTATCCTGCACTTCTTTGAAATGAACTTCAGTTGCCACAAATCTGACCATTTTTCAAGCTTCCCCAGGTCCCTCCTCATTTTCTCCACCTCGTCTGGTGTATCCACCCTGTTGCAAATCTTAATGTCATCCGCAAACAGGCAGCCCTTTCACTCCAGCCCTTCTGCAATGTCACTAATGAAGAAATTAAACAAGACCAGCCCCATTACAGATCCCTGAGGTACCCCACTGGTCACTCCCCTTTCCCCAGATTGGATCCCATTTACCACCACCCCTGTCTCCTGTCCATCAGCCAAATTCTAACCCAGTTTATCACCCTTTTCCCCCTGCCCAGATTACCCATCTTGTTAACCAGCTGTTTATGTGGGACAGTGTCAAAACTGAAATTGAGGTTAAGTGATGTCCACTGCCCTCCTCACCCCTGATTTACTTCCTTCATCACCCAGACAAAAATCTATCAGATTCATCAGACATGACCTTCCTGCTCTGAATCCATAATATCTTCCATTGTGAGCACCGATTGATTCTATGTGTGACTCCATGATCTTACCTACTACTGAGGAGAACTGACTGGCCTATACTTCCCTGCCTTTTCCCTACTACCCCTTTGTGTAGAGGGACTACATGTGCCTCTTCTAGTCCTCTGGTACCACCCCTGTGTTGAGTGACTTGGTGTAGATGGCTGCGGGAGGTGCTGCTATCTCCCTTTGCAGTTCCTTTAATATCATTGGGTGTATGTCATCTGGACCCATTGCCTTGTCCACCTTTAGCTTTGTGAGCTCCTCTGGCACTCACCCTTCAGTGAAAGGACTTGGGTCTGTCTCCTCCCTCCCATCATTTCTTTTTACCCAGCTGCGGTCCCTGACCCTTCCTCTCCTCAGTGAATACTGAACAGAAGTATTTGTTCAGCATTTCTGCCTTTTAAAGTTCTCCTTCCTTACATTCCACTGTATCACTTCTTAGTCTTACAATCCCCCCACCCACAGTTTTCCTTCTTTCGCTGATGTACCTAAAGAATGTCTTGCCCCTTTTTTTCACTGGCTGCGTTAATCTTTCCTTGATCTGTGTCTTTGCTCTACTAACAGCCTTCCTTGCTTCCTTCAGATCCTTTAGGTACCCCTCCCTGTCTTCTTCCCTTTTTATATTTTCTGAAACTCACCCTTTTGGCCCTTACCTGGTCTGCCACCTCTCTTGAGATCCATAGTGGTTTCCTCCTTTTCTTGCCTTTATTTACCACCCTAATGCATTGATTGATCACCTTCTCTATCACTCCCTTCAGGTGTTCCCACTGCTCCTTAGCTCCCAGTCCTATCCCCCTCCTTTCCATGGCCTCTTTGATACACCTCTCCATTTTAGCAAAATCCCCCCCTTAAAATCTAAGACCCTTGCCTTAGTTTGACTAGACTGAGTCTCTGTCCCCATATTAAAACACAATGGCCCAGATATTCAAAAGGGTTGCGCCGTGCGCAACAGAGATGCACCAGTGCAAGTCCGAAAATGTGCTATTGTGTGATATTCAGCGGGAGGCAGCTGCGCCCCCCCAAATCGCAATGCGCAAGAGCGCAATGGTAATGAATGCATGCGCAACTGAAGGGGGAGGAACCATGAATAAATGGTGCAGTGCGATATTCAACAGCATGCGGCATGCGCAATAGGGGAGCAAGTGGAAGTTGCGCAATAGCAGAAATGATCCAAAATAGAAAGGAACAAGAGAGAGGTGCAAGAACGCTACAGGGAAGCCAGAGGTGGGAGCGAGGTGACAGCAACAAGTCAGAGGGAAGCAGTGAGCAGGACTGGGCAGGAGTAGGACAGAGCACACCTGGAAACTCCCAGGAACAGGACAGGAGAGGGGAGCCTGTGCCACTGTGCAGGAGTCAAAGGGAAGTGCAACAGTGGACTGAGGGCAGTGATAGTGGGCAGAACAACCAAATCTTGGAGGTGTTCCCAGTGCAGGGGAGTAGCATAAAGGAGAGTGGGGGGAATGGGAATACAGCTGCCGGGGGGGGGACACAAACCAGGGACATGGCCTGTGCCACCATTCAGATGGAGGCAGTAATGAGGGGTGTGAGAAGGCAGGCAGCAGGGAGGCGCGACTGTGGATGGGCCCGTCAGTGTTATGCCCCCAACAGGTGGTACCGAGCCCTCACCAGCTTTGAACACTACGGTGACACCGAGATAGTGGGCAGGTACCGCCTGAACTGGGTGATCCTGAGGCGGCTTTGTGAGCTGTGCAGTGATGAAATGCTGGCACCCACACGACGGAGCCATGCTCTGTCAGTGGAGACAAAGGTGACAACTGTCATGTGCCTGCTCGCCATGGGCACCTTCCAGAGACCAACAGGGGACACAACAGGCATAACCCAGTCGGCCGTGTCACGCCTACTCACACAATTCCTCAGCGCACTGCTGCCACATGCTGTGGAGTACATCCATTTCCCCAGCACACAGGTGGAGCGCACAGCACACATACAAGAGTTCCACAGGGTAGCATGTATGCCTGGTGTGCTTGGGGCCATTGACTGCACCCATGTGGCCATCCACACACCATCTGGCCCGGAAGGTGCTGCATACATTAATCAGAAGGGCTATGCAAGCATCAACTGCCAGATGATATGCGATGCTAGGGGGCGCATAACCAATGTCTGTGCCACGCACCCTGGGGGGAGCACATGAAGCCTTCATCTGGCAAAAGTCTGCACTGTGCCACAGGTTCGAGAGTGGGGACATCCCCACTGGCCACCTAGTGGCTGAGTATGCAAATCACACAGAAAGACATGGATCTTGGGAGGGGCATAGTCAGAGGTGACATGGGTACTGGCCTAGATGGCCCATGGCAGGTCGACGCTGATCACCAAACTAATGTCCACCCTCTGCACACAGGTGACAGTGGATATCCACTCCGTCCCTGGCTGCTCACACCATACCAGTGGCCTGCAACCCCATCGCAGCACTGGTACAATGAGGCACATGCCACCACATGCAATGTCATAGACCGGGTGTTCGGGATGCTGAAGGCACGTTTCCATTGCCTGGACACGTCTGGCGGTGCCCTACAGTACATACAGTACAACCCCTCAAAGGCCTGTGGGCTATTCCTGGCCTGTTGCATCCTGCACAACATGGCCAATGACTGTGGGATAGCTGTACAGGCTGAAGAGGGGGACAGCGAAGGGGACGATAAGGACGCTGGTGCAGATGGTGATGGGCAGCCCCCCTTGGTCAAAGGGACCCCCAACTGATCCAGATGGTGCAGCTGCACTGGAACACCATCACAGAGGAGCACCTCAACCAACCCAGGTAAGTCATGGGGCCATGCGCAACCACCAATGGCAAGTGCACAACCCACAAACATGCATGGACAAACCCCAGGGGTGCATGTCATAAAGGGAATTGCCTGAGCATGGAACCGCACATGATGTCAGGGATGGGCAAGGCCTAACACGGCACATGGTCATGCACACGCACACACACACACACATCCCCCACAAGACATGCACAAAGGGTAGGAGGCATGCTGACCCCAACTGCCACCCCTAGCCACACACACATCCACAGACCACCACGCCCAGTGCCTGTCATTGTGCGTGTCTCAGATGCTGGGTGCCATTGCACAGTGGCGAGCAGTGCAATGCAGGCATCATCATGCACATGCCACAGTGGCCAGCAGCCGGGAAGGTGTGCACGTGGAACATGTGTGTGTGTGTGCAGGGCTGGGTACCCCACCCATGTATTGCACTTTGAACAACACACTGCACACAGGGCAGCGTCAGACAATAGCCATGGTGGGAGACAGGTCAATCATGCGGCACAGTGCCATGGCTGCCACAGATGCGTGGGCAGCCCCACTGAAACCTGCCAGCAGTGACAGGCTGACCAATGACCTCATGGGGTGGCACTAACGGTCTCCCAGGGGTGCCACTGCGGGAATGCGACCGTTCTCACGCAGGGGTCTGCAGCTCACTGAACATGCCTGCACCAGGCGTGCTCGGGATGCCCACAGCTGAACCCGGTGTCGACAAGGAGGGTGTCCCATGATGCTGGGAAGTGGGGGTGGACATGGCACTGCGCGGATTCTGCAGTGCATGGGAAAATAACTGTGTGCCCATTGTGGCCATGACAGCTGTGAATGCCTGTGTCTGCCTGTCAATGGCAGCAGTCACATCCTCCCACAGCTGGTCCATCCCTGCCAGGAGCAGACCGGTGTCCCTGCTGCACCGCTCCTCTACCTGGCTCAGGACCGTACTGAGTGCATTCACTGCCATCACAAGCCGCAACTGCTGATCCACTGATTCATGGAGTATGGGTGTGCTCATCTAAGAGGTCATCCGCCTGATTGGCATGCTGTCCCTCATGGTGTTCACGGCCATGCTGGGCAGCACCCCTTGAGGTTGGGTGTTGCACACCAGGGCCATGCCTGGGCATGTCCACAGGTGGTGCACTGACGCCGCCCCCGACACTGTCCCCCCATCGCCACTGGCCGACTGCTGACACTGCCCCTCCAGCCGCCGCTCTCCAGGGCTCAATGGTGCCACTGCAGCGGCCACAACAGCCCCACTGTCTTGGTCACACACCAATGCTGCCCCACTGGTGCAGACAGGCACAGGCTGGGACTGTGATGTCACACAGGCCTCAACAGTGACACCACCCACGGCTATGCCTGTGCTGTAACCTGCTGTGCGGCCATCCTGTGGCCCACATGTATCACTGTCCATGATGTGAGCTCCATCATCATCAGTGATGAATCAGGCACCAGTCCGAGTCTCAGCATGCTGGCATCCATGGACACTGTCATGCTGGGACATGGGCAAGGCCTCCTCCGCACCTGCTCCACCAACATCAGTCCGGACAGCCAGGCGGGCCCACTGTCATTCTGACCCTCAGACACCTGTGGAGGTGGATGGGCCCCTCCTCTGTGTCCAGGGTATCACCCTCAGTGGACGAGCCCACCACTGCTGACCCATGTAGATGCTCAGGAGCTGTAAGGGAACACAGTAGCATTAATGTATCTGCCCTACCCAGTGGCATTCCCCCCCACAGTGACAGATCAGGACCTACTATGCAGTGACAGGCTACCACCCGTCTGGAAGCCACCACCTGAAACACCCTCGATGGCACAACGCCACATGCTGCAAGCAACCCGCTCTTCCTGTGGCATCAGGCGTTGCATGGACGGCTGTCCCTCACCAGTTGCAGCCCGTGCTGCCCTGATGGCAGCCACCTTATCTTTAAGCCTCCTCCTGTCCATGCCCACCTTCTTCTTGCACTCCTGCATGGACCGCTGTTGGCTGCCATGCTGGTTGATAGCACGTGACACCTCACACCATGCCACAGCATGGGTCTGTGGTGTTCCCCGCTGTTCACTGAGCAGCAGTTCCTGGTCAAGGTAGGCCTCAAACAGGGCATCTGATTCTGCCTTGGTAAAGTTTGACCTCTTCCATCTCCCTCGTCTCTGTTCCTCCTCCTCCACCTCACGTTCGCTCATCATTGATCCTGTGGGGAAGACAGGTGTTACCTCTGACTGTGCAGTCCCATGCATCTCCCACACACCACAGTCCACACTCCCAAACAGCATGCAACTCACCACAACAGACTGCAATTCCAGACTATGGCCTCTGCAGCCCCATGTCGCATTTATATAGCGCAACGCATGCAAATGAGGCGAGGCTCAATTTTAAGTGGATGCTAATGTAGTAGCTGCACCATTGAATCACTGATGAACTGATCTGCATATGCCGGCTGAATATCATGCTGTTGCGCCTTGCGCAATTGTGATGAATGTGCTCAGGCAAGGGCGCAGCTCTGTGACGTGCACAGTAGACACCGAACAGCGCATGCCCGGGGTGCTGATGCCAATGCCTGCCACACTGCTGATGTGCTGTGCACAGGAGGCAGTGCAGGGCATGGCCACCACTGTGCCAGTTGTGCTAGTGCACTGTTGACATGTATGGCGCTCTTGTACTGGGGCACCGTAGGCGCCGTGGAGCCACAGCGCGGTAGGCCACTACAGGCATCTCACACAGGCACCCAACTGTGCTACATGCAGGGAGTACCAATGCGTGTCAGTCTGTGCGTGAGCGACCCTTGACCCTGTGCCTGACCTTTGCCCCCATGTGCCATGCGACCACATGGGTGCACCCCTATCGCACTGTTTGGTGACAGCATGATGGGGAATGGCAGCGCTGTACCACGCAGCATCTGCACATGGCAGAAATGTGCTACAGAGTGCCATTTTGTCTCCAAACTGATACAGAGATGGCAAGACGGAGGGCTGCTGTGTGGAGCCAAGTGGAGCTGGCCAATTTGGTGGCCATCGTGGAGCCTCATGCTGAGGCCCTTTTTGGCAATGCACCCCTGGACAGGGCCAGAAGTGCCATCTGGGAGGAGATGACAGTGGCACTGGAGGAGGCCACAGGACTCGCCCGGACGTCGGAGCAGTGTCACCACCGATACGGGGACCTCCAGAGGAGGGACCCAGACAGGCTTGCTCTCCTGCGGGCACATGCCAGGTGAGGCACAGTGCCACGACCAGGTAGGTGCCCCATCCATACACTGGTTGCGTCCATACGGGTATCGCGGTGGGCATGTGTCCACCACATGGGGGGGCAGTCCAGTGTGGGTGGTGGTGGTGGTGGGGTTGCGGCATGGCTGGGCTGTGTGGAATTGCACACACCCTGGGAGGCCTTTGCTACTGGTTTGTACTGATGTTCCCCTCTCCATGTTTGCACCCTAGTCCCTGAGGAGCGGCAAAGAGCCAGGGAGGCATGGCAACACCAGGAGGCAGGTGATGCAGGGCAACAGCCATGGGCTGCCGGGCCCATCCAACAACAGCACCCGGATCCAGACAATGCTGATGAGTGCCTTTCTTCCAGGATATTCTGTGCATGCTGTGTTGCGGGGTAGGTGGCAGGGCATGGCCATCATCCATTGACACCACTGACGTGCACACCACACGGTACACTCAGCACTGTCCTGTGGCACTGAATGTGTGGGTGTGCTTTGCTGGTGGTCCATGCGTGCACCGGGTACATGGCTGTGCCACTGCCTTCGCACCGCATGGCCATGTCACTGTACAGCCATGGTGCTGCTGTGCGGGACTTGGGTGGTGGGTGTGTGCAGTGGTCCACATGGCTGTGTGCACACGGGCAGGCAGGTCTTGTGGACATGATCACTGTGGGTGGTCTCACACCATCACAGGGGCGTGGCCCACGGCTGTATGCCATGCACAATGGGTGGGCTGCAGGGGTGGACATTCACACATATTGACTCTGCTCCCTTGTCCTAGGTGAACGGTGGCTGTTGCAGCTAGAGAGGGCCATGCAGGAGCTCCTGCACATAGCAAGGGCGTCATTGGAGTTACTCCAGTGATTGGAGCGGCATAGTTTCCAGAGGCGGAGGACAAGGAGGTGCCATAGGAGTGGGGGAACGGGGCAGCCGCTAAGCACTCCATGCCTCCAGATTCACCCTACCCCCCTGGACCCACCCTCACACCCCTTCTTCCTTCTCCCATTTGTTCACCCCTGCCCCTTACCCACCGACACCTAGTATGTGGCCCTCGCCCCCCCTTATGTAAATATTTGTATATAGTTGTTTGGACCTTTATATAATACATTTGTTTTTTTTATGCCTACTGTGGTGGTCTCTGATTTGCAGCGGGCTACAGGTGCTCAACTGCAGTGGTGTGCATGGCGTCAGGGGTGGTGCAGGCATGGGCATGTGTGTGTCTGGAAGGGAACTGCCAATGGTGTGGGCGTAAGTATCAGTCACTGTCTATGGTTTGTGTGTTATTCCCTGTGCACTGAATGACTGTGTGCAGTGGTCCACGGTGCATGCACTGTGTCCATGGTGCCCTTGTCAGACCGTCCATGGCCTGTGCAGCTGACACCCTTGCAAGTCTGTGATCTGCACGGTCTGCTGGCATGTCAGTTGTGGCTGTCCATGCTGGACAACCACTGTACCCAGCACAATGCTGGGTTGTTTCCTGTCACCAGTATGGTGCTTGTCTGCCTTGGGTGGCACTGTGGCCTCTGCTGTTGTTGTCTCCCCCTCCATGCTGTCGCTTGTGTCTGTTGCAGGGGATGTGCTCTACTGTCTGTCACTTGTGCTCCAGCCGCATGCTGATGGCGTACGGCTTCATGGTGCCTCGCAAGAGTGGCTGGCACACCGTGCCTTGAGGATGCTGGCCATGTGTATGAGCGGCTGCTGGCGGCCACAGCCAGTGGCTTTATTGACCCGCTACTGTGTCCCTGTGTTGGTGTGCCCTTGGGTATGGGTGGGTGTTTGTCCGTGCACTGTGTTGCATCCTGTGTGGCGCATGCTTCCATGCAACACTGTGGGTATCTGTGCTGGCTGTTGTGGCCAGTGCTGGGATGAGGTGTGTCCTTGGAAGGGTGTGCAGGGTGCTGTACTACTGGTGGTGGGCTCCGGGGCATGCCCTGTCGTGTGTGGGGTATCTCGTGTGCCAACGCATGGTCGGTCTCTCAGCTGTACCTTGTGGGGGACATGCAGGGTGGCACTGTGTATGCAGTTGTTGCATCACTGTCTGCTGCCGCCCACTGAAGGGTGCTCACAGTGGGGCTGCCTTGCATGGCTCTGTGGTGCACAGGGTTGCATTGTCACAATGGGGGTGGTGTCATGCATGGGGTATCCTGCACTGTTGGGTTCTACTCCTGGGCAGGGTGTCTGGGGATCGTGGTGCAGGGTGTGCTCTGCATTGGTGGGATGGTGTGGCACGGGGTGGCCGGACATCCTTGTGTGCCGGTCACAGCTTGCCAGGGGGTGTGCTGGGGCACCATGCCCCAGCTGTGGGTTTGTTGCTGGTGTTCATGGGCAGGTGGTTCTTCCAGCTCTCCTCAGGTTGTGTGGTGCATGGGGTGTGGGGGGGCAATGTCTGTTCTGCTGTGTGCTCCTCTGCCCATATCTAACATGGGTGGTGGACCCCTGCATCCTGTCCCTGCGCATCCCTGGTTGTGCTGATGCGCTGCTACCCTGCTCCACTGCGCATCCCTGTTTGTGCTAATGCGCATCAGACCTGCGCCACTTCTCATCCCTGGTTGCGCCATGGCGCAGTTGGCATGATATTCAGTTGTGTGGTGCAGGTGCATCTTGACCTGCGCAGTGTTTGAATAGCATGTGTGTTGCACATGGGTGCACTGGATTTGTGCCTGCTCCTGCTGCTGCACACTTTTGTGGTGCAGTTTGAATACCCGGGCCACTGTGTGGTGGTCACTGGATCCCAGCTGACCTTTCACCTGGATGTCTGTGATTTTGTCCTCATTTGTCAGTACCAGATCCAGAATCACTTTGTCTCTGGTTGGATTGCTCACCAGCGGTCTAAGGACTGCTCCTTGTGGAGAATCCAGGATGTCATGGCTCCTGGCTGAAGACATACTGTAGCATCAGTTTAGCTGAGAGTTTAAACTATTCCTTTTATTCGGACTAGCTAACCTAAAACAGGAAATACAATTTGTTTCAGTTCACACTTTAAAGATCTGTGTAAGAAGTAAATGCTTTTGGATCAGTCTTTTGGGGCTGTTCTTTAATTTGTGTAACTCTTATTAGCCAGGGAGGGTACCTAGCTGGGGAATATTTGCTGTCTCTTGTGAGTTGAGTGGTTAATTACAATCTGTGAAACAGGTGTTTGACAGGGGGAGAAGCTGAAACAAGTTTAAATGATGCATGAGATTAAAGGAGGAGTTAGCTGTGAACCCTGCCTAGAAGAGCAGAGAGAAAGGGAGAGCAAACTACATAACCTAAAGCAGGAAAGGAAATGCATTTCATTACTTACTTAAAGGGTTGTGTGCAGGCAGAAGTGTTGTTGGATCAGTGTTTTGGGGATGGTCTTTAATTTGTGCAACTCTTATTAGCCAGGGAGGGTACCGTGTGAGAATATTGTGTTTTGTGAGTTGAGTGGTTAATTACTTTTTATGAAACAGGTATTGGGACAGGGGGTGAAGAAAAAGTAAGCTTAAATGAGACAGGGGTTTGAAAGAGGAGTTAGCAGTGGCCCTGTCTAGGAGAGCAGAAAGGTAAGGAGAACACACCATGTAATCTAAAGCAGGAAAGGTAATATATTTCATACTTAAAGGATCTGTGTGAGTAGGTAGAACTGTTTTTGGATCAGTGTTTTGGGGCTGTTCTTCAGTCAAGGAGGATACCCAGCTGGGATTATACTTCATGTCTCAATCTGTGAAACCGGGGGAGAAGTTGAAACAAGCTTAAATTACATAGGGGATTAAAGGGGGAGTTAGTTATTGTCCCTACCTAGAAGAGCAGAGAGGAAGGGGAAACAGACCACATAACCTAAAGCAAGAAAGGTAACTTATTTCATTTCATTTCATACTTAAAATGTCTGAGTAAGTGGGTAGAACCGTTTTGGGGTAAGTGTTTTGGGGCTGATGTTTAAATGTCAGTAACTGTTATTAGTTAGGGAAGGGACCTAGCTGGAAGAACATTTTCGGTCTCTTGTGGGATGACTGGGTAATTGCAATCCATGACACTGATACCAAATAAGTGGAAAAGTTGAAGTAGACTTGAGGGTGACCGGGGGCTCGAGCAGTCCTGGAGATTGTTTTATGGAGCTGGTGCCAGCTATTTAGCACAAGCTGCTATAAAATGTGGAAAATTTAGCAATTGGACCTAAGACTAGAGAATTGGGTGCAGCTGCTTCAAAGGGGTTCGGTTCTGGCAGTGCACCAAAGTGTTGTGACACAGGGCCTGACACAAACCCTGTGCCAAGCCTTGAAAACTGAGCCCAGGGGATTAACTGGTTAATATAACAGGAAATGAATGAATAGAAATAAAAACAGTGTGTCTAGCCTAACTTCTGAGAGGATACTGGAAGGAACACACTAATATTGTATCACAGCTACATTTTGTACACACACACACACACACACGCACCATTGGGGGCAAAGCACAGGGAGAGATCTGGGTCTCATGCCGGATATTAAAGAGCTAGTGTGCAGTTTGCTTAGAGCAAAAGCAAACCAACTTGTAGACAAAGTGGTGAAACTCGCTGTGGAGGGGAAGGGAAGATCAGATTTAATTGCTTACGTGGGCACAAATGATTTAGTAATCTGAATATGGAACACATAAGTCAGAGTTGTATGCTCTGGGAAGAACAGAAAAAGAGATAGCTGGGCCAATAAGCTTCTCTGAGGTGCTACCTCAATCATGCATGAATTGGTGGGAACAATTCCATGTATCCCAGTTCAATGCATGTTTAAAAAGGGTCGAGGAGGGAGGATGGAGTTTGGTTCCTAGTGGCTGGGGCCTGACCTGGTTAGCATGGAGGCTGTTCAAAGAGGTGACTTGCACCCCAATGAGGAGGGCTGGTGGGAACAGTACACACAAGATGTCACAAACAAGGGGGGGGCTTTGCCAGCCTCACCCCATGAACAAATGACCGTAGAATCAAACAGCTAGGAGGAAAAGAAGTGCATGGATAGATGTTGGAAAATTATGTGCACAAGTCCACAAGGAGTCTTGGTAACAAAATGCAGGAACTTCAGGCAGTGGCAACTGCAAGGAGCTTTGACCCCATGGTTGTCACAAAGACATGGGCCACCGCAAACTAATAATGGGACATGACCATACCAGGGTACTCGCTGCTCAGGAGGGACAGAATAAAGGGAAGAAGAGGGGGAGTAACACTGTATGTAAAAGAGGGAACAGAAGCAACTGAAATAGCCTAAGGGGTCAAGTAAACTAGAAACTTTGTGTGTCCTAGCAGCAAGAGGAAATGAGAAACTGATCAGGATTGGGATGGATCTGTAGACCACCAGGTTATGATAAGGAGGTAGACAAGAAACTGGGAGAGATGTTTAGGATGGCAGCCAATTCAGGGGTGGTGGTGGTAGTAGAGAACTTTAATATGCTGGATATGGACTGGAATGTGTCAGTTGCAGCAAGTATTAGGAATCCGAACATGATGGATGCTTGTCAAGAGGCAGTCCTAGTTTAGCTTGTCCAGAGCCTAACAAGGGAAGTGGCTCTGCTGGATCTGATCTCAACACTGAGAGGATCCAAAATGTAGCAGTCCTGGAATCACTCTGTTCCAGATACCACAGAACTGGTGCTGGAGGTCTAGATAGGGGACAACAATGGGCAGACACAGTAAGGGTCTGGAACTTTAAAAAGGCAGATTTGTGGCAAGATAAGGAAAACGCTGGGAGGGGGACATAGTATAAAGCAGGTGGAGGGGAAGAGCAAATATCAGAAGACTATAAACAAAATAAATGATAGAAATGGCAGAAAGCTCAATTGCAAAGGTGTCAAAGGGAAGATGGAAGGGGTCCGATGTGGTTGGTTGGAGCCAAAAGGAGAAAACTCTGTCTGTCTCTGTCTGTCTGTCTAGGAGGATGGGGAGAAATAAATGGAGACAACAAAAATAGCCAGCAGGAAGGTAAGGGAGGCCAAGTGAGACAAAACTCTGGATCATAAAGGAAGTGAAGCAAGGGGAAATGGGTACATCCTGGAGATGAGTAAGATCAAAGAGGGTGTTAGACTGAAGGGTGAGGAAGAATGGGGTGAGGGGGACAAAGGAAAAGCAGAGATACTGAACAAATATATTTGTTTCATATTCACTAGGGAGAAGGATGGGTCACTGCTAGAATATGTAGTGAAGAGGGGAAGGGAGGATAGTAAGGGATCAAGTGGCAAGATCAGTTTAATAGAAGCATGGAACAGTTTACATGTTTGAAGGTAAATAAATCTATGCAGCCTGACAACTTACCAGCAAGGGTGCTGAAAGAGGTAGCAGAATTGTTAGCAGGGCCATTTACAAACCTATTCAACTGCTCACTGGTCTGGAGGAGTGGTGGTCCCTAGGGACTGAAGGACAGTGGACTTGGTTCTTCTACACATGAGTACAAAGGAAAGATGTCAATTAACTATAGACCAGTCGGCTTCACATCTATAGAGGGGAAATGGGCCAAGGACCACCGACTACATAAGGTCACAAAGGGAAGATCTTGAAAGGCAAATGTGGCAGACTTTGACTGGGTGAGCAGGGCATCAGATAGAAGACAGGCAGTAGATGTGGTATACTTGGATTTCAGAAAGGCATTTCATTTAGTCCACCACAGAAGGTTGGTAAAAAAGATTGAGGAATTTAGGGGTGGGGGAAATTGGCAACTTAGACAAGGAACAGTCTAATGGGGAAGAACACAGTGGGTAGTGGTTAAGGATTCGCTATGATATCCTGACAATTGGTCTCCTGAACTCCATAGGCCCAAAGTCTCAGGTCTTAGTGCAATGTGGGTGACAAGGCCTCTGTGCCCCCCTCCCCAACTAAAATAACCAACTCCGAGGGGGAGCAGACCTCTGAGAGGTTAAGAAGTCATGGGGGGCAACAACAGTGCAAAGAAAAATGTTTTCCTCCTGGGAACAGAACCTGGGTTGAGAGTGCCATGCTGACTGAGCTGCTAGTGGCCTAGCCCTCCACACCATGGGAGCAGCTCAGCCAGACTCTGCATTTTCTCCTTCTTTGTGGTGTCCGACTAGAGGTAGGTAGCGGTTCATCACATCTGCTACCTTACCCCTGTCGGCACCAGCTTTCTTCTGCTGGGTTGGTGGGTGGATGTTGGGCTGCTGAACTCTGGATCTTGAATGTTGGGATTCTGAGTGTCAGCATTAAGAAATTCTCCCATGGTGAATGGGGAGTTTGAGGTAAAGGATGTAACAAGTGGAGTTCCTCAGGGAATGGTGCTGGGTCGTTTTTCTTTTCAATGTATTCGTTTGTAACACAGGGGAAGGCATTATGGGCAAGATCTACCTCTTCACAGAACACACACAAACCTGAATAAGGGTGGACCCATAGGAAAGGATAAGGGAGCTCGAGGAGGATCTGGACAGGTTGCACAGTGGGGCACAAATCTGGCAGCTGGGCTTCAAAGCAAAATGATGCACTTTAGGAAGAGGAAACCAAGAGTACCATATGAAATATGGGGGTGGTGGTGCTGTAAAGCACAGTGAAGGAAATGAACCTATGGGTTATGACAGTAGAGCCTAAATACAATAGCACATTGTAAAAGAGCTGTGGGCAAGGTAAACAGGACGCTGGGTTGCAAAAGGGGGGGGATAAGCATTAGAAGTGGAGATGTGATTCTCTTTCTTTCCCCCCATTGTACAAGTCACTGATACGACCACATTTGCAACGCCATGTAAGGTACTGGAGTCCACACCTGAGAAGAGACTGACAAGGTTAAAACAGTACAGCACAGGAAAATAAGGTTTTTCCTTGGGCCTCGGGGCAAGATATATACAAGGAGAGGCTGCGGGACTTAAACATGTACACCCTTGAGGAAAGGGGTGACATAACAGACACACACAAGTACTGCACCTGTATGGAATAAACAGGCTACATGACCAAGAACTTTGAACTCAAATACAGGGATGAGAGAGAGCTCACTTGAACTCATGGGGGGATTTCAAAAGGGATGTCCATAAGCCCTCTGCCACATAAAGAGTGGTGGACAAGAGGAACAAGCTGCCAGAAGAAGTGGTACTGGCCAGATTGGTGAACTGCTTCAAGCAGGGATGGGAAAGGTATATAAGATTAGTTAGAAAGGGGGCAGAAATGAAGGTAAGGAATGGCCACTAGGCCACTGCAGAGTAGTTGTGTAGGGTGGGCCATCTGAATGGGCCAACAGGTCTTTTTCTACCATCATTGTCTATTCGTCTATTTATCTGGTGCACACAAGGCTGGATTTTCATCTATTTATCTAGTATACATGTGGTCAGATTTTCATCTTCTTATCTAGTGCACACAGGGCCAGATTTTCAAAGCCCCGAGAATGCCTCAAGCCTCTGGTGCGCCCATCAAGTGATGCACAGGGCTTGTGGCATTCTCCCAGCTGGCAATTAGGATTTTCCATCCCATGTACTGATTGCCAGAAGTTAGTCCAGCTTTTTGCTGGTCTAGCTTGCATCAATCCCAGGTACTCTCTTTCCCGGGGCTCGCACCAAATACTTGGCACAAGCTGCTGTAAAGAGGGAAAACTGTCTGTAGCTGTAACCCAATATACTAAATTTGGGCACAGCTGCAGCAAAGGTGTTTGGTGCAGCTGTACCAAAAAATGGTGTTGACAATGGCTTGACACATACCCTGTATCAATGTTCGAAAATCTATCCCACAGTCTCTAGGCATTGGGAGAAAACCAAACAAAACAAAAACTGTTTCATGATGTTTGACTAGCCCATTAACATACAGTTTGCATGTCCTAGGCATAGTATGGACCAGTTAGGGATGGGCAACCTGATGAGTCAGTATTGTACCTGAGATTAAGTGGATCTGTGCAAATAATAGCTCTGATTTTTTCCTAATTTGTTTCTAAAGATATTAGTAGTGGCTTACAATCTGCAGGGTATAGGCTGTCCTCTCTTCTGAAAAGCAAGATTTAGTATGACGCATTTATCTCTGGTACTGTAATATGTAACAAAAAATAAAAAAAAAAAAAAAAAAAAACATAGGCAAGGTTTCAAACAAATTAAAAAGGGTGGAATAACACTATAAAATCATACTGATTCTGACAATTATTCTCTACATCAGCCATCGCAACTAGTCCACCACACCATACCCAAGACTTCTACAAGATGTTCCTAAAATCTGTTTGGAGATCTTTGCTGTTTGCCCTGTTTGTTCTGCATGATGCTGTTGGACAGAGACCCACAGGTAAATAAATAAAAAAAATTACAGATGTTTGATTCCAGCTGAGGCTAGCAATTATAGCTTTTTCTTAAATTTCACATTAACCTTTCAGATGTTTGACTAAAGTAAATGCCAATGCTTTACCAGCATACAAAAAAACTAGTGCAGTAGAAAATTTGACTGAATTGGTATTCTGCTGGCATTAAAATAAGACTCACACTGAATGCAACTTGATTAAAATGGGCAACTGCATTCTTACAATATGATTTTTAAAGTTGCATTATACAGTGAGGAATATAGATGTTTGTCATTCAAATGTAAGCAGCAAGCCATGACAAGATCTGCAGTAAGGCTAAAATCACCACAGGCACAGGAAGTGTTTATAGTGTATGGGTTGATGTTCTGTATGGAGATGCATACACTCCAAAATGTGCTGCTGCTGGAGCAGTGATGTAATTTCTACAACAGAATTGCTTTTCGTTCTGCTGTAGCAGGTTTGACACCACACGACGTTTCATTGCTGTATTGCCACTGACACTAGAATGAACTGTTCTGTCAGTGTGTGTGTGTGTGTGTGTGTGTATATATGATGCTGCTATTGCTGTTGTAGAGTGTTGCACTTCCCTGTACCATACACTATGTAACTAAGGTATGGGGAACTATATATGCCAAGGCCTCTTTTTCCAACCTCATATTTTCCATTACAAGAGACCTCTTGAATTTCACTCTCAAAATAAGCCATGTCAGTGGCTCAACAGGTTGCATACTCACCTCTGAGGCCAGAAGATCAGAAGGCTGTGGGTTCTATTCCCACACCAGACACTTGGGTTAAATCCCAATACTGACACTGTAGTGCAACATGAGGGGCGTGCTGCACTTCTGAGGTGCCATCTTTCGAATGAGACGTTAAACTGAGGTCCCATCTGCCTGCTCTGGTGGTAGTTCAGGTGGATGTTAAAGATCCCATGTCACTTCTTGAAAAGGGTAGGGGAATTTTATTAAATGAAAACATGAAATCATAAAAGTACAGAATCATCGCAACAGACTTAAGCATCAGACATAAAACATATAACAAGGCTATAAACCAAATTAAAATAAAATGAATAAAAGGGAAGATAAAAGGGGGGGCTGTACATTTGCAGGAGCAAAATTAATAATACTATAAACATGAGAGAGGGATGGAGAGACGGAGAGATAGGATGGATGGGGGGACAGCTAGAATAAAGCATAATTGAGGTTGTTACTTTTACATTGGAAACCATGTTATTTACACATTTATTTGGTTTCTGTATCCCTTTTACTTAAGGTTTTTATACTTAAATTTATAATCTAGATGCATTCCACATGTAAATGTTGGTGTCCATTTTTTTAGACTTGTGCCCTCTGAAAGTAACTAACTGTAACAGTAGGAGAATTTTTATTGAAAATTGGACTTAATTTACTACAACAATACAAAAGGAACACATTAAACAGCAGTAGAAATAAAAATAAAAAAAACAAAAAAAAAACAAAGATGGCAACATAAATGGATTATCATGGCAAAACATATGAATTGAAGCATCATAAGATGCATACGGTCTATAATCCATTTATTACAGTTTATCCACAAGTGTTTAACTTTCTTCTCAGAAAACAGTACTATACCTGACTGCAAAATTCTGTTAAGGGCCTTTCTTACATTTTACTATTTCTATAGGAGACACCATTTTCTCTTGGAATACCCATATACAGCTAGCTTGCCAGATAAAATATTGTAGTATAGCAAATAATGTGTGCATGTGATATTTGTCCCAGGTTTCTGTGGGGGGGGGGGGACAATAAACCAATTCTCCATAAGAAAGGAACAAAAGCAGAGGTTCCTCCCATTCCTTGTCAATAAGGACCCAGAATCCTTTAACATAAGGGCAATCTAAAAATAAATGTTGTTGCATCTCCAAAACTTGAATACAAGTATATCTCTGAAGCAATACTGCTCTGATAGCCATTTGTGCTTATTGCTCAGAATGCTTAGTCTGCTGTAATTCCCAAGCCAAACACTGCCCCACACATACAGGGGAATTCTATGGTTTACCAATAGATTGAGAACTCCTATAACTGATCTTCAGGAAAAAGGGGAAAGTTAACTATTGATTGACACTCTGTATTTAGAATGGTTTTAAAAATAGCTTTCCTATCCAAATTGCATAAGTTATTCCCCCATTTCATTGCATTTTTAATACTGTCCCTCAGGGGCTGAAACTGTGTGTCCTGTAGTTTTGTGACCTCGGTTACAATTCTATTATCGACCCTTGATTTACATTCTTTAAAGGGGTCCAGGGACCCCTTCTTTACCTGTGTACCAAACTGAAGTTCTTAGCTGAGAGATTTAGTTCAGTTATATTGATGGGCAGCCATCTGATTTTTATTATACAGATTTGAGAACTCTAATCGCAATTTATTATTTCATACTGGGAGATGAGTGCTGCAGGTGCTGGCATAAGTGGAGATGGTCCCTATTAGCTATATAGCTAGCCCTGTTCTGGAATAGCACTTGGCAAGATTTTTTGGTATCCTCCCACCACTCCTTGTAACATTCCAGCACAGAAATTCTAACAGACAGTTCTCACCTCCACATGTTTTGTACTACAGGATCTTCGGAAGACATTTCATTAAGTCTCCAAGTGTTTTTCTTACAATGTAAGGAATTATCCCAGGTGAAGTGTAATGAACAGAGACATGGTCAGAAAATTCACATGCATGTGTTTTAACTTTTAAAATAGTTAATACAGAAAAAACCAAAATGGAATCAATATGTGTCCTTAATGTGGCCCTGGAAGTATGTGTAACCACCTGAAGGATATTGATTTCTGTATGCATCTATTAACCCAGCTGTAGAAACTGTTTTGCAATGCTATCTAATTGCAGAACAATTTATCTACCTGTAAACCTCTAGCGGACTGTTTCACACCGCAGTTAAAATCCCCTTGCCAAATATGATGTTGGGAAGTGTGAAGAAAGGGTTGCACTTCCTTAAATAAGGCAACTCTCTGTGACTTGGATTGAGGAGCATAAATGGCAATAAGGCAGAATCTTTCTGTTTTTATAGGAAATGTCTAGAAGTAGGGCCCTTCCTGGGTGAATGTCAACCAATCTAAACACTTTTAACTGAGGATTAGCTAACAATATACCCACCCCATCACAAGTGTCCTGACCCGTGGACCAAAAGGATAGTCCATAACATCAGGTCTTGGAGGTTTGCTGAAGATCAATATGAGGTTTAAGTAGTGTCCTGTAAACAGTAAATTTCATGTTTGTATCCCTGAAGTGAAAACCCAAACATGTTTCCTTTCCCTTTTTTTTTTTTTTTTTTTAATGCTGTTGACACTGACGGTGTAAATGGTACAGCAATGCATCAGAAAAATGGGAACGAGAAATCGGCATCTAGGAAAAGAGCTTTAACTATGGGTCTTGGAAAGTCACTGTTGTCTAGTTTGTCTGGCTATAGAGTCTTCTTATTCTTCCCCCCAACCCCGTGTCAGTAGTGGAAGCTATGGATGTGGTATCTGTTTCTTTCTCACCCGAATCTCCTTCTGAAGGCTAAGTGGCTAGAGCAGTGTATTTATTCCTCCCCCCCCCCCAAAGAGGATGAGGGGCCTGCATTATTTATTTAATCCCCCTGACTCTTTATCTCCTCTGGGTGCCAAGGATTTCCCTAATCTGGAACATTTCTTTTGTGTGACTAATTGCAAGAGTTTGTTCTGACATGGGGGAGAGGGGCAGCATTACCCTCCCCCCGACAATCTCTCAGAATGTGATGTTGGATTTACATCTTCCTCTATTCTAAATGCCTCTATTGCTGGGGTCTCTGTCATTTGAACCTCAGTGGGTTGCTACCCTAGCATTTGTGGGCCCACAGTTTCCTGGGCAGGAGTGACTCTATCCCTGTCCAAAGTTTCTCTGGCTGTTCTGAAACTTTGTTCCGCAATTCTTTTTGCCTGCATCTATTGGGCAGTATTGATTAGGCCTTCATGCAACGGAAAATCCTCCCTATTATGGGTGGAACCAGGAACAATGCCCATACGCATGGCCAGTCTTCTCTCAAATGTTGCACTTGAATAGGTCTAAACAATTTGTAGCAACAAGGCCATAGTCAAGGCAATGACTGCAATGAGCAGTGTCACAAGCAGAACTAAGGTGGGTGTGAGATCCACATTTAAAACAAGAACTGGGTTATCCTGCATAGAAGAGGGACCCTCTATCTTTACCTAAGGGAGATGTATTGGGCCTGAATTGGTCGAACAGTTTCACCCTTATCTGCCACCCACCATCCTGAATCTGCTCACTGTCTAATGGGTGTTGGTCTGCCCAGGACCTCATAATGCTGCCTTAGCCAAAAAAATGGCCTCAGCATTTACCCCCTCATTTCTATTCATAACAGAAATATTCTTGACTGATAGTTTAGTAAGTGGAATGGCCTGAAATGGAATGCATACCGGGGAGTTTTTCAATCGCTGATATTGAGTCCAAAACCTATGTCAAAATTCAAGTTACCGATGTTTGATTAAGGCAAAAATCTCTGAAGAGAAAAACTTCATGGAGCCTTTTAACAATATTCTGACAATATACAGCCTGTCTGGTGGTGACTCCAACCCCACTTTGTAGAGCATCCGAACTGCGTTCCTTCTAGGAGTGGGTTCTCCCTTATTTTGAATTGGGTCAGGCAATGTAGTAGGGGCTAACCTAGCTGAATTACTATAGTCCCAAAATACCTCTTCAGAGTGGCCCAACCTTAGGGGCTCAGCTTTTATCTGCTGTTGGGACCAGTAGGTACAGAAACACTTGCACTAGCAGCATTTTCTGATACATTTCTTATTGATATAGAAGTTTGTTCAATATTACACAATGGCAAGAAAGAATCTTGGACTGTGATTGGTCAGTTTGGGGCTGGACCCATGGCGTTATCCCAGCATAACACCGCAGGTCTAGTCTCAGCACTGTGAACCAATGTAGATGACCATGAGGAGCATTACTTACTTTATTTTTTTTTTGCATCCCCTCTTAAGAAACGAATGTTTTTATTAGAGTGGAAAAATATTTTATAAAATTATTTTTTTTATATATAACAACAAGCCATTGTATAATAGGAATAATGCACTCCAGGGTGTGTGTTGTGCAGGGATAACGCTATGCCTGGGGCACTGGACCTGCGGCCTTGTGCCCAATTTCCCCAGGCGTGGCATTATCCCAGCACGACACACCCTGTCATGCATCATTCCTTTAATATCAGTTGCTGATGCACCCTTGTGTGCACTGGAGCTCATAGTAGGTACATTTTCAGTGGCCACTTTCTCCATTGATGCTGGTACGATGTCCTTTCCTTATATTTCTGAAATGCTCAGTCAATTCCAGGATCCATTGACCATTCACTCCCCGTATCCAGCCTATGTCCTCTAAAATGTGGACAGGAGACCAATTACACATACCAGTATCTGTGTGTGTCTCTCACAACAGGAGTTGAAACTACTGAAATACTGTCTTGCTTGGCTGTACTCCAGGCAAAGTAGCCTCTGGGTTTTTTGTTGCAGAAATGTTGATTCCAGGTTTGTCCATGTACTTACAGTATCTGGGGATTCTACTCTTGCAGGCAGTGGCCAAAGAATGCCAACCCACTCCAAGTCTATATCGGGCTATGGGTTGAACCTCTATAACATTGCTGGAATTTTGCAGCTCTTGGCACACAACCCTCAGGTCGTTTTTCATGGCCAGCCACCTGGAGAACTTCCTTCAGCCTGTACCTTGCTGAATAATGCTTGACAGTTCAGGAATGGCAGTAACTGCAGCAGTCTGTAATGTTAGTGCTTCGGTACTCTGACTACTCATGCTGTCAGAACCTGTAGCGCCTTTGACAGAAGAGGTGGCTTTTGCAATTCTACTGAATTCATGTTCAAGTGCTTTCTGTCTCTCTCTTTCCATCAGCTTGGCATTATCATACTGTCTTTCAGTTAACCAAAACATTAGCTGAAGTGTTTGAAGGTTTACTCAATAACTTTTGTTGTTCAGTGGAAATTACTACTTCCTTTAGCTTCTCCGACAATAGAAACACTTAATTAGCAGCTATCATTTCTGAAGAAGATGCTGCAATCATCGCAACATCTACAGCTGCTTGTGTTGTGAAATCGGGAGAGGAAGCCTACTTCCCTGTTTCCCCACATCCATCCTGTACACCAGTTCCTCTGAAGTGGCCATCTTGGAACAGATGGCCAAAGGTTTCCCCTTACAGATGAGTAGGAGAATTTCCCCGATGTCCTGGCCAAATTTCCCCCATTCACTAAAAATATCACCAACTGCTTAATCTGGTTCAGTGTCAGCTGGCATCCATCTATATCCCCCTCCCATGGGATGAGGCTGAAACTGGGCAGAATTGTCTAGTCCTCTTTTTTCCCAGTCAACAAACTAAATAAATAAGGTCACTCTAGTCATACCAACCAATCACTGAGGAAACCGCTTTGTTGTGTGTGTGGTTCCCCATACATTATTCTATATGTTTTGAATGAGGTGCAACAGCTTGCCCTTCAACACTTCTGAGAGCCCGCAGTGATTTTAGTATTGACACATGTGGCATGTCCAACTTCAGTAAAACAAATGTTACACAAAGTAAGGCTCCATTTATGTTTTTGTTCTAACTGGCACAGGTTGAAATGGCAACATACACTGAGGAAAAAAATGTGAAATTAAAGATTGCATTACTCGGCAAACTTTTTCAAAATTCCCACTTTCCAGCTTGCCTGATGGTATGGAGGGCTGAGGTGCTGGACACCACACCTCTTGCCATTCCGGGGCCCCGTATTCAGGAATGAGCATGGGCCACCGGGGGTAAGCAAGGGAGGGAGAGGATTGAGTATCTGACTGCTTTCTTCTCCTGGGGAAAGGTGGACATATCATCCCACTCCTTGGCTGCCCCTCAGTGGAGGATGGGGGCAGTGCCAGAGTGACAACTAATGTGGCTTCATGATGTGTTCACCTCCATGCATGTTCATGGCCATGAGTGGAGGGACCAAGAAAAAAAGAAACACCACTGCTGGCTCCATGAAGCCCCTCCAGTACTCCAGCATCACCGCCCCAAGGAACTCCCGGGCCTGCTCCAGATGTGTACTCAGGAGGAGGGGGGACAGCCCTTCACCCCACCATTGGAGGTAATCCATGGGGAGATGCAGGGCATGGGAGATACTGAGGGGTGAGGCAGTGACCAGGGGCTGGAGGAGGACAGAAGTATCCCAGCAGACCAAGGAGGAAAAAACACTTTACTTAAAAATAAATAAAATCCCATTTTCCCCAGGAAATATAAGGGAATGCAGCGGGATGAAGATGGGGAGGCATACCAAACTTCCTTAAGGGAAGCAGGGAAGGCAGTAAGGCAGGCAAAGGCCCAAACCGAGGAAACACTAGCACAAACAGTAAAAGAAGGTGACAAGACTTCTAAAGATATATTGGTGAAAGGAGAAAGTCCAGAGGGGGTATTGCTAAAATCAAAGGAGATAAGGGTGTGTGAGGAGGAGGACCACATAAAAGCATCTATACTAAATAGATACTTCTGCTCAGTATTTACTGAAGAGAAGGTGGGGCAGGGCCCACAGCTCAGCACCATGGACACAGCGGGGAGGGAGATGTGCACTAGTCCCTTTACAAAAGAAAGGGTCCTACAAGAGCTCAATAAGCTCAGACTGGACAAGGCAATGGGACCTGATGGCATGCATTCCAGGGTAATATTGGAGCTAAGGTTGGAACTAGCAAAGCCATTATCAGAACTGTTTTTAGTGAGTCTCTAAGCACAGGAGAGGTTCCAGAAGACTGAAGAAGGGCTCATGTGATCAGTGCCTCATCTCTGCTACCACTCTTGTGGAGCTGGAACTACAAACCAGTCAGTCTTACCTCAGTATTGGGCAAGATTATGGAGGCATTCCTCAAGGAAAGGATCGTGCAACACCTGGAATCCATAGGAGCACAGGATCCAAGACAGCATGTGTTTACAAAAGGAAGGTCCTGTCAAACTAATCTCATAGATTTCTTTGACTGGGTAACCCGAGTGGCGGACCAAGGGGGAGCGGTTGATGTCGCCTACCTTGACTTCAGCAAAGCTTTTGATACTGTTCCATACAGAAAATTGATTAATAAGCTGGGTCAGAAGTTGGCCAACTGCATGGCAAACTGGTTGAGTGGCAGAAAACAGAGTAGTGGTAAACGGTATACAGTCAGAGATGCAAGTCACAAGTGGGGTACCTCGGGGATCAGTCCTCTTCAATATCTTCATCAGTGACATTGCAGATGGACTGGAGGGTAAGATTTGTCTGTTTGCAGAAGACACCAAGATCTGCAACAGAGTAGATTATCCAGATGGGGTGGGCAGAATGAGAAGAGATCTGGATAAACTAGCAAAATGGTTGGAAGAGTGGCAACTGGGGTTTGATACAAAGAAGTGCAAGATCATGCACATAGGGAAGAGAAACCCTGAAGCCACCTATAGGCTGGGAGGGGAGTTGCTGGCAGTCACAAGGGAAGAAAGAGACTTGGACATGGTCATTATCACTGATGACCTGAAATTCAAGCAGATCACTAAAGCAGTAGGTACGGCTGGTTGGGGGGGTGTTGGGGTGAATTAGCAGAGGCATCACAAGTCTGAAGAGGGAGGTAATAATCCATCTTTACAAGACACTGGTTAGATCCCATATGGAGTACTGCTTGCAGTACTGGAGGCCACACCTTCACAAGGACATTAACCGCATTGAGGCAGTCCAGAGAAGGGCAACCAAAACGGTGCAAGGACTGCATCAGAAAACGTATGAGGACAGATTAACAGAGCTCAATATGTATACCCTAGAGCAAAGGAGGGAGAGAGGTGATATGATCAAAACATTCAAACACCTTAAGAGCATTAACAAGGTGAAAGAGTCTAATATGTTTCAATGTTAGAAAAATAGCAGGACAAGAGGACACAGCATGAGATTAGAGGGAGGCTGATTAAGGGGTAATGTGAGGAAGTTCTTTTCACAGAAAGGGTGGTGGATGCATGGAACGGCCTACCTCTGGAAGTGGTGGATATGAATACAGTGCAGGGCTTCATGAGATGGGCACAAGGGAACAATAGAGATGAGTATGAACAGACAGACCATTGACAGAGCAAAGGCCAATGGCACATTTATAAGGTGGAAAAAGAAATGGGCAGACTGGATGGGCCTTGCAGTCCTCATCTGCTGTAAACTTCTATGTTTCTATCCTCTTACCCTTAATATTTATTGAATCATATGGAATTCTAGATCTTCAACTCTGAGGTGTCTGGTGTTTTGAAGTGGCAACCCTCAATGCCAGTGGCTATTGCCCCTCCCTTCTGTTCTGTATGAGTACTTGTTCCACTGTATACTTCCTGGATCAAACTCCACTCATTGATGTCACCACATCATCCACCTGACGTATTTTACGCAATCGTTCTTTCTCAAACCATGCCAATACACTCCCCTTTATCTGGCATCCCTTAAAGGAAAATCACACCATTACCATGGTAGAACATCAGACATGTGCAAAACCCCAAAATACAAAAGAACGAACACAATTTAAAAGTGACCAATTTGGCAAGAGATTTCTGCACTGTAAATATCTTATAAGAAATATTGGTCTTCTAAACAAATGGAGAGCATATTGGCATTGTCATCAGCCTTTTGAGAAAGTATTCTGTAGTGGTACAAAAAGTAGACAGTGGAACGAGTCCGTATGTTCTTAATCATTCTCTGTTTAAGGCATAAAAATATTAAACAAATGCAATTTTTCAGCACCTGTCAGTAAAGAACACATGTGGATTTAAGATAAAACCTTACTTCATTCACTGCCTAATATAGCAGCATGCCTCATGACTAGCAGCTGCCGACTTCCTCTCTTTTACATTGACCTTGATTATGTAGTCTGGCACTGAGCTTCCCAGGTGTGGTCTCCCACCCCCTTAATGCACTGGCTGTTTTCAGGCAAGCAATACTGATCAACAGGAGCCAGTCAATGGAATAAGTAGACCTGTTGGCCTATAGCCTGTCTTTAAGGAGTTGGCAGTATTTCAGTGTACAAGGGATTTCCACATTTAAAGTTGCATATCGCAAAGAGTGAGGCCATATTTCAATCAGCAGTTGATCTGATCAGATTCCAAACACTCTTGTCAGTAATCAACGTGGTTAACATTCTGCCCCCCTTTGTCAAATCCTTAGACTCTTACATGATTGGACTGTGTTGCAAGATCTCCTCCAGAAGGAGGGAGGTTATCCTGCCCCTGTATAGGTCATTGGTCAGGCCCCACCTGGAGTACTGTGTGCAGTACTGGTGCCCATTCCTTAAGAAGGACATCAGATTGTTGGAGAGGGTGCAGTGAAGAGCCACAAAGATGACCCAGGGATTGGAAAGCAAGCCCTATGAGGACAGGTTGGGAGAGTTGAATATGTATTCACTGGAGGAGAGGAGGGATTTGATCAAGACTAAGTATCTGAAGGGGTCAAATGAGACCAACACAGAAGGGATTTAGCATATTGAGAGATGCAAGTTTAAAAACCAAAACTTGCAGAACTTTTAATATGCTAAATACCAGAGACCCAGTGAATCTGGGATGATTGAAAAAATTGTAGCACTGCAAGGTAATCCTTGTTTGCGATATCTATATGTTCACAGTGAGCTTTGCTTACCTCAGCTCAATATATAGACCCCCTGCAAGAAAGCTGATTGGTGAGTGTACTGACTGCCACGTGGCATACTTCAATTTTAACAGTGCATGAAGGATGAAAGCAGCCATATCATAGTCCACTACTCTGATATTGTAAGATTTATCTAGCTTCAAACAGTGTTAAGTAACACAGCAGAAAAATTTGTTTTAAATCCCTAGATTAGAGTCCCTGATTCCAGCTCCTTATCCTGTAATGAAGCAACAGGGGTCAGTCCTGTTCACCATTCATATTCCTTCATTGTCTGACTCTTCTTCTCCTGTCTGAGGGGTCAGTGAGTTGGAGGGTATGGCCTCCATGTTGAATACAGAGATGAGCTGGCACCAGAAGAGTGTACAATCCCTAGACTCCATTGGCGAACCTACACCACATCAATTTGTTTGTGGCATGAATGTGTTGCAAATGAAAGGCTGGGGGGAAGGGATGCAAGGTATTTCCATTATAGTTAAGTCTGAGTCATGGGCCACCTTTAACATGACTGGCGTCTCTGGTGATCACTGCCATGGTGACCATGAGGACTGTTTTGTTTTGGCTCCAATGTCCATACTCGGGGTCCTGACAGCAATTACTGTAACAAGAATTTGTCAATGCCTAAAGTTGATTGCGTTGGTCTGTTGAGCTCACTCAGTGGCCCTGTGTCACTTGCTCATTCTGTTTCTCCCGGTGCTGCAGGCTGCACCTTTGTATGGGGCTCCTGGCTGTGTTGGCAGGCATCTTCTGCCCACAAATAAATCTGCAGCTGTCCTGACAGAACTGTGTTGAGGTGGGTCACTCACCTCTCAGTTGCTCATTCTATTTCTGCTGGCACTGCAGGCTGCCCTTTTGTACTGGGCTCCCGCCTCTGTTGGCAGCTTTTTTCTGCCCACAAAGAAATGTACAGCAGTCCTGACACAGGTCCATTGAGCTACCTCACCCTCCCTCTCTTGCTCATTCCATTTCTACCGATGCTGCAGGCTGGCCTTTTGTACAGAGCTCTTGCCTGTGTTGCCGCCTTTTTCTGCAACAAAGCAATCCGCAGCAGTCATGATAGAGGTCTGTTGAGCTCGCTCACTCCCTCTCTCTCACTCACTCATTGTGTTTGTCCTGGCGCTGCTGGCTGCCCTTTTGTACTGGACTTCTGCCTGCGTTGGCACCTTTTTCTGGCCACAAAGAAATCTGCAGCTGTCCCGACACAGCTCCATTGAGGTCATTCTCTCCGCCTGTCTCACTCTCTCATTCTGTTTCTCATAGTGTTGCAGGCTGCTCTTTTGTACTGGGCTTCTGCCTGCATTGGCAGGTTTTGCTGCCCACAAAGAAATCTGCAGCTGTCCCAACACAGCTCCGTTGAGGTGGGTCACTTCCCCTCTGTCACTCACTCATTCTGTTTCTGCTGGGGCTGCAGGCTTGCCTTTTGTACAGGGCTCCTGCCTGCGTTGCTGCCTTTTTCTGCCCACAAAGAAATCCATAGCAGTCATGATAGAGCTCCATTGAGCTTGCTCACTGCCCCTCTCACTCGCTCATTGTGTTTCTTCTGGCGCTGCAGGCTGCCCTTTTGTACTGGGCTTTTGCCTGTGCTGGCACATTTTTCTGCCCACAAAGAAATCCACAGCTGTCCCGACAAAGCTCTGAGGTCTCTCACTCCACCTGTCTCATTTGCTCATTCTGTTTCTCCTGGTGCTGTAGGATGCCATTTTGTAGTGGTCTCCTGCTTCTGGTGCCTTTTCCTGCCCAGAAACAAATTTGCGGCAGTCTCAACAGAGCTCCGTTGAGCTCACTCAGTCCCCCTCTCTCACTCGCTCGACCTGTTTCTGCCGGTGCTGCAGACTGACCTTTTCTACTGGGCTCCTGCCTGCCTTGCTGCCTTCTTCTGGGCACAAAGAAATCTGCAGCAGTCCTGATAGCGCTCCGTTGAGCTTGCTAGCTCACTCACTCCCCCTCTCTCACTTGATCGTACTGTTTCTCCAGCCGCTGCAGGCTGCCATTTTGTACTGGACCCCTTCATGCATTGCTGCTTTTTTCACTATGAAGGCTCCAATTGGACCAGTGTATCCATTGGTTAGAAGGAAATCATGAAAATGTGGCAAAGGATTTGGGTCATGCAGCTAATGCAGGCCCCTACCCAACCCCTCTACCTTGTTTTTTAAAAAAAAAAAACTTTATGAATTCAGCACAGAGACAGAGTATGAAGATTTCGCTCCTAAGAACACTGGGATGAAGAATATGGCTCTTCTCCTCATCTTTTTGAATTTTCTTCTGCAAACAGGTTTATTAAGAATAAATAACAAGTTGGCTGTGGAAGATTACATTTTTTGTGCAGACTCCTACACAAGTTTATTTTATTTATATAGTTTTTTTTTTTTTTTTTTTTTATATAAGAACAGAGTCTGACATCTTCTAGAATAGTATCTCTCCCAGTCAGCGAAGAAAATGTACCAGCTTCAGTACAGGTACTGTTTTTGACAAAAAATTGAAGAAATGATAAGCAGTAGCTAGAGAGGCTGCTGAATATTTTTTTATGATCAACCCTTTCTGACATACATTTGAGAAAAATATATATTCACCTAGAGCTCTAGCATTAAGGCAGGCTGCTTATACTGCCTACTCTTTTGAATTGCCAGTTTCCACGTGGGTCTTCATACTGCCTCTGTGTGAGAATATGCCACAAGAGGGTAAAGCAGATATTCTTGTGAAGACTGACATTGTGACTTCTAGGCAGCAGCTTCAGATGTCTACTGATTTGAATAACACCACACCCAAAATACTGAGTAATGCTATAACACACAGTAAGCAACTTTCCCTATGTTTCAAAAAAGTTGTTCTTCATGCTTTACATGTTTTAGAACAGCGGAGAGGGAACTAGAGGGATACGGATTGGCCATCTAATGTATTAGCATTGCACTTAACGTTTCGTACCCTTCATACCGCTCCTTACTCCTATACGCTGCCGTATTCCCTCTCCTGTCACACAGTTATGACCCTACTTACACATGGGGGCTGTTGACCATATTTTATATTATCCCTTGTCTGGGGTTAACTGTTTGTTTATTCGATTTATTGTCTGTGTATAACTTTTTCTCTGGGGGCAGTGCCTTATCTGTATAATGTATTAGCCTTGTGCTGAATGTGAAATCTATGTATGTACGTGAAAAACTGGTCCTCCTTGTAAACTACTTCTGCTCAGTGGTGACTGCCTGTATAAATAAAGACTTTGAGTAATCGGTCTTGCACTATATTAAAACACTCGTAGGAGCTGAGCTGTATCACATACATGCTTGCAGTCATCAGACCCTCACATGCCATAAAAGTTTGACCCAATGATAAAATAACTACTACACAAATAATTTACTATTTACTAATTACAAATTAGGAAAGCATACTTTCAAACTGTTCAGAATGCGAGAGTTCACCACACACATCTCACCACACCTCATTAGTGTGGTGATGTAATTGGTAAGGCAGCTGAGCTTTGCTCTCATGTCCGTCAGTTATGCCCACACAATAACTCAGTGGGGTGAAGCATCTTATTCTTAACACTTGGGGATTAGTTGTTCTTTAATCTTGAGCCAAGCAAATCTTCTTATGAGGTAAACTGCCTAGTGACCTACAGTTCAACAAAGTTCAAATTTTTACAATAGAGGTGGGCGTAGCCCTGCAGCCATCTTGTCAGCACAGTACAGGGGGGATACCAAACAGACTCTTAATAATAGAGGTGAACAGCAATCACTGTGCATTCTTTGTGCTTTTTTGTGTGTGTGGGTAGAACATGGCACGGTCTGCCATGTCCAAGATGGCAATTGGAGTTTTCTGTGCATGCCCAACAACTCGTGCATGTGCACTGAACTCCGGCAGCACGGCAGACAGTGCTGTACTCCATGACCTTTGCTGCAGCCATACCAACTCTGGCAAAAGCTTATTTAATATGTTAAGTCTATGCAGATACTGTAGAACCTCAGTCCCATTTAGCATATTTAGTATATAGTATGGTGGGGCTTGCATGTTTGCTCTTCTCCTGCAGGAGCTTTTGATTGTGGGACAAGCACATTGTTTATCTTTTTTTTTAATAGAAGTAGCAGTAATTTATGCTTTGTCCTGCTGGTCCTCATGGAGTGGGGGGGTAGGAAGAGGATGAGAATCAGTGGGCAACCATGATTGTTTAACCACTGCAGCAAAAATAGAAAACTGTATCATACTGAACTGCCAAATAACTGCCTCAAAGTTTTACACATCTTTGAATATGTAAATTAATTATATATATTTTGGTGTCCTTAGTTGCACCTGGATGTTCTTCTTCAAGTCCACCTTTGTGCTGTCTGGAGTCAATTGCAGGATATAGCTGCATGCCAATAAATTCCACGTGCCACTGTGATTTGAATTGTCTTTTATTTGGTGACTGCTGTCCTGATTATGAAACTACATGTCAGAAAAGTAAGTAATGCTCTTTAAAATTAACACTTTATAAGCCACTATGAAACAAAACTGTTAAAAACAATGTTTGCCAGCCTGCTGGGGCAGCAGCAAAGTGTTCACCCGTGGCGCTGAAAACCCGGGTTAAGTAGTGAGCCCAAGAATTGGAGGGTTGGCTGGGGAGGAGGAGGTTTGAGCATCCCAGGGATGATTGCTCTCTGGGGGGAAGGAAGGGTCTGTTGATGGCGCTTACATGACCCCTAATGGAGGTTGGAGGCTGGAGCACTGGTGTACATGCAGGGAGGGGTGGGGTGGGCAGATGCTGATATGCATTTCGCATCCTGGCGTTGCTGCATGCCTGCCTTCAGTGTGACTGATGTCCTGATTATGAGAATATATGTCAGAAAAGTAATTGATGCTTTCTAAAATCAACACTTAAGGCCACTATGAAAAAGAACTCTTAAAATCTGTTTGCCAGCCCACCAGAACAGTGGCAGAGCATTTGCCTGTGGTGCCAATGACCCGGGTTCAGGAATGAGCTTGGGAGTTGGAAGGCCAGATGGGAAGGATGAGGTTTGAGTGTCCCAGGGACTGCTGTCCTCCAGGGAAGGAAAGGGTCTGCTACTGGCACTCTCATGACCCCTAGCAGAGGCTGGGGCCTGGAGCACCAGTGTACTGCACACGCATGGGAGGGGCAAGCGAATGCTGACATGTGTTGCACATCGTGGTGTCCTTGCACATCCACTGCTCAGGGATGAGGGAGTAAGCAAATACTGATGCAGGTGGCAGGATGCCACCCAGTCTCAGACCCTGCACCCAACAGGTTGGGAAGCTGGTACAACTATTGCATCCATTGTGCAGTGGGATGTGGGAGGGTCCTGCCAACCCTGACGGGGGGGGGGGGGCAAGCTTTGGTTGGCTGGTATGACTCAACATTTGTTGAGACAACCTGGCTGTCCAGGCCAAAGGAGTTCCATGGCATGGAGTCGGACAAAGAAAATATATATTTCTTCCAACAACATGCTATATAAAAGCAGCAGTGAGGTCTAGTGGTTTAACAGTGTTCGTAGTGAGCCAAGACATTTGAGGGGTAAACTCTCAAGGAAGGGGAAGGGGGCACTTGGGTAAGTTCAATTACAAAAAAAAAGTTGCTTTACTTCAGCACCAGACAATGGTTCAAAGCACCTTCCTCTGGCAGAGCAAATGTAAAACAAGACATTTTTACCTTGAATTCAGCTCTCCAGTTCGCAGCAGTCCATCTCACTCACTCACATCCCTCATCCTTCATTCTAAAATCATGCTTCTTGCTCTGTCTGGTTTCCTTTCTATGCCTCTCAAGTGAGGGTCACTTGTGCCCTACCCTCGAAGCGGTTCCCAAGCAAAATAGTCAGGGCTGGGTCTTATTCTTCTGCTGATATCTTAGTGGAAAGGGAGTCCCAGGTGATGGTTATACAGACACTTCATGAGTGGTTACAGAATAAGCTTGAAACAGGAGATCACAGGCAAAAACACCTCTAGAACCAAATACTAACACTGTGATCTTGAGCAAGTCACCCAACTTTAGGTGCGGGCCGAGTAATTAAACTTCACTATGCTTAGTGCTTCAGGAAGTACACCATGTTTGCATGGCCTTTTGCATAGCATAATGCCAAGAACACCAGACAGACTATGTAAAGTGGTACTTTATGTAGCACTTCACCTGGCAAAGACTCCATGAAGAAACACTTTGTTAGCAAAGTTGTACGAAGTGCCACTGAGTGGAGTTGACCGGTCTCACTGTCTAGATAAACCAGGTTTCCTCCCTCACCCTCTAGTGCCACAAGCCCCTCTTCCCATGACCCAGCACTGACTATCATCATTTAAAATACCCTTCCCTACCCTTTCCCACTGAGAAACCCATACACCCTTTCTTGCTTGTCCACACCCCTTCCCTATGTGAAAAAGTAACAGACACCTCTTAACTTGTCCACCCACCCTCCCTCCTTTCCACAGCCCTGCAAAAAGAGGCAACCCCCCACTCCTGTGGACTTGCACCCATTACACTCCCCATATAATAAGCAGAGTGGCATGCAACATAACCCAACAGAAGGATAGGATACTGAATGGAGGATTGGGGACAGCAACTGGATGGACTTTCTTCTACTACCTTGACTGGACACAATCTGAATGAAAGGGAGCATGTGATTTACTATAAGTCTGCATCCTTTTCATTCAGATAATGGTCAGCCGAGGTGGTTAGAAGAGGGTCTTTGCCAGGTACCTTCTTCTGACCTCTGCCTTCCCTCCCTTTAATTTCATCCTCTACCTTTCCATTGTTTTGGGTGCTACTCTTATGTGGCACGGGGAGGAGAGTGGTGGGGAATGATGAGTGGGTTTGATGATGGGGGCTGTCTTATGTAGGGCTAGATAGGGAAAGGTGGGTAGGTGCTGAGTGGATGGGCCAACAAAGAATGAGTGAGTAACTGTCATTGTTACTGGTTTGTGTGGAATGAGGGAGACAGGAGGGTACATGTGTTCTTCAGTGGGTGGGATGAAAGGGGTCTTTGACAGGATTATGGTCAGAGCTATGGGAGGAGAGTTGGTTGAGTTTGGTTTTTGGATGCAACAGGTGGTAGGGCAGGGGGAGTACAATGCAACTTGATGGGATGCAATGCAGTGTCACAGATTCTTGGATGACTGAAGAGATTTACTGCACCTGAAATGACGCCATTTTCTGCAGTAACTGCAGAATTCTACAGTATGCTGTTACATCCTTCCGAATGCCAGACTCCATTGTGTATCTTTTTAAAAAGTTGTGAAAGAGGTCTGATTTTATTTATTTTATTTGTTGAATTTTGGTAACTGGGTAGGCCCTCTGAGACAAGACAGTCCCTTTTTCAGGGTCGACCCAGGAAGTGCAGTGAATTGATGGTGCATTTGTTGTTACAAGAAATTAGACCAGGAATAGTCCTACAGTAAGGGTACTTCAATTACATCTAGTTATGCAAAATAAGCAATGTAAAGCACAGTCTGTGTGCTTTAGTGATATAGTACTTTGCAAGCCAAATCATCGTGATGCATACTGCAGAGTCTGGCACTTCACCAATAATTAACTGTTTAAGTTACCAACCCTCCTGTTTAGCCTTTCAGTACTCCAGTCCACCCAGCTGTGGAAGAGGAAAGATTCAGGACTTGACTGGAAATAAGATGTTGCATAACAGTTGGGCTATTCTGGGCGAATAAATCATAAAATTGTAGACGGATGGAAGTATAGTGACATGAGGAACCTACTTGCTAATCAATGTCAGTGTGACAGAGAAGAAACATTATCAATATAAGATTTTTTTTTTTCCCATGTTTGCTTTCTTAGAGGGGACAGGAAATGCAGTATGTGCTAATTGGCAGCAGTTAATACATTTCTAGTTACAAAATTTAAACTCGGGCCTGCAAATGTTGCATATTTAACTGTACCCGAATAAACACTGATGTGAAAACTGGTTTGTTTTCTTTTTGTGGACATTTTGTACAGTTCTCTTCATGGGACTGGTAGTTTGGAGTTTTTGACTGTTGTGCTATATGTAGAGAAATCTAAACATGAGCTGTTGATGTATCGGAACCATACCCTGAGTTAAGTACACAAACTGTGGCATGGTTAAAACTTCAGATCACTGGCTCCATGAAGAGAACTGTGACTGAAGACTGCCCATAAAAACCAAACCATGCAAAATAGTTTTTGCATCACTTTTTATACAGGTACAGCAATGTATGGATCATTTAGAAGCATGAATATTTCCTAATATAGGAACATTATAAACGGTTGCCAATTTGAAATGATTCCCTGGCCTCATTATTACATGATGTTAGACAAACAATGCTTTTCTGTTTACCTACATAACTAGCAATGGTGTAGTTCACCTCCTGCAGTATAATACAGAGTTAGAGCAGACGACAGCACGGTTACATCGCGCTGGCAATAATGCAGATCACACAGAATCAGATAAAGTTTTCATTGCACATATTGAGCATCAGCTTCATTACAACAGCCGAATATTTTTGCGCCAAACATCACGCTTTCTCAAGGCTCTGAGCCTTGAGAGAGTGCGAGGTTTGGCACGAAAATGTTCAGCTGTTTGTGGGAAGGAGCACGCTCTGTGTGCCTGGAGTCTGTGTGTGCAGTAAAGTGTTTTTATGCGTTTATCCTGTGAGTGATCTGCATTTATTTGCCAGCAGTGATGTGTAGCCATGATGCCGTCTGCTCTGAGTGAGTACACCTGCATACTTTGGCTCTGTCTTGCTTAGCAGCTCCCTGTCTTTTTGGTGGTTATAATACAGAGTTGGTAACACAGCTGTGGTTTCAGCTTTCATGTCAGCAATACGTATCTTTGTTATAAGAGAATCCATTACGATCTCCTTATCCTGCTTTTGCCATCTCTTTGGGTTCTGTATTGCTGCATTATCTTTCCTGGAGGATTCCAGAAACAATGAACATGCATATGAAGATACTAATGCAGCAGAAGGGTTTAAGGCCTGTTGAGCCGGCTCAATTGCAGAGCCCTCTGATCCAGCAATTTACTGTGGGCTTTGCTTCCCTTCCCATCACCCTGTTACACCACCTCTTGAACCTCCGAATTGTCTTGAGTGACTGCCTTAAATGGGAGTTCATTGCACCCTGTCACCACTCTCTCTGGAAAAGCAAGCATTTGTCAATGCTGAATGTTTGCTTGCTGGTACTGGCATTGGTACTGGATGAGCTGGAGTGATGCATAATAGGAATGGCAGTGAAGTATTGAACTAACTCCAACCCCTACCCCCACTCTGCAGAGATTGACAGGTATTGGGATGTGCCTTTGGGTTGTCGGGATAACGCACAAAGCCATTTTGCCTCACCCCACCTTGTAGACATTGACAAGTGCTTTGGGGTCTTTGGGCCTTATACTTGCCCCATTCCATAAGGAAATATGCTGAGGTGGGTGCAGTGTAGAATAGGGTGAACTTTAGGGCCGAAGACTCCAAGGCATACCTCAATGCCTGTGACTGGCTGCAGGGTGGGGTTGGGTGGAATGGCATGAGCATTACAGCCAAGGATCCCTTGTCACACCCCTGATGCCTGTCATTCTTTACAGGGTGCGGTGCTGCAGTAGGAAACCCTAATGACATAGGCGTTTGTTGGTATTTTCACTCGAAATTTTCAGCATGGGCTTTTTGTGACCCCATCTCATGAAGAGTGGCACTATCAGTTTGTGAGCCAAAAGGTGGTTTTGCACCGCGACTATGCAATTTGGCGACACAGGCACACAAATGCATTTTGGGCAGGGTGTAAAAAATGACAACTGTATTCACGAGGAGGCATAAAAAAAAAAGGCAACGTTGAAAATCTGGAGTGAAAATATGAAAAATTGGTGATGTCATGAGCAGGCATAGAAACTACGCAACATCCGTCCGTAACCCAATTACTTTTAGGATTTTTTTTTTAACCACATTTTCAACATAGGCATTTTGGGACCTCCTGTCATGAACAGTAGTACTGTGATTTTTGTTAATGTGTCCCAAAAGTTGATTTCCCACAGTGACCACGCCATTGTGCGCCACAGGTGAGAGAAGGCATTTTGGGCAAGTTGTGAAAAATGACAGCTGTACTGTTCATAAGGAGGTGTGAAAAAATGCCAGTGCTGAAAATCTGGCATGAAAATATTGCAAATTTGTGAAGATACAACGGTGCGTGGAAACTGTGCAACTCATGCTTGTAACAGTCATTTTATGGACTTCCATCACCAAATTTTCAACATAGGCATTTCAAGACCTCTGCTCATGAACAGTGCCACTGTCATTTTCTTAATCTGTCCCTAAAAGTGATCTCCCACAGCAACCGTGCTATTCTGCGCTGGTAGTGTGAAAACGCATTTCGGCCAGGATATGTAAAACGGCAGCTGTACTGTTCATAAAGAGGAGGGATCCATGACGGGAGTCAGACAAATGTTGTCGAATGCCCTGTCAGTGACACCGGCAGATCAACCGCATTCTGCAGTCAGCTGCTGGTTCGCACTTTGTTCTTTCATTTTATTCGGGGGGGGGCTTTGCCCCCTGAACTCCCCACATGGAGGCTGCACCATCCATATACCCCCACTTAAGGATTCTCCACTCCAGTCGGAGCTGATTGGGGGGGATGCAGGACCCCTGACAGACAGCACCGGGTCTCCCACCACAGCTAGGTGCTGTAGTCGCTGTGGGGACCTCACTGGGGGTAACAAAGGAGGTGTGGCAAAATGCCAATGTTGAAAATCTGGGTAAAAATATTACAAATTCACAAAGTTAGGAGGCGTGCGTGGAAACTGCTGAATGCACACTCGTGAGTGTCATTTTATTTTTTTATTTTTTGGGGATTTTTTTTCCAGAATTGCAACATGGAGTTTGAGACCACCACGAATATGGCACCGGTTATTTCATAACTGTTCCCCAAAGGTGATCAACGGCGACCGCGTGAATCACCTTTTGAACCGAATAACGCCATGACAGTGACTGAATTCATGAGGAGGGGTCCCAATAATCCCATGTTGAACATTTTGGTGCAAAATTCAAAAATGCCTGCAATATGCACCAAAGTTGAAGAAAAACTATCTGTCATTATACAGCTTACGGCATTTCTTCAGTTCACGGTCGGTTTTGAAGAGTGCAGACATGTTCCCGGTCCACCAAAGATCATTGCGCAGGACCGGAGGTATGGGGTGTGGGTGTGGTGGGTGGGGGTGGGGGTGGTGTGTGTGTGGAGGGTACACAGAGAGGGGTGCAGGTTGGGTGAAGGGCAGAGAGACCACGGGGACTGTTTTCTTTACGGGGGGAAAGATGAGGTTGGTTTTTTTTGCAGTGTTTGTTTGGTACACTGGGATGGCTCCCAATGTACCACCTGCATAACTGGGATGGGGACCGCAGCCAATGGGGATTGGGCCACCCATTAGCACAGAAACTGGTGGGGGGGGTGCATGATACCAAGGTGGATTGGGCACCCCCTCGGCACACACTTGGAATGGGAGTGGGGCATCATGCTGATGGGGAGTGGGCTCCCCTGTTGGCAAATGAAGTGGCAGTCAGTGCTGCCATTTTTTAGTGTAGTGCTTCACCAGGAAAGGCACATTGGGAGGCGTGTCATTGTGCTGCTGCATGATGAGCTTGGCTCTCATTGCAGTGGCACTTTTCTTGGATCTGGTGGCCACTTTACATATTGTGGGAGTCTGCATCTGCAGCTGGCTCACTGGGGAATGAGGGACGCACCTACTGATGCATGCCCTGCATTCACCCACAGTGAACGCACCTCTAAATCTGCTACTACTGCAATATGTTGGCTGGCGTGCTGGACCAAGCAGTCCTTATCTGTCATTAGATTCTATGTTTCTATTATCCAAAGGCTTAGGGCACTGTATAATGGAAAAACAGACCAACAGAACTTAACTTTATAAAATGATGAGAAAAGCTCATTGGTATTTCTGACCGTGCCTGCAGCTCTGCACTGTGCTTACCACCTCCCTAAAAAGGATTAGGGAACATAGCCCAAATCTCCAAAGATACTGATTGCATCAGGGAATTTCCCATCCTAGAGGGAGGACAGACCATATCTACCACCACCTGCATGACCGCATGTTTGACCAAACTACACCAGCCTGTCATAGGTGCTACCTTCTGCTGAACATACAGATCAATGATTTTAGAATGGATGCAGTGCTGGAGGTCTGCCTGCATGACTCTGAGGGATAGGCGATCACAACTCAAACAAAGTGTTGCACTTGTACTGTACCTTAACAGTCTTCCACATGGCCCACCTTTCTCCTACTACAAACTGTGGGAAATGTTGTACCTACATGTACTCTGGCACTGTCCTCAACAACAGGCAGTTTAGACTGAGGTGACAGGCTTTAAAATGCAGGTAGTGAGTGACCTGGCCCTTAGTCACTGGAATTCCTCATTCTGGGTTCTCCACAAGTGCCCCATCTCCAAATCTGGGAATGTAAATGTACTCTTTATTGAAATTGTGTGTGTGTGTGTGTGTGTGTGTGTGTGTGTGTGTGTGATAGTCTCACGAATAAGTAGTGTTGTGCGAAATTTTTTATCATACAATTTTTATTCATTAAATGCACTCTTCAAGCATTAAAACATACAGTACATACTTGGATGCATAAGGAGTATCAACAATACATACAGGAGTGATTATTCATATCCAGGAAAGGGCTACACTTATCTGGTACATTGAAGTGCAAAGTTATCAGAGTAACAATCCTATAACAATATAAGCAATCAGTATAATAAACTTTAGCTCAGTACTTCACTGTGTCATTACTCTTTACATAAGTCAGAATAGAGGTCATACAATCAGGCTACTAAGATTGACAACTCTCTCGTATGACCCCAAGGACCAGGTACTATGTTGTATCAACAGGAGGCAGAGGAAAGTGAAAAGGGGTTAAGATAGGAATTAATATACAGGAATTTAAACACCCAGCATGGTTTAGAAAGGTCTGAATCTATATCCCAACTGGCAAGCTATCCAATAGGGGGCAGACTTTGCAAATTACTTAAGTGGGAGGGTTATTCAGAAGGGGGTGTGCTACTCAACACAATGCTGAGTTGAGGTAGGCTTCCCATTTACTATAGTACAATGAAAGCTGTTCTCTGCTGACATAGGTGAGCCTTTCAAAAGTAGCCAGCCTAGCTAAAGCAGAGTGCCATAGAGAGTTGGCGGGAGGGGAGGGTTGTCACAAAGCCGTTTAGCTTCTAAGAGGACTGCCAGGATCCAATTTCATTGCTGTGAGCCAAGTTGTTTCAGAGGGGTACTGTCACCTAACAGTAGCATGGGATTGAAGAGATCTATAGGCTGTCCCAACACCCCACAGCAGTCCATTGCTACTGTGGACCAAAAAGGGACCGGAGCAGGACACTGCCACAGTAGGTGCAGGATGTTGGCTGGGCTATGCCGGCATCTCCAGCAATCTGCATGTGGTAGGACACCTCACTTGTGGAGGGCTGCTGGCGTACAGTATGAGTAAAGGAGAATCTTGAGTTGAATCAGTTAGCACTTAGTATCTTTATAGGCAGAATGAGCCAAGTGTAGGCAGTGTGACCATGCTTCTGGTGTGATGGGGCAACCTATATCACTACTCCACTTGGCTCTACAGGTGTCTGTGGTCAGGTCGCGCCTCACGCCAGGTGCTGTAGAACTTACCAGCCAGCCCTAGAGATGAGGGTTTTAGATGTAGTATGGACAACCAGTGCCACTTCAGATCGGTTACATGGGACTAGTTACGGGACTGTACTGCATTGCGGAGTTGCAGAAATTTCCAGAAGTTATGAGACTTAAGGGAGTAACTAGTTTGGAGTAGCTCAAATGACATGAGCGTAGTAGAGTTGGTCAGGTAGAGATCTTGGACAATGTGTATCCCCTTCTTGTCCCATAATGGCCAGTTAAAAGGTTTGTTGTCCATCGTTAGAAGACAATTATGCCATAGATTGAGATACCTGAATGGTAGCGAGCACATTCGGTTCTTGGTCTTAGTTGCAGTTATAAGTCAAAACCATGCTTTCCTGGTTTCAGCCATGACTGGTGTGAGCTTGTTCAGGGGTATGGGGGACATTGGTCAGAAGTAGACCAAGAGGGAGCTCTTGCAGAATTTGAGCTTCTAACTGCAGCCACAGTGTATGTAGAGAAGGTGTGGGGATAAACCATTTGACAGCCTGAGCTGCGAGGAAGGACCAATGATAGCCTTGCAGCCATGGAAGTCCAAGGCCCCCTCAGGACCAGTGGGCCTGTAATTTATGAATGCTCCACTGTGGCTTTTTACCTTCCCATAGAAAGTATGAGATTAGCTTGTCCAGAGGGCGATAAATCTTTTCTGACAGGGCAATTTGATAAGTTAAGTAGATATTCTACTTTGGGTAACAAGAGCATACATAGCACAGCAACTTCCCTGGAAGGGAGAGATTAAGTCGACGCCAACAAGATGTTTCGATTGTCAATTGAGCTAGGAGGGGAGAAAAGTTCCTGTATTCAATCTGCTTCCAATCAAATGGTATGTGGATACCCAGATAAGATAGGTTGTTGGGAGCCCAGGATAGCCCCAGACCCTTCAGGCAATCTTTGGTGCAAGCCACATTTAAAGAGGTAACTCTAGTCATCTTTTGATTTTTGAAGGCCCGATATTTGGGCAAATGCCTGCAGTATCTCCAGGACTGGGCGCAAGGAATCTCATGGGTGGGCAAGTGTGAGAAGTAGATTGGCCTCCTATGCAGACATCGGGTATGAATGTTCTCCTACCTGAATACCCTGAATGTCCTTGGTGGCCTGTAGGTTCAGAGTGAGGGGATCTAGTGCCCCCAAGAACAGCAAAGGTGATAGCGGGCATCCTTGTTGAGTGCCTCGCTGCAATGAGAAGGGTGAGGAGATATCCTTATTGGTCAGGATTCTGGCCAGGGGTTCCTTGTACAAAACATAGATCCACTGCCTGAAATATGGGCCGAACCCATAAAGTTGGAGTACCTCATGTAGGTAGGGCCGTTCGACTGAGTCAGAGGCTTTTAAGAAATCCACTACCACTGCTGCCATGGGGATGGATGTGCGGAGGGCTAGCCACTTAAGATTGAGAACCAGGCGTATGTTATCGGCAGAAGCCCTGCCTTTGGTAAACCCAACCTGTGATGGATGTACTATGGATGCTATGGCATCTATCAGCCGACTAGCAAGCATCTTAGCTGCAATCTTGTTATCTACAGAAATTGGGGATATAGGATGGTAATTTGCACAGTTCCATTGGTTGTCCGACTTCTTAGGAATAAGAGTAATTAGAGCCCCTCACATGGTTGGTGGAAGGATACCAGTCGAGTGGGCCTCTTGGAGGGCAGATCTGTGAACTAAGGAGCTGGTACAGCTTGGTGATCATGCCATCTGGCCCCGGGGATTTACCTTTGGTGAGTTGGGATAGTGCCAGCTGGAGTTCTGACTCAGTGAAGGGCTTGTCCAATGCAGCCTTCATAGGTTCTGTAAGCTGAGGGATGTTGGCTGCAGAGCAGAATTCCCTCATGTGACACCCGAATTGGTTTTGTTCTAAGGATGTATGTGACTGGTATAGTTGCTGATAAAACTGTTTCATACAGTCACTGATCTGTTTAGGGGTAGTGGTCACTTCTGCCCTATGGTTCCTAAGGGCATATATGCGGGAGGCAGCCTGTTTGTTCAACTGGAAGGCCAAGAGCTTCCCTCCCTTGTCCCCCACTTCCCAGTAGGGGTGTGTAGTCCAGGTCACAAGCCATTCTGCTTGTTGGTGGAGCATTGTGTTAATGCAGTATTTTAGGCCAACTATCTCCCGAAGGTTCGCTGTATCATGACATTCTGTCGTAGAGGTCTTGAACTTGGCCTGTAATGCTGACAGGTTGGCTTGAAGACTGTTAAGGTCAGCCTGTCTTGCCTTGTTTCTTTGAGCAACAAATGCAATGATGTGTCCCCTCAGGACAGCCTTAACGGCTTCCCAGACCATTGCAGCAGAAGTGTCCATAGCCTTATCGTTAGCAAAATAGTCTTGGCCCATGCTCTTTACCATAGCTTAGAATGAGGGTTCCTTGATTAGCAAGGGGTTACAGTGCCACCTGGTGCCTGAGCCGCTTTGCCACAAGGGTGTATATGTGCACGAAACAGGGGCATGGTCGGAGACAAGGATATTGTCTATGTTGGAAGAGGCAATGTCCTGAGCTGCAAGCAGGTTTGCTAACCAGAAGTGTCTGCAGCTATAGGTGGTATGCACTGGCAAGAAAAAGGAGTAATCCCTTCCTGTGGGGTGGTCCCTCTGCCATATATCAATCATTCCCCACTCCTTCATGATCTCCTGCAGTGTGAACACTGCTCTAGAATGCATTTGCTGGGTAGGTTTGGATTTATCCAGAAAAAATATCTGGAGCTAGGTTGAAATCTCCACCTACCATAATAGGGATATTGGAGTGTCCCATGGTAAGAGAATTCAAGGCTTGATTGAGGTCCAGAAAGAGTTCAGGAGAGTACATGTTTGGGCCATATACATTGGCCAGTACCACATGACTCCCCCGGGTAGGAAAACCTGACAGCTATCCAGCGGTCTTGGGCATCGGTGACTACTTTGTCTTCCATCCAAGGGCATATTTTCCGAACTAAGATGGTGACTCCTTTGGATTTATTTGCTGCAGAGCTGGTTTCCACTGACCCTACCCATGATTTTTTGAGCCACAATACAGTTCTTGCAGTGAGGTGTGTCTCTTGAATGAGCGTGATGTCCGCCTGTAAGGAGTGTAAGTGCTTAAGTACCACTGATCGTTTGGTTGGGTGGTTCAGCCCTTTAACATTCCATGATATGAGTTTAACTCCCACCCTGGAGTGCTGCATCTCTATACCTGAAGTTCAAAGGATTTGTATGTACTCACCCCAGGGTTCTGGTGGAGGAGAAGAGGTGTGAGCGAGGGGCTACCTGAGAAGTGGAAGGGAGAGTCAGTTGGGAAGAAAGGTCAGAGTGAGCTTGCCAGAGGGAGACGCAGCAAAGTTGATCTAGTAATAAAGAACAGGTGAGTGTAATGCACCAATAAATAGTTTTAAAAGTTATACAACAAGACAGTTATATGTAACAATGCTCGATAATTCAACAGACATCCACTAAAAGGTGGAGCAAACAATACATTTGTCAATTTTGTAATAAGTTTTTAACAAGATCAGTATAGGATTATATGAGCAATAAGCTAAAGGCATTTGGGTTAAGCACAAAAGTGCTGGTCCTCCACTTATTTAAGGGAAGAATCGCACAGCCGTGCTAGCCAAATGCCTAAAATGGGGGGATAGGAGCTCGGCTAATAAATACTTCAGAGCTCCTTCCCCAGCTGTAACAGTGCACTTAAGTTATTTTCCCCCACCTAGAGAGATTGGCAGGTGGGGCATCCAGGGAGGGGATAAGAGGAGAAGAAAGGGTTGGAGGAGGAAAGGGGGAAGAGATTGAAGGGCCAAGGAGGGGTAGGGTGAAAAGGGATGAGGAGGAAGGGAGTATGAGGGAGGAGTAAGCTTGCTTAAACACCTCAGGGTATTATGAATCCTGATTTTTAGGTCGGGCATTATACGAAATGCACGGAGGTTACGTATGTAAAGATGATGCATTTTATAGGTCCCTCAGGGTGTATGAACTAGAGGGGCAGGTCTGGATAAGGTGGCCTTGGGTTGATCACCCTGCAGGGAAGGATAGAGATTTGTCTTCTAGGACAATGCGGCTCTCCTGCAGTGGGTATATCAACTCTCGAGAGAAGGTGTGTGTGTGTGTGTGTGTGTGTGTGTGTGTGTGTGTGTGTGTGTGTGTGTCCATCACCCACAGGTGATGCAATTGCACAACAATGCCCCAGATCGATTGGTCTCCAGATTCCCTTTACCAGAACAGAAGAATCGGATTGCAGTGTCCTATTGCTGCATCGGCTGAAGCAGGTTCCATCCGCTGTCTGTACCATTCTAGACTTGTGCAGTCAATAGCTAGATAGTCAGAAAGGGGGTTGAAAAATATTATGAAGTAATCAAAAGAACACTTGGAGTAATCAGTCCGGTGGGGTAACCTCCTTATTTGGGGTTGGATCGGTAGCAGCATTCTGCAGATCTTTGGAAAGCGCTTCTGCAAACGTTAAGAGTCCTGGCTTGATTGGTAATGCAGCAAGATCTGGGTGATCATCCATCTCTGAAGAAAAATCTGCCCAGAATCCATAGCCACAGTTTCCATTATTAGGTTGTCTGGAATGTCAATATTTTCAAGTTGGCTTGTATGGGGGAACTTATCCTTAGTTTGCTAGGCAGGTGGGGCTGTCTCCAGTCCATCGAAGGCTGAATCATGGTCTCTATGTGAGCGATGACATATCCTGGTTATTTGGCCTGGCCCTTGCTGCGGTCGAGGGGGAGGAGAGATGGGTTTCAGCTCTTGTTGCTCTTTAGAATTGCTACTGGTCAAGTTCGAAGAGCACATGGAGTAAGAGGGCCTGGGGGCTACAGTTGTTCGTGGGACCGTCTGGTTTTTTAATGTGGTCCCTCTGGAAGCTGCTGCCAGGAAGCTGGTTCCCCCTGTTCTGCTCATGATAACCTGGATTCCAAAGCCTCGTGGGAGGTGAAGTCCTCTGGGTAACCTCGGCCAGTGTATGGAGACCCTCATCTCCACTTCACGAGGAGTCTCCGCCGTTGCGTCCTTCCCTTCCTTGGACACAAACAGGTAGGACAAATGATGAAACCCATATTTAAACCAGTGCTGTGCCAGGAATTTTGATAGAGATGAAGGCCTTTCTGTGGGCCGCCACCTCTGCAGAGAAGTCCCTGAAAAAGGGTATTTTTGCCCCACGCTATGTAATGTCCCCTATATCCCGAGCTGCTCTTAGAACTCTCTCCTTGATAGAATATTTAAGTAGGTAGGCTATTATGAGTCATGGTGATGAGTTCACAGAGCAAAGACCACCGGGGATCCGATTCGCTCTCCACTTCTAATGAGCCCTGCCACCTATCCCCCAGCATTTTAGGCATTTCTTCGTTGAGAAATCTCTCAGTATTAGAACCTTCCAGCCCCTCGGGGATACCCAAGATTCTAATGTTGTTGCGTCTCCCCCGGTTTTCTTGAACTTTGGGCCTGCGTCAGAGTGTAGCTAGTTTATTATCATGGTCCTGTAGGTGTTGTAGAATTTTGGCCTGATTAAGCTCTAGATCATCTGTTTTTTGTTCTACCTCATTCATTTTGTCGTTAAGGACTTGCACTTCAGCAACGGTGCCCACCAAGATAGTTGAAATAGAATCCACCCTAGAAAGCAATGTTTCCAGCAGTGTTGTGATGTGTTGCAGAGAGCTGCCTACATCAGGTGGCTGAGCAGAGGGATCCGGGGTTACAGTGGCCAGGCCTTCAGAGGGTTGCTTGTACGAGATAAGGATGTCTGGGCAAGTCTGCGCTGAGTTGCAAGCAGTGAATCGGAGGGTCAGGCACCGCGTTTTCTGTAGATGTTTACCAGTAGCAATAGGTGGCTATCCTCCACCGCTGCTGAGTTGAAACAATTGTCAGGCTAAGCTGGGGTCTGAGGCCTACTCCGTTCTAGGTCTGGTTGCGTAGGGACTGGTGCCATAAGACAATTTACCGAATCCCAGTGGCAATAATACCCGCATCAATAGGATAGATGGCAACTAAGGAGGCATGTTCAAGCCTTAGGGAGAGGAATCTTCCTTGGATGCCAGCATTAAGACTTGGATTAATTTAACTGGGGATCGAGCTAACTGCTTAAGCATCCATCTTCTTCGGCATACAAGCCACGCCCCCGTGTTGTGCAAAATTAAAACATTTCACCCAGTGAACATTTTTCGTAATGCCCACATTACACAAAATATTTCATGGGTATGAAATGAGAAATTCCTCCCTCTGTAAAATGTGGAATTTTGCCCTCAAAAGGCTAATTTCGCCACCCACATTTGTGGGCAAAATTCCACATTTCAGAGCCAGGGGAAGAGGCCAACTTGGCATAAACAAAAACCAAAAAAAAAAAAAAGTGGTTTCCACATGGTGTCTTCCCCTCCACATCCCTGGTGTCTAGTGGATGCAACCCCCTGGGTGACTGCAGGCCCAAATAGAAAGACCCCCCAATCTTCATAATTTCAAATTAAAATAATTTCCCTGGTGTCTAATGGCCCCACCTCTTGGCCAATCACCAGCCAAATGACACCCATTTCGGAACAACGCCCCCTAAGGAAGGCAAGGTGCCGAAGCGCTAGGGCAGTGTGGCGTGTGCTGTTCTTCAAATACAAGTCTGAATTAAATTCCTACCTAACAGGAGTTAAGTTGTTTATCTCTGTGTGTGACTGTTTAATGGAGCGCTGTTTTTTCGAAATAATGACACCCCCACCTTGAGATTCGCACCTGTCCCCCCCCCAATCTCCCCTTCCACTGTCCATAACAGGCCTGCTGCCCAATTCATGTCACTTAAAAAAAAAAAAAAAATCCTGGTGTGTAGTGGACCCCCTAACCTGTCCAGTAATAGTACCTCACACTCCCATCAACAACTCTCTCTTCTTCCCCCAAAATGGGCCACGACACAGCTCTCGACTCACCTCCCGGCTGGCAGCCCAACTGAGATCTTTTGTCAAAGAGCTCAGAGTGAGCCCTTTTCATGCGTGAGTGTGTGCACATGCTCAGTCATTGAAGAGTGCCTTACTCTGGCAATTTTGGTAAGATTTCAGTCTGGCTGCCATCCGGGAGGTGAGGGCGGTGCAGGTGGCCTGTGGGAGGAGAGGAGCTTGATGGGGAGGTACTACTACTACTACTACTGGACAGGGTGGGGGGTCCACTAGACACCAGGGAAAGGTGGGGTGGGTGTGTGTGCCTTTTTTTATAGTACCAAGATGAAATTCTGAATTTTACACAGACAAAATTCTGCCAAAATGCATGAATTTTGAAGCTCAAATTCCCAAATTCTCCAGCGAATAAACTTTTGCTGCATCTCTATCAAATAAGGTATTAAGGTACAACAGCTAGGCAAAGTAGGTGCAGGCCTTAGGATGAAGTAGCTAATTTAAAAGAGCACTTGAATGTAGAGAGTGAGTTGAAGGAGAATGCAGAAAAAAGGAGTGAATTCTAAGTGGTAGGGGCAGAGTAGGCAAATGATTGCCTGCCGATCACCAGACATGGAGAAGGGTTGAACAGCAAAGGAGAAAGGGAGGATCTGAGTAGCCATGGAGAAGGTTTACATAACAGTAAGTCACTGGGAGGAAGGTAAATTGTAGGCAGAAAACTGCAACCTTGGTCTAATTAGGCCAGCCTATTGCCACTATAATTTTGCAATGATGTCATCAAGATTAGACTCTAAGAGCAAATTGACCTATCCTGTGGTAAAGCATTCAAAGTTGGGAGGAATGGAAGTCTTGACTAAGAGAAGGAGAGGGTGCCATAGAAAAGTATAGGGAAGAGGCGGCAGTCTTTTAACAGGAGGTATGTGAGGAGGTGGGTGAATGCAGTAGAGCAACCCAAGTTTTTGGGTGTTCGGTGTAACATGTCTCTCAAAGGAGAGACACAGGTCCAGCAGAATATCAAGGTATTTGATGCAACAGATTCAGGAAAATCATCTGAGATGGACTGAATAAGTGTATGGTTAGAAACAACTTTCGTGCAAGGGTTGTGAAATAACATAGCTTTGGTCTTCTTGGTGTTTAAAAACTAGGTGATTTTATAAAGGAACCAGTTCTCAAGTATGTGAAAACGGCATCCAAATTCTGATTTAGCCATTGGATATCACTGTGGGACCTATATAAAATGGCGTCCTCAGCATAGTTGTACTGAGGCAGTGCACTGGAAGGTTATTTTATGAATGGCAAGAACAAAACGGGCCCCAGGATGGAACCCTGGGGTTCAACATGTTTTCTGGTTTTAAATGAAGGAAACCCCAGATTTTACTCCTTGGGAGCAGCTCAATAGGTAATTTTGGAACCAGGATAGGCCCAGAAGGTGTAGTTTAAGAAGTAGGGTATGATTAATCGAATCAAAAGCCTTAGTTAAATCTACTAATATGGCTCCAGTATAGATCCCTTTATCTAGAGAGTTGAAGATATCAGCTTACACCTTGGCAAGGGCTGTGAGGGTGCTATGATTCTTTCTGAAACCATGCAGACAGTTGGTGCAGTCTCGGCTGAGGCAAAACTCATTGTGCTATGCTGTTGAACAGTGGAGGTTCTATCCTTAGAACTCCTCTCCAATTTGGCACAGTTGGCTAAATCTGAGCACCCATTGCACCTGGCTGCCAACACGCTTGAGTGATGCTATGACTTCTGACTTGCCTTTTTGAGACAATTTGATATCTTAGAACATCCAGCCATACAGAATAATTGATGCCCCATGGCAGGGATTGTCTGAGGGACAGTTCCCCTCCTGTATCTGCCCTACTTCAGCGAATGTAAGAGAGAACCTTCTATCCCACTGTGATGGTACCCTTGGCTGACGGACAAACCGTACATGGTTTACTAGAGATACCACATATGCACCTGTATTGTACCATGCCTAATGTTTGACTGCAGTTTTTTAGTAGTCTATTTGTAGATTAGTTTGTCAGGACTGCAGCTATGAATTTTGGGGCCCCGGACAAGTCACTTGGAATGGGCCCCCGTTTCCCAAACCAGCTAATGACAGGGGTAATGCCAGCTTCAGGAGGGCCCCCTCCTGAGCTCGGGGCCCTGACAACCCCCATTACTGCGGCCCTGGTTTCTGTTGTACGTAGTTAATGTTAGTGTAGTGCTGTTACTGCCTCCTTAGGCTGCAGTTATCCTAGGTACTTGGAGCCTGATCATATTTGTCAAGATATTTTGCCATAGCACTCGCTTATGGGGCCTAGCAATGTTGTGATCTTCTGTCACTTGTATGTCATGCAATTAGTAACAATGTTGTTCATCAATGCACAATGTGTGCATGGCCTATTGAGTATGTAATGTATATGTGCAATCTTGGATAAAATGATATAAAATGTCAAGAGAAAAGTCTAGAAACTTCATTAGCAGAGACATGAGATGACTTGTGATGCATTAAACCTCTAAACACATGATCAGGTGCCAAAATCTCATTTTAATGCCCCAGAACAACCTACTTAGAGCCATTTTATAAGTGTGATAAGCCCCTGTTGGGTGTCCATCATATGATTTTAATGCACTGCCCAGGGGTCTGAGTTCACTTGGCCTTCAGCGTTTTGTACACTCCTGAGGCTTGCATTACATAAGCATTAAGATGCTCCTGTTTGAATATATATTACTGCATGCCCAGGTGTGTAGTGAGGCAGAGTGCCTTCAGCCCCTGGACATGCAGTAATATCTGTTCAATGTACACCCTGGAGTTTTATTGCACTGATAAAATGTTTATCCTAAACTATATCTGTCTGAAAACAGAAACCATTACACAAATTTGAGGAATAATCCTTCTGTCTGCTACCTGATGATATCGTCATATTTTGCTGTAGGACATTTGTCCTGTTGTGGCATCCATGGTTCAACCTCTTACATGCATGCAGGACTTGTAGCAAGCCTATAACTGTAAGCATATGATACTGGTGCTAGTATGTGAGAAATTTGTGAAGATTTTGGCTTTTGTTCCCCTACTGGCTGTATGCCAGGTCCTATCCCATCTACTGTAGCAAGTGACCTATGTCCCAGGGGAGAGAGAGACAGAGACTCTTGCTGTGTAATTCTGTATTTGGACAGGTCTGGGGCATTACTGAACATTAATTTAACACACAACAAAAAAAGCAGCATTTAGTTTTCGTTTGACTGACTGTGGGAGAGCCAGAGCAGTGGGAGACTGAAAGTTAAGTGTAGCAGCACAACTTGAGAGAAATCACAACTGGGAGTGTGCAGGGACTTGGAGAAGTGGCAGTGTGATGTGCACAGAAACCATTTCTGTTCATTTAAGGTTTAAATTAAATGTATTTGTGGGGCTTAAATTCTATTTACAGAACTATTTAGTGTAAAAACCATTGACAAGTACACTGAGTGAGGGTTTTCAACAACAAAAATGAGCATTTGTCAATGGCGAACATTCATTTGCAGGTTTGTGCTGCGCAGGTGTTTGAAACTGATTTTAATGCAGAGATGAACAGCAACATCTAGGCACTGGTGTGGTCACTTGCTCTATTTGTGTCTGACCACAATTGGCTCCAGGGGACAGTGTCTCACTGTTGTACTACAGTGCATGACTGAAGTAGAGGGCAACCTCTCTGTCTCTCCTCTTACCGATAGCTAGGAATCTCATACCTTGCAACCACTGAGAATTACAGGAAAGCCTTCCCTATTGCCCTCTGTCCTGACAGCTGTCAACTCCTGACCATGCTGCCTCTTGACCTCCACTTCCTGCTCTCTCACCAGCTCTGCACACTGAGAGGAAGTTTTTCTATGGGCTTCCTCCCAATAAACGCCATGGCAGCCAACTAAGCTGCAACTACTAGAAACATTGGGAGGAAGATTTTACAAGGAGTCCAGCTAAGCTGCACCAAGCAGCACAAGCCCTGTTGGGGAGCAGCACAGGGGAAGGAGGCTGGCTTTGTCCCAAAGTGGGACCTCCTCTGCCTCTGCACATAATTGACACATCTGGAGGAATTTTTTTGTGTGGGATTCCTGTGCACGAACTAGAAACATTGGGAGGAAGTTTGTCTGTGGGTTTCCCTCCCAAGAATAGCCATGGTGTCCAGCTTATTATGTAAATGAAAGATGACTGCTGCTTTGATAGGAGTGGCAGATTGCTTTCAAGTACAGTTTCTGCCCAACAAGCAATGACTAGTGTCACGACCAGTGTGGCTGCTCATTGGTCTGCAGTGCTAAATCAACTGGCTGTATTTTCTGTAAATTTTACTGTGGAATTTCTATTGTTGTACAGTGGGACCCCATTGAAAATGAGCTTCAGCTAAACTGGGTTATCCCTTCTGATGTTTTCAGAGTAAATTTTTACTACTACTAAACCCCTTTGAGTTTAGATGCAATGGGTTCCACGGTGTCTCACCTCTGAAATGCCTGTAGTAGGAAGACGTTCCTTGCGCGAGTGAATGTAAATAAATTTAAAAAATGCAGAATTTGAAAATGTGTGTTCTTATAGCACACTGCTTGTTTATTTTGAAATGTTGCCCTACTTGTGAGGACTTCTGTTTACCTGTGCATCAAATGGGTCTGTTGCATGGGTAAAAAACGATCAAAACAGTATTTTCCCTCATCATTTTATATAATCCTATAATGCACAGCCTGTCGTCTGTTACATAAAGGTTAATAAATCTGTAGTCCTTAGTTTAAAAAAAAAAAAAAAAAAATTGGAAGAGCTTGTGAAATCCCCTACAGTATGAACAGATTGAACACTAATAGGAAGTGTATTCCAATGCAATGGGGCAGCGGGCGGCAGACCCAAAGGCCCTTGGGCACCCCCACCTTCCACATCATGCCACCCCAATAAAAATGTGCACAGAAGGAAGAGGGATGATAAATGGCACAGACCCACCTCCCACTACCTTGGCTGACCACCATCTGAATAAAAGACTAGAGTAATATTAGAAGCATGTCAGGCAGTGCTCCTAATATTAAACTTTTTTTTTTTTTTTGTTCCAGCAAGGCAAGCGTTCATGAGGGCATTAACAAAGTCAGACTTATTTTCCTCATCAGCAGGGTAGGGACAGATTAAAATAATTGTGTGTGTGTGTGTGTGTGTGTGTGTGTGTGTGTGTGTGTGTGTGTGTGTGTGTGTGTGTGTGTGTGTGTGTGTGTGTGTGTGAGATAGTTTTCCTCCTTGGGAGCAGACCAGAATATACTCGGAATAAAACTGTAACAGTGCTCTGTGTACTAATGAGATCTGATTACACACCAGATGCCAAAAGTGGTATGAACTGGTTCAGCTTCCACTTTTCATTTTCTCTCCTGAACACATCACTCTATCTTAAGCCTCACCTTTTTTTCACTGCTGCAAAGGGTAGTTATGCAAAACATTCAGGGAAAAATTGGAAGCAGAACTGATGCACATTACCAACTGTGATGGGCAGCAGCTTTAACTGCTTAACATAATTCGTTTTGATGTGGTAATAGTGGTATGTGGCCATTTACATTTTCAGCCTATGCAGTTTGCAATCATGAGTTAAGTGTCCATAATTATTTGCACTTTTTAAGGATTAATGCATTAGCATACATTGTGGTTCTGTCAATAACTTGTTTTATCTTTGTTACTAAAGGTAGCACAGCTGCATCATCTCCACGAAGCACTGCCCTCCCAACCAGCACTGGTGCAAACCGTGTCAGTTCCGCAAGCTCCAACCCCCCAAGACCATTGCAAGGTAATATGAATGACAATTTAACAAATATGTGGGATGGTTTGTTTTTATAATCCAGAACATGTCTAATCAATTTAAGGATTGTCAATTGATAATTTAGTACTGTAAATGTGATGACAAAGAGCTTTTCTAGATGATCATTAAATACTAGCAAAACATACTGTTGACCTTGAGATTGTATTGGTCTCTTAATGCTGAAATGGAGCAATTGCTTGAGGTATAATTCTGATATTGTTTTAATACTGCTTCCTTGAGCCAGGAGCATTTGCTGTAGAATTGTTGTAAAGTAGAGATGTGTGGAAAAATTCTGCCACTGGAATTCTGGCATAATTGCAATTTTACCCTTTCTCTCCTGCTCCATGGGCTGATAGTCTGTCAGTGTGCATAATTCCTTTCCTAGTACTGTTGTGAAGAGAACTGGCAGCAGTTCTGTCAGCTGGTTCCCTCTCCTAATGAACCCATCCTCTGCTACCTCTGTCTCTTTCCTGACATAGATGGCTTCCTGTCTCCTTTTCCTTCATCTTACCTTTACATGTTGGAACTTGGGACCACCAGGTCCCACTCAATATTCCCTGTGGCCAAAGTTTCCGAAATGACTAAAAGATCCAAGCCTCATAGCTGACTCCACATCTTGCTGCCCTCTGTTTGTGTGTTTGTATTTTCTTCCCTAGTCTCTTGGAAATAAGGCAGACCGCTGTTGCTCTTGCACAGAACCTCCCCCCATAACTTATAGATTCTCCCCCAAATCATACCTCGACCTTCCTCATTTTCTCAGTTTGCTGTGTGTGTGTGTGTGTGTGTGTGTGTGTGTGTGTGTGTGTGTGTGTGTGTGTGTGTGTGTGTGTGTGTGTGTGTGTGTGTGTTTTGCCAGCTCAGTGAACCCTTCCTCCCTAGCCTCTTTTCTTAGCCTATCACTAAATTCTGCCCTGCTGCTTCCTTTCCCAGTGTTTCTGGACCCCATTTCTGAGGGAGTCCTAGCGACATTTCTCACTTGCTCTACTGGCTTAATGGCTCCCACAGCCTCTGCCTCCACTGCAGTCTGCACAAGAAACCTTAAACCATTAGAACAAATGGAAAGCATGCACTGGGTCTGCAATCCTCGTTAATTCAATTCTTGTTTTTTGTCTTTGTGACTAAAGGCAGCACAGCAGTACCTTCTCCCAGAAGCACAGCCTTCCCATCTAGTGTGGTTACAAGCCTTGCCAGCTCTACAACAAAATCTAGTCCCACAACACCAGGGCAAGGTAACTTTTTGAATTGTACAACTTAACATTAAACATGTGCATTGGAAAGGGGATCACGATCCAGAGACAAGTTAGGAATATAAAATTGTTTGTATTACAGAAGAAAATCTAATCTCTTTCCCTTCTGATATTGCTTATTGTGTTTCCCAGCCTCAGCTGAGGCAAAGCTCGTTCTGCCATGCTATTGGTAAACAGTGGAGGTTCCATCTCCAAAGAGCTCCTCTCCAATCTGGCTCAGTTGGATAAATTTGAACACCTGTTGCAGCTGGTTGACAACATGCTTGACCAATACCATGACTTCTGGCTTGCCTTTTTGAGACAATTTGGTATCGTAAGACATCTGGCCGTACAGAACAACCAACATCCCATGGCAGGAATTGTCTGAGGGATAATTCTCCTCCTGTATCTCCCCTACTTCAGTGAATTTAAAAGAGAACCTACTATCCCACGGTGACCGTACCCACAGCTGATAGACAAACCGTACATGGTTTACTAGAGATTACATACATGTATGCACCTGTATTGTACCATGCCTAATGTTTGACTGCAGTTTTTTTTAGTCGACTTTATGTAGATTAGTTTCTGTAGTGTGTAGTTAATGTTAGTGTAGTGCTAAGTGTTACTGTCTCCTTAGGCCACAGCTATCCTAAGAACTTGGAGCCTGACCGTATTTGTCAAGATATTTTGTCATAGCACTCGTCTATGGGGCCTAGCAATGTTGTGATCTTCTGTCACTTGTATGTCATGCAATTAGTAATGTTGTTGTTCCATCTATGCACAATGTATGCATGGCCTATTGAGTAGGTAATGTATATGTGCACTCTTGGATAAAAAGACACAATGTCAAGAAAAGTCTAGAAATTTCATTAGCAGAGACATGAGATCACTTGTGATGTATTAAATCTCTAAACACATGATCAGCCTCCAAATCTCACTTTAATCCACCAGAAAAACATACTTGGAGCCATTTATAAGTGTGATAATCCCTTACTGGGTGTCCTTCATAGGATTTTAATGCACTACCCAGGGGTGTAAGGTCACTTGGCCTTCAACCTTATGGGATCCATGACTGGTGTTCGACAAAATATTCATCGAACACCTCGACGGCGAAACCGGCAGGTCGACTGCATTGTGGTTGGCTCATTCCAGAGGCTGGATGTGTTTTCTTCAGGGGATTCTCTCTCTTCCAAACCACCATGTAAGGATTATCAACTCCGAGTTGGAGCTGATTTGGGGGCAGGACCCTGACACAATGCCAGGTTCCAGCGGGGTTCCTACAGTGACATGGCGCTGTAGTTGCTGTAGGGAACCTCGCTGTCTGTCGCTGGGCAACCGAACCTTAAGTACACCCCTTGGGCATGCATTGCATATACAATAATGGCTGAAGAGGTGGTTATAGCGAGAATGTTAGACACCCTCAAGGTGTGGGACGCAACATAACTTGTGGGGCTTAAATTCGATTTACTGAACCGTTTAGTGTAAAAGCCATTGACAAGTATGCGGAGTGAGGGTTTTCCACAAGATTTGTCAATGCCAAACATTCACTTTAAGGTTTGTGCTGTGCAGGTGTTTGAAACTGATAATGCAGAGGGGAGCAGCAACATCTAGGCATCGGTGTTGTCACTTGCTCTGTGTCTGACCACAATTGACTCTAGGGGACACTGTCTCACTGTGTGTGTGTGTTTTTTTTTTTTTTTTTTTTTTTTTAACCAATTGGTGATCCTACGGTGCATGGCTGGGGGACTCTTCACACTCTCTCTCACTCACCACACACACACACACACACACACACACACACACACACACACAGATGGCTAGGTCTGACACCCTGCAACCATGGAGAATTGCAGGAAAGCCTGCCCAGTCACCCTTCTCTCCTGACCATGCTACCTCTTGCTCGGCACATTGGGAGGAAGTGTTTTTGTGTGGTTTTTTTTTTTTTTTTTTTTTTTTTTAGGGCTTCCTCCCAATAATGGCTATGGTGTCCAGCTAAGCTGCACTTACTAGACACATTATTGAACTAGAAATGTGGTGCTGCCTGCATCTTCTTTGTCTGGGATTCTCTGCACCACCAAGCCCTACCTGCCCCAATGCTGGATAATAATGCCCAAGCCCTCACTATAAAACTCACGCTGGATCCTAACAGAGCCTCACTGATTCTCACAGTTGCCTATATTCTCCCACCCCCCCCTGCAACCAATCGTCAGCAACTCAATCACTCTTGGACTGCCTAGCCACACTCTCTCACATGTTGGAGTGGATACTGGTTGGGGACCTCAATAGAAACTGGTTGGCAAGCTCAACTGCTCACGCCAAGGACACCTTTGCTTCACTTGATCTGTCACAACTCTTATACAAACCCACTAGGATCAGCCCATCTAATGGTACTGTGCTAGTCCTACTACTCGCAACTCTTCCCCCACTAAATCACTGCCCTAGTGATTCTCCCTAACTCCTTGAGTGATTACTCCCCAATCCTATTCACTTGGTCTTGCCAACTTCCAAAACCACCAACCAACGTCACCTCCCATCATTGCTTAAGGCTTGGCAGTCTCTCTAAACTCAAATTGCACTCGTCACACTGTGAATGGTCCCCCATCACCCAGGCCTCCAATATCAATGATGACTTGAACTACTTCACCTGCATCTTCAATAAAGCCTATGATGCTTTTGCCCCTCTCACTAACACAACCTCCAAGAAGCATAACACTCCTTGGATTACCCCTGCACTACTACAACAGCTTAAATAAAGAGACAACCTCTGGCATTGTGCCACAGACTCTAGATCGCTGGTGGACAGGCAGGCATACAAACGCTGCCCACAATAGGTGTACCTGGGCAATACGTGAAGCCAAGGCAGACCACTACAGAACCACCCTGGCGCCTCCTGTGGTAGTTCACAAACTTCTGGGATAATATCAAAGGTCTTAATGGGAAGTCACAATCCCCTTCCCATCCCAAATTAACGTTGATGGCACTATCACCACTGATCCACTCCATCGCCAACTGCCTTAACTCCATCTTTTCTGACCTTAGCCTGGTACTACCAATGAATTTCTTCAACCCCCATCCAGCCCACCCCAGTGCCAAACCTCAACTGCCCCCCATTCTACCTCTGTCATTACACCTAAAGAAGCTAGAAACTACCTGTCAAAAGTCCTTAATGGCTCCAACTAAAGTAAAGACAACTTTGACATGAGAATTCTATACAGTGTACTCGACACAGTTCTATCCCCCCTCATGGACCTATTAAACTGCTCCCTGTGCCTGGGTCAGTTCCCAGCCATGTGGAAAACCACAATCATAACCCCAATTCTGAAAATCGGTGATTGCACCTCCCCAAACAATTATCGGCTCATCTTTATTCTCCCAACCCTCTCCAAAATTCTTGAAAAAATTCTGGCAGACCAATTCACTGAGTACCTCCTGACCCGCAACATATTATGTAGGGAACAGCATAGTTTCAGAGCAGATTACAGCACCACTACCATCCTGACAGAATTCTCCAGCGCTCTACACTCCACCCTGAACATGGGGCACCTTGTTGGGGCCATGTTCATAGATCTATCTAACGCCTTTGATACAGTCTCCCACCCCCTCCTTCTGACCACACTCCAACATATCGCCGTTTCTCAAGGTCCCCTCGCCTGGTTCACCAGCTATCTTGCCAATAGAACCAGTGCATTAAAATTAACAGCATTCTGTCAACCACCCTACCAGTATGCTCAGGGGTACCTCAAGGATCGATCCTGGGTCCACTCCTCTTCAGCTTTTATTTAAATACCCTGCCAAGCTCCTGCTCTGGAAATATTCTCCTATATGTGGATGACTTGGTTCTCTTTGCCTCACACCCTGACCTCTCTTCCCTCCAGCTCTTCCTACAAGACTCCTTCAAACGGATTAAAAACTGATTCACAGCCCATAGGCTAGTTGTCAACATTAATAATAAATAAAAAAAAAAAAAAAAAAAACAGACCATGCTCTTTGTGCACCGACAAAATAGGGCTAGGGATCACCCCCTTGAATATCCTATCCAATTCACTCCTCCCAGTGGACCAGGTTACAACCTACAAGTACCCAGGTGTCGCATTTGATGCCTCCCTCTCATTTCATGAGCACATCAAAACTCTTGCCTCAGTTGCCAATATCTGAGTAGGCCTCTTATAGTGCCATAAAGACTGTTTCCCACCTGAAGCTCTACACCTTGCAGTCATGTCATCAGTCTTGTCCCTAGTGGACTATGGACTCATAATTTATGTGACCTCTAACCCCATGATGTGCCATCAAATCCAACTGGCCATCAATAAAGCTTGCCAGCTCATCTCAGGTGCTGACAAACATACGCACACCTGCACCCTCGATGCACTTGCCAATATCCTCCCTCCTTCTCTCTCTCTCTCTCTCAACGGCTACAATATCAGACTTATTTACTCACCAAAAAAATACACCTAGGACTGACCTCAATAGGGGTTGCCGCACCCCCCTCATTGCTACCCACGCAGCCTCAAAAGCTATCTGGAAGGTACCTAGGGTCCATCCACTCGAGCCCAAAGATCCGAATCTTTCCAAGCCCCATTGTGGTATAATGCCCTTCCCCTAGCTATTACCAGTCTAGATCCTTTTAAGGCAGCTCTAAGATCCCATATCCTGTTGGTATACCTACCCGACAGCGACAGTTCGACAGAATGGTCCCCCCCACAGCGACATGCCACTGGAACCGGGCACTGTGTCAGGGGTCCTGCACCCCCCCCCCCCAAATCAGCTCTGACTTGGAGTTGATGATCCTTAGTGGGGGGTGCAGGGGCACAGCCCCCTGCATGGGGGGGTTTGAGGGCAAAGCCCCCCCCTGAAGAAAACACTTTGTGTGCTGAGAAACCGGCAGGTTGACTGCTTAATGCAGTCGACATGCTGGTTTCACTGTCGGGGCGTTTGAGAAATTTGTCTAACACCCATCATGGATCCTATCCTGTCCACAGGTATCTGCCAATGTGACAACTAGCCTTTCTAGGCCATGCTCACTCACAATAGGTCATCCCTGGCCATGACAGTACCTCGCCTGAGGCTGCACTCTGTCACTCTCAGTATGTCTTTTGGCCAAACGTACACCTAAATAAGCTAAAGAGCTCACTCCTTGTCATATGAACCTGACAATACCTCCCTGGAGGTAGCACCTATATATGTATATGTGACTGAAACTGTGATGCAACTCCTACTTGGCTAACACCTGTATGGGCAAGCTTACTTATCTGTATGTATATCACACTCCTGCTTGTCTCCTAACTGTTTAATTTTTCTCAATCTCACTAGCACTATTGTCTTACTCTGTATCAACCTGTACCATGTTATGCAAGTCCAGCATAGCTACTGCTTGTCTAGGCATCTACTCACCAGTATGTAACCTTACTGTACTCGGTGTCCTAAGTTCCTGTTGTTAATGTTCATAAGTTATCTGTGACATGGAGCCTTTGTAAAAGAGTCTGACTCTAAGGGTTGTAATTCCTATGTTCTTAAACAAACATTGGGAGGAAGATTTTGCAAGGAGTTTACTTATGCTGCACCAAGCAGCACAAGCCCAGTTGGGGAGCAGCACTGGGAAAGGAGGCTGGCTTTTTCCCCAACATGGGACCTCCTCTATCCCTACACCAAATAGACACATCTGGGGGAAGATTTTTCTGTGGGATTCCCATGCTCCAACTAGAAACATTGGGAGGAAGATTTACTAGATGCATTGAAAGGAAGTTTGTCTGTGGGCTTTCCTCCCGAGATTAGCCATGGCGTCCAACTAGTTATGTAAATGAAAGAAGACACTCACTGTCTTAGTTTCGCCCAACAAGCAGTGACTAGTATCAAAACCACTGTGGCTGCTCATTGGTCTGCAGTGCTAAACCTCTTTTGAACTTCAGCTGCAATGGACTTCATGGTGACGCACCTCTGAAATGCCTTTAGTAGCAAGGCGTTACTTGCGCAAGTGAACGTTAAAAATGGCAAAATTTGAAAATGTGTATTCTAATGGCACAGTTTTGTGGTGTGTGGTGTTTTAAATGTGGCCCTGCTGCTTGTGAGGACTTGTGTTTACCTGTGCATCAAATGGATTTGATGCACAGGTAAAAACAAATCAAAACAAGATTTTCCCTCCCCATTTTATATAATCATATTACTTACGTAAATAAAGGGTAACAAATCAGTAGTCCTGAGTTTAAAAAAATAAAAAAATAAAATTGAAGAGGTTGTGAAAGCCCACACAGTAAGCAGACTGAACACTAACGAGAAGTGTATTCCAGTGCAATGAAGCAACAGAACCAAGGCTCTTAGGAATCCCCACACTCCACCCCATGCCACCCTAAGAAAAATGTACACAGATGGGAGAGATAACTGGTACAGACCCACCTTTTGCCACCTTGACTGATCATCATTTGAATGAAGAGCATGAAAGACTAGAGTAATATTAGGAGCAAGACAGGCAGTGCTTCTGATATTACACTTTTTTTTTTTTCCCATTGGGTACAAGACTAACAGCGTTCCTGAGGGCATTAACAAAAAGAAAGTTTGATTTTATTTTTCTCAGCAGCAGGGCAGGGACAGATTGCAAAAAAAAAAATGTATAAATTATTTCTTTGGGAGCAGGCAAGACAATCCCAATGAGAATAAAACGATAACTGGTGCTGGCACTGAGGGTTGAGGCGCTGGATGCCACACCGGTGGCCCAGGTTAGTGAACGAGCCTGGGTCATGGGGGTCAGCAGGGGAGGAGAGGGATTGAGCATCCGAGGGACTGCTCTCCCTCTCCAGGGTAGGAGGCTTGTATCTGTCAGTGTGCTTGTGCCCCCCTAGTGAAGGTTGGGGGTGTTATAGTGGCACAGGCAATACAAGAGGCAAGTTGGAGCACGGTGCCAGGAGGGAATGTGCATGGAAGCATGCTTGCTCTTTTCATTGGTGTCACTGCACACCCTACTCACAGGGGATTTGGAACAGGGAGAATGGCGACCAGTCATGGCGGCTTGATAGCTATTACACGGGATGCCCAGCTTTGAGGGTATTGCTGCAAGTACTTATTATTATTTTATTTTTAATTTTTTTGGTTGTTTTTTTTAACCAGGTATAGCACACTAAGCTGAAAGCTTTTTTGCAGGAGCGACCTGGGAGCACAAGGAGGTTGTGACTTGTTCAGGGTCACACAGTATGCCAGTGGAAGCTGTGGGATTCAAACCCAGGTCTGGTCTGCTGGATGTCACCAGATTTGCAGCTCAGAGCCTTAGACCACTGCGCTATACTGCCTTGATCTAGTCTTGGGATGAGTGAGCGGGGGCTCTCCACTGCCCCACCATGGGGGGCAAGCTGCAGGGGTAGAGCAGCGAGGGTCCAACTAGGAGCCGGGACACAGAAGGTAAACCAGGAGCCAAGGTAGAAAAATGACCAACTTAAAAAAAAAAAAAAAACTGTATCTGGTAGGTGGAAGGGGAAGAACAGTGCTCGAATGTGTGCTGTGAGAGGATCTGATTCACAGCAGATGCCAAAAGTGGTAGGAACTGGTTCAGCTTTTTTCCATTTTCTCTCCTGAACACATCATACCATTTTAGCCTCTTTTTTTTTTTTTTTACTGCTGCATAGGATAGCTACGCAAGCCATTCAGGGAATAAATGGGAAAGCAGAACTGATGCATATTACCAACTGTAATGCTTCCTGTCTGATCTACTGCATCCTTATGTTCGCACTCCCTTTCCACTCCACTGAGGAGGGCCTCGTTATTGTTCCCAGGGAATGGCTCAATACCGGGGGGTGGGGGTGGCTTTAATTGCCTAACACTTTTTGATGTGCCAGTAGTGAGGTTAGTAGCGGTATGTGGCCACTTACATTTTCAGCCTATGTAGTTTGCAATCATGAGTTAACGCTGTCCATAATTCTTTTTCAGCATAATGGTGTTTTTTACAAAAAAAAATGCATTAACAGACATCGTGGCTCTAACAGCTTGTTTTATCTGTTACTGAAGGTAGCACAGCTGTATCATCTCCCCAAAGCTGAACCTCTGGCTATCCTGTTCAGCCAATCACTGGAAACAGGGGAGGTACCCAAAGACTGGAGGACAGCAGATGTAGTCCTCTTATACAAAAGTGGGAACAAAGAGGAAGCAGGGAACTACAGACCAGTCAGCCTCACCTCGGTAGTGGGAAAGATCATGGAAGCACTACTGAAGGAGAGATTGGTGGAACATCTGGTTGTCAATGGACTACAGGACCCAAGGCAGCATGGTTTCACCAGGGGGAGGTCATGTCAGACCAACCTCATTGAATTTTTTGACTGGGTGACTAGGGAGGTGGATCAGGGGAGGGCAGTGGACATGGCCTATCTGGACTTCAGCAAGGCCTTGACACTGTGCCACATAGAAGACTATTACACAAACTGGGGAATATGGTGTGGGCAGGACAGTAGTGTGGTGGGTAGGTAACTGGCTGGGTGGCAGGACACAGAGGGTGGTGGTAAATGGCTGTCACTCCACAGAGGGAAGAGTGACCAGTGGGGTACCACAGGGATCAGTGCTGGGACCGGTCCTATTCAACATCTTCATCAGTGACATTGCACAGGATATAGAAGGCAGAATTTCACTGTTCGCTGATGACACAAAGCTCTGTAACAGAGTAGACACACCGGAGGGTGTAGACAGAATGAGAAGGGACCTGCAGAAACTTGAAGAATGGTCAAGGGTTTGGCAGTTGAAATTCAATGCAAAGAAGTGCAAGATAATGCATATGGGGCACAAAAACCCTGGCACAATATATCAGTTGGGGGTGAGGATATGGCATGCCAAGCAGGAAAGGGATCTTGGGGTTGTCATCTCTGATGACCTCAAAGGTAGGGAAACAGTGTGACAAGGCATCAGGTAAAGCAAATAGGATGCTGGGATGTATAGGCAGGGGCATCACCAGCAGGAAAAGGGAGGTCATAATTCCGCTATACAAGACACTAGTGAGGCCCCACCTGGAGTACAGTGTACAGTTCTGGAGACCATACCTCACGTAAGGACATAGACAGGGTAGAGAAGGTTCAGAGGAGGGCAACAAAGATGGTGCATGGGTTGCATCACAAATCCTATGAAGACAGGTTGAAGGAACTGAACATGTACTCCCTGGAGGAGAGGAGGAGAGAGGGATATGATAGAGACATACAAGTATCTTACAGGGAGGAACAGGGTGCAGGAAGACACTATTTTAAGCGAAAAAGATGTTTCAGGACTAGAGGGCATGGGATGAAGTTGGAGGGAGGACGATTCAGAGGAAACATGAGAAAGAATTTCTTCACAGAACGGGTGGTGGACAAGTGGAACACCCTGCCAGAGGAAGTGGTGGGGGCTGAAACAATCACGGGATTTAAGAATGCATGGGATAGACATAAAGGAATTCTAGAGGTCAGGGGTAAGGGGAAATAGACTTCTAGGAAAACAGACTGAACTTACAAGCTCAAATGGGCAGACTAGGTGGGCCATAGGCCCTTATCTGCCGACACTGTCTATGTATCTATGTATCTATGTAAAGCACTGCCCTCCTGACCAGCACTAGTGCAAACTTTGGCAGTTCTACAAGCTCCAACCCCCCAAGACCATCCCAAGGTAATATGAATATGACAATTTAACATTAACATGTGGGATGGCTTGTTTTGCAATTCAGAACAAGTCTGTAATCAATTTTAAGGATTATCAGTTCATAATTTAGTACTATAAATGTGAAGACCAAGAGCTTTTCTATATGATCTTTAAAATGCTAGTAAAACACACCGGCATTGAGATTGTATTGGTCTCTTAATGCTAAAACATAGCAATTGCTTGAGGTATAATTCTGACATTGTTTTAATGCTGCTTCCTTGAGCCAGGAGCATTTGCTGTAGAATTAAATGTAAAGTAAAGATGTATAAAAAAAATAAATAAATAAATAAAATAAATTCTGCCAGTGGAATTCTGGCATAATTGCAATTATTCCTTGCTCTCCTGCTCCATGGACTGATGGTCTGTAATCATTCTCATTCTCAATTTCATTCCCAGTACTGCTGTGAACAGAACTCTCAGCAGTTCTGTCAACCCATTCTCTCCCCTAAAGGACCCATCCTTTGCCACCTCGGTGCCTTTCCTGACATAGACAGCTACCCTGTCTCCTTTGCCTTTTCCCTCATCTTGTCTACATGGTGGAACTTGGGACCACCAGGTCCCTCTCGTATTCCCAATGGCCAAAGTTTCCAAAATGACTACAAAGTCCAAGCCCCATATCTACTTCCACATCCTGCAGCTCTTTGTGTTTTTTTTTTGTTTTTGTTTTTTTTTTTTTAAATCTTCCCTAGTCTCTTGGAATTAAGGCAGACCACTGTCCCTCTTGCATACAACCTCCTCCCACTACTTATAGATTCTCCCCCAAATCATACCTCAACCTTCCTAAGTTTCCCATTTTTCTTTCTTTTTAATGCCAACTTAGTAGACCCCCTCTCTGGCTTCCTTTCTTGCCTATCAAATTCTGCCTTGCTGCTTCCTTTTCCAGTGTTTCTGGATCCCAATTTTGGGAGTACTAGCTACATTTCCCATTTGCTGTACTGGCTTAATGGTTCCCACAGCCTCTTCCTCGGCCTCCACTGCATTCCAGACAGCAAACCTTTAGACTGTTGGAACAAATGGAAGGCATACAATGGATCTGCAATCACGGTTAATACAATTTTTTTTTTTTTTTTTTTTTTTAAATCTTTGTGAGTAAAGGCAGCACAGCAGTACCTTCTCCCCAAAGTACGGCCTTCCCATCTAGTGTGGTTACAAGCGTTGCCAGCTCTACATCAAAATCCAGTCCCACAACACCTGTCCAAGGTAGGGTTGAATTGTACAACTTAACATTAAACATGTGCATTGGAAAGGGGATCGTGATTGACAGACAAGTTAGGAATATAAAATTGCATGTATTGCAGAAAAAATGTAACCGGAGACTTTCCCTTCTGCTGTTGCTTATGTTTCCCATTTTTTTTACATTGTTGGTAGTACATCCTTCAGTTATTTTGCATCTGCAATTTTGGAATATTTTCTCTTCTCTCTCCTACCTATTTTAAATTGAAATCCTATTATGACACCTATTCTAATGTGCTTTGCTACTGGAAAAAAAATATAGAAAATATATAATTCTCAGTTCCCCTTCAAATTCTAACTTCTGACACATGCTTTTGACTGCTGAATATTGAGTTTGGTCAGACTGTTTTTTGGTTTGCTGAGTTTGGCTTGATGTGTAGTTCCTGGATCTCACTATTATTTTTATTATGTTGGGTTGCGTGCGCATGTGCAAGCAACATCTTGCAGTAGTAGCACTTTCAAAGGTGTCAGTGTTGTGGTGAATCCCAGGGATGCTTTAGCCGGTGTGTCCCTCAGCTGCCAACCAGTGAGCATGCTGCCGATAACAGCAGTTTCAGAGAGTGCCACCAACTTGAAAGAAATCTGCATCTGCAATGAGACAGGCTCGTCATTGCAGTAACACATCTGACACAACTCCATTATGTGCCATTCTGGGTGAAACATTTTAATAAACATAGTGGTGGCTCTCACTGTCTGCATCTCTCAATCCCTAGAAAGCTGACTTAGGGGGTGCCCAATCCTCCTGTCACCATGCCCCTCCTCATTTCAGTTTGTTTGCCAAAGGGGGTGCCCAATCCCAGTCAGCATCATGCTCCCTCCCAAACACAGACATGCTATCTTTGCTGACCAGGAGCCAAACCTCCATCTTCTCCAGTCCCTCTCAAAAAAGGAAAATGGGTGGCACACCTGGAGCCCAGCCTAGTGTACCCAATGTAGTACATGGGGGGAGAAAACCTTCCCCCGGAGTTTTATTTTTAATTCTAAACAAGAAAACAGTCCCTCCTTGTCTGTGGTGCCCCCTTCCCCAACCAGCATCCAACCTCTGCACACACCACCTACCCCCACCCCATACTTGCCGCTGGAGGTTGGCACCCCAATTTATGGTGGAGCGGGACCACGTCTGCACTCTTCAAAGCCGACTGTGATCTGAAGAAATGCCCGTAAGCTGTATGATATCATCATAAATGGGGAAGGGGGGGTTCAACTTGGGTGGATATCTCTACCATTTTTTTGCTCCAAATTTTCAACACAGGGTTCTTGGGGATCCTGCCTCATGAAATCTGTCACTGTTTCATTTTTTGATCCTGAAAGGCAAGTTTCACTGTCACTGTGCTGAATCACCTTTTGGGACCAATAAACAAAACCGTGTCACTTTTCCTGATGGGGTCTCCCAAAACGCTTATGTAGCAAATTTGGTGAAAAATTCCAAAAAATTACTTATGAGCTTGCATTTCATAGTTTCCATGCACACTCGTAGCTTCGAGAATTATTAATATTTTCAGTCCAGATTTTCCACATTGCCATTTTTTTCACACCGACTTATGAACAGTACAGCTGTCATGTTTTTCCATCCTACCCAAAATGTGTTTCCACACCTGTTGCTCCCAGTGGCACTGTTGCTGTGCAAAATCACCTTCCAGGATTGAGTAATGAAATGATAGTGACACTGTTCATGAAAATGGGGTCCCAAAAAGCAAATGTTAAAAATCTGGAGTGAAAGTACCAGCAAACACCCGGGTCATTAAGGTTTCCAACCATGCATCCACCCTGTGGAGACTGATGGGCATCTGGGATGTAACGTGGGTGAGACAGCCACAATACACTCAGAATTCTGCCCCCCTCACCCTACAGCTACTGATGGGCATTGAGGTGTGCCTTGGGTCAGTCACCCTAGCATTAATCCCATTCTCCTATATTGTACCCATTTCGGCTTATTTCTTTATGGAATGGGGTGAGTATAAGGGCCGAAGACCCCAATGCACACTCAGACACCTCTCTTTCTCTGCAGGGTGGGGTGAGGTAGAAGGGTGTAAGCATCATGGCCGAGCAAAGGCCACATTCTCAATGCTTTCAGTCTCTGCAGGAGGAGGGGATGTTTGCGTTACTTCAATGCTTCAATGTTGTTCCTATTTTGCATTTCTAACTCCTGCACTAGCAATGCTTCTATCAGCAAGACAGCATGAAGCATTGACAAATGCTTGTTTGTTTTTTTGGTTTTTGCAAGGGCTGTGTGTATTTATTTATTTATACACCTTTTGACTGGACATAATTTGTTCCGTACTATGAAATCCCAGTTATCTGCAGTCAGTACTGTAAAGGATAGAGATGACTCTGAAAGCTAGAAGTGCAGTCCAAAACAGAATAATTATTCAAACATCAGGCAGCGTGTGCATATAATAGTATGTCAAATTCAGGAAGATCACTTTAAAAAAAATTAATATTAATTAAAAATATCAATTAAAAATAAAATGGCAATGTCCCCAGGATTGTTTCTTGGGGACTGCTAAAATGAAGTTCAAAAGGGGAAAAGGTACTACCTATTTAACTCTGTCTGCCTGCCAAGAAGTCCAAAAATCAGCCAGTCACATCCTCTGGCAAGCCAAAGGTCTCTAGTTTATCCATAAGAAAATGACTTCTCCTGACAAATGCCTTGGACAAACCAATAAAAAGCACCCTGACAAATTCGCTCTCATCGGACTATGAAGCAAAGCAGTGGATCTCTTATCCAGGACTTTAAAGAGAACCTGTGAAACAAAGCAAGGCAGTGGCTCCCATTCAGCCAATAATAAGATGTTTATATTGTAATGATCAGTAGAAGTAGAATACCATTGCCGGGACTAAAAGTTAAGCAAAATTTAAAATGGCCAGAGCAGTAACTATGTGTAGTAGTATCTCTGACATAAACATTTAAAGAGTTTGCCAAAATAATAAATATTACTTTGATAGCGTACTGTCATTTAACATTTTTAACAAAGAGAAAAGATACCCAAAATAAGAACACTTGGAAAGTAACCATGACAACAATCTACATACCTGCAATAAGTTACAGTTCTGGAATCGTAGTGGTGGTGGTTGTTCTTGTGGCTGCATTGTGTAACTATGTGAGATGTAATGTGTTCACTGCAAAAACTATGGTGCTTTTGGCCATATCTCTCAACCTCTCTAAAAATCACAGCACTGGCCCTCCCAAATCGTAGCAAAGGGTCAGAATATGTAGCACTTATTTTAAACACTAATATGTCCTCCAACAGTGGGCCCCATATAGTTAATAAGGAATGTTTCTATCAACTTGGTTCAGTGATTTAATAGTTGATGTGTCCAGAAATGGCTCTAACATTAAGAACCTCAATAAAGCTGTGTGGAGTAAGGGTAAATTTGAGTGTGAAAATATACAGTAGTGCTATGCAAAAATCATTGCAGTTGAGAGGTATGTTTTTGGCATTCCATTGTGGAAGCCGATTACTCTGAACACTGAATTGCTGCACTGTCCCCTTTCCCTCAACCCACTCATTCCTCACCAGATCGAATTTGATTCTGTCCTCTGGAGAGATGCCTACTTTGCTTCATAGGGACAACCAGTAGGAGTCATATGTATTAGTATTCTGTCCTAAGGAATGGCATCTTCTGATCCCAAGGAAAAAACAGTGAAAGTTTTTCCTCCCCTTACCCCAATTCATGGAAAAATAGACATATGCCCTCTTTCTCACCCATGTAGGCAAGGGAAGTTGATTTTGTTTGGTGGCTAATCTGAAGATGGACAAAGAAATGGGTGTTTACTCACTCATAAAGGTGATTGTGTTGGTTGACATCCATGGCACTCCAGACATTACCGCATAGGTTTTAGCCCACCTGATAGGCTAGTGATGCACACGACTCTAGGAACACATTTCTAATATATCCAGGTCCCAGAAACCCCTGCTCTCCAGTTCTAATCTTCCATAGCTAAAATCAAGGTTAGTAAAACTCAAATACAAATGCAAGAAAAAAACACTCTACCCATTGTACATAATGATGCAAACTGAAGTGTAAACTCATGGCCAATGGGCCCAATTTTATTTTCCTATTTACAATCTAATCTCGACCCCTAATAGGTAGACTGTTGGAATTCTTCACCCCCGTGGCAGAGGCTGCAGGGGAATATACCATACCCCCTCCTGAGATCTGTTTGGAAGAAACTTTCGGTCCTGGTCACTCTGAGTACTCTGTTGGGAGGGTCTTGGAGTGCCATGGATGTCAACCAACACAATCACCTTTACCGGGTGAGTAAACACCCATTGTGATTGGTTGACCATCCATGGCACTCCAGACATTACCTCATGGGTAGATAAGTAGCAGTATTGTACCCTAGAGAGGGAAACAGAGTGGTCTACAAGTGAGAGGTGGATGTTGCTGCTAGGAGAATCTGTGTGGCGAAAGTGGGCTGTATGTTGTACAGGTGCTCAAGCCTATACTGTCTGGCGAACATATGGATGGAAGTCCATGTTGCCGCTTTGTATATGTCTTCTGAAGACACGTTCACCCTTTCTGCCCAGGATGTGGCTACTGATCTAGTGGAATGGGCCTTGATGCCCTCGGGGTGTCATATGTTTTGCTAGATAAGCTTCCTGGATGGTCCTTTTGAGCCAGCCAGTGATCGTGGTCTTGGAGGCTGCCTTGCCTTGTCTTTGTTCCCGTGTGACGATAAACAATCTTTCCGTCTTACGAAGGGGCAGAGTCCTAGCTATGTAGACAGAGACGGTGATGCCAACATCCAGATGGTGTGGGATCGGCTGGCCGCCCTGTTGTGTGTCTTCAGAAAAGGTAGGCAGCTCGATGGGCTGTTCTCTATGGAACATTGTGGATACCTTCGGTTGGAAGGCTGGAACCGTCTGTAAGCGGACTCCTTGAGGGGTGAAGATGGTATAAGGTTCTTTGCAAGATAGTGCCCCTAGCTCTCTGATCTGTCTCTGAGCAGATGGCGACAAGGAAGCAAGCAAACCTTGAGGCCGAACCAGAATAGGTGTACCTCGCAGAGTGGCTCGAAGGGAGCTGAACTGAGGGAGTCTCGCACCATGGGATCTCCCACTGGTGCTATGGTCTGTCGGGCTCTGGGTCGAAGCGCCTCCACTGCTTTTAGGAAGTGTAAGGCATCGGGGTGTGCTCCCGGACAGTATCCCCCGATGGGACCCGTGGCCACCCCAATGGCTGAGAGTTGTACTCTGAGGGATGAGTGGGCCAGCCCCTTGTCTACTCCCCATTGGAGAAATAACAGAATTGTTGAAATGTCCATTTGCTCTGGGTCCTTACCGTGTTCTCGACACCACTTCGCGAATATAGACCATTGTCTACCATAGGTGGATGTGATCGAGGGCCCATCTAGATTGCAGTATCATCGAAATGACTGACTCATGGTAGCCTGCTCTCATCAGTCTCTTCCTTTCAGGAGCCAGGCCGTGAGTTTTGGAGTCTGCGGGGCCGGGTGGAGCACTGGGCCCTGTGACAGCATATCCACTCGGTAAGGCAATCTGAGGCTGGCTAATGTCATTTCGAGGACCATGGCAAACAATGTTCTCCACGGCCAGTAGGGAGCCACTAGGATGATGGTACAATGAGATGTCCAGATCTTGCTTAGTACCTGGGGGAGTAGGGGGAAGGGTAGGAACACGTACGCATGCTCCCGTGACCACAGTTGTGACAGGGCATCGGTTCCCTGGGACCGACCTTCCCTGAACCATAAATAGAACGCCTGGACCTGAATGTTTTCCATTGTGGCCATGAGGTCCATGGGCACTGGTCCCCAGGCTTCTTGGATCATCTGGAATAGGTTGGGATGTAGCCGCCATTCACCCGGGTGAACCTGTTGCCAGCTGAGCCAGTCTGCTTGCATGTTGAGTCTGTCTGTGAGATGCACTGCGCTGAGGTTGGTCTGATCCCAATTGAGGACTGACGTTGCCTCCCTCAGCATGGCTGTGCTCCTGGTGCCGCCCTGTCTTGTGATGCACGCCACCGTTACCTGGTTATCGGAGTGTATAAGAACTGACTGGCCGTAGATGAAGGATCTGAAAGCCTCGAGGGCATGAGATACGGCCCTCATCTCTAGGATGTTGATGGATAATTTGGCTTCCATTGGCATCCATAGGCCTTGAGCTGTCAAGTCACCCAAGCACACTCCCCAGCCAGATAGGCTTGCGTCCGTCTCTACTGTGGCCGTGTAAGATGCCTCTAGTGGTACCCCTCTGGTGAGGTTGGACTTCACTGTCCACCATGTTAGTGTCTCACCGATGGTGGTAGAGGGACTATGATCTTTAGGTTGTACTCGTTCGGTGCTCCCCGAGTGAGAACGTAAGTCTGGAGTGGTCGCATGTGCCATCTGGCCCAGGGTATGAGGTCTAGGCAAGATGCCATGCACCCTAGCAACTGGGCTATGCATCCCATGGTTGTCTGACTGGATCTCGTGTGATGAGCCAGTGCTATCAGATTGAGCATCCTTGTCTGAGACTGTTTTGCCAATCCCTGTGATGTGTTAATTAGTGCCCCCAGATATTCAATCTGAGTGGGTACCAGGTAGCTTTTGGCCCAGTTCACTACCCAGCTGTGTTTCTCGAGTGCCTGTAGGGCAGTCTGTGTCTTGGAGCACCTGCTTCTTGGACTGTGCTAGAATGAGCCAGTTGTCCAAGTAGGGTATGATATCCAGACCCTGCTCCCGAAGTCTGGCTACGAGGACAATGGACACTTTGAACACCCTTGGTGCTGAGGTGAGCCCGAAGGGCGAGGCTTGGTACTGGTAGTGATGGCCTAAGATGTGGAACCTGAGGAATTGCAGGTGTTTTGGTATGATTGGGATGTGGAGGTATGTGTTCTTCAAGTCTATGGATGTGAGGTAATTGCCTACCCGGACGCTGCGTGGGGTTGACCTTATAGTCTCCATTTTGAACTTGTGGCACACCATGTGTTGGTTGAGGTGTTTCGGGTCCAGAATGGGGCAAAGTTCTCCCGACTTTTTGGGCATGAGGAAGAAAATGCAGTACACCCCTAATTTCTGCTCATGTGCAGGTATGGGCTGGATGGCTCTGTTTTGTAGTAGTTGCAACAGTATATGTTGGACCTGATGTGGGGTTGTCTTCCTTTTGGCAATGGGGGAGGTTAGAAACCTGTGAGTGACGGGGACGTGGGACAGCTCTATGGAGTACCCCCTTGATACCACTTCTAGGACCCACCTGTCCGAGGTTGTTGAACCACTGGTGTTTGAACAGTGACGGTCTTTGTCCCATGGGGGGTATGACCCCTGCCCTTGAATGGTTCTGGGTCTGTAGTCATTGCTGTTTTCCCCCTGTACCCTCTCCCCCTTCCCCTAAATTTTTGGCCATGGGCTCTAAAGGAGGACGGTTGGTAAATGTGGGAATAGGGACTGCGGTAACTGTTGGATGTCCCTCTGCCTCAAAAGGAACTGGTCTGTGAGTGTGTCCCTGCGAGGTTGGTATAGCCTGTTTTCTCCCCCCCTCCCCGAAACCTCCGCCTTGCTGAAGGGAGATAGGTGTACTTGGCCTTGTTGTTAAGGAGGTCTCTTCCTTCCTCTTTGTGTTTTTAAAAAAAAAAAAAAAAAAAAATAAAAAAAATCCTGTAGGCCCTCCCCAAAAACATGCTTTCCCTTCATGGGTAAATTTTGTAATAGTGCCTTTGATTCATTGCCTGCGTCCCACAACTTCAGCCACAATGCTCTCCTGGCACGATTGGTAATGGCTGTAGCCCTGGTGTCTAGTCACAGGGTGTCCACTGCCATGTCTGCCAGGTATTTTGTTGCATCGAGAGTGCACTCTAAAAGTTATGCCTCTCTGGACTTGGGGTTTGCTTGCTCTTGGAGCTCCTCGAGCCAGTGGATTTGTGCACGAGCTGTGTAAATGGCTGTCATGGCAGCTTTTGCGGTAGTTACCTCGATCTTGAATGCCCTCTTTAGCATGTCCTCTACTTTTTTTATCCGTTGGATCTTTTAGTGCTATTGTCCCGCACGGTAATATTATTTTCTTACTGAGCGCTGCCACTTGGGGGTCAGTGGTTGGGGCTTTACACCAGAAATCGGTCTTGTCCTCTTGAACCGGATACATCCTGTCCAGATTCCTCCTATTTGACATTCTGTCTTGCTCTGTGGATTGCCATTCTTTGTTGAAGACGTCCTCGATTGCTGGGCATATGGGGAAAGTCTCAGAGGTGGTCACCTTCTGCTGGATCATGGGGTCAAGTTTGGACTCTGGTTTACTCTCCTCAACGTCTAACCCCATAGGGGTCTTGACAATTTTCATGAGACCTGGTACCATGTCTAAGGAACAGTTTTGAAGTGAGGGATGGTGCGGCTTGAGGTTCCATGTCCTCTTCGTCAATGTTCACTCCATCCTCTTCCTCTGGGATATCCTTGTCTTCTCCGGAGTCCAGTCGAGGATTGTCTGGTACTGGGTTTTCAGAGTCTAGATGTTCCTCAGAGGACCCCCCTACATCGTCTGGTTCAGGGAGCGGTGCTGCTGTTCTATGCTGTGTAAGAGATTCGAGTTTCTCCATTATCTTCAGCGTGAAATTCTGCTGGTTCTCCATCACAACTGTGGCCTGTTCGGTTTTGAATCTGGAGTGAACCAGGGTCCATCCAAGTGGGACCGCTGGGCCCCGGATTGTTGGGACCCATGACTGGAGTTTGCTGCAATGATAACTCATCGTCAAGAAGACAGATGGAGCAAAGGGGGCCCGGAGCTTGGGGCAAGAGGGTAGTGTTGCAAGAGGAACACTTCTTGGTCTTGACCATCTAGTGAAAAAGAAGGCAAGTATATAAGTAGGGCTAGTGCAATGTGCTGCGGACAGCTTTGTGTCCCCTAGTAACCAACATAATTTGAGTAGTCTGGCACCTCGTTGTCAGGGGGGTGCCTGTGCTATTCCCTTAGCGGAAAGACAGCCTGTGGGGTCACTGTGGGAGGGACCCCTCATGCATAGGTGTAACAATCTGGTTGTCGCTATGGGGGGGACTTCCAGTATAGTGGTAAGAACATAGGGGTCGCTCTGGAGAGGGACCCGAGAGAAACTTGGGGTGAAACTGAAATTGTCGCCGATACAACAAAGGTCGCTAGGAGAGGGACCTGTGTGTAGAGTGGGGAGAGCTGTAACTGGCAGTCTATATGTGGAGGTCACTATGTGAGGGACCCCCTAGTGTTTATTAAAAAAAAAAAAAAAAAAAAAAACGCTAAGTAGCCTTGGGCTTGTAAGAACTGGTATCTCTTCTCCCTCCCCCGATGGAGCATTTCCAGCACCCCCCTCTCTCTCTTTAGCCCTTTCTGCCCTGCAGGATTGAGAGTCTGAACTCCCATATTCAGATTGGGTGAATTCTCCGCCCCTTTTATAAAGGTCCTGTGTCATGGGATTCCCTCAAGGTTGTGGTCAGTAACCCTCAATCCCCAGGATTTTGAGATCCTCAACCATGTGGTCAAATTGTGGGGAGTCTGCCTTGGCGTCGACGTAATCCTCGAAGCGTGGTCGCAATGCAGGAAGCTTCTCTTAGCCACCACCTGGCGGATAGGCCCAGCCGCCACCCCCTATCTCCTGTGGCTTGGCGAAAGGGGGCTTGAGAGTAGGCCGCAAGCCTGCAGTAATGCCGTGGGCTGCTGAGACCATAAGCAGGTCTCTAGCTAGCTGGGAGGCAGAACGGGAGCGCTTACAGCGCATTTGAGGAATTCTCCACTGGACTGCAGCCCCTGAAGGTAGGAGGCTGCATGTGAGCATCCAAAGCCGACCACGTGGTGGTGGGAGGGCGGGAGCGGTAGGCCAGAGGTCTAGAAGAGCATGCCCCCGAAAAGGACAAAACCGGAGTTCCGGTGCACGGAAGGTGCTCCCTGCAGCATGGAGCAGATCGCTGACGCAAACAGAGGGCCTAGGAAGAAGAGGCGGGGTGGGGGCCGGCATGCTGCTCTAAGAGCTACCTCGCGGTGCAGAAATGGGGCAGGATGTATACCACGCGAGCAGTGTGGCGCGCTCAGTAATGGATACGATTTAGACTGGTAAGCCAGCAAGTAGTCCTCTTTTTACACTTAACAGATTTGTAGTGCAATAGTGATAACAGCAGGCTAGCATACATACTGGTAAAACATGTGAGCGGAATCATGATAGCAGTAAATCAGAGATTGGCAAACCATGAGAAAAACCACAGTGCAGAGAAAATATAGGCTAGAAGCCTGACTTAAAAGTTAGCAACACAATTGAAAACGCTATGGTATGCTAACCCTGCAGACCTAGATTCTCTGTTCCTGAATCAGGTGAATCCTACAAAAATTCTATCTAAGTGAGCTTAATAGATCTGAAATATCTTAGCAAACTTAGAGCCACATAGCTGGCTTTGCTACCCTAGGCTATGGGCTGCATTCTTTTACTGTTTTTTTTTGGAACACCAATATTTTCCAAATATCCATATATTCCTTATAGCAATTAGTTCAGAGGCCTACCTTTGTGTGGAGCAGACAGGGATCCTGGTGTGCTTGTTGCCTTCTCAGATGCACGACTTGAACTGGAGGCCAGGGGGTTCTGGGACCTGGATATACTAGAAATTTGATCCTATCAGGTGGGCTAAAACCCATGAGGTTATGTCTGGAGTGCCATAGATGGTCAACCAATCACAATGGGACCAGACAGGGTACATGCAACAGTACTGAGGGAATTCAGAAATACTACTTGAACTTCTGACATCCTATTTAATGGCTCATTTGAAAGAGTACTTCTGGAGCACTGGAGGAGGGTGAATGTAGTCCACGACACAAGTGGTAGCAGGAAGGAGGAGGCTGGAAATCGCTGACCAGTCAGCCCAACATCGGTGGTGGGAAAATTTATGGAATTACTGCTGAAGGAAATTTATTATAGAAGATCTTGAATGCAGTGGCTTACAAGACCCAAAGTAGCATGGTCTCATGGGGGAGCCCATGTCAAAAAAATCTGATAAAGTTCTTTACTGATTTCTTTGATTTGATGACAAAGGAATTGGATAGGGGTGGAGCTGTGTATGTGGCCCACTTAGATTTCAGTAAGGCTTTCAACATTGCTCCACATAGCACTAGTACACAAGCTGGGTAGCTTATGAGCGAGTCCAAAGGTGGTAAACTGGATAATAAATTGGTTAGGGAATAGGTGACGGAGGGTGGTAAATGGAGTGCACCCTGAGGAAGGGAGAGTGAACAGCGGGGTGCCCCAGGGATCCATGCTGGGACCAGTTCTCTTTACTGCAGAGGAGCTGAAAGGGAAGATCTGCCTCTTAACAATAGGTCAGGCACTCGTGTGTGTGTGTGTGTGTGTGTGTGTGTGTGTGTGTGTGTGTGTGTGTGTGTGTGTGTGTGTGTGTGTGGTTTTGTTTGTTTTTTGGGGGGGGCGCAGTGGAAAGGATGAGCAGAGACCGGAGAAACAGAGGAATGGTCAAGGGTTTGGCAGCTGGGTTTCAATATGAAAAAATGCAATATAATGCACAGGGGCATAGAGACCCATGGGCAGAGTACAAAACTGATGGAGTGGTACTAACAACCAAGCAGGGGTATCCATATAAGATGACCTAATGGTGACCAGACAGTTGGGAGAGCTAGTGGGATGCTGAGGTGCATAGAGAGGGGTATCACAAGCAGAAAGATGGAGGTAGTGTTACCTCTGTTATAGATCTCTAGTAAGATTCCACCTAGAGTATTGTGTGTAATTTTGGAGACCACATCTTTGGAAGGACGTGAACGGAGTGGAGCCTGAAGAGGGCAACTAAAATGGTGCAGGGTCTGCAACAAAAGCCCACTGAGGGGAACACTAAAGGTCCTCAATATGTACACCCTGGAAGAAAGGGAGGCTATGATAAACACAGAGCCATTATACTTCTTGTACTATGTACCATGGTCTAATCCAGCAGGAACATTAGGAGTGGAGTGTTCCACTTCACATCCATGGGGAGGGCAGCTTCATTTGACAATGAAATAATAATGAAAAAAAAATAAATAAATAAAAAAAAAAAATGCTTCGCTTGTGCTATAAAGTCACCTAACAGCCCTTGTAAAAAGGGTGTGTGTGTGTGTGTGTGTGTGTGTGTGTGTGTATTTATAGTTTTATAAACTCTACTTCATAGTTCCAGATCCAAAACAGTTTTTCACAACACAAATGAGCAAAATCCATACACTCAAGATGACATACAGTACCTTGAAAAGTAATTTTAAGATGAGCTGAGAATTGAAGCTAAGAGGAAATGCAAGCTTAAGCTGAAACCAATTTCACTCGTGGAATATGTTACCCCTGTTGCTGTGTAATTGAACATATGTTGTGGCAGCAGAGACTGTGACTCATAATTGTCAATCTATGAATTTATCCTTTGTCTTCAGTGGGCTCTGATGAGCCACATCAAACTGCTTTGCGAACAACACTTTACTCATCAGCTACAGGTTGGCCACCCCTGTGATACACACCTTAAATACCTCACACGAGTAAATAAGGTACAGAAGGAAAGCATTTTTCAGAAGAAAAGGTGCTGAAGAACAAGGGGACCTGCTATGTAGCTGGAGGGGTAGATTCAGGAGAAATATTAGGAAGTGCTTCTTCACAGAAAGAGTTGTGGATTCCTGGAACAATTTTCAGCAGAGGTGGTAGGGGTGAAGACACTGGCAGGGTTCAAGAATGCATGAGACGGGCACAAGGGAATCATGGTGGAAGGGAGGGAGAAAGAGCAATAGATTAAGTACAGTCTGCAGTAACAATGTAGGTATGGAGGGCAGACTGGGTGGGCCAAGCAGTCCTTATCTGCCATCAGGTTGTAGATTTCTATTATTCAAAGGCTCAAGGAACCTTATAACTGAAAAAACAGACCAACAGCACTATAAATAACTGAAATAAGAAAAGCTCCATGGTAAGGGACTACTTCCAGGTCCTGCGGGTCTAGTATGAAACGGCAAACATATTTCTGACGATACCTGCAGCTCTACAGTGTACTTACCCCAGTCCTAAAAAGGATTAGGGAACATGGCACATGCCTCCAGATACCCACTGCAACAGTGGATTTTCTTTCCTAAAGGGAGGACAGACGATATCTGCCGCCACCTGCATGACTGCATACTTGACCAAACTACACCAGCCCTCCATAAGTGCTCCCTTCTACTGAACACACAGATTGGTGATTTCTGAATGGGCACAGTGCTGGAAGTCCACCTGCATGGCTCTGAGGGACATGCGATCACAGCTCACACAGAAAGTTGCACTTAACATAGCATACCACAACAGTCCTACATATGGCCCATCTTTCTCCTACTACAAACTGCAGGAGATGTTGTAGAGCAGAAGGGAATTTCCTGCATATACTCCAGCACTGTCCTAAACTAGAGATTTTTGACTGAGGTGACAGGCTTTCTAATGCAGATACTAGGTTAGCCGGTCTCTCACTCACCGGAATTCTTATTCTGAGTTCTGCTCAACAAGCTCCGCATCTTCAAATCTGGGACCTAAAATGGGTTCTCGTAGTCTAAACTGAGGCAAAGCACCTTCTGCTATGCTGTTGGCAAACAGTGGAGGTTCTACCCACAAAAGAACTCTTCTCCAATCTGGCACAGTTGGCTAAATTTGAACACCTGTTGCATTGAGCTGCCAACATGCTTAACCGATGCAATTACTGATGGGGTGTCTTTTCAATTTGGTATGCTAGCACATCTGGCCATACAGAATAATCGACACCCCAAGGCAGGGATTGTTTGAGGGACAGTCCCCCTCCTGCATCTGCTCTACTTCAGAGAATGTAAGAGACCCTACTATTATGCAGTGATAGTACCCTCAGCTGATGAACAGCCTGACGCATCTGGAATTGAGCAGTAGACTGCTCAGCATGCCTTCCTGGTAAAACGCTTAAATAAATAACATGGTTTACTAGAGGTACTACATATGCACCTGTATTGTTCGATGCCTGATGTTTGACTACAGGTTGTTAGTGGTCTTTGCATAGCTTAGTTTCTGTTGTACATTGTTAATGTGAGTGTGAACTTACCGTAGTGCTCCGAAAGGAAGTGTTACTGCCTTCTTAGGCTGCTGTTATCCTATGGACTCTGAACTTGACCCTATCTGTCAAAATATTTTGCCCTAGCACTCACCGAACTAAGGTGCCTAGCAATGTTCTGATCTTCTGTCATGTGTATGCCATGATGGGTATCCCATTTTATATAGCATATCATATAGCATATAACATAACTTATAATCTGAGGCCTGAGTAACTTATTGCAGGTCTTAGTAACTTTATCGTTCCATCTATGCACAATGTATGCATGGTCTTCTGAGAATGTAATAAACTATAAAATGTCAAGAACAAAATCTAGAAATTTCATTGGCCTGGAGATGACTTGTGATGCATTAAATTTCAATATACACACAGTTGGGTGCCGAATTTCATTTTAATCCCACAGAAAAACCTATTTAGACCCTTTTTATAAGTGTAATAAGCCCCTACAGTGTGTCCATCATTGGATTTTAATGCACTGCCCAGGGGTTCAAGGACACTTGACTTTCAACCTTGTGCCTTACTACACCCTGGGACATGCATTATATAAGCAATAAGACACTCCAGGGTATACACTGACAGATATTACTGCATGTCCAGGGGTGTAGTGACACAGAGTGCCTTCAGCCCCTAGGTGTGCAGTAATATGTTGCATGCACACACCAGAGTATCTTGTTGTGCTTATAATATATATAGAGATAGAGATATATTAAATGTTTTCACACCCTAAACTAGAATTATGTCTGAAAACCGAAATCGTTAAGCCTATATGAGGTAAACTAGTTCTTCACCTGCTACCTGATGATGTCATCGTATTTTGCCATAGGACATTTGTCCTGTTGTGGCATTCATAGTTCAACCTCCCACCGGCATGCAGGACTTGCAGCGAGCCTACAACTGCATGCATGCGATACTGCCGTGTGTGTGTGTGTGTGTGTGTGTGTGTGTGTCAGACTTCATTTGAAGATATTGGCTCTTTTTTCCTCACTGCCTGTATGGATTCCACTATGCTGCAGCAACACGGAATTTGCCTACCATCAGCACAGCGACAGTACAACAGTCAACTGGTGGTGTGCTGTCACTGGGGGAAGTGATGTTTTATGTCGGGGGGAGGGTCTTTGCCCACAACAACCCCAAATGAGGGTGGCTATGCCCCCCGGATGTAAATTAACCAACTCTGAGTTGGAGTTGGTTCAGGGAGGGAGCAAACACACCGGAGGCAACAGTGCTGGAAACCCAGCAGGCCATCACAGTGAACTGCTGAAAATGTCGCTGTGATGGTCTTCACTGCATTCCTGTGTGTGTGTGTGTGTGTGTGTGTGTGTGTGTGTCTCTATCTCTCTCTATCTCAGTAGTTCTTGGTAGGCTGTGAGAACCAGAACAGCAGGAGACTGAAACAAAGTTAAGCACAGTGGCATGATTTGAGAAATTGCTGCTGGGAGTGGGCTGGGACTTGGAAGCGGCAGCATGATATGAGCAGAAACTGTTTCTCCTTTATGTCAAGTTTAAATTAAAGAATTTATTTGTGTGGCTTAAATTCTACTTACCAAACTCTTTAGTGTAAAAGCCATTGACAAGTATGCAGATTGTGGGTTTTCCACAAACAAAGAAAATGGCAGAATTTTAAAATGTGTTCTAATGGCACACTGTTGTGTGTTTTATTTTTAAATTTGGTCCTGCTTGTGAGAACTTGTACTTACTGTGCATCAAATGGATTTGAAGCACAGGCAAAAACAATAAAAGCACAGAAATTTCTCTCTCCATTTTATAAAATCCTATAATGCACAAGCTGTTGTGGCCTACTACTTGCATAAATAGAAGACAATCATCCAGGCAATGTCACATTTTCTTGAATGACAAAATGGACTAATTGCCGTTGAAACTACATTGCTTTATTTAGTAAGTCTGCTGCAGCATTCTGCAGAGTGTTGCAGAATTGGGTTTCATCCTGGTTGACGCCAGTGTGTGGGGGTGGTGGGGTGTACAGATAAGCCTTCCAGGAGAATGCAGTGTCACAGGTTTACTGCATGACAAAAGGGATTAACTCCCATTGAAATTTCATTGTTTACTGCAGAATTTCAACCCTACCCCCACCCCTACTCTCCAAACACCATCCGGCATCTGGGTGTGCCTTGGGGTTGCCGGCCCTATCTCTCGTCCCATTCCATTTGTAAGGAAGCAGAGTGGTACAATATAGGACAATGGGGAGGGGGTTGGGCCCGATGCCCCCAAGACACACCCCGATGCCTGTTGGTGTGTGGAGAGTGGGGATGGGGGGGTAAAGTTGGTAACCCTAAAATTACATTTCCAAACCTTTTGTCTCTGTAATGACAACTTTAACTCATGCATTAACCTAGTTATTTTGCATTGAATTTCCCCTCTTTTTGAGCAACTGCAATGTTACTTGTATGTGGTTGTGGGAGCGCAGGGCCCAGAGGGGCCCTGTGCTCCCCATCACATTTGCAACTGTCTCAGATTTTCATGTGGTAGTGTAAGGCCTGCACTCCCATCTATACCCAAGTGTATTGATTTAAAAAAACAAAAAAATCACATCTCCGTGTGGCAGTACAGGGCCACTACTGCATAATGTAGGGTCCTGCACTCCCATTCTTGCATAATGGAATTCAAATGTGGGAGCGCAGGGCCTTAAGGGCCCTGTACTCTCATGTACCCATAAGGCTTGATGGCCATTCTGCTGGACGCCTGGCTTTGAGGGCATAGCTGCAAGTACTTGATCCAGTCTTGGGAGGAGTGAGCAGCGGGGGCTCTCCACCACCCTGCCGCTGGGGGCAAGCCACAGGGGTAGGGCAGCAAGGGTCCAACTAGGAGCCGGGATGCAGATGGCAAACCAGGAACCAATATAGAAAAATGACCCAAAAAAAAGATGAATACAACTATAACTGTATCTGGTGGGTGGAAGGGGAAGAACAGTGCTCGGATGTGTGCTATGTGAAGGGATCTCATTCCATAGCAGATGGCAAAAGTGGTATGAACTGATTCAGCTTCTTTCCATGTTCTCTCCTGAACACATCATACCATTATAAGCCTCACGTGTTGTGTGTTTTTTTTTTTTTTTTTTTTTAACTGCTGCATAGGATAGCTACGCAAGTTATTCAGGGGAAAAAAAAAATGGGAAAGCCGAACTGACACATTATCAATTGTAATGCTTCCTGTCTGATTTACTGCATCATTATGTTCACACTCCCTCTCCACTCCACTGAGGAGGGCCTCATTATTGTTCCCAGGGCCAGGCTTAATACCTGGGGGGAGCCTTGCTTGCCTAACAGAATTCATTTTGATGTGGTAATAGTGAGGTTATTAGTGGTATGGGCCATTTACATTTTCAGCCTGCGTAGTTTGCAATCATGAGTTAACTATGTCCATAATTCTTTTTCAGTATAATCTAGTGTTCTTTACCAAAAAAAAAAAAAAGACGCATTAGCAGATATTGTGGTGCTAAGAGCTTGTTTTATCTTTGTTACTTAAGGTAGCACAGCCGTAACATCTCCACGAAGCACTGCCCTCCCAACCAGCACTAGTGCAAACCTTGGCAGTTCTACAAGCTCCAACCCCTCAAGACCATCCCAAGGTAATATGAATATGATAGTTTAACATTAAACATGTGGGATGGTTTGTTTTGCAATCCAGAACAAGTCTGTAATCAATTTAAGGATTATCAATTCATAATTTAGTACTATAAATGTGAAGACCAAGAGCTTTTCTATATAATATTTAAATGTTGGTAAAAAAAAAACAAAAAAAAAAAACAAAAAAAAAAACGCTGTTGACCTTGGGATCGTATTGGTCCCTTAATGCTAAAACAGAGCAGTTGCTTCAGGTATAATTCTTACATTGTTTTAATGCTGTTTCCTTGAGCCAGGAATATTTCCTGTAGAGACGTACAGAAAAATAAATTCTGCCAGTGGATTTCTGCCATAATTGCTATTTCACCTTGCGCTCCTGCTCCATGGGCTGATAGTCTGTCAACATACATAATTTCGTTCCCAGTACTGCTGGGAACAGAACTCTCAGCAGTTCTGTCAACCCATTCCCTCCCCTAATAGATCCATCCTTTGCCACCTCGGTGCCTTTCCTGACATAGACAGCTACACTGTCTCCTTCGCCTTTTCCCTCGTCTTGTCTTTACATGGTAGAACTTGGGACCACCAGGTCCCACTCAGTATTTCCAGTGGCCAAAGTTTCCAAAAATGACTACAAGGTCCAAGCCTCGAATCTGCTTCCACATCCAGCAGCTCTTAGTTTTGTGTGGTCTTTTTTTTTTTTTTTTGCCGACTTGGCTTCCTCTCTTAGCATATCGTCAAATTCTGCATGGCTGCTTCCTTTTCCAGTGTTTCTGGCCACCAATTCTGGGGAGTCCTAGCTACATTTCCCATTTGCTCTACTGGCTTAATGGCTCCCACAGCCTTTTCCTCTGCCTCCACTGCATTCCAGACAACAAACCTTTAGACTATTAGAACAAATGGAAAGCATACAATGGATCTTCAATCATGGTTAATGCAAAATTTTTTTTTTTTTTTTTTTTTTTACATTTGTTGGTAGTACATCCTTCAGTTTTTGCTTCAGCAATTTTGGAATATTTTTCCTTTTCCCTCTGCTACCTAGTTTAAGTTGAAATCCTATTATGACACCTGTTTTCTAATGTGCTTTGCTGCTGAAAAAAGAATATAAAATATATAATTCTCAGTTCTCCAAATTCTAACTTCTGACACATGCTTTTGACTGTTGAATATGGAGTTTGGTCAGATTGTTTTCTGGTTTGCTGAGTTTGGCATAATTTCTAGTTCCTGGATCTCACTATTATTATTATTTTTAATATGTTGGCTTGCATACGCATGTGCAAGCAACATCTTGCGGTAGTAGCACTTTCAAAGGTGTGTCGGTGTTGTGGTGAATCCAGGGGATGCTTTAGCCAGTGTGTCCCTCAGTTGCCAACCAGTGAGCATGCTGCCGATGACTGCAGTTTCAGAGAGTGCCACCAACTTGAAAGAAATCCGCCCCTGCAATGAGAGATGGGCTCATCGTTGTAGCAGCACATCTGACACACCTCCATTATCTGCCATTCCTGGTGAAACATTTCAATAAACATGGTGGTGGCTGTCACTGTCCACCTTTCACAATCCCTAGAAAGTCAACTTAGGGGGTGCCCAATCCTTCTGTCGGCATGCCCCTCCTCATTTCAACTTGTTTGCCAAAGAGGGTGCCCAATCCCATCAGCATCATGCACCCCCCCCCCCAAACACAGACATGCTTTCTTTGCTGAATGGGGTGCCAAATCCCAGTCTGCTCCAGGCATCCCCCAAAAAACAGGTGGCACACTGGGAGCCCACCCCAGTGTGCCCAATATAGTACATAGGGAGGGGGGAGAGAAATCCTCCCCCCGGAGTGTTTATTTTTTTTACCTGTAAACTAAAAAATTGTCCCTCACTGTCTGTGGTACCCCACCTCCCCCCACCCCATATGTGCCTCTGGAGGTTGGCACCCCAATTTTATGGCGGAGCAAGAACACGTCTGCACTCTTTAAAGCCGACCATGAACTGAAGAAATGCCGGTAAGCTGTATCATATCATAAATTTGGGGGTTCAACTTAGGTGGATATCTCTACCATTTTTTGACTTTTGGCTTCAAATTTTCAACATGAGGTTCTTGGGGACCCCACCTCATGAAATCGGTCACTGTCCTTTCATTTTTAGGTCCCAAAAGGCAATTTCATGGTCACTGAGCTGAATCACCTTCTGGGACCAATTAACAAAACAGTGTCACTGTTCCTGATGTGCACCCCCAAAAAACCTATGTTGCAAATTTGGTGAAAAATTCCAAAAAATGACTTATGAGCTTACGTTTCGCAGTTTCCATGCACACTCATAATTTCGAGAATTTTTAATATTTTCAGTCCAGATTTTTGACATTGCCATTTTATTCCACACTGCCTTATGAACAGTACAGCTGTCATTTTTCCCGTCCTACCCAAAATGTGTTTCTGCACCTGTGGCTCCCAATGGCGCTGTTGCTGTGCAAAATCACCTTTCAGGATTGAGTAATGAAATGATAGTGCCACTGTTCATGAGGTGGGGTCCCAAAAAGCCAATGTTAAAAATCTGGAGTGAAAATACCAGCAAACATCTGCAGCATTAATATTTCCAACCATGCATCCACCCTGTAGAGACTGACTGGCATCTGGGATGTAACGTAGGTTAGACGGCTACAATATTCTTAGAATTCTATCCCTACCCCCACCCCCACACCCTGCAGCTACTGACAGGCATTGAGGTGTGCCTTGGGTTCAGTCACCCTAACGTTTATCCCATTCTCCTATATTGCACCAATATTGGCTTATTTCTTTATGGAATGGGGTGAGCATAAGGGCTGAAGACCCCAATGCACACTCGTGTCTGTGTGTCTGTGTGTCTGTGTGTCTGTGTGTCTGTGTGTCTGTGTGTCTGTGTGTCTGTGTGTCTGTGTGTCTGTGTGTCTGTGTGTCTGTGTGTCTGTGTGTCTGTGTGTCTGTGTGTCTGTGTGTCTGTGTGTCTGTGTGTCTGTGTGTCTGTGTGTCTGTGTGTCTGTGTGTCTGCAGGGTGGGGTGAGGTGGAATGGCATAAGCATCATGGCCGAGCCAAAGCTACATTCCCAGTGCTTTGTCTCTGTGGGGGGGGGGAAGGGTGGCATTTGTTACTTCAGTACTTCACTGCCATTCCTATTTTGCATTTCTAACTCCTGCACTAGCAATGCTTATACCAGCAAGCCAACATTCAGCATTGACAAATGCCTTTCTGTTTTTTTTTTTTTTTTTTTTTTTTTTTTAGGGGTTGTGTGCATTTATTTATATACCTTTTGACTGGACATAATTTGTGTTCCATACTATGAAACCCCAGTTATCTGCAGTCAGTATTGTAAAGGATAGAAAACTCTGAAATTTAGAAGTGCAGTCTAAAACAGAATAATTATTCAAACATCAAGCAGCATGTGCATATAACAGTATGTCACATTCACTTCAAAAAAAAAAAAAAAAAAAAAATATATATATATATATATATATTAAAAATTATGAGAGATCTCTGTGTCTCTCTCTAGAGAGAGATGCCCCTAGGATCGATTCTTGGGGGAATGCCAAAATGAAGTTGAAAAGGTACTACATATTTAACCCTATGTTGTCTGTCAAGTAGTCCAAAAATCAGCCAGTTGCATCCTCTGGCAAGCCAAGGGTCTCTAGTTTATCCAAGAAAATGACTTGTCCTGACAAATGCCTTGGACAAACCAATAAATAACTTCCTGACAAATTTGCTCTCATCGGACTATGAAGCAGAGCAGTGGATCTCTTATCCAAGACTTTAAAGAGAACCTGTGATTCAAGGCAAGGCAGTGGCTCCCATTCAGCCAATCATATTATGTTTATATTGTAATGATCAGTAGAACCAGAATACCATTGCAGGGACTAAAACAATTAAGCACAATTTTAAATGGCCAGAGCAGTAACTATGTGTAGTAGTATCTTTGACATAAACATTTAGAGTTTGTCAAAATAACAAATATTGCTTTGATAGCATACTGCCATTTATCTAACATTTTTAACAAACAGAAAAGATGCATAGAATAATAAAACACATGGGAAGTAACCATGACAACAATCTACATACCTGCAATAACAGTTGTACAATTCTAGAGTAGTAGTGGTTGTTCTTGTGCCTGCATTGTGTAGCTATGCGAGTTGTTAAGTATGCAGATTGTGGGTTTTCCACCAACAAAGAAAATGTCAGAATTTGAAAATGTGTGTTCTAAGGGCACACTGTTGTATGTTTTTATTTTGAAATGTGGTCCTGCTAGTGAGGACTTGTGCTTACTGTGCATCAAATGGATTTGAAGCACAGGCAAAAACAATAAAAACACAACTTTCTCTCCATTTTATAAAATCCTATCATGCACAAGCTGTTGTGGCCTATTACTTACATAAATAGTAGACAATCTGTAGTCGTGTGTGTGTGTGTGTGTGTGTGTGTGTGTGTGTGTGTGTGTGTGTGTGTGTGTAAATCAATCATCCAGGCAGTGTCACATTTTCTTGAATGACAAAAGGGACTAATTTCCATTGAAATTACATTGCTTGGTTCAGTAGGTCTACTGCAGCATTCTGCAGAGTGCTGCAGAATTGGTTTCATCCTTGGGGATGCCTGTGTGTGTGTGTGTGTGTGTGTGTGTGTGTGTGTGTGTGTGTGTGTGTGTGTGTGTGTGGGGTGGGGGTACAGATAAGCCTTCCAGGATGAAGCACAGTGTCACAGGTTTACTGCATGACAAAAGGGATTAACTCCCATTGAAGCTGCATTGTTTACTGCAGCACCTCTACTGCAGAATTCCAACCCTACCCCCACCCGCTCTCCACACACCATCAGGCATCTGGGTGTGCCTTGGGGTTGCTGGCCCTAACTCTCATCCCATTCCATTTGTTAGGAAGCTGAGTGGTGAGTCATGTGATGTGGCAAGCCATCTAGATGCACCTCGTCTGGGCTCTGCTCACCCGATCGTAATTAACATCTTTACAGGCTACAAACCCAGCATCTTGTTTTTTTTTTTTTCTCATGACTAACAGTTGCAAGAACCTTTCCAGCACAAAGTAAATCGGATACGAGATGATATGGAAGTGGAGATGCGGCAGGCTGACCCAAAATGCACTCCACCGGTCATGCCTGAAAAAATGGCGCAAAGATCCAGAGCTCAGCCACCGACCTCAGGCTGTACTTCAATGAGAACAGCTCTATCGCCAAATACTTCAGAGCATACGCCACTGACCCTAGAGAGATTTCTCTGAGTTCCATCCATTTAAGGAAGAGATTAGATCCATAGTGGCTGATGTAAAATCTCTAACAGAAACAGTGGAGGATGTTTCGAGGAAACTATGAAACCAGAATCATTTTGGCAGAAAAGAAAATAGACAGATCAGAGGCAGCGATTACCATTAATTGACAAACTATTTAAAAAACTGGAAGCCAAAATCAAAGATCTTGAAGGGCGCAGCAGGCACAACAACATGGTGATTATTGGCATCCCTGAGAAGGAAGAAAACACAGATGTCATCACTTTTGTCCAAAAGCTGCTTTGCAAACTGGTGGGTCCTAGTCCATATGGGCCTACCTACACAATAGGGCGAGCTCACCGAGCACTTTGCCCCCTGCCACCATCCAATGCCCCACCAAGAACAATAATACTCTGTTTTCTCAACTATCGGGAGAAGCAATTTGTTTTGGCAAAGCTAAAAGAGCCACAAGAAATTTTGTGGGCGGGAAAGAAACTATGAATCACCCAGGACTTACCGCCCACTGTGCGTTCCAGAAGATCGGCCTTCCATCCTATAGTTGTAAAGTGTATTGCTGCAAGTATACGATTTCGAATGATTGATTTATCCAGCCAAGTTGCAAATCTTGCTAGATGGCACTTGGACAACATTTGAAGAGGTTGATGCAGCACTAGAGTTTTGTAGGCACAAACACCCATCGCTTTTCGCAGATTGCTGAATAATGGGTGTGAGTTGGTTATTATAACATTGTCACTTAGCAACAAGCAAGTAAATCTTTTTTCTTTTGGTTTCTCCACTGAGGCTCTGGTGAGACTTTTATGGTTTTGTTTGAGCATGAATCTACGATCATATTTGTTCCTAACAATCCTGATCTTAGGAGACAGCATCATCTTTTTTTTTTTTTTATTTTGCTGAATTCTGACTACACGTACAGTATATCTACCAGCCATATGGTCTTTATAATCCACAAGATTTAATTAGTTCTATGTGTAACTTTGGGTAAACGGAGCCTTAACTAACTCTCTGGACTGTTATCTAATATAATTGCTACCTACATACCCACTTCATGAGCAGCTAACTGATGAAACTAGCCCAACAACTGTTTGTAGTTATGAAATTACTTGAATTTTGATCTTGATGTTTACTTCTGTTTAAAAGGGATTTGTAGCCTGGCTAACGACATATAACCATTTGAGCAATTGAGAGGTGGGGGGGGCAGGGGGCAGGAAGCATCTGGGTGAGCTGATCACCACGGACCAGCTAATAGGGGGAGGGTAGTTCCTTTTTCCATAGGATTTTGTCTTAGTCTGTATGGAACTTCATATGTTCCTCGGTTAATTAATAGTAATAGGATAGCACATACCTGGGCGAGTCTTATTTTCCCAAGGGGATATAGTTATGGAGTTTTTTTGAGGTTGGATTAGCTATGGGGTTTAATGGGATTCAGGGTAAAAAGCTCTCTGTGGATTACAATAGTGTGCACAATTTTTTTTAATCTTTTCTTATCCCTCATGATTAAAATTATCTAGACCTTATATCAAAATGGCACAGAAGCATAATGTATGTTCATGGAATGTCAAGGGCCTCAAACATCCCCTAAAGCGAATGAAAATTCTTAAACATTTCAAAATCTTGAAAGGAGATCTTGCTTTAGTGGAAGAAGGTCATTTATTTGAGGCTGAAGGAATCTTGCTTATATGACAGCATGTGGGCCAGGTTTTCACCTCAGGAGACGGTAGGAATAAAAAAGGTGTAGCGATATTATTCTCCAGAAACATCCCCTTTGTGTGTGAAACTTCTATAAGTGATAAGCTGGGTAGATATATTCTGGTGAAAGGGAAAATCTGTTCAACTAACATTTTATTTGGTTCAGTATATGGTCCCAACCAAGAGACACCCGCTTTTTTTTTTTTTTTTTTTTTTTTTTAATGGAATTGCTCTCCAAATTAACACCCTTCTTGAACATGCTGCCTATTATTGGAGGAGATTGGAGTCTCCAATTTGACCATTTCCTAGATAAATCTGGGAACTCAAGGCCCAAAGGGTTGTCTCCTGCTCAGTGGGCGATCGGACATGATAGATCATTTGAATCTATGCGACCCCTGGAGGCTGTTGCATCCTGGAGATGGGGAGTTCACCTTTTTTTTTCCAAGCCGCACAGTTCCGCTTCCAGAATAGATTACTTTTTAATTAGTAAGTCACTTTTGTCTGGACTTCAGGACAGCTCAATAAACCCAGGATCTAGCTCGGATCACTCACTAATATCTTGCTGTCTCTTGCTCTCACTTAACTGGGGAACAGATAGAACTTGGAAGTTGAACAATCAACTGTTGAAAGATAAAATAATTGTACAACAATTAATTGCATCCCTAGAGAGTTTCAGGGCAGTGAACTGGAACTCTGTTTCATCTCCAGTGATGGAATGGTGTACCTTTAAAGCATTTATGATAGGGGGAATTATCAAGTTTGCTTCATACAAAAAGAAGAGAATTGGGAATGTCTTAAACCTTTGGCACAGATCAGGGATAAAGAGAAGTATCTGTCTGCCCAGATTTCAGAGGCGGACAACAACATCCTGATAGTATTAAAAGCCAAATATTTAGAATTATTATGGGACAAAGCGGAATGGGCTATTAAAACCAAAGCTAAATATGTCAAACATGGGGATAAAGCAGAGAAACTCTTGGCTTTAAGTCTTAATAAGGAGGAAGCCTCTATCTAGAGTGGCTTTACAGTTGAATCCCCAATCCCCCTTAATAACCCAGCCTGAGGAAATCTCGAAGGAATTTGAACAATATTACAGTACTCTGTATGCCCCAATGCAACAGAGTCCTCCATTAACGACAGTTTCCCAGTATTTAACTACTATTTCTCTCCCTGTCTTAAATGATACCCAAAGAGCTAACCTTATAGTCCCAATTACAGAAGAAGAGATTTTAAAGGTCATACAATCCCTTTCCCTAGCCAGATGGCTATTCTGTTAATTTCTATAAAAAATTTGCTAATCAGCTGCTCCCATGGCTAAAATGAATCTTCTTCTATGATGAATGGAGATCCTATTGATCCTAGTCTACTAGAAGCCACCATTGTGGTTCTCCCCAAGCCTGATAGAGATTCAACTAAAGTCTTGAGCTATCACCCTATATCTCTTTTTTAACTGTGATGTTAAAATGTTTGCTAAAATTCTAGCTAATTGACTTGGCCACGTAATGCCCCCCTTGATTGGTGGAGATCAGGTAGGTTTCATGCAGGGTAGATCTTCAGCGGACCATCTCAGGAGACTAACTCATGTTTTTTCTATCTTGGGGAACTCTCATTTAGCCATGGCACTAGTCTCCTTAGATGCAGAAAAAGCATTTGTCCGTGTCGATTGGCAGTTCTTATTTTCAGTTTTAGAAAGATTTGGCTTTCCTGAAAAATTTATCTCTTGGATCAAGGTACTATACTCCAATCCATCAGCCTGTATTTTTTGTAATGGAACTTTATCCCCCAGAATTGTTTTACAAGCTGGCACCAGACAAGGTTGCCCTTTGTCTGCATTATTGTTTAACTTTATATCTAGAACTGTTGTCTCTTATTAGACACTCTCCGGGAATTATGGGGATTAAACTAGGATCCCAGGTTGAAAAACTTGCCGCTTATGCGGGTGACCTATTGCTACACATTACCGGTATAAATGCCTCACTTACTACTCTCTTGAATTTGATAAGAGTATAGTGCATTTTCGAACCACAAATTAAACGAGGACAAGACTGCTGTGTTTCCACTGAATTTTAAAGTACTAAATCAGGAAGTCCTAGATCTGGGATTAACATGGGCCCCAAAACAACTAAAATATCTAGGACTCATACACTCAACTAATAAAAATAGAATGCACAAAGTGAATCTGGATTCATTATATTCTAATATTCAGGTGGACCTTACATGATGGTCCCCTCTTCCATTAACCTTCTGGGGAAGAATAAATATTGTAAAAATGAATGTTCTCCCAAGATTAAGGAGGTAAAATAATCTGCTTAAGAACTGGATACCCAAGAAGTGGTTCAAGAAAATCCATGCTTGCCTATCAAACTTCATTTGGAAAGGTAAAACTCCGAGAAGAGCATACAACAAACTAGCTGCTCCCAAAATTTTAGGTGGTCTTAGACTTCCCCATTTTGCTTTATATTACTAGTCCAGTCATATCAATAAATACTTGAAATGGCTTTTCCCCATTGACTCTGACACCTGGACCATATATAAACCAACATGGGTTAGAGTAGAGCAAGAGTTACTCCTGGAATCGGGGATGAACCCAGTAGCTACTTTTTTTTTTTTTTTTTGAACCCTAAAAAACTCTCTTCTGATCCACACTTTTCCCTGCTTGTTCAGTCTATTCAAACCCATTCCCAACTTTGTGCTGCTATTAAATATGCCTATACTCATGACTTGGTTCAACCGATTATTTTTTTCTTTTTTTTTTTTTTCTTTCTTTCCCCCTCCAAAACCCGAATTTCCTAATTGGAGGACGTATGATACCATACAACTGGCTGCCATTGCCCAAGGATATTATGGCACAAATGTTCCTCCTCTCAGGAGGATGGCTGAACACTCAATTTCTCACAAAATTTGATCTTTCTACGCAATATTCCTTCAAAACTTTTTCAATTTAGACACGTTACTGTCTTATTTTGGTGTTAATCCTACTCCTACTGACACAGAAGAGTGGGTGCAGAAGTGCTTGGATTTAACCTTGGTTCTGCATGCTGTCTCTAAAATATATGTACTGCTTTATCAGTTTTCCCAGAGGTAACAGGTATCAGTAGATACTGGTCAGACACATTTCCCAATAGAATATTTGACTGGCCCCAAATTTGGAATAACTGTCACAAATTTTTAACTCAGGACAGATTGCGTATAATGCAACTTCAAATCCTACATGATATGTACCCAACACCATATAAATTACATAAAATGGGCAAATCCCCAACTTCTCTTTGTAACAGATGCATGCAAGATGTAGGCACTTTAATGTATATCTTTTGGGAGTGCCCGAAAATCACCCCCTCATGGGATTCTATCAAAGCAAGAGTTTATTGGGCCTCCAGGAAGATTTAAACCCTACAATCTGTATTTTGGGAGATTTCTCTGGCCTACCATTGATGGACTGCCATTATCATATAGCTATTATTTCAGCTTCTGTTAAAGTTGTGCTTACACATTGGAAAGATTCAGTACTATCTTCCTACACAGAATGGCTTAATGAGCTTCTTTCCAACCTGCGAATAAAAAATCTATGGCTATTATTTTCAACCATATGGGAACCTATTGGAAAAGATGGGGAAAAGCTTCATGTATTGTATACCACAGATAATGATTCCTGAAAGACTGTTTGTGGCACTGAAGACTACACCTGTGCTAAATTGTCGCCAACTTTCCAGAAGAAGCACTTGGGAATGGGGGTGAGGGTAGGGTAGGAAATTGTAAGGGTGGGGGTTATAGGATATGAATATAATTGAAAGATCGATGGGGAGGGGGTAATAGGGGAAAGTTAGACTTGGGTAGGAGTTCAAGGTATTAACTTCTGTCATGTTGTTCTGCCAATTGTACTATATAGTATTGTTGGAAAACTAAAACTTTGAATTGCAAAAAAAAGCTGAGTGGTACAGTATAGGACAATGGGGAGAGGGTTAGGCCCGATGACCCCCAAGGCACACCCTTTGGTGTGGGGTAGAGTTGGTAACCCTAAAATTACATTTCTAAATCTTTGTCACTGTAATGACAACTCTAACTCATGCATTAACATAGTTATTTTGCAATGAATTTCCCTTTTTGAGAAACTGCGATGTTTGTATGTGGTTGTGGGAGCGCAGGGCCCATAGAGGGCCATGTGCTCCCATCATGCATACATTTTGCCATGTCTCAGATTTTCATGTGGGAGTGTAGGACCTGCACTCCCATCTATACATATGTGTTCTTTAAAAAAAAAAAAAAATCACACCTCTCTGTGGGAGTGCAAGGTCACTACTGCATAATGTAGGGTCCTGCACTCCCATTCTTGCATAATGGGATTCAAATGTGGGAGTGCAGGGCCTTAAGCGCCCTGTACTCTCACGTACCCATAAGGCTTGATGGCCATTCCGCAGAATGCCCGGCTTTGAGAGCATAGCTGCAAGTACTTGATCCAGCAATGGGAGGAGTGAGCAGTGGGAGCTCTCCACCACCCTGCCAAGTGTGGGGGGGGGCGCCAGCCACGGGGATAGAGCAGCAAGGGTCCAACTAGGAGCCAGGATGCAGATAGCAAACCGGGAGCCAATGTAGAAATATTGCCAACTAAAAAAAAAAAAAAAGAATAAAACTATAACTATATCTGGTGGGTGTAAGGGGAAGAACAGTGTTTGGATGTGTGCTATGTGAGGGGATCTGATTCCACAGCAGATGCCAAAAGTGGTATGAACTGGTTCAGCTTCTTTCCATTTTCTCTCCTGAACACATCATACCATTTTACGCCTCTTTTTTTTTTTTTTTTTTTTTTTCTGCTGCATAGGATAGCTACACAAGTCATTCAGGGAAGAAATGGGAAATCAAAACTGATGCAATTGTAATACTTCCTGTCTGATCTACTGCATCCTTATGTTCACACTCCCTTTCCACTCCACTGAGGAGGGCCTCATTATTGTTCCCAGGGCCAGGCTTAATACGGGGGAGGGGGGGTCCTTAATTGCCTAACACAATTCATTTTGATGTGGTAATAGTGAGGTTAGTAGCAGTATGTGGCAGTTTACATTTTTCAGCCTGCGTAGTTTGCAATCCTGAGTTAACTGTGTCCATAATTCTTGTTCAGTATTTATATAGTGTTCTTTACAAAAAAAAAATGCATCTCCAGACATGGCGCTAAGATCTTGTTTTATCTATGTTACTAAAGGTAGCACAGCTGTATCATCTCCACGAAGCACTACCCTCCCGACCAGCACTAGTGCAAACCTTGGCAGTTCTACAAGCTTCAACCCCCCAAGACCATCCCAAGGTAATATGAAAATTACAATTTAACATCAAACATATGGGGTGGTTTGTTTTGCAATCCAGAACAAGTCTATAATCAATTGAAGGATTATCAATTCATAATTTAGTACTATAAATGTGAAGACCAAGAGCTTTTCTATATAATCTTTAAATGTTAGTAAAAATAAAACACTGTTGACCTTGGGATTGTATTGGTCCCTTAATGCTAAAACAGAGCAATTGCTTCAGGTATAATTCTGACATGGTTTTAATGCTGTTTCCTTGAGCCAAGAATATTTGCTGTAGAATTGTTGTAAAGTAGAGAGATGCAGAAAAATAAATTCTGCCAGTAGAATTCTGGCATAATTGAAATTTTACCTTGCTCTCCTGCTCCATGGGCTGATAGTCAGTCAACATACACAATTTCATTCCCAGTACTACTGGGAATAGAACTCTCAGCAGTTCTGTCAACCCATTCCCTCCCCTAATGGACCCATCCTTTGCCACCTCGGTACCTTTCCTGATGGACAGCTACCCTGTCTCCTTTGCCTTTACCCTCCTCTTGTCTTTACATGGTGGAACTTGGGACCACCAGGTCCTACTCGGTATTCCCAATGGCCAAAGTTTCCAAAATGACTACAAAGTCCAAGCCCCATATCTACTTCCACATCCTGCAGCTCTTTGTGTTTTTTTTTTTTTGTTTTGTTTTTTTTTTTAAATCTTCCCTAGTCTCTTGGAATTAAGGCAGACCACTGTCCCTCTTGCATACAACCTCCTCCCACAACTTATAGATTCTCCCCCAAATCATACCTCAACCTTCCTAAGTTTCCCATTTTTCTTTCTTTTTAATGCCAACTTAGTGAACCCCCCTCTCTGGCTTCCTTTCTTAGCCTATCAAATTCTGCCTTGCTGCTTCCTTTTCCAGTGTTTCTGGATCCCAATTTTGGGGAGTACTAGCTACATTTCCCATTTGCTCTACTGGCTTAATGGTTCCCACAGCCTCTTCCTCGGTCTCCACTGCTTTCCAGACAAGACCTTTAGACTGTTAGAACAAATGGAAAACATACAATGGATCTGCAATCGTGGTTAATGCAAATTTTTTTTTTTTTAATCTGATCTTTGTGAATAAAGGCAGCACAGCAGTACCTTCTCCACAAAGTATGACCTTGCCATCTAGTGTGGTTACAAGCGCTGCCAGCTCTACAACAAAATCTAGTCCCACAACACCCGTGCAAGGTAAGGTTGAATCATACAACTTAACATTAAACATGTGCATTGGAAAGGGGATCACGATCCAGAGACAAGTTAGGAATATAAAATTGCATGTATTGCAGAAAAAATCTAATCAGACTTTCCCTTCTGCTGTTGCTTATGTTTCCCATAAAAAATTTTTTTTTTTTTTTTTACATTGTTGGTAGTACATCCTTCAGTTTTTGCTTCGGCAATTTTGGAATATTTTTCCTCTTCTCTTTACTACATATTTTAAATTGAAATCCTATTATGACTCCTATTTTTAATGTGCTTTGCTGCTGGAAAAAAAATTTAAAATATATAATTCAGTTCTCCTTCAAATTCTAACTTCTGACACATGCTTTTGACTGCTAAATATTGATTTTTTTCAGATAGTTTTTCAGTTTGCTGAGTTTGGCATGATGTCTATTTCCTGGATCTCACTATTATTTTTAATGTGTTGTATTGGATGCACATGCTCAAGCAACATCTTGCCGGTAGAAGCACTGTATTAGCACTTTCAAAGGTGTGTCAGTCTTGTGGTGAATCCCGGGGATGCTTTAGCTGGTGTGTCCCTCAGCTGCCAACCAGTGAGCTTGCTGCCAATGACAGCAGTTTCAGAGAGTGCCACCAACTTGAAAGAAATCTGCCACTGCAATGATACAGGCTCATCATTGCAGCAGCACATCTGACACACCTCCATTATGTGCCATTCCTGGTGAAACATTTCAATAAACATGGTGGCGGCTCTCACTGTCCACCTTTTGCAATCCCTAGAAAGCTGAATTAGGGGGTGCCCAATCCTCCTGTCGGCATGCTCCTCCTCATTTCAATTTGTTTGCCAAAGGGGGTCCCCAGTCCCAGTCAGCATCATGCTTTCCCCCCTCCCAAACACAGACTTGCTTTCTTTGCTGACCGGGTGACAAATCCCCATCTGCTCCAGTCCCCCCAACCCAAAAAAAAAAAAATGGGTGGTACACTGGGAGCCCACCCCAGTGTGCCCAATGTAGTACATGGGGGGGGGAGAGAACCTTCCCCCAAAGTGTCTTTTTTTTTTTTTTTAACCTCTAAATAAGAAAATGGTCCCTCGTTGCCTGTGGTGCCCCCTCCTCCAACCAGCACCCACCATCTGCACACCCCACCTCCCCCTTACCCATATTTGCCTCTGGAGGTTGGCTCCCCAATTTATGGTGGAGCAAGAACACATCTGCACTCTTCAAAGCCAACCATGAACTGAAGAAATGCTGGTAAGCTGTATATCATAAATGGGGGATGGGTTCAATTTAGGTGGATATCTCTACCATTTTCTGACTTGGCTCCAAATTTTCAGCATACGATGAAGCCAGCAGGAGAAGGCCATTTGGTCTATCAAGTCTACTCGTACTGCAAGGTCCACAGCTTGAGCTAATGTCCCTGCCTCCTCCCCCACCTCCCACCTCCCAACCCATGATTCTTGCCTCCCCCCATGCCTGTCCCAGCCTCTCTTAAAGCTGCCCACTGTCTTCAATGAGATGACCTCTTTCAGCAGCGCATTCCAAGTGTCCACCACCCTCTGTGAAGAAGTGCTTCCTAACCTCCCACCCTCCAACTTAAGACTGTGCCTCCTTGTGATATGGTTGCCACTCAGCTTAGAGACTCTTTATCAAACTTATTTATCCCTTTCATGTACTTGAATGTCACAATCATGTGTGTCTGTCTGTCTCTCTCTCTCATATATGCCTTCCAGGGAGTACATGTTCAGTGCCCTCCGCCTCTCCTCATATGCCTTGCCCTGCTGACCGGCTATCATCTTTGTAGCCCTCCTCTGTACCTTCTAAAGCAGGTTAATGTCCTTTTTGAGGTGTGGGCACCAGTACTGACTCCATACTCTAGATGCGGCCTTACCAGTGACCTGTACAAGGGCAGTATAACCTCCTCCCTCCTACTATTGATCCCCCTAGCTATACTTCCCAGCATCTTGTTTGCCTTTGCTGCTGCTTTCTTGCACTGCATGGAGTTGCTTCAGGTCACTAGTGATTATCACTCCCAGGTCCTTCTCCTCCTCCTCCTCTGATGCAGATACTGACTCCACCCAGGTAACATGCTGTCCTGGGATTCTTGGCTCCAATATACATAACTTTGCATTTTTTGGCATTGAAGCTAAGCTGCCAGATCCTGGACCACTTCCCCAGCTGCTCCAGATCTTCCTGTTGGTCCCTTATCCCTTCAGCTGTGTCCACTCTCCCACAGAGATTGGTGTAATCTGTGAATAGGCACATTTTGCCTATTAATTCCATCCCCAATGTCATTGATGAAGACATTGAACAACACTGGCCCCAGCACAGAGCCCTGTGGGACCACACTGGTTACCTCTCTGGTGCCAGATAACACTCACTCCACCACCACCCTCTAGGTTCTGTCCTTCAGCCAGTTTTCCACCCATCTGACCATCTCTTCCCCAACTCCAAGATCCACCAACTTCCTGATCAACCTTTTGTGGGTCACAAAGTCAAAGGCCTTGCTGAAATCAAGAGAGAGGATGTCTACCGCTTGGCCCCTGTCTAGTATCTTGGGGACACAGTCAAAGAAGTCAGTCAGATTTGTTTGACATGATCTCCCCCACTCTCATCCTGGAGACCACGTTCCTCTAGATTTTCCACCAACCTTTCCTTTTAGTATGGTCTCCATGAGCTTCCCCACAATGGAGGTCAGACTGACTGGTCTGTAATTCCCTGGATCATCCTTGGGATCGCTTTTGTAAAGGGGCACTACATGTGCTGTTCTTCAGTCCTGTGGTACCATGCCAGACTCTAGTGAACTATTAAATAGGTCTGGTAGTGGCCCTGCCATCTCCTCAGCCAGTTTCTTTAGTACCCTTGGTTGTACACTGTCTGGGCCTGGTAACTTGTCCACTTTCGATGCCAGCAGACCCTTCCTCACTCTGTCCTCCTCCTATCACTATGTCTGTGCTCCCCCCCCGCTCCTCTTTCCCTCCTGAAGGCACTAGTCCGTCCTTCTCCCTGGTGAAGACAGAGCAGAAGTATTGATTTAGTATCTCTGCTTTTCCTCCGTTATCCTCCACCCACTCCACACCTTTCTTAAGCCTAACAATCTATTCCTTCTTGTCCCTTTTCTCACTTACATAGTGAAAGAAAGCCTTCTCCCCCTTCTTAATTCCTTCAGCTATTTTGAAGCTCCTTCTGTGCCTGTGCTCACTGGACTTACTTGCCTCACTAGCCAACCTTAGGTAATATTCCCTATCCACCACTCTCTTGGTCTTTCTGAATTTTCTATAGGCTCTGTCTCTTGAAATTGGTCACTGTCCTTTCATTTTTCGTTCCCGAAAGGCAATTTCACGGTCACTGAGCCGAATCACTGTTTGGGACCAATTAACGAAACAGTGCCACTGTTCCTGATGTAGGCTCCCAAAAAACCTATGTTGCAAATTTGGTGAAAAATTCCAAAAAATGACTGTTACGAGCTTGCGTTTCACAGTTTCCATGCACACTCGTAATTAGAATTTTTAATATTTTCAGTCCAGATTTTTGACATTGCCATTTTTTTCCACACTGCCTTATGAACAGTACAGCTGTCATTTTTCCCATCCTACCCAAAATGTGTTTCCGCACATGTGGCTCCCAATGGCGCTGTTGCTGTGTAAAATCACCTTTCAGGATTGAGTAATGAAATTATAGTGCCACTGTTCATGAGGCGAGGTTCCAAAAAGCCAATGTTAAAAATCTGGAGGGAAAAGACCAGCAAACACCTGGAGCATTAAGGTTTCCAACCATGCACCCACCCTGTAGAGACTGATGGGCATCTGGGATGTAACATGGGTTAGATGGCCAGAATATTCTCAGAAGTCTACCCCCACCCGCTACAGCTACTGACGTTCATTGAGGTGTGCCTTTGGTTCAGTCACCCTAATGTTCATCCCATTTTCCTACATTGCACCCATCTTGGCTTATTTCTTTATGGAATGGGGTGAGCATAAGGGCCGAGGACCCCAATGCACACTCAGATCTCTCTCTCTCTCTCTCTCTCTCGGAATGGCTAAGCATCATGGCCAAGCCAATGTTTTCAGTCTCTTGGGGTTGTGTTACTTCACTGCCATTCCTATTTTGCATTTCTAACTCCTGCACTAGCAATGCTTATACCAGTAAGCCAACATTCAGCATTGACAAATGCTTGTTTGAGTGTTTTTTTTTGCAGGGGTTGTGTGTATTTATTTATACACCTTTTGACTGGACATAATTTGTGTTCCGTATCATGAAACCTCGGTTATCTGCAGTCAATACTGTAAAGGATAGAGAACTCTGAAAGCTAGAAGTGCAGTCCAAAACAGAATAATTATTCAAACATCAAGCAGCATGTGCATATGATAATGTCACATTCAGGAAGATCACTTCTTTAAAAAAAAATAAATAAGTAAAATAATAGCAATGCCCCTAGGATCGATGCTTGGGGAATGCTAAAATGAAGTTCAAAAGGGGAAAAGGTACTACCTATTTAATTCTATGTTGTCTGCCTGCCAAGTAGTCTGAAAATCGGAGAGTTGCATCCTCTGGCAAGCCAAAGGTCTCCAGTTTATCCATAAGAAAATAATGACTTATCCTGACAAATGCCTTGGACAAACCAATAAATAGCTCCCTGACAAATTTGCTCTCATCGGACTATGAAGCAAAGCAGTGGATCTCTTATCCAGGACTTTAAAGAGAACCTGTGACACAAAGCAAGGCAGTGGCTCCCATTCAGCCAATCATATTATGTTTATATTGTAATGATTGGTAGAAGTACTGTAGAAGTAGAATACCATTGCAGGGACTAAAACAATTAAACAAAATGTTTTATTTTTTTTTTCTAATATCCATTTTTATTAAGTTTCCGATTTGATTACAAACAAGACAGACAAGACAAGCAGCCCTGGCATCCCAGGGTACACAATCCAAGAACTGATTGTGTAAACTATTTACAATAAAACTATTTACACAAACCAGGAGGCATCCACCCCCCCAGTCATACCAACCCCCAAACTTGACAGTGTTCCCATAATCAAGCCACCTATTGCTCGCTATATCTAGCTTCCCATATCTATCTCACTGGGGTCCCATGCAGTTTGGCCTGAACACTCCTGGCCAGGTTAGAATTAAGCTGTAACCTGTACGAGGGTAGAGCCTCCCTGTGCCCCCCGGAAAGAGAGAGATTCCCCAACCCTCCAGCGCTAAGGCAGACCTCCCTATTACCACTCAAACAGGTCCTCAAGCTTTATTAGACCTCTTATTAACTAAATCTGTCCCTAACAACTCCCTAACATTTCCATATGCCGTATTTCCTTTGATTTCAGGTTTTTAGCTAAACACAGCCCCACAGACAGACCTGTGTCATTCGGATATCTTTATTGGGAGTAAATTGCCTCCAGTGGCACCCACCTTTTAATATACAACTCTTTCTTCCCCCCCTAAGTAAACATACCTTTAGATTCTGTTAAGGGCCCCCACAGGATCTCCCACCCATTGCTCGTACTCATAAAACTGATCATCCTTCCAGTGTTGAACCACAAATGATTTGACTATGAACGTAATTAGGGATATATGATATTTTGATACAGTGCCCCTCATTTGCGACAAATCCCCTAGAATACAAATCTCCGGTATAATATATTCTGAGTAATCGAGCAACGGGTCCATCCATCTCTTGATTTCTCCCCATAGGGGCAAGATTTTACTACAATTCCATAACACATGTAGTAAATCCCCCTTTTCTTGACCACACCTAAAACACAGGTCTGTCTGCCTAAGGCCTCTTTCAAATAGTTTCACAGGGTAAAATATAAATTGGAAGCAATGAAAAATGCAGACTTCTATATTTAGGTATTGTTATATATTTGCTATTTTTCCACCGCTGGCAGTCGATGTTTTGGGGGCAAACTATCGACCCAGTCGACACCGGAACGGGGGAGCCCGGACCAAAAAACTCAATTAGGACTCTATATATCTGTGATAAGGGTCTAGATTTAGGGTCAACCTCCCTCAGCCTGTCCCAGTTAAATAAGCCATCTGACAGTCCCCCCTTTCTCTTTAAGAACCCCTCCAGCAAATGTATAATTTGCAGTCTTTGGAAAAGGGGCATTCTGTCGCACTGCATTGGGAAAACCACTCTTATCTTGAATGACATCCTTAAGTGTAGGCCCGAGGCCCACCCAACCCATCTCCCTTAGTACCTTGCTCCTATAAGTAGATTGGGATTACCCACCAGCGGTTGATCTTGAGCCTTCATTTGAGCGTCTTTCTGTACCCGAGTTAGATATGACCACCAGGCATCTGCTCCCTTCTTAACTGGGCCTCCCACTCCAGCCATAAAACACTGAGCAATATTAGCATATAATGGGGCTTCTGGGGAAAGCCCAGCTTCTCTCAACGTATGAGATTCTAAATACAGCTACTCCGGAACATAATCCTCTCCCTCCAGACCGCGGCCCCAGCGGTTCATCAAACCAGCTGCCCTACTACATAATACAAGTGGAGGTCTGGGAGTTTAAGCCCACCTAAGTGGGATGGGAGGTGCAAATCGTTATGTTTTTTCCTAGGGGGTTTACCCCCCCCATAAAAAGTCAGATAGTACTTTCTTGATCGCTATAAACCATTTTTTGGGTATACTATATGGAGCTAAATACACTGGGTATAGTAACCTTGGTAGCAAATTCATTTTAATAAGCCCAAGCCGGGCCATAAAATTTAGGGTAGCTATTCCATCTTATTAAATCCCCCTAATAGCTGACAGTGTCCTTCCATATTGACTTCTGCCCTCAACTCGGAATTCTTGTAATCCAAATACCTAAATATTCTAAGTTTATCCGACACCCATTGTACCTTTAGTTGAGCAAAATCCACCCGATACACATGTGGCGCTAGGGGAGGGAGGATCTGTGTTGGTCACATTAGCTTATAATTAGACACTTTAGCAAAACTGTCAATTAGCTCTCTAGTTTTCTCAAACCCTCCACTGGGTCCCTGAGATGTAGCAGAATGTCATCCGCGAAACTGAGAGCTTCAGTTCTTTCCCAGTATCGCCAACTCTTTATCTGTCTATCCATATTTATGGCCTCAACAAGGGTTCCAAATAAATATTGAATAGTATTGGGGAAAGTGGGCAACCTTGTCGGGTTCCATTTTCAATTGAATCTCCCAAGAGACCCAGTCTACAAAGAACTCTAGCCGATGGGGCAGCTATAGATTTTAATGCCTTTAAGAAGCCTTCCGAAAACCCATCCTCTCCATTACGGCGAATAAGAAGGGATGCGAGACCCTATCAAACGCCTTCTCTGCATCTAAAGATACTAACGCTAGAGGTAGTTGGGAGTCCACTGCATAACTCAGAATGTGATGGAGCCTCAACGCATCAAGAGCACCCCTCCCCGGCATAAACCCCACCTGTTCCTGACTAATTATAGCTGGTGCTATCCGCCATATTCTATTAGCCAGTATTTTGTCAGAATTTTGACATCCTGATTCATTAATGCAATAGGCCTATAGCTAGATAATTAGTCTCTGGGTTTACCTGGTTTCGGATTAGGTAATATAAGCCTGATAGAGAGGGGAGTGGGGAACCCCTTCTTGCATTACACTATTAAAGAATTCCTGAAGAAGGGGCATTATAGTGTGTATGTGGGTCTGGTAGAACTTCGCTGTAAGACCGTCTGGTCCTGGTGTCGTACCCAAAGGTAGTGATTTAATTACCTCTGTAATCTCTGCTACACTTATAGGTGCTGCTAAGTCCCTGGTCTGCCCCGGATCTAGCACCGGTAAGGGGACTCCATCTAGAAATGTCTCTATCTTTCTCTCCCACCCTGTGTCCAATTTGGTATAGTTTTTTAAAATAAAATGCAAACATATCTACTAGGCCCTGGGGGTCAACTATCACCTTCCCCTCATGTCGAATAGATGTCACTGTTCTACTTGCCTCCCACTCCCTGACTCTGGCCGCCAGCAGGCATCCCGGGACATCTCCCTTCAGTAAATACTTAGCTTTAATCTTCTCTAGCCAATAATCTATCTTACCATAGGTAATATCTCCCAGTTCCTGCCTTAAACTTCTAAGTTCCCCATCTATTTCCTCTGAAGTCCCCTCTAAGGGAGTCAAGAAACTTATAGCTCTTACTAAAAAAATCCTCCTTTGCTCTCCTCTGCCTCTTTCTCTGGGCTGTCAGCTCCCGTGCTGTTCCCGCATACAGAACCTTACAGGTTGGCCATGCCAGTTTCCTATTTAACAGGGTAGGTAATTGTTGCTGTATAGTATATATCAGAGCTCCCTCAAGTTCATCTTTAGCTAGTGGGTCCGCCAGTACCGCATCGCTCAACCGCCATCGAAGTGGTCTAGGCGCACCAATCTTCAGTTCCCACGTCAACTTAATTGGGGAATGGTCTGAGAAGATTCTGGCTTCCGTCTCCACCCCTTTAATACCCACCAATACCTCCCTGTCAACTAAAAAGAAGTCAATATGAGACTGAGTCTTGTGTGCTGCCGAGTAAAATGTCATATTGTTACCCCCCATAGCATGGATGCGTATTGGATCCACAAGCGCCATAGAATCTAACATTTTGTTCAAGGCCACTTGGGCCCTTGTTATGGCCCTCTCACCGTGGGATTCTATCCACCCAGTTATCCCATAGACATTCCAGTCCCCTGCTATGATAAGCGATGTCCCGAGAAACCAACTATATCCCTCTCAATCGAGCAAAAATTCTGGGTTGGAAGGCTGCCCATATATAGAGGCTACTAGAGTAGCCTCACCGTGATAGTAAACTGGATATATAGACCCTCTACCATTGTTTCTTATCACCTGATCTATACTATACGGGCATGACTTCCCATTAGGATTGCTACTCCCACTGAGGCCCTCTCCGTACCCGTTCCATAAACCTGACCCACCCATACTCACTTGAGAGTACCCAATTCCTCTGTCAATAAATGAGTCTCCTGTAAGCCAACAATATGGGCCCCCAACTGATCCAAGTGTCTCATAGGAGTCGCTCACGTCTACCCCTGAGTCCCTTAACATTCCATGAAATTAATCTAATACTCGCCATTCCCGTAACTAAATATCGCAGTACAATTACTGAACCCCAGAACCTTGCCTGAGCCTGCCCTTTTTGTCTCTACCCGGCTGGATTCTCTCTTTTTCCCAAATCCCCCTCCCCCAACCCTGGCCCCGATCCCCGGATCATACACCTATGATTCCTCGGATCATCGATGAGCTCCTACCTAGACCACTCCCCAGCCCCTCTATGACCTCCAACTCTCCGAAATTGAACTATAGTCCTCTCATAACCAAATATTACTTTTTCCTTCCATCTTAACTTTCTAAATGTTAAACTGGTTCCATCTGGATACCATTTTAAAACCATTGAGGTGTAAAGTCCTCATCCTAACCCAACCACATTATACCCCCTTCGCCCCTCACCTAAGCTGCCGAACTGATAATAGGCAAAAGATCTATAACAAAACAGACACCAGGAGTCCAATGATTGGGGAACTCCTTTTAGAGGACCCTTCTAACAGCTCAAAATTAAAGCCTTTATTTATCAGATATCCGGGTCCCTCTGTCCCTTCTTGCCCAGCCTATCCCGTCCGCTCCTGATACCTATTTCAGCATCTCCCTCTGAATAAACTTGTATTAAACCCAGCAGAATATACCATAGTGCTAATGAATTGGCCCCTTCCAGTTCTCCACCCCTTCCTCCCGTGTTCTAAATAAGGTTTCAACCTCACCATATTCCTTTTGAAACTGAAAGAAAATAAAATAAAATGACAAATTAGCCAGTTCACAGTCCCAGCCTTGGAAAACAATCCGTTCTCTTCCAGAAGTCCGGAGCAGCTCAAGTAGGAGCTCTAAATAGCTCTAGCAGCTCTACTCGCAGCCCTTCCAGTGCTTCCTTAGCCGTGAGATATCGTTTCTCTCCTGCCTGCAACCGAACCACCAATGTCGCGGGTACTGGGCCGAAACTTGATTCCGCCATATATAACTTCTTTTAATGTCCACATATTCTTTGTTTTCCTCTCACAGTGGGTGTTTGGTCCTGGAACATCCACAGGGTGGCGCCATTCCATTGCAGAGATTTTCGTTTTGCTGCCGCAAGCACAAACACTTTTTCTTTATAATTAAGAAAGCGCATAATGATAACTCGGGGCCTAGCCCCTGGTGGTGGTACCTCCCTCAGAACCCTATGAGCTCTCTCCAAGTTGTATGCTTCTCCATAAGGTGACGGGCCAAATTGCTTAAGTAACAGGTCCTGGATAAACAGCACACAGTCTGCTCCTTCTGCCCTCTCTGGCAACCCTGCTAAAATTAAATTATTCCTCCTACTCCTCGACTCTTGGTCTTCCAACCTTTCTTCCAGTTTTTTAATCTGCCTCTTGACCAAAACCAGCTCCTGTTGCGAGGTGGAAATTCTTCTCTCCTGAGACGCAATCCTGGCTTCTGCATCACCCATTCTCTGGGCTAACGATTGCAGTGCTGGCTTAACTGCTGCAAAATCCATTACTAGCCCCTGGAGCAGCTGTTTGATCTCCTGCAGGTCTCTGTTGCCTGCCTGAGGCTTTTCCTCCTCTTCCTGCCACCTCCTCCTGCTCTTTGGGGGTTGGGGACTGGGGCTTAGGCCTTTTAGAAGCTGGGGACCTCCCTACCAGGGGTTCAACACTCTCGGCGTCCATCTCTATGTGAGCGCGTGGCTTAACGCCTCTCGAAAACTGCCACCGCTTATTGCAATGCAGACCCGGAAGATTCTCTACTGCCTGCTAATTTTAGCTCCCGATCGAGTCCGCAAACCTTCAGACTTCACGGTCAGATGAATTAGCGCTAATCGGGTGAGCCTGTGAGAGAATTAAATTAATTAGCTAGCTGTGGGCCTCGGAGCAGTCTGTAGAGCGTCTCGCTTGTTCAGCTCATCACGTGATCTCCAAACAAAATTTTTAAATAGCCGGAGCAGTAACCATGTGTAGTAGTATCTTTGACATAAACATTTACAGTTCATCAAAATAACAAATATTGCTTTGATAGCATACTGCCATTTATCTAACATTTTTAACAAAGAGAAAAGATGCACATAATAATAACTCTTGGAAAGTAACCATGACAACAATCTACATACCTGCAATCACAGTTGTACAGTTCTTTGGGGGTGGTTGTTGTGCCTGCATTGTGTAACTATGTGATCTTCTACTAGGAGATAGAATGGGAGGAGGCATATTTTGCCCATTTTACTGTTCCCCGCATAGCGAGCTCAGTGTTTTTAAACATGTCAATTGATCTATGTTCCTTTTTAAATATGTCAAAACTATTACTCTGAATGACGTATTCTGGTAGGGCATTCCATACTCTTGCAGTTCTATGTAAAAAATGAATAATGTTTTATTAGTTTTTGCAGTGTCTAATTTTTATTTGTAAGTTATGTGCTCTTAATCCCTTTGGTTTTCTATAAGCCTTATGCCCATTTCATTTACTAAATCTGGATTGTTCATAATTTTAAATAATTGCAATAAATCCTCTCTTCCTCCTGCTCTCCAAACTAAACAAACCCAGTTTCTGTAATCTAACTTCATAACTCTTTCTTTATAAACCATATTGTTTTCATAAAAGTTCTTTGTATTTTTTCTATCCTTATTTCCCCTTTTGTATAAGGACTCCATAATGATGAACCATAATATGTATGAGGCCTAACAAATGTTCTATGTAATAGAAGTAGACAATCTTTTGATCTGCTTATAAAATTACGTTTAATATTTCTAATCCTGTAATTAGTTTAATTACCTCAGATCTCTGAGGCCTAAAGGTCATTCCTTCATCTATTAATATGCCGCAATCTTTTTCCTTGTCTGTAGATTCAATTTCTTGATTATTCAAGTAATAAATGTGATTGGGGTTCTTTTCCCCAGATACAATATTTAAAATAGCTTTTGGCATAAAAAAATCTAAATATCAATGGCCCACAGCTCAAGTTTTTAAGTCCTCTTCAAGAGTTTGAATACTTTCCTTATCGTTTGCCTGTCCTCCAAGTTTTACATCATCAGCAAACTTTACTAGGGTATTTTTTATATTGTAATGCATATTCCCCCAAATATAATGAAAACACTATAGGACCCGACACTGACCCCTGTGGCACCCCACTCGTTACATCAGATGACCTAGACTATATGCCCTTAATTCTGACTTTTTCTGTTCCATGGCCAGTTTTGTATCCATACAATCAGTCTATTGTCAATACCCAATGCTCTCATTTTGTAAATGAGCTGGTCATGGGGTACCTTATCGAATGCTTTTTTGAAAATCCAACAGAAAGACATCCATTTGATTTATTGTCATGTATTTTTTTGTTTTTCATAGAATACAAGTTGATTTGTTTGGCATGATCAATTTTTTTTTTTTTTTTTTTAAACCTGCTGTCTTTTGTCATTTATATTTAGTTCTTTGAGGTGTTATTCTAATTTTTCCTTTAGTATATTTTTCAGCTATTTTACATAGAATTGCAGTCAAACTAACTGGTCTGTAGCTAGATGCAAATGATTTTGCTCCTTTCCATTTGTACAATGGAGTTACAGTTGCGTTTCTCCAGTCCTTGGGTACCTCTCCTGTAGAAAACGACTGATTGAATAAATATGTCAGGGGGTGTCGCTATGTATTCCCTTACTACTTTTATTAGCCTAGGGTGTAACTAGTCGAGTCCTGCTGATTTTATAGGGTTTTAGTGCACTTAACAGCTTTATTACTTGGTCCACACCAATGTTCAAGTCTAGAAGTTTGCTGTTTTCTTGTCTGTTCTATTTTATCCTGCTTTTTCCTATCATAGACTGAACAAAAATACTGGTTCAATTCTTCTGCCATCTTTGCTGTGTCTACCACTTCTTCATCTCTTATTAATGGCCCTATCTGTGTTGTGGATTTCCTATTTTTGTTGTTGATGTAGGAATAAAAACCCTTTCCGTTATCACTCCTAAAAACTAGATTCCTTTCTAATATCCTTCTTTCTATTCCTATTGTTTTTAATTTCCTCAATCTTTTTGTACCGTATATTGGCCTCGTGATTTTCTATTTTTTCATTTTTTTATATGCTCTTTTTTCTTTACATAACTTTATGATTGTATTTGTACACCAGATTGGTTTCTTACCTCTTTTTGTATACAACTTTTTTTGAGGGAAATGTCATTTTTCCAGATAAACAGAAATTGCTTAGTGTTTCCCAGATGTGTTCTACCTTCTTTCCTTTAAACTCTTCTTTCTAGTTCCAATCCACTAAATCTTTTATTATGTTAAATGTTCCCTTATTATAATCTCTTATGATAGTATTTGCCTTTTCACACGCTGGCTGATTTTTTTTTTTTTTTTTTAATGTAAAATTGTATTATACTATGATCACTATTACCTAAATTATCAACAATGCTTAATTTGGTGAGCTGAGAACTGAAGCAAAAAGGAAATACTAGCTTAAGCTGAAACCAATTTCACTAGTGGAATGTTACCCCTACTGTTGTGTAATTGGACATATGTTGTGCCAGCAGAGACTGTGACTCATAATTGTTAATCTATTAATTTTATCCTTTGTCTTCAGTGGGCTCTGATGAGCCACATCAAACTGCTTTGTGAGCAACACTTTGCTCATGAGCCAAGGGTTGGTCACCCTTGTAGTACAGACCTTAAATACCTCACGCGGGTAAATAAGGTACAGAAAGAAAGCATTTTTCAGAGGAAAAGGTGCTGAAGAACAAGGGGGACCTGCTATGTAGCTGGAGGGGTAGATTCAGGAGAAATGTTAGGAAGTGCTTCTTCAGAGAAAGAGTTGTGAATTCCTGGAACAATTTTTCAGCAGAGGTGGTAGGGGTGAAGATTGTGGCAGGGTTCAAGAATGCATGAGATAGGCATAAGGGAATCATGATGGAAAGGAAGAGGGGAGAAAGAGCAATAGATTAAGTACGGTCTGCAGTAACAATGTAGGTATGGGGGGAGGGCAGACTGGGTGGGTCAAGCAGTCCTTATCTGCCATCAGATTGCAGGTTTCTATTATTCAAAGGCTCAAGACACCTTATAATAGAAAAAATAGATCAACAGCACTATAAATAACTGAAATAAGAAAAGCTCAATGGTAAAGGACTACTTCCAAGTCCTCCGGGTCCAGTATGAAATGACAAACATATTTCTGATTATACCTGCAGCTCTACAGTGCACTTACCACAACCCTAAAAAGAATTGGGGAACATGGCACAAACCTCCAATGATGCCCACTGCAACAGTGGATTTTCTTTCCTAAAGGGAGGGCAGACAATATCTGCCACCACCTGCATGACTGCATACTTGACCAAACTACAGCAGACCTCCATAAGTGCTCCCTTCTGCTGAACACACAGATTGGTGATTTTTGAATGGGCATAGTGCTGGAAGTCCACCTGCTTGGCTCTGAGGGACATGCGATCACAGCTCACAAAGAAAGTGTTGCACTTAATGTACCATACCGTAACAGTCCTACATATGGCCCATCTTTCTCCTACTACAAACTGCAGGAGATGTTGTAGAGCAGAAAGGAATTTCCTGCATATACTCTGCCACTGTCCTAAACTACAGAGACTTTTGACTGAGGTGACAGGCTTTCTAATGCAGAGACTAGGTTAGCCGGTTTCTCACTCACCAGAATTCTTATTCTGAGTTCTGCTCAACAAGCTCCGCATCTCCAAATCTGGGAGCTAAAATGGGCTCTCGTAGTCTAAACTGAGGCAAAGCACCTTCTGCTATGCTGTTGGCAAACTGGAGGTTCTACCCACAAAAGAACGCTCCTCCAATCTGGCACAGTTTGCTAAATTTGAACAGCTGTCACATCGGGCTGCCAACATGTTTGACCAATACAATTACTGATGGGGTGCCTTTTCAATCTGGTATCATAGCACATCTGGCCGTACAGAATAATCAACAACCCAAGGCAGGGATTGTCTGAGGGACTGTCCACTTCCTGCATCTGATCTACTTCAGAGAATGTAAGAGAACCTACTATCTTGCAGTGATAGTACCCTCAGCTGATGGACAGCCTGACAGATCTGGAATCGAGCAGTAGACTGCTCAGCATGCCTTCCTGGTAAAACGCTTAAATAAATAACATGGTTTACTAGAGGTACCACATATGCACCTGTATTG